>OX459069.1:455377-1779647 GCA_949775005.1 Orthosia gothica
TACCTACGGGTGACACGTACCACGTCATATGGGACAGTTTGGTTAAAAAATATCAGGACAAACGCGCATTAGGTACGCATTACTTAAATAACATTTTTGACTTGAAACATTGTCAGAACACGGCTGAAAGTCTCGACTCTTTTATAGAGAAATATTCCGCGTCTATTTCGGCTTTGAAACAATTAAACATGCCCGATTTGTCCGATTTTATATTGATGCATTGTGCACTAAAAAAGATGGACGCTCAGATTATGCAGGCTTTTGAACTGTCGATTAAGGACAAGGAAATTCCGTCTTATAAAGATTTGATAACATTTGTTCAGAATCAAGTAAAAATATTAGAAAGATCGCATGCGAATATTTCGAGTTCTTTGTCGAATTCTCGCGCTAAGTTCAATACGAACAAACAAACGTCATCGGTCGCCGTACGCGCTAATGCTTTCGTTACGAGCAATGAGTTATCTACGAACGAAACTCGCTCTTGTGTTCTGTGCAATAAGGTCGATCACTTGCAACTTTCCGAATGTTTATCTTTTAAGGCGATGGAATCGCCTAAGGTACGGTTTGATTATATTAAATCAAAACAAGGCTGTGTAAATTGCCTAAGTGTTACTCACACTGTGTCGGCCTGTACAGCTCCCGCTAATTGCGAAAAATGTAAGAATAAGTGGCATCATACATATTTACATTTCAATAAAAATTATAATAATAATCAAAAGTCGAATATGAATTCGACCAAGACGCATATTCAAACGTCTCAAGTAATGCGATCCGATTCTCATGTCCCGGCTACTGCCGCGGTTCCGTCCGCGCTCGACTCGTGCGACTGCGCGTCCGCTGAAAACGAGCCACAGCGTAGCGAATTAAATAGCGCAGATTCGTTAATGTCACAGGAACCTTCACTATGTTTGAATGCGAATTCTAAGACTGATGCTAGTACCATACTCTTAGCTACTGCACAGGTCTACGCAAAAGTAAATAATAGTAACAATAAAAAGATAGTTCGCTGCCTGATTGATAATGGTTCACAAAATCATCTGATAACGTTGGAATGTTGCAAGAAACTCAACTTACTCGTTGTTCCTTTGAATAATTCTGTAATCAGAGGAATTGGTCTATCTTCTCGACCTATACACGGATATGTGGATTTCGAGATTGAGTCTAGGGTTAGCCCACATGATAAATATAAATTACATGCATTAGTCGTTGACTGCATAACCGACCAGTTGCCCTCACATATAATTGAAAAATGTGACATGGCATACTTATGTAACTTATCGATGGCTGACCTAACCTGGAATATTCCTGGCAATATAGAGATTGTGCTTGGAGCACAATTGTTCCCACATGTTTATCTCGGTCATAAAATAAATTCCGGGTCTCAAGCGCCACCAGCTTTGTTGACTTCTTTCGGATACGTGCTGATGGGTGACTTTCCCAGTAGTGCTACAGTCCCATCTTCTCGAGGCGAGTCTACGTTTTCTGCATTCGCTTTAAAAGAGTTGGACTCTTCATTACAGAGGTTTTGGGAATTAGAGGAGATTCCGTCGAAGGGTTTTTTGAGTCCAGAGGAAACTGAATGTGAAAATTCGTTCACTGCGTCTGTGTCACGTGACAATGAAGGCCGTTATGCGGTTGCCTTACCCTTTTGCGCAGCGCCCGATAATTTAGGTAACTCCCGGAATGCTGCTCATCGTCGATTTGTTTTGTTGGAGAAAAAGTTTGCGAAAGTACCTGGACTGCGAGCCAACTATAATACTGTTATAAATGAGTATATTGATAAAGGTTATCTTTCTGAAGTTTCCGATTCGAATATCAGTAGTGATGGATATTACATTCCTCACCACGCGGTGGTTCGAAAGGACAAGCCTCACCCTCGTATTGTGCTAGACGCTAGTGCAAAGACGCATACCGGTTTGTCCCTTAATGATGTACTGCATGCTGGACCCAACTTGCAAGCTGATTTATTCCTGTTGTTATTGGAATTTAGACTGTTTCCTATCGCAATGACGGCAGATGTGCAGAGCAGATGTATCTACAGGTTGGTGTTCCTGAGGACCATCGTAAATATCTGAGGATATTATTTCGATTTAACGAGACTGAGGAGATACGAACATTTCAGTTCAACCGTGTTCCGTACGGGCTGAAATGCAGCCCATATTTGGCAATGAAAACTTCACCGGCTAGCCTCAGACATGGCCGCCGACTTTCCGGAAGCTGCTTCTGTAGCAGGATCTAAATTGTATATGGATGATCTTGTGTATTCTGTGGAAGATGACCATTCAGCTGTTCGTTTAGCTGCAGAACTCATAGCTTTGTTCAAGTCCGAATGCATGGATTTAATAAAATGGACAAGTAATTCATCAACTCTGTTGGATAATCTCCCAAACTCGCATCGTAGCTCCATAAATTTTGATGAGAGTGATAATACTGGTTCGAAGTCAAAGGTTTTGGGTCTATCTTGGGATCCAGTTGAGGATAGATTCTCTTTGACAACAACGGATATACAAGAAAAATGCACAAAGAGAAATATACTGTCAGTTATAGCTCGCTTGTTTGACGTTTTAGGCTTAGCAGCACCAGTAATATTATATGCAAAGCTGCTCATCAAGGAGTTATGGCTTGCGAAGATTGGATGGGATGATACTCCACCTGAAAACATTATTCGGCGTTTCTCTGTTCTCATGCAGGAATTCTCACTGCTATCTACGCTGAAGATTCCTCGTCATGTGGGTGTGCTTAGCGCCGGAGACGTAGTTGTCGTAGGTTTCTGTGACGCGAGCTTGAACGGCTATGGCTGTGTTATATATTTGCACGTGACTGATTCCTCTGGAAACATATCTGTCCGATTACTGTGTGCCAAGTCTAAAGTTTCTCCTACAAAAATAACGACGTTGGCCCGTTTAGAGTTGTGTGCAGCGGTCTTGATGTCCAAATTGATCAAGATTGTACTTGACACTTATCATGCGCGCATTCAGATAGCAGGTGTGTATGCCTTCTCGGACTCCACTATAGCTCTTTCATGGATTTGCTCTTCCCCGCATCGTTGGTCAATTTTTGTCGGGAATAGAGTCGCGCAGTGTCAGGAAAATCTAGCTCCTCATAACTTCTATCATGTTATAGGCGTAGAAAATCCGAGCGATTGCCTTTCGCGTGGTCTGCTGCCGTCCCAATTGGTCTCCCATAGTCTTTGGTGGAATGGCCCTCAATGGCTTCAATGTCCTCCCAGTCGATGGCCGATTCGTAACTTTACACCCTCTGATATTGGAGAATTACCGGAGCATAAAACGAATGTAATGACTGCCATTGTACAGGTTGAGCAGTCGTCATTATATGAGCTGTCTCAAAATGTGTCTTCTTGGGACAAACTATTAAGAATTACAGTGTATGTCCTCCGTTTTATCAAGAAAATTATTAAAACATTCAATATGGTTGAAAATTTGTCGGTTGCCGAGATTGCTATAATTCAGACCATTCAAAAAAGTCATTTTTCAGACGACATCAAATTAATTAAGAAAGGCAATCAACCTTCGAAGAAATTGCGAAACCTCTCAGTTTTTATCGACACTGAAGGAACTTTACATAGAGGAGGTCGTCTTTCACGGTCAGACTTACCGTTTGAGTTTAAGCACCCTATGCTTCTCCCTAAACATGAACATGTCGTGGATTTGATCATAAGACATTTTCACGAATTATATTGTCATGCCGGTCCTGGACTTCTGATGTCCATTGTGCGACAGAAATTTTGGATATTGGATGCCAGAACAGTTATTAGAGCACGAGTGCGTAAGTGTAATGCTTGTTTCCGTGTTAATCCTTCTCATCTGATTCCAAAAATGGCAGATCTGCCTCCGTGTCGTATAACGGAAGCCAAGGCATTCGTGCACACGGGCGTTGATTACGCTGGCCCACTACGAATTCTTCTTTCACGTCGACGTGGACAACATGCTCAGAAGGCATACATATGTTTATTTGTGTGTCTTGTTACAAAAGCAGTTCATATTGAACTTGTCACTGAACTTTCAAGCGACTGCTTCTTAGCCGCTTTCAAACGCTTCATTGCGCGTCGTGGGCCTGTGTCCTGTATGTATTCAGACAACGGCACCAATTTTGTCGGTGCACGTGCACAATTAGATGAGATGTATAATTTGCTTCTTAACTCACAACACAATGCGACTTTAAAGCAAGAACTCGAGAAACATCGCATCGAGTGGAAAATGATCCCACCTCGGGCGCCGCATTTTGGTGCAATATGGGAAACAAATGTAAAAAGTTTAAAGACCCACCTTTATAGGGTAATAGGCAACCAACTGCTGACTTACGAAGAATTACAAACTGTGCTAGTGCAGATAGAGTGCGTAATGAATTCAAGACCTTTAGGTGTTATCAGTTCAGACCCACATCCTGAGATTCTGACACCAGCACATTTCTTAATGTCCACTCCTCTGAAATATTTACCGGCTTCAGATTTGTCTGACTCGCGCATTAATCTCGTAAAGCGTAAGCACTTACTGGATAATATAGTGGCCTCCTATTGGAAGAGATGGCGTACTGAGTATTTGCACACCTTGCAAGTCAGACAAAAGTGGCAAAACAATGATTGTCCCATTCAACTGGGCACCATCGTATTGATTGGACAAGATGATGCTCCTCCATTATCGTGGCCTCTGGGAGTTATTACTGAAATCTTCCCTGGGCTTGATGGTATTGTTCGGGTGGCAACTGTCAAGACTAGGCATACCTCCTTTAAACGTCCTGTCGTCAAACTATATCCGTTACCCAATCAATAACCGAACCATATAGGAAAGCTCTTCAAATCTTAAACCGTAGATTTACTTATAGAAAATTATTATAATAATGTTAAGTAAACACACAATATGATGATTTGAGATCTTTTAAATTGTAAAGTAACTGTTAAAATAAAGTAAGTCCATGTTTTCTTATAGTTTAGTTATTGTAAATGTAATATATTTTGTAATATAATATAGAACAGACTTATCTACTCAACATTGTTTAGCTGTGTGACAGTTCTGCTCGTGTTGGTAAGTCTTGCGACCTGCCAAGGCGGGGTGCATGGAGAAGCGCTAAGGCTTCTTTAAAAATTTAAATAGTAATTTACATGATATTCATATTTTTATCAGACGTGTTTATTCAATTTACATCCATAAATACATATCCAACAAGAAAACTTTAGTACTGTGCAACGCTCGCTTATTATTGGATTCGTTCAAGAGTTGTAACCATCGAGCTCAGAGATGGCGTTAGCAGTCGCGTTTTGATGAAGTTATCTGCGACGCGATTGGTCGCGTAAGCCTGGACTTGACCGTTTTGGTGTCGGCAATCGACAAAAATATGTTCAGGCCAGTTCGATTTGAATGGACGTGAACTAAGTGGACTTTGACTGTGAAAAATCCTTTAAACAATACAAGAGACATTAAAAATTGTTCTGTTGCATTTATTAATAGCGCGGCCGTGCCTTGTGAATTTAATTTAGTTGACATTGCGGTTGATTGTGAAATTTATCTGCTACTCGTCGTTTGTACTGTCCGCCGGCGATTTCACGCAACTCCTGAGTCCTGCTCATCCTCGTGGTCTTCCCTCGAAGAGTATTGGAAGCGACCCTGGTTCGATGACAAGGTGAGTGAGCGCATTTAACTGCACTGTGGAAATACTGATGTTTCTTGTTGGATACCTATATGTTCACAGGGAGAGGTAGCCATTTTTATAGGCATTCCCGAAAATTAATTTAGTACGCAAGTACAAAAGGGTGTTGGCTATTTACACGCCACACCAAAAGCATTTATGTACATATGCGCAAATCACCACCACTTTTACCGAGCGATCTTAAATCGTGCCGGTACCTATACCAACTGCAACCGAATTGACTTTAAAAGGCTTTAAAGTCAATTCTAAAGATGGTTATCAAATGCTTTCCTAGCAGTACAAAAAGAACAGAACAGGTCGTCTATGGATGATACGCTTATGTCCAGCAATGGATGTTTTTGAGCTGAATGGTGATGATGAGACAGTGGTACTGACCACACAGTCCAGTATGCACTGTCCGAGCACGGTGGGGCACTGCACGAGAGTGCGCGCCGTGTTGAAGGCGGCACGCACCGGCGGCGGCAGGTTCACCAGCTCGGTGAAGCCGGCGCGCAGCCCGCACTCCGCCGCCCAGCCCTTGGAGCACGCTATGAAGCTTGCCAGCTGCATGCCCGAGTAAGGGGCGCCCATCTCATGCATCACCTGGAGCAGAAAAGGAACAATTGATAGGTGAGAGGAACTAACTGCGATAAAGTCTTCCATACCTGAAGATTTAGTTGCTAAGTTGGCGATTAATAAACGAACTGAGTAATGGGTTATTTGCAGTTTACTGTAATAAAGCGAGTATGATTATTCTAAATAGACCCTATAAGGATACTACGTGTCTTTAATTTTATACTCAGAAAGGGTCAACTTTTGATAAATTGTTCCTAATTGGCTTGTATGCCATACTGCCTGAGGTCAATTCATATATACAGTTGATAGAACGTCAGGCCCCTGAAAACCCCCATCAATATATTGATCAGTAGTAAACCTTTCAAATTCAATCTTTGCTGTATTGATTAGAAATGCAATCAATCAATTAGATAAAATTTGACAGTAGGTCAAAATTAAACTATAAATGTACAGTAACTGTAGCCAAAGGGGCTACTCGTAACCCTATTTTGGATTGATAAGGGTATATTACATAATGCTTTACGACCTATTTAAAAAAATATTTAGCTTCTCAACATTTATCAGATGCCTCTTACCTTTTTGAAGGAGTAGAAGGTCTTGCAGACGACGTTCTCCTGGTAGACCTCGTCAGCTATGAGGAGCAGGTTGTGATCGTACGTAAACTTCACGATCTCCTCCATCTTCTGCCGTGTCATCACCTGCAACCGATTTAACCATTAATCAGTAACAAATCTTGTGTAACGGCTCCATCTCGTTATGTTGCAGATCTTTAGAGTGGTAGAAAGCCTGAAAAAGAACACCAAGGTGGCCACGCATATTATCACAGGCAAATAAAACAAAAGGCCGAGAGAGAGAGGTGAGAGTTGATAATGACGTATAGTATCAAACACCCATATTTATAAAATCTCAACACCTACACCTATTCAAATTTTCTCTGTAAAATTTGAAGAAAATTGTATCTGTTAATCAGTTGCTTAATAGCTCATAGAATTTTATAACTAAGGCCCCGTAAGTTATGGCTATAACGCACTCAATGTTTACGCTGATTGTCTATTCAATGGGACCTAAATAGAATAACTATAATCGTGACAATCTAAAAAATCGGCTTTGACAGCTACACAAATCATCATTAATAATAATAATAATAATTTATTTCAAAATTCAGACAATTTACAGTCCATTTCTTGTTAGTAACAAAAAACTTATACAACTAGTGTTAGATATAGGCACAACAACTAGTGTTAGTTACAAATCAAATAAACATTTACAAAATATTGCCAATAATAAACCACAATTAATCAAAAATATGTAAATTAATAATGCAAATGTCAAAAATAAAAAGATTTTAAATGTCAAGAAGATATTGTAAATAATTAAATTTAAATTAACATGTCAAAAAATTCATATAATTTAAAAATCGTAGAATAAAATTAAATCAATTGACAATTAAATTCAATGAGGACCAAACTTTCGTTACTTCTTTCCGACATGTAACATAATACAATGCCACAATAATGGGCAGTCTGCTCGGCTAGCTACAACGCTAAGAATGCTGTTGCCACTGCCGCGGACACGACTTAGCAGCGATGCGGCTCTCTTTCTGAGGATGGCATGAAAGCCATCGACACGTGTGTCCGCAAACATGCCCGACGCGCTACAGTGCCGCGGCAGCCGCATCAGCATCCTAAATGCGTTGTTATACTGAACGCGCAGGGCGTTGACTGTCCTCTGCGTATATCTAACCCATAGACTGCATGTGTAAAACGACTGGCAAAACGCCCTAAACAAAGTTACTTTTACTGCCTTGGTGCAGCGTGCAAATCTACGAGCCAACATATTGCATCGGACAGCCAAATAAATGCACATAATAAATCTGTAGAAAAGTCGTTTTTGTACATCGAAAATAAATATTAAAAAAAAAAAGTTAAATTAAAAAAATCAAAAATCCCGACTGCTTCAAAAACGAACTAAAAAGTCGTAAAGAAGGAAAAAATCATGGTGTGCAGGCGGAGGATTATCCTCGGTATAGTCGGGTTTTTTGATTTTTTTATTTAACTTTTTTTATTTATAACTTTTAGTTAAGTTTTTTTCGAATTAGATACATTTAAACATGTATAAGTGTTATATATTTTTGAAATCGCCTCTTAAAACCCTTTATTTTGATACACGATGGGTTTGGAAGCAAAAAAAATTTGGGCCCCCACAATATGGCGCCCAAAATTCGCCATTTTTCTATTGTCCAATTTTAATGTAGCCTATGACACTCGCAGGGTTAAGACGAATCGATTGACGTATGAATCATCAAAATCGGCCAACGCGTTTGGTCTCTGGAACGCCATATAGGAACAAACAAACATACATACATACATAGATTGTAAAGGGTAACCAACAGAAACCCTTACCTGCATTTTTGGATTTATTGTCTGTTTGGAGTTTTTGTTCCATCGCAATCGGTTCACTCTATCAAATGATATCATAACACAAGCAATTCAGATACTCGGACATTTAAACTTCATATTCGATAGATGGCGTTGTGCGTTTGAGTTCGTTTTCTGAATGGCTGTGTTAAGATTCGCCGCGGCAGAGTTACTCTAGAAAAGAAATTGGTAGGTAGGTAGGTTAAAGGGTTGGTGGGTACTGTGGGTAGGTAGGTATGTAGATATAGATAAGAAGAGTAGGGTAGGCAGTTAACGGGAGCGACGCCGTGGGCACAGCTAGTATTTAATATTAATTAAACTTGATGCTTACGAATGATACTCGTACTCGTGTTAATTTTAAAAACCTTCACGTAGGCACAGAATGGCTTCAACAAGGTGTCAGACTGGCTGAAACAAAAGGTTCTCACGTTGAACACAGATAAAACTGTGGACATGCCATTTTATGCACGAATTCCTTATAAACCTCCTATAGAACTTACCCTTAAATCACACTCTGTTCATCTCCACCCAACAAATACTGCTTCTTGTTGTTGCCCTTGTCTGATCAGAAAATCTAAGGTTACATATTTGGGCGTCATACTGGACTCATCGCTGAATTTCAATGCACATATATCTTTACTCCAATCCAGACTGAGAAAACTCATTTATGTTTTTACGAACTTACTTACCGGCTACGGATGCTGATTGGTCTACATCGATCCCATGTAGGGCCCAGCAAAAGCGTCCGTGAAGCTCCTTACTTTGTCATACCTCCCTACGGTCGTTAGTGTCAAGCACTACAGGCTTGCACCAGTTATCATTCGCCAAAGAGAGCGGGGTGAGTCCCCTGTCCACTGCTACTACATCTCGATGCATACCCACGTCTGTGTTCAGAAAATATTCCCTGAGATTGAATATCTCACGTCTGTGGAGGTTTTTGGCATTTAAAAAGCCTCAGCCTCCACACTTCCGCGGGATATACAATCTCATGACCGACGATCGTGGGTGATGCATTCGATATGCAGTCAGCAGTGTACGGACCCGCCTATGCAAGGCGTCAAGTTCCGTTTGAGTCTATTTGATTCAGAAACAGTACATCAATACCGGCATGACCCAACCGTTGTAGGCGCGCACCATGTTTCCGGCCGAAAGAAGGCTATTGAATACCTTCTTCAGGCAGCCAAAGAAGCGTTCCCTCAACGATTGCTTCATGTCAGTAGTGCTGATACCTAACGCTCTCGACATACCCAAATACTTATAGGTTTCGTTTGGAGAGAGGGATCTCAGGTTTATGGAATCCGTGGGTTGAATTCCCACGGATTCCACAATCTCCCCTCGCTATACACGCACATTTGTCCACAACAAACTCCATCCTGATGGCGCTACTAAAAGTATCATTTACCTTCAGTAGTTCCATCAGCTGAAGATTGTTGGGGGCAAAGAGCTTCAGGTCATCCAAGTTAAGGAGATGAGATATAACTTGACCACCTCTCTTTAACCGATAGCCTAGAACTGATTCTCCAGCAGCATGCTTAGAGGATTCAGGGCCAGGCTAAACCAAAGTGGACTCAAACTATCGCCTTGGAATATACCTGGCTCGATTCTTACAGGTTCGCTATTCGTATAGATATTTCAACATCCTGGATAGCGCAGAACTATGCTCCATTGCCCCATACACGACATCAGGAAGGTGCGTAGAGTTGTATCTATTTTATACAATTCTAGCACCCTCATGAGCCATGTATAAGGCACCGAGTCATAGGCCTTCTTATAATCTATCCAACATGTCGAAGGATCCTTTCGGGAACGCCGAACCTGTTGGCTGATGGCTATATCAATAAGAAGCAGCTTCTTAGTACCACGGGACCCGTTCCTAATTTGAATGGAATAGGAAACCACCCGTGCCCTATCCGCGCCCGACGCCATTTCTATGTGGCCTGCGCCTTAGAGTTATTTCCTGTACACACAACAATATTTACTTAGGTGGGTACTCTAACAATTGTTAAATAAATATGACAACACAATAATAATTTAGGTAGGTACTTCGACATTTGTCGGTAGATGTTTAATAAATATGAACGTGAAAATTCATGATTTTATGACGTCATACGTACTTCCGAGAGCAGTGGTGGTCCAGTGGTATCGGCCGCGACTTACAAGTTGTAGGTTGTGGGTTCGAGCCCAAGCAGGCGCTTTACTTTGTGTAAATTATTTCTTCACCACTGCTCTCAAAACGGTGAAGGAAAACATCGTGAGGAAACCGGCATGTCCTAGAACCAAAAATTCGAAGATATGTGACATGCACCAACCCGCACTGGACCCGCGTAGTGGATTACGGCCCATTCCCTCTCACAGAGAGGAGGCCTGTGTCCCAGCAGTGGAAACATTAATAGGCTGATGATGACGTACTTCCAGTTCTAACACGTGCGAATTGCTTCAATGATAGCTGATTAATACACGTCCCCCACAAACTGCCGGTTTGTCCGCGGATATTGTATGAATATCGGCTAAATATAGTTTCCAAGACTATTTGTCGGTTTTTCAATTTGGACGGTATTGTGTTGTTTTAATAGAAAGTACCTGGGCAACCGAGCTCTGCTCGGGTGAAAATAGAAAAACCGGCCAAGTGCGAGACGGACTTGGCCGGTTCCGTACCACTATCGCAAAAAACGCCAAAAAATATCACGTTTGTTGTATGGGAGCCCAACTTAAATATTTATATTATTCAGTTTTTAGTATTTTTTGATATAGCAGCAACAGAAATACATCATCTGTGAAAATTTCAACTGTCTAGCTATCATTATTCATGAGATACGACATGGCGACAGACAGACAGACATACAGACAGACTAACCGCGGAGTCTTAGTAATAGGGTCCCGTTTTTACCCTTAGGGTACGGAACTCTAAAAAACGACGTGGGATTCCCGAGCGTTGATGCCCGGGTTGATGTCGACCGGCGCCCTGACGCGGCTGTCCGTGCACCACTCCAGCTCACTGACCTGCAGGCTACTCATAGATCAAGAATGTCTCACCTGTCCCGTGGGGTTCCCAGGGTTGATGACGACGAGTGCCCTGACGGTGCACTCCTCGCTGGACTGCTTCCAGCACCTCTCCAGCTCACTAGCCTGCAGTGCCCACTCGTGTTCCTCATCCAGGTAGTATTTAGCTTGGCGCAGACCCAGTTCTGACAGCGTCCCGGAGAACAGAGGGTACTCCGGGATCGGGATCATTACCGCTGGGGAAGAATAATGTTGGGTTAGTACTGCTGTACGATGAATGACATCACCTCTGAATGTCCGAAAAGTTACCCAGAAGTGACTTTGTACAGAAGAGAATTCTCACCCCTAAAAATGTATCAAAAGCGACATCTATGGACAGGACGATATTCTACTATGTTTACGTGGGCCACGCACGTGCCATCTCTGTGATATCAATGAAACTACCAAGATATTCTAGCTAGAAATAAAAAAACAGACGGCGGTCATGCAAGCGACCGCTAGGTAATATTCATCGCATCCTACCTATTGATTATTTTAAAACTTCCAAATGTGTTTAACAAACATAACACTTTTTACAGATTTTTAAAAACTCACAACAGAATTTTAAAATTTTATAAAATCGTTAGGCCGAAGCGAGATTTGAGTCTGGACTATATAACTCACAAGTCAAGCTATTATACCGCTGGGCCATGATGACACTTATTATGCATGTTAAATTTATCGATATGTTTATAAATCATCCATCACATTATTTATGTCAGCCGTGACGTTTATAAAATATTATAAAAATTATATTATGAAGAAGATTGACAAGAAAACTTGACATAGCATCATAGCACAATTACTCGTCTGCAAATAACGACTTATAATCACAATAATATGATGTCTCGATTGAGTAACTTTTTAAAAGTGAATATAATCGTCCTATTGGAACTAAATCATAATTTTAAGAATATTGCTCGAGAATTAAATGTCAACGTAAGTGGACGAGCCAATAATGCTCATACAGCAAAAGTACGCATATTAAAGTACTGCACAATATTAAATAAATCAGTCGTAACTCAAACACCAACATATGCGCGCTAATTTGCGTGTTGACGTAACTCAACATTAAGTGCGGCTCAGGTTACTAGCAACAACCTAAAACTGTGTCCTAAATAAATATTTGGAACATAACAGTGGTTTGGTGTTAAACAAGTTCTACAACTACCGGGTTACTCGGCAACGACGAGAAAACCCCAACATCTTTTGGTCCTTCGAGCCGGATGTCACGAGTCCTCGGGAACACATCGTGTGAATCATCATGACTCCTCATCAAGCTCAGAAGGCTTAGCGTGGTATATCTCAGTTACGTTATCAAATCGGTGCTGTTAACCTCCCACAAGCTGGCCTCACCAGTAGCGTTGAGATGTTGCACATATCGTAAAGGAGGGTGAGCTACACTAAGTGTCTGCCACTAACGAACCAGTGGAGATCACGTCTACTGCTATAAACTACATATCAAGCAAGGATCGGCTAGGATAACGTCCACGGCGGTTTCTTCAGCGGAGATTACGTCTACTGCTACAAACAAGAAATAATCAGCGGGGATAACGTCCACTGCGATTACTTCGAAACCTGTGAGAGTCTACACTACTCACGTACCAACCACTAGCAGCCACAAGGCATAAACAATGTCCACAGAATACTACAACGAATTTTCTGCAAAACAGCTACAAAATCAAAATCAAAATCAATAATTTTTATTTCACATAGGCCTACATGGGCACTTATAAAACGTCGACAATGTGCATGGTTCGGGTTGGTCGATTCCTATGGAGAAGAACCGGCAAGAAACTCCATGGTTACTCTTTTGAAAAATTGTTTGGTTTTACAATATTTCTATGTTACAGCAGTACTTAGATGGGGGGACAACGCAGGCCCGATAATAAGTCGTAAGAAACTAAAACAAGAAATGATTATATAATAAATAAACAAATGATTAAAAAAAGTAAAACGAGATAAAATGTTAACAATCTAGAAATCTAGAAGGCCTACAATGTTCACACATTTACAAACCAATCGGTAAATTAATCTATACAAAGTATAACAAGACTAAATTTAACATGGTGGCACAATTGTGTGCATGTGGCAAAATTCAGTGCTGTAACTATTCTTAGCAAAGGGCTATAAGGATAATTGAAAACCATTGTAAAAAGTCTTATTAAATGAAGAAAAAATGAGATTGAGAATAGTTAGAGACATCCACATATTTGTGCCGTTTATGAGTTACCAGGGAAGCCGCATGTGCAGAAGGAGCTAAAACCAAATATTGTTATCTTCAACGTAGTCCTTGATTTTATAATATGCTTTTTTAATAAGGACACGTTTGATGTGATTTTTGAACTTGCCATCGGTCAGTTCTATAACTGACTTTGGCAACTTGTTATAAAAGCGTATACTGTTTATAAGAAAAGACTTGCTAGTTTTCGTTAATCTGAATTTGGGTAATACAATTTCGTGTTTACTGCGTGTATTTAAATTATGGAAGTCGCTTCTAGTTTTGAAAAGCCCTCGATTTTTGCGGACATACAAAATACATTCTAAAATATAAAGTGAAGGTAGAGTCAGTATATCGATCTCTTTAAACTTTTCTCTGAGGGTCTCGCGAGGACCCATTTTATAGATCGCACGGATTGTCCTCTTTTGTAATATGAAAATTGAGTCAACGTCTGCTGCTGATCCCCACAGCAGAATGCCATAAGACATAATACTGTGGAAATAAGCATAGTATACCAGCCTAGCTGTGGCTACATCGGTTAACTGCCTTATTTTCCTTACTGCATATGCAGCTGAACTTAACCTACCCGAAAGAGTTCTAATGTGCGCGCTCCACTGCAGTTTTGAGTCGATAGTAATCCCTAAGAATACAGTTTCAGCTATAACTTCAAGATTTTTGCCGTCAAGATTTAAATTTAGGTCACGTTGTGGTACATTTGGTAAAGAGAGACATTTAGTTTTTTTCGCATTCAGTAAAAGATTATTAGCTGCGAACCATTTTGAGAGAATAATTAGACTTTCGTTGACCTGTAAGACATCCGTATCTTTCCTATCTATTTAAAAAATTAGTGAAGTATCATCAGCAAATAGAATTATATCCGATAATTTGGCCATCATAAAAGGGAGGTCATTAATGTAAACAAGGAAGAGGAATGGGCCGAGAATTGAACCTTGAGGCACGCCCATCTTGACTAGAGACCCGGAGGACGTCGCCCCATTAACATTTACTTTTTGCTGTCTGTTTGATAAATAGGAAAGCACAAGATCAGCAGCTTGTCCTCGAATTCTGTAGTGGTGTAATTTACAGATCAGTGTGTTGTGGTCGACGCAGTCGAACGCTTTTGAGAGATCACAGATAATGCCAATGGCATCCTGGGACTTCTCCCAAGATTCCAAAATGTGACTGATGAGTTTTACTCCCGCGTCCGTTGTCGACCTACCTTTCGTGAAACCAAACTGCTGACAACTGCTACGAGAATATCAAAACTCTCCAGGCTAACTACAAAAAGGATGCTGTGAGTAGAAAAACCATAGTATACCTTAACAAGCGGATCGAATCTTTACAATCCTTATGGGATGAATTTCGAGCCAATCACGATGTCTTAAAGAGCTATGAGACTGTCCAAAGAGACCATGACTACTTCAAAAAGGACATTTTCATCATAACAAAAAGCATATGTGAAGAAACAATGCTATCAATGAGTCAACTACAAAACAAGTTGATAAACGAAC
Source organism: Orthosia gothica (assembly GCA_949775005.1). NCBI lineage: Eukaryota > Metazoa > Arthropoda > Insecta > Lepidoptera > Noctuidae > Orthosia > Orthosia gothica. The sequence goes on from OX459069.1 coordinate 470,785, forward strand.
CTGGAGTTTCGGGGTGCTACAACCAAAAATATCAGAAAATACCGGAACACCGCAATTTGATACAACTGGAGTACACCAACAAATGGAAGATGAAACGGACAAGTATCTTTCGACCCTGTTACGTTATCAAATGTGTACTTGTACTCGCTTCAACGCATTGAAGCGAGCGGTCTCCAAGGTCAACATGAGCAGCATGTACGAGAAGTGGCAACTGCAAGATCAACTGAACATTTTACGATCAAAATGGGAAGCAATAGACAAGATTCACTGGGAACTGAGTTACCTACTGCAAGGCAACGATAAAGACTACGAAGCCAAATATGACCACTGGGAGAAAGTCTACCTAAAGGAAGATTTGAACAGAAAAATATTTGGGCATCCCATTACGAAAAAACAACACTGCGTATGGAATTGCCCGAGTTCAACGGTTATTACAATAATTGGATCTCTTTTAGAGATTTATTCTTTGAGATGATTTACAACAATCTAACGCTGAACAAAACGCAGAAATTGCAGTTCCTAAAGTCAAAATTGAAGGGTGAAGCGGAAAGGATGATCAAGCACCTTCCTGTTAGTGCGGAGAATTTTGATTCATGCCTGGATATTATCCAGCATCGCTACGAAAACAAGCGACTACTCTTCACTTCATACATATAAACACTAAATTCTCAATCAACCATCTATCAAAAAATCTAAAAACCCGACTGCTTGAAAAGCGAATTAAAAAGACGTAAACAAGGAGAAAATCATGTTGTTCAGTCGGAGGATACATCTGGTATTGGTCAGCCAACTCGCGAATAAGTTTGTTATGATTTTCTCCTTGTTTACGTCTTTTTAGTTCGCTTTTTAAGCAGTCGTGTTTTTAGATTTTTTAAATTCGTAAAAAAAAATAACTTAAAGTTGTAAATAAAAAAACTTTTTTATTTACAACTTTTTAGTTATTTTTTTTTCGAATTTGGTACATTTAAAAGTTATATATTTTTGAAATCACCTCTTTAAACCCTTTATTTTGATACCCCACACGATGGGTTTAAAAGGGGAAAAAAAAATCCCCCACAAAATGGCGCCCAAAATCCGCCATTTTTGTCATTTTCAATTTTAATGTAGCCTTTTCAAGTTTAATGACGTAAGAATCATCAAAATCGGCCAACGCGTTTGGTCTCTAGAACGCCATATAGGAACAAACATACATACATACTTACATACATAAAAAGACTGATAAACACATTACCCTCCTTCGGAAGTCGGGTAAAAATCAAACTCGTCCAACTTGAAGAAGCTGTACGACAAGACGAAAGAGTGTTTAAATGGCCTAGAGAACATAGACATTAATGTTCCAGTATGGGGTCATCTTCTCGTGTACCTACTATCTTCCAAACCCGTCACTCACGGTGACTACATCAAGACCATGAAGCATTCCAGAGAGCTTTCAGATTTAGAAGAGTTTATGGAGTTCCTAGAATTGCAGTTCATGACGTTGGATAAATCCCGTACTAAAAGGAACGAAGGAAAACAAGGTTATTCAACGAATAATAACCAACATAAAAGTTATAATAACAACAAATCAACAAATATTAAAGACTCAGAAAAATGCACAAAAACACACAATGAAAATTGTTGAGTTACCAAAATTACCGCTAGCAGGCATAGCACCACCTGCCGTACGAAGGGATGTCGCATGCGCGATGGAAAAAGTACCAGGAATCCGATTCCCAACATCCCCTCTACGACTATTCAACAACTCCGGGAAGACTGAAAAGTCGTAGGAGTTTCTTGCGAACTACACAGGCAATCCAGGGCAGGCCGCCTGAGGAGAGGGGAATGCTGTGGGTGAAGAAGTGTCCACCACCCCATGACTTTGTTGAGCCCAAGGAACATCTGCCGCATGGTTATGAATTGCAGTGGCCTGTATGGAAGGTATTGAATCGGCTACGTACCCAAGTGGGCCGCTGCAAATATAATTTGTCAAAATGGGGGATTATTGATTCGTCCAACACCTGGTGCGAGTGTGGTGCACCTGTACAGACTATGTCCCACTTGCTGGAGTGTCCTGGCTGTCCATTCACTTGCACCCTGGCAGACGTGTACAGTGCTTCTGACGCTGCAATAAGCGTGGCCGCCTACTGGGCCGAAACAATCTAATTAAATGTGCCATCGAATCGAAAAGAAGAAGAAGAAGACCAAAATTAAAGGGAAGGAGTTTGCTTTGTGCTGTTAAAACAGATAAGCAATCAGTGTTATTAGTATAAGTTTGTGATCCATTGGTGATTGCAGCAAGGGGTTCCAGTGCTAGGATAAACTAATAAAATATATAGTTAAATAAATACGAAGATTCCTAGATCAACATACCAGGTGGTTTCCCATCCACATCTTCAACAAGCATGTTAAGCACGGCCTTGATGACATCAGAAGCTCCTGAGCCGATGTACACGTCATCAGGTGAAGCCGGCACTCCATCCCGCGCCTCCAGGTACTGGGCCACTCTTGAACGTACGATGCTGAGACCGGGAGATGGGGAGTAGGAACCTACTGAACCCTTGCTGAGGAGAAAAGGTGAATGGTAAGGAAACATTGAAGAAAATATTGAAACTTGATGTTATTATAGACAAAGCGTAGATCGGCGTCCCCAAAGCTTAACTGATAACCTGGTGAGTGTGATAGAAATCTTTTGGTTGCCCGGAGGCACAGGACTTATCGTTATGACGATGCATGGAAGGCCTATATCCCAGTAGACTCTTTATAGTAGTGCTGTGTCATCGTAGTGTAATTACTGGTCAGCGATCTCAATAATGTACCTGTCGATAACCAAAACAATGAGTGCTCAAAGGGTCAATTCTAAAATGAAGGCGCTGACATAGTGACGTCACGGCCAGGTGACAAAACTCCAATAAACCATAGTAAAAATATACAAACGGTCGAAACGGCACACTCGCACAAACATACGCACCGACGAGGCCACTCGGGCACTTCTACAGTCCTGTCAGTAGTGCGAGCCGCTTAGGGTACTTCTGCAGTGTTGTCAGTAGTGCGAGCCGCTTAGGGAGTCTCATCGATGCGCATGTTTGTGTGAGTGTGCCGTTTCGAGCGTTTGTAGGTAGTTTCCAAACTGTTTGTATATTTTTACTGTGAATAAGCAGCCTCATACAGCTGACAGGTACCGTCTTACTCACCAGATTATTAATATGGACATAATTTAGATGGGACAGTGAATTATGTTATGATGACATTTCATTAATATTAATTTATGGTTCGCTAATACGAAAGGTTCGGGCTAATGTTGCTAATGATAATGTTGCCTTAGAGTACCTAACGAATCCCGTAGGGAGATGATTTTGGAATGAAAATTATCTTGCTTTCATTACCTTCTTCGAGGGTTTTTATACCATTGTCATATAAGTTGGCGAATCTCTTGTTCGCATTCTCTTGTTGTTAGGCAATTAGGCAGCTTTCTCTTCTATTCCTCTGCTAACCCTGCCGTGGAAGTGGCTAAGATTTTAACCAAAAAAATCTTAATGACTGTCGTGTCGGCGGGCGACACGAATAAGAACAACAACACCGGACTATAAACTACTTCGACAAGCAATGCAAAAGCAGAAACTCATCAGTAAAATTACGTTATAATCCCACAGAGCTCACAACACGACCACTTCATTTCAAAAGAAAAACAATGAAAAAATAGATTAAGAGAATTAAAAATAAATCAAAACGGGCCACGTACACTTACGCAGACTCCATTTCACATAATCCAATGAGAAACAATATAATTTCGCGTCCAATGTCTATTGTTTGAGTTTTAATATCAATTGGATTTAAAACGCCAATGCGACCGGCTGAACCGCCATAAACGTCAGGCGAATCAATCTAAATCAAATGTAATGTCAATGTATCAAACATAATTAGGAAATCATAAGTGTTTCCCATGCCATTAGGGGTCATTAATGGTCTGTTTACATGAGGATCTGTTCCCACGGATATGATTTATTTTAAGAGGCACGTGTTATGGATTTCTACTGAAATGCTGAGAAGCTAATTGTCAGATCAATGTGATTTATATAAAAAAAACTTTTTTTCAAAAAAATACTACCGACTTCCAAATGAAAAACTACAAAGTGAAAAATAACTTAACTTTTGGAAGTCGGTGTCTTTCGTAGGTACCATTTTTTTGCGATATGGACACCGACTTCCAAAAGTTAAGTTATTTTTCACTTTGTAGTTTTTCATTTGGAAGTCGGTAGTATTTTTTTGCAAAAAAGATTTTTATTTTTCCCTTTTTAGTTGTACCTACCTAAAATAGGCAAGTTGTTTAGTAAGGTACCTATAACGCTAGAATAGATCACCCGAATAACATGATACTTGAACATAACCAGGGAAATGAGAGATCTGCGCACCCCTTTAGTACGTACTGGCGTGATGTTATGTTATGAAATGGTATATACAATAAACAGACATGCGATTGCAGCAATTCCGAATGATTTGCCGTTATTTATTGAAGAGTTCTGTTGTATATCTCCGAAGTTCTTCATCAGATCTTCACCAAATTACCAGTAGGACCAATTTCTAAACATACTCTTTCAAACGAAAAAAGAATTTTCAAAATCGGTCCACAATTGACGGAGATATCGGTGAACAAACATAAAAAATAAAAAAAACATACAAGAAGTCGAACATAGAACCTCCTCCTTTTTGGTAAGTCGGTAAAAAAATACAGAATAAAGAAAAACACTTTTGTGTTTCCTTAAGTTAAATATAATTTGGTTCAATTATTAGCTTCCAAGAATTCGAAACCATTATATTCCACAGTTAATTAAACAAATTTCTAAGTACTTACTTCCTTCAGTTAAAGGTACATGTTTCTAGGCAGCTGGGTACGATAAGTGACTTATAATAAATACAGACTTTTCTTTGAATTCGGGTCTTAAAACCCAAATCCTAAGATTTAATTTATGTACGAATTGACTTGTTAGACAAATAAATGCAGCAATTATACGTGTTTGGTTTTCGTCCATGTGGGATTTCCTATCCATCTCCGAAGATTTTAAACAGATGATTACCAATTTATTTAGATTGATCCCCATTATAATAGATCACTAAGAAAAGTTCTCTTGTATGTATTTTTTACTTATGTTGTGTGTAAGCTGTGTACTTCTTTAAGTGACAAATTCACCATACTTATAGATATATAAGTTCTTTTATGTAATATGTACTAGTGAATAAGTCGTTGGAGTACCTAAATAAAATAAAATAAAAATAAAATAAATAAAATTACATTACCTGTGCTAAAAATACTTACGTGCAGTCATCCAGTATCTCCTGGGCTCTCTGGCGCACATCCTCGGGCACGTCAGCTGTGCTGGCCAGCTCGGGGCAAGCCGCCAGTGCCAGCACCTGGCAGACATACAGAGTTTATTAAGTCGTTATAACTAAACAAGATTGTATAACGTCTCAATCATCTGAGACCGTCGTAATCCACAGCTGGACATGGACATATTCTTATTCCAATTTGTGACGCAACATTTGTCGACGCAACAACAGTCGTAATTCGCAGCTTACAGCAGCATAGGCCTATCCTAATTTGTGATGCAACATCCGATTCCTCATCATCTGAATTAAATCTGTCCGTTGCAACGATCATCATCTATCATGTACAGCTTTTTCCCAACTATGCTGGTTGGCTGCCACTCTAACCGGATGCAACGGTATACCAGGATTTTACATAGAACGACTGCCTATTTGTCTTGTACAACATATTAACTACATGGATGAGTCTTCTATGTGCAGCGTCTAATACGAATCAGCTGTTTCCCTATTGCCCTCGCTAGTTTAATAAAACCGCGTATCGTATCTCATTGTGATAAGCCGCCTTCCAATTTATCCTGTAGCTAATACAATCATTAAAGCCGAATTCCGATGGCGTCGCATTTCCATGCGGAACTCTTTCTATTGCCTATTATATAAGAACGCGCTACACCGTAAATACTCGTTCTGCATATATTTATTCCACCCACTACGTACAGTTAAGGACAAAAATATGTATACCAACACTTACCAACACAAGGTGGAGCCATGAATACAAAAGTTTAAAAAATTGACTGAAATTATGAAGTTTATTATCACACACACGCTTATTTTTTTTAATGTTATTAAATTATTTCAACAATTGTACCAATACTCTACGAGAATGTTGCTTTAGTATTTGGTCAGATGTCCACATATTTTTGCCTTTAACTGTACTCATTACACAATCAATGTTCAATACACTGGCGGCCCTTTAAGCCAATTATCTGTTAATAAAGGCCTGTGCGTGACGCAATAAGGGCAGGTTGCCCACGTCCACGCGTGGGCTGTGTGTGGGATTAATCTTGTCAATATTTATCTTTAGGTTATTGTTATTTAGCCATTGTATTATTGATTGTATATTATTAGTTACTACATTATCAAATATTAATTTTTCATAATTTAGTTTATCTTTACAGTCAATGGTAATGGTGCTATCGTCGGTAAACATTGTCATATTATTATGATGTTGCGTTATTTTTGGCAGGACATTTACATAAAGTACAAGTTAATATTCAAAATTTAAAAAACCCCCGACACATTTATCTTGCGAAAACACCCCAATTCAAACAGTAAAACGCCCATAACTTTTGAACGGCTGAACCGATTTTATTCAAACATAGCTAAGAAACACTCTCGACAAAATCACCTTCCAAACAAAAAAAAACCTAATTCAAAATCGGTTCATCCGTTTAAGCGCTATGATGCCACACAGATACACAGCAACACACGTGAAACTTATAACACCCCTCTTTTTCCGGCGGGGGTTAATAAATAGAGGGAGACCAAGCACGCTTCCTTGTGGCACACCATTGATTTCTTTAGCACGCGACCGATACACTCTTTCGTTCTTGGTTTTTGGATAGACTTGTATAATTTCCACGTATTGCTCTCGATTTTTAACCGACTTACCAAAAAGGACGGAGGAGGGAGGGAGGTAAGGAGGTTCTATGTTCGACTTCTTGTATGTTTTTTTTTTATTTATATTCACCGATATCTCCGTCAATTGAGAACCGATTTTGAAAATTATTTCTTTGTTTGAAAGAATTTGGTGAAGATCTGATGAATAACTTCGGAGATATACATCAAAACTCTGTAATAAATAACGGCAAATCATTCGAAATTGCTGCAATCGCATGTCTGTTTATTGTTTATACCATTTCATAACATAACATTACGCCAGTACGCTTTAAAGGGGTACGCAGATCTCTCATTTCACCGGTTATGTTCAAGTTTCGTGTTATTCGGGTAATCTATATTGGCGTTATAGGTACCTTACTAAACAACTTGCCTATTTTTGGTAGGTACAACTAAAAAGGGAAAAATATAAAAAAAATTTGCAAAAAAATACTACCGACTTCCAAGTAAAAAACTACTAAGTCAAAAAAAACCTTATTTTTGGAAGTCGGTGTCTATATAGACTTCCAAAAATAAAGTTTTTTATTTGGAAGTCGGTAGTATTTTTTTGCAAAATAGTTTTTTTTAGATATGACTCGATAAGCCGTAGAATATTTCTTCTTATTCCGTATGCTTCTAACTTATTAAGTAAGATATTTTGACATAGCTATAATGGTTAATGGTATATTCCCGAACATAGTCTCTGGATTATTACAACAGGCATTGAGACAACACCGACGGCAGCGATTGAGAGATACCTCAATATCCCTCCTCTGCATATATGATTGTTGAACTCGAAGCAAGAAAGACATTACATCGTCTTGCTGTTGATGGACAATGAGATGCCTCTAAGCCAAAGACTAACCATACAAAATTCGATGGAAATGAAGACCTGGATCGGGTAACAAGCATGATATCCGATAAAATGCAAACTATGTTTGTGTTTGAAAGGTTTTTCAAGGTCCAAATCCCAACAATAGAGGACTGGACAAAGGGACTCTATCCACCAGAACAAAATAGTCTGGTGTGGTACACTGATGGATCCAAAATGGAATCAGGTACAAGAGCGGGGATATACGCAAAAGGTTACAAATGTAGTAAAAGCTTAAGGAAGATGGCAACTGTATTCTAAGCAGAAACATATGCCATAATAACCTGTGATCAAGAGAATATAGATAGAGGAACCAGAGGTAAATCCATATATATTCTTAGTGACAGTCAGGCTGCAATCAAAGCCAGCATCCTACCAAGTGGACTCCAGACTTATTCTGGATGCTATCCAGACCCTAAACAGACTTGAGAAGCATGACAGGGTAAGACTGATATGGGTCCCTGGACACAAAGGAATCCATGGTAGGGAAGTGGCAGATGAACAGGCAAGAGAGGGCTCAGCAAATGATTTTGTGGGTCCAGAACCATGTGCAGGCATTACGACGTGTCACGTAAAAGCCACATTTAGGGAGTTTGCATATCACAGACAACGAACACATTGGCTATCTAATACCGGTATTCAAAACTCCAAGAAATTCCTGGGCTCTACGTTCAAGGCACGGCAAATCCACTACCTGCTTGGGGCCTATACAGGGCACTTTGGAACCAACGACATGTTCATGTAGATGGGTCTAACCGCGACACCCACGTGCAGGTTGTGTGGGGAACATACGGAACGTATGGAGCACCTTCTGTGCACATGCGATGGCTGGTAAGCGAATGAGTCTCTTAGGGGTAAACCAGAAGGCTATAGGTGCATCTCCTATTCTCGTTGTAAACCTCATGAAAAGAGTTTTCAACGAGATTGAGGAGGAGTAGGTTATATAGGGGATTTCAATAGATCCCAATGTGTCGAAATATCCGAGTAGTTTCTCGGAACCTCAACAAGATAAGATAAGATAAGATATTGTGATCCACGGAGTCAAATTCTTGAGTCATATCACAGTAAATTGAACATACAAGTATATTTCGGTCATTATTTGCGATAATGTTGTGATAGTGCGATAGTTTGTGGTGATCAATGCTCGTCGGCCTTTGCCATGCAGTGGGACAGTTAGAGGATTAATAATTAATTTTATATTATTACTTTTTGTTATTATTACTTTTTAATAAAAAAAAAAATTATTATTGTTATTTTATATCCTTTATTCATATTCTTTCTTATTGTCTACATTTTTAAATATTTTTATAAAACATACAAAAAAAAAACATTTAAAAATATAAAAAATAGAGACCCACCGGTATCGGGAACAGGGTCCAAGCTACCGGCGGTCAGGGCTCCAGAGAGAGGAACCTCCTAACAATACGAGCCGTGTCCAGCAATACTGCTTTCTGGATCAGGCCCTTGACCCAGCCGCCTAACGAGAGCCTCCTAAGGTGTTGGTCGAGGCTCGTGGCTATTAAGCCATTGGCTGACACGACTATCGGTACAATGATCGCTGTGTCCACATCCCACATGTCGACAACCTCGCGAGCCAAGTCAAGATACTTGATTTGCTTATCTTTCTCGGCTTTCACGAGGTTCCCGTCATGCGGGACGGTAATGTCAACAATCATTGCACGCCTCTCGATTCGGTCCACCACCACTATATCAGGCTTATTAGCAATAATGGTCCTGTCAGTGATGATGGACCGATCCCAGTACAATGTGATATTGCCATTCTCGAGAACTGGGTCGGGCACATACCTATAGTACGGCACCTCCGATGCCACAAGAGTATATTTCAGAGCAAGTTGCTGATGGATAATCCTGGCTACAAGGTTGTGCCTATGCAAGTACTCTTCGTTAGCTAGACGAGAACAACCAGAGATAATGTGGCGGATCGATTCACCCGGATGGTGACATGCCCGACAGATGTCAACCGTGCCATCCTTCACAATAAATCTCCGGTAGTTATTCGTCATGATAACTTCGTCCATAATTGCACAGACAAAACCTTCGGTTTCCCCAAAGAGGTCACCGAAACGCAGCCAGGCTACGGACGCTGACAGATCTACATCGGACCCATGTAGGGCCCGGAAAAAGCGTCCGTGAAGCTCCTTACTCTGCCATACCTCCCTGCGGTCGTTAGTGTCAAGCACTACAGGCTTGCGGCCAGTTCTCATTCGCCAAGGAGAGCGGGGTGAGTCCCTTGTCCACTGCTACTACATCTCGATGCATTCCCACGTCGGCGTGTAGAAAATATTCCCTGAGATTGCATATCTCGCGGTTGTGGAGGTTCTTGGCATTTAAAAAGCCTCGGCCTCCACACTTCCGCGGGATATACAATCTCATGACCGACGATCGTGGGTGATGCATTCGATATGCAGTCAGCAGTGTACGGACCCGCCTATCCAGGGCGTCGAGTTCCGTTTGAGTCCATTTGAGTATGCCGAAAGAGTACATCAATACCGGCATGACCCAACCGTTGAAGGCGCGCACCTTGTTTCCACCCGAAAGAAGGCTATTAAAAACCTTTTTCAGGCGGCCAAAGAAGCGTTCCTTCAACGATTGCTTCATGTCAGTAGTGCTGATACCTAACGCTTCCGACATACCCAAATACTTATAGGTTTCGTTTGGAGAGAGGGATCTCAGGTTTATGGAATCCGCGAGTTGAATTCCCACGGATTCCACAATCTCGCCTCGCTTTACATGCATGACCGCACATTTGTCCACGCCAAACTCCATCCTGATGGCGCTACTAAAAGTTTCAGTTACCTTCAGTAGCTCCATCAGCTGAAGATTGCTGGGGGCAAAGAGCTTCAGATCATCCATGTAAAGGAGGTGAGATATAACCTGACCACCTCTCTTCAACCGATAGCCTAGTCCTGAATTCTCCAGCAGCATGCTTAGAGGATTCAGGGCCAGGCAAAACCAAAGTGGACTCAAACTATCGCCCTGGAATATACCTCGCTCGATCCTTACAGGTTCGCTATTCCTCTGGATATTTCGACATCCTGGATAGCAAAGGACTGTGCTCCATTGCCTCATACACGACATCAGGAAGGTGCGTAGAGTTGTATCTATTTTATACAATTCTAGCACCCTCATGAGCCATGTATGAGGCACCGAGTCATAGGCCTTCTTATAATCTATCCAACATGTCGACAGATCCTTTCGGGAACGCCGAACCTGTTGGCTAATGGCCATATCTATAAGGAGTAGCTCCTTAGTACCGCGAGACCCGTTCCTACATCCATTCTGAGAGGCCGACATGATCAAGTTATCGTCGACGTGTTTATTAATTTTAACTCTCAAAATGGATGTAAGAACCTTATAGACCGTCGGTAAACATGTAATAGGTCTATAATTTTTGGGTTTCGCGGTGCTACCAGACTTGTGGAGCAGGTGGGTAATTCCTGTTGTTAAGAACTGGGGTAGCGAACCAGACTCTAAGGCTGCCTGGAACTGAGATGCCAAACGAGCGTGCGACCTTTGTAGCCATTTTATCCAGAAGTTGTGCAGTCCGTCCGGCCCTGGAGATTTCCAGTTCGGCAACGGGCGGACTGCACGGGCTACATCTTGGGCGCTGATCATGATAGCTCCCATTTCTTGTATGGGATCGCAAGCTCGCTCAACCTCCCGAGTCCATTCACCTTCGGTGTGACTGACAGGCACCGACCACATACTGCGCCAGAAGTTGAACATGGCGTCATCATCCGGCAGGCGCGTATCAGTCACACCTTGGTTGGGTCGCTCCCAAGCTCGGTAAACCCACCTTTCATTTCTTTGGAATGTGCGATTCTGGGTGTATCGCTCCACTCGCCGCCTATACCTACGAATACGGTTATTTTATATTATTATTATTTTATTCATTATTATTATTTTATTCATTATTATTATTTTCTTTTATTCCATATTCTTCTTACTTTCTCTATTTTTAAATATTTCTTAAATAAAACCCTCCAAATAAATTCCTCCAAATTACATACATTTTGTTTTTTTTTTATCTATTGTGTCTTGTTTAAAGTAGGGTCTCCTGTGCGGGTCACAAATAAATATTTTTCTTACTTTCTTTTCTTTTTTTTTTTATTTAAAATATAAAAATAGGAGCCTACCGGTATCGGGAACAGGGTCCAAGCTATTATTATTTTTAGTACCTATTATATTTTTTTGTAATTATTAAAATTTTCACATTAATTAATATCTTCATATCAAACACTTACTCATCATTTTCCTGTCCTTGTCCCATGTTACTTGTGGTCGGCGCAACACGAATTCTTTTTCCATACCATCCTGTCCCCCGTCACTTCATAACTGACGCCCTTTCCTTTTATATCACTCCTCACACAGTCCATCCATCTTTTCTTTGGCCGTCCCCTCCCTCTCCATCCATCCACATCTATATTCATAACTCTTTTAGTAACATGCGTTTCATCCCTCCTCATCACATGACCATACCAGGACAAACGGTTTCCTTTCAACTTTTCTGTTACTGGCAATCAATCACTTATTATATAAACAAATCAAACACTTACTATGTTATCAAAAAAACAAAGAAAAAGAAAGTGACCGTTTATGTCCATGGTCGTGGGTCAAAAATTTATTAGTTCCCAACAAAATTAAAAAGTTGTTTATCTGGTTAAACGGCACACTTTTATAATTTTTATTTTATTATGTCGCCTATTCAGATTATGTCGCACTATGAATTCAGCAACAATAAAGGCATGTCTTTAAAATATGTCACATGGTTGACTCGTGCTAGCAGACATGTTTTATCATGTCTTGTCACAAACGTCTTGAGTACTCCCATGCTCGCACCGCTGGAGTAATATAATACCAGAAAATAACTTAAATTAAATTAACTTACTAGAATGTTCTACCAATCTTATCACATAAAACGTGGTCTCATTACAAGTATATTTAGCTCAAGTGTTCAAAGTTGCTCTTTACTTAGAAGATGGTGATGAGCCAAGTGGACTGACCTGTCTGATGAAGGTGATAGGTTTCTGTCCCAGCGCGTGGCAGTCTCCGATGTTGGCGCGAACCACCCGTTTGAAGGACTTCGGGACGCCCTGGAAGGAGTTAAAAATAATAAGTAGGTAGCATACAAATGAAGACGTAAGTAGAAAGCTGAACAGGCCAAGTACTTTCATAGATACATAGGGACGAAAGGGGGCAAAACAGACTGCGGTTGATCGACTAGAACCAGGCAGATTTTGAAAAATACCATCGGATACCTAAAGATATTCCACCCACCGGCTTTCGTTGTCATTTCATCGACCTTACACCTTAACTCCTTTAATGTGCGCGGTAAACCTTTAGTTAATGTAAAGCCACGAGAGCTAAAGAAAAACTTTACTTTAAACTACCTTATCTTCGAGGTTTTAAAGTAATTTAGTTTGACAGGCGCAGAGGAAAAACAACGGCTATATAAATCAGAGAGAAGATCACCCCCTGCGTCCCTCGGCAGCGAATTATTATTCACCCACAACAGAATTTTAAAATGTATTTAAATCGTTAGGCCAATCGAAGAACTGAACCTGGACCTATAGGGTTCAGGTTCAGTTCTTATGGTACTTACTATAATACGTACTTAAGGTATTAATTAATATAGTTATCCCAATTCAGATAAACAAATATTTATTAACTGAAAAAACTGATACGGTTTTGCATATTTCAAAAGAGAACCAACATGTTAATCACGTTTGAAACAAACAAAACAACTATTTACAAGTATTGAATTTTTTCAAAACTGTTAAAAAAAAGAACTATAAAAAACTAATTGTAGCTTGTGGGGTCAAACCTATACTTATAACGGAGTGGGTAACCTTTATTTTCTACAACTTCTAACAAGACTAGAAGTTATAGATCTCATTCCATTTAACATATTATTAAAACTTACAATGGTAATCTTATCCTGGCTTGACGATGAGCTTCGGTTAGTTCTTTTTTTTTGGCAGGTTTATAACTGTAGATGCCAAATGCATGGTTGCATGCTTCGGACAGTGGTTAGCGAAATGCCATGTTATAAAGCACCAGATCGGGTGGTTGTAAAATAATCCGTGGTTTGGCTATTCGCAATATCACGATGACTGCTGGATTGATTTGTTTAAGCACTCGGACGAGGCCCTTGGCTGTTACACTTTACTTCACCAGTTTCTTGATACCGTCGCACCCATAAACGAACCGTGTTTCATTTTATATGATTTCAAAGAATGATTGAAAATAAAAGTAAAAGAAACAGTTTGAATGAAGCAGACTTAGCAACAATTAATGGTGTTCAAAAGACAAGTGATTTGACAAATTTGAAAATAAAAATCTTAAACTTGGAGGAAAACGTGGATGTGTGTATGTATGTATATTATGGATGAACAAAACTTCAAGTATGTTTTTTTAACAGGACGTGACTAAATACAAAAGTTTAGGTTGATATATAATGAAGACTTGTGAATAACCCAGAATCTACCCGTAAAATATGAAAATACGAACAAAATGGAAAGAATTAGTTTCAAAGATAAGATTAATTTTAAAAGAAAAATTATGGATGAAAACAATATTAAAACTGAAGATAACTTCATAATTAATTTCAATGAGCACGTAAAAGAAGAAGGCTTTGATATCAAAATAAACCATTTGGATAAACGTCAACAATCTGAAATTAACAACTTAGTAAGCAGATATGAATCAGTTAGTAGATAAATACTGCAGTAAGAGACCTTACAGATTCACTTTAGAAGATAAAAAGGAGATAGAAGAGCAAATCGCAAAATTATTAGATAACAAGTTATTAGAAAACTCATACAGTCCATTTGGTGCACCGGTTACTTTAGCATTCAAAAAAGAAGAAAGCATAAAATCCAGACTATGTATAGATTTCAGAGATTTAAATAAAATAATAATACCTCAAGCTCAACCGTTTCCGCTAATTGAAGACTTAGGAAAAAGACAGGAATTGTAACACAGGAGGGACATTTCCAGTGGACTTGCCTATCTTTTGGACTTAAGACCACACCAGCGATTTTTCAAAGGATTTAAAGTAATATACTCAGAAATTATAAGGTTACTGATTTCGCCGTAAACTATATTGATGACATCCTCATATTTTCAAAAACTTTTGCTGAGCATATGAATCATCACACGCAATTACTTGAAGCCATCAAGACAGAAGGTTTTAAGTTAAAATTTACAAAATGTACATTAGCCTCAGACTCGGTAAAATATCTAGGTCATATTATACAGAACAATTCAGTTAAACCAGTGCAGGACAACTTGATTTCAATAAAGAGTTTTCCGATTCCAAGAACTCAAAATAATATAAGACAATTCTTAGGAAAGATTTATTTTTATCATAAATAATAAGAGTGCAATAATACTAGACCCGTTACATAACTTATCATATCTAAAAAAATCAAAAATTCGTTTGGTCAGAAGAGTGTCAAAAAGCATTTGACACCATAAAGAACCTGCTATGTTCTCAACCAGTACTGGAGATTTTTGACCAAGAATTGCCTATTTACACTGATGCTTCTTTGGATGGTGATGGTGCTATCTTAAAACAAGTACTACCTGATGGAATGGAAAAACCAATAGCATACTTTTCGCAAAAACTTAATGAAGCCCAGAATAAGAAAAAAGCAATATATTTATAATGTCTAGCTGTAAAAGTAGCAGTCAAGTACTGGCTATACTAGTTAATAGGAAAATCAATCATAAACCGCTAGAGAACATGCATTTGAAATCACGAACTGACGAAGAACTGGGCGACTTGACATACTATCTGTCACAATATGAATTTAAAATAAAATATACACCAAAATTTTGAATCAGACTGCCTTAGCAGGAATCCCGTATTGGAACCAAATTAAAACATAGATGAGCAACTCAAAGTTGTGCACTTTATGAAATTGGACGATATTCTGACGGATCAGTATAAAATTGAAGTAGAAAAAATAAAAGCAAGTTAATTGAAAAAGACAAGATCTACTTCAAGAAGGTTAAGAAAAAATTAAAAATAATTATATCAGAAGAATTTAGCATTCAATTTTTAGAAACATTACATAATGACTTATATCATATCGGAATTGGACAGATACAGAAGACAATGAGCCCGCTATTTACGTCAAAATAAAGGTGACATATTTTTCGGAACTACCCCTAAAAGACGATTTAGGGGTAGTAAGTAGTACCATAGTTTTTTTGAAGATTCAAAAGGCACTAAGACACTAGGACCTCAACCTCGATTTGGAACTACCGAACTGGACCGTTTGTCCCAGGTAAACATAGTTGTCACGTTTTAGTGTCGCGTAATTTACGTTGTATTAGATTTTTGTGTTTTGTTGCTTAATTTACGCAGAATTCGTTTTCATACCAAACAAATTTATGGTCCACCTGAAATTAAGCTACTGGAAAAACGCGACTAGTCTTCTGTTTTTCGGATCCAGCAGACTTGCGGCCCTTGCTACAACATTGGTCTAACTTGTGCGAGGTCTTGCAATGCTACGTCTTGGAAGACGTGTCTTTGGTAGATACCATTTTTCTTTGCGTTATGGCCACCGATTTCCAAAAAGAAGAAGTTATTTTCACTTTGTAGTTTTTATTTTATTTTGAAGTCGGTAGTATGTTTTGTAAAAAAGTTTATTTTTATTTTTTCCTTTTTAGGGTTCCGTAGCCAAATGGCAAAAAACGGAACCCTTATAGATTCGTCATGTCTGTCTGTCTGTCCGTCCATATGTCACAGCCACTTTTTTCCGAAACTATAAGAACTATGCTGTTGAAACTTGGTAAGTAGATGTGTACCGCATTAAGATTTTCACACAAAAATAGAAAAAAAACAATACATTTTGGGGGTCCCCATACTTGAAACTGAAACTAAAAAAAAAATCATCAAACCCATACGAGTGGGGTATCTAAAGAACCTGCTCTATGGAACCTGCTTTATGGAAAGTCGGTTAAAAAT
Source organism: Orthosia gothica (assembly GCA_949775005.1). NCBI lineage: Eukaryota > Metazoa > Arthropoda > Insecta > Lepidoptera > Noctuidae > Orthosia > Orthosia gothica. Next base: position 487,605 of record OX459069.1, read on the forward strand.
CTAAATGGTAGGTACAGGTAGAAGCAAACGAATCTTAATAAAACCCTTTTAGGCCGTTGAACGTTTCTTTATTTAATTTTTGATAAGAACTGATTGTCAGTCCAATAAATTAGACTAATTATGTTAATTTTAAACTTTTTTGCAAAAAAATACTACCGACTTCCAAATGAAAAACTACAAAGTGAAAAATAACTTAATTTTTTAAGTCGGTGTCTTTCGTAGGTACAATTTTTTTGGGATATGGACACCGACTTTATTAGATGGCATATTTTCCTTTGGTTTCATCATTGATAATTTTCCCGAAACAATAAGTAAAAACAATGGAAGACACCGAGGAGAAATTGCTACTATTCTCGGTACCTACAAAGTAGTACTACTCATAGTAAGTTGATTCACTCTTGAATTGACTTTATATGCTTTACTTGTGTACGTCAATTTAAAAAATACAGGGTAATCCATGCATGTATAGCTGTTTGAACATATAAAGATTAAAAGAAGAAAAATAACGTGTAATATCTGTTAACGGGCAGCGACGGGTGCACGGCTCAGTAATACTTATTTATATGGAATCTAATAAGAAATAAACAGCATTTCCTGAAGATCACCCCCCTCCTATAGGCTCATTGATTCCATAAACGATTGACATTGAACTGTCAAAATGACACAATGAAATGTCATAGTAACAGCTTTCTGCCGTTCAATAGAAAACCAGCCCCTCAAATAAAACATTATAACCATCGACATTCTAACCTATTATAAAAGCGAAAGTGACTTTGTTATTTATTTGCCTTGACACCTAAATCACTAAAACGATTTTGATGAATTTTGGTACAGAGATAGATGGGATCATGTAAACTGTAATAGACTAGTTTTTAGCATAAATCTTGAAGGGGGAGAAATGTGGGGCCATTTTGTTTAAAACTTATTATTACGTCGTCCGATTAGTTTACTTACAAAGTCCCAGAGACCAGAATCACCAAACTCGCAAATTACCAGGAGATCGGAATCATGAAGAAGTAGATCTATACGTGGTTAGACAATGCCAACATGGGAAGGCAAACGATCATAACAGCCCTCAGACTTCGTTCCGGACACATACCCTTAAATAAATTCGCTTTTTTAATGCGTAAAGTGGCGTCTCCGAACTGTGTAGAATGCAACCTTGTTGAAGATGTTTACCATATCATGATGGAATGTGTCCGGAACGAGCCGGAGAGACAAGAATTGTGGATGGTGTTTAATAATATGAACGAGACTGGGGTATGTAACAGCGTCCTTGCTGCTCCTACATCGGAAGCAGCCAGGATGATGTACAGACTCGTTATCATTGGAATTAAACGCAGGGGTAATTTGCGATAAATAGTAATTTATTTTAGTTCTTTTTAATTTATAAAGTTCATTTGTAACGATGAGGGTGACATAATCTGTTTAGATTAAACCCTCTTTAAATAAATAAAGATTAAAAAAAAGAAGTAGATCGACAATCAGAATTGATGTACAAAATCTATACTAACGCGAGCGAAGCCACGGGCAAAAGCTAATCAATAATAATTCTATATTCTGTGAGTTTTATCCGCTGCCGACACTAAGAAAATAAATAGATAAGTAACACAAATTAGTTAGTTAAGTTCTTAATAACACAAACTGAACAGTTAAACATCACGTTTTATTAGAACGTGTGGCAGCCACGGTAATGAGAATGGTGCGGTAGCAATTACTCGCTTCTACTACAATTTACGGGTTCAATTCCTGCACGAGACAATCATTATTGCGATTCTTTTGTAGTTTTGACTGCCAAAGCGCTAAATTTCTTAGAGTACAATCTGGTAGAGTTATAATTTTAGCAGGAAGTTTATAACTTAGTTTATAGTTACTTACACTTGGTGCAGTACCTACTGACTTATATATTAAAACTTATAAATTACTTACGTTCTGCAAGGAGCAAAAAGAAAGAAAGAAAAAAAATAACAAATCCATAAATTAATGTGTACTTTGATTCACTGACTTTTGCTCACAGAGCTATAAATGTTATTGACTGGAAGGAATCAATATCACAGATTCCTCGTGCAATTCAAGATTGCATTGAATACGTAGACGTAGGGACCTATGTTGGTCAACTATTCGAATCCCTTTGCAACTTACTAGGTATAATTTGTTTATCTTATACCAAAAGTTTCAATATTAATATTTGTATCACATTAAAATAATGACAAGTGTCGTGGATTATTAAAATCTAAAAAATACAAAATTGTAAAATCCTACCTTCTGGATATCCCTCTCAATTTGCACGGCTCGCTGCACGATGGGTCCCCGCACAGCATACTGAATTTTCAGCAAATTCTGGTTGATATTCTCAAGACTCAAACTGTTGTCCAGCTTCATCTTCCTATATTGTATGGTAGCAAATCAGTTAATAGATAAACGCACGCGCAGCTGACGCACCGACGCAATGTACTGCTCAGACGCTCGCGACTATACGCACGTATTAAGGATTGTTTACAATGACTGACTATTCTTTTGTGTGGGTATAACAAATTACACACACACACTCACATTTATATAACAAAAAAAAACCGGCTAAGTCCGAATCGGACTCGCTCGCGAAGGGTTCCGTACCATTATCGCAAACAAACGGCAAAAAAAAAAACCTGTTTGTTGTATGGGAGCCCCACTTAAATATCAATTTTATTCTGTTTTATTTGTTGTTATAGCGGCAACAGAAATACATCATCAGTGAAAATTTCAACTGTCTAGCTATAACGGTTCATGAGATACAGCCTGGTGACAGACAGACAGACGGATAGCGGAGACTTAGTAATAGGGTCCCGTTTTTACCCTTTGGGTACGGTACCCTAAAAAGACGATAGCATTCGAAAATTCAAAGGTGTTTTTTTATCTTACGAAATTAAATTAAAAGGTTCTTAAGTCGACCTATAAATAGTATTTTTATATTTAATTATGCGCATAATTTTTTACAGCATAGTCCGACTTTGATGATTATTTTATGGATATTATTTTTATTGGCCAGATTGTACTTTGAAGGTTGTTCGCGACGAGGTGTCACATAGCTTATATACTAGCATAAGATATGTATGTAATAGGATAAATAAATAAAAAATATTTATTATTTTTCTACGACACCCCTATAAAAACGGAGATTCAAATAGTAGTATGTGCGACCCGCTCACGCAGGGTGGTGCACCAATCGCATCACTTTATTTCATTAATAGTTTTGTTAGGAAACACAAATTAGGAGTTCTAACTTATTTATCCCATGTCTATTACTGAAATACAGGACTCTTGTAGTCCGATGATGGAAAGGGCTAGGCGGAATCAAATTGTGCAGTTCCGTCGCACACTCCCCGAAATGTAACCGATAAAAAACCGACAGGCTGGCAACTCGGCGTCGATGTTCGAGGCTCTGGAGCTTTGACGCGACCAGTGCATCATTGCCAATAAGCCTCTTGGCCCGTCTGTCAATCGACTCAAGTGCATCAAGCTGGTATTTGGCAGATCCATCCCAGTGGTGAGAGCAGTACTCCATGCACGATCGAACTTGCGCTTTATACAAGTTGAATAGCTGTTCAGGCGTGAAGTACCGTCTCACCTTTGCAAGAATCCCCAACTTTTTTGCAGCCAACTGAGCTTTCGCCTCTATGAATAGACCAAAATTAAGGGTTGATGTCAACGTAACACCAAGAAGTTCGAGATGGTCCGTTAACGGCACGGTTACACCACGGAAAGATGGAGCCGGGTGGAATTGGCTCTTCTTAGCGGTAAAAAGACACGCCTGGGTCTTAGTAGCATTGAAACTGACCAGATTGGCATCACCCCATTCGGAGACCGCCTTCAAGGACAGATTCAAGCGTTCGACCATGGCCTCCCGGAGAGACCGAATCTGAGGCCCAGTAGTTCGTGCGTCGGACACGTATCTCTCAGCAACAGTGCTGTCATCTGCGTACCCAAAGGTTACCCGGGTTTTAGCAGATCATTAATGTGCCACAAGAATAATGTTGCCGAGAGCACTGACCCCTGAGGGACTCCGGCGTTGACATCTAACTGACCAGACGAGCAGCCATCGATAACAACTCGGATGGATCGATCCCTCAGGAAGTCCGCAATCCAATTACACAGACCACTAGGCAGTCCGAAGGTGGGAAGCTTACCAATGAGGCTTTCGTGCCAGACCCTGTCGAAAGCCTTCGAGATGTCGAGGGAGACGGCTAGCGCTTCCCCGTGTTTCTCGATGGCCTCACTCCAGATGTGAGTGGCATACGCTAGAAGATCCCCAGTGGACCGATTTCGGCGGAAGCCGTATTGGCGGTCACTGAGAATGTCGTTCGCTTCTAGGTATGCCAGGAGCTTTCCGTTAAGCACACGTTCCATACTTTTACAGAGGATGGACGTTACAGAAATGGGTCTGTAGTTTGCCGGTTCAGCTCGACTGCCCTTCTTGGGCACAGGCTGTACGTTGCCTTGCTTCCAGGCCTTCGGTACTTTTCCAGTCTCTATCGAAAGGCGATACAGGCGAGTCAAGATCGGAGACAATTCAGGCGCACAGGTTTTAAGCACAATTGCTGGTATCCCGTCGGGGCCACTCGCTTTGTTCACATCAAGGCTACGCAGCACCCTACGCACGTCCTTTTGATGAATGCGAATATCCGACATACTCGTCACACATCCATCAGGAGAAGGAGGAGGCTGCGCGCCATCAGAATTCAGATGCGAAGATTCCGCAAAAAGGCTGGCAAATAAGTTTGCCTTCTCCTCAGCGGAATGGGCCAATGACCCATCAGGTTTCAGCAGTGGTGGTAGTGAGGGGCGACAGAAGTTTGATTCGACCGATTTAGCCAGGGACCAAAACGCTTTGCTACCCGCTGGGTATGAAGCTAGTTTGTGCCCAATTCTGTTAATGTGGTTAAACCGTGCTCTTCGCATCACCTTTTTGCAGGACTTGGCAGCCCTGTTGAAGGCTCTCTTCTTCTGATTCACGTCGTTAGCCGTGCGTGTTCGAGCGTCGACCCATGCCTGATAAGCCTTGTGTTTAATCGCGTCGGCGCGGTTACAATCGGCTCCATACCATGGTCTGTCGACGCGAGACATTGCTACGTCAGAGAATGGAATATAGTACTCCATTCCCCGACGCAACACATCTGTCACAGCGTCAGAGCACGACGATGGATCATCCGAAGAGAAGCAAGTGGGCTGCCAAGGATAGCATGCGAAGAAAGATCGCATCCCATCCCAATCTGCTGACCTGTACCGCCATACCCGCCGGGTGCCTCTTGGGCTGGGATCGGGCGGGGAGTAGACGGACACAGACTTCACCAGACAGTGGTCAGAACTACCCAAAGGTGAAGATATCAACACAGAGTATCAGTCTGGATCTGTTGTCAGCAGAAGGTCCAAGCAATTGGCTGTGTGCGAATCAACATCTGGCACCCTCGTCGCCCCCTGGACCAGCTGGGTGAGATTTAGTGCTAGCGCAAGCTTGCGCGTCTTTCGTCCAGCATGATCAGTGCACTGATATGGGAAAAGCCACTCCTGGTGGTGGGCATTAAAGTCCCCCAGTAACACTAATTGGGTGGAAGGGTACCGCTGCTGTGCCGTATCAGCCGCCTCACTGGGGTACTCTGTGAGCCTGGTTGTCCCCTGATCTCCGCTGTGCGAACGGTAGACACAGGCGTAGATAATCTTATCCAACCCTGTGTCCACCAGAGCCCACAGCACTGAGAACCTGGAGTCTTCAAGGTTACGGAGACGCTGATAGCAAGTGTCGTCTCGGGCATACGTGCATACACCCGCGCGTGGTTTAAAGGCGTGCTCCAGGGTAAACCCTGGGTAGGATAAGTACGATACGTCTGACGGACTTCCTATCTACGTCTCCGCAAGGAAAAACAGTGCTGGCTTTTCAGTCTCCAGGTGATGGTGGACTGAGTTGAGATTGGAGTGCAGACCTCTTATATTAGTGAGGTGCACTTTGTGGGGGAGGGGGTGCAGCCGCTGTTTTACTCCAGTTTTCTTTTTAGTACTTGCCATTTTGTAAGAGTGAAAGGAGAGGAGAAGGAAGTGAGATGAGGTTCTACGCTACTAACCATCAGACACGCACTGAAAGGACGCCATCGTTGGGGCACTAGTCCGGAGACTGCGGGGACGCCCGAGCCCCCCCGGAGATGTCCATCGGGCCCTCCCATCTGGTCGCCAACCAACACGATGGTGCATCCCGGGATTTTCCGACAGTTGGCGGGGCAGCCTTTCATGTGTGGCTGGCACACTACTTGGGCCCCCAACTACCTGCGGTCGGCCAGCGGCGCACCGTGCCTCGGATCCCGCTACCCTCCGCGACTAGTCTCCCGATATGCCCAAAACAGCGCAAGTCAGACTGGTCAGCATGCAGTGGAACAACTATCTCGACCCAACTCCTCTAGTGGCTACACCGAGCATCGTACCGGAACACGGCTAGGCTGCTTGGCGGTACGTCTTTGCCCGGTGGGTGGTTACAAGCCTTCGGCCGAAGCCTACCACCAGTTAGTGTCACCTGATTAGCACCACCCGGGGAACACGTGTAGGGTAACAACAAATAGGGTAACACTCCTACGGACGCGGGTGACTCAGCCCCCAAACATCTCGAAGGCTTTCGACAGGGTCTGGCATGAAAGCCTCATTGATAAGCTTCCTTCCTTCGGTCTGCCGCCGAAGTCTAGCCTAGTGGTTTGTGTGATTGGATTGCGGACTTCCTGAGAGATCGGTCCATTCGAGTGATTATCGATGGCTGCTCATCGGACCAATTGGATATCAATGCCGGGACCCCTCAGGGGTCGGTACACTCAGCAACATTATTCTTGCTGCACATTAATGATCTGCTAAAACCTTTCGATAGAGTAACCTTTGGGTATGCAGACGACAGCACTGTTGCTGAAAGATACTTGTCCACCGCACGGGCTACCGGGCCGTAGATCCGGTCTCTCCGTGAGGCCATGGTTGAACGCTTGTACCTGTCCTTGAAGGCGGTCTCCGAATGGGGTGACGCCAATCTGGTCAGTTTCAATGCTGCTAAGACACAGGCGTGTTTTTTTCTACTAAAAAGAGCCAATTCCACCCGGCTTCATCTTTCCGTGGTGTAACCGTGCCGTTATCGGACAATCTTGAACTTCTAGGTGTTACATTGAAATCGACCCTCAACTTCAGTCCGTACATTGAGGCGAAAGCTCAGTTAACTGCAAAAAAGTTGGGGATTCTTGCAAAGGTGAGACGGTACTTCACGCCTGAACAGCTGCTCAACTTGTATAAAGCGCAAGTTCGGTCATGTCCACCATGTATCGATGGCGCATCGCAAACTTGAACAGATTGGCATCACACAAGCAATAGTGGGGCCCCCATACAACAAACGTGATTTTTTTGCCTTTTTATGCGCTAATGGTACGGAATCCTTCGTGCGCGAGTCAGACTCGCACTTGGCCGGTTTATTTTGTGATAAAAATGTGTCGTAAAGTCTTTATCAAATTTAAAAGCCTACTACGCCTACTAAGCCTACTTACTGTTTTTACTAGGCAATCTAAATCATCAAAACTTTTTGATTCATGGTTACGAAGCATATTCAAGATCCTTTTCAAGAATTTCAATGATTAGACTTCCAAAAAAAGTACGTAAATTATCAATATCAGCCACGTGCATCAAAAATAATTCTTTCCGTGCGGGGTCCGAAATATCCTTTGAGAGATCATAGGCATTTTGTATTCGCTCAAACATGCGTTGTTTTTTTATTAATTACACTTTTAATTCATTACTTTGGCACGCTTCAGCCACTTCTTTCATTTCTTTACTGGTAACCGGTCGCGTCATTTTGTTTTATCTAACGCTGATGGCGTGGTCAAAGTAAAATGAACGAATACGGAATAATTATACGAATGATTTTGCAAATTAATTACCAACACTCCAAAAATTAGGTACGATTAATAAATATAATATGTGTATGATGTGTAAAGATGAAACTATAATATAATTAATATGACACTGACACGGTCAGAACCTAAAGGGACAAATGGACAGAACGTCTGTAATCACACTAACTACGAGTTAGTTAGAAAATTATCTAGCACGGCTAGAATCAAACTACGAGTTCGAGGGTTCATATACTAACCGGCTCGAAGGACCACTTTTGGTCCTTTTGGTTGTTCGGTTTTTGACCAACCTTTTTTTAAACTCTACACTTTTACTTTAAACTTTAACTTCTAAACACTACCTACCTCGTCTCAACCCCGGGAGTTGAGACGAGGTAGGTAGTGTTTAATTGCTTTCTTGGAGATAGTAGGAACGAACGTATTTCTCCCATAAATACTTTACATGCAACATTTTTAGGTTCATAAGCCACCAGCAAATATTTTCTAAAAAAAGGTTGGTCTAAAACCGAACAACCAAAAGGACCAAAAGTGGTCCTTCGAGCTGGTTCTCAGTAGAAGACCTGCAGTATGCACGGCACTTCACATATAAGCAGTCTAGACGTACTCTGGGTTCAAAGGTCTTGAATATCGCACACCACACGGTTGTAAGTCCACAAACACTACAGATGCTAAAACATTCAGCTTGAGACACGATCACAACAAGAGAGGAAGAAACGTTCATCCAGCTCAGGGAGCTAAGCCACGGATATATAGAACCGCGACGTATGTTGAGGGCAAGTGCAGTGATGATTTACCAACTACCCTCAATTCGATAATAAGAATCGAACAATCATGGTAGGCCGAAGGTGGGTTTAGTAGAAAATAAAAAAGCTGAATATAAAAATAATTCTAGTATAATCTTAACTTAAGAATATCTTAACAAAATACTTATAACAACAATAACATATAATTAATTTAATCCTTATCCTAAAGTATATTAAAACAAAATTAGCCAAGAAGTAATACACTTTGATAAGCCGTTGTATTAGATTACTAAATGATAATATAAAATACTCTTAAAATTACCTTTCTCATAATCTTATCTACAGCACTTATGTAGTCTGAAGTAGTTTGATCGTTTTGACCAATAACTGCAATAAAAATTTCGCTTAGAAAATGTATAGTGAAACAACTTCAAGCTGTTTTGCTTCATAATCGTGGTTTAAGACTGAGCTCTGTGACCAGCACACTTCATACAGATAAGACTGACTGACTTCATATGACCTAATTATGCATTTTTTTTATATCCTATTCGCTCGCGCTTGACCACAGTCTCAACTAATGGTAAGCGATGATGTGGTCGACGGTGAAACACGCTTGCCTAGAAATAACCCATTTCACTCTTGACTTAAAGACCCCTAGATTGTAGCTATCGAGAAACACAGACTCCGGCAGGGAATTCCACTCCTTAGCTGTACGCATAATATAAGAGTTTTCCTAAAACTTTTTGTGCGTATGGGTGAGATATCTACCATGTAGCGATGGCGCATCGCCGTACGTCTGGTAGTCCGATGATGAAACGGACTTGGTGGAATTATATCGTGCAATTCCATCGCACACTCCCCGAAATGTAACCGATAAAAAACCGACAGGCTGGCAACTCGGCGACGATGTTCAAGACTCTGGATGGTGCATTAAATCAATTTAACTGAGAACCCTTATTTTTTGTAATTTCTTATTGCCATAATTATGTCACTTTGCTACCCACACCTACTCAACAAAATAGGCAGGCACATGATGAAGTTTACTCTTCTTTGACATTCTGCTCTAAGAAGCCATGTTAATATGTTGATTATAGCTAACTAAGACGACACAGCTTCTCCATATCATACAGGTAATACATAAAATTATATCAGTAACCGACACATAGTTCTACACTACGAGTATAGCTCCAAGAAGTTGTGGTGGAATCTTCGGATGCTGTCCATCATATGCTGGAACTCCTCGCGAGGGTGCAGGATGGTGGTGCGGAAGTGGAACGTGCCTGGCAGCTGACCGAAACCGGTGCCTGGGATCACACACACTCCTGGAAATGGAAGTTCTTTATAAGTAAAGGAGAAAACCAGATATTTAGTTTGGCAAACCGTGCAGATCAACCAATGAAATGAGGTAATAGTTGCTTTTAAGAAACATCAAATGGAGATAATTTTATAAATCAATTCGTACTGACAGGAGTTATGCCCGAATATAAACACGTAAATAGGTGAAAAATATTGTTCAAAGATATTAAGAACCGTCTTCTCTTTATAACCGAACTAGCTTCTGCCCGCGGCTTCGCCCGCGTAAAAAGTGTTTTATCATCCCAAGGGAATACAAACTATCCTATGTCCTTCCCAGGGTCTCAAACTATGTCCATGCATTTCATCAAAATCGGTCCTGTAGATGCAAACATTACTCTCTACACCCTAACAAACTTTCGCCTTTCTAATATTAGTGTGAATTTAATATTAGTCGTAGTACGGATAATAATAGTATGGATAAAAAAAGACTACATGATGTTAGCAGACGCATTGTTAATCTTTAGGCCTCAAGCGCCAAATATAATACTTTTCAAACTAAAACACATCAATCTTGACACTACATCTTAGCTCTTTTAATAGACAAGATCAACTGCTGTTCAACTTAAAGACTTGCGAAACGTAACCCTACAAACAAACACATCTACACACGTTACTCCACAAGTTGTCGCAACTCTCAAGTTATGCACCGCAAGTTTGGGCTTCACTTTGAGTTAAGTATGCTTCTCCAAGATTAACTACAACACATCACCCGGAGCCGCTTACCTGTAGTGCTAATTAATAGAACGGGTCATTAGTGTCGGCCGGAGGAACTTAAACACCCTGTATGTTGCCTTGGGGCGTCTCGTGAGGAACTTAAACAGCCTGAGGATATTTTTCCTGCAGCCGTCACTGATATCGTGGGGGACTATTAAGGCTTTATGTTGTATTTGATGTGACATCCACCTGTTTGGTACTACCGAGTTGCTAATGTTAACTAAGCGGCGAACTTGTCGCAAAATTAAATTAATCTTTGGACAAATCTAATGCTAACTTAAGGATTTTATCAATGAAATAGACATCACCTCATACCCTGTGTAAAGAACAGCACAATCATAATATTACTATGTAATCTGTTTAATTGTTGTTGTCATAATAACAAAATAATAAATTGTGTATTGTACCTGTTTCTTCAAGTAATCGTAGACAGTAGAACTCGTCAGGACTCATACCGAGATCCTTGGCCGGCGCCTGCGCTGCTTCGGGAATCTCTACGCGAGGGTACGCGAACATCGAACCCTGCAATATCATACAATACAGTTATAAACTTTCTCAGAAACGTGCTTGTGAAACCTACTACACAATTGAAAAGATATTTGTTGTTTATCTAGGTTTTTTGTAACTCGATCTTGCGGTGCAAAGCTGTAAATGAGATACTCACATCTATAGTATTGCAGAAGTATCCGGGGATAGAGTTGAAGGTCTCGTAGGCAGTCTCCGTCCTCTCGGCCAGCACCTGCTGGATCTCGCTGAGCTCGCGAGCGAACTGAGGGTATGAGGGCTCGCCTGGTGCTGGAGGCTTCATCTGGAACGTGGCAGATTGGGTATACATTATTTTAATGGTATGTTTATTATATATGAGACGTTATAAACTATGAGAGTTCTATAAGTATAGGAATTCGTGGTAGTGGTAGAAATAGTCAGAAGCGAGAATATGTGACACCATTTTTGTCAGCCAGCCATGTACATAATTATTGGTTTGTGGGATTCACGTAGGCAGTCGCTCCATTTAACTTACTGGTACTCAACTGTATCCGGTTACACTGGAAGCAGACCCTAACAAGGTTGAAAAAAGGCAGGCAGATGATTGTTACTAACTACAATCAAATCTACTTTAAAGGCTAAAAGATAAAGTCAATTCCTAGCAGTACGAGATTTAACAAAACAGCTCGTCTGTGGACGATACGCATATATCCAGCAATAGATGTCATTGAGCTGAATGGTGAAGATGAGACAGTGGTACTGACCACACAGTCCAGTATGCACTGGCCGAGCACGGTGGGGCACTGCATGACAGCGCGCGCCGTGTTGAAGGCGGCGCGCACGAGCGGCGGCAGGTTCACCAGCTCGGCGAAGCCGGCGCGCAGCCCGCACTCCGCCGCCCAGCCCTTGGAGCACGTGACAAAGCTCGCCAGCTGCATGCCCGAGTACGGGGCGCCCATCTCGTGCATCACCTGGAGCAGAAAAGGAACAATTCATAGGTGAGAAGAACTAACTGCGATAAGGTCTTCCATACCTGAAGGTTTAGTTGCTAAGTTGACAATAAACGAACTGAGTTATAACCCATAAAGCGAGTTTGATTACTCTGAATAGGCCCTAGTAAGGATATCGAAGTGTCTTTAATTTTAGATTCAGAAAGGGATAACTTTCGATAAGTGGCTCCTAATCAGCTTGTATGCCATATTGCCTGAGGTCAATTCATATTTACAGTAGATAGAACGCCATGCCCCTGCAAATCCTCATTAATATTTTAATCAGTAGTAAGCCTTTCAAATTCAATCTTTGCTGTTGTGATTAGAAATGCAATCAATCAATTAGCTAAGATTTGACAGTAGGTCAAAATTAAACCCTACATTGTACAGTAACTGTAGGCAAAGGGGCTACTGGTCACCCTATTTTGGATTGATAAGGGAATATTATTAACGCTTTACGACCCAGTAAATACGTATTCAGCTTTTCAACATTTATCAGATGCCCCTTACCTTCTTGAAGGAGTAGAAGGGTTTGCAGACGACATTCTCCTGGTAGACCTCATCAGCCATGAGGAACAGGTTGTGTTCGTAAGTAAACTTCACGATCTCCTCCATGTTCTGCCGTGTCAGCACCTGCAACCGATTTAACCATCAATCAGTAACGAAACATGTGTTACAGCTCCATCACGTCATGCTGATCCTTAGAGTGGTAGAAAACATGAAAAGGAATACCAAGGAGACCATGCATATTATCACAGGCAAATAAACCAAGGTTATTGAGAGTAAGAAATGCATGCATTAATTCGCAAAATATGCATTTGATAATGACGTATACACCATTATTTATAAAATCTCAACACCTACATATATTAAAATTTTCTTTGTAGAATTTGAATGACGAATCTGCTAAGCAGTTGCTTAAGGTTGCACTAGTCGATCACTCTTCCATACAAATGTAGTCTGGTGATTACTCCTCTGTTTGACGATGCATGTTCAAAATAGAAAATGATATCAATTTGTCTCATCATTATCTAGCCTTGTGTGGAAACAAAAATATAAAAAAAAACTTATTTGAAAGTTATGAGCGTCGAAAGTTCTATAAATTTCAACACTATTTTTAACGCATCTTTCGTCGGAAATAAATACCATAAGAAGAAGAAAAATTGCAAAACAGCCATCTTACAGGGATAGATTAGTAGTTCAACAATGCAAATAATTTTATTTAATAAAAATCTTTTTTGCAAAAAAATACTACCGACTTCCAAATGAAAAACTACAAAGTGAAAAATAACTTAATTTTTTAAGTCGGTGTCTTTCGTAGGTACCATTTTTTTGGGATATGGACACCGACTTAAAAAGTTAAGGTATTTTTCACTTTGTAGTTTTTCATTTGGAAGTCGGTAGTATTTTTTTGCAAAAAAGTTTTTTATTTTTCCCTTTTTAGTTTAATTATATTAGTTTATATTATATAGGTATTATAATAAATAGGCATGTTGTTTAGTAAGGTCCCTATAACACCGAATAGATTACCCGAATAACATGAAACTTGAACATAACCGGTGAAATGAGAGATCTGTGTACCCCTTGAGAGCGTACTGGCGTGATGTTATGTTATGAAATGGTATAAACAATAAACAGACATGCGATTGCAAGAATCCCGAGAGCTTAGCAGTTATTTATTGAAGAGTTCTGTTGTATATCTCCGAAGTTCTTCATCAGACCTTCACCAAATTAAAATGGGACCTATTTCGAAACATACTCTTTCAAACCAAAAATATTTTTTTAAATCGGTTTACAATTGACGGAGATATCGGTGAACATACACAAAAAAAAAAAAAAAAAAAAACATAAAGTCGAACATAGAACCTCCTCCTTTTTGGAAAGTCGGTTAAAACAAATGCATTTAGTCGTTATGATATCTATACTCCTAAAAAAACTTTCTAACAAAAAATCAAACCGACTTCCAGAACAAAAAACTACAAAGCAAAAAATAAATTTCTTTTCCGAAGTCGGTGTCTTTTGTACCCATTGTTTTCAGTTTTTCTTGACACCGACTTCGGAAAAGAAATTTATTTTTTGCTTTGTAGTTTTTTGTTCTGGAAGTCGGTTTGATTTTTTGTTATTAAGTTTATTATTTTTCTATTTTTAGTTTTGGTTAGTACCTCCAATTAACATGATTATCATTTATAGCCAAAGTACATCTCATGCCGATTCAAATAAGCCCAAACACGACTAGGATACATTGTTTTATTTTAGAGTTCCAGTGCCTACCACTGGCTTCATCATCAGGTCAGTTCGATGGTGCCATTTTCATCAGTATCATTTATTTATAAGTATTTGATTCATAGTCGGGATATCTTATGCCCGTGACATACTTATCATTTAAGAGTTCCAGTGGCCATCTGTGGTCTTCTTCATCAGTTCCACTTCACCAAATGATTCTTTCTAAGTGCAAATTATTGCATTGTTGATGAAAATACCAAAATCGCTATATGTTTGCCTATAATATTTGAGGAGTTCCCTCGATTTCTCTAGGATTCCATCATCAGATCCTGACCTGATGACTATGGCACCAACTAGGAAGTATACCCTTTCAAACAAAAGAAGATTTTTTGAAATCGGTCCAGGCGTCTTTGAGTAATCGGGGAACACACATAAAAAAAAAAGATTCCGACGAATTGAGAACCTCTTCCTTTTTTTGAAGTCGGTTAAAAAGTCTGTTTATAAAATTTCGAGCGCACGTTTTCGTCCTAAATCATTATCCTTTGCGCTACACATTTGTAAAAGTGCTAGTGCGTCGCGTACGTACGCGAACTAGCTTCTTACTGTTCATCACAGCATCTATCTCTTTCGCACGCGTTGTCAGATGAGATTGTCACAAAATAGTTCGTGCCGTCGACTAGGGCAACCTTAACAGCTCATAGAATTTTATAACTAAGGCCCCGTTAGTTCTGGCCATAATTGATGTATACGCTAATGGTCTATTCAATTCTACCTAAATTCAAAAACTATAGTTGTGACTATCTAAGAAGTCGGATTTCACAGCTATAAAAATCATCAATATACATATAATAAATATTTAGAAAAGTAATTTTTGTACATCGAAAATATTTCCAAAAAAAAATAACCAGACTGAAAATGGTAACCAATAGTATAGTTGTTCTTGTTTCATAGCAATCGGTTCATTCTAGCTTAGCTCCTTTAAAAGGAAATTGTATAAGCACTTTCAGGCGGAGGACTTCACTCCAATAACAATTAATTAATTTTTAAATTTCATGACTGTTATATCACAAAAATTATTTTACTTTTTATTTTACTTTACTTTATTATAATTTAATGTTGATTTTATTTTGATTATTCTAGGACATTTTATGTATGTTCTCTGTTTTTTTATTATTTTATTTTATTTAAATTCCAGTATAATTTTAGTTTTAAATATTGACATTTTTTATCATTTTTTAACTAATATTGATTTTAATTTTAATTACTGACATTATTATTGACATTCAGGTAATACCAAGTTTTATTGTTTCGTCTCTTTGTTGTTGTGAGGGTTATTTTATAACTTATATTATAAATCACAAAATTAATTTAATGTTCATTTTATTTTATTTACGACATTTTATTTATTTATTTATTTATATTTATTTATTTATATTTATTTATTTATATTTATTTATTTATATTTATTTATTTAATACTTCATGCACACAAACGTATAGAGGCGGACTTAATGCCTTAGGCATTTTCTACCAGTCGACCTTTGGGTGATGCAGAGAACAAATAGTGGTAGGTGCAATATTTAAAGTAAACATGATACATAAGGTAGGGTCATTCAAATACAACGCTATGCATACATACTATAAATACATACAATAAATACTCAAACATATAAACTAAATACACGAATATACTAAAAAAATTAGTGGTAGCAGATGATTGGTTTATGTATAATCTGTTTTTTTTATTCCAATTTTATTTGAATTTCATTATAATTTTATGTAAACTAATTTTAATTATTGTCTTTTTATATATTGAATTATATATTAATTATATATATTATTGAATTTTTATTACTGTTATTCTCTTTATTGTTTGACATTCAGGTATTACTAAATTTTAATGTTTTTATTTTTTATGTATTTCGTATTCGTATCGCATGTCAATTAATTTTTATTATTACTTTTTTTATTATATTTATTACTTTTCGTATCATTATCAATTATATTAAGCTGTGTATGCTCGGCTATGTAAAAGATGTGGTTACCTATAATTGAGTGTGCATTACAGGATAACGATGATGTGTACCAATTTTTGTATTTTGTGTAAGTTTTATAGTTTTGTAACACTCGTTGGTGATCCTTAACTAAATAAATAAACTCTATCAATAGATATATCTATGAATTTATTATATTCTAGAAGTATAACATTACAACACACAATTCAAATACTCGGACAGTTGAACTCCATATTTGACGTCATTTTCTGAATGATTCGCCGCGAAAGAATTACTCTAGAAAATAAATTGGTAGGTAGGTAGGGAAGGTATAGGTGTACCAGAATCTCATGGCATTTTTTATTTTTTTTAAATTGTGATTTTCATATGGCAATGTCAATTGTCACCTGTCGAAACAAAGTACTTGATGTGTCAACCGCTGCTGAATTTTTTTGATATTATCTTGAAAGTTTGTTATTTTTGTGAAAATGTCGAAAAACCCACTTCGATCTCATGCGAGACATATTGTTTTCAATGTGTATCATAAAATAAGGGAAGAAGAAGGCGTAAATCAAACTCAATCTTTGATTTTAAAGTGCGTCGTAGAGTGGACCGGTAAGTTGGACTGACTTGTTTTGATACATTTAGTTTAATTTATATTTTTCTTACTTAATTTTATTTTCTTTCCATTACTATTATATGGTAAATCGTAGGTCAGGGCACATTGAATGATGGCCGGAAGGAAATGGCAACAGTAATGTAACTGCTACTAATTCTTCGACAAGATATTGATTTTAACGGAGATTGAGAATCTTTGACGTAAGAAAAATATTAAGTAATAATCTGTGCCCTGCAGTGGGACGTGTATATAGACGGGAGTTTTTGGCGGGATTTTGTCGAGTGAAGTTCAGTGGCTGTTAATATTATTTGCAAATTGATTCCTAGTGGATATTGTGATATATTATTGGTGTAGTTTTGTATCTCAACTGTCTCCGCAACTGGACAATTTGTAAAATCATTGACAAAAGCGATCTCGGGATAGTGGAGCGGTGTATTTTATTGTAGTATTGACTGCCTCTGCAAAGCTTACTGGGAAGTCTGACTCGATACAATTTGCTGCCAAGTGCCAAATATTCCAAAAAACATTAGAATCTGTTACATCCGCATTCTAATGCATACTAAAGAATAAATATAAGATCCAAAACTCTTTCCAAAGACGTGGCTAAAAGGTCCTAGCAACCAGGCCATAAAACTTACATAAAAAGAAAATATATAGACTGATGATGATGAATGACTAAGTAACATGATACATTTTATTATTTTTTACAGACTTTATACATAAAGAGATTGGTTTTGAATATGTTAAATGCCAATGAAAAAGAACCATTTTGATGGAGAGAGATGACATAAAACTACAAAGATACAAGTTTTTGAAATGCCAGTGGAGTTCATGGAATCGTATTCTAGTTTTCTAGTTCTGAATGAGGTTTTAAGTTATTAGTATGATTTAAATGCTAAATAATAAATTAGTACATAAATTAATATTCAATTGATTTATTTTTCCTATGTTAAGAACACGATGTATAACAACATTATTCATACACATACCTATAATACTCACAGTGGATCTTTGTGTCTCTGAATTGGTTGCAAGACCCCGCGCAGTAGCTATTTTTGTGTCAATGTTGAAGGTGAAGATAGCATTGTATAACTGTCTCTTTCACTCGCTTATGTATGTCACATAAGCTTACGGAGTTTCTTGTGCATTCTTCTCCATAACAAGCTACTTGCCGAATGCACGGTAGAATCAACTTTTATTCCATGTAAATTTAAATTGTGACATTCAAAAGTGGCGCTTGGTGGCCCAGTTGAAATAAATATCTTTTGTCTTTTTTGTCATCGTCCTATCTCGCTTACTCTATGCAGTATACTCGATGACAAACTGTTTCTTACGCAATGGTTGGCAGGACCAAGTTCAAAGACAAAGATCCGTTGTGACTACTATAATATAGTTACCTCATGTTCATTAATACTACAGACATAAATAAAAATTAAACAGTATCAAGATCGTTTGATCCAATTTCCCCAGTATTGCATACAACAAATTTTTATTTCCCTTTTTGCCATGAGATTCTGGTAGACCTATAGGTAGGTTAGGGTAAAGGGTTGGTGGGTAGGCTAGGTATGTAGATAAGTAGGGTAGGTTGGGTATTTGACGGGAGCGAAGCCGAGGGCACAGATAATACTAAATAATTATTATTATTTATACTCGTTGTTAATTTGCTATGGTGTTTGAATAACATAGTAATTAATTAGGATTATGTATTTGATTTTTAAATTTCTTAAGTTTTGCACTTATCGCGGCATGTAAATGAGAAACGTCAACGGACTTCTTAGATTGTCACGATTTTAGGTACCAAATTGTGATTCCAAATAACTGCAACATCAAAAACCCGTTTTTTAAATAAAACCCATCATCATGTGCGCACCGTAAATCAACGCAATTTGTCGCGCTTCGTGTTTTCATGTGTATTTATTGTCGCAATCATATGGCTTTGGGAATAGTTTCCAATATTTGCGATGGCGTCGACCGGCGGGGCGGCGGCGGCGCGGCGGTCGATCAAATGCGCGCGAATGGCTTCAATGGCGGCTGATTAATACACGTCCTCCACAAACTGCCGCTTGTCCGCGGATATTGTATGAATATCGGCTAAATATAGTTTGCACGACTATTTGTTGGTTTTTCAATTTGGATGGTATTGTGTTGTTTCAATAGAAATATCACTTTATGCACTGGCCAGTTGGTTACACACACATGTCAATCTGAATGCACATCAGCTCTGATCGCTATCATCCTCAAGGATACAGAGTCAATTTACATTAGCTTTGACGACTGTACGTCGGACAATAACAGGATACTCCCTTATACTTTATCCCGCCTTTAGCCGACGCGACGTATATTCGAGTCGAGTCTCAGAGGACATCAAACTTTATCTAAATAAAAAACCGTTACTCAATACATTCGTAGTTTTCCAACATTACTGACGGTCGAAAGACGTTCACAGTTAGATATAAAGACCTTTTCCAAATCTTTGTCTATTTGCCTCAAATGAGATACAAAATTTTTCAGGAATTTGCAACTCGTGATGGCAATGAGTAGCCATAACTTATTTGTGTCTCACTTGTCTCGTGGGATTCCCAATGGTTAATGACGACCAGCGCCCTGACGCGGCTGCTGGCCTGTCTCCAGAACCACTCCAGCTCACTGACCTACAGGCTAGATAATGTCTCACCTGTCCCGTGGGGTTCCCAGGGTTGATGACGACGAGTGCTCTGACGGTGCAGTCCTCGCTGGACTGCTTCCAGCACCTTTCCAGCTCACTAGCCTGCAGCGCCCACTCGTGCTCCTCATCCAGGTAGTAATTAGCTTGGCGTAGACCCAGTTCTGACAGCGTCCCGGAGAACAAAGGGTACTGCGGGATCGGGATCATTACCGCTGGCGAAGAATAAGATTGGGTTAGAACTGCTGTATGATGAATGACATCACGTATGAATGTCCGAGCAGTTGCCCAGAAGTGCCTTTGTACCTACGTTTCACGGGTTAGCAGACCCGAGTCTCTAGAGATAGTTTAATAGTTAATTCGATTAGCGATAGCGATTGTCGAAATGAATAAATGTAAGGGATTGGTAACGGGACATTTCACACAAAGACAGACTCCAGGCTGCTTTAGAGATATTCTTGATGGAAATACCCACATCTCAAATCGAACACCTGGCCATCGAACTCAAGATCACGCTCAGCTGTCACTCACACATGACACACTAGAATCTAGACCAACCAAGCATGAGGCTCATTTATCATTCATGCTTTTGTAACTGGAACGTACATGAATGCTAATTATCAAGAACTGATGACAACTGCTTTGGACAGCAAGGATCTAGTGTCAATCTATAATAATAAACATATCACTCACTCCTGATAGGCTTCATAATATCTATATATATAAAACAAAGACGGGTTTGTTACAACACTTATAACTCGAGATCGGCTGGACCAATTTTCATGGTTTTTGATTCGTTGGATTTGTCTCCGCCCCGAATAGCAGAATACATCTTAAAAAAAAACCGGCCAAGTGCGAGTCGGACTCATGTGTTGGTAAGCGCAGAACTCAACAACGCCTGGACCAATTTGGACAATTCTTTTTTTTTAATGTTCGTTGAAGTTCAAAGATGGTTTAGTGTAGGCTAGGGTAGGGGTAGGGTAGTGTAGGGTAGGATAGTATAGCGTAGGGTAGGGTAGGGTAGTGTATGGTAGGGTAGTGGATCGTAGGGTAGGGTAGGGTAGGGTAGGGTAGTGTAGGGTAGGGTAGGGTAGTGTAGGGTAGGTAGTTTAGGGTAGGTAGTGTAAGTTAGGGTAGGTAGGGTAGATAAATGTTTGGTGTTTTATGGCAAAACAAAGTTTCCCGGGTCAGCTAGTATTAATATATTATGTACGTTCATATTTGTAAAGTAGCCACTTAGTTGAATGCAAGGCAACACAATGCATCGACGTTAAAAAAACAAATTGCATAAAAATATTGCTGCGCTCACACGGCACATCTGTTCAGGAATACTGTCCGTAAATATGTTTCTCTGTGAGGAATACTAATTTAAAATAGATTGCTTTTGTTATACCACAGATATATTATAGACCTCTATACCTTTTACCGCTCCTCTACAAAGGTTGAGTGGTCTCTTGTGTCAATACAATAAGGTATTGTATTAACAGAGTGCCATGGCATACAAATAGGACTAAGTCCTTTTCTGAAGAACCTCACGTTTACACTACTTGTTTTTCGGGACTCACGTGCATATTAATTTATTTTCCCATTGTATTGAGCGACAAGTTTTGCAAAACATCGCTATGACCTAGTTAAATTTATTAATTTGATGTCAAGCTAGAATTATATTGAAATCAAGCCTTTGATGTGGTTTCCGTGAAATAACATGCGACAAATTACAGACCTGCAACAAATTGCATTTAGCAGAATCGCGAAATGACATTGGTTATTTTCTCTTTAACAATCCCTAATTTAACTATAAAAGCACCGGTACAACTTTATTTCTACAACAAAATTTTATAATAATAGTACCAGTAGTAATCTAAATATTTATAAAATGATGTTTAGTGGTTACTGTCACACAGGGCCACTTCCAAGAAAAACTTAACTCAGAGTTAGTTGCTAACATAAGGTTAAATTAACACATTGTCATTCAATATTGTCAATTTAGACTCGTGTTAGCAACTAACTCATGGGATAGAGATGTTGCGGGCGACGATGTTGCATGCTTAGTTCCTCGAATACCTTTGTAGATTCTGGTTGTAGAGCAGTTCTTAAATTAATACAAAATTTCCCAGACCAACTTACCAGGTGGTTTCCCATCCACATCTTCAACAAGCATGGTAAGCACGGCCTTGATGACGTCAGACGCCCCTGAGCCGAGGTACACGTCATCAGGTGAAGCCGGCACTCCATCCCGCGCCTCCAGGTACTGAGCCACTCTTGAGCGCACGATACTAAGGCCGGGAGATGGGGAGTAGGCTCCTACTGAACCCTTGCTGAAGAGAAAAGGTGAGGAAATATTGAAGAAAATATTCAAAGTTGTTATTGTTATAGACAAAACGTTAGATCGGCGTCCCCAAAACTTATCTGATACTTGAATTTGAACTTATATTATGAATGTGATAGGAATATTTTGGATGCCTGAAAGCACAGGACTTATCGTTGTGACGATGCATGGAAGGCCTATGTCCACAGTAGATATCTTTCTCGTTGTGTTGTGTCATCGTAGTGTAATTACTGGTCAGCGATCTCAATAACGTACCTGTCAATAACCACAACAATGAGTGGTCAAAGGGTCAATTCTAAGTGTAATCCTCACGGTTGACAGGCGTTTACTGACCGCAAGTACCAGGCCAGCATACAACAGTGTAGGTGTAGCTATCAGTGTCAATGTCCACGTCATTTATTTGCCTCTACAGATACCGATCGAATAGGTAATGAAGGCGCTGACTTAGTGACGTAACGGACAGTTGACGAAGGTCCAATAAACCGCCTAATACAGCTGACAGGTACCGTTTTACACACCAGATTATTAATATGGACATAATTTAGATGGGACAGTGAATTATGTTACGATGACATTTCATTGATATTTTATGGTGCGATAATACGAAAGGTCCCAAACCTTTGTTGCTAATTATAATGTTGCCTTAGAGTAACCTAACGAATCCCGTAGAGAGATGATTTTGGCCTGAATATTATCTTGCCTTCATTACCTTCTTCGAGGTTTTTTATATCATTGTCATTTAAGTTGGCGAATCATTTATTTAATAGGCAATCAGGCAGCTCTTCTCTTCTATTCCTTCTAACCCTTGTGGAAGTGGCTAAGATTTCAACCAAATAAGTTTGAATGACTGTCGTGCCAGTGACACAACCCTGGGCTGGCAACAACAACACCGGGCTATTACTACGTAGTCAAGCAATGCAGAAGCAGAAACCCATCACTGAAATTACATTATAATCCCACCAAGCGCACAACACAACCATTTCATTTCAACAAAAAAAAACAATAACAAAATAGATTAAGAGAATTAAAAACGAATCAAAACGAGCCACCTTTACACAGATTCCATTTCACGTAATCCAATGAGAAACAATATAATTTCGCGTCCAATCTCTGTCTGTTATTTGAGCATTAATATCAATTGGATTTGAAACGCTAATGCGACCGGCTGAGCTGCCATAAACGTCGGGCGAATCAATCTAAATCGAATGTGTTGTCAATCTATCAATCATGGGAATCAGTTGGAAGCAATCAGTGCAGGTAGCGGGACGGGATTAGCAAGTGATGTGTCAGAGGAATGTGTGCTTAAACTAATGATCTGTGTATTATGTAATAAGGGATTCATTAGCGGAAGTGTTTCTCATGCCATAAGGGGTCATTAATGGTCTGTTTACATGAGGATCTGTTCCCACGGATATGATTTATTTTAAGATGCACGTGTCATGGATTTCTACTGAAATGGTGAGAAGCCAATTGTCAGATCAAAGTGGTATAATTTTGTTTAATTACAAGCTTCTAACCCTCTTACAGAGGTATAACAAAGGTATACCCTTTCCTTTTTATAGGTTTATACCTGGTATAACTTTATTCTGCGTTTATTAGTAAGAGGGCAAGAATTCTAAATCATTATGTGCCATAGTTAATTAAAAAAACCTCTAAGTATTTCCTTCCGTTTAAGGTACATGTTTCTAGGCAGCTGGGTACGACAAGGGACTTATAATAAATACAGACTTTTCTTTGAATTTGGGTCGTAAAACCCGAATTCAAAGATTTAAAGACTGAAAATTAGGTAAGTAAATATACTTAATTTGTATACGAAATTACAGGTAAACAAAGAAAGAAAGAAAAGAAACTTCAGAAAATTATGTGGTATCAGGTTTTAATTTAGATTGTTAGACAAATAAGTGCAGCAATTACACGTGTTTGATTTTCGTCCATGGGGGATTTCCTATCCATCTCCGAAGATTTTCAACTGATGATTGCCAATACATGTAAATTTATCCCCGTACCTGTGCTAAAAATACTCACGTGCAGTCATCCAGTATCTCATGGGCCCTCTGACGCACATCTTCGGGCACGACAAATGTGCTGGCCAGCTCGGGGCATGCCGCCAGTGCCAGCACCTGGCAGACATACAGAGTTTATTAAGTCGTAATAACTAAACAAGATTGTATAACGCCTCAATCGTCTCAGACCGTCGTAATCCACAGCTGGACATAGACATATTATTATTCAATTGGTGACGCAACATCCGATTCCTCATCTCCCGAATTCAATCTGTCCGTTGGAACGATTTTCATCTATCATGTACATCATCCATCACTTTTCCCAACTATGCTGATTGGCTCCTACTCTAACCGGATACAGCTGAATACCAGGCTTTAACATGGATCAACTGCCTATTTGTCCTCCACAATATAGTTACCTACATGGATGAGCCCTCTACGTTCAGCATCTAATGCGGATCAGCTGTTTCCCTATTTCCCGCTAGTTTAATAAAACCGCGTATCGTATCTCATTGTGATCCCATCTGTGTATAAGCCGCCTCCCATATTATCCTGTATGCTAATACAATCATTAAAGCCGAATTCCGATGGCGTCGCATTTCCATGCGGAACCCTTTCTATTGCCTATTATATAAGAACGCGCGACACCGTAAATACTCGTTCTACATGTATTTATTCCACCCACTACGTACAGTTGGGGACAAAAATATGTATTATAATACCATCACAAGGTTGAGCCATGAATACAAAGTTTTCAAATTGAATGAAATTATGAGGTTTATTATCACGCACACAGTTATTTTTTTGAAATGCAATTATTTCAACAATTGTACCAATACTCTACGACAATGTTGCTTTAGTATTTTGCCAGGTGTCCACATATTTTTGTCTTTAACTGTACTCATTACACAATCAATGTTCAACACACTGGCGGCCCTTTAAACCAATTATCTGTTAATAACGGTTTGTGTGTGACGCAATAAGGGCAGGTTGCCCACGTCCACGCGTGGGCCGTGTGTGGGATATATATTATGTGACCCTTTGCTTAAGACTTGATTTTAATTACAAGTTATTGAAGGTTGACAGCTGATTACTTGGGAAATATGGAACGGATGTGTCGAAATCTGGGGACTTTCGAAATCTTATGACTTGTACCTACTCAAAAATCTTCTGGTGACTAAAATTAAATTAACTAGAATCACATAAAACGTGTTCTCATTTCAAGTATATTTAGCTCGAGTGTTCAAAGTTGCTCTTCACTTAGAAGATGGTGATGAGCCAAGTGGACTGACCTGTCTGATGAAGGTGATAGGTTTCTGTCCCAGCGCGTGGCAGTCTCCGATGTTGGCGCGAACCACCCGCTCGAAGGACTTCGGGACGCCCTGGAAGGGAAAGTAAACATTAATAAGTAGGTGGCATACAAATAATTTAATTGATTTAATTTAAATTTAATAATTTAATCCGCACCCGCTGGATGCGGACGCACGGGACCGGTCGATTGGTGACGCTTGGGGGAGGCCTATATCCAGCAGTGGACGTCTTCTGGCTGATATGATGATGATGATGATACAAATGAAGACGTAAGCGAGCCAAGTACTTTCAACGACACTTTTTGACTTAAGGGTGCAAAACAGACTACGGTTGATCGAGACCGATTTTGATCGCCTCAAAAATACCGCATGATACATAAATCATATTCCACTCATCTGGCTTCCGTCACCATTTCATCAATCTTACGCCTTCATTCTTTAATGTGCGCGCTGAACCTTTCGTTAATGTAAAGCCACTAGAGCTAGAGAAACTTTACTCCAAACCACCTTATCTTCGAGGTTTTAAAGTCCAACGTTAGGAAAGTAATGACAGCAGTAAGTTAGTTTGACAGCCGCAGTAGAAAAACAACGGGAATATAAATTAGAGAGAAGATCACCCCCTGCGTCCCTCGGGAGCCGTGAGCCGTGGGTCGAGAGAGAGCGCGGAATTATTCCGATGGGAGCGAATTAATATGGCGGCAATTACTCTCAGAGAGACGTACTCGTACCTACTGTCGCACGGTGGGTGAGCTGGGGAGATTGCCGAACTCACTGGAGGTAATCGGTTGGATTGTACGTTTTAAGTCGCAGCGTCGATCGATTAACAATTGTTATAATCTCAATATATTTTTCACAAGATCAGACGTTTAAAACTAGAAAATTTAGATTTTGGTTTTGGAAGGCGGACTTGCCCGGATTTATAACCACGACCTCCAGCACGTGAGGCGAGGGGTTAGTCACTGGGACACCATGAAGACAGAAGTAGTAGGTAATTTATTCTTAGCGATGAGGATAAAAATAGTTAATAGATTATCAGAAGGAAATCAGAAAGTCACCTAATTGCAATGCTCGATGAACTTAATTTGTAGAGTAGAATTACTTAATTTGATGTAGGTATGTGCGATGTGGGATTATTTGCTGTAACAGATTGTATATAAGATTACAATCATAATCAATAACATCAATATTTTCCTTATCAAGCAAAATACTCGTGATATTAATTAATAAACAAAACTTAATTGTCAATGTTTCCCATTCTATTCAGAAAATATTCATCTCTTTCATCAATATTAATTGCTAATACTGAAAAAATGCTGCCTCCTAATATTGCTGATCAATTAATCATCAATTAATTACTATTTATTTACGTTGAATCTACTGGTTGGTGATAATAAGTAATTATAACACCAGTGAAAGTTAATAGTAAGTAATTACGTTGCAAGCAGCCGATAACGAGAAGTTAAACAGTACTAAGAAATAACCATGAAGTACTAGAAGAGTCACAATAATTATGCTAATAATAACTCCACCCTCCAGCGAGTGTGACTGATAAACCTAAGTTCAATGCAACTACTTATTGATTAGAATTTATATAAACGTGCGACGAACACGATAACAACTTCTCGTCATACTGGCAGCCTAGTCCAAGGTGTGTGTACTGCACGCACGACCATTGTGAGGCTGAGTGTGGCAATGCTCGGCCATTTGATATCCTTGTTGTGTTGTATTGTTGCAATTGGTCCTTATGCCATCAGGAAATGTGCTCTTAAGCCATTATGAGGCAGAAATAAGGGGTTCGTCACATCGCTCGTATTAATCCGAGATCTTTACTCAAAGAGGTATAAGAGCTATGGGAGTAAGGTCCAGTAGGTATCTTCCATACAGATGGATGGAAATAACGAAATAATGAATAAATTGCGATCGTGGAAAAATAAATACTTCGAAATATAAAAAAAATAAGACAATAATCTTACTTACTGCTACCGACTTATGTCTGCTACAGAAAACCAATCGGGCTTTTCTCAAAACCAACAATAATGTAAGTTTTGTAGGTACTGTGAGGGGTAGACAGGGTGAGCTACTTAAATGAAACTCAGGAATCACTGTTCTACTTATATTTCAGCAGCAAGGTGCCTGCCCTCAGGCACCTTCTATCGAACTAATACATCAATGCTCAGAGGAGCCTTTATATATCCGGAAAAAGTCTAGCGATGACAACTTCATTTATTTTATATTCGAAATTCAGTTCCCTTTCAAGACGTTATTTGTTGCCAGTCTTAATATAGGCAAGTAGGTTGCCTACTCAAATGGTAAGTCCTTACATGAGCTACGCCCCTACGAATAGACGCACAGAATCATATGATGTGCTTCTATTCTAAGTCTTGAAAGGTTACATGAATCCTACCTAATCCTAACCCGAACATTTACCTAACAGAGGAATCAAAATACAATGAGGTACGACCCTTAAAAGGGGAAGGCTTAATCATGACCAACGAGTTATCGGATACTCCGATGTGTGCTTTTAACTTCAGCTGACGTGCACATAAGCACTAACAAATCAACGCAGTCATGCTTGAACCTCCTTGGCCAAAACCTCTGAAAAAGGAACAAGGCGTCCTCCCAACACTAATAAGAATGATGCGTCAACTCACATCGACCCGGATGGGGTTTAAATTCAAAAATTCAGATATGATACAAAATTTCGATCTCGTGCGTTTATCAGGCCAGAGAAGGAAAGGCTGGATCGCATCGAATTTAAATTCTACTCATCAAACTTACACCAGGGCATAATATCATAAATATATTTACTTTTTTAAATAACAGTCATCAACTGGACCGATGATGTCAACTCGACATCCTTTGCAAAGGCTATGCCCCGTTAGCAAAGTCGGATTCAGTTACAACTATTCCTCATCTATTGTATTTTATCACTAGGAGGGCCTGGTGGAAGTTTCGCACCTACAAACTTGCTCATTATATAAATAGTCGTTTCTTCGATGCATAGTTAATGTTGCCAGCCTCTTCTTCGCCCAGCAGCATACAACCCATCAGCACATCAACAGCTCATGCAACGGAAAGAAATAATTTTATTATATCTATCGATACTATTTGAATATTTCGACAAGAAAACAATCGATACATTTTTCCTACTTTCCCATCCCTATTAACTTCATTAAGTCAAATTTGATAGTTGTCATTCATATTTTTTTTTTTATTGACAACGGGCCTTATCCTATACGGAAACCTTAATAACCATAATCTATATGTATCTATTCTATTCTAACATTAAAAGGTTTTAATCTATTTACATGTATCTATTATAGGCCTAACTCTCATATTTGCCAATTTTCTATATACGTGGGACACTCAGAAAGTTTTGCGAAACTAAAAAAAATTGTTCTATACGTACATATATTTTTATTAAATCTTTTCAAAGTACTTTCCACCAGCCTCTATACAAAGATTCATGCGCCTAAACCAGTTTTCAAAACACTTTTTCCAGTCCGCCGCAGACACCTCGTTTACAGCCTGCTCGAACGCAGCCAGCGCATCTTCCAGCGACGAAAATTGTATCCCTTTGAGCTGATTTTTTATTTTTGGGAATAAAAAGAAGTCACACGGTGCTAGATCAGGGCTGTAAGGAGGGTGACCCAGGAGTTTGACTGGCGTGCTGTCCAGGAAGTCCCTCGTTTTGAGTGCGGTGTGCGCAGGTGCATTGTCGTGGTGGAGCAGTAGCCCGCGGAGCCCTGTGTTTGGTCGCTTGTTGCTTATAACAGAGAAAACTTCTGGCAAACATTTGGTAGTATACCATTCGGCATTAATGCTTCTTTGATCCCGTAAGGGAATTGATACCAAGTGGCCAGTCAAATTAAAAAAGCTAGCGATCAAAATCTTACCCCTGCTTCTAGATCGCTTCACTTTGGTAGGCGTTGGCTCATTTTGAAACACCCAAACAGTCGACTGGCGCTTGGTTTCTGGGTCGTATTGATAAATCCAGGACTCATCACCTGTAACGATGTCGTAAACACGCCGAGACGAGCCTGCTTCAAATTTGTTAAGCATATCACGGCACCATTCCACCCGGGCCTGCTTCTGAGCATCGGTGAGGTTGTGCGGCACCCAGCGTGATACTATCCTCCTCACGCGAAGATGGCTGTGTAGAATCTCGTGAACGCTTCCCGATCCAATCTTCAATATGTGTTGAATCTCCTGATATGTAATTCGCCTATTGTCTTGGATTAAATTTTTCACTGCTAGCACGTTTTCTTCGGTAACAGCCGTCAAAGGGCGACCGCTTCTTTCGTCATCCCCCAAAGTTGGTCGACCGCGCTTGAATTCGTTATACCAACGATACACGGTTGCCTTGGAAGGGCCTTCATCCATGAATGCCATTTGAAGTCTATCGTACGATTCATCCGGTTTCAGGCGACACTTGAAATCGTATAAAATCATAGCTCTAAAATGTTCCCGGCGCAGATCCATATTTCAGTGAGACACAATACTTTGAATTAACTCGCAAAAAATGTGGAGGGAAATTTTGAAATTGGAACTTACTTATTTTTACTTATAAATAATCATATTTTCGAAAAACATTATAACTGGCCAGTCTCCCATATATAAAAACTTTTTTTCGCAATACTTTCTGAGGGGCCTGGTATCTATAATGGACCTTATCTCTAAATAACTATTCCTATCTATGGTCCGGCCTAACTAATCTGTGGCTAATACGGCGCATTGAGTATTATTTAATTATTATAGTCTGAACACTGCTTTATTATGTTGTTTATAGCACTATGTCAACTAATTCTTTTAATGAAAACTATGCTTTACTTTTGACAAGGTTTTGACACTGTCCTTTTTTGAATTATCTGTGGGACTATGTGTCAAACCATTTCTTAAAATGACATCTATGCTTTCATAGCATTTATTTGCCTTAGGGGCTTAAAAGACTTTTCTAATAATGTTTGAACGTTGTAGACTTAGTCCTTATGGATTTGTATTTGGACTTTGTCTGCAATTTCATAAGCTAATCCTATCCAGTAAATATAGACAAGACAGGGGATTATTTAATTTCATCAAAACATATACAGATAAAACATTCAAGTCATTGTTTCTTTCGATGCCCAGCGCGCATCGCAAATTCCTTTTAGGTTGGACCGTATTCATTTGCACGACATGAAAAGAAAACATTAATTAATATAGCACAAAATACAACAATCATAAATCAGTTTAAGAACATAATAAATTATTTACAAAACTCTATTATACCTAAACTTCTTTCTAAAAACTTCCAAAACTTGCATTTTACGAGATCAAATTGTTTTATGTGATCACAATGCAAACATCTTTGAACAATATTGCATCTAAGGCAAATATTATGGGAATTCTTCCTTGCCACAATCCTAGTAATATTCTTTATACCAAACATAGCACTCCAAGAAGTTTTATCATAAATTCTCTTGTATTTAAATCGGATTATAATCTTCTTATTGATCGCCTTCTTTAAATTTATGTCGGCGCAATATGAAACCTTACTAAATACTCTTTTAATTTTCCTACGGATCTCTTTTGGTGGAAAACTTTTCTTAATGGCTGACAATTTATTTCTTTTCAAAATGACATTTATTAAATTTCATTTTATGTCAGATTGAGAAAATTCAATATTATTTTCAATATTATGTTTGAAATCAATGGGACTCTGGTGTATGTTAACAACAAGATCATTTTGGTGTTCAGATGGAACAACAACTAGTTGTTCTAACGAAATCTCATCATTGGTCTCTGCAAAATAAATGGAATTAGTTGAGTCAATTGGACTGGACCGATACATTACAATACTCTCGTCCGCGCACTCGCTGTTGGTGAGGGACTCCAACTCGTCGTCACCGCCGTCAGCGTGCTCGCCCAGGAACACAGCTTCTGCCTCCAAGTTGACATCGACGAGGCCGTCATCTCCGCTGGTCTGGTCAACATCGTCCTCGAAGATGCAGCTCTCTTCGTCGGTGTGATCGCCATCGCCATCAACTGCGTCGCCTTCTCCATCAATGTGTTCAACGCTTTTCTCACTGCACTGAATATTGTTTTGTGTTTGTTCGTCCTTAATCACGATACTAGAAAATAAATGTGCATTAACATCTTCACACAATACATCAGGTTGTTTTTTATCTGCTTTTATTTCAGCGATTATTATGCGCTGTTCACAATATCGACATCTGCGATGAAATATCGAGAATTCACTCCTCAAGCGATCACATAACACTGCAAAGTCCATATCATATTTAAAAATCATATGGTAGAAGTGATATGCAGCCCCACGTAAAAAAGCTCCTAAGATCAGGCTATAGTCACTCTTTCTCCATTCGTTTATTTCAGCCACTGACTCGAATTCGGTTAAGAATTCCTCCAAGCAGTATCTGTCCGTGCCTGAATAATAATGATCCATCATGCTTTCCATAAGTTAATTTATACTAAATAATAAAACCACTTAGCTTTTTCATATATTTCATCCGCTGTTTATTTCCGTTCACTGCTTCGTGCGCTGTATCGCCACACACACGCGAAATGTCTTTACAACACTTATAAGTATACTGTCACGCCGTATACACGCGAAATATATTATATAACTTTTCTCTTTATTTTGGGATTTTGTACCCGGCATGCTCCACCAATATGTGAGGGGTAGACAGGGTGAGCTACTTAAATGAAACTCAGGAATCACTGTTCTACTTATATTTCAGCAGCAAGGTGCCTGCCCTCAGGCACCTTCTATCGAACTAATACATCAATGCTCAGAGGAGCCTTTATATATCCGGAAAAAGTCTAGCGATGACAACTTCATTTATTTTATATTCGAAATTCAGTTCCCTTTCAAGACGTTATTTGTTGCCAGTCTTAATATAGGCAAGTAGGTTGCCTACTCAAATGGTAAGTCCTTACAGTACCTACCTACTATTATCTATTCATAAAATCTCTGATAACTATTTCCAAGAATCATAATGACTAAATCCATGAACAATATTTTCCACAAACCATAATATAATTGAGTGAAGCAATTTCTAGGAAACGTGTCGATCATTTATCATTATATTTTATTTTATTTGTTGTAAGTATTCCCGACAAGGGCCTAGGAGGTAAATTCATCGTTCCTTATCATTTGTGAAATGTATGATTTTCGATAAAATTGCGGTTCGCCTAATACTTACACTAACTTATGCCTAATCACGCTTTTCGCCACGAGGGTAGACAGAAACTACAGAACGCCACCTGCTACGATCCTTACATTTTCATTTTGCTTCATTTACGCTCTCTACTTATCATACACGCATGCTGGTTATGGCTACTTACCTAAAAATATAATGAGCAAGTCTTTCACTTCTCAAAGGAAAATATTTCTTCTCTCGAGATCAACGCTGTGAATGTCATCTGCACGCAAATGAACTCATTACAATAACTTATCATCTCCGGGCGCCATGTCGTCTCTCAGTCACTCCTCGTTGCTATTGCGGAGTGTAAGAAAAACTTATTATTGACCAATCATGTGCCAAGTGTATGGCGTCTCTCTTTGCAATGACAGATGGGTATGCATTTTGAAAAAGTTCATCTTTTTAAACACACGATGTAAAGCTTATACTAACAAATACTTTTAAGATATTAGCTTAGTCCGGTCGTATTGCATCACCGAACTGTCGAGACGAAAAGTCCGGGACCGGACAAAATAACCGACCTACTGAGAACGCCCCAAGATACCTAATAAAATTTTGTAATGCATTCAACTTTGCAAAATAATGTGCAAAATCTCGAATCATTAACCTACTTAATGATATCGAACTAAAATGCAAGTGAACGGAAAATGTTAAGAAACTTTAATGTCTTAGCAATAGGTTTCTTTAATAGTATTTTTATTAGTATATATCTACTGCACCTCTTTCTACAACGTTGGCTCAAACAGACGAAAATATCACCCGGAAGATAGCAGTATCCGAGCCATTTCAGTAAAAAGTTATCAGTGGTCCAGAGGAAATGGATCGCTGCGGCAATCTGCAGGCTCGCAGCTACAGCGTTGAGTCGAGCCAAACGACGGCCGCTCGACGAAGCGGCGCCATCTTGGACAGGTGCCCAATACCGGCCAGTAGAGGAGCGTCAGGGAAATGACCACCTCGTGGATGTTACTCTATGACCCCGGACTTAAGACAAGTGATGGTGCGCCTCTTAAATGGCAAAATTAATCGATGATAATTAAGATCAGCTAGAAATAGAGTAGGTTTTTAGAAATAATGATGTCTGGATTCTTTATTAAAATATACTAACAGTGGAACTCATTTCAGTCGAAAGACATCTACTGCTGAACATAGGCCACTAACAAGCGGACAAAAAAGTTCTGGAGTAGCGGTCGCGGTCCGATCTGCGAGCAATGTGCCCTGCCTTTACCACTTCAGTTTGGCAATTCTTCGGGTTATGTCAGTAACCCTGGTTCTTCTGTGGATATCCTCTTTACTGAATCGATCACGCAAAGAAACTCCCAGCATAGCCCTTTCCATTGCCCTTTGGGTAGCTTAATAGAATCCTTAAAAAAACTGAGACTTTAAAAGTTAGTGACCTCCCAGATAGCTCGAGGCAATTCCATTTATACTACACCGATAAATTATTCTTACTAAGCGAAATTATAAGTACATTCACGTGAACGCGATTCGATGCAATTCGACCGATAATCACTTAAAATTTTCTTAGAAAATACGTGCGCGATATCGCCTATCAGGAAGGTCCCTGCATACCATCTAGCTCATAGACATAAATCTAACTAGATGACGCGACTGTATATGTACTTCGCGTGCCAAAAAACGAAGTAAAGTTACGATAAATGATAACAATCTGAGCTTTTCATTAAGCATTATCAGCACCGGATAGCCACCGAAATCTAGAAAGATATAAGTATTGAAAAAGTTGGCCGAGGCATTGGAAATATATTCTTTCCAGGAGAAGTAAATTTGTTTTTAAATTGTTTGTGAAAAATTGGCACGCTTAGTTTTTATACAGATGGAGGGACTTGCGTTATCTATTTAGATTTATGTCTGTGATCTAGCTAGACATAACAAGCAAGTTTAATTTATTTGAAACGGACCTCGCTGCGATTAAAATAAAACACAAATGTTTCTAAATTCACGGTCACTAGGGTTACTTCTTCTAAAATGCATGTAAGCACAACACGAAACAACATAACATGGCAGTGTTAAAAATACCCGAATATAGCGGTTGTTGAAACTATGTCCGTAAATATTTACTATTTCTCTTGCTACAAAAAAAAACAAACGGTTTTGTAGAGTTGACTGATGGTCGGCCGTTACAGCACTATTATTTGTTTGAGGCTTTTCTATCTAAGCGAACAAACATTGAATATAAATTGTGGTTCGAGAAATCACTAAATTGTGGTGGTGAAAAGTGTTAGTTGATACAAAATGATCGGTCCTGCTGTTTACTGTTTTAGAATAGAATAGAATTTATCTTTATTTAGTTTTCGTTTGGTTTCCATGTTTTGAATACCTATTCAATACATGTTTTACTAGTACCTAAATAAAATACAAGTAAAATTTCAAAATTTAAAAAGCTCCGACTCATTTATCTTGCGAAAACACCCCGATTCAAACAGTTAAACGCCCATAACTTTTGAATGACTGAACCGATTTAATTGAAACATAGCTAAGAACACTCTCGACAAAATCACCTTTCAAACAAAAAAAAACTAAATCAAAATCGGTTCACCCGTTTAGGCGCTATGATGCCACAGACAGACACACAGATACACAGATACACAGACACACAGATACACAGCAACACACGTGAAACTTATATCACCCCTCTTTTTCCGGCGGGGGTTAAAAAATATAGAATACTAGTTTTTTCCCGCGACTTATTTCCGTGGCCCAACCCGCTGGACCCGTTCGGGATAAAAAGTAGCCTATGATACGCCAGCACAATGTATGTTTCCATAGGTGAAAGATTTTTTTAAATCGGTTAAGTGCGAACTTAACCGATTTAAAAAAACCGACCGGAAAGCTTAAAATGCGTGCCCAATATTATTTAATAATCTTACAGACGGACTTAATATTTAAGAATTATCATTTTTCCACCCAGGAAAAAGCCCTATTAAGCCACGTTTTGAACCAAGCAGACTAATATGACATTAATTATAATGCCCAGGCAATTTGAAAAATGCCCAATATGAGAAGGCAAGATGATACAAACTATTAAAATAATTAAATTGACCGGGCTTTCTGAATAACGCACATCACTAGAACAGGTAAGTACGATTACTATTTAAAGCAACAAAGTCGACGGAGCCCCACTGCGCGGGGCTCCTATTTCTGTCTGCAGAGTCTTAAGTAAGGAAGATGTGAGATGAAGGAGAAGACGGGAGCGGCGTTCGCTCGCTTTGCTCGCTCACTTCAGCTCCCGTTATCACTTTCGAACTTATCTCGGATAGGTTAGGTTCGAAAAGGATGATGTCGGGGTGCCTAAGCTTCCAAGCTCGCTTCGCTTACTCTTGGACTAATTCATTGACCATAATTATCGAAATGCCCAACCGTTACGTAGCAATATTCATAATGACCAGACAATATGACATACAAACAAACTTACAATTAAATCTTTCCTCTTTGTTTTATTGGTGTAGACTAGTTAACTGAAGAGAAACACTACCGTCCATACTCCACTCTCATGTTCTTGAAAACTTGATGCTTTATAGATATCCTTATTAAACGGACCGTAAAATTAATCGTCTTTAGTATCGCGCTCGTTGTTTACACCGTTGGAAAACTCAACAATATTCGACTACACGGGCTGTTTCGGCGCGCGAGCAAAAACCGCATTACGAAGCTGCCATACACAGGCTTCTCCCCCCCTTTCACCCCCGGACCTGGGGTTTTTGTGCACCCCTAGATAGGATAATGGAAATACACGGGACATGGTAGAATGTACACAGGTGGTGCGCGCCAAGCAAGACTTTTTGTAAGTCAGTCCGCGCCCCGCGGATTGTTCAGGTAATTGGTGCGCGATGCACAGAGAGTTGAGTGCTATCTGAGCTGGCTTTAATGCTGGAATTTGATACTTTTTCTTTTCATGCTTTGAACAGCTGTGTAATGTTTAAAGAGGTTGTATCTGTTTGGGAAAAGAAAACCTGGCTGTTATCAGAAAAGAAGAGTTACTACAATGATGCCTTGATGTTTTGGTATTTTGCTACTAGGTATTTGAGTCTTAAACCCTGTATCATAAATTACAATAATATGAACTGCAAGTTTATAGCTGAGCATTATATTATGAACACGAATTATCATCACTACAGTTACTTCTGAATTTATAACATCCCTCGAATATGAGCCGCAGTGCACCGAGAATGTTCCAGCATGTTCCAGCGTAGTTTCACCCGGTCGTAGTCGCACCTAACATTCAAAGCTCCGACTCGTTAGTTAGTTCCGACAATTTCTTTCAGAACACACACTTCGTTCTTTTTGCTTTATTTCTGTTCTTGTAAAAACGCTGCGAAGTCGAAACCTAAGGGAAATGCTGCGCTTGTTAGAATTTTTGAGTTTCCGTTTTGTGTTTTAGTAACAATGTAACAGTTGCATGTTTGTTATGACGTATACTCGTGCACCTAACCTAAACAACGTTAGTCGTGCTTTGAATAACTCACTTTGTACTCGATAAGTACTTTGCTACTTTATACCTTTGGTTAGAAACAAAGCAGGTCAAACAAACGATAGATAAACACAATTACAGGCATTATCATCCCCATTCCCAAGATGCTACTGTCCGTTGTCCGTCTCAAACTATCCTGAAAGCGGTTGTTTTACGATCTTGTTCATTTACTAGGGATGTGTTTTATGTTGGGTCAACCCGCGGTGATCCGCACAAGTCCGACATACCCCCGACACATTAGTAACAAATTTCGGCTCACACCTGGCTGAAACGTCGGGAGCATCGTATGCATTGTAGAAAACCCTGTATTTTTGCAAGCGTGAGGTATAGTTATGGTTGTGACACCAGCATCTCTCATGGGAAATATAAATAGTGTAACGATGACAAAACTGCAGAATGTACAGCTTCATGACCGGATTTCCCCAAAGAATTGACACAGAGAAAGATGAGTAATGTTAGTTGCAGAAGTTTGCAACTCGATGGTTTTGATTTATACCTATTTAGCGTTTATTTTTAACCGACGAGAAAAAGAACTTAATTCAAAAAATCAAAAAACCCGACTGCTTCAAAAGCGAACTAAAAAGTCTTAAACAAGGAAAAAATCATGCTGTGCAGTTGGAGGATACATATTCGCGGGCTGGCGACCAAAATCTGGTGTCTATTTGTACCAAGTATGAAGAACTTTGGCTGAATGAATTAGATTTTTTATACAAACTTTTAACCCCCCCCCCCCCCCTCCTTAGGAGTGGAATTTCCAAAAATCCTTTCTTATCGGATGCCTTCGTCATAGAAAGAACACATCCTCCAAGTTTCAGATCTCTACGATCAGCGGTTTAGGCTGTGCATTGATCCGTCAGTCAGTCATTCAGGACAAAGCATTTTATTTGTTTCGATGACAATATTCTGAAATAAATATGACCTCTAGAGCAATTATTGTGAAAAGCGTCTGGTACATTCCACCGGAGACCCCCAAAAACCTCTTTTACGATACTACATCAGGCGTATTATGAATAGGAAGTAGAGTATAGGTTCCTCCATCCTCCTATTCAACTTCTTATTCATAGTACGGTCTTGAAAAAGGCACAGCGTATGAACAGACGGTTATCGTAATATACATGTGGCCCGATCGTTTGACAACACATTTTGTCGAAGTAAGTCCTCGATCTCGGCGGCTCGGGCCCGGGCCTATGTAAATCAGAGCGATGCGGCCATCTTCCACCGCACTTTATTTACTACGAACAAAGTTATAACACGCAGTTATCATAAGCTACAGAAAGTCCACTCCATACATAAACTTTACGCACTATCAAGTAACACCATATCTACAGGAAGCTCAGTTAATAAGGCTACTAAGAGATAATGCTTATATTATTTATTTATTTATTTCAACCTTATCACATAAATCTTTACAGGATTACACCCAATACGATTAATGCGCTAAACTACAGTAAACCTAATACCAGGACCAGGTTGATTTTTAACCCCCGCCGGAAAAAGAGGGGTGTTATAAGTTTCACGTGTGTTGCTGTGTATCTGTGTGTCTGTCTGTGGCATCATGGCGCCTAAACGTATGAACCGAATTAGTTTGAAAGGTGATTTTGTCGAGAGTGTTCTTAGCTATGTTTGAATAAAATCGGTTCAGCCGTTCAAAAGTTATGGGCTTTTTACTGTTTCAATCGGGTTGTTATCGCAAGATAATTGTGTCGGGGGTTTCTTAAATTCTGAAATTTTACTTGTTTGAAACGGACCTCGCTGCGATTAAAATAAAACACAAATGTTTCTAAATTCACAGTCACTAGGGTTACTAAGCACTACACGAAACAACATACCATGGCAGTGTTAAAAATAGCCGAATAAAGCGGTTGTTGAAACTATGTCCGTAAATATTTACTATTTCTCTTGCTACAAAAAAAAACAAACGGTTTTGTAGAGTTGACTGATGGTCGGCCGTTACAGCACTATTATTTGTTTGAGGCTTTTCTATCTAAGCGAACAAACATTGAATATAAATTGTGGTTCGAGAAATCACTAAATTGTGGTGGTGAAAAGTGTTAGTTGATACAAAATGATCGGTCCTGCTGTTTACTGTTTTAGGATAGAATAGAATTTATCTTTATTTAGTTTTCGTTTGGTTTCCATGTTTTGAATACCTATTCAATACATGTTTTACTAGTACCTAAATAAAATAAAAATATAGAATATTAGTTTTTTCCCGCGGCTTATTTCCGTGGCCCATCCCGCTGGACCCGTTCGGGATAAAAAGTAGCCTATGATACGCCGGCACAATGTAGGTTTCCATAGGTGAAAGATTTTTTTTAAATCGGTTAAGTTCGCACTTAACCGATTTAAAAAAACCAACCGGAAAGCTTAAAATGCGTGCCCAATATTATTTAATAATCTGACAGACGGACTTAATATAAAAGAATTATCATTTTTCCACCCAGGAAAAATCCCTATTAAGGCGGTACCCCGAGAAAAACACCGCGCAAGCCGTTTTTTGTGCTGTTTTTAGGAGCTATCTACTCGTTATTTAAAAAGAAATATCAATTAATAAAAATACATTAAAATTCTACATATTATTGATTCTAAAATGGTAGATTTAGTTTTTTTTTAATGTTGTATATATTTCACTAATCTCCTTCCAAAAAAACATAAAAATGCGAAATAATTATTGATATTATGCATCTCCTCGTAAAGTGTTCATTAATTATTTTTTGTACTAAGACTAATGGATAGACAATTTAATAACGAACATTTTTGTAGATTTTTTTTTTCAAAAGACCCAAATTCGATTTTATAAAGATTTTATTCTAAAATCTGGGCGTATACATTACTGTAATTCATGCGCCACCAGTGCCGCTAGACCAATAGGAATGCTCAAATCTCATGCCGATTTTTTGGTCAGGGTACCGTCTTAAGCCACGTTTTGAACCAAGCAGACTAATATGACATTAATTATAATGCCCAGGCAATTTGAAAAATGCCCAATATGAGTAGGCAATATGATGCAAACTATTAAAATAATTAAATTGACCAGGCTTTCTGAATAATGCACATCACTAGAACAGGTAAGTACGATTACTATTTAAAGCAACAAAGTCGACGAAGCCCTACTGCGCGGGGCTCCTATTTCTGTCTGCAGAGTCTTAAGTAAGGAAGATGATGGAGAAGACGGGAGCGGAGTTTCACTTTGCTCGCTCACTTCAGCTCCCGTCATCTCTTTCCAACCTAATCTCGGATAGGTTAGGTTCGAAAGGGATGATGTCGGGGTGCCTAAGCTTCCAAGCTCGCTTCACTCACTCTTGGAATAATTCATTGACCATAATGATCGAATTGCCCAACCATTACGTAGCAATATTCATAATGACCAGACAATGTGAAATATTTTTCACATTGTCTGGTCATTATGAATATTAAATCAGTAGTAGAAGTTTAAATCAGTATTCATTACATTGCCAGAACTTGTAACTTGTGTAACTTGACTAGATTCATACTGCCCGGGCATTATACATAGTGCCCTGATTAATCTCTTGGTCCATGACATATTCATTACAAACAAACTTACAAACAAATCTTTCCTCTTTGTATTATTAGTGTAGACTAGTTATCTGAAGATAAACACTACCGTCCATACTCCACTCTCATGTTCTTGTAAATTTGTTTCTTTATAGATATCCTTATAAAACGGACCGTAAAATTAATCGTCTTTAGTATCGCGCTCGTTGTTTACACCGTTGGAAAACTCAACAATATTCGACTACACGGGCTGTTTCGGCGCGCGAGCAAAAACCGCATTACGAAGCTGCCATACACAGGCTTCTCCCCCTTTTCACCCCCGGACCTGGGGTTTTTGTGCACCCCTAGATAGGATAATGGAAATACACGGCACATGGTAGAATGTACACAGGTGGTGCGCGCCAAGCAAGACTTTTTGTAAGTCAGTCCGCGCCCAGCGGATTGTTCAGGTAATTGGTGCGCGATGCACAGAGAGTTGAGTGCTATCTGAGCTGGCTTTAATGCTGGAATTTGATACTTTTTCTTTTCATGCTTTGAACAGCTGTGTAATGTTTAAAGAGGTTGTATCTGTTTGGGAAAAGAAAACCTGGCTGTTATCAGAAAAGAAGAGTTACTACAATGATGCCTTGGTGTTTTGGTAGGTATTATGCTACTAGGTATTTGTGTCTTAAACCCTGTATCATAAATTAGAATAATATGAACTGCAAGTTTATAGCTGAGCATTAAATTATGAATACGAACTATCATCACTACAGTTACTTCTGAATTTATAACATCCTCCGAATGTGAGCCGCAGTGCACCGAGAATGTTCCAGCATGTTCCGGCGTAGTTTCACCCGGTCGTAGTCGCACCTAACATTCAAAGCTCCGACTCGTTAGTTAGTTCCGACAATTTCTTTCAGAACACACACTTCGTTCTTTTTGCTTTATTTCTGTTCTTGTAAAAACGCTGCGAAGTCGAAACCTATGGGAAATGCTGCGCTTGTTAGTATTTTTGAGTTTCCGTTTTGTGTTTTAGTAACAATGTAACAGTTGCATGTTTGTTATGACGTATACTCGTGCACCTAACCTGAACAACGTTAGTCGTGCTTTGAATAACTCACTTTGTACTCGATAAGTACTTTGCTACTAAGTAGGTCAAACAAACGATAGTTAAACACAATTACATGCATTATCATCCCCATTCCCAAGATGCTAGTGTCCGTTGTCCGTCTCAAACTATCCTGAAAGCGGTTGTTTTACGATCTTGTTCATTTACTAGGGATGTGTTTTATGTTGGGTCAACCCGCGGTGATCCGACACAAGTCCGACATACCCCCGACACATTAGTACCAAATTTCGGCCCACACCTGGCTGAAAGGTCGGGAGCATCGTATGCATGGTAGAAAACCCTGTATTTTTGCAAGCGTGAGTTATAGTTATGGTTGTGATACCTGCATATCCCATGGGAAATATAAATAGTGTAACGATGACAAAACTGCAGAATGTACAGCTTCATGACCGGATTTCCCCAAAGAATTGACACAGAGAAAGATGAGTAATGTTAGTTGCAGAAGTTTGCAACTCGATGGTTTTGATTTATACCTATTTAGCGTTTATTAAAAATAAACGCTAAATAGGAACCGACGAGAAAAAAGGATGGGATTTATTTTTTGCTTTTCAGTTCGTTATTTCTTGGGTTCAATTTTTAGTTAAAAAGTTTTTATTTATATATCAATGACAATATTCTGAGAGAAATATGACCTCTAGAGCAATTATTGTGAAAAAACATTTTTGCGAAAAAATACTACCGACTTCCAAATAAAAAACTACAAAGTGAAAAATAACTTTATTTTTGGAAGTCGGTGTCTTCCTTGTTTACCATTTTTTTTGCGATATGGACACCGACTTCCAAAAATAAAGTTATTTTTCACTTTGTAGTTTTTTATTTGGAATTCGGTAGTATTTTTTTGGAAAAATGTTTTTATTTTTCCCTTTTTAGTTGTACCTACCTGTTCGGGGTTGGGGTGAGATAAATATAAACTAGGATTAAAGATTATAAAGATAGGTATATTTCAGTAACTTAACTGGGATAACTATTAAAACTAATGAGGTGAATGAGATGAGGTTGAGTCGCGCCCGATATGCTATCCGAAAGCGTACTGACTATTTTACTTAGGTAATACATAAAATATTCAGGGCATAGCGCGCGATGTCGCAATTATGCTGACATGTTTATTATTGTTCGGTGAATAACCCGAACATGCTCCCGAGGGAGAAAAGGATGAGGTTAGTAGGTAGGTATAGTTACATGGGTAATGAAATTAATACTAACAAGGTGAAAACAATGTTCAACTAATACTAAAATAGTTATGTAGGGTGAGTTATGTTAGTAGGTGAGATTAAGGTAACCTTACAGATTAAACTGAGTCGCTACAGTGTAAATCAGGAAGAGAGAACACGCGAAAGATCGGTGAAGAACCTCTATCTTCCTTTTTTTGTAAGCACTCACTAGATAGCGCTAGTCGCTTAGGATCACTTTTCACTGGTTTACTACTAGATTGCCCATTTTCCCTAATTTCACTACACTCAATCACAACACTATCAGCAACGGTGTGTGGAGATGGCACCGCAGTTGCCGCAGGGGCTGTAGACCGCTCTGCTGCAGAAGTGGAGCGATTTCCTTTACGTTGCCTTTGACGCCAACGTTTAAAACAGTAAGCTGCCACCAATAACAAGATGCCCAATATGATGAGATATATAGCGGTATACTGGTGGACGTCGTGGTAGGAGATATTAGTGCTCAAAGGTTCACTCTGCTTCATGATCTCAAGACTTCTCTTAATGGCTTCAAATTGCCTGAGGTCATCTGAGTTATTGGGATTATGCTCATATGAGATTTCTGGCATAGTGATATTTATTATGTGATTAATTGGTGATATTTCAGGTGAGATAATATTTCTCGTCGTACTAATTTTACTAGACAATCTTTTGTTTGAGTACACCATAAAATT
The DNA here is from genome assembly GCA_949775005.1 of Orthosia gothica. Lineage (NCBI taxonomy): Eukaryota > Metazoa > Arthropoda > Insecta > Lepidoptera > Noctuidae > Orthosia > Orthosia gothica. Next base: position 531,130 of record OX459069.1, read on the forward strand.
TTCTGTTTTTGCTAGACAGCCTTCCCCAACACGCAACAGACCAGCATCTGATAACCTAACTGCCTCAACTTGATTTTCACATAGAAGTTTGACGTTACATTCATTGCAGCATAAATAATAATACTTGTTTTCTGATGTTAACTCTCTCCAGTCATCCTTGCACGGGGTAGTTTTAGTTTTACAAGTTCTTGTGCCTGGGATCGTCTCGCATAGACTATGATCATCTTTCATGTGGTGAATAGGCTTTCTGATATGACACAGAATAGTCACAGGGTTTTGTAATACGCATGACTGCAGATCCGTGTCTGTGATAGTTAAATAAGAATCCTTTCTCATGTTGATGGCTGCTAATTCAGAGATAGTTTCGACCTTCATCATCCTGTTATCTTTCACAATGCGTGGAACCGGGATAAGATTAAATACCTCGTAAATATCTCTTTCAATCAGGGGTATTTTTATTTCTATTATTAGGTATTTGCCAGAGTATTTGGCTCTTACTTTGAGCAAGCTGTACAGATCTTTAAGATTAAAGTTGTCGACAGGAACTACCAAGTCTCCAGATATTTGTGCTGATATTATGTTTAGCTCAGATCTGAGTTGTTTCGGCGATATCAAGTGAAAATCTAATTTTCCACTATAAATATCAGTTACTGTATCTAAAATTGAGTCCTGGATTCGTCGAAGGGTATACAACAAGTTGTTGGCAGTGAAAGTCGAGGTTATGAAGTCAGTGACGATGGTTATGTTTTGCACTTGCTGAGCGAGATTTTTATAAGAATCTTGGAGAGAATTAAGCCTTTGATTTATTATTTTGTGATGTTTGTTTATAGTATTCTCAATCCTTTTCATTAAATTAAATTCAGCTTCTACGACCGACGTTTGGTTTTTCCAGAGGTTGTATAAGTGGTTTTCATTATGCTTTAAAAGGTCAATATCCTTCTCATATTTTTCTGCAAATCGTTGGTCCAATACTCCGAATAAACTATTTGCAACGTAGCCTACCCCGTCTAGCAAGCCGCGTCGCCGGCGTTTCTTATTAGTCATAAACGAGTCATTTATCATGACAATATTATCGTAATGTTTGATTTCTTCGAACTCGTGCTCGAGTTGTAACATGACGCCGTCGCAAGGTGTTTGTGTTCTAATCGTTGAGCATAAGGTTTCAAGGTACTTGATATACTTTGTTAGTGCCGCCATTCCTTCTTGATATGGGTTTGTGTCATAATAGACTATTAAATGCCAATCATCTCTAATTAAGTGCATATTAGATACTTTGTCAAAGTATACACTATTGTTTGTCAGCGGGGTGAAGTTATAGGATGCTTGAGTGGTGTTTATTAGTGTCAGCATAAATAATGTCAAAGATAAAACCATTGCTGAAAATGAGATAGGACGTTTTTTCTTCGCCGCTGGCAGTTTATTATCAACCTTTGGGCCATTTGGATCTTGATCATTTTTATTTGTTGGCAGTAAGGACAGTTTTACAACTGGGCGTTTTAAGACCCCATTTTTGGTTTTAAGTGTGACGACCCTTATGTGTCCGTCACTTCCAGGATGCAGCGCTATTACGCGACCTAGACTCCATTTTCCTGGTGGAAGGTTGTCGTCCTTTATAATAACGATGTCATTAAGATTGAGATTCCTTTGTTGCTGTCGCCATTTGACTCTCGTAGAAAGCTGCGAGAGGTAGTCAGTCTTCCACTTATCCCATATATCTTGATAGATTTTTTGCGTCAAGTGCCACCGTGTTCTGAGGTCATGCTCTGTTTCGAAAATCGTTAAGTTGGGGCCACTTGCTAAGAAGTGAGCCGGGGTCAAAAAATCCAAATCCTCAGGGTCTTCTGTCAGAGGGCACAGTGGTCTGGAGTTCAAACAAGCCTCGAGTTGGGTTAGTAGGGTAATATATTCCTCGTAGGTTAATTTTTGCTCACCCACGACCCGCTTGAGATGATGTTTTAGGCTCTTCACTGCAGCTTCCCAGAGTCCGCCAGCAGATGGCCATGATGGAGCGTTAAAGTGCCACTCAATATTCATTTCAGCGATTGTCGAGGTTACTTCTTGGTCCGACAAGATATAGGAGATTTCGGCAAGCTCTTGTTTTAAAATTTTGTTGGCTCCTATGAAGTTGGTTCCTTGATCACTATAGATGTGCCCTGGAACTCCCCTTCTAGCCGACATTCGACGAAGCGCGGCAATAAATGCTGACGCTGTGAGATCTGAGACAATTTCTAAATGTATGGCTTTGGTCACCATACAAACAAAAACTGCGACATATCCTTTACTGGTTTTAATGCCACGGCCTTTGTTGGCCTTAATAAGGATGTGTCCGGTGTAATCTATTCCTGTGTGGTAAAAAGGTCTGTTAGGAATCAATCGTGCTGGAGGTAGGTCACCCATGATTTGATGTTGTAGTATTGGATTGTTTCTTTTACATTTGACACACATTCTTATTCGTTTCTTTGTGGCTCTATTTCCACCAAGAATCCAGTATTTGTGTCTTATAAATCCAGTAGTCATTTTTACTCCACCATGAAATACAAGTTCGTGGGATTCATCTATGATTAGATCTGCCAGTTTCGATTGATTCGGGATTATGATAGGATGCTTCATTTCTGGATCAAGATTCGAATGTTTAAGTCTGCCACCGACACGGAGCATTTGATTATTGTCTAGTATGGGATTGAGATTAAGAATCTGGCTTTTCTTATTTAGTGGTTCATTCCTTTTCAGCCGTGATATTTCTTCGTAGAAATATTCGTTTTGGACGTGCTTAATTACCATTTCTCTTGCTGTCTTTATATTTTGCAGAGTAAGAAAACTTGTGCGTTTTTTCTTGTAAGCAACAATGTCGATGAACTTGTTGATGTAAGCTAATACTCGGGTAACTTTCCTTAAAGTGCTATATTTTGGTAATAGTTGATTGATTATTGAATTTTCGGGGTTAAAAATGACCGTATTTACTGCCTCTTTCTTTCTGAGTTCTGCGTTTGTGATGCTCGTATAAATCGGCATATTATGAGATTCTGTAGGCTTATATTGTGGTAACCAGTCGGGCCCTTGCCACCACAGTGAATAATAGGCTAATTGAGCAGCAGGTAAACCGCGGCTTGCGCAATCTGCGGGGTTTTCTTTGGATTTTACGTAACTCCAGTTATCTTTAGGGATTATTTCAGTAATTAGCCTCACTCGATTCGCAACAAAGGGTTTCCATTTCTCCGGTTCACCACTTAACCAACCTAGAACAGCCGTTGAATCAATCCAACCATAAACATGCACCTTGTAGCTCGATAGGGATGAGATGATTTTTCTCATGAGTTTTGACAACAAGAGAGCGCCGCTGAGTTCCAGACGCGGTATCGATTGTGGTTTTTTCAGCGGTATTACTTTTGATTTCCCTGCAATAAGGGTCACATGAGTTTCATTTTCTCTCTGTATTTTGCAATACACGACGCATGCGTATGCTTTTGTGCTAGCGTCGCAAAAGCCATGGAGTTCGATGATATCCTTTGCCTGGGTTTGAATCCAACGTGGTATTTTAAATCGAGATATATGAGATAGATCGGCTTTAATAGTATTCCACTCTGACGCGATTTCTTGAGGGACAGGGTTGTCCCAACCCAGGTCAGATTTCCATAATTCTTGGAACAAGATCTTAAGTTTTATTGTGACTGGTGCTAACCAGCCCAAGGGGTCAAAAATTTTAGATATTTGAGATAGGAATTGTCTTTTTGTAAGGATGTTTCTGGAGATAAATTCTATAGGATGAAAAATGAATTGATCATTTTTGGGTTCCCACCGAAGACCTAATGTTTTGGTTGATTCCGGTTGCTTAAAGTCAAAGTCTTCCTTTTGAAGTGCATCTGAACTATCTATTAATTCCGGCAAGTTTGATCGCCATTTTCTGAGATTAAATCCGCCTGATTTGAGGAGGCTGATCATCTCTGCTTTGAGCTGTTTAGCTGCTGTCGCTGAGTGTTCACCATGCATGAGATCATCCATGTAAAACGAGTGTTCTAAGATGTCAGGAGCGCAACTTTGTGGATAGTTTGGCGTTTCATCGATGGCCAGTTGCTTCAGTGTCATCATGGCCAAAAATGGTGCGGCTTTAGTGCCATAGGTAACTGTCGCTAACTGGTATTCTTTTAAAGGTTGAGATTGATGGTTTCGCCAGATAATTTTCTGATATTTCTGTTCATCGGGATGTAGCCAGATTTTGCGAAACATTTTTTCTATATCTGCTGTAAAAGCGTATCTAAATTGTCTCCATTTTAAGATAAGGCTCTGAAGGTCTTGTTGTAAATTGGGTCCTCGGCACATGAGATCATTGAGGCTGTATCCGCTCGAGGTTTTTGCCGAGGCATTAAAGACGACACGCAATTTGGTAGTTGATGACTCAGATCGTTGGACGCAATGGTGCGACAAGTAGCAGTCCGGCTGTACGTGTGGCGCAACGGGTGTCATATGTCCGAGCTCTAAGTATTCAGAAATAAACATTTTATAGTCACATGCCAGAGCTGGTTGCTTACTTAATTTCCGCTCTATTTGGAAAAATTGAGCAATCGATTTTGTTTTCGACTCGCCTAAATTGTTCTCAAAATCTTCTTTGAAGGGTATTTTAACGACGTAGCTTCCATCTGCCCGTCTGGAGGTCGAAGTTTGGTAAAATTCGATGCAATTTTGATCTTCTTCTGATATTGCTAGAGGTTCATGTATGTCCTCCACTTCCCAAAATTGCTGCATATCTTCGATATTATTTAGGGTCACATTGCAATGGTACGTTTTGTAGTTGCCGCTTAAGATCCATCCCAACTGGGTTTGTTGGGCAATGGGCAACACACCTTCTGATCGACAGATACCGTCCATAAGGATAGTGGAATAGATATCTGCCCCAAATAAGATATCAATAGGCCTACTTTTGTAAAATTCGGGATCTGCAAGAGTTATTTGGTTCAGAGTAGGCCAGTCTGGCTTAGGCAAGGTACAGCTGGGTAAGTTATTTATGAGTCTATTCATTATATAAACGTCCGTTTCAAAGGTGAAATCGCTAACCAGCGACGAACATTTGATGGTAATCATGCCCTTGCAGTTGTTTTCCTTATTGCCTATTCCAGAGATATAGCCGTTACATTTCCGTCGCGGTAGTCTTAACAACTGAGCTGCGCTTTCCCTAATAATGGATGTCTGTGACCCTTGATCTAAAAGAACTCTCATTTTATGGTAAGATCCGTCCACTGCTTGTACGTTAATTATTGCTGTGGCAAGCAATATTTCTGAGGGTTCTCTACGAAGCGATGCAACTGTGTTAGTTTCTTGCTGCTGAGAAGGCGATTTCGTAATCGTGGCTGCATTTGACCCTGATCGATGTGACGTAAAAGATTCATGCAAAATGGTATTGTGTTCCTTATTGCATTCTTTGCACCTTATTTCGGAAAGGCATTTTTTGCCTTCGTGATAATGTAAACAATTGATGCAAAGTTTCAAGTTATCAATAGCATTTTTTCGTTCATTAGGTTGCAATTCCAATAACTTTAGACATGCATGAATTCGATGATCATTGGAGTCGCAAATAGGGCATTGCTTGCGATAGTTAATTTTGCGTTTGGACTTTGACGATTGCGAAACTTGGTTTGTTGAGTAATTCTTTATAGGATTATTATAATTTCGTTTGTAATTGGAACCCTTTGAAAATGATGGTTTATTATTGTTGTTGTATTGCGATGGGGGTGTTTTCTGCGTGGAATTCTCAATCTTCTTACGTGAAGTTTCCAGCATCATAAATTTAGTTTCCAAAAAATTAAGGAAATCTTCCAAGACGGGCAACTCTCGCGGGGCTTTTAAGGCTTGTAGGTAATCCTCGTATGTATCTGCATCCAATTTTTGAGACAATAAACATACCAGGAATGGGTCCCAGGAAGACACATCGACTCCCAGATTCCTGATAGCATTCACGCTCTCATATGTAGTGTCGTGAATGCGTTTTATATGATTTGATGATTGATGCTGGTTTGCGGGGATATTCATGAGATTGTTAAGATAAGATGTAAAGATCAGTCGTTTATTATTATAACGATGATTGAGGATATTCCAGCATACGGGATAATTGTTGGAGCTTATTTGGAGATGTTGGATCAATTTTTCGGGCTCACCTTTGATCTTACTCTTTAGAAACTGCATCTTTTGTGCATTTGACAAAGAGGGGTTGTTGTGCACTGCTTCGGTAAAAAGGTCTTTGAACGAAATCCACTTATTGTAGTTTCCATCAAAGGTGACTATCTCCATTTTGGGAGTAGATTTTTCAATATGCGCAACGGACCACATTTTCTTATTGATGTCTTTCTTTATTTTGTTATAATACTCCTCGTAATGGGTGAATTGCTCTTCGTATTTGGGGTTTGATCCGCCATACTCGTTGTCCAGCTCCCAATGAAGCGAGTCAATAGCCGCCCAACGGGATTGTATAGTCTTCAGGATATCTTCAAATTCCCATTTTTCCGTGACGAGATCAAGGTTGATATTGGAAGAAGTTCTCAAGAAAGCCTTAAAATTGGTAGCTTGCTTTTTGAAGAGAGTTTCAGCTTTACTCTCTTCAAGAGCAGGGGTTTTAGAAGCAGCGTGGGATGCGAGGTTCGAGGTTTGAGATTCCGCAGTAGGTTGGAACGAAGGAGGTTTCAATTCCGGGGTTTGCGGTCTGTTTGCGAGAGGGTTATAGCTTTGTATAATAGTCTTAATGTTGTTATATTTCTCCTTCATTTGATCGTATTGGTCAGTACTGAAATATGTATGAGATTGATCACCAAAAGATATCAAAGTCATGTGATTATTATGGAACTCTGTAAAGTATTGTTCCAATACAGCTAATCGACGACGTAAGTATTCTGCGGTCTTGCGCTCTGCACCATCCTTCTTGAAGTTGGTGAAGAGCTTATCTACGGCTTCGATTAGTTGCTGTTGGGTTGCTAAAATGTCATCCATTTCCGACATTTTTAAGATATAAAAGAGACCTTACTTGTGCTGAAGGCTTCTTTGGAGATCAAATGTCCTTGCGATGGCTGCAAGAACAAACCTGGAGTAGCAGCGCAATGAGATGACGCGATGCTTTCGTATAAACCAGGTTCAATCAGGATCAGCAGGATGATGAACTTTTCGGAAAGTAAATCCGATCAGTTCTGTTTACCAGGGTCTGGTAACAAATTCCAAGCGAGACACTCACACAGCACAGTTAGTAGATGCGCGCGTAATGATCCCGCTCCGATGGCTCGAAGGACCAATGTTCGGGGTTGGGGTGAGATAAATATAAACTAGGATTAAAGATTATAAAGATAGGTATATTTCAGTAACTTAACTGGGATAACTATTAAAACTAATGAGGTGAATGAGATGAGGTTGAGTCGCGCCCGATATGCTATCCGAAAGCGTACTGACTATTTTACTTAGGTAATACATAAAATATTCAGGGCATAGCGCGCGATGTCGCAATTATGCTGACATGTTTATTATTGTTCGGTGAATAACCCGAACACTACCTAAAATAGGCAAGTTGTTTAGTAAGGTACCTTTTCTCAAAAATGGTATGTAATGTTGACATAACATCTCTAAAAAGTATCCAGAAAGTGAACTCTACCGGAGACTATTCACAACTGTCCGGTAAGAAGCGAGATTTTAAATTTGGAATCTCCTACTGTCCAGTAAGTAAGTATGTAATTTACTTACTGGACACTTGGTCATCCTTCATCCCTTTTTTTTTTTATGGCTTCGCACGGTTTAGGTCATCCTCTTTAGATCTGCTTAGAAAAAAAAAACATAGTACCAGACACAGATTAGAGTTTAGCCATTATAACATGGTTAGAGGGAGGCTCCAAATATATATCTATCTCTTTTTGGTATGACATTTTATGAGATACATAATATATTTTGGAGCCTTAAACATCCATTTTATTGTCTGTGACACTTTTTTTTTTTTTTTTTTTATGGGTCTGTGACACATAACGCGACGCAGAAAAAGTATGCACGTTGCGTTTTGTACTTAGTAATGTTGTAGAAGTATAGTGTGGGATTTTATGTTTGTATTTAGTCATTTCAGTTTATAAATCATGTTGGATTAAAGAGTCCGTTAATCAAGATGTACAACAAACAAATATAAATGCCCCCGGTAAATCGATCACAATATCTATCAGTAATTGCCCTAATATGAATGTAACCTTCAATATTAATTAAACGAATTTGTTGTTAAACTTTCTTTCATTTTTGAGAAAAGCATTATACAAACCTCAACCAGTAAGAAAGCCATCCTGGCCTCGTATATAACCGGACCTCACCTGCGGTTCGGTCCGGTTAACTCATACTCGGCCAGGAAGGCTTACTTACTGGATTCTGCTGTAATGTACTAATAACGCCAGAATAGATTACCCGAATAACATGAAACTAAAACATAACCGGTGAAATTAGAGATCTGCTTACCTAGAGCATTGTGGCATGATGTTATGTTATGAAATGGTATAAACAATAAACAGACATGCGATTGCAGCAATCCAGAATGATTTGCCGTTATTTATTGAAGAGTTCTGTTGTATATCTCCGAACTTATTCCTCAGATCTTCACCAAATTAAAATGGGACCAATTTCGAAAAATACTCTTTCAAACAAAAAAAGAATTTTCAAAGTCGGTCCACAATTAACGGAGATATCGGTGAACATACATAATAAAAAAAACATACAAGAAGTCGAACATTTCTATGTTCCTCCTCCTTTTTGGTAAGTCGGTTAAAAAGCGACTGGTACATTCCACCGGGGACCCCCAAAAACCTCTTTCACGATACTTCATCAGGACGTATTATGAATAGGAAGTAGAGTATAGGTACTCCTATTCAACTTCTTATTCATAGTACGGTCTTGAAAAAGGCACAGCGTATGAACAGACGGTTATCGTAATATACATGTGGCCCGATCGTTTGACAACACATTTTGTCGAAGTAAGTCCTCGATCTCGGCGGCTCGGGCCCGGGCCTATGTAAATCAGAGCGATGCGGCCATCTTCCACCGCACTCTATTTACTACGGACAAAGTTATAACACGCAGTTATCATAAGCTACAGAAAGTCCACTCCATACATAAACTTTACGCACTATCAAGTAGCACCGTATCTACAGGAAGCTCCGTTAATAAGGCTACTAAGAGATAATGCTTATATTGCCAGGACCATGTTGATTTATACAAAACATTACCAACACCATAACTATTTCTATTGCAAATCTTATTAAGTATCAATATCCCCGATGACCATTTTTAGGGTTCCGTACCCAAAGGGTAAAAACGGGACCCTATTACTGAGACTCCGCTGTCCGTCTGTCTGTCTATCTGTCTGTCTGTCTGTCACCAGGCTGTAACTTATGAACTGTGATAGCTAGACAGTTGAAATTGTCAGATATGATGTATTTCTGTTGCCGCTATAACAACAAATACTAAAAACAGAATAAAATAAATATTTAAGTGGGGCTCCCACACTACAAACGTGATTTTTTTGCCGTTTTTGCGATAATAGTACGGAACACTTCGTGCGCGAGTCCGACTCGCACTTGTTTCTGTTTTTACCCGACTGCCGAAGGAGGGTAATGTGTTTATCAGTCTATGTATGTATGTATGTATATATGTATATATGTATGTATGTTTGTTCCTAAATGGCATTCCAGAGACCAAACGCGTTGGCCGATTTTGATGATTCATACGTCAATCGATTCGTCTTAATCCTGCGACTGTCATAGGCTACATTAAAATTGGACAATAGAAAAATGGCAGATTTTGGGCGCCATATTGTGGAGCCCCAAATTTTTTTTCTGCCGAACCCATCGTGTGGGGTATCAAAATAAAGGGTTTTAAGAGGTGATTTCAAAAATATATAACACTTATATGTTTAAATGTATATAATTCGAAAAAAACTTAACTAAAAAGTTAAATCAAAAAATCAAAAACCCCGACTGCTTCAAAAGCGAACTAAAAAGTCGTAAATAAGGAAAAAAACATGCTGTGCAGGAGGAGGATACATCTGGTTTTGGTCAGCCAGCTCGCGCGTATGTATGCCGACTGCACAGAATGATTTTTTTCTTGTTTACGACTTTTTAGTTCGCTTTTGAAGCAGTCGGGTTTTTTGATTTTTTGATTTAACTTTTTTTTTTGATAAAAACAGAAGTGAATAAACCAGTCCCATGTTTTGAATAATTTCAGCAACTTTTCTACGCTTTATTAGTTGATCTTCTGTATCGCCCTACTCTTTGGTGTCGATGTTGACAACTGGTTCCCAAACGGTTATTGCTTACAAATAACACTTACACTAGCCATAAAATATGTGTGCGAGCCACTCTGAGCCCTGTGGGCGCAGGGAGAGGGGCTCGTGGCTGGTAGCAACTCGATTGAGAGCTTGTTTTGATGCTACCCGGCGAGTAGATAGGGCTGGTCGAGGGCTCGTTATGTCACGATAATAACTTCAAGTTATGTTCTGTTTACTGTAATACGTTCTCTTTTGTAAGTATGTATGTAGGTAACTAATGCTGCTGTTTGATATGAGTGGTTTGTCCAATATCATAAAGACAGCAATAGCGCTAACAAATATAATAAGTTACTCTTAATAATGTGGCAATACCATCAGACGAAGAATGATCTTTCTTTTTAACTTTTCTAAGGGTCATTTAAAATTATAATTTTGCAGATAATGGTTAACTGAGTCATTATAATGTTCATAACGAACAATAAAATACATAAAAATAAAATTACGATGGAACAAGAAGCATTTTTAACCGACTTCCCAAAAAGGAGGAGGTTAGCAATTCGATTGTATTTTTTTATGTTTGTTACCTCAGAACTTGTTACTGGGTGAACCAATTTTGATGATTCGATTTTTTATTTAAAAGCTGGTGCTTGTCATGTGGTCCCATTTAATTTTCATCAAGATCTGATGAAGAACTTCAGAGATATACATCAGAACTCTTCAATAAATGACGGCAAATCACTCGGGATAGCTGCAATCCCATTTCTGTTTATTGTTTTCACCATTTCATAACATAACATCACACTAGTACGCTCCGCAGGTGTAAACAGTTCACCTCGGTATACTCTTATTCCACCGGTTTTGTTTAAGTTTCATGATATTGGGTTAATCTATTCTGGTTTCACTTTAGTCATTATTGGTACCTAGCCTATAGAACTGGTCCATTATATACCACAAATAAAAAGTGAAAAATAAAAAAAACAAAGTACAACCGACTTCCAAATAAAAAAACTACTAAGTGAAAAATAACTTCAATTTTGGAAGTCGGTGTCAAAAAAAACCGGCCAAGTGCGAGTCGGACTCGAGCACGAAGGGTTCCATACTTGGTAAATTGCGGTTTACGATTTCTGACGTATTAACAAAAAACTACTGACTAGATCTCGTTCAAACCAATTTTCGGTGGAAGTTTACATGGTAATAATGTACATCATATATTTTTTTAAGTTTTATCCTTCTCTTATTTTAGAAGTTACAGGGGGGGGGGGGACACACATTTTACCACTTTGGAAGTGTCTCTCGCGCAAATTATTCAGTTTAGAAAAAATGATATTAGAAACCTCAATATCATTTTTGAAGACCTATTCATAGATACCCCACACGTATGGGTTTGATGAAAAATAATAATTTTGGTTTCAGTTCTAAGTATGGGAACCCCCAAAATCTGTAGTTTTTTTTCTATTTTTGTGTGAAAATCTTAATGCGGTTCACAGAATACATCTACTTACCAAGTTTCAACAGCATAGTTCAGTTCAGCATAGTTTCGGGAAAAAGTGGCTGTGACATACGGACGGACAGACAGACAGACAGACATGACGAATCTATAAGGGTTCCGTTTTTTGCCATTTGGCTACGAAACCCTAAAAACGAAAACAAGAACACCGATTTCCGAAATTGAAGTAATTTTTCACTTTGTATTTTTTTTTAGTGTTGGTGTTATACACAGATCGATTGCTCAGGAATACGAAGCGAATGTTCAATTTTACGACTTTATAGGGGCAAGGATAGGCAGATAGAGTATTTTTGAAACGTGTTTATTATCCCAAGGGCACTTACAACTGGGATAAGTAATAGTATTAGTAAGCAACCTAATCGAGGCATTCTCACAAAAATTCTTGCAGCGGTCTACAAAACGTAAAGACAGACTGATGGACTTAAATTATTAACTAGAAGTAGCAAAGCAAAATATTAATGTTTATCGCGCTAATGTCGTGCAGAAGTAAAACAAAAAACAACACAATAGTTATTGTTCTGTGTTCAATGTTGTCGTGTGTTACTGCACCCTGCCACTGGCGAGTGTGGCGGGTGCCGCTGCCGTGTGGACTGGATAACATTTCCTTTTGTGCCGTTATCGTGTCACAGGTGTTCCATACACGCTGTACATCTACTGGGACCATTACTTAAGGCGCAAATACCGTTGAGTAGCTGATTTTAAAATGAGAATCACGTCTAAACGGCTAGTAACATTTTTTTGGAAAAAATATATGTGACCATTTTCTTAATAATTTGATCGAAATATTGTGCAATTAATTTGTAAAGTTATGTCTAAAACGGCCAAAAACACGACAACCGCAACAAAACCGCTGGGCGTATTTTAATGAAATCGACACCATCTCAAAGACAATTTAATTATCTAAATTTCGATCTGAGGCTTTTTTTTAAGTGTTAGAATAATAGGGAAAGTAAAAAAACTACAAAATTGTGGGTCGCGCGGGTGTGAAACGAGTGCGCGTTTTGTTCCCTCAAGGTCGTTGGCGTTAGTCGTCGTCTTAATACTACAGTAGTAGTAATGCTAGAGGATTTGTTGTAATGTGATTCGTTAAATTGATATAACTTATTTATTTATGGGTATCATTTAAGCTATCGCCAATTTAACTAGTTTTGTGTTTCTTAAATAATAGTTGATTTGTCACCAAAATGTAGTCACCAAACAATATAAAATCAATTCCACAATAAATCACCATAATAGGTTTGTTCTAATAAGTATTTAAGCAAACTTATTTAAAGAGGTCACCAATAAATAATAATAAAAAATAAGAAATTGTTTATTGGAACTAAATTTGTACAATCAAACACTTATGAACAACATGACGCATAAATAACAAATTCACAACAACGAGTAACAACGTATGTCAGTAGTATTTGTAAATGAATTCTGGCACCCAAAGAAAGATTTAACTTGTGTTATGGGTACCAGGATCCTCACACTTGTGTTGTATATCAAACATCAGAGGGTCAGAAGTTAAAGAAGTGACAAGACAAATTAAACCATAGCCTTTTCATGTGTGTAAGTGTGTTGAATGTGGAGTTGTGATTCTGCGAGTTTGTGTAAATGGGCGAATTCGTGTATAGGTTGTGTATTATAGGAATGACAACTTTATGAGATTTTCTGTTTCGTCGTAGCTCTGTACCTGTAACCAGTCATATATTATGTCACTAGAAAATTTCGATTTTAATATAGAATAGGTGCAAGTTAGATTAGTGTATATGCGACAGAGTTGACGGAGCCCCGCTGCGCTCCTATTTCTGAATGCAGGGTCTAAAGTAACCTAACACGTAGGAGATGCCGGGAGCTGAGTTCGCTCGCTTGCTCACTCACTTCAGCTCCCGGCATCTCCTTCGATCGTAACCTGTCCGTGTCGGGGTGCCCTAAGCTCCCGAGCTCGCTTCGCTCGCTCTCGGACCGATTCATTGACCATAATTGGTTATTTTAATGTTGACATTTGTTAGCCGACTGCCGAAGGAGGAAACTGAACTGAATAAACACATTACTGTTTATCAGTCTATGTATGTATGTATGTATTATGTATGTTTGTTCCTATATGGCGTTCCAGAGACCAAACACGTTGGCCGATTTTGATGATTCATACTTCAATCGATTCGTCTTAATCCTGCGAGTGTCATAGGCTACATTAAAATTGGACAATAGAAAACAAGAGTTAAATCAAAAAATAAAAAAACCCGACTGCTTCAAAAGCGAACTAAAAAGTCGTAAGCAAGAAAAAAAACATGCTGTGCTGTCGGAGGATACATACGCGCGAGCTGGCTGACCAAAACCAGATGTATCCTCCTCCTGCACAGCATGATTTTTTCTTGTTTACGACTTTTTAGTTCGCTTTTGAAGCAGTCGGGTTTTTTGATTTTTTGATTTAACTTTTTTTATTTATAACTTTTTAGTTAAGTTTTTTTCGAATTAGATACATTTAAACATATAAGTGTTATATATTTTTGAAATCACCTCTTAAAACCTTTTATTTTGATACCCAACACGGTGGGTTTGGAAGAAAAAAAAATTTGGGCTCCCACAATATGGCACCCAAAATCCGCCATATATATGTTCGGTATATTCATCTAATGCACTAAAATTTTATTGGTAATCCATCTCTTATTTTACACGTAGATTAACATTAATTTGATAATTCATACCTGGGAACACTTTTTGTGTATCTGAGAACGAAAATTTCGTGGCGATAGATCTATTTATTAGGTGATACAACTTGATAACAAAAATAAATTCAATTCCAAAATAAATTTAGGTGACAAGAATATAGTCCCCTTTATTTATAAACTGATTGAATAATAATTGAACTTTACCACAATACAGTAAATGAAAACTGCACTGAAATCGGTTAAGCCGTTTCTAAGATTAACGCGCATAAAACACAGACAAGCAGACAAAAATTCTAACAATCATTGTTTTGTGTTCTATTGCGTTGATAAAGGTAATAGTTTTCCTCATATATCTTCCATTTACAGACAGCGATCAGTTACATTTTTATTATATATCGGAGGAAGGTAAATGATTAATAGTTGGGAACGATGAAATATCGCTTGTAAAGTTATTAATTCAGTTTTATTTAATTGGCAACATTTAGCTTCTGATTCAAATTTCAATTAGATTTTATTCGATTGGCAACACTGAGTTTTCTCCAATGTCCAATCCTAGTGAAGGATTTGAATCCTAGAGTAAGGTGACAGACAATTTGGAGGGAAGGCGGGCGGCAGCGCGGAGTTGACTTGGGTAGAGGGAGTACGATATTCCTGGAGAGAACTGGAGCGGGACGTATGGCGATTACGTCGTGTGATAAGTGGTGCCGGTGGAGTTGCGTCTAAAAGTATCAGACTAGAGAAAGTGATTTCAAACTGGCGCGTCAACTTGCTACTAGAATTGGACAATGGAATATCTCTAAAACGGCATAAGTTACCTGCCTCGTGCATGCATAACCCACGATAAGCCCACAAGTACGAGGGTATATGGAAGGAAGCCCTCGTGTTTCCGACATCAGAAGTATGAACCAATGCACGCACAAGGCGATGCTAGATCAAATGAGACGAGTAATGGCTGGCGCGCTCTCTTTGATGCGCAAAAATTTGCATGGAAGTACCTACCTACATAGAGAGACGTTTCGCAACTCGTCGGCTACTGGAGAGCGGAGACAGGAATATTATGTTGCCCGAATTCAACCGTATAGTGTGGCCTATCCTAGACAATATGCGAAGTCGGGTTGCAGATAATGTTAATGATGACATCGATGCCCAATTCTGACTAGATACCTACTGGGCAAACAACTGTGGTGTACAGATGTACAGGGAAGTATAAACTTGAGTATTCTGAAAATAATTAGTACCTATCTAATGTCTTGTGAAGTTAAGCCACAATACCTATTGTTTTTCTTGGTATAAAGTGGCTAAAATTTAAAATAAATTTCTATTTTCGTTATGATGCTAAAAGAAACTTAGCCAGTTTCATACTGTCAGCGGAACTCGCATGAGAATAAGACGACTTGTGTAAATACAGTGCAAGAGAGCAAACATCCTTAAGCTACAACTTGATTCAACAAAACATTACGCTTGTGTGAAAACTTGCTCATAGACATGAATTTTTCAGGCATTCGTACAATATGCAACAAATAGCATGGACGTCTGAGCCCTTCAACATGGCTGCTGTGGATACCACAAGACCTTTTGTGACCAGCTGTGTGTGGTGATACAAGTGCGGAGCTCAGGTTCCATTTCAAAAGGCAATACATAACCCGCAGCCTACAGCGCTATGAAAGAGGAAATTTAGTGGTGTTATACATGCCACTGCGGTGATCAATCCATTTAATATTTTCTGGTAGCATCTAGGAGTCTGGACTTGTGCATATGTGCATGGTCACTGGCACTGCTGCCTGACCCATCCGGGAGCACAGGCTTAAGGTATGTTACTTTGATTGATCTGCATTCAACAATCTGTGCAGCTGTGCATTTTTGTGGCAGCCGAAGTATGTATTGGGTTTGGATTTACCTAAGTTTTACAATTAATTCTTGCATTCATTGCAATCTATAACTATTGCATTATTTTGTTTCATGGAAATGTGTCATGTAAGTTACATAAAAAGAGTAAAAAAAAAAAAAAAAAAAAAATTCAAACAGCGCTATCTGTGTAATGGTGTTGATACTGTATGTTTCTTTCAATAATCATCGAAATTAGATTCGGGACCCCATTAGCCGTACTATGCTGCTTGAAATAAATTATTGAATAGGTGCATGATTTTTTTTATGATCAATTAAAAAATGAACAATTCATTTTTACATAGACAGAATGAGAAGTCAGTCCATTTCACGCCATCTATTGATATCCTTGCTTTGTTCAAGCTTTGAAATATTTTGTTTCATCAAGTATTTAATCTTTTTTATTCACCAACAAAATAAACAATAAAACGATTTTCGCAATTTTATGTTTCTAATGTACTCGGAGCATTGGAACGTGGGGACGAAACGCAAAAAAAATATGAGATTTCATTACATTATTATGTTGTTAGAACAATAATACACAGTTTTGTGACCACTAGTGCTGTCACAAGCATTAACACAGATAATAAATAGGTTGTTAGTTTACTGACAATCGAGAAGTAAAGATATTAGCAATCCGTTTTTTTATATGTTTGAACACTAGGAATTTTAGCCATGCATTTTTTATTAATAGGTGTCACTTCAGATTTACCGTAAATATTACTACCACTGAGTTTGTTGTTGATTAGATCTCAAAGGGAATTTGTGAATATGCTATTCCTTGGAAACAACATACTTTCTAACTGTTCGCGTTGGTATTTTCAATACAAGTTTGAATCCAGTTACGGAACGCAAAAAGAAAAATCATAATAATAGTCGATCTTTAGCATCTTTGACCGATTGGGGTTGTTTTCACAACTAAATTAAAGTATCAGGTATAAGGGAACAATATTTATTTTGTTTACGTTGAGTTCACTTATGTTTGTGATATACATTCAATTATTTTTAAAATGATATTTTGGTTCATATCAAAACAGAAAAATCTTATCTCGATTTTCTAAGGTGAAATATTGATTCGCTGGATCGATTCAGTACTGGATATTGATTGAAAAAACGTTTATTTATTTTTTGTCCTTAAAATTGATTCGTCAATTAATCGATAACAGAACGTCATCCCTTGCTCATCTCTTTAAGACATAAAGACATTGACAAGTAAGTGTCAACATTCGAAAAAGTTTGATGATACAAAACAAATAACTTTGATATGATTTTTAACTTAAAAGTTACTAGATAAAGACTAGATTATTAATAAATCGTTACAATGTGTGAGTCACTGTGAGGATTAGACTTTTAACTTTTGCATTGTTGCAAAGACATGCATGCAATAACTTTCAGTTAAGAGCTATGTAATCAAGATTATTTTCAAACCAGTGTTAAAGTTTAGTGAAATAGTTTGTTGTTCGACTCGATTTGCAATCTTACAACCTGCAAACATCACGAGGATTAACGTTACTATAGCCTAGACAGTTGGCGTTTAGTTTTGTTGCTACCAACGGTTGAATAAAGGTAAAGTTAATGTCTGAAGTTGTTATATATCGCATTGTAGAGAACTAACCAACTGATAACATGTCATTCTAATGATACCTACAAATAAAAATGATTTAAATTGACTATGGTGAATGACAAGTGCAACTAGACATTTAGATGGTGTCGAGAAGACGTGTTCAGGTATTATGAGATGCTCGAGAGCCAATAACTGTTCCAAGTTGTGGCTGAGGATGAGATAGATGTTCAATTGGCAACATTTTAATTCACATAGAACGGTTTCTCAGTTTCGTGGGTCAGAGAGATGACGGAGTCAAGAGTTTATTCGGCGTTTAAGTTGAAAGTGCATTCTGTGTAGCGAATGTATTTGCTAAGTTATTGTGAATTGTAGACCACGGATGGGATACTTGGGTTCTATTTGATGTACTTGGTACATGGGTTTTTGTTTTTTTTTTTGGAGGAAACTAGGAATGGTTTCCTTGTTCTGTGTTGTTCAACGATGCTTGGCCTCGGTAATCTTGAACATTGTTCAAAATTTTTAATAATTGTAGCATCTCTTTAAAATGAAGGTTTGTATTTGTGAATTGTGTGGTGTCATGTAGGAAGTCTAATACCTACCTAACTTGAATAATAAGTTTGGAATTTAAAGTATACTGTCAGTAATGGCTGTGCTAACTTGTTGAACAGTCTGTGCTGGTCATTTTGAACATACCTAACGTTATTTTGTGTTATTTCATTCAAGTTGGATAAGATAATGTTAACACAGATGTAAAGTCGGTGATGTGCGGTGCATGATTTAATTTTTAGTTTGCAAAGTTGGTAATGTTTGGTGTTGTAAGTTATTATACCTATCGTACTGAGAGTTTGGTATGAAATCATGAACATAGAATAGAGTTCTTGAGTATGCTTTTGGCTGTGTATGAAATCATGAACATAGAATAGAGTTCTTGAGTATGCTTTTGGCTGTGTATGAAATCCTGAATGTGAGGTTGCCGTTGTATTCAGAATAAAGATTGATACTGAGAGTAAAGATTGAAATAACAAATTTCATTTTGGTTTAAAGGTGCTGTTTGGAAGTGAAATGGAATTCTGAATGGTGGCAATTATGTGTTGAATTAAAGGCTTTGTTTGGTTCATGATGAGTTTGAGAAAATCTGAAAGATTAAGTACCCATTGACGTAACTGAATGTAATATGTTGAAGACTGATTCAAATCAATCTAGCAATGGTGAGGTCGTGTGCATGGTCAAAGGACTGACTGTGCGGTGAAGAGTAGTCACTGCGGTGACTACTGTAGCCTTAGATGGGCTGGTGAGTGGTCAGAGATGACTGCTGTAGCCTAAAATGGGCTGGTGAGTGGTCAGAGATGACTGCTGTAGCCTTAGATGGGCTGGTGAGTGGTCAGAAATGACTGCTGTAGCCTTAGATGGGCTGGTGAGTGGTCAGAGATGACTGCTGTAGCCTAAAGTAGGCTGGTGAGTGGTCAAAAGATGACTGCTGTAACCGAGAGGGGTTACGAGGCCTGGTCAGGATGACTATGGTTGCAGGATGGTCACAGGGTTGACCATCAGGAGGCACAGCAATTGCTGTGGGACCGAGAAACATTGCTGGATATGTATGGGGGGGAGCCTAGTCCCTCTGGGGCTTCGGTGACCTGTTGTTTAGTGTATGTGGCATGGGTATCTGGCAGTCTTGTTGCTTCGAGAGGACCGGTTGTCTGGGGGAGCCTGGTCCCTCTGGGGCTTTGGTGACCTGTTGTCTGGGGGGAGCCTAGTCTCTCTGGGGCTTTGGTAACCTGTTGTGTGTCTGGGAGAGCCTGGTCCCTCTGGGGCCTCGGTGACCCGTTGTTTGGTGTATGTGGCATGGTATGTTGTGTTGGGCGTTTGAGTGGTTTCTGGCACACTTAGTGCTTCGAGACCGACTTGACGTCTGTTGGGAACCTGGTACCTCTGGTGCTTCGGTAACCGTTTAGAATGTGTTAGTGTTAATATGGTTGTCTAAACGGTGAGGTATCTGTTTCGAGAGTACGACGATGGTTGTGTACGGTGTACGGTGTGGAGACCTAGATTTACATGGAGAAAACAAATGAACAGTGTGTAAGCTATGAGAATTATGTTTTCATGAGTAAAGAAGTACTTGATTTTTGTTGTAGGCTGGTAATATAAGGTGTTGATTGAAGGTTTCACGTGGAAGATGTCACGACCACGTAATTTTTTTTTATTTGGTCAGGAGCGGCCGAACTTAACCTATTAGGTACTTATTTTTTTTTGTTCTCTTGGTTTTTGTTTTTCATCACAATTGAGTAACGATGTTGTTCATCGCTCTACATCAAACGTGGGACCGTTTGAATGTCAAGATGGCCGTATCGGAGGAAGGTAAATGATTAATAGTTGGGAACGATGAAATATCGCTTGTAAAGTTATTAATTCAGTTTTATTTAATTGGCAACATTTAGCTTCTGATTCAAATTTCAATTAGATTTTATTCGATTGGCAACACTGAGTTTTCTCCAATGTCCAATCCTAGTGAAGGATTTGAATCCTAGAGTAAGGTGACAGACAATTTGGAGGGAAGGCGGGCGGCAGCGCGGAGTTGACTTGGGTAGAGGGAGTACGATATTCCTGGAGAGAACTGGAGCGGGACGTATGGCGATTACGTCGTGTGATAAGTGGTGCCGGTGGAGTTGCGTCTAAAAGTATCAGACTAGAGAAAGTGATTTCAAACTGGCGCGTCAACTTGCTACTAGAATTGGACAATGGAATATCTCTAAAACGGCATAAGTTACCTGCCTCGTGCATGCATAACCCACGATAAGCCCACAAGTACGAGGGTATATGGAAGGAAGCCCTCGTGTTTCCGACATATATGTATAGATATAGATATTTGCCTTTATCCATGAACAATATGTCACAAGTTCTCTCAGTGGAACCACCAAATCATTAGGAAGAGGAAAGTTGAGCTGTATGGAACAGATAGCGTTATCTATAAGCAAGGTATGTGAAGCAGCTATTGTGTCCAACTCTCCCCATTAGGGGCCACAAAGACATTCATCAGCCGCGATAGAGATGGGACAAGGCTCGAGAGGAACGGCTGGACCACTCGATCTACTAACACACTCGATACAACACGATTACTCTGCAATTAGTAGATTCAACTCTCAAATTGAACCAGTCTTGGCATACAGCCGAGCGAATTTACACATGGGTAAAATATATAATATATTGCTAAAATAATAATAATAATTAATGAGTAAATAAATAAATAATACTATAACTAACATTTTATTAGGCCAAATAGATTATTTATCGACAAACCAAGTAAAAAATTAAGTTTTCACTTTGTAGTTTTTCATTTGGAAGTTGGTAGTATTTTTTGGCAAAAAAGTTATTTTTATTTTTCCCATTCTAATAGGCAAATTGTTTAGTAAGGTCCCTATAACGCCAGAATAGATTACCCGAATAACATGAAACTTGAACATAACCGGTGAAATGATAGATCTGCGTCCCTTGAGAGCGTACTGGCGTGATTTTATGTTATGAAATGGTATACACAATAAACAGACATGCGATTGCAGCAACCCCGAGAGTTTTGCCGTTATTTATTGAAGAGTTCTGTTGTATATCTCCGAAGTTCTTCATCAGACCTTCACCAAATTACCACTAAATTCAAAACATATCTACTCTTTAAAAAAAAAAGAATTTTCAAAATCGGTTCACAATTGACGGAGATATCGGTGAACATACATAAAAAAAAAACACAAAGACGAACATAGAACCTCCTACTTTTTGGTACGTCGGTTAATAATTGACTAATGCGTCATCTATTTTCTTCTGCATTTTTCAGTCGATCAGAGCAAACCACAGCGCGCCACCATGGGACATGGCTACATCCCTCGCGACCCCTGTCGCGGTAACAAGTAACAAACAGTGCGATAAATCTCCCTTATTGCTGAACACATGCGAGACAACCCTGGACGAAAATATGTTTTTATTGCCCACCGCCAGCCCTGACGACCAACAATGGAGCAAAAAATAATCCTACATCCACCAATACACGGAAAGAGGTCATACAGAAGGCTCACTTTGAAGAACGCAGGATTTGTATGATGTTACACAGAATAAAATTTTAATGATAGGAACAGGTAGATGCAAACGAATCTGTTATGAAGTTAGAACCCCGTTAGAACGTTGAAAATTTCTTTATTTTAATTTTGGAACTGATTGTCAGTCAAATTAGAATAATTATGTTAATTTTAAATTAATAAAAAAATATAGAGAGCAAAAAAAACCCTGTTCACTCTTGACTTTAAGACTCCCAAGTTCTAGCTATCAGGAAACACAGAATCTGGCAAGGAATGCCATTCCTTAGTTGTACGAATAATAAAAGTATGTATATACCCAAAACATTTGGTGCGTATGGGTGGGATGTCCACCATGTACCGATGACGCATCGCCGTACGTCTTGTAGTCCGATGATGGCACTCTCCCCGAAATGTAACCGATAAAAGACAGACTGACAAGCGCCGGCCGTACTTATAATATTCTTATAATATACATATAAAATTTTCGTGAAGTTCTGAATCCGTGTCTCGTCCGCCCCGCACCCGCCACGGTCTAGCATACTTCATCCCTTATATGTAGTTTGTCTGGCCCAATTTTGGTATTATTTAAAATCCTTTTTGTTTTTCCAAAAGTGAACCTTCTACAATGCTGACAGTGTGGCTCACCCCTTCCGTGTTTGCCGCGGTATCATATTACATCACAGGATTCACAATGTTGCCACTCGCGTTAATTTTGTTATTTTTCAGCTCAAATTGCCTGTTCACTAGTGTTTCACGGTGTTGCCTTGTAATTCGGGTTTTTTGGTGAAAATACGTTTTTCGAAAGAGATTTTATCTTTATTTTATACGTTCATGAATAGAAGAGAGTAGTTTATCAGCAGTTGTTTACGTTACGTTGGCTACAAATGGCGTAGGCATTGATTGCGTAATAAATGAAAGTCAACGCTCTTGTTACGATTACGAGCGTGTAACTGTCATTGATACTATTCCAAGAGAGCATCCCCGCGATGCGCTCGCGTCGCTGTTCTTTAGATAATTCAACTCATCAGTGCGCGCGGCGCCATGCGTGCGTGCGCTTGTAATTATACATTACGCATTTGTGTGACAGTCGTTGTCCGAGCAAACAACCACCCACACAAGCTTACACACACATAGCACCGCGCGCAAAGATTAGTTGAACTATCAAGACTAAGTATACTAGCCCTGTTCGCAGATGAATGCACTAGGTAAATTCCCGAGTAATCCGTAGTAACAATAGTAATAAAGGCTAGTTACTAAATTGGATTTATTCATTATCATCGTCAGCCTTTCAATGGCGCCACTGCTGGGGCACAAGCTTCTCTGGAACGGCCGTAATCCACCACGCGGGCCCAGTTCGTTCCTTCACCGTTTTGAAAGCAGTGGTGATGAAATAATTTAATTTTATGTATTAGCTATTGGAGCAGTGGCGTCCCAGTGGTTACGGCCCCGACTTATGAGTTGTAGGTCGTGGGTTCAAACCCAAGCAGGCACTTTACTTTGTGGAATTTGTTTCATCACCGCTGCTCTCAAAACGGTGAACGAAAACATCGTGAGGAAACTGGCATGTCCTAGAGCCAAAAATTAGAAGACATGTGACATCCACCAACCCGCACGGGACCCGCGTGGTGGATTATATATGGGCTATATATAATCCACCACGCGGGTCCCGTGCGGTCCCTCTATGAGAGGAAGCCTGTGTCCCAGCAGTCATCATCATCATCATCATCATTTCAGCCGAAAGACGTCCACTACTGGTCATAGGCCTCCCCAGGCGTCGCCACATTGACTGATCCCGTGCGTCTCGCATCCAGCGCCTTCCCGCAACCTTAACCAGGTCATCGGTCTACCTAGTGGGAAGCCTTCCAACGTATCGTCTTCCGATTTGCGGTCGCCATTCCAGAACTTCTCGGCCCCATCGGCCATCCGTTCTGCGAGCAATGTGCCCTGCCCACTGCTACTTAAGTTTGGCAATTCTTCGGGCTATGTCGGTAACTTTGGTTCTCCTGCGGATATCATCATTTCTGACTTGATCACGCAAGCAAATTCCAAGCATAGCCCTCTCCATTGTCCTTTGGGTGACTTTAAGCTTACAAGTTGACTTGTCCCAGCTCTGTGAATTTTAAAAGACTGTTGATTATGATTAGAAGCTATTTATACCCAGTCACCCCTCAGGCTGGCTAAGTCACGTAGTATATCACGCTATGAAAAGGAGTCCGGTGTTTAATAACTGCTTGTGCCTTGTCCGTATGAGAAAACTTTTGCCCTGTACAGTAACAGGCTGAAAATGTATTTTGGTTGCTGCGTCGTAGTTACCACAGTTGGATATTCTTTTTTCCATGCAGGAAGCTGTGTCCACTAACCCATAATAATATCTGCATCATCTCATCAACGCACCGCAAACAAGCGACGTAAACAAGTAACTTGTGAGTTGTATAATTTTGACAGTTCAATGTCAATCGTTCGAGGACACACTGAGCCTATAGGAGGGGGTGTTCTTCAGAAACTGCTGTGTAGACGCGACCTTGATATTATATTGGGCACGATCCCCCTTCCTCGCTAAGGGGCTATATTTTTTCTAAGAACTACACTTGTTTATCTATTTTGATGGCAGATATCCCTTTGATTTCAACCTAGATAATTTTACCGAAACAATAAATAAAAAACTTAATTAAAAAAATCTTAAAACCCGACTGCTTCAAAAGCGAACTAAAAAGTCGGAAATAAGGAAAAAATCATGCTGTGCAGTCGGAGGATACATATTCGCGGGCTGGCTGATCAAAATCTGTTGTATCCTCCGCCTGCACAGCATGATTTTTTTCTTATTTCCGACTTTTTAGTTCGCTTTTGAAGCAGTCGGGTTTTTTGATTTTAGAATTAAGTATTTTTATTTATAACTTTTCAGTTAGTTTTTTTTTCGCATTAGATACATTTAAACATATAAGTGTTATATATTTTTGAAATCACTTCTTAAAACCCTTTATTTTGATACCCCACACGATGGGTTTGGAAGAAAAAAAAATTTTGGGCCTCCACAATTTGGCACCCAAAATCCGCCATTTTTCTATTGTCCAATTTTAATATAGCCTATGACACTCGCAGGGTTAAGACGAATCGAATGACGTATAAATCAACAAAATCGGCCAACGCGTTTGGTCTCTGGAACGCCATATAGGAACAAACATACATACATACATACTTACATACATACAAAGACTGTTAAACACATTACCCTCCTTCGGCAGTCGGGTAAAAACAATGGAAGACACCGAGGAGAAATTGCTACTATTCCCGGTACCTACAAAGTAGTACTACTCTTAGTAAGTTGATTCACTCTTGAATTGACTTTATAATAAGCTTTACATGTGTACGTTAATTTAAATAATACAGGGTATGTATAGCTGTTTGAACATATAAAGATTAAACGAAGAAAAATAACGTGTAATATCAGGTAACGGGCAGCGACGGTTGCACGGCTCAGTAATACTTATTTATACGGAATCCAATAAGAAATAAACCTTTATCATTCCCGAGCATAGAACAGGCGGGGGCCGCAGGGACCCGGGTCCCACGCCTTGCCAGATTAACCCGGAGTAACCCGTACCTGGCGGGTTGGCGCTTTACGACGGTCCCAATCACACGCTATATTTTTTGTGAATCGCCCACTACGCGACCTTTGCCAAAGAAACTGTTTAACTTAGAAAAGCTATTCCAATGTATTATGGAAAGGTTGTGAATGGGGCTGGAATGTGTCGACTTAAAATACGCGTTAAAGATAGATTTTTTAAAGGTTGAATGGCATGCTCGTAAAATAAAATCAGAGAAAATAATAAAAACACTTTTCTTTACTTGGCGAATACGAAATTAAATCGTGTAGGTATTACTTTTCATTCTAATTCGTGATGAAAAGTATTTGATAAGTCCTTGATTATTAATAACAGCGTTCTCACTTTCAATAGAAAACCAGCACCACAAATAAAACCTTATAACTATCGACATTTTTAACCCCCGCCGGAAAAAGAGGGGTCTTATAAGTTTCACGTGTGTTGCTGTGTATCTGTGTATCTGTGTGTCTGTCTGTGGCAACATAGCGCCTAAACGGGTGAACCGATTTCTATTTAGTTTTTTTTGTTTGAAAGGTAATTTTGTCGAGAGTGTTCTTAGCTATGTTTGAATAAAATAAGTTTAGCCGTTCAAAAGTTATGGGTGTTTTACTGTTTAAATTGGGCTGTTTTCGCAAGATAAATGTGTCGGGGGTTTTTAAATTTTGAAATTTTACTTGTTACTAATATTATTAATGCGAAAGTGATTTTTTTTTTATTTGCCTTGACCCCTAAATCACTGAACTAATTTTGATGAATTGTGGTACATAGATAGATTGGACACTGTAAACTGTAATAGGCAATTTTTTGCATAAAACTTGAAGGGCGAGAGATAGGGGGAATTTTGTTGAAAACTTATTATGTCGTTCATTTAGCTTACTTACAAAGTACCTGAAATCAGAATCATAAGTGGTAAAGACTTACAAATAACGAATCTTGAAGGAGTAGATCGACAATCAGAATTGATTAAGAAAATCAATATTAGCGCGAGCCACGGGCAAGCCTAATCAATAATAATTCTTAGTTCAATGAGTTTCATCCGCTGCCGACGATTAGAAAATAAATAGGTAAGTAACTACGAGTACCTACTTATTGTTCAATTTAATTGAACACGCATTACTAGTTCGTGTTCAATTGAAGATTACACGATTAGGTTTCTTAATTATGTTCAGTTAAATATCACAGTTTATTAGAACGTGTGGCTACCTAGAGCTGCTCACAAACATTTCTTGGAAACTTTGACGAGACTCGCCTTTAATAATACCTTGCCGGTTACAAGGCATCTATCTATGCCATGAGATGGCTCGAATGGTGCGGTAGCAATTACTCGCTTCTACTATAATTTACGGGTTCAATTCCTGCACGAGACAATCATCTGGTGGATTTATAATTTTAACTTACACTTAGTGCGGTATCTACTGACATATATGTGTAAACAGATAAATATTTACCTACTTACTGAAAGGAGCAAAACGAAAGAGAGAAAAAATTTGAAAAGGTTGGCGCAGTGGTTGAGCAATTGACTGCTGCGCTGCGTGTGACGGGTTCGATTCCCGCACGGATCAAATATTTGTGTGACCTACAGATAGTTGTTCCGGCTCTGGGTGTTGGGTATGTGAGTTTATGTTTGTAAACGCACCCACGATACAGGAAGAAATTCATAGAGTGGGGCAACGATTAAAAAAAATAATGTTATCTTTGATTTACTGACGTTTTCTCACAGAGCTATAAATTTTATTGACTATAAGGAATCAATTTCACAGATTCCTCGTGAAATTCAAGATTGCATTGAATACGTAGACGTAGGTAACTATGTTGGCCGACTATTCGAATCCCATTGCAACTTACTAGGTATAATTTGTTTATCTTATACCAAAACTTTCAATATATTTGTATCACATTAAAATAATGACAAGTTTCATGGATAATTATATTACAAACAAAATTAATTTTGTAAAATCCTACCTTCTGGATCTCCCTCTCAATTTGCACGGCTCGCTGCAGGATGGGTCCCCGCACAGCATACTGTATGTTCAGCAAATTCTGGTTGATATTCTCAAGAGTCAGACTGTTGTCCAGCTTCATCTTGCTATATTGTATGGTAGCAAATCAGTTAATAGATAAACGCACACGCAGCCGACGCACCGACGCAATGCACTGCTCAGGCGCAGCAACGATTATTTAAGTGTACCCCGCTCGCGACTATACCACAGTAACTATACGCACGTATAAAGGATTGTTTACAATGACTGACCATTCTGTTGTGTGGTTATTAAGATTTTGTGACAATTCGAAAATTCATAGGTGCATTCGACCTTTGAATTTTCGAATGCGATCCTGTTTTTATCTGACGAAATAAAATTAAGAGGTTCTAAAGTCGACCTATATATTTTATTTTTAATTTAATTATGCGCATAACTTTTTACAGCGTGGTCCGATTTTGATGCTTATTTTTTTGTTGGCTAGATTATACATAGAAATGGTCCCATGGTTGAAATAAATATAATCCATCCTTAAAGGTAATTTTTTTTTACTAAAAGGTTTGTCTAGATATAAATGTGTGCATTATGCTCCGGAAATAGGGGTCAACATGCGTAATAATTCGTTTTTATTCTGTCTCAATATGCATAAGCCCTTAGAAGAAATGATACCTGAGGCCCACTTGGGCCAGAAACTTAACACAGAGTTAGTTGCTAACACGATGTTAAATAATAAAAATTCATACATAATTGGCTGGGTTAGCGTAAGTAAACCCTGGCTGGCGCTTGGCCTGTAGATAGGTGCATAATAACTTGTCCTAATACAGTTTAAATATGTCTAAAACAAACCGCTTCTTTACGGGTAAATTACCTGGCATCTACTAATCTTAACGTGGCTATCGTTACGAAGGCATTCCTCCCATTCTCTATCCCATGCAAGCATTTCCCACACAAGGGAAATTGGTAATGTTGGCGCAGTAAGGATATCCCGCCATTCTCGGCGCCGTACAGCTTCACGTGAGATTTACCTTACAATCTCGTCATAAACTGATTTTACTTACGTGACTCTGAGGCCCACTTGCACGAATAACTTAACTCAAAGTTAGTTGCCAACACGTTAAATTGACAGTTTCTTATACATTATTGTCAATTTAAGCTCGTGTCAGCAACTAACTCTGAGTTAAGTGAGTTAAGTTATTCGTGCAAGTGGGCCTGATAAGTTAGCAGAAAGAAGTTGCTTGTTAATCGTTGCATTTTTAGCCCCCATATCTAGGCTGAAAATAGATAAGGTACCAATTACTCGTAAACTAAGTTGAGTAGGAACACACCAAAAACTAGCCAAGTGCGAGTCGGACTCGCGCACGAAGGGTTCAGGGTTCAGGTACCATTACCGCAAAAAACGGCAAAAAAATTACGACTGTATGGGAGCCCCACTTAAATATTTATTTTATTCTGTTTTTAGTATTTGTTGTTATAGCGGCAACAGAAATACATCATCAGTGAAAAGTTCATGGGATGCAGCCTGGTGACAGACGGACAGACAGACAGACGGATCGTGGAGTCTTAGTAATAGGGTCCCGTTTTACCCTTTGGGTACGGAACCCTAAAAATCAGTTTTTGTAGGAGAACGAGATTTCTGAACGGCCGAGGAAGACTGCACACACAAACAAATCCATTTTCACATATAAATGCTATAGGTAACGATTTTATGGTTTTCTGCGGATATATTGCCCGTAAAACAATTTACATAAAATATAGTCGTCGCATCGTTGTCGCATTTCACATCACTCCTGTCTGTGCGAGCCTTGAGTCCAGTTTTGTAAAAATTCCAAGCAAATGGGTGAATTTTTCCAGCTCATTTGTGCGGTGCGCCGCTATCCTTGGTCATCAATCTCGCCTGACGCGGCCACTTCGCCACTTTATCAACACAAGGTCTGGGACTCTGCGGAATTTTTACCAAATAGCACCCGAGTTAAGCCGTGCACGACTTCCCGCGATAAGTTTTGGAATTCTTCAAGACAATTGCTAAGCCAGGTACCTACCTAGAATATGAATTTCAGCAACTTTAACCTGAATCCTACTGTTCTATTAATCTTAGATAGGTACTAATATTTATTTCAAAATGAAAGGTGCATCTCTGCCTAGTTCTTCGGGGACTAATGGCGTGATGTTATGTTTATGGTAAAGTCTTATGTTTGGATATTTGTTAATCAATCTCGCCTCAACAGTTCAACGGATCGGAATGGAATTATGGAAGTAATTTGGAACCCTACGCGCGCGTAGACCACTGGAATAGATCATACGAAACAACATTTTCATCCCAGTAGATGTAGTACGTTCTCGTGAGATAACTTTCAGACCAAGCCTCTGAAAAAAATAAACTAAAATCAAACATGCAGAACTAACAAATTGCAAAACTTCCGACCTGTCACAGTGTGTACAGACCTTTAAGACGAGAACCCCAGTGGTATCAGCAAGGTGAATCCCTGATATTGTTTACTTAATTATTTCCATATTATTCTTTCGCGATAAACTCTGGCCCTCCAGGATTTTGTAATTCCCAATTCTCTAAGAATAATAGCAGTTTTGATATGAGGGTCACGAATGATCTGTGATTCACCTTCTTTTGGTAACAGGCGACCAGGAAAACGGCAAGATATTCCTCACGTTACCTAAACTTTACCGTATCTTTGTATCATACCAATAAATAAACAATTACGTGTGCATCGAAGGGGATCCCCGCATTTTTTTTTGACACTGGTTACCACGATCGTACGATACGGTACCTACCAATTATACATAGTGGTGCTTTTTACCCGACTGCCGAAGGGGGGTAATGTGTGTATCAGTCTAAGTATGTATGTAAGTATGTATGTTCCTATATGTCGTTCTAGAGACCAAACGCGTTGACCGATCTTGAGGATTCTTACGTCAATCGATTCGTCTTAGCCCTGCGAGTGTCACTGGCTACAATTAAATAGGAAATAAAAAAAATGGCGGATCTTGGGCGCCATATTGTGGGAGCCCAAATATTTTTTTCTTCCGAACCCATCGTGTGGAGTAACAAAATAAAGGGCTTTAAGAGGTGATTTCAAAAATATATAATATATATGCAGGCGGGGGATACACCAGATTTTTGTCAGCCAGCCCGCGAATATGTATCCTCCGACTGTACAGCATGATTTTCTTCTTGTTTACGTCTTTTAAGTTCGCTTTTTAAGCAGTCGGGATTTTTGATTTTTTTATTTAATTTTTTTCTTACAAAAGACTAAAAAGAATAAGTAACTACCACGATTAAATTCCACGAAACGAATGCTAAATTGAAATGAAAACAGTCGTAGGAGCATTTTTTAATTTTTCGAAACCCTACAGGAAAAATATTCAGTAAGTTTCTAATTACCTATTGCTTGTGTGACGCCTGTACAGCGGTGACTGGGAATATTTTATAAAGTAGATAACGCTCAAATAATAAACCCAAAATAATAACAAGTGTCGTGCGGAGAGAACTACGAGTATGTCTAGTTGTGGACTGCTGTAAACTGATGATGAAGATGGGGAACTAAATCTAATATTTACTTAATAGGATTTTAGTGCCACTACTCTTAATATGTAAATTTATTCTGTAGAGTTTGCAATAAAGGACTTAGGAGCAAGATGAAGATAATATCATAGTTTTGGCGATGCGCCGCGATGCAGTTACTCTGAAACCGAACACAAATCGAGTTTGTTGGCTGCTCCCGCGAGGTTCACCGTCCTCCTTGCTTTCCCCACGTTACGACCGCGTCTTCTCACAGGTACAGCGAACTGCACATCTAGCAATACTGGAACTAGGAAAACCACCTTTATAAAAATGTAATAAAGGCGCTGTCAAATCAAATTGGTACTACGAATATGTGGTTCACTGTATCGCCAAGTGCCCGGGGGTTTACAGCTATCGGACGATAGAGAGACGCTTGTAATAGGCGTATTGCAACTTAGGTATAAGATTAAATTATTATTTCAGAGCCTTTTTAATTAAATTAACTTACAGGCAAATATATTATATTTCAAAACCTTTGGCAAGTTGTCCATAAGTGTACTACCTAAGTGGCTGTTTAAGGCATACTTATAAAAGAAATGAGTTGAGCTACACGACAACTGACAAACATAATAAAAAAAGAATTATTCAAATCGGTCCGTTTTTGAAATTTAGCGAGACTAACGAACAGCAATTGATTTTTATATGTATACTCGTAGATAGATAGCACAAGTTAAGGAAAAAATCCGAAAGCAGTAATTTATACAATTTTCATCAATAATTCCATAAACCGTCTTTCAAAATGTTTTTAATAAATATATAATGTACTCTAGTCTGCCACCCCTTGGAGCTATGAAAAATTCGAACTTTTAAATCAACGCTATCAAAAGATTCAGACATTTATGTCGCATGTTTGACGAATCGCAAGGGAATAAAAACGTACAAGGTACTTCCCGTTGACCTAGAAACATAAAACTTGGCAAGAAGCAATTTCTTATTGCATAAGTAAAGGAAAAAAGCCGAAAACAGTTTTGAAGAACATAAAAAAAAAAACGAATATTAACATATTATCAGTTCATTGTTTATGAACGTCAGTCATGTTACCACCTATTTTTTTTGGTGAATGTAGCAGTATGTACAAAACCCTCGGTACGCGAGTTGGACTCGCACTTGGACAGTTTTTTTATGTATTATATAGATTTAGGTACCTGAAACAACATCTAGCTAGGGCCACCTACGGTTCCTTTACTAAATTGAATAACTTATGTAGCCAAGTATTAACCCCCTTGGTTTTTTTATTTTTATTATCGATAGGCTCGCGTTTGACCAGTACCTCGCCTGATGTTAAGCAATGATGTGGCCTACGGTGAAGCACGCTTGCCTAGAAGTAACCTATTCACTCTTGACTTAAACACCCCAAGGTTGTAGCTATCAAAGGTTAATACTTGACTTAGATCTCGCACACTCAAGTCAATTAAAGTACCTACGTATAATATCCGAAATTCAAAACCTACCAACCCACTTCTTATTATCATTGCTAAGTAAGCCAAACAAAATATTTATGTAGACAGCCTAGAAGTTTGTGTTCTAAGACACAAAAATATTTTCTTTTTTAATTATTGGCAATAGTTGTAAGCAGGAAGTCAAATAATAATGTTCTGTGAGTTTTAGCTGCATTCAGAGTCGTTTATTAGTATAATCGATTATGTTGACCTACTCGTTAAGTAGGTAAAGAGTCGAATCTTGGCACGAGCACAAAAACCCTTGGGAACGCTTACAAGTTGTGCCTACTAGCGCTCTCTATGTTCGAAGCTTTAGAACATTGATACACACAGTGACCACTGATATACAGCCCCTCCTCAACACTAGAAAAAGACTGTCGATGTATGTAGCCCACACACAGTCATTTTCCAAGAGCTTCAAGTGGTCAAAGATAGGTGGCGTTGTACCACAATCGTATTATAAAATACCTACATTAATAATGTAGATATTTTCTGCCCTTTGTTTTTTTTTTGTTCATTATAGGCTCGCGCTTGACCACTTTGTGTCACACAATTTGCGTTATTTCAACATTGTTCAATGTCTATATTTATCTTATCTTATGGAGGGGCCGAGAAGCAGCTCGGACACTTCGACCCATTGGGAACTATTTTATTTATTTTTTTATAAATTATAGGCTCGTGCTTGACCACTATCTCACCTGATGGTAAGCGATGATGTGGTCGACGTTGAAGCACGCTTGCCTAGAAGCAACCTATTCACTCTTGACTTAAAGACTCCTAGATTGTAGCTATCGGGAAACACAAACTCCGGTAGGGAATTCCACTCCTTAGCTGTACGCATAATGAAAGTATTTCCAAAACGATTAGTCCGTATGGGTGGTATGTCTACCATGTAGCGTTGGCGCATCGCCGTACGTCTTGTAGTCTGATGATGAAACGGGCATGGTGGAATTAGATCATGCAATTCCATCGCACACTCCCCGAAATGCAACCGATAAAAGACCGACAAGCTGGCAACTCGGCGACGATGTTCAAGGCTCTGGAGCTTCGACGATGACGACTCATCGGCGATGAGGCACTGGTTAACCAGTGCCTCATCGCCGATGAGCCTTTTGGCCCGCTTTTCGATCGACTCTAGTGCATCAAGCTGGTATTTGGCGGATCCGTCCCAGAGATGAGAACAGTACTCCATGCATGATCGAATTTGCGCTTGATACAAACTGAGCAGCTGTTCTGGCGTGAAGTACCTTCATAACTTTTGCAAGGATCCCCAGCTTTTTGGCAGCCAGCTGAGCCTTTGCCTCAATGTATGGGCCAAAATTGAGAGTGGTATGGTATAAGGTATGTCTATATTTGATATTAGTAGCAATTACTACGGACTACAACTTTTGCTATGTTCTGTTATTCAGGAGTTTCCTGAACACCCAATACCTAATTATACTTTGGGGAAACGAATTGAAGGAAAATTTAGTTATTATGTCTGATTTTGTTAACTAAGAATATAAGAACATTGATGGTTCATGAATGAATTTCGGATTGTGAACCGTAAGCTTTTAGGCTTAAGGTTCAGGTAACCTGCATTATTATTTATTCTGTGCCGGAACTTTCAAAAAGGTTTATCTTTTACCATGACGTAAGGAGGTTGAGAGTATTCTGATAAAACAACAACTTGCTTTTACACTTTATTCGATTTATAACAACGCATAACAATCACTTAGCTAGTGTATTAACGAAATCACATAATTTGCATTTGACGGCGTATTCCCACGCCACCAAATAACTTATTTTTGCACCATTCAACGAGAATTTATTACAAAACAATCATCACAAAAAATTTACATCGCTATGTATTTCTGTACCGAAGAAACAAAATTTAGATATAATTAAAATAGCAAAAATACATTAAAAATGTAATAAAAAAACGAAAAATCAAGAATTAAATACAAGTAAAAAATATACTTATAAGTACCAAATATAACAATAAAAAGCATTGTTAGTTTCCTTGATTTGATTTTAATCAGCTAGGGGGTCAGGACAATGCTCTGCAATGCAGTAACCTAACATTTTGTACAAGAAGCGGCGCGGGATTCAACAATCTTTAAATCTCAGATTAGTGAACAGTCTCAGCTTTACATGCTCTAATTGTTTGGAAAATACTCTACTTTCTTGCCAAGGAGTTCTTAAGAACAGATCCTTAGGTATGAGGAGCAAACTCTATCATCAAAATTAAAAAAAAATATCGAGCAAATTCTGTTTTTTTATGTGTCAAATTTAGTATGTGAGTTTAATTAATGTGGTGCTGTTATTCTTGTTATTATGAGTCTATGTTACTTGAAATAAATGAAATGAATTGTTTATCTATCCTCGATATTTTTTTAATTATCCGACCAATTGCTGTATAGATGCACCGCGCCATAAATTAAATGGAATAGACTAACTCAGTAGATTAAACTTATTAAACAACTTCAGAAGTGAGTAATAAATACAAAATACAGTTGTTGCGCCAG
The DNA here is from genome assembly GCA_949775005.1 of Orthosia gothica. Lineage (NCBI taxonomy): Eukaryota > Metazoa > Arthropoda > Insecta > Lepidoptera > Noctuidae > Orthosia > Orthosia gothica. Next base: position 566,168 of record OX459069.1, read on the forward strand.
GATACTAGTGTATTTGGTACGAAAGTATACACATTGACTATGAAGCGAGACTAGTCCCGAAATGGCATATAAGATGACCAGCAAGATTCACCACATAGCACTGTATTTTTTTTGTGCGTTGGACTTGTCCTAAATGAAACTTGTAAAAAAATGCACATTTATCAGTGCTACAGATAATCTCAGCTTGCTTCATAAATCAATAACTTCATAAACCTAACCTAACCTAACCTAACCTATAGGTATTATAATTGTCTACAGTCCTCTAGTATAGACCATCAAATTAATCGCAATATATAGAGAAGTTACATGTTATTATATGTCGCCAAATTTGTTTAGTTATAGTGCGATGAACATAATACTACGCAGAAGAAACTGAAGCTGCGAAATAGGACTAAAATACTTTCGAAATCATATTCCAGTGTTTTACATCATCTTAAAAGATAAACACAATATGTAAGATATATGTTTATTTTACGCAAATAATTATGCAAGACATTAGTTATGATTTTGATAAGCCTGCATTCAATATCTATGCTATGTCTTTTTTTAATACATTATGATAGTATTAAAAACTGTATTTATATACGAGCACAGAAAACCGAACATCAGTAGTAACTTGAAATACGAAATCCGCCTTTATTGACGATTTCAAACAGTTACGAAGGACATGCGGTGAACTTTACTAGCTTCTGAGAGCTATATCGCAGCTACAATCGCCTCATATAACGTAACACAAGTCCTAAGGCTTTAGGCAAGTGGCGATGGTCGAAATGCGAAAATGTATGGGTGTTGACCACGTGGCATGGCATGCACACACATTTTTGTCATTCTTCCAATTGCTATCGACACGCTTTCGTCGATATAATTACACTTGTCTATAGCCTTTAGTCGTTACTGCCGCCGTCAGGGTTCAGCCAGGTTGTCTACGAGTACTGCTTGGTGAACTTGTTGTGGAAGGCCTTGAAGATGTCCAGCATCTCCTGCAGCAGCTGTGGCTGCGGAAGGATGGTGGTGCGGAAGTGGTACGTGCCGGGCCGCTGCCCGAACCCAGAGCCCGGGACTATGCAGATACCTGCAGGAAGGAAGGGGATTTTTGTTAATGCGTAATGAATTTATTCGTAGTAATGCATCGATAGATTTACTAGCTTTCGCCAGGCCAACTATTCCATAAAATCATATTCTATGGCAGGAAATTAATTTGAAAGCTTTCTATCAGTGTACGATTTTTTGTAAACATCAGTACTTCTAGAGATTACTTCTTACAAATCAACACCTTTTCACCTTTTCAGATTCAACGGGTGGTCGACAGCGGCCAACATTGCCAACCAATTCTTTTTTTTTTTCCTTTATTTAATTAGGGACTTTTATAAACGCCATGCGTATGACAGTCCCATCATATCCTAAACTAAATACACACTATGTACCTAATATTTATAAGATTTGGGTCATGAATTTAAACAGACTCTTCGCTTCACCATTTGGTTGAGACATACATCTATGGAACGTGCCTACGTCAAGTCGGTTCAACCTCAGGACCCTAAACAAATCGTTTCTTATAGACTCATACCGCACACAGTCCATCAATAAGTGCTGTAGGTCCTCGACAACTCCACACTCGACACAATTAGGCGAGTTAACTTTTTTCATTAGGAACGCAAACTTACTACATGGAATGTGTCCAGATCTGAGACCAATTCTTATCTGAGTTGGTTTGGGTTTGCTTGTTGGTACTCGTTCATAACAGTTCGGACACAAGGAATGAGTACGACTCACATCGACTAGGGGCCATACTGTAACGTGCCAACGACATCATGATTCCATTGTAAAAAAAAAAGAGATAGTGGTTTTCATCCTGTATAAATTCGTCTCTCACAGTGGAATCATGAGAGGTTGTAAACGCCAGAGTAAGGCCTGCGCGATAAACAGGCGCGGGGCAAGCGCTGTCACGCGCAGCCAGCATACGTCATTGCACCTTTGGAGGTATGCGGAAAAGGGTGGAAAGTCCCGCAATCTAACATTGAAAAGGAAGGGTCCTCCGACCAGATGGTGCTGTGCCTGATGGGCAACGGACGATTGCTGTCGGACTCTGTATGTATTAAAATATCGCCGAAAACTGTTTGTGCGATGCAGGATTCGTGTGACGTCAGATCATTAGTTTGTATGTGGCGGCGTAGATGCCGCTACACGCCCTCGACGTGTGTTCAGTCATAACATGAGCTTATTCATGTGAAATTGTGTAATGACTTGGTATGAATCTCACCAGTCTCCTCGAGCAGCTTGAATGCGTAGAACACGTCAGGCAGTTTGTTCTCAGCCTTCGCCGCCGCGATGGCCTTGGGAGGCAGATCGATTCTCGGGAAAGCGTACATCGCGCCCTGAAAACGACAATGCATTCATCATCATCATTTCAGCCGAAAGACATCCACTGCTGAACACAGGCCTCCTCAAGGCGTCGCCACATTGATCGATCCCGTGCGTCTTGCATCCAGCGGTTTCCCACAACCTTAACCAGGTCAGCATGCATTCATCATTTTTAGAGTTCCGTACCCAAAGGGTAAAAACGGGACCCTATTACTAAGAGTCCACGAACCGTCTGTCACCAGGCTGTATCTCACGAAAAGTGATAGCTAGACAGTTGAAATTTTCACAGATGATGTATTTCTGTTGCCGCCATAACAACAAATACTAAAAACAGAATAAAATAAATATTTAAGTGGGGCTGCCTTCAATAAACGTGTTTTGTTTGCCGTTTTTTGCGATAATGGTACGGAACTCTTAATGCGCGAGTCCGACTCGCACTTGGCCAGTTCTTTTTTTAATCATTCTAATTTTAAGTACGTGTTCAAAATTGCAAAACAACAAATCCAAACCTCAAACGAACTAATAGCAGCGATCTTGATTCCTGAAAGATTGCCCAGCTCAGGAAAACATATTGTAAATTTCTCAATCTTTCAGTAACAGTCTAGAGTTTGAATTTGTGTCCTGTTAATGACAATAAGCTCGCTCACAATTTCTTGAATTTAAACATCGGTGAATGATGTAATGCACCTTGAACAAGCGTGTTGATCAATGCTTACGCCTTTTCTGTATGAGCAGATGTTTTACCTTACAGTCTTGCCCACACCCCTGACAATCTTTTTGGGGAATGCTGGCACGATGTTTTTTTTGTGACCCTGACACATGTCTCACCTGCACGACGTTACAGCTGAAGCCCTCCATGTTTTTGAACGTGTGTACGACCATCTTAGCGCGCTGGCTTAGAGAGTCCAGCACGGCGGTCTTCTCCTTGAGCCACAGCTCGTAGGAAGGCTCGCCGGGTTGGGGGGTGCGCGCCTGCGGAAAAGGATTATTATTTTGTAGGCTAATAGTAACTGATTAACATGGTTGGAGAAAAATACAGAAGCGGAAATAAATTATTGAATGAGTGACTGGCTTTTAGTATTTAAATTAACGTCTCATCTGTATTTACTAATAACGAGGTCTCAAAGCAAGAGTGAACCAGCATCTGGAAAAAAATTCTTCGCAGACCTTATCCATCGCTCTTAATAAGGCGATTTCGAAGTAAAAAGGGCAACGAGGACAGAACCAACCATTGTGGAAATCCTTTGTTACGGATGACAGAAGTTCAGAAACAAACTGGTTAAACGCCCGTAATTACCGAAACAATAGAAAACCATTGTCTTGCGTTTATTCACATTTCGGGCACTCACGGGGTTTAACGAGAATCCGCCGCCACCGGGAAAACAGACAGAGTGGTCATTTTTGGAGCCCATTTTTACTACTGGTTCTTTTCTTGCACTCTTGAACTTATATTCTGGTCAATTGGACTTCTTTTACAGTGTTGGAAGGTCATTCGTGCTGTACAGCCAAAGTAAATGGTGATTATACCACTGGAATAAAGTAAAGGTACATTTAGACCTCACTCAAAAGTATTTCTGCCGTCCTTTAACTAGAAGGCCGTTAAGCCCAAAAAGTAATATCCGAGTAAATGACGAAAAACGCGGGAATCGTTGTTTCTTAAAAACTATGATACTTAGGTTAATGGTTGTAAGACACATCAATTGATATTTAATTATATTTATCCTAAAGAATCGTTTCCGTTTTTTGACATAAGTAATAATATTAAATGTAATTTTTATTCTTTCACTTTGAATAGTATAATAATAATAACTAATGATAATGTACTTTAACATGAATAATGATAGAATAGATCTTAAATGACTATTAAATATTGTACGCCCTGTGGGTATGTTGCAGCGATCTATATATATATTATGATAATAACTGCTTTTACACCTGTGACAAACAATAAAGAAATTTGAATTTGAATTTGAATTTGAACTCTTATTGATTACTTTTAAAATATTTTTTTCTTATTTTGTTAAGCATCATATCCAGTTTTTTTATCTTATTACTGTACTACAAGGCCGTTAACCATACCGTAGCGGCTTTTTAGTGAAGTAATTTATTTAAAATTTTAGCCTTAATAATGTTTGTTACATTTTGTTCATAAATACTTACCTAAAAAGTTGTTAGGTGATATAACTGCTTTATAGCCATGACATTCGCTTCGATTTCAATTTAAATAACTTTCCTAATGAGCGGTTACGGGGTTTTAGATGCTTTTAAGCTAATTGTTGCCAATGTTATGCGGAACTTTTCTAAAATCTTAACTACTTTGCTTATCTAAAAGGGGGCTACAAATATTTCGATTGTGGTTAACTTCTTTATAGTTTAGCATTCATATGGGAATATCTAAGAAATTATAGACATCTTCAAAAATTACAATTTTATTTCAAAAATTTCAATTTTATTTAAGAAATATAATTTTAATAGGCAATATTCAACTAATAACTAATTAAGTTCTTAAGGTACGATTCCACCGAAATAGTGTGCAGCACATTTGTTAACAAACATTTTGTGCAAAACTCCAGCATTGCACGTACTAAGCTGGTATCGCGTTTAGGGGAACCAATTATTATTTTACTCTTTGGGAGAACCGATTACTATTCCGAATATTATTTGGTCGAATTTCATTTTACCGAAAACTATTGACCGAAGTCTTTTTTGCCATATGCATTATTTGACATATTTTCAGATCATCGAAGTATCATGTGGCATAATGTATTAGTTTACCGAACTACATTTCGCCGATTTACAAAATAACTTTATGCTTTGGCCGAAGCCTCTTTTGAACTTTTTTCATTTGCCTAATGTTTTATTTGTCATATTTTCAGCACACCGAAACAACATTTTACGGAATATTATTTGGTCACAAATATATAGCCGGTTACGTGGTGGCATTTTCAATTTATAATTGAAATGGTGTCATAAAAAGTCAATATGTTGTGCTACAAAATTTAGTGACAGAAACGAATCGCTGCAAAACCGACTTCACGCAGTCTTGTCTGTGTTTACGTATTTATTATGGAGTGTCATGCAAATGATTTATTAATAACTATCATGCATTAGACATTTTATTAAGTAATTATTTCAACGAATTAGTCCAAGAGCGGACAACGGACAAAGTGAGCTCGGGAATTTAGAGCACCCCGACACGGATAGGTTAGGTTCGAAGAGGATGACGGGAGCTGAAGTGAGCGAGCAAAGCGAGTGAACTCAGCTCCCCTCATTTTATTCATGTCAGGTTAATTTAGACCCTGCAGACAGAAATAGGAGCCCCGCATAAGCGGGCCTCCGTCATCAATTTTTTTTTTTCAATTCGCTTTTTATATATTTGTATTCGCCCACTGTTTCTCTCTATGCATGCTCTTTTTTATATGCATATACAATATGCTTTAATATCATTATGCGTAAATAAATTTATGCTGTAGAATGTTATGCGTAAATAAATTTATGCTGTAGAATGTTATGTGTAAATAAATGTATGCTGTAGAATGTTATGCTTAAACATGCAAAACACAAGCTGTTTAGCGTAAATATAATTAGGGTAAACAAAAGTATGCCATGTTATATTATATCTTAAAATTTTATGCAAATGGATAGGAAACGATGAAATAGTGTGCACAAACTTTCTAGGCGTTTGGTGAAATTAAAATATTATACTAAACAAATTTACTTAGTGACTCTATTGGTTTTTTGATGATGTTCATTGACATCACGAATAATAAGTAAATTTTGCCATTAAAACATTTTATGCTTGAGTATTATTTATCGGTGATAATGTTTCAATTATATTTCATTTCTGTTATTTTTCAATTTCTTGAAGATGCACTCGAAATTTAATTGACATTAGAAACTTGTTTAAAAACTTTAAATTGTATACTCTTCAGCAAAATTAAGGCTTTACACGGTGATATAACAAAGTAATTAAGCGTTATTGACAAGGATTGATGGTGGATCCTGGTGATAGAGGTATGTAACTTATTTTATACATTATTTTACAAATGTTTATATCTTTTGAATCTTTTTCATGGCTAAAATTAGAAACAGCAAAATTATAAAAAAAATATTAATATAGCTTAATAAATTAGTAACTTTCTTATATTTCCGAGCTAGTCCGATTAGAATAAAAATAGTCAATTCAAAAATCAAAAACCCGACTGATTAAGAATCGAACTAATAAGCTGTTAACAACAAAAAAATCATGCTGTGCAGTCGGAGGAAACATATTCGCGAACTGGCTGACCACCTGATCCTGCCGATGTGCGATGGTTGTACACGACCGTGGCAGTCGGTGCTCCGGGTGAAAGGTTTGACTCCCACGGGATTAAGTACAACGGGGCGGCCGCACCCCGCTCACCCCCAGAATGCACGCAACGCGAGAGCCAGCTAACTGCCTTTTAGTTAAGTAATGAGACTTAGCTGCTTTGTAGCTAAGAAAAATCTAATTTCTTTCCGGTGTTTTCATCAAACAGGCATGAATTATTTTTAAGCAGCTTAGCTAAAAAAGCGTTAAGGGCGAATAACCGCAAATAAGTTAAGTTTTTCATTGAAACTGTTCTTTAAATGCTTAACTATAAAGTAGTTGTAGTCCTTTTGCGTCTCTATAGTCAAGAATAATCAGATAACGTATTTGTAGTTAAGCAAAGGGCTAGAAAATAACCATCACATCGGGCAGTTAAGGTTCTTTAAAGTACATTTAGCGAAGAAGTGTGGGTTAGACGCTTTCAAGTGATGGAATCGTCGTAAATTATGTTACTTAACGGCCTACAAAAATTTCATATATTTGGAACTATTTACATTCCAGTCATGTTTCTTATACAGAAAGATAGAGAATTTTGAACTCTGTCACTTTCTATTAAAAAGTTAAAATTGACCATTTGTGGGTTAACGGCTTTCTAGTTAAAGGACGGCAGATTTAGGTGCCTTACTAGAAACATGTAATAAGTACTCACAACACAGTCCACAGCCGTCTGCCCCAGGGTCGTAGGACACAGCATGGCGGACAAGGCCTTGTATAGGTGAGCCTGCACACCGGGGTCCAGGTTGACGAGCTCCATCCAGCCGCCACGCAATCCGCACTCACCCATGTAGCCCTTGCTGAGGGACATGAACGACGCCAGCTCGACCTGGTTGTAGGGTGCGCCCATCTCTGTCATCACCTGCGGATTACAAGAAGTTTTTTGTTGTAAGAAAACCAGTAAGAAGAGGTACCCCTATTGATGGCTTATAGGCGTTTTCATAGACCTCGGAAACACCTCGGCGATCGTTTTAGAAGCGACATTGTCAACAGTTTCCATAAACACTAATCGGTTTGCATTGGAATGGATGGGCGCGTTTTACGTTTATCTTGATAAGAATGCGTGTATTACGTGGTGGAGATAGAGGTCAAAATGCTATGTACATCTTAGTCTACAATAGTCGCTTCGCTTCGACTCTGTCTGAGGTGTGCTTTGACCCTAAATGTGTCTGCTTTTACTCGCGCTATGACATAAATGACGTATAGAAACTACCTGCTTTAACAGGAGTGCGCTTTACGCACTTTTGGGCGCCTCAAAGTTCAACTGACTAATGGATATTTAGAGCTGGAGGGATGTCGATCCCATATTTTCACATGATGTTGTATCTCTAACTATGTCGCAAGACTACTGTCGTGTGATTCAGCTATTATTGTTCTTCTTCTTATATTATTATTAAGTCCAATTCATTTGTACTTAAATTACTTTTAATTTCCTTTTCGGATATGTAATGTAATGAGAGAAAAGACGATTGCAGCTTGAACTCAACACAATATTAAATATTTGCTATTGTTTTAAAATTCTAGATAAAGATAAAGATAAAGATAATTTTATTTTGCAAACATGGGTAACATTAAATGGTGACAAAAAAAAAACATATTGAAAGTTCAGCCATATTTTACCACGTAGGCATGCAAAAGATATAGAACATCAACTTATAACTAGATAGTAGGTAGAATTAAAAAACATTACACGAAAAAGTAGGTACACAAAATAAACATTATTCTAACTTAAAAAATCTTTCTCAGTAAGGTATTCACTTAAATTATAATAAGCTTTCACCACTAAAAAGCTACGAAGTCTTTTTTTAAATAATTGGACTGGAAGCCCTTTCCAACTCTTAGGCAAGTGATTATAAATAACTGGAGCCATGCAGTAGACACTTTTGCGCATGAGTGCTGTCTTAGCTGGCTCCTGACAAAGCAAGCTATCGTCGCGTCTATTGCGGGGAAACACGTCAGCCATGCGTCTGAAACGACTCGGGTTTGCCTTCACAAACACAGCTACCTCTAGTATGTATAGACAAGGTAATGTTAAAATCTTATAACTTTTAAAGTATGGTTCACAACTATCCGTGGGTTTAATCTTAAACATCGATCGAATGCATCTTTTTTGCGCCTTGAAGGCGGTTTCTTTTTCAGTAGAGTTTCCCCAAAATATGATCCCATACCGTAAATGTGATTCTACTATGCCATAATAAGCAGTAAGAAGAGCATCTGTGTTAATTATAGATGATAATGTATATAGAGCGTATGCAGACTTACTCAGCTTCTTACATAAGGTATCAATGTGTGATTTCCAATTTAATTTGCCATCTATTTTGAGACCCAAGAACTTTGTACTTTCAACTTCCTCTATGATATCATTATTGTAGTGTATATTTAAATTAATAGTAGAGGTCTGTTGTCTAAAATGGATAACTTTAGTTTTACTCAAATTTATTTTTAAATTATTCGCGTCTAGCCAGGTTACCATCTGTTGTAAACTATTATTAATGTCATTCTCATAATGATCTATCCTTCTACAAGGTATTGTAATCGTACTGTCATCCGCAAATAGTGTTACTGGTCGATCAATAGATTTCGGTAGGTCATTTATGTATAGTATAAATTTAAAGGGTCCCAAAACGCTGCCTTGCGGTACCCCAAATAATAATTCACGCTCTGAAGATCGAAATATTTCTTCACGTTTATTAACTGTATTAACTTTATTAATTTCAGTAATTTGTTTTCTATTTTGTAGGTAAGAATTAAGCAAATTAAGGACATTGCCTCTCATCCCGTAGGCTTCGAGTTTCTTTAAAAGAGTAGTATAGTGTACATAGTCGAATGCCTGGGTCATGTCGCAAAATACACTACATACAGGATTCCGGATATCAACATTTTTTATGACATTGTATAAAAAATCATATATAGCCATATTGATAGTCCTATGTACACGAAATCCTTTCTGTTCCTCGCACAGAATGTTATTTTTTTCTACGAATTTATAAAGTTCCCTATAAATATATTTTTCAAAATTTTTTGAAATAACGGGAATTAATGATATTGGTCGGTAATTTTCCATCCGTTCTCTATTTTCTTTTTTAAATAATGGCTTTATAATCGATATTTTTAATGCATCAGGGAAAACGCCTGCGCTAATACTTAAGTTAATTATGTGACTTAAATGGCCACTTATTTCCTTAGACACATGTTTTAATATTTTTGTAGCAATATCGTCATACCCTACACTATTTGTATTGTTTAATGATTTGATGATTCTCTCAATATCTTGTGGTATACTAGGAGCCATAAACATTGTTTTATTACAAGTGTCAATTCTGTTACATTTAGGTTTGCTAGTCACATCCAGTTTCCCTTGTACTTTATCGATAAAATAATTGTTAAATGCTTCGGCAATATCGTTGGGATTAGATAGAACGCTGTTATTATTTATAATTTTAGTAATATTAGACTTAGGTAGGTTAAATTTTGCACGATTTATAATTTGCCACGTGGTTTTAGACTTATTTTTAGATGTTGTTATATTATGATTGTTCTGGGCTTTTTGTGTTAGGTGTATAATTTTTTTGTGTAAGCGAGAGTAGTTCTTGAAAGTATATTTATTATATTTGTTTGGGTTTAATCTGAATTGCCACAAAAGCTTTCTTTTTTTTTGACTGCCTAGTTTAATACCTTTTGACAACCATTTAGGTCTTTTTGTGACATCTACTTTGATCAGTTTAGTTGGAAAACACAAGTCGTAAATTAATTTAAATAGATCGAGAAATTTATTATAGGCTTCATTCGGATCGATTGTGTCGTAAATCTCACCAAAAGAGAGATTTTTAATGTGGTTTTTAAAATACAAAATATTGTCTACACTGTAGTCTCTTTTGACGGTATACCAATACTTTAAGAGACACTTTGTTTGTACTGGACAGTGAAGCAGCTGTGCCGTATGATCGGACAAAGCCAGTTCGATTACTTCGGTTTTACATACTGAACTAAAATTATGAGCAAAGTTGTCTATACACGTCATACTGGCCATGCGAGTCGGCTGTCTTAATTCTAGTTTTAAGTTAAAGCTCATTAACAGACATTCGAAAGCATTTGAGTGGCTATTAGGTTTAAGCATGTCTATATTAAAATCACCTGCCATTACAATGTTGTTATATCGTGTGCGTGATATTTCTTTCAAAAGCGTTTCCATTTTATCAAAGCAGTAACTGAGATTATTTATATTTGGTACTCTGTAGATACATACAATAATTATTTTAAAAAGGGTGAGCTCAATCGCACAACATTCAAAAATGCCTGACGTCGATATTTTTGAAATTTTAGGTATTTCCTTATATTGAACATCGTTTTTCACAAGAATACAAGCCCCTCCTCTTTTCCTGCCTTCCCTACAAAAACAGGCAGCTAGGTTATAATTTGGCACATACAGTTGATGTTGGAACCCTTCCATAATGAAATGTTCCGTTATACATAAAACATCCACGTCAATCTTTTTTTCGGACAGTTCATCTAGGCATACAGTTAAAACATTTGCTTTATTTAGTAAACCAGCAATATTTTGGTGTAACAATTTAATATGTTTTTTAACGAAAAAAAGTATCACTAGTGCTGTCTTTTGTGCACGAAGAAGAAATTGGGGGAGACTCACCATCAATTACATGAAAAACGTCGTAGCTATTAATCTCATTAAGCATTAAATTTATATTTTTAAATATGTTCATTATACCATTATTATTAACAGATCCACTTCTTGGCAAGAACATTTTATAATCATATGTCAAATAAAAATTACTATCAAACAAATACGCGTAGTGATGAGTACAGGCATCTAAGTATAAAAGACTGTTAAAGTTTTCTATTCTCCTATTATACATCATAGAAAAGTCATTCAATTTAAATGTAGGTGCACATATTATAATATTAGTATGATTATTTTTTAAAAGTGCTTCACGCAATGTAATTATGAGATCGACATAGTTGTTCGTTCGGCGAAAGTCTTCCTCGCCGATGAAGATCAGGCAGTAATCATCCGTAGTGTAGTCCTTCAATTTGAGATCTATGTCCCTAATAAGTGCCTCTATACCACAACCCGGTATCAAGTAGTGACAAATTTTGTAATCTAATAATGTATTTTCTGCAATCGTTAGTATTTTGTTTTTGTTGTTTGTACTCAGGATGCATACCTTTTTTTGGCTTCCTCGAACTTCTGGTTTAGGTATTTTTTTTATATTAGGCACGTGATCTGACTTATTTTGGTTTTTCTTTTCTGTAACTTCGGTATTATTGTCCTTGTTGATCGGGTTACATGTCTGGGAACCCTTGTTGAGAGTATTTTTGTTCTCATCTTTCTTTTTCGTTTTCCTCGTTGATGTTGGTGGGGTGGAACAAGACTCGCCGTATCCGAGCTTTTTGTACAATTCTACAATCTTCTGACATTTTTCCAATTCCAACTTTAAGTTAGTATTCTCTAAGTTTAAATTCTCAATTTCATTATTTGCAATTATCAATTCCTCCTGTACAGATGATAATTTTATTTGTAAATTACGCACTTCTAAAGTTTCACTGGGGTCAGGTAGACTTTGCATCGTACTATTAAAGAGTGACGAGTCAGAAGCGTTCATAATTGACACATTATTATAAGAGTTAGATTTTCTTATTTTTCTTAAAGTTATGTTACTAGATACTCCACTCGCCATAATTTGCAGTAGGAAAAAGAAGTTTACTCAATTTAATTTACTTTTCTACCACAAGGAAGATTATTTTGTGAACTGGTATCCCCAATCACTATCTAACGCCCCTGGTGGGCAGTAGCGTTATTATTTTAGTTCACTTTTCGCCACGTGAACCGTTTTGTACGATGTTATGGCGCTAGTGGTCGTTTCAACTGCGCTTAGGTTGGTAGAACTGATATGCTATCTTGCTGTCACTTTAGTACGTCCATTCGCCACTTAGGCGGTTGCATATGTCGTTTTGGCGCTAGTTGTATGTTTTTAAATAAAATAAACGAACTCATAAAAGTTAAAGTCTTACTTGAGGTTGATTAAAGTGGTTTCGTTCACTGTTTATAGTTTTCTATTTCTTCTTTTGATGCACTAAGAACGTAATAATTGATTAGAATTTGCAAAAGTCACTTTTCACTGTTTATTACTGAGTTTTGGTATTCACTATTGTTCCTTTCAGTAACTGTCCTGGAACTCGATAATTTCACTTCCCTACCCTTTGATTTAAATACAATATGATACAATATTTTTTACATAAAATAAATAGAATAGAATAGAATAGAATATACTTTATTGTACACCAAAGAAATAACACATATTATACAGCAACTTAATACTATGGGTACAAAGGCGGTCTTATCGCTGACAGCGATATCTACCAGACAACCTTTGGGTGGACTAAAGAACTTAAGATAAAAATAGGGGTAGGGTGTACTGTTATATTAAAAAAAAAATATATATATATATTAATACATACAAATTATATAGCTATATAAAATACTATACACAAACTTACAAATATATATACATACATAATATTACATTTAAAAAATAATAATTAAAGAATGGTTGAACAAAGATTGGAAATAAAAAATAAAAAAAGGAAGAAACAGAAAAGCATTAAAGACAAAGGAAATGATTCTTGAGAAGATTTTTAAAAGATGCTAGTGACTGGGCTTGTCTTACTGACATCGGCAACTCATTCCACAATCGAACAGCCTGGACCGTGAACGATTTACTGTAGAACTTAGTAGAATGAGCAGGCATCAAAAGTCTCAAATTCTCCGATAATCTCAAGTGTCTAGAATGTGTGTCATGAAGGAACTTAAAGCGTAGGGGGTTGTAGGAATAAACAGAACACTGTAGAGTAACGATAAAATGTGGGCATTCCGGCGAAGGCGGATTGGCAGCCACTTGAGCTTAGTACGAAATTCAAAAACATGGTCATATTTGCGTAAACCAAAAATGAATCTAATGCAAAAGTTTTGGAGTCGCTCAAGCTTATCTAGCTGCACTTCAGTTAGATCTAAATAACTGACATCTGCATAATCGAGGATTGGGAGAAGGAGGGATTGGACAAGCGCAGTTTTGGTGGCAGTTGGAAGAAAATTGCGCAGTCTGCGCAAAGACCCTGCAGACGCAAACACCTTGCGGCTAACCTCCTGCAGCTGAGGACCCCACGAAAAGTCCTTGTCAACTAAAATACCCAGGTCTTTCACTGAGTCGCTGTATGGAATAGCTGAGCCATCAAAAACAATCCGGGGGAGCTGCGACCAGTTAACTCTTGAGCGCAACCTAGGACTGCCGACAACAATGACTTGAGTCTTCGCAGGATTAACCCTGAGACCATGGGCCAAACTCCACTTAGAAATACAACCTAAATCTTTGTTGATCATATTTACTGCCTCCGACAATTCATCTACCGGAGCTTGAGAATATATTTGCAAATCGTCAGCGTAAAGGTGGTAGGATGAGAGAAGGTCATTAGAAATAGAATTAATATAAATAGCGAAAAGAAGAGGAGATAGAACGCCCCCCTGTGGTACGCCTGCAGAGGTATTGCACCATGACGAAGTAGAACCTTCAATGAAAATACGTTGTTGGCGGCCACACAGGTAACTACGAAACCAACCAATTACCGTTGGAGATATGTTAAGAGAGCTGAGTATGCCGAGTAAAATATCAAAATCGACGGTGTTAAAAGCATTGCTGAAATCTAATAAGGAAAGTACCGTCAGATTTCCATTTTCCATACCAAGTCTAATATCGTCCGTTATGCTAACAAGAGCTGTTGTAGTACTATGTCCTGGACGAAACCCGGATTGGAAAAAATTAAGGAGGTGGTTCTTGCACAGGAATGTACTAAGTTGATTATGGATAAGGCGTTCAAGGACTTTGGATAGAAATGGTAATATGGAAATAGGACGAAATTGAGTGAAGGAAACAGGATTACGCTTTTTTGGAAGAGGGGTAATTTGGGCTTCTTTCCAAGAAGAGGGAAAGACACCACAGGATACAGAATGATTAAGGATATGGGAGATGACAGGTAGGATTTCGTCAAGGATAAGGAGTATCATCTTGCGACTGATACAGTCACTACCAACAGCATTAGACGATATAGATTCTATACTCTTCTTAACATCACAATCGGAGAACTGATTAAAGACGAATGGTGAATAATCGGGAGTGGGAAGAGATGAAAGATCATTTAAAGTTTTTGCTTTGATAGTGCCGTTGAAGTTAGAAGATGTGGAAAAATGTTGATTAAGTAATTCAAGATCTATATCTTTAGGAATAGAATCTTGGCGCGATTTTCCCACTCCCATTGATCTAAGAAATTTCCAGACTTTGGCTGGATCACCGTTTTCAACGGACTTATGAATATGGCGGCGTTGGGCATCCCTACACACCAAGTTGCTGCGATTGCGAATTGCAACATACTTCTCGCGAGTAAAAGAGTTTGGTCTGCTGTTATATCTTGATTTAGCTGCTGCTTTCCTCTTCAATAAGTCTTTTAGGCCGTCTGTTAGCCATGGGGCCGGCAGGTGCTTAATTTTTACAGGCCTAACAGGTGCATGGACGTCATAAAGCTGGAGAAGCTTGGTATTAAGTAAATTGACTTTGACATCAATCGACTCAGCAGCAATGACATCAGACCAGTCAATGTTGTCAGCATCCTTACGGAGGTTCACAAGATCTATACTACCAAAACTACGCCGAAGGAGTATCTTAGGTTTAGCCTTCGGAGGGCGAATTTTGTAAGAAAGGAATAAAAGGTCATGGTAGGAGAAGGCATCAGCTGTAAATTGTCCATGCTTAGCGACATGTTGAGTAGAAGAAACGAGTATTAGATCAAGAAGTGAAGGAGTACAGTTAGGAAAATGGTGAGTGGCACTTAAGGGAAGAAGAGGCAAGTTGCAAGAATGTGAAATAGAATGGAGGGAAGCAGACCTTGAATCTTGTTTGAGAAGACACGTGTTGAAGTCCCCCATTATAATGGTGTGCCTGTAAGAAGGAATCAAGTTTACGAGGAGACTTTCAAAAGAGGAAAAATAGTCGATACGTAAGGAAGGACAATAGTAGACACCAAGCAGAATCTTTGTATGATAAAGATTGACTTCCAAGAAGAGATGCTCACCAGCATTCGGCGGCGGTGGCTGTGATGACATATGAACAACTGAGAAAGGAATGTTAGCACGGAGATATATGGCAACACCGCCACCACCGCAGCTTGTGCGATCATTTCTAATTAGTTGGTATCCGGGTAAAGAGTAGGAAGTGGAAGAAAGGCATGGCTTCAGCCATGATTCAGAGACAAGGATTGCATGAATATTCCTACAGTCCAGGTTAGCCAGCATGTCATGGTAATGGGCCGGAATACTTTGAGCATTAATATGGACTACATTAAGATTCTTTGGAACATCGGAAAACTGAGACTCAAGCGAATCAGAAAGACATGGGATACTACTAAAGCTGTCGCTGTCACTACACGCTGATAAAAAGCTGTCGTTGTCACTATCAACCATAATAAGTAACACGTTAATATAAAATAAATATAAAAACAAATTTAAAAAATAAATATAAAATAAAAATGTACCTAGGTAGAATTATGTCCACCCGCCAGTTGTGTGTTAACAAAAAAATAAAACAAATAGGAAAAAAAAACAACAATAAGTGCATCGCACGGGTACCTGCATCGAAAAAAATAATATAATTATTATACTATCTAATTCCTAAAACTAAAGGGTTAATAGATGACATTGAAAAATGTTGCCTGCGTAGTCTATGTAACCATAGACAACACATGCCCAAAATGTCACACTTATCAAGGTACTGGAACGCAACTATTGACTTGACACCCGCTGTCAACTGGTCAACGTCGTGTAAAGTGTTAGGTTACACGAAATAACAACAAAAGAATAAAAAGTGAAGAAACTAAAATAAATATATTTTATTACAATATCTACAGATGAGGATGCATTTGAAACACCTCCACCCACATCTTTTGTGATTGTAATAAATGGTATGACGTTGTGGCCATGTCGCGTTCTCATTGGTTCATTATGTCTATAGTAGAAGGTCGTAAGTGTGTGAGTGACTGGTTGGCTACGCTATAACTTCGACTGCACTTCACAACCAGGGGGGTAACCACAAGCTCTTAGAGTAAGGTTATTTTGAGATCGAGTAAGTGACAGATGTATACAAGTCAGATACATCTGTCCCTTACTCGATCTCAAAATAACCTTACTCTAAGAGCTTGTGGTTACCCCCCTGATAGTATGTAATGTCTCCTGCAATAATAATGTTTTTCTTTGATGTTAGTGTGCATAACTATGAGCTGAGAGTCAATGAAGCTATCGGTGTTTTAATTTGAGGTAGAACGGTAGATACAGTAGACGATATTTCGCAATAAGTCAAGTCGTAAATAAAAAAAAACCGAGCCCCATAATTCGGAAACGTTGTGTCATAGGACCACGTGTCTCAGAGCTTAAATAGCTTCTATGGACAAGGTTAAATAAGTTGGTAAAAGAATATGGCCAAATTGAGTTTAAAAAATCTTCAAAAATTTGACTAAGTCCACTGCCCCTATCTATGGCTACGCAAGGTGAAAGATCGACACGTACAAAAAAAATATTATTTTTTTTTTAAATTTTTCGCTGGTTTTCTCATGGTTATTCATCTCACTAGAGCAACAATTACTTTCCTGAAAAGATTTTCATCCGAGCTATCATTTTGGAAATATAAATCGTTTTATGCAAAACAAAATAAAATTCGGAGGCCCATAATTCGGAAACAGTGCGTCGTAGGGCTATGTTTTAGAACCTAAATGATTGCTATGGTCAAGGTCAACCCGGTACTGCAATAAATTTAGGAAAATCCCGAAAAAAAATTCTTCCATGAAAATTGACTAGGCCATTTTTTTTTTTACCGAAACATTTTTTATTTTGGGTTTCTTTGCTGCTATGAGCAGCAGTGCCCCTAAGCGTATACTCCAACTCCTAAAACTCCGCCCCTAAGACGACCCACTGACCGTAGGCGGTAATGTGACGATATAAAGACTGGAGTGTCTTCTTAGGTTTTGAATCATAGATTTTTGCAACTTAATTTATTTTGATGCTTTATGTTGAAGGCCTTGGCCATTTTCAAAGTCTCAGTTATCAGGATTAACAGCCAGCCAGTTTCCACTACAGTAGGTGTGTTTTACTATCCGCGGTTTCCGCCCTCAGGGCCTTCCCACCTGTGAATCTGGTGTTAGAGAACAAAGTTTCTGCAGTTAAGATACAACTTTGATACTGAAAGGTTAGTCTTACCAGAAAGCTTACCTGAAATGAAGGCAAATTCAGCGTCCAATACTCCGGCAAAGGTTGCGTTGGCAGCAGGTATTCACCATGACATATTTATTCAGAGATAGGAAAAATTACGTGGGTAATTGCTTACGTGCGAAGAATTTGTCGAAACTTAAAAATAGAGACAAAACTTAAGGGCACTCTTAGTCCTAATTAGCTACAACAGGCCTTGCATTCAATAATTAAGTATAAGCAATCATTATACTGTTGTGAAGAGATTAGCTCGTTACGGAAGGGTATCTCTGTGCGAGGGCCGCTAAAAATCCTACATCATTTTTTTTTGGGACAAGCCCACCGCACTATTCCCAAACCACTACAATTCCTGAAAGCCAGAATCAACAGTGGCGACCACCAGATAAGCGCCGAGGCAATGAAGCTTAACGAAGTCCCGTAGAATGAATTTAACTGTCTTGGATCCCGCAACGAAATTAATCAGTAAAGAATAATGGAGGAGAAAGAAAAATACAAATTTCCACTTCCCTGCATATCAAGCAGGAGACAAAACAAACAAGACCAATAGGCACAAAGGGTCGTTTACAACTGGGATAAGCCCACGGATACAATATTAATGGGTCCTAACATTGTGAGCTTATTTATTTGATTCCAATAATAGGTATGGCAAAAACGCTTGCTTTCTCTTGTCTCCTGTGCGGGTCACAAATAAATATTTTTCTTTCTTTTCTTTCTTTCTTTTAACGCACGGAAATTTGTTCTAGTTTACAAAGTTTACAAGGTCCATATATTAAACAGCTCCTGATACAGCCTGTACATTATTGAACATAGTATTGCGTTCATTCTGCCAAAGAATACAATTCCATAAGATATGATGTGCAAATTGTACATATTCGCAGTCAGATTTAGTTTAAAAATTCGCGTTAAAAATTCTGCGTCCATGGTCTCTTGCGGAATAGTACATTGCAGCACGTCGCTGCACTTCAAGGTCAACCGTAAGTACGCCAGCAAGTACCGGTAAGGCCTCTATACTAACTGTTCTGTATGCTTTGCATAAGAATATCAAAGCCAAACGCTGACTCTGAAGTAATTTACGTCGTACCGCCCCTATTGTTGCCCTATCAGCCGAAACAGGCGCCCCATAGCAGATACAACCCAAGTAAGTAGCCCCATAAATAGTCTTTAAAGTCAAAAAAGGCAGACCCCACGTAGATTTAGATATTCTCGTTAAGGCAAAGAAGTTTTTTTTTGCTTTTTCACCGACTATTTTAATATGATCTATAAATGCAAAATTCCTCTCTAACACTAGACCAAGATAGCACACGGACTGCTTTCTTTTTACCGGAGCATTATTAAATTTAATAGTAGGACACGATTTAAGATTACCTTTCAAAATGAGTTTATAAGTTTTGTGCGGAGCAAAGATCAGGCGGTTTCGATCGCCCCACTGAGATATTAATCGTAGGCAAGTGTAAGCCAAGTTCTTGAGTCCAGCTCGAGTACTTGATTGTATGAGCAGAAGAACGTCGTCTGCGTAACCGGTTAATGAACAGCCGCTTGGAAGCGGAATTGCGAGGAAATCATCAAAGCCTAAATTCGCGCGAGCTGGCTGACCAAAACCAGATGTATCCTCCGACTGCACAGCATGATTTTCTTCTTGTTTACGTCTTTTTAGTTGGCTTTTAAGCAGTCGGGTTTTTTGTTATTTTTAAATATTTTTTAATTAAATATAACCACCCGCGACCACACAAATATAAAAGGTGTAAAAAGGTCAACACAAAAGTCTTATCTAACCTAGATTCCTCCCTACTTATAAGCTATCAAAACATGCATAATCTTATCTAATTATCTACCTTTTTCTAGTTCTTATATATATTACAAGTGTAGGTAGTCTGACTCTAAAACTCACATGGCACCTACGGCAATCCTATTTTAAACATCCACGTGAGATTTTTATAATAATAATAATAAAATTCCTTTATTCAGGTAACTTACAAAACCCATTTTACATTAAAATAAACATCAGAATAATAAAAATAAAAATAATATCAGATAAATACCGGTCAAAACAAAAAGTAATGTCAAATCAAGTCACAAGTAAAGTCAATTAAAATAAAGTAAAATAATGTCAAATCAAAACAGAATAAATTACCCTAGCTACAATAATAAAATTAAAATTTTAGTAACACGAATATTACGAGACAATGGTAACGGTACATCATATTTTTTCAAGCCGAGTTTATGTAGAATAGAATAGAATAGAAGTTTATTTCTCTCAAAAAGGTACATTTCGTTAAAGGTCGTTAAATCTAGGTTACAGCAGATTCGGATGTGTTTGGGTTCGGTTGCGTCGGTCGCTATTCATCAGTTTAATGAGGGTTGCGTTTATAGTTCCCAAGACAATAAGCATTGATTTTAACTTACATTTTATAATATTGTAAAATGCCGACAACATTTCTATATTGCCGTCATTCATAGACCCGTTAAAAATCCCAAACACATGTACGCCATATAAAAACCGTTAACAAATTTAGCTTGGGAAGTGTCCCTCGCTAAAAATGACCATGCAACGTACGTAAGTCATGCGTCCGTTATACTTATCTTCTCTTATAGGTGTCTTCGCAATGTCCTTTATGTTTAAAATTTTGTAATATTTTCAATATAGCCGTAGAAGTTGAAGAACCACTTTGAGGTGGTATAACAAGCCAGTCGTACTCACCTTCTTGAAGGAGAAGAACTTGCTGCCCTCGTCGTAGACGTTGTGCTGGTACACCTCGTCAGCGAACATGAACAGGGAGTGCCTCTGTGCAAACTTTATGATTTCCTCGATGTTACCGCGCGTCAGCACCTACGGGGAGACAGGGACATCGTAACGGCAGAGGGCAGGGGTGCGGGGCGCACAGCGCCACCGCCTGTAACAGCTGTATGCCGGCGGAGGCAGGCCAGGGGCCCAAGCCTACCTGCCTCCACCTGTACCAGCTGTGTGCCATCGGAGGCACTCCAGGGGCCCATCCCTCCGCCTGTAGCAGTTGTACACCGGCTAAAAATATAATAAATGCCTCATATTATCTGTATACTATACTGTGCCATTGGCAAACCTTAACAACAAAGCGGTCACCTTAGAAACCACCACCATACGCTCCATAACTCCAGAAGCAAATATTGGAGAAAAACAATCAGATTGAATTGGTAGAGAGCTGCCCACATCACACGAATACACCCGGAGAAATAGATGAAACAGTCACTCACTGGACACCTGAGGGAGGACTTCGCCGTTGAAGAGGACCAGTGGTGTGCGATCAAATCATGTTTGCGAGGCCAAGTTTACCAGAGGTCGCCTATACAGAGAGGTTTAGAAGCAAAAGAGGGAAGCCTTTGCCCAGCATTGGTTCAACAAAAATATTGATCGCACCTGCCCGGTAGGGTTCCCTGGGTTTATGACCACAAGCGCGCGCACCGCATGCGTTTTGTTGCCCTCCTGGAAGGCTCTCTCCAGCTCGGCGGGGTCCAGTCCCCAGTTCTTGTCTTCATCCAGGTAGAAGTTCACCTGCGTCAGCCCGTACTCCGCCAGCGAAGCCGAGTAAAGCGGGTATTGCGGGATCGGGATCAGTACGCCTGCACACAGGGAATTCATAAATCAATTAACGTAAATGATAAATGATTTTATTACTTTATGTTGGTTTGTACAAACACTTTTACATGTCGATCATATGTATTTAAACTAGATGAGGTCGGAGATCTGACTACTCTGAGAACAAAAGCCGAAACAAACTTAGAGGTCAGAGTCAAGAGACTGTGACCTCTAAGTTTGTTTCTCTATTTTTAGTTTGTTTATCTAACCTAGATTATGTCAGGACTTTAAAAGATTAAAGTCCTGACATAATCTAGGTTAGATCATGTGAAGACTATGTAGATTGGTGTCTGAAATGGTCTTTTGAGGAAAGAACTAGCCAGATTGAGTGGACCTGTCCAGTCAGTGCACGCTTTTTCAGTAACCGGGCAGCTCAACTCAGAATCTCAACGATTCGACGAACAATAAGTGAATCAGCACAATAAATAACGGTGAGCTTAGAAACTGATCTTCAAGTTAAAGACATTCATAGCTTTTGGATTAAAAGTGTAAGAGAGCTCAGTGACGAAAATATAATTAAGTTCAATAACTGCATCTCAAGTCAATCTTTATCCGAAGTTTACGAAGCTCAAACAACAAATGACGCCTTCGATAGACTACACGATATAATTACCCTTTTTCTACAATGTATGCTTACGGAGGATGTATTCAAGGTTCTGGACTGGAGGGGCCTAGGCATCAACGTTAAAGGCGAGTAGATCACTCACCTTCGGTTTGCCGACGATATAGTGTTTATGGCTGAGACCATGGAGAGCCTCAGTACAATGCTCGATGACCTCAGTAGAGCTTCCGAAAGATATGAACATGGATATGAAAATGAACATGGACCACCAATTCAACCAAGGTGATGTTGAATGCCCATGTTACACCCAATCCTATCAAGGTTGGAGACTCTACACTCGAAGTTGTGGACGACTATGTATACCTGGGACAGACGATCCAGTTGGGTAGGGACAACTTCAAGAAAGAGGTCAACCGTCGAATCCGACTCGGCTGGGCAGCGTTCGAAAAGTTGCGCGGTGTCTTCTCGTCCAACTTACCACAGTGTCTCAAGACAAAAGTCTATGACCAGTGAGTGTTGCCAGAGATAACATATGGCTCGGAGACGTGGTCGCTTACAATAGGCCTCATCAGAAAGCTTACAGTCACTCAAAGGGCAATGGAGTGGGCTATGCTCGGCGTTACCTTGCGTGATCGAATCAGAAATGTAGAGATCCGTAAGAGAACCAGGGTTACCGTCATAGCCCGGAGAATTGCCAAACTTATGTGGCAGTAGGCAGGGCACATTGCTCGCAGAACGGATGGTCGATGGGGCAGAAAGGTTCTAGAGTGGCGACCGCTGCTAGACATAGGCCTCCCACCAGAAGGACCGATGACCTGTTGAACGATGCGGGGATCCGCTGGTTGCGAGACGCACGGGACCGGTCAATGTGGTGACGCTTGGGGGAGGCCTATGTCCAGCAGTGGACGTCTTTCGGCTGATATGATAATGATGCTGTATTAAAGTTAAAGTAAAAAAAAAACAAATTTCGGAAGTCGGTGTTCCTGTTTTCGTTTCTTCGTAAACTTTTTAGTTGTGGTACATAATGGACCAGTTATATAGGAGAGGCATCTATAATGCCCAACGTGATGCCAGAATAGATAAACTCAATAGCTTGAAACTTAATAAACAAAACCGGTGGAATGAGAGTATACAGGGTGAACGTACGCTCTAAAGGGATACGCAGGTGTGAACACACCTGCGTATCCCTTTAGAGCGTACCAGTGTTATGTTATAATAATAATAATAATTTATTTCTATCAAGGTAGGTACAACAACTTCTTAATCTTAAAACAATTTAAATCTTAGTTTATAGGCTGTACACTGTTACATAGAATTATGGAATTCTCTAGCTCATAAACTAAGTCAAGCTTGTATTAGAGGAGTTAGTGAGATGTTTGACCTAGACACAACCCTGACATAAACAAAGTTCTTGCTTAAAAAGTAACATAAACCTACTGTAAAGTTATTCAAAATGATATCAATAAATAAAACTACTTACATATACAAATAATACTAGACACCTATTATACTTATACCTATTTACTTTTTAACTATTAAAAATAATTCTGTTTGAGTATAAGTCAAAGTTAATAACCAATTGTTTAACTTACTTATGTTATGATATGGTCTAAACAATAAACAGTCATGCAATTGCAGCTACCCCGAGTGATTTGCCGTGATTAATTGAAGAGTTCTGATGTATATCTCCAAATTTCCTCATCAGATCTTGATGAAATTTAAATGGGACCACATGACAAGCACCAGCAAATAAAAAAAGAATCATCAAAATTGGTTCACCTAGTAAAAACATTCGAATTGATAACCTACTCCTTCTTGGGCAGTCGGTTAAAAATACATTAGAATTGATAATCTCCTCCTTTTTGGCCAGGCGGTTAATAATACTTGTAAACAAGTGAAAAAAATATATAGAGGGTTAACCAAGAGTATAATAAAAAGATGCTGCATTAAAAAACGAACATTATATTTATAACACCATCTCTACAAACATAACAAAAAACAAAACAAAAAAATATATCGACTACACTCAAATACTGAAAAAATGCATACACATGGCTCAGCAGATTAATAGCTAAGACTACATTAATAAGGCCAAAACTACGAATAAAGCGGCTGGGAACATGATTTAAACAAATACAAATAATATCACAAGTAACTCTGAAGTTGACGCAGTTATTGCTAACAGTAAAGTTTATGACAATCAATACCAAATATGTGAATTATTTAATGATTGTTATATATCCCAAACAAAGACGATCAATAAGGCTCATAAAATGTGCAATATAATATGAACATAACCACTCCTCAAAATCCTAAAAATGTTTTCCTTACAACATAGATGAATCAGACGTTTATAAATTAATTCACAGTCTAAGAAACATGAACTCGACTGGATATGACGAATTGAGCACTAAAGTGTTAAAAATATGTACAATGACTTTAGTGTCTCCTTTAACTTACATTATTAACCTCTCTCTAACAGAAGGAGTATTCTCAACACGTCTGAA
The DNA here is from genome assembly GCA_949775005.1 of Orthosia gothica. Classification (NCBI taxonomy): domain Eukaryota; kingdom Metazoa; phylum Arthropoda; class Insecta; order Lepidoptera; family Noctuidae; genus Orthosia; species Orthosia gothica. Next base: position 590,870 of record OX459069.1, read on the forward strand.
AAGGTCAATTGCCAAACCTCTTTATAAAAGAGATATGTAATAGTACATTACTGCCGCGGTCTATAATGACTACTTTGCTGGTCGCGCTGATTATGGCCGACAGCGCAGCGTAGCGCAGCTCCAGGCCGACACAGCGCGGTCAGCGTGCAGCACTTGATGGACAAGCTGAGATAAAGGCCGAGACCGTAGGTCGAGGCCTTTACAGCGAGGACAGCAAGGGCTGCAATGATGGCCAAGCTGAAAGGCCTAGAGCGTAGCTAGGCTAGCTCGAGGCAATCATAGCGTGACCAGCGAAGCAGTCATTGTGGGCCAAGGTTTGTATAGTGCTTTACTCAAAAATGCAAGTACCTAATCTAAATAAAACCAGCAAGGAATTTAAATAAAAAATATATTAATTAACTAGAATTTTAATTAAAATGAAAATTATGAAAATTACAGTTACTAAAATTCAACACCGACTTTCCCGGTTTGATATTAGTAATAGTTTGCTATAATTCTAATGCGGTGTTTGACTGCTGTATTATTGAAAAGAAAATGAAAAAAAAAAAGAAAAAAAACTGCTGGCAACACTGGTAGCCGGTCGTCAAAAATAACGTCTCTGTAGATTTTATTTATAATAAATTAATAAAAGTGTTTTAATTAGGCTTAATTAGTGTTCAATAGTTTAATCTCAATAGTGAGTGCAATATCCAGTAGTTGTACCTACTGTCTTCCTATCGGAAAACTATTTAAACAAGAAAACAAGTTCAGCTGTCAACTGATCGAATCAACGGTGACGGATTTGAAAAATCATCATTCCCGGGGAGTATTTCTGTCTTAATTAATACTAACTAATTCTACAGACTGTACAAATATCACAGAATACTGCTCAATTATCTGAGCTACGTCCATCACACACTGGCACGGTTTATGTCTCCTTTTGCTTGACTATTTTGTGGAAGCAAAATCGATGACAATAACATTAGCCCAGACAATTAATAAACACTACATAATTTACTGCACAAATAATCTTTGTAGGTTTTTATTACAATCTTACCTAGAAAGTGTTAAAAATAAAAAATAAAGGTTAATTGTAGTCTATAATTTAATAAACTCAAAGCAGTGATTTCCATAGTTCTTTCTATTGTTTTTACTCATTAAACTTTCCCATCTAAGTCTTATTAAACTTATCTATCTGTAACAGCTATATTTTCTTAACATTTATTAACTTGTAAACTTTTCTTTAGTAATTTTTATTTAAATTTTCTCAACTACCTCCTATCTAATATTAGAAAACTACAGCACTGTTTTTTAGTTTAAATTCCACACATTCCAGGTTGTTAAGGAAAATGATGACCCGCAGCGCTACAATGAAGGAGCTGGAAGCAAAATTGAGAGCATCACTGAATGAGCTGCATGTTTCCAAATCACTTAATAAGAAACTGCTCCAAGAAATTGCAGACAGTGAGGTGGAAGTTGAAAAGGTGGTTCATAAAAACACCTTCCTCAAGAATGAGCTAGCTGAGTTACACATTCAGCACCTCGACTTAGCCGAACAACACCGGGAACTTAAGCACCAAGCGGCAACATACCAGAAGTGCAATGACACGTATGAACTAACTTTAAACCGTGTTTCTGAACTTGAACAAGCATTGTGTGATGCCCATAAGGCACTATCTAACGCTGAGTCTGTTAGAGTCAGTGAGCAGTTTAATAACACTAATAGCTTATTTAGCGAGTTGGTTGGCAGCATTCAGTCGGAAACTGTTGCACCCTATTTGGCTTTCATATTTAACACTAGTGTCGAGCAAGGAGTTTTTCCGGACCTCATGAAACACAGTAAGGTAGTTCCATTGTTTAAATCTGGGGATAGCAAAGAAGCCAATAATTATAGGCCAGTGTCAATTCTGCCGGTTCTCAGTAAGGTCTTCGAAAAGTTAATGCTCAACCAATTGTTGCGTCATTTTAACAAACATTCCATCTTTTATGATCAACAATACGGTTTTACCAAAGGGCGTTGCACAACTGACGCGGGTGTCACCCTAATAAAGAACATATTTAAGGCCTGGGAGGAAGCACAGGACGCCATTGGAATCTTTTGCGACCTCTCGAAGGCGTTCGATTGCGTTAACCATGAGACACTATTGTTGAAGCTCGAGCACTATGGAATTAGACACACAGCCCTTGAGTTACTTAGATCATATTTAAAAGCCAGACAAGTTAAAGTTCAGGTAAACGGCGTAAACTCACTAGGGTCTGAAATGACAATGGGTGTGCCTCAAGGCTCGATATTGGGTCCTTTCCTCTTTTTAGTTTATATTAACGATTTACCCCAATTACTACAAAATCAACCGAAGATGGTGTTGTTTGCTGATGACACATCTTTGATATTTAAAATAGATCGGCGGTCACGAAATCTTGATGACGTGAATAACTCCATTTATCAGGTCCAAAATTGGTTCACGGCAAACAATTTAGTACTAAATGAAAAAAAAACCAAATGTATTAGATTCACATTGCCGAATGTTAGAAGTACCGAATGCGATATCATATTGAATGGCGAAAAGCTGGACTTTGTAAATCAAACAGTTTTCCTGGGAATCACTCTAGACGACAAATTGCAATGGGGTCCTCATATAACATCTCTTGCGGGTCGGCTAAGCTCAGCCGCTTATGCTGTTAGAAAGATAAGACAGTTAACGGATGTAGAAACCGCGCGTTTGGTCTATTTTAGTTACTTTCACAGCATAATGTCATACGGTATTTTACTGTGGGGTCGAGCGGCTGACATTGAATCCATATTTATATTGCAAAAGAGAGCTGTCAGAGCCATATATAAGTTAAGTCACCGTGAATCTCTTAGGGAACTGTTTAAAAATATTAATATTATGACAGTTTCTTGCCAATTTATTTATGAAAATATTATGTATGTAAGGAAAAATATACATCTCTTTAGTAAAGTCAGTGATAGACACAATTGTAATACCAGAAATAAAGATAAGTTAGATCAGCCTTCTTACAGACTAGCTAAAGTACAATCATCTTTCATGGGGTACTGTGTTAAATTCTATAACAAAATACCTTGTGATATATTAAAACTAAATGAAAGTAAATTTAAAACTTTAGTTAAAAGCACCCTTTGTAAACAAGCATATTACAAATTAGATGATTATATTCAAGATAAGAATGCTTGGAAACATGCTGGTCCTGCTCCATAGGGCCATCTTTGGTGTAGACAAAATCAAATTTGTTAATTTATATTCCCATTCATAGTTATTGTATTCATTGTATTTTTTTTTTTTTTTTTTAGGAAATTGACTCACACACTGTTCCGTTGTTGTTGAATTAGGTATTTTACCTATGTTTGTAATATTTGTAAGTATGTGAGAACCATGTTCCTACTTATCAAATTAATTAATTTTCCTGTTAATGCTTTTTAATACTTTATACCTGCGTGTAGAGCTATTCTGGGTGCATCGTCCTCACATATATTAATGTATGTACGTATGTTAATATTGTAAAACACCAATTTTTTTTTTTTTAAACATGTAAGTATGGAGTTTCTTGTGCGTTCTTCTCCATATCAATCTACTTTCCGAATGCACGGTAGAATCATTTTTTTTTTTTTTTTTTTTTTTTATCTATATTTTTTTTTTTTTTTTTTTTTTTATTACTTTTAAATTTATTTTTTATTACTTTTAATTTTTAATTTTAATTTATGTGACGTTCAAAAGTGCCGTTTATTGGCCTAATTGAATAAATATATTTGACTTTGACTTTGACTTTGAAAAACATTTTCGGATAAAGATTTAGATTTCCTACTGATTTTCCACTGCACAAATTTTTCATATGCAAACTTATATTTTTCCTTTGAGTTTCGCGGTATCAAATTGTCAACCACTAATTTAGCTTCATCTTTAATGTCAGGCGGTGTTAAACACATTGAATCGGAAGAATTTTCGCTTTGAGAGCTCATTCTTAGCAAAAAAGTCACTACATAAAAACAAAATTTTCGCTGAACCGCGTTTTGTTACTTCTTTGTTTTTTTTTTTAAGCAATGGTAGTTGGAACTATACAGCCTAATATGGAATAAAATCTTTTTGTACCTATCTCTATAAATACAAACAGCTATGTTTTAAATAAAATCTTTTTGGATTTGATTTTTTAAAACGTTGAAACGTCAAAATAGCGGCCGGCAAAACATTGCTGGCCTGTTAGAGCGGCCAGCAAAACTTTGCCGGCCGCTCCTTGAATCAGAACGGCAAGGTCGACTTTGCTCAAACAAGGTTGTTAAAATAATGACCACATTACATGCATTTTTGAGTAAAAACTTATGTATGGAAGTGAAGGTCGGGTATGGCAAAAAAGACATGAAAGTAGGATTATTGCAGTAGAAATGCGCTCCTTGCGGAGTATGTGTGGTGTAACTTTAACTGATAGATTGAGGAATAAGGTAATAAGACAACGTTGTGGTTTAAAAGAAGATGTAGTGACTAAAATTGAAAAGGGTATTTTAAGATGGTTTGGCCATGTTGAGAAGATGAATGAAAGTCGACTAAAGAAAGGTATTTACAAGGCAGACGTGAATGGAAACGCCGGGAGGGGACGCCCTAGAAAGACATACATAGACCTTATAGGTGATGTTCTTCAGAAAGGCCAAGTGCGCAGTACCCATAACCGGCGTGTGTGTATGACTAGATGTATGAATGTGTGTGAAGCAAAAGAAGTATGTAAGGATCGTAGCAGGTGGCGTTCTGTAGTTTCTGCCTACTCCCATGGTAAAAAGGCGTGAGTAAAAACTGACATGACATGAAAGTATTGGGCGATAATTCGCCCAATACTTTAATCCCAATCCTATCCAATATATTTGAGAAAGTTATGAGCATTAAAATAGAGAACTTTTTAACAACGCGTGACATTAGGAAGGGCAGTTCCACTACTTTGGCATGTTTTGCACTAATAAAATACATAACTGAAAGTTTGAATCAAAAATCGAAGATTGGTTGCGTGTAAGTTTTTAACTGTCATGGTCACTAACACTAACAGTAACATTCGAAACGGGATATTTACCATGTTTACTGTTTGTTGTTAGTTTTCGATATTTCGGTGCTATTGCAAGCACCATGATCACGGATAAACTTAAGTTCTTGCGGGTGAGTGTTTATGAGGAGACAAATTTTGTCTACCCTCTTTCTTGTTCGTTTTTTGCACTCAGTAGCGCTACCACTGTCACTAATAACTCGATTCTGTTCCCGACACATGAAAGTCACTGTGTCCGCTCGCGAACTTTTTCGGGTTTTGCACAGCTAATATATAATTAGTTAAGTTATAATAGTCTATTTTAAGTTTCCTTTTTTCTTTCTACATACTGTGTCTTCGTCTATCATCCAACTTTCCTATCGCAGGTCTGCTGGAAGAAATTTCTATTGAAATAAGTAGTACCTATGTACTCTTCTATCTGTATTCCTTCTTTTCTCTGTTGAGTGTTTTGTTTGTACATTTATAAATAAATTGATTTCCAAACGTCCGTGTCCTGGCTTCGGCGACCTTTTCGGGGAAACTGAAGGTTTTGTCTATGAAATTATGGATGAAGTTATCCTGACGAATAACTACCGGAGATATATAATGAAGGACGGGATGGTTGACGTTCACGCGATACAAACCTTATTAGGGGGTGTGGTTAATCCAAAAGGATAGCTGAAAAAAGGCTTAAAGTGTTAGAAGCCAGGTTAGCAAAAAATAATAAATTAAAAAACGGTTTAACTCAAAGGTTCTGCAAGAATATTTAAAGCTTGATCACATAATAGAAGTAACTGAGCAAGAAAAGCAAAATAAATGGGTGTATACTTACCTCATCTCGCGGTCATTCGTGAGGATAAAGACACAACGAAAGTGGGTGTTGTGTTCGATGCTTCCTGTAAGAAAAGCAACGGGAGATCGCTTAACGACGATCTAATGGTTGGTCCATCTTTGCAAGATAAGCTTCGCCATTTTATTATGCGTTGGAGGGCACATAAGATTTGTATAGTGGCGGATATTATAAAAATGTATCGACAGGTTTAAATGAATAGGCAAGATACATTGCAACGTGTACTATGGCGGGATAGTCCTGAAAAGGAAATCACAGAGTTTGAATTGCTAACAGTTACCTTCGGCACAGCTTCGGCACCATACTTAGCCGATCGAGCGTTGCAACAATTAGCGATTGATGAATGTGGAGAGAGTCCAGACACAGCTAAAATAATTTAAACGAATTTTATATAGCCACGATGAAACGAAAGAAGAAGCGTTCAAAATGTATAATGTTAACGTTAAATGTAATATAACGGAGTTAGCAAAGAGCTTGCCAAGGGCGGCTTTCAGTTACAAAAATGGAAAAACAAAAGGCAGGAATTATTAGATAGAATTAGAGATGGAAAGAATGAAGCGTTGCAGATTAAAATAGATGAAGTAACAAAAAAATTAGGACTTACCTGGAATGCCCGTGACGATTGCTTCAAATACTCTCTGGAACTGAAGCCGATAGATAAATCTGTAACAAAGAGAAAAATATCTCGGATATAGCAATATTATTCGATCCATTGTGTTGGTTAGCACCAAGCATAATCGTAACAAAACTATTTATATAAAAGCTGTGGTTAACCGGGGTACAAAGGGATGAAGAAGTTTCAAGCAAAAAGTTCCAATTTTTTTTCTGTTTTTCTTTCTTTCTTTTTCTTTCAATCAACTTAGTAAAGGAATGGCTTACTTACCGTCAATCCTTAGTTTCATTAGTTGACATAAAAATACCACACTGCTGGCACACGGGCAATAAAATTAAACGAGAGTTATACGGGTTTGTGGATGCCTCTAAGGTAGCATATATAGCAGTTGTATACCTTAGAGTAATTGACGAGATGGGGTATATTCACATCTCTTTAGTTTCTTCCAAAAAAAAAGTAGCTCCCATAAAGCAAGTTTTAATTCCAAGGCTCGAACTTTGCGGTGCAGTACTTTAAACTAAGCTTATTTTGGAAATAGCCGAAGCGATGGTGATACCAAAGGAAAATTAGTACGCGTTCACAGATAGTGAAGTGGTATTAGCTTGATTGAATAGTCATCCGAGTCGATGGAAGACTTGTAGCGAACAGAGTTTCCGATATTTGGAGCAATTTGGATACACATCATTGGGCCCATATAGCTTCGAAACAAAAGCCAGCTGATTGTGCATCAAGCGGGATATCTCCTTCAGAGCTTGCCAGTGTATCTCTCTGGTGGGAAGGTCCAACCTTCTTAAAGGAAACTGTAGTTGAGCCTAAAAGGCCCAAACAAATTGTTTCACATCTAGAAGAGATCAAGGTTCATACGACTTACGAATTTAGAGGTTACATTTTGGAACCGATTTTCTTCGTTATCAAGATTGACTAGAGTAATAGCTTACTGTCGCAGATTTAAAAATTTAAGAAGGAAAGTATCAATGAGTGCTGGTACCAGGTCACGACAGCTAACTACACAATAACTAGAAGAATCAACAGAAGTATGCGTTAAGAGATGCCAAGAAGAGAAATTTGAAACTTTATTCTGTTACTAGCTTTTGCCCGCGGCTTCGCACGCGTAGACTACATGCTTCGCCTTACCATATTTTAACAATATGTAGAGAAAAAGTAAAAAATTATTATGATAAAAATAATGTAATGTGAAAGTGTTTCCTAGGACAGACTTATACTTACCTACTTTAAATCAATACGCTCTATCCTTGTCCTGTGCCTATCCCTTCATTATTTCTGTGTTTATCCATGACTAATAATAAGTAATCATAAGTAAGTAATTAAATTATAGTATTTCCTTGTAAACAACATTTTTAACCATTTTGGATGTCGGCGCCAATATCACCAGACTATTTGATGAGCTAACACGTGAACACGCTTTATAGAGCTGTCCATGGGAAAAGCAATTCTCCCTCAAATCAACACCAGCATACTTCCAAATCCAAACAACAACAACACAACACAAACAAACAAACATCCAAACTTTCATCCCCTATTTCACGCCTTTAGGGGTGGAATTTCCAAAAATCCTTTCTTAGTGCTCACCTACACTACCAAAGGAACCTACATGCCAAGTTTCATTATTGAAGCTTCAGTCGTTTGGGCTGTGCGTTGATGGTCAGTGAGTGAGTCAGTCGTCAGTCAGTCACTTTCTTCTTTTATATGTTTAGATAGAAGATAGATGTTCATCTTCAGCCCAAACCCAAAGTTCGAAGATCCGAACTTAAATCCTGACCGACTTTCATACAAACTTTCATCCCCTTAGGGGTGGCATTCACAGAAATCCTTTCTTAGTGGATGCCTGCACAGTATAAAGTATCCATGTGCAAAATTTCAAGTCTCTAGACGATTTCATTATTCCCATGACTTCATCCCCCTTTTCACCCTCATGGGGGTGGAATTTTCAAAATCCCTGAGAAACATGAAAATTATTTTTTAATCATCAGCCGAAACCCAAAATATGAAGATCCTGACTTTAAAACTGACGGATTTTCATACAAACTTTCATCTCCTATTTCACGCCCTTAGCGGTGGAATTTCCAAAAATCCTTTCTTAGTGCTCACCTACACTACCAAAGGAACCTACATGCCAAGTTTCATGATTGAAGCTTCAGCCGTTTGGGCTGTGCGTTGATGGTCAGTGAGTGAGTCAGTCAGTCAGTCACTTTCTTCTTTTATATGTTTAGATTAGTAAGAGGGGAAGTTCTTAATCAAACTCGATAGATGGGATTGGCGTCGATAAAGATCGCGCTATCGATTTGTTACCGACGGTTAGCCAGTAGGGCAATTATTGTTTTTGTTTTGTGTGAGCAGCAAGTCAAGTAATGTGATTGATTATTAAATGCACTTAGTAATTCAAGTCCAGTGTTTGATTTCCAACCCTCTCCATGTCGAACCTCGTTCAATACAAGTGAAATTTTAAAATAAAAAAAAACCCCGACACATTTATCTTGCGAAAACACCCCGATTCAAAGAGTAAAACGCCCATAACTTTTGAACGGCTGAACCGATTTTATTTAAACACTCTCGACAAAATTACCTTTCAAACAAAAAAAAACAAATCAAAATCGGTTCATCCGTTTAGACGCTATGATGCCACAGACAGACACACAGATACATAGCAACACACGTGAAACTTATAACACCCCTCTTTTTCCGGCGGGGGTTAAAAATTGGCTAAATAGTTATCATAATCAAATTAATCAATATTGTTTTTTTCATTTCTGTTATTTGTATTAATTTAATATTATCCAAACTTCTTTACTAATATTATAAAGAGGAAAGATTTGTATTTAGTTCGTAATAAATCTGTCGAGATTGTAAACTCTTAATACATTTTCGACAGTTTACATTCAAATTCAAAAATAAAACGCATCAAAATTCTATAATTTATAATCTAAACGTGTCTTGCCGTTACATTATGAAATGTTGTAAAGGCATTGCTCTTGATCGATCTAAACGGTACAAGTAGATATGAATGATTGACCGCAGTCTAGTTGCACCTAAGGTCCTTTGAAGTGACTGTCGCGCCAGCGCTTCTGCTGCAGTAGGAATACCAACCGGTCAAGGTTATCCCTTTACAGTCTCCCCAGGTTTGTGGCCTAACACTAATAGCATAGTGGGGGTTCTGGGGTGGTCTTTTAAGAGGTCACGGGGACATTCATTCATTTGTGGTAAAAAATCTACAATACCTGGTCTTTTCCTCAGGTAGAAAGTGGAGCTTGAATACTAACAGAGTTCTTCCCGTCCACCTTGTTGCACAACAGCCGTAAGCAGTTCTTGATGCCATTGGAGGCGCGCCCGGTGAGGCAGATGTCCTGCCAGTTCTATCTACTGCTAGACCAGCATATTAACCGGAGTCTTTCCCATCCACCTTGTTGCACAGCAGCTGCAGGCAGCTTTTGATGCCGTTGGAGGCGCCGCCGGTGAGGCAGATGTCCTGCCAGTTGGCAGGGTGGCCGTCCCGACGCTTGATGTACTCGGCCACGTGGCGCCGGATCAGCTCGATGCCGTGAGACGCCGTGTACGAGCCCACTGATTCGCCGCTGAAACATTCATAACAGTCCATAAGCATTATCATATTATACACTTTAATAGAAATATATAATATAATTGTTTCCCTCGTCCAGAATACCTCCGCTTTCATCTCTAGTTACGCCAGATCCCAGGGGGCGAAGCAGTTAATTAGTTTCATTACAAAACGGTTCAGTTTTTTGTCTTTGTATTGGGCATATTCAGGAAAGGTATACCTGCTTGACGAAAAAAAACATAAAAAAAACGTTTTGTTTCCGCAACATCATTGTTCTTATTTAACTTGCCACAATATATCTGATTATGATTATATTACTTTTTCTAATCGGACTAGCCCGGAAATACGAGTATAATTTAAATAATATTGAAATTTTTACATTAATAATATAATGTTATTGAAAATGTATGTAAGAATTCCATTAAATTGGAATTTGATTTTGCATGCCGTTAAAACGGTGAGACATGTAGCACTATTCAGTTTTATGAAATGAACACCTCTGTAAACACCATGTTTCTAGCAAATAAATATTCTATTCTATTCTATTCTATACGAAAGTTACTCATTTATTAAGCTAGACTGTTTTTTTTTAATTTTTCTGTTTCTAATTTAAGCAATGAAAAAGATTCAAAAGATATAAACATTAGTAAAGCAATGTATAAAATAAGCTACATTCCTCCATCACCAGGATCCATCATTAATACTTGTCAATAACGCTTAATTACTTTGTTATACCACCGTGTAAAGCCTGATTTTTATTTATTTATGTACACACAAAACACTTAAAAGAGAAAATACATATAAAGATAGAAACACAAAGATACTGCTTATTTCTAGAGAAATTTCTTCCAGCAGACCCGCGACAGGAGAATTGGATAAGAAACATATACACAGTGTGTAGAAGTACAAGGAAAGGTAAAATACTGTAAAACTAAAGTAATACAAACATAGTATAGTATATAATATTACAGTAAGTGCTTAAAAACTTCTATATATAATTATATTAAAGAAAAATATATAAATACATAATAATAAGATAAACTTTACATACATATAAAGTAAAATATCACTGGATGGAAGAAAGATAGTGTTCTTTGACATGCTTCTTAAAAATAGAGATACTTGAGCGTCACGGATCTTAAGTGTAAATGAGTTCCACAATCGTAATGCATGAACAGTGGGAATAGAAGTTCAACGCTAAGGCTTTCGATAGTTTAAGTCACGAATACATATGGGAAACTCTACAGCAACAAGGAATTCCAGCAGCATACATCAACATCATTCAAACCATTTATGCCAACAGCAAGGCTAGAATTCAATTGGAATCTCTGGGAAACGAATTCTACATAGGAAGAAGTGTGAGCCAAGGTGACCCACTATCTCCAAAATTATTTTCTGCTGTTCTGGAAAACATCTTTCGCAACTTGAGCTGGGAAAAGTTTGGTCTGAACATATATGGTTTTAAAGTAAACCACCTCAGATTTGCCGACGACTTAGTGTTCTTCGAATAGAGCCCAGAAAAATTGCAATAATGATAAAAAGTCTGAGCGAAGAAAGCGAGAAAATTGGGCTAAAAATGTATTACAGCAAGACAAAACTAATGACTAACTCGCTAAGAGTAGCCATAAAAATAAAGAAAGAAGCTTTGGCTTATGTAGAGGACGAAATATACCTTGGTCAAGTCATCTCTACCAAAGACCAAACCATTTTTGGGTCAACAAGAAGCTTATACTGTGAAAATTTGAAGATTGTAGCTCCAACCATCAGGCCATAAAACCCGTGTGACAGACAGTCAGACGGGCACGTGAGTGACAGCAATAGGGTTCCGTTTGGACCCTTCGGGTACGGCACCCTAAAAAGTTAGGAAGATGTTTTTTTTTTTTTTCATATTATTTTTTCTGATTAAAGAGGCGTCGCATTATTTACATATTTTTTTTATTTTAGCTTATACTGTCCCATTGCTGGGCAGTGGCTTTTATATTATGAAAGAAAAATTAAATATTGCCAAATACATACATACGGAGCAAAGGAAAAGGCGGTTCAAATTTATATTAAAAGATGCCAAAATCGAAAAAACTATTTATGATTTATTAAAAAGCGCAGTATCATCTGAAGAATGTTTATAGAAATTATGTTGGTTCAAGTAACAGTATTGATACGTGAACCACAACACAAGATTGAAAGGAAAGAACTGTTTTGCCTATTTTTTTATACTTACATACGAAGTATTAATTATACAAAAAACTTGTATCGCCCCCGTTTTTGGAGTGCGGGATATTTAAAAATTATATAGCCTATGTCACTCCTACATATGAGACGAATCCAATGACACCTCAAATTTCATAATCCGTCAAGCCGTTTGGACCAAAGAAATGGTCATAAATACATACATACGCTCGAATAATATCTCCTTCGGCAATCGAGTTAAAACTAAGAAAACTTACTGACAAGATTCCAATATCGCATTGGCCCTCTCCTTGACATCCGATGGGTATTTGTGTGTTTCAATGAGTTCGGGGTTCACGACGCAAGCCAAAACCTGCGCAAAAAACATAGCATATCAGTAATGAGGTACCTATTACAACTTACACCGATTATCCTTACGGAAACAGAACCGCAAAAACATAACTGGCAAAAAAACATATTCGCGGGTTGGCTGACCAAAATCTGGTGTATCCTCCGCCTGCACAGCATGATTTTCTCCTTGTTTACGTCTTTTTAGTTTGCTTTTGAAGCAGACGGGTATTTTGTTTTTTTTATTTTTATGTATAACTTTTTAGTTAGTTTTTTTTCGAATTAGGTACATTTATAAATATAAGTATTTTATATTTTTGAAATTACCTCTTAAAACCCTTTATTTTGATACCCCACACAATGGGTTTCGAAGGAAAAAAAAGTGTTTCCCCCACAATATGGCGCCCAAAATCCGCCATTTTTCTATTGTCCAATTTTAATGTACCCAGTGACACTCGCAGGGTTAAGACGAATCGATTGACGTACGAATCATCAAAATCGGCCAACGCGTTTGGTCTCTGGAACGCCATATAGGAACAAACACACATACATACATACATATATAGACTGATAAACACATTACCCTCCTTCGGCAGTTGGGTAAAATATGGGGATGATACGTATGCAGAACCGAATGTGGACAAACCGTGGAGGACCCGTCGTTACACGGTTGCGGGCTATCTATTGCGGACTCTCCGGCGCGGAGCATCTGTCGCGGATATACGTCATACGTAGCGGATGGCCTATGCCTACAGCCACGTAACCTATAAAGCCGGTTCCACACGCTTGGCGAACAATGGCAAACACCAAACATGAACATGTGGATGGGTGTTTGTTTGTGTTTGCCTGTTTTTGTTTGTGTTCGCCCGTGTTCGGCATCGGTGTTGGTTTTTATGTACAAATCAAAGGATGTTTGACAAAAGTGTTTGCGATGTATCCAGACGCTTGTTCCGTTCAGTAGTACGCGAGAACTTGCGGGCGGTGGACGGAGTTAATAGTGGTGGTCAAATTTACGAATCCTGACATTTTGTGTATCCTAAGCTAAATTGTAAGGAGAAATGTCTGATTGGTCGGAGGAGGTTAAGCCGAAAGTAATCGCTGCCACGACGAGCTCGTCGTCTGCTATGTTTGCCAATCCGAAAAATACTAGCACATTCGCCAAGCCTGTGGAAGCCGTGTTTGTGTTGGATGATTGTGGTCAGTGTTTGCCACTGTTTCTGGCAACCACCAAGCGTGTGGAGGCGGCTTAATCAATAGTAATTAACCGTAACTGCTACACAAGTCATTAAGATAAATTGAATGATTAACTAACAGCGGTCTGTTATTGAATGCGAAAAAGAACTAACATATATGTAGGTAAGTATGTAGGTAGGTTCTAATCTATATATGAAAGAAGAAACTGACTGACTGACTGATTGATCAACGCACAGCCAAAACTGCTAAGCCTAGTATCATGAAATTTGGCAGGGAGGTTCCTCAAGTGACGTAAGAGAGCACTACTCGTAAGAAAGGATTTTAGGAAATTCCCATAGATTTAGTTTTTTTTTTTCTACGCAAAAAGGTATACGAAGCGTGTGAGTGAGAAAACCTAATCAAGTACAAGGCGCCTATGAGAAAAAGAGAGAGTGAATGAAGTACCGATATGTAATTTTATTCGCAAGAAAGAGTCCCTAGTGTCCCATCTATTTTACGCCGCGAAGAATTTCGTGCAAATACTCGTAAATAATAATCTTAAGATTTAAATTGATAATATTAAATATGCAACTATGGTGGTTTGTTTTGTGAGTGAATGTAACGTTACAAGACGTATTATAAAACCCCAATAAATATACGTTTCGTAGGTAACTACAATTTTGTCCATGGATTGTTTCGAACCATATCTTTTGTCAAATTTCTCCTAGTAATCGGCTCAGAAAAAAAAATCTTACAATAGTATATTGATTTCCATTGTTTTATATAAGTATATTTCGTATATTTAAACAGAATGTGCGAAAATATTATGTAAAAGTAAATTGTTTGTTTACGCCAGGGCTAAATTTTTTAACAAATTGTTTGAAAACGGTTATGAAATTCTCCAAATCGAAGATGATACTGGTTTGGCAATTAATGGTATTTCATCATACTGCTAGTTGGTCGCAATCCATGATGATCGTTACGTATGTTTCTAGGTATGTAGTAAAAAGATTATAAAAAGAGTTAAATGTGAGGACTGTGTACATAATTTATTATCAAACCCAACAGCTCTCTGTTATAATTCCTTAATTGTTAAGAGGGACTATTCTAAAACAGACGACGGCTACTTGATGTATTCAGCTTGATGATGCTTATGATGTAGTCGCATTATTATGTAGTGCTGAAAAACTTTATAGAGAAAACATGAAAAGGAAAAGAATGGACGACCGCATTTTTGCCAAAAATGCGTTGGCAGTTCTCCAAATTAATCGGTTTTATTTGAAAATTTAAAGTATCATGTGCTGGATCAAAACCCATTAAGACTTGCTTTTCCCGGCGAAGTAGGTGTTTAACGCGCCAATGTTACCGTGAAGCGAGCGGCGCGCTCGCGTGTGCGTAAAGCCGACAAAATTGTCACAGTAAAGGTGTGTAGAGAAGGCTTATTATACTACTTACTTACTATTGCTTTTAAAAGTTAATAAAATACGAGATTTACAATGTGTAGTAAATAAATAATAACTTGAGTGTACTTATAGTTTATAAAAAATGCCCTAAATAGTATTTTATTAAATTATTTGACTAACTATTTATGTCTATGATAACATAAACAGACGGACTAAATAGACACATTCATGAAAAAAAAACATTTCTACTGCTAAAATTTTCGTCGTGGCTGTAATTTTCTGCGTTTTTGGGGTCACTAAATGCTAATCTGGGGTCAAAATGAAAATCTATGTTAGTGCCGACCGAAATTTCTGAAACTTTAGTCATGGGTGTCATTTTCAGGGTTCTTGGGGTCACTAAATGCTAATTTGGGTTAAAAATGGAGTTCCAAGATGGCGCACACCGAAACTTTTGAAACTTTCATCATGGGTGTCATATTCAGAATGACCGATGGCGGCTCCACTTGCTGTTGGTCATCCTGCAGTCAGGGCATCTGATAAAGATCCCAGACAAGAGAAGTACCCGAAAGCCAAACCTAGGGTAACCCATACACCACTCTCCTATGTGCCTATCACCTAAACAAGCCATCCTTCCCTATCCGTATACATCCCGTCGATGTCGATTCTTAAATCCCGAGGTCAATTCCCAGACCTAGGGTGACCCCCAAGAAACCCACATCCCTATCCATCAAATTCCTTCCCTCCTTTTCCATAAGCTCCTTCGCCCGTTACCTTCACCAAGAGTGGACGTGTTATCGGTTCTAATAATTATAATATAGTGTGCATACGTGATTCTAACAATTAGAATTAAGTTTAAGGGGCTACATTTTCGCTGTTTTTCGTTAAAGGCTTGCTAGTTCCGACCAAGTAGTCATTTAACGCGCCACTGTTACCGCGAAAGGAGTGGCGCGCTGGCGTGTCCGTAAAGCCGACAAAAGTGTCACAGTAAATAGGGTGTAGTTCTAGAAGGCTTATTTTGCTATTGTTTTTAAAAGTTAATAAAATAAGAGAGTTGATGCCAAACCGTTTGTTGTATTACAATTCTAGTAATAACGTAATTTTAAGTGTTTTGCTTTAGATAAATCTGTGTATATTTGAAGAAATGAAATCGTATTTTATTCAACTATCTATCTATATTTTTGAAAACATAAGCGGAAGGACTATTTAAAGTGTATATTTAACACATTCATCAAAAAAAAAAACTACTGGGGTTTTTGTCAATTTTGGTTAAAAGCAAGGACTTACAGAACTAGTAAAGGGAAAATGCCGAAAAATAATAATAGTTGAAAATTAAGGTAAATTTTGCTACTTACAAGTTTTCGCGAATATTCAAATTTGCTTATATCTTTTTATAGTGTTGAATCAGGATCTTAATTTTATACAGCTAATAGGGACTATAGATGCCGTTCCTGAGACAATCGGTGGTGACACACGGACAGACGGACATACGTACAGACGGACAAGAAAGTGATCTTATAAGGGTTCCTTTTTTGACCTTTTGAGGTAGGGAACCCTAAAAATATTTGGTTACATAGATACATACATACCAAGCTATTAAAAGCGTGTTAAAAAAATAATAATGCTAAGAAGCGAACTAAAAAGATGTAAACAAGAAGAAAATCATGCTAAACAGTCTGAGGATACATAAGGTTTTGGTCAACCAGCTCTCGAATATGTATGCTCCGACTGCATAGCATGATTTTATATAGTAAGCAATTTGATTTTATTAATTTACTTTTTTATATATTGATGATAGGCTAGTGTAATTAACAATTAAATCAATTAAACAATTAAATCTGTTGCCCATTTGCAACGTTAGTTTTTTTTTATATTGCCTGTGCAAAATTACAACAACCAATTATAAATTAAACTACAATGTCCCACGGCTGAGCAAAGGTCTCCCTCAAACCCTTCCTGGTATTCTTTTTCTGAGCCACCTCGAACCAGCCCTTGCTGTTCGCGTCTCACTACAGATTAACAACATCTTACACATTCAACAAGCTGCTTACAACCAAGGCCTTATGCTCAAGGTGTGATGGTGACCATACCTGTCTTATGAAGGTGATGGGTTGCTGTCCCATAGCGTGCGCATCTCCAATGTTGGCCCTGATAACCCTCTTGAAAGGCTTCTGAGCTCCCTGGGGACAAAAAAACAAGAACATTAACATTCAAAACGGGATATTTACCATGTTTACTGTTTGTTGCGAGTTTACGATATTTCGGTGCTGTTGCAAGCACCATGATCACGGATAAACCGTGTCACGGACAAACCGTGTCACGGATAAACAGTGTCACGGATAAACCGTGTCACGGATATCCGTGATCTAGCGCTATCTAGTGAGTGCTTACAAAAAAAGGAAGATAGAGGTTCTTCACCAATCTTTCACGTGTTCTTTCTTCCTATTTACACTGAAGCGACTCTGTTTAATTTGTAATGTTACCTTAATCTCACCATCAAACATAACTAACCCTAATTAATATAACTATTTTAGTATGAGTTGAATATTGTTTTCACCTTGTTAATATTAATTTCATTACCCATTTAACTATACCTACATACTAAAGTCATCTTTTTCTCCCTCGGGAGCATGTTCGAGTCAATCACCGAACAATAATAAACAAGTCAGCGTAATTGCGACACCGCGCTCTATCCTTGAATACTTTATGTATTACCTAAGTACAATAGTCAGTACGCTTTTGGATAGCATATCGGGCGCGACTCAATCCCATCTCATTCACCTCATTAGTTTTAATCGTTATCCCATTTGAGTTACTGAAATATATCTATCTTTATAATCTTTAATCCTAGTTTATCTTTATCTTACATTGGTCCTTCGAGCCTTCGGAGCGGGATCATTATGCGTGCATCTTCTACCTTTGCAGTGTAAGTGTCTCGCTTGGAACTTATTACCAGACTCTGGCCAACAGAACTGAGCAGATTTACTTTCCTAAAAGTTCATCACCCTGCTGATCCTGATTTAACCTGGTTTGTACGAAAACACCGCGTCATCTCATCGCGCTGTTACTCCAGGTTGGTTCTTGCAGCCATCGCAAGGAAATTTGATCTCCAAATAAGCCTTCAGTACAAGTAAGGTCTCTTTTATATCTTTAAAATGTCGGAAATGGACGACATTTTAGTAACCCAACAACAACTAATCGAAGCCGTAGATAAGCTCATCATCAATTTCAAGAAGGATGGTGCAGAGCGCAAGACCTCAGACTACTTATGTCGTCGATTAGCTCCGTTGGAACAATACTTTACAGAGTTCCACAATAACCATGACTTTGATATCTTTTGGTGATCAATCTCATACATATTTCAGTACCAATCAATACGATCAAATGAAGGAGAAATATAACAACATTAAAACTATTATACAAAAAAAAATCCGCAAATAGACCGCAAACCCCGGAGTTGAAACCTCCTTCGTTCCAAACTACTGCGGAATCTCAAACCTCGAACCCCACATCTAACGCTGCTTCTAAAACCCATGCTCTTGATGAGAGTAAAGCCGAAAGTCTCTTCAAAAAGCAAGCTACCAATTTTAAGGCTTTCTTGAGAACATCTTCCAATATCAACCTTGATCTCTTCACGGAAAAATGGGAGTTTGAAGACATCCTGAAGACGATACAATCCCGTTGGGCAGCTATTGACTCGCTTCATTGGGAGCTGGACAACGAGTAAGGCGGATCAAACCCCAAATACGAAGAGCAATTCACTCATTATGAGGACTATTATAATAAAATCAAGAAAGACATCAATAAGAAAATGTGGTATGTTGCGCACATTGAAAAATCTACTCCTAAAATGGATTACTCAACAAACCAGGTTTCGCAATCGTCAAAGTCCAAACGCAAAATTAACTATTGCATGCAATGCGCTATTAGCAACTCCAATGATCATCTGGCTCGACGGACCAATGTTCGGGATTGGGGTTAAACTAGGATTAAAGATTATAAAGATAGATATATTTCACTAATGAGGTGAATGAGATGAGATTGAGTCGCGCCCGATATGCTATCCAAAAGCGTACTGACTGTTTTCTTATATATACATAAAATATTCAAGGCAGGTGGTGAAGATCGAGAGTGTGTCGACCAGGGTGGCATACCTTATACTCAGAATATCCTCTAGATATTCGCTGAAGGTTATACAGGTCTACGCCCCAACCTCGGCACACCCCGACGACGAGGTAGAGACCATGTATGAGGATATCTCCAGAGCCATGCATGGTTTCAAAACTCACTTCACCATTGTCATGGGGGACTTCAACGCGAAACTGGGCAAACGAGACGAGGATGAGCTGCAAGTGGGGCAATTTGGAGTTGGACGACGGAACCACTGGGGTCACCTACTGGCCAGTTTTATGGAGAAGGAGGGCCTCTATATGATGAACTCCTTCTTCAAAAAGCGTGAACACAGGAAGTGGACCTGGCAGAGCCCCGATGGTGCAACAAAAAATGAGATCGACTTCATCATGTCAACCAAGAAACAAATGTTCAATGATGTCTCTGTGATCAATTCGGTAAAAACCGGGAGCGATCACCGCATGGTAAGAGGCACATTGAACATTAATATTAAGCTTGAAAGGTCTCGACTGATGAAGTCCACGCTCCGTCCAGCACAGATCCAGGTCCAAAACCCCGAGAGCTTTCAGCTCGAACTCCAGAATCGTTTCGAGTGCCTAGGGAGCTCCGTGGACGAATACAGCGACGGGTTCGTGGAAGCTGTCCTTACGGTCGGGTCTAAGTTTTTCAAGACCTGTCGTACAGATAGAAACAAAAAGCTCTCTGATCATACCCTCAAGCTTATGAAGGAGAGGCGTGGGATGATCCTGCAGTCTTCAGATGAGGCGTGCAAATACCGGCAGATCAATAGACAGATCTCTAAATCCTTGAAAAGAGACCTCCGCCGCTTTAATACCGAGCGTATTAAAGACGCGATTGAGCGAAATAAAGGCTCCAAGGTTTTTTCAAGGGATCTGGCTATTGGGCAGAGCCAGCTCACGAAACTGAAGACCGACAATGGCAGGATCGTATCCGCCAAACCGGAGCTTCTGAGGGAGATCAAGACATTCTATGGACAGTTGTACACATCAATCAGCAAACCCGTTGCGAGTCTAGCAAACGACCCAACAGCTAGATTGACCCGACACTATACCGAAGATATCCCGGACGTCAGCCTGTACGAGATTAGGATGGCTCTGAAACAGCTTAAAAACAACAAGGCGCCGGGTGATGACGGAGTCACGGCTGAACTCCTGAAGGTGGAAAACCGGTCCTCAAGGCCCTTCAGAAGCTGTTTGGTTCCGTCATACTCGAGGGCAAAACGCCACAGGCATGGTGCAGGGGTGTGGTGGTACTCTTCTTCAAAAAGGGCGACAATGCCCGGCTGAAGAACTATAGGCCCATCTCGCTTCTTAGCCATGTTTACAAGTTGTTTTCAAGAGTGATCACGAATCGTCTCGCGCGCAGGTTTGACGAATTCCAGCCTCCCGAACAAGCCGGATTCCGAAAAGGCTTTAGCACCGTAGACCACATACATACGCTGCGGCAGGTTATACAGAAGACCGAAGAGTATAACCTGCCTCTCTGTTTAGCGTTTGTGGACTACGAGAAAGCCTTCGATTCGATCGAGACTTGGGCTGTACTGCAGTCTCTCCAACGGTGCCAGATCGACTACCGGTACATTGAGGTGTTGAAGTGTCTGTACAAAAAAGCCACCATGTCAGTTCGTATTCAGGATCAGACCTCGAAACCAATCCTTCTCCAGCGTGGCGTAAGACAGGGAGACGTCATTTCTCCGAAACTGTTCACTGCTGCGTTGGAGGACGTCTTCAAGGTTCTGGACTGGAAGGGGCTTGGCATCAACGTTAATGGCGAGTACATCACTCACCTTCGGTTTGCCGACGACATAGTGGTCATGGCTGAGACCATGGAGAGCCTCAGTAAAATGCTCGATGACCTCATTAGAGCTTCCGAAAGAGTGGGTCTTAAAATGAACATGAACAAAACCAAGGTCATGGTGAATGCCCATGTTACACCCACTCCTATCAAGATCGGAGACTCTACACTCGAAGTTGTTGATGATTATGTTTACTTGGGACAAACGGTCCAGTTGGGTAGGTTCAACTTCGAGAAAGAGGTCAACCGCCGAATCCGACTCGGCTAGGCGGCGTTCGGGAAGTTACGTGGTATCTTCTCATCCAATTTACCGCAGTGTCTCAAGACAAAAGTCTATGACCAGTGTGTGTTGCCAGTGATCACCTATGGGACCGAGACGTGGTCGCTCACAATGGGCCTTATCAGAAAGCTTAAAGTCACCCAAAGGGCAATGGAGAGGGCTATGCTCGGAATTTCCTTGCGTGATCACGTCAGAAATGATGAAATCCGCAGAAGAACCAAAGTTACCGACATAGCCCGAAGAATTGCCAAACTTAAGTGGCAGTGGGCAGGGCACATCGCTCGCAGAATGGATGGCCGATGGGGCCGAAAGGTTATGGAATGGCGACCGCGAACCGGAAGACGATACGTTGGAAGGCCTCTGGCGGCTCAGGGCGCTGGATGCGAGACGCACGGGATCGGTCAATGTGGCGACGCCTGGGGGAGGCCTATGTCCAGCAGTGGACGTCTTTCGGCTGAAATGATGAATGATGATTCAAGACATAGAGCGCGGTGTCGCAATTACGCTGACATGTTTATTATTGTTCGGTGATTGACCCGAACAGCGTGCTAAGCCTAATAGGAATGGAATAAATAAATACCTTTTTAAGCTCCTTTTCGATTTCAGCGGCGCGGGTGACAAGAGGTCCACGGACAGCATATTCCAATGTTTTAATGAATGGGTTCAACGTTTCTAACGTAAGGGTTTTATTTTGTGTTGCTATGGTTCGCACACTCGTGTGGTTGCTCCGCGGTTGTGCCGAAACTGCCTCGTCTGGCACTAACTCCGACCGCACCGCTGCGCCAGACAACACGCGACTAGCGAGGCTTATCAACTTTATCTGCGACATGTTGGTAATCGATCGAACTACTTTATATACGTCGCGCACCGCACACAAATAGCGACACATGCCGGTTTATATCTCTCTAATTTTGAATATCAGATCATCTACGAACACTTAACAACTCACGAACGTTGCACAAAAACTAATTACCCTGTAGTTCGTCGCTCTTATTTATCGAATGATTCAATCGATACGCGAGTTTAGCGACGACAATTTATAAACAAAGATGTGAGTTCTACTGAAAAGCGAATCCAATAGGTACTGACGACTTCAGCCGATACACTAAGTGCAATTGTGCACCGCCACCGTCACCAGGACGTCAACGAGAACGTGATAACGACACCGATGTAAAGTCACATAATTACTCTAGCCCCTTGTCCACCGCAAAACCGTCGCTCGAGCGCCGTCATCTCGGCCACCGTCATTTTGAGTAGATCGGCGTGACCGCTAGAATCTGGCCCGAGATTGTTATAGAATACAAAACACGTTAAAACTTATCCATCTACACAGACGCCGGTTTTTGATTACAAGATATACTGCTTTGATTAATTCATCATCATCATCTTCCTGCCCTTGTCCTATATTAGTTGGGGTCGGCGCAACACGTTTTCTTCTTCCATACTGTCCTGCCCCCGTCTTGCCATCACTGCCTCCCTGTTCTTTCATATCACTCCTCACACAGTCCATCCATCTTTTCTTTGGCCGTCCCCTCCCTCTCCATCTGTCCACATATATAATCATAACTCTTTTAGGAACATGCGTTTCATCCCTCCTCATCACATGACCATACCAGGACAAACGGTTTCCTTTCAACTTTTCTGTCACTGGCGCCACGTTCAAACTTCCTCTACAGATGAATTTAATACACTCATTTCTCACTTTATCCATTCTCGTCATGCCGCACATCCATCTCAACATTCTCATCTCTGCTACATGCAATCTCTTTTCATCCATCTTTCTTTCTTTCACAGCCCAACATTTTGATCCATACAGTACGACAGATTGCTTTGATTATTTATTTAAATAAAAAATATGACTACAATTTTTTATCTGTACTAACTCAGTTACATCGATTTACAACAAACCCATAATTTTATATCGAACTCGTTTTATTACTTTACTAGCTTCTGCCAGCGGCAATCGCACCAATTGTTTCAACCCCCCCCCACCCCAAAGGTTATCATAATCAACCTGTGTTATCATTTCTCCCCTTTAACGGGGACAGCATGAATACACCTCTGATTATACCTAACACAAGTATATTATTATAATTATGATTACTAAATAAGTGCAGACCTCGGATATTGCTGAGGAGCACCTTATGTGAGAGTGAGTGCTGCCGCTGTACAGCATTTTCTTTTTGTTCCTTGGCATTATTTCTGTGAGTGAAGGAAGGTGAGGAGAAGGAAATAAGAAAAGGTTCCACGCTGGCAACTTTCAGACACGCGCTGACAGGACACCATAATTGGGGGACTAGTCTGGAGACTGCGGGGATGCCCGAGCCCCCCGGGAATGTCCATCGGGCATACTCGTCTGGTCACCAACCAGCACAATGCCGCATCCCGGGATTTTTCGAAAGTTGGCGTGGCAGCCTTTCGTGTGTGCCAGACACACTACTTGGGCGCCCAAGTACCTGTGGTCTTCCTGCGGCTCACCGTGCCTCGCATCCCGCTACCCTCCGCGACCAGTCTCCTGATATGCCCATAACAATGTGAGTCAGGCTAGTCTGCCTGCAGTGGAACAACTATTTCGACCCAAATCCTCTTTTGGCTACACTGGAACACGGTTAGGCCGCTTGGCGGTACGTCTTTGCTCGATAGATGGTCGCAAGCCTTCGGCCGAACCTACCACCAGTTAGTGTCAACTGATTAGCACCACCCGGGGACCACGTGTAGGGTAATAAAAGGGTACTCACCTACGGACGCGGGTGTCTCACTCAGCTCCCAAAAACAAGCTAGCCCTGCCTGAAATGGCAGGAGCATCTAGCAGGAGCCACATGCAGTCGACTTTTATTTGTAAAGTTTGCTAATGATGACCATAGATCTGCTGTGTGGAAGGCGAAGTCTGCACTGAAGGGCTCCACAGTTAAGGGTCACGGTTAAGAAGTTCCTGACCCAAGGTAGGCAGCCAGTGTTTAGTAAAATACGCTTGCATTTTGGGATGCCGACGTGCTGGACACAAGACAGGGTTATTGTCTTTAGAACCCCCGATGGAACACGGCATAATATTACTGTGGTAGAGGAGATCAATGCTTTGTTGACCATGAACATACCATAAGAGGGCTGGGGAATCATCTGGTGCATTGGGAGGCAATAGTGGAGTGCGTACTGTGCGTGGTGACTGAGTGTTTCCAAGACATCATTTATAAATTACACATCGTGCCTCGTACTTGGGACGGCGTAGTTCACTTATTTATTACGCGACTTTCGTATACCTGCTTCAAACAATCTGCCGAGCCTTTGCCCAATTATATTGGGGTCGGCTTTTATTATTTTTTTTATCGATAGGCTCGCGCTTGACCACTAACTCACCTGATGGTAAGCGATGATGTGGTCAACGGTGTAACACGCTTGCCTAGAAGAAACCTATTGGCTCTTGACATTAAAACCCCGTAATTGTAGCTATAGGGAAACACAGACTCCGGCAGGGAATTCCACTCCTCAGTTTTACGCATAATGAAAGTATTTCCAAAACGTTTAGTGCGTATGGGTAGGATGTCCATCATGTACCGATGGCGCATCGCCGTACGTCTTCTAGTCCGATGATGAAACGGGCTAGACGGTATTAGATCATGCAATTCCATCGCACACTCACCGAAATGCAACCGACAAGCTGGCGACTCGGCTTCCAGTCTTACCGGATAAAGCTGAGTACCGATGCTTTATATGGCGCGACTGCCTATCTATACGTGTACCCGCTTACTACGTTTTATTTTAATAGTAAATTATTATCCGTTTGGTGGTATTTGCACAGAATTTTGCTCGTGTTGACTGATATTTTATTGCACCGTCGGATAAGACATCGCGCAGGTAAGCAAAATAATCTTATCCTCAACCTATTAGTCATAATCTTTATTTTTCTGTTTTTTTATATCTGTTTCTATATTTTAGCCGGGCACTGAATATTTTTCTATATTTGTGTTTTTGTTTTGACTTTCGTGATTTTGACAACACTAATGTGCATCAAAGACCAAATATCTCTATCATAGAAAATAAATACTCTAGTGAAATCTCTATGGACATATCATATTTATGACGAAAAATAAACTGTCAGGTCATTCGTTCTTGCTTGTAGAAAAACTCTATGAATGAAAAAAAGTTAATTATAAAAATAGGGCGTAGTAGATTATTACCTCAATGTAAAAATCAAAAATCCCGACTGCTTAAAAACCGAACTGAAATGAAAAGACGTAAACAAGAAGAAAATCATGCTGTGCAGTCGGAGGATCCATCTGGTTTTATTCAGCCAGCTCGCGAACATGTATCCTCCGACTACACAGAATGATTTTCTTCTTGTTTACGTCTTTTCAGTTCGGTTTTTAAGCAGTCGGGTTGTTTTTTTATTAAAAGTGTAAGTGAGTGACACTCGCAGGGTTAGGACGAATCGATTGACGTATTGACTTGTGGTTTCCACTTGGGTACCATCTGTTATTAAAGCATTTTGTTTTGTTTTTAACAGAAAGAACTTTGTTGAATAAATTATCTTCATCACAGAACAGGAAAAACGCCTTCTACAGTTCTCTGTTCTGTGATCTTCATGAACCATGGTGTGTGTGGCTATCGGTTGCAAGAGTAGACTGCAGGGCATATTATCAGAAAATAATTTAAGGATATCTTTCCACAGGTGAGTTGTCTACTACCATACTGAAATTATTGAGCAGGGAATACATTCCATAGGCTGTCCAGAATAAAGGAATCTTAGTTCAAAATACGTCGGAGAAGTAATTTCATTTAAACCATTATATTAAGTGAAATAATAAAATGTATGCGTTGGCTGATAGAGCTATGACAGTTTATGTACTTACATTTTGATGTAAGCTTTCTGATAAGGCCCATTGTGAGCGACGTCTCGGTCCCATAGGACCGAGACGTTGAGATACACCAGATTTTGGTCAACCAGCCCGCGAATATGTATCCTCCGACTGCACAGCATGATTTTTCCTTGTTTAAAACTTTATAGTTCGCTTTTGAAGCAGTCGGGTTTTTAGACTTTTTGAATTAAGTTTTTTTTTGTACAAACACTTCAACCCCTCAATGTCCTGGTATAGTCGATCTGGCACTGTTGGAGAGACTGCAGTACAGCTCAAGTCTCGATTGAATCGAAGGCTTTCTCGTAGCTCACAAACGCCAAACAGTGAGGCAGGTTATACTCTTCGATTCTCTATATAACCGGCCGCAGCGTATGTATGTGGTCTACGGTGCTGAAGCCTTTTCGGAATCCGGCTTGTTCGGGAGGCTGGAAATCGTCAAACCTGCGCGCGAGTCGATTTGTGATGACTCTTGAAACAACTTGTAGACATGGCTAAGAAGTGAGACGGGCCTATAGTTCTTCAGGCGGGCACTGTCGCCCTTCTTGAAGAAGAGTACCACCACACCCCTGCACCATGCCTGTGGCGTTTTGCCCTCGAGTATGACGAATCAAACAGGTTCTGAAGGCCCTTAAGGACCGGTTTTGCACCTGCCTTCAGGAGTTGAGCCCTGATTCCGTCATCACCCGGCCTTCCTTACCTTGTTGTTTCTGAGCTGTTTCAGAGCCATCCTAATCTCGTATAGGCTGACGTCCGGGATATCTTCGGTATAGTGTCGGGTCAATCTAGCTCTTGGGTCGTTTGCTAGACTCGCAACGGGTTTGCTGATTGATGTGTACAACTGCGACTACTATTGAAGAACTGCGTTAGGAAAACTATCGCCTTTTCAGGCAATTGTTGTAGCACTTCAGATGTAATCAAGCCAAATCCTGGAGCTTTTTTTCTCAGTGAGCAACTCATAACGGGTGGGCCTAGCTGACGATCTGTTTTAAGAAAATTATTAATTGCCTTCTCAGCCACCGCTGAACCGTCATTGGATGTGAAGACTTTGCTGAGAAAAGTTCCAAAGGCTTGAGCTCTTTCCTCATCTGTTCTGGCCCAGGTATTGTCCTCTAATTTTAAAGGGTGGTGGTGCTGGCATAGGTGCTGTTTTACTTGCCTTGACCGCGCTCCAAAGGGAATATTCATTCTTGGTCGAGGTCGACAAGTTTTATAGCTTGTTTTTCAGAGTGTCTGCTTCAATATTCTTTAAGAAAAGTTTTAATTCTGCGGCCATTTTATTGAGTGCCTTTTTGTCAGAGGGATTTTGACTGTTGTGCTATACCCTTCTAAGTCTTCTCTTTGCCATTACCATTTCTTTGATTTCCCTTGGGATATCTTTACCGCTAGTATTAAGCTTCGCCTCTGGTGTACACTTCAATGCTGCCTGTTGTATTAGGTTAGTAATATATTTAGTGGCAGAGTCAATTTCATCACAAGTTTTTAGTGGCACTCATAAATTAAGCTTGGATTCAATATATGTTCTGAAAGCATCCCAGTCTGTCTGCTTCTTATATAGACTTTACCTTTTTGGCCTTGTTATAATTGTAGTACTTATCGTTCCTATTACAGGAGTGTGATTAGAGCTACTATCGAGACAGCTTTCGACATTCAAGTATAGATTCGAAAGACCCTTAAATATAAAGAAATCTAAGAGATTTGGCAATTTTTTGGCCAGTATGTTTGTTGTCCTGTTCTTAGTATTTGCAGCCTGTTTTTATCTAAGCTTAATTTTAGTTTTCTACCTCTAGTGACAGTCAGACGTGATCAATGTAGATGCAATGCACATTTTTAACATTTCAGACACCTCCAGCCAGGAACCTTTAGCCGAGTGTCTTGAAATATTGGGTAAAGTCTTGCTCTTTCAGAGTATGTCTTGGTGGACAATATATGACTGACAAGGTTATTGATCCCTTTTTATCGTGCACCAAAACTGACGTTACGTGTATCTCAGGGGTTTTGTATTCTTGGATAAGGTCATGCATAATACTTTTTCTTATTATAACGGCGGTTCCTGCATGCGCCATTCCGTCTGGATGGCAAGTCGAGTATGTACAGGATAATTATTCATAATAAAGTTATTGTTTGTAATTAGGTGAGTTTCGGAGACTCACAGGACATCAATGTTGTGCATTTTAATTATTGTTTGAACTTCTTGCTTGTGGTATAGGAGACCATTAGAATTCCACGTTGCAATCTTTAGGGTAGCCATTTATCGTACGAGTTATCTAATAACGGTTGTAAAACTAACAATAATAATGAAATCATATTTCAATTAAAAATAATTCATCAATTCAATAATAACAGCCCAATAATAAAAATCTGAAATAATAATTTAAATTCAGTAATAATTTAACAATAAAATTTCATAATAAAAATCCAACAACAACAATTTCATAATAATAATTCAACAATAACAATTTCATAATAATAATTCAACAATAATATTTTCATAATATTAATAATTCAACAATATTCAATCATTTCCAATTAACTCATTTAGTCGCTAAAATACTCTTTGCAACCCTTTAAAAAAAACGCACATTGGAGTGGAATATATCCACATCCGGATGCTAAGCAGTCAGGGTGTTGAGCAATGAAAGTCAAAGTCAAAGCCATTTATTTGCATTTAATGCGGTACAAAAGATGGTTTTAATAAGTTAATAGCACAATGAAACATTTCACCATAAGTTGGCATGCAAATATTATATTGTGTTAAGGTGTTTACAATAAGCAGATCTCTTAGAATCTAATAACACATTATTTTTATTAGGAATTTAACCTGTTAAGATTAATAAACTCTTCAAAACGTTTAGTTAACTTACTAAAGTAGACTATGAAATTGTATGGTTAACACCACATAAAATATAAATCAAATAATATAATAAGAAACAGCTTGATTTGATGCCGCATATTGTGCGGTATAAATGGAAAGAAGTATGTTACACATAAAAAAATCAGACAAAGTAAAGAACGAAATAATACGGATGAAAACAAAACTAACCGACGTAAAGCAGAGAATAAGATTACTGAAGTGGAACTGGGCAGGGCATCTGTGTAGGCTGGAAAGTACGAGGTGGACAAAGAGGGTTACCGAATGGATACCACTAGAAGGTAAAAGAAAGCAAGGAAGACAAAGAAAGAGATGGAGAGATATTTTTACCCAACGTTGTGGACCAGACTGGATGCAGAAGGCGCGCGATAGAATCGTGTGGAGTGATTTAGGGGAGGCCTACGCCGCTGAGGCGACCGCTACGAATAGCGATGGCAAACGCTCATAAAATAAAGTAAAGAAGGAAGTAATACATTGAGATTGAGAAGAAGGATTTCTTTTAAAAGTATTTTCTATATTTTAAACAGTGTTTATATACATAGTTAAGTGTGAAAATTGTAAGTAGTGGAATAAAGGGCATTTTTATTTTATTTTATTTATTGTGCGGTACGAATTAGATCGTCTGCGAAACGTAAGTGATTGAGGTTTTCACCATTAATGTTGAGTCCGTTTTTATTCC
Organism: Orthosia gothica; assembly: GCA_949775005.1. Classification (NCBI taxonomy): domain Eukaryota; kingdom Metazoa; phylum Arthropoda; class Insecta; order Lepidoptera; family Noctuidae; genus Orthosia; species Orthosia gothica. The sequence continues at coordinate 620,619 of OX459069.1, forward strand.
AATCTAGGTTCTTAGGCATGGTGCAGGGGTGTAATGGTACTCATCTTCAAGAAGGGCGACAATGCCCGGCTGAAGAACTATAGGCCCATCTCGCTTCTTAGCCATGTTTACAAGTTGTTTTCAAGAGTCATCACGAATCGTCTCGCGCGCAGGTTTGACGATTTCCAGCCTCCCGAACAAGCCGGATTCCGAAAAGGCTTTAGCACTGTAGACCACATACATACGCTGCGGCAGGTTATACAGAAGACCGAAGAGTATAACCTGCCTCTCTGTTTAGCGTTTGTGGACTACGAGAAAGCCTTCGATTCGATCGAGACTTGAGCTGTACTGCAGTCTCTCCAACGGTGCCAGATCGACTACCGGTACATTGAGGTGTTGAAGTCTCTGTACAAAAACGCCACCATGTCAGTCCGTCTTCAGGATCAGACCTCGAAGCCAATCCTTCTCCAGCGCGGCGTAAGACAGGGAGACGTCATTTCTCCGAAACTGTTCACTGCTGCGCTGGAGGACGTCTTCAAGGTTCTGGACTAGAAGGGGCTTGGCATCAACTTTAATGGCGAGTACATCACTCACCTTCGGTTTGCCGACGACATAGTGGTCATGGCTGAGACCATGGAGAGCCTTAGTAAAATGCTCGATGACCTTAGTAGAGCTTCCGAAAGAGTGGGTCTTAAAATGAACATGGACAAAACCAAGGTCATGGTGAACGCCCATGTCACACCCACTCCTATCAAGATCGGAGACTCTACACTCGAAGTTGTAGACGATTATGTTTACTTGGGACAAACGGTCCAGTTAGGTAGGTCCAACTTCGAGAAAGAGGTCAACCGTCGAATCCGACTCGGCTGGGCGGCGTTCGGGAAGTTGCGTGGTATCTTCTCGTCCAATTTACCGCAGTGTCTCAAGACAAAAGTCTATGACCAGTGTGTGTTGCCAGTGATCACCTATGGGACCGAGACGTGGTCGCTCACAATGGGCCTTATCAGAAAGCTTAAAGTCACCCAAAGGGCAATGGAGAGGGCTATGCTCGGAATTTCCTTGCGTGATCACGTCAGAAATGATGATATCCGCAGGAGAACCAAAGTTACCGACATAGCCCGAAGAATTGCCAAACTTAAGTGGCAGTGGGCAGGGCACATTGCTCGTAGAACGGATGGCCGATGGGGCCGAAAAGTTCTGGAGTGGCGACCGCGAACTGGAAGGCGATACGTTGGAAGGCCTCCCACTAGGTGGACCGATGACCTGGTTAAGGTTGCAGGAAGGCGCTGGATGCGAGGCGCACGGGATCGGTCAATGTGGCGACGCCTGGGGGAGGCCTATGTCCAGCAGTGGACGTCTTTCGGCTGAAATGATGATGATGATGATGAGGTTCTTAAATATTTATTTATTTATTTATATACTCTTCATTGTACACCAGAAAATACAGTAACAATTGAAACATAAAACTAAAAATATATACAATGGGCGGCCTTATCGCATTCTGCGATCTCTAAGAGGCAACCTGGAAAAAAAAAAAAAAAAACTTGAAAAAATATCATCTCTAAGGCCGCCGAGAACAGCTTGGGTGAGATTGGGTCGCCCTGACGGACGCCTCTTTCTATTGGGAATTACTCTCCCGTTGCTTCCAGCCTGATTTGGGCTGTGCTTTTTGAGTATATGTTCTTTAGTATTCGTATGTACTTTTCCTGTATACGAGTACCTTGAGCACGCAATGCTTCCCAGATGTATTCATGTTCTACGGAATCGAAGGCCTTGTTGTAATCCACGAAACCCAGATAGTAACTTTTGTTGTATTCTTTATATTTCTGTAGAAATTGTCTTAGTACATGTATATGATCTACTGTTGAGTACTTACGACGAATCCCCGCTTGCTCTTTCGGTTGGTTTTCTTCAAGTGTAGATGTGATTCTGAATAAAATTATTTTAGAAAAGACTTTATAGATATTCGACATCAAGCTGATTGGTCGATAATTCGCTATTTCCCCTCTATCTCCTTTTTTGTGTAGTAATGTTAGTGTTGATTTGGTCCAATCTATAGGAATAATTTCTGTCTCTATAATTTCATTAAATAGATCTGTTAGTGTAGGGGTAATGATCGGTAGGGTAGCTTTTAGTAGTTCGTTCGTTATATGATCAGTTCCAGGAGCCTTGTCTCTTTTTTGTGTATTAATTGCTCTTATTGTTTCTTCCTTTAATATTTTTGGTGTCGGTTCTAAGCCTGTTATGTTTCTTTCAGTTATCCTTCCTTTTAGGTTCTTGTAACATTAATTGTTACATGTCTTAGTTTTAATTAATAATATAGAAAAGAAATATAAAATTAATCAATTATTTACATTTATCTACATTATTTACAAATTAGGAAAGTAACTATTTACAATACTCGAATTAAAAAAAAAACAAAACTAAACTAATAATGAACGCACCAAACCAGAATTCTGCATAGCTACAATTTATCAACACGTTCGTATTCAAATAAGCGACATATTAGGCACCCAGAGACAGTTCCTTTGTTCTCGGCGCAGGCGCATCGTTCATGTTGTTCATTCACGACAGAATGATTCCACGTCGCGGTCGCGGAGATTGATTCTTGGTGTCAAGGCGAACGCACGTCAATATTTATCGCAATCTCTGATACGGACAAACCCGTAAAAAGAAAGAAACGGTCGTCATCGCGATATTTATCCTATTAACGGCGTCACTACCGTTCCCTCGACCATTTTATTTATATACTTAATTATTGTGTGTGTGATTTAGAAAACCCCATTTGGGGTTCATGGATCACCCTTATCCTGCTCGCTTCCCCGCGGTGGACAGTAGCGAGTCAGCCCACCTACAGCTGCACCTGCATCCTGAGAGACCTGACAATCGACGCGCGAGCACTCATCTCCAGCAGTGGGCAATGACGTCAGGGGAGTGCTAGACCAGTGCGGGAAGTTGTAATCGCTGTATAGGCCTTAACCTACTAAATCGACCCACCTACCGAGCTAGACCTTTTTTTATTAATATAAATGTTCCGAATTTTCTACCTACCTGTTTTTCATTTACTCTCCTCCTAGGAACCTATGCCTAGGTTAGGTGGAAAAGGTAAGAGGTAGTTCTTGAGGTCGGGACACTGGCGCCCTTACTCGTGGTAGATATACAGCTGATTACTTTCTTTTCTCACTGGTTTTGGGTTGTGTATGTTGGTGGCTGTCTGTGTAAAACGTCTTATTTTTCTTATTATATTTTTGGTTTTACGGTTACTAATGTGTACGAAATCCTTCCGTTTATTTGCATAATTTAATGTTGATATAATTAACCTACCCTATATTAATAATTATTCATGAGTCGTTTGTTTTCATACTTTGTTCAAATATTTTCTTCTACCTACATGTTTAAATCTTGGGCACCTAAAACGACGCTTTTGTAAAATTGTTTCTAGATTAGGGTGAATATACAAAAGTTGGGTAACTCGATGTCATCAGTCAATATAACTATGTAATATTACATTTGTTTATATTTTATAATGTATTTAGAAACAACTAAAAGCCTTTTATTTGGTCACCCAATTTCAGCTATTAATTTTAAATACAAATATGTAAAATTGCCCAATATGTTCTCAAAACGTCAGTACTTTGGCGTGTCACAACCTCCAAAACGCGCAATCAAAAAGCTGTGTATTAAATATTACTATTAATATAATAAAACTTACTATTTTACTATAATCTGTGATGTATTAATAATACATAATAACAACTTTCATAATATAATATTCTCACAGTTGTTGTAAAAATAATAAGGAACTTTGTGTTCAGTTTTATTCGTCAGTCCGTTGTGTGTTGTTCGAATTTGAATTTCACGCTAAATACCGGCGACTGAAATTGAAATCCACGTTAAATATCAAGGTTGGTACTGAAGTTAGCTGCAGACCGCGCCACTGTTCGGCCGCCATTAATTGTGCTGGTGCTAGAGTGGTGTTCGTCGTGTGACTACGTGCCGATCCAGACAATTTTTCAGTCCTATGGTGAGTCGCTATTTCCTTGTAAATCTGTGTTATATTTTAACTTATAAATAGTTAACTTTAAATTGGTAAAATGTAGCTTCTTGATACTTGAAAGTATCAAAATAAGCGTTATCACTAAAGATAAACTCAAATTCACGTCTGTTTCGTCAGTCCGTTGGCGTCAGTACGTTGTCTGATATTGCGCCAAAGGACTGACGTGTTTCCAGGGTACTGACTTTTTGAGCATGTCTATGCATTTTTTAACTTATTTCAGTTTACAACATCATGGCTCCTAATAAAAACAAATATGGCTATGCTGTTCTGACATCACTGCCATCAAACATTCAAAAGATTCACTTTCTCAGCGATGGTCCTGTAACCCAATATATGAACAAATCTATGTTTAATGTTTTGGGCTGTAAACTGCAAAACATGTACGCTAATATTGTGTGATATTGCTGGAACTTTCATGAAGCCGGACACGGGCAGAGGGCACCAGACGGTGGAGGGGACACATGCAAGCAAACTGCTGATCAAGTGATTGCTTTAGGAGGTGGCATAACTAACTTGACGGAGTTTTCTTCTGCTATCCGCGAGAGATGTCCAGGTATAAAAGTGTCGGTGATTGAAGGCTATGATATCGAGCAGATGAACACCTTGATTAACGACAAGTCGTCTCAAATTATCACTTTTAAGGGAACCCTCTTGGTGCATCAGGTGACCGGCTCAGATTACATTCCCAATCATCTTACAATGAAGTCACTAAGTTGTTTCTGCGACGCTGATGCATGCAATCATTTCAATCTAGGATCTATTCATTATCATGAACATGGTATACGTATAAATGCTTCTACCGTATTTACAGACTCTGAAGATGATGATATACCACTATCCACTTACGTGAGAGACATGGATAACCATTCCAAATTGGATAGCAATCTATCAACACCATGAGTTAGTGGTTATTCACAATGAAATCTTTATAGCAGTGGTTATTATGTATTGGTAAAATATATAACAAGGAATGCAGAGTATTTTGATGCAGCAATCTGCTCTTCTGTTGATGATGAAGACGCTGAATTGAGAGTGACTTTCCTCAAAATTTGTACACAGAATGCCACTCTGTTTCAATTGAATCAAAAATATATAGCAGATGTTCCGATGGATCATGTAGTTAAAAAATATGTTTACAAAAGGTAATAGAGAGTTTTATCAATATGAAGAGAAGATTGATGTTTATGAAAAGTAATTATTTTAGTGTTAAACATTATTTTTTGTTGGGAAAAAGATCTCATTTTTATTACTTGCCTATAAGGCTTAGATTATATTATTATTATGATTTTAGACATGTCAGAATGTTGTTTTGAATACTGTGGTATTACTTGGTAACTATTATTAAGTTAATTTAAGGCAGAGATTCATATTTTTGTTTCAATTGTTTGTATTACTTAGAAAATGTATATTGTTAAGTAAATCTACCTCAATGTCGCAAAGTTAAGTAAACTAAAGTTAATTAAAGGCTGCTTAAGATTAAAAGTGAAAAAGAGAGAGGTTTACTATTAGTTTCTAAGAGATTTCTTAAAAATCTTAATAAATTTCTTGCCTATCTTATGAAATTGTGTGTTTTATCAGTACTTTGTCGCCCCCGTCAGTCCCCTGGCAGACAAATTCGGAAAAATCTAAATATCTCCGCATCTGCTTTAAAAAGTGACTGGCCCTATCATGAGCAATATATTCATTAGATTAGCTATCTTATAACACGAATTTGTAGGAATTTGACTTAAAAACTATCATAAACAAAATATCCCAAAAAGTTACCCAACTTTTGTATATTCACCCATTAGTATTTTTTGTTTACAGTATTTCTTACATAATAAATATTGTAATTTGTGGTTTATAGTACACATTAGTAGCATTTTGTGTTTTATTTTTTTTGTCATTTTGCTTGTTTATTTTTTTTAATCTGTCACTGAATAATATTTTTTTTTTTTCATTTTTTAAATCATTATCATTACAAAAGAAAACCAGACGTTCGGTAATTTTATTTTGTAACAGAACGGAGAACGTGTTGTTTTTTTTATTCTCATTTTATTTTCATCATATTACCAGTGTAGTACTTCTATTTCTTTGTTGAAAAATTATCATCATGCTTCCTATTAAGTTTCTGTCTTTGCAAAAGTCTGAGTTGGAGTATGAAGTCCGAATTAGAGGCGCGACTCCTGCACCTTCTGTTGAAGAGTTACGTAAACAAATCTTAAAATTGTCTCCAGATTTGCCCTCGGAATTCATACTAGAGTCTCCACTCGATGTAAGACAGGATCTTAAGGGTTGTTTAGAAACTCTAATGAAAATACAATCAAATCTTGATGCCGGTGATCGCAGTGTTGCTTCACTAATGAGAACACAGAATATGCTGAATCATTTACATAATCGTGTCGAGAGAATAACGCGTAGTGACGACATTAAAAAGGAATATGACGACATTCTTAGCAATTATAAAATATTTTCACAAAAGCTTTCTTCCCTTTTAGCCAAAAAGCCTTCTGCGGGTTCAATGAATCGACATCTACTGTGCCGGAACATCAGAACGTAATTTCTGTGTCGTGCGATCGTACCTCAGCTGATTTAAGTAGGCTAAAATTTAGTGGTAAAACTTGCGTTCGCTCTTTTATACAGCGTGTTGATGAATTTATTCAGGCAAGAAATATACCACAACATAAAGTTTTGAGTTTTGCGTCAGAAATTTTTCAAGACGATGCCCTTCACTGGTACCGTGCGGTAAAGGACAGAGTCAGTTCATGGTCTGATTTGGCGCGTTTATTAAAAGAGGATTTTAGTCAAACCGACTACGATTATCGATTGATTTCGGAAATTCGTTCTCGGACTCAGGGTGAACGAGAGAATATAGCGATTTATCTTGCAGTTATGAATGGGTTGTTCTCACGTCTTTCCACACCTCTGTCAGAAGCCGATCAATTAGAAATTCTTCTACATAATATTAGACCGTGCTATGCCAGTACGTTAGCAGCAGCTCCTCAGATTTCGACCATAGACACCTTGCGATCTTTATGTCGTAACTACGAGTCATTTCAGACTCGACTTTCACAATTTCAAGAACCACCTAAGGTTACATCCGAGACGCTAGCGCCTGACTTTGCATACACTAAGGATGACAATAAAACTGCAAATAAGTCTTATACTAGTTACAATAAATATAATAGTTCAAATAATAATTACAATAATAATAATCAGAATAGGAATAATAACTTCAATAACAACAATAAATCATATGTTAATGCAATTGAGGTAGTTAAAAAGGAACCCTACTGTCCAAGGTGTCGTAATAACACCCATCACATTCGTCAATGCAAGGCTCCACGAGATATAGTATGTTTTAAGTGTGGTATGAAGGATGTGAAGACGCCTGATTGTCGAAAAACCGATAAAAATACAAAAAACTAATAAAGCAGAACTGTGACAAATTTAGCCAACAAGACTGGGATACTTGGCTAGATTTTGTGAGAACATTCTCTTCTTCTTACAAAGTTGCTACAGTTCTGCTATCAAAACCATTAAATGATTCCAGGCCTGTTAATATTAAAATTAATAACATTGATGCGTGTGGGTTACTTGATTCTGGAGCTGCAGTTTCTGTTCTTGGTAACAATTCTCATTTGCAACTAACGGACTGCACGTTGCACCAGGATGATCACACTAAAATTGTAGCAACTGGCGGTCAGCAATTAAATACCATAGGTTTTATTTATTTACCAATTACATTCGAGGGCCAGTTTCACATTGTTAAGGCATATGTAATTCCTGAAGTCGAAACTTCTACTGGGTGTTGATTTTTGGCGCGTTTTTCAAATTCGTCCAAAATATATAAGAAGCATTACGATGTCCGATACTCCATTGGCTGAAATCAAGGTTAGTAGCGGTGAATCTATTATCAACTCCTACGATAATTTAATGGCATCACAGAAAGCGATAGCCGATAATATAATTGCGCAGTTTCGGTCCATTTCTGCTGAAGAAAAGGGACTTGGTAGAACAAATTTGATTTGCCATCGCATCGATACCGGTGACGCTCAACCTATAAGACAGCGTTATTACAGGATGTCTCCCGAAAAGCAACGCATTTTAATTGAGCAGGTGGACGAAATGCTGTCACTTGATGTTGTCGAATCCTGCGAAAGCGCTTGGTCTTCTCCTGTGCTCATCGTCAACAAAAAGAACGGACAACCGAGGTTCTGTTTAGATAGCAGGAAGTTGAATGCAGAGACTAAGCGCGATGCATATAATTTACCTTATGTTTCCGAGATATTAGACAACCTTCGCGATGCAAAGTACCTGAGTAGTATCGATTTGTCCAAAGCTTTTTGGCAACTGCCTATAGCACCGGAAGACCGCGATAAAACCGCATTTTACGTTCCGGGCCATGGCACCTTTCGTTTTAAGACCACCCCGTTTGGGTTGACGAAAGCCCCCGCAACGCAACAACGTCTCGTAGATTTATTATTCAGTGACATGGAGTCTAAGACCTTCGCTTATCTAGATGACGTCATCGTTATAAGCTCTATCTTTGACGAGCATGTCTCTTGTTTATTGCGCGTTTTGGACAAATTGAAACAGGCAAATTTGACTGTGAACTTCGAAAAGTGTAAGTTCTTTCGAAGCAAACTTAAATATCTAGGATATGTGGTAGATTCTCGTGGTTTACGCACGGACCCTGATAAGGTGGAAGCCATCCTTAACTTTCCAACTCCTACCAATAGGAAGGAATTGAAGCGCTTTCTCGGTACTGCTACGTGGTACCGACGTTTCGTCCCTAACTTCAGCACAGTGGCTGGTCCACTCAATAAGCTCACTGCTAACGGCAAAAAGGCGCCTTGTTTTCAGTGGTCACTTGAAGCTGACGCGGCCTTATCGCACTAAAAGAATGCCTGGTTTCCGCTCCAGTTCTTTCCTGTCCGGAATACACCAAACCGTTCGAAGTGCACACTGACGCGAGCAGTTACGGTATTGGCGCTATGTTAACGCAGACTATTGACGGTAAAGAACACCCAATTGCCTATATGAGTAGATCTTTCACCAGTCCCGAGAAAAATTACAGATAACCGAACGGGAGACCCTTGCTGTCTTAGCTGCCCTCGAGCACTGGCGATGTTACCTCGAAAACGGCTAAACATTTACGGTTTACACTGACCACTCTGTTTTGAAATGGTTACTCACTTTAGAAAATCCCACAGGACGATTGGCACGATGGGGGGTTAGATTGTCTTCATTTAATTTTGTTATGAAACACCGTCGTGGTGTAGACAATGTTATTCCTGATGCCCTGTCTAGGGCTTTTAACGTGAATGCCATCAGTCTTGCTAACGCCAAAACGGATGATGTGTGGTATAAGAATATTTTCAACGGTTGTCTGACCACCCCTACAAATTTCCCTAATTTCACTATAAAAAATAATTCCTTATTTCGACTAACTAAAAATATCACAAACCAAAAAAAAAAAAAAAAAAAAAAGGAAAGGAAAGGAAAGGAAAGGAATTAACGTCAGAATTTGACTGGAAGGAAGTCGTACCGATCGAATTTCGTGAAAGCATTATAACTGAGAATCACTCTGAGCCGACAGGTGGACATCTTGGCATTTTTAAAACTTATCGGCGCTTGTCATTAAATTACTATACTGGCCAAATATGCACCAAGATGTCGTTAAATTTGTAGGTTCCTGCTCGGTTTGTTTATCTTATAAGGCGCAGAATCATACTACATTGGGAGAAATGGGTCGTCCAAAACAGTGTTCGAGACCATTCCAGATGATCTCAATTGATTTTGTGGGTCCTCCTCCCGTCAGTCGAAAACAAAATTCGTTTATATTGGTCGTTACGTGCTGTTTTTCCAAATTTTGCCATATTTTTCCAGTACGTCGTGCTACTGCGGATATAGTTATTAAAATATTAGAAGAATCAGTTTTTTTAATTCACGGGGTCCCTCAAACAATATTTTTGGACAATGGGGCACAATTTACAAGTTCTGCTACTGTCGCACTATTTAAGAGATATAAAATCCCTAACGTGTTTTTTACGCCGAAATACACGCCACAAGTCAACACGGTAGAATGTTATAATAAAACTATTGTAACAAGTTTATCTACGTTTGTTGGAAACGATCATAGATCGTGGGACATTTCCATCCCCAAGGTTCAGTTTGCGATAAACAATTCCGTCAATGAAGCCACCGGTTATACACCGTCATTTTTAGTCTACGGTAGGGAATTACTTTTATGTGGATCGCACTATACCGACAATGACCTGGGCGATGAAGTGTTGTTCCTTCCTCGCGACTTGTACGCTGAAAACTTAGGATGTCTTCGCTCGATATTCAATGATGTTCAAGCTTCATTGTGGCATGCACATGAAAAGAATACCGCACACTACAACCTACGTAGAAAACCGGCTGAATTTAATGTAGGAGACATAGTTTATAAGCGCGCATTTGTTTTAAGTAACAAAGATAAATATTTCAGTAAAAAGCTGGCACCAAAATTTTTAAAATGTCGTATAATTGAAAAACGGTCTCCTCTTGTTTATGTTCTGGAAGATATGTCAGGCAAAAACATAGGCGTTTGGCATATCAAAGATTTAAAAAACACTAGATATTAGTTAACATGTTTTTTAAATAACTTTATTTTATATATTGGGTCAACTTATCCCTAAAATAACATCTTACGTCTAGCATTGGTCTTCTGTGCGTTCTATCACAGATGACTTGTCTATGTAAGGACGCGTCAACATAAATTATTTAGTTGATGCTATTTTGTAAGGTTGTTTGTCTGATAATATGAAAGGAATTTGAAAGAAATTGGTATGAATGTGTAGTGCTAGTGGTAATCTATAGACGAGTTTTATTTGAGAACAATTAAACTCTTTCTGAGACGAGGGGGGTAATGTAACATTAATTGTTACATGTCTTAGTTTTAATTAATAATATAGAAAAGAAATATAAAATTAATCAATTATTTACATTTATCTACATTATTTACAAATTAGGAAAGTAACTATTTACAATACTGGAATTAAAAAAAAAACAAAACTAAACTAATAATGAACGCACCAAATCAGAATTCTGCATAGCTACAATTTATCAACACGTTCGTATTCAAATAAGCGACATATTAGGCACCCAGAGACAGTTCCTTTGTTCTCGGCGCAGGCGCATCGTTCATGTTGTTCATTCACGACAGAATGATTCCACGTCGCGGTCGCGGAGATTGATTCTTGGTGCCAAGGCGAACGCACGTCAATATTTATCGCGATCTCTGATACGGACAAACCCGTAAAAAGAAAGAAACGGTCGTCATCGCGATATTTATCCTATTAACGGCGTCACTACCGTTCCCTCGACCATTTTATTTATATACTTAATTATTGTGTGTGTGATTTGGATAACCCCATTTGGGGTTCAAGGTTCACCCTTATCCTGCTCGCTTCCCCGCGGTGGACAGTAGCGAGTCAGCCCACCTACAGCTGCACCTGCATCCTGAGAGACCTGACGATCGACGCGCGAGCACTCATCTCCAGCAGTGGGCAATGACGTCAGGGGAGTGCTAGACCAGTGCGGGAAGTTGTAATCGCTGTATAGGCCTTAACCTACTAAATCGACCCACCTACCGAGCTAGACCTTTTTTTATTAATATTAATGTTTCGAATTTTCTACCTACCTGTTTTTCATTTACTCTCCTCCTAGGAACCTATGCCTAGGTTAGGTGGAAAAGGTAAGAGGTAGTTCTTGAGGCCGGAACATTCTTACTTTGGTACAAGTTTCGGTAATAGTCCGTAGCTCTTTTAAGTATTTCTGGTCTTTCATTTGTATAGTTTCCGTCTCTAGTCTTCAGCTTTAGCATCCAGTCTTTTTTGGAGTTCAATTCTTTAAAAGCTTTCTTTGTTCCCCCAGTATTCTCGATATGTTTTTTCAATGTATTTTGCCTATTTAGTTTCTTATCTTTTCTTATATTTTCATTTATCTTTTTACTAATTTCTGTTATTTTACTACGATTGATTTTGTTTTCTTTCCTTTGTATTAGTTCTTTCCTCTCCTGTAGCAGCTGTTATGTCTCATCAGAAACGACCTTATTGCTTCTTGGGTTAACTTTCTTGATTTCTTTTTGTAAGATATTTATGCATTTTTCATACTTGGCCTGGGTTGGTATGTTGTTTTCCTGGTTGTATTTTTCTATTGGATCTTGCAAAGTAGTCGTGACTTGGTCGCTATTACGGGTGAATATAGAGGGAGGACTATCATTATGGAAAATTCTTTTTATCTTTATGGGCGTGCTTGTAAGTCTAGCACGAACCATTTTATGGTCCGAATAAAAGTTTAGATTATGTATGATTGACACATCCTGAATCCTTTTGGCATTATTAGTCATAATTAAATCAATTTCGTTCTTATGCAGTCCGTTCGGGGCAATCCACGTCCATTGCTTTGATTTCCTTTTCTTGTAGAAACTATTGAGGATCCTGAGTTTGTTTTCTAAAGCCAAGGTGACTAATCTATCTCCATTCTTGCTTCTTTTACCATGTCCGTATTTACCTACTGTGTATTCTTCTCCATTATTGTTACACGTTCCAATTTGGCCATTAAAATCACCCATTAGAATAATGTTTTTGTGGGCATTTATAATAGTTGTTTTGTAAGTCCTCATAGAATTTTTAAATTTTAACGATGTCTTCTCTCTTATGCGATTCCGTTGGTGAGTAGGCTTGAATAATATACCATTTTTCCTTTTTATTTAATGGTAACGTTATATACAACACTGTTATTCTTTCAGATATCCCATTGATTTGTTCGATACCATGTGCAAGCCTCTTTTTAATTAAGAAGCCCACACCATACAATCCTGGTGTCTCTCCTTTGTAGTGGAGGATATAGTCCCCATAGTCGTCTATCCCTTCGCCATTTCTTCTCATTTCACTGATTCCTATTATGTCCCATTTTATTTCTGCTATGGCTAGTTCGAGTTCAATGCGCTTTTCAGTTGTTCGTAACGATCTTGTATTAAAAGTAGCTATGTATATATCCGAGGCGTGCTTAAGTATCTTTGGAGGATTATGGTCATTTTCCCCCACGAGGACCAGTCGGCTTGGGAGAGGGTATTTTGTTTCTGTTATGTTCATGTTCGCGTTTTTTGGTTGTTGTTTCCGATCGCCGGTGTCTAAATTGCTATTGTTTCTTTGTAGCTGTGTTTCCGGAGTATGATAGAGATCGACCTCTAATCATATCAAGTGCGTTTATTCTTTTGATCCATGATGGAAATGTCTGTTGTTGTTTCTTTGGTTGCGAATCAGATTGTGGGGAGATAGATATCTCTCTTTTCTTTTTATCCTTAATATTAGTGTTTTCCTTGACAATTAGTTGATCATACTTTATGTAAGCAAAATTTCCTTTTTTCCATTCTTCCATAAGCTGGGGTTGTTCCATTGGCCTTCCTCTTATCTAAGGTTTCCTTTGAGTAATCTTCGGTTATATATATCTCCTTAGTTATACTGAACACAAAATAATACTTTATTCAATAATCTGAATTAAAATTTACATAGTGTAAAATAATTAATTAAAAATAACTACCTATATATACACTAAAATAAAAATAAAATAAAACTACGAAAAAAGGGCGGGGGTCATAGGGCGTCATAAAATTCGTCCACATCGCTATCAACGTGAAAAGTGCCCAGACCGCTGGCAGCATTGCCACGTTGGATGGCAATGCTGATTCTCTGGCCAAGGAAAAGCCCAGCCCTCTGGTCACGTGAAGAGTCGACTAACCGTTTGCTTACGTCTCGAAATACTCGAAGAGCACTCGGACCCCATGGACCTAATGTTTCAACCCCAAACGGCTCAAATATATAACTTCCAATAAGGTTGTTGTATTTGCGCCGTTTGAGGTTTTCAGCACCAGCAGCAGCTGCCCCAGCACAGCCCGCCGTGCTAAGAAGATGGGATGGCGCAAGGGTGTCGACACATGTTGCATCCCACACCAAAGGCCTACCCTTACCTACCTATACCTTCCAAGGCATTATGGTCATCCCGTCTGGTCTCTTCCCATCGTCGCGCGCCAAGCCATTGGGTTCTAAAACAGCTGGCACCCCGGCGGTGACAAGAGCCCGATGTATGATGTCATTAATGCTGGCGTGCCGTGCTATCCGACCAGCGTTTCTACTGCAGGATAGGCCATGGTGTCCAAAGCAGTCGACTGCTTCACCACATTGACAACGATGTGGAGCTCCGCTGGGAGCACCCAAACGCAGACATGTAGCGATCCGGAAGGTGTTGTCACTCAACATAGTACCTATGTTGGGTGACGGTAGTGCCTGTAGCCAGAGGGCCCGACTCCCACTCTCCCACAGCCAGCAGGCGGGCACGCTCAGCAGTATTGGTGGACGTATCTCCTTTAGATTATTTTTATTCCTCTTGATTTCGTTCTTTTTCCACCCGTGTCCGAAAAAACTAGAGCATATGCTAGAAGAACTATCAGTTCTGTAAAGTGTAGAGTTCGTAGGTAGGTCGCTGGTGTGTTGGGAGGCCGGGGGATGAACGGAAACAACGGTTTTCATCGGTAAACAAACGGCGGGCGAGCGTCCTTCGCGTTGTGTCGCGGTGCGTGTGCGCGTGTTGGAATCTAACGTCTGACTGCGGGGGCCAGGGGGCGCGATGGCGCGCCAACCCTTTCCGCGAATGATTGAATGTAGAAACGAATCGCGGACCGAATGAGCACAGGCGCGAATGGGACGCTCGCGCGGGCATTTCAATTTATTCATAACATCAATAGTTCCACACATAAATACATGAAATAGGCATGGGCAACATACAAGGTAAGTATTTAGTATTAAGACACATTTAGGTTATTTAGCTTTAAGTTATAGTTTTAGGATTAGTTATAAGTTTATTAGCTTAAGTAGGTACACATTACAGGTAAGTATGAATGTGTGATGCGTCGCCTACAATCTGCCTCCTTAGTGCTAACTAGTTAGCGCTATCACTAACCCTAGGTGTAAGTAGAGCGACAGGCCTCTGGGCGGGCCGCCTTCCCCTGCGGGGGGGAACGCCCGGGGCACCCCAGCTCTGCACCCTGCACTGCCCGGCTCTGCAGTGACCGGCTCTGCCCGCTCTGCACCTGGCTTTGCACTCGGCGCTCGTGCGGTTTGAGCTCACCGAGTGCACTGACCAGCTCTGCACCCTGCTTAGCCCGGCTCTGCATCCGGGCTTTGCCCGCTCTGCACCTGGCTCTGCAGCCCGGAATCTCTCCTGTGGGTGGGGGTGGCCGCGGCTCGGGGGCGGGCAGTGGGCCCACGAGGAGGACGACTTGTCGTTGCCGACCCTCCTTTGACGTGGGATGGTCGGCAGGGACAAGTCGATGGTAGGAGGAGAGCGGCGGAGCGTCGGTCCCGACGCTTCGCCGCACACGCGGAGGGCGGCGTCTGGCCTTCGCGGATTCTGGCCAGATGCCGCATAGGAGGGGACCGTTAAGGTCCAGCGCGGTGAGGAGCATGGCGCGGCACACCGTCCAGGTGTGCCCAGCGGGGGCGTAGCTGCGCCATGCCCTGAGCGGTGTTTGGCAGGTCCTCTCGCTTCCCGGTGTGGTAAATCCATGCTGGGGAGCGGGGAAGCCTGGGCGGCGGTTGCCTCCTTTTGCGAGGACGCCATGTCGCAAAAGGAGGCAGCGGTGGGGGTGGGAGAGGGCGGTTGTACGATCGCCTGCGCCCACCCCCTGGTGGTGATTAGCGGGCGGCAGGTGCGGGGGCGCCTGTCGTCTGCATTGCACAATCACCACCCTCGTCGGGCGGGAATGGCCGAGCACTCACGGTCATTCCCGGGCCCCTCCACTGAGGGAGGGGCGTGCGGGGCCCGCCATTATGGTGGGCAGTCGTCGGCGGAGGACTGGGCGTAAAGGCTGTGCCGGTTTCCCAGTCCTCCTCCACACAGACGATGCGGGAGTGCGCTGGTTTATTTTAGTGGGTATACCGGGTTTGCCCGGGGAGTCCCACATAGCCCGTCCATTCCCCCCGATGGGCGGGTATGCGTAATGCATTTTTTTCCAGCGTTATCAAAAAAAAAAAAAAAAAGGTGTAAGTAGAGCGACGCGAGTTACAGGCCTGCGTAACAAGCCGGTGCGAGTGCGCACATCTACTACGCGGACGCGGCCATCTCTACCTGCATGGGTCTCACTTACCACTCCGTGTCGCCAGCAGCTGCGCTCCAAGTTGGGTTCGACGAGCACCACGTAATCGCCAACCTGTAAACCCTCAGACTCTGACGTCCATTTCTGACGAGGTATCAAAGTAGGTAGGTATTCTTTTACCCACGTGACCAAAACATGTCGGCCAGTCGCTGTGCCACCCGCCAGCGCTTCCTAAGTAATAAGTCAGAATTATCATATTTACCAAACTGTGGGCTAGCGGATGACGAGCCGATCAAAAAATGATTGGGCGTGAGCGCCTCTGGGTAGGACGGGTCGTCAGAAACGTGCGTTATGGGGCGACTGTTAACAGTGCTTCAACCTCAGCCATCAATGTCAACAACGTGTCAGGATGCGGAGCACGCTCCTTCAAGATTACCTTTAGGGACGACTTGACGGTGCGGATCATGCGCTCCCAAGCACCACCCATCTCAGGTGCGCCAGGGGGGATAAATTTCCACTCTACTCCCGTATGGCTCCAGCCTCGCGCACTGCCTCCTGGTCTAGGTCAGCCATGCTACGCTTCAGCTCCGTGTCGGCGCCACGCAGGTTAGTACCATTGTCCGATATTATTACCTGGGGCATACCACGACGAGCGGCCATTCGCCTAAGCGCCATAATGGTGGAGTCTGTGGTGAGGTCCTCGGTCACCTCAATGTGTATCGCGCGTATGGTCAAACACGTGAAGAGCATACAATACCTCTTAGGTCTGCTGCGACCGATGGTTACCTCCAGCGGTCCAAAAAAGTCAACGCCTGTGTACGTAAAGGGACGCCTATTGTGCTGCAGCCGGTCCGGCGGCAGGTCCGCCATGCGCTGCGGCTGCGGCGCGGCGCGTCTGTGGCGGCAGAACAAGCAACGGGCCGCAACGCTGCGGACGGTCGGCCGCAGTCGCAGCACCCAATAGCGCTGCCGTAAATTATTCACGACCAGCTCGTTCGCACCATGTAGTGCTTGCCGGTGTGCGTATTCCACCAACTAACGGGTAATCCTGTGGTGTCCGTCTAAAATAGCTGGTCGCCGTACGTCATCAGGGACTCCTGCAACGGACTCGATACGACCACGAACACGTAAAATACCTGCGTCATCTAAGTACGGCGTAAGTTGACGCAAGCGGCAGCTAGGTGGCAGCTGTTTGTTCTGCTTCAAACATGCAATTTCCTTATTAAAACTGTCTAATTGTGATTTTCGAATCAGTAGGTCCTCTGCCTCCTTCATTAGAACAATGTCAAGCTCGCAGGTCTTACGCTGACATTTTCTAATGAACAACAAAACTCTAGCGGTGGCACGGACAAGAGTAATCCAATTAGAAATGTTACCTTCATCAGGCAAAACCGGTGACGAACAGCTGTCTGCAACAACTACATTTACCGCACGTACTTCACACTCGGCGTCCTCCTGCAAATTGGTAAACTTACGATCCTTAGGCCACTGATCTTCTGGCAGCCTCAAAAACGTAGGACCCTGGAACCAGGTACTGGAGTACGCCAGTGGCGGCGCGTCATCACGCGTGGCGATATCCGCCGCGTTGTGTGCCGTTGGGACGTGTCGCCATTCACACGACTTCGTCAATTCATCAATCTCACCCAGTCGGTGAGCCACATAAGGCTTATAATTACGTGGGTCGCTGCGGATCCATTGTAGGACCGTGCTAGAATCCGTCCAGTAATACCTCTTCCCAGGCTGAACATCTTTGTGCTCGCGCTGCGTCGCGGCGGCGAGCCGCGCTCCCAGTAGCGCGCCCTGCAGCTCCAACCTTGGAATAGACACGGGTCGTAACGGGCTTACCCTGCATTTACTGCTTACAAAACACACTAGTACACGGCCATCTGCACGTGTAAAACGAAAATATACTACCGTTGCATACGCTTTTGATGAAGCGTCGCAAAAAACATGCATTTGTACGTTAACAATATCATTTTGGTTCGAATCCGAAATGTTCGATGACCACTGCTCGCCAGTGTAACAATCAATCCACTCGTGTGCGAAGCCATAGTGCCGCGGAATACGAAGCCAACACAGCTGACGTAGGTCGGCGAGCCAACTTACCCAAAGAGTATGTTCCTCGGAATGGATGCGGCAATTCCAATCGACTCCGCTGCGATGAACGTTTTGGAAAATAATTTTATTTTTTAAGGAAACCGTGAATATCATACACTGACATTAAAATGCTTAACATTTGTGCTTTAGTAGGTGATTCGGAACCATCTAAAATAGTAGGAGGTATTCTATCTAACGCAATTTTAAAACCAAAACAGTCATCGCTCGGATACCACATCAAACCGAGCGTGCGCTCATGCGTATTCGTAGCTCCTTGTGTGAGCTCAATGGCGGCAGGCGCTAGAGCGGCGGGCGGGATTGCGTCGAGAACCGAGCGGCTGTTGCTCGACCAGCGCGTAATTTCAAATCCGCCTGATTTGTGTATGTCGGTTACTTCGCGCACTAATCGGATAGCCTGACTTTCGTCTTCACATGAGTGAAGACAATCGTCCATATAATGGTCTTTGATGATAACATCGACGGCTTCGGGGTAAATATCCTGGTATTTAAGAGCATTTTTATTTTTAATGTATTGTGCGACAAAAGGAGAACAAGTGGCGCCAAAAAGTAAACTTTCCATTACACATTTTTTCAAAGGCATATCCGGGCTCTCTTGCCAAAGAAAGCGAAAAACATGTTTATCTTCATGGCGAATTTTAATTTGAACAAAGAAATCTTTAATGTCGGCTATTAATGCAATTTTATGCTCACGAAAACGTAACATAATTCCTAGTAAAGAATTATACAAATCGGGGCCGGTAAGTAAAAAATCATTTAGACAGACACCTTTAACTTTTCCCGCACAATCAAACACTAACCTTAATTTTTCGGGTTTGTTCGGGTTCTGGACTCCAAAGTGCGACAGGTACCATGTATGACTCGGCGAAAGTTCATTGTCCTCTATTTCTCGCGCGTAGCCGTTGTCAAAGAGCCGCTTCATTTCCTGACAATATTTTTCAGCATACTTACCATCAGCCTGAAATTTCTTTAATAAACCCCTTAATCTAGAATGTGCATAATCAAAAGTGTCCGGGAGAGAAAGCTGGTCTTTAGTAAACGGTAAACCAACTTCCCATTGACCACCGATGTTTCGCGATGTTTCATCCAAAATCTTTACCGCTCTCAAATGTGCCGTATTCTCACGGCGTAAGGTCGAAATTCCAATGGAGTCAAGCTCGAACGACATTTTTACCAATTCGTTTAATTTACTTACGTCACAGCTAGCTTCCGGCTCCGGCTGCGCTTGCGGATGCGTCGAGTGAGCGATATGGAAGGCGTGCGCGTTCACGGGAGAGTGAGTGAGACCATAGCAGCCATGAATGCACCATCCTAACCTGCATCTCGTTGCATACGGTTCCTGCTTGTTACCATGCAGAATCTGTAGGGGGGCTAAAAGAAAGTAATTATCTTCCCCTATCAGTAAACGAGGCACCACACATTCGCTACAGACATAATCTTTGATACCTAACAAATGATTACACTGCAATTGTTTGACGCAAGATAAGTTTTGTTTAGGTAAATTCAAATTATCGACTTGACGTAAAGTTACATTGTAATTTTCAGCATTTTGCATACAACCAGAAATGTTAACAGAAACTTTAGGTACTTCTGACTGAAATATTTCGATGCCGAATGCATCTATGAACTTAATCGGACTACATTGTGACGTTTCTAAACCTAGCTCGTTAACTAGAGTCTTATCAATCATAGAAATAGAAGCGCCATCGTCCAGTAACGCGTACGCACTAACGGTGCCCTTGGGGCCACTTAGATTCACTTTTATTACCTTTAGCATCACTTCACTAACCGCTGAAGTCGGGGCTGACGGGGCGCGCGCGCCAAGCGCGGCAGCGGAGCCCGAAACGGCGGGCGCGGGAGGGCGCGTCGCCGCGGCCGTAGTCGCGACGTGCGCCACGGTCTCGTCGCGTGATGGTGACGTAGGCGCAGGTATCGTACTCGTACTCCTTGGGTTGCTGGCGTTGTAGTGCAGGAGCGGATGGTGTGCCATCCCACAGCTATCGATGTCACATACGGGCGCCGGGCACGTGTCACGGCCGTGTCGTGATAACAGGCAGCAGTAGCATAGATTTTCTGATCTTACAAATCTCCATCTGTCCCTCTTCAGTTTGCGTTTGAAGGTACGGCACTCAGTAAGAACGTGAGGTTTCTTACAAAGCGGGCACGAAGTATTATTATTATTACTTCTACTCTCGGGCGTGGCTGTTGTTGCGAACACTGGTCGGCTCGTGAAGTGGCGCTGTCTTTCGTCGTGTTTACGGCTGGGGGGCCCGGGGTCGGGTTTTCTGTAATCCCGTGTCTGTGGTACACCAACAACAGACAACATCTTTGCTTCTCTTTTCAGGAACAATCCAAGTAGTTCAAGTTTAGGTATGTTGTTATGTACGACTTTATCGTGGGCGTAGTCCGTCCACCGGCTGAGTAGCACGCTAGGTAATTTCGATATTATGGTAGCGGCAATCTCGGGGCTTCGTAGATAGTCTCGTTGGTTTAGTGAGTCCAACGTTGCTATGCAGTTATTAACTTTGGTTGCAAAGTTAATTAATTCGTGATGATAATTAGTAGGTAAATGAGGTAATTTCCTTATCTGTGACAAGAGATGTTGAATAATAATATCAGCTTGTTAAATAATTAAATAATCTTATGTCAAAATGGAATAGAGAGAAGTGTAATCGGCATAAGAAGAAAAGATAAAATTAGATTAAACAAAATCAAAAATGTAACTAAATTTAATGATGTGAATAAAGTATGCCAAAAACACTGAAATGGAAATGGGCAGGACATATGCTGAGAGGGAAAACGGAGAAATGGACTAAAACAATAACAGAGTGGTACCCCAGGGATGGTGAAAGAAGTAAAGGTTGACTAATGAAACATTGGGAAGATGACCTCAAAAGAGTTGCCGGTCCAGAATGGATCAGAATTGTGAGAGACAGAGATAGGTGCAAGTCTTTGGAGGAGGCCTTTGTCAAAGGACAAGCTGTTGTTGGAAAAACCGATCGTTAGGAATAAATATAATATTGTATTGTAAATTATGATAAAACAGCAATAAAGGCTTATTTTATTTTATTTATTTATTGTGCGATACGAGTCCGGACTCTGGATGTAGCTAAAAGCGAACGCGAGCGCAGTCACGTGTATTGAGCCGGCGCGGATAGTCCACAGCGAGACAACGAAGTAGGGTTGTCAATTTGTGTGCGTTTCGACGGCGCGGCCACGGCGTTTTTTTTTTAAAAAACTATGCCAAGATTATGTAAAAATTTGTAGAAGATGCTTCCCAAAACCATAAATTTGTCAAAGTTATGTATATTATTATATTATATTATATTAAAAAGTTATAAGGGTTTGAACGTGGCCGCGCCATTGAAACGCGGCGAACCGCGCGGCCACGGAGATCTTTAAAACTAAGCGTTGCAGAGACCTGAAATTTGAGTACATAACAGAATGAATTTGTAAAAAAATTGTAAAAATATTGATAATATATGTAAGGACGTTGAGAATATTCTAATAAAACAACAACAACTTGATTTTACACTTTATTCGATTTATAACAACGCATAACAATCACTTAGCTAGTGTATTAACGAAATCACATAATTTGCATTACACGGTGAATTCCCACGCGGAATGTCACCAAATAACTTCATATTGCACCATTCAACGAGAATGTACTACAAAAACAATCATCACAAACCATTGTTAGTTCTGTACAGAAGAAACAAAAGCTAGACATAATTTAAACAGAAAAAATACATATAAAATGAACTTCTGTACAATATTTTATATAATTAAATAACGAAAAAGCAAGAATAAAATAAAAATTAAAAAATATATAAGAATCAAACATAACAACAAAAAGTATTGTTAGTTTCCTTAATTTGATTTTAATCAGCTGATGGCTGCGAGACACAATTTTATTGTAATTCAAAACTACTTTAAATGCTTTAAAATTAAATGTTCGGAAAATAATTTATTACTTACAACATGACTATGTAGTCAAACCAGCGGCACATAACATTATCTCACAGATGTGTGCTATATTCATACAGAACCGAACAATAACTGATATTGATAACACGCGCCGAGAAATAAACGAAATTGATAAACACAGTTGTGAGTATAATACAAAATTGAACACAAATATACAGTTGTACCGCCAGGATAATTGTGTATTTGGTACCAAAGTATACATTGATTATGAAGCTAGACTAGTCCCGAAATGGCACATAACATGACCAGCGCTAACATATAGCTGCGGGAGAGTATGTCGGCCTGGTACACGGCATGTTGAACAATAGCTACTAAACTTTGTAATTGTGTTGTGATGTAAAAAAATGCGCTTTTATCTGCGCTACAGATAATCTCAGCTTGCTTTATAAATTGCAAGTTATAGGTATTATAATTGGCTACAGTCTACATACAGTTTCTGGTACAAACTGTACAAATTTATCTCAATAGAGTTACATGTATTTCGCGCCGAATGTATTTAGTTATAGTTAGAGGAACATAATCCTATGTTTGCACATACTGACAGTTTACATGTTTGAAGCTGCGAAATGGGACTGAGATACTTTCGAAATCATACGCCAGAGTTTCACATCATCTGATAAAATAAACACATGTAAGATAAATATTTATTTTACACAAATATGCAAGACATTAGCTATGATTTTAATAAAGTAAGTAAGTAGTGTTAAATATAGACGAATTTTTATGCTATGTCTTTTGATTGAAAGTACTGTAAACCGCACGTCTGTAGTAACTTGGAACACGAAAACCGCTTTTATAGGTACGAAATAAAGGCGCTGAAAATTTGAAACTGTTACGACGGACATGCGGTTAACTTTACTGGCTTCTAAGAGTTATATCGCAGCTACAAACTCCTCACATAACTACCGCGTCAGGGTGTGGGACAGGTGGTCTACGAGTACTGCTTGGTGAACTTGTGGTGGAAGGCCTTGAAGACGTCCAGCATCTCCTGCAGCAGCTGTGGCTGCGGCAGGATGGTGGTGCGGAAGTGGTACGTGCCGGGCCGCTGCCCGAACCCAGAGCCTGGGACTATGCAGATACCTGGGGAAATAATCATGATTTTTGTTAATAATACAATAGATTATACTTTGAAGGGATTTGAAAGGGCTCGTGGCTACATAATAATAATAAATTTCCTTATAACAGGAATAACCCACCTGCTCCACGAGTCTGGTAGTACCGCGGAAACCAAAAATTATAGACCTATTCATGTTTACCAGCGGTCTATAAGGATCTTACATCCATTTTGAGGGTTAAAATTAATAAACACGTCGACGATAACTCTATCATGTCGGCCTCTCAGAATGTATGTAGGAACGGGTCCCGCGGTACTAAGGAGCTGCTCCTTATAGATATGGCCATTAGCTAACAGGTTCGGCGTTCCCGAAAGGATCTGTCGACATGTTGGATAGATTATAAGAAGGCCCATGACTCGGTGCTTCATACATGGCTCATGAGGGTGCTAGAATTGTATAAAATAGATACAAGTCTACGCACCTTCCTGATGTCATGTATGGGGCAGTGGAGCACAGTCCTTTGCTATTCAGGATGTCGAAATATCCAGAGCAATAGTGAACCTGTAAGGATCCAGTGAGGTATATTCCAGGGTTTGAGTCCACTTTGGTTTTGCCTGGCCCTGAATGCTGAATGCTCTGAGCATGCTGCTGGAGAATTAAGGGCTGGGCTATCGGTTGAAGAGAGGTGGTCAGGTTATATCTCGCCTCCTTTACATGGATGACCTGAAACTCTTTGTCCCCAGCAATCTTCAACTGACGGAGCTGCTAAAGGTAACTGAAACTTTTTTTAGCGCCATCAGGATGGAGTTTGTTGTGTCGCTCTCCTTGGCGAATGAGAACTGGCGCCTGTAGTGCTGGACGCTAACGACGTATGGGAGGTATGGCAGAGTAAGGAGCTTCACGGACGCTTTTGCCGGGCCCTACATGGGTCCGATGTAGATCAGTCAGCGTCCGTAGCCTGGCTGCGTTTCGGTGACCTCTTTGGGGAAACCGAAGGTTTTGTCTGTGCAATTATGGACGAAGTTATCATGACGAATAACTACCGGAGATTTATTGTGAAGGATGGCATAGTTGACATCTGTCGGGTATGTCACCGGCCGAGTGAATCGATCCGCCACATTATCTCTGGTTGTTCTCGTCTAGCTAACGAAGAGTACTTGCATAGGCACAACCTTGCAGCCAGGATTATCCATCAACAACTTGCTCTGAAATACACTCTTGTGGCATCGGAGGTACCGTAATACATGTATGTGTCCGACCCAGTTCTTGAAAATGGCAATATCACATTGTACTGGGATCGGTCCATCATCACTGACAGGACTATTGTAGCCAATAAGCCTGATATTGTGGTGGTGGACCTAATCGAGAGCTCAATCTATCTATCTTTCTGCATAGCCTTTTTTCCAACTATATTGGGGTCGGCTTCCAGTCTTACCGGATTCAGCTAAATACCAGTGTTTTATACGGAGCGACTGCCTATCTGACCTCCTCAACCCAGTAACTGGGTAACAGGATACCTCTTGGCTAGACTGGTGTCAGATCTCAGGCTGCAGGTCGACTACACGTAACGACTATCAATGATCTTAAAATGGCAACCGGGACCAACGGCTTAACGTGCTTTCCGAGGCACGGAGGAAACTCGAAAAAAGCTTAAAAAATGATGTAATGACTCGGTACGAATCTCACCAGTCTCCTCGAGCAGCTTGAATGCGTAGAACACGTCAGGCAGTTTGTTCTCAGCCTTCGCCGCCGCGATGGCCTTGGGAGGCAGATCGATTCTCGGGAAAGCGTACATCGCGCCCTGAAAACACGATAACATTACATTAAAATATAGTATTTTATTATTTTTAGTAGGCTGAAAATCAGCACTATTTGAGGAACATTTTTTTTTTAAATATTATTACACAATATTTAAGTCGGGAAGAAGTGGGACCCCCAGCAACACTGGGTGTGCCACATTATTATTATCCGTATCACCCAAGACTAGGATCATATCCCATACATCATTTAATGGCGTCTAGTAGTCGAACTTCCAGTAGTTATAGATAGTGGTCCTTCGTCACAGATTACCTCCCAATAGATTCCGCATAGAAGACAACTTACGCGCACCACACATCAGTTTATTTAGGCTGATATAACTCAGTGCACGGTATGATCTCTTTAGTGTCGACCAGACATTAGAGCTGTGGGGACGCTAGCGATTTCTAGTTTTAATTCTGTTTAAAAAGTGGTTATCAAACTTTGCCTCAAAAATAAAAGACGAATTGTGCAGTAAAATGGTGTGGAAAATCAACCAACCCTTCAAGTTCAAAAAACTGGCCAAGTGCGAGTCGGACTCGCGCACGAAGGGTTCCGTACCATTTTCGTAAAAAACGGCAAAAAAAAACACGTTTGTTGTATAGGAGCCCCCCTTAAATATTTATTTTATTTTGTTTTTAGTATTTGTTGTTGTAGCGGCAACAGATATACACCACCTGTGAAAATTTCAACTGTCTAGCTATCACGGTTCATGAGATACAGCCTGGTGACAGACAGACAGACAGACAGACAGACGGACCGCGGAGTCTCAGTAATAGGGTTCCGTTTTTACCCTTTGGGTACGGAACCCTAAAAAGATGGGATAACATTCCACGGGTAGGCAAAGTAATAAATATTGACCAATCTTTAAAAGGTCAAGTTATAATGATTAGCAAATCAAAATTGCACTCTTTACAGTAGCGCTCGTTGATGTATTTTGTGAAAGTCCCTTTCACTCATACAGAATTATTATATTTCTATCTTTTTCCCACTGAAGTAAAAATGTTGAGAAAAATACGTTCTTTGCTTATCGAAAAGTATCGATGATCGATATTTAATTAGGTATATAGGAGAATAAAATAATGTTGTTAAAATTTATTATTAAGAGATTAACATTTTACTTTATTTTTACTTTGAACTAATTGTGCTCTACTCATAACAAGAGCTCAGTGTTTACATAGGATTACAAATCCTACCTAATTTTCGGAATGGAAAAAATGAATGAATGGAATTCAATTTCGGAAGTCGGTGTTCCTGTTTTCGTTTCTTCGTTTTTTGATAACGACTTCCGAAATTGAATTTATTTTTCACTTTGTATTGTTTTTATTTGGAAGTCGGTTGTATTTTTTGTAAAAAGTTTTTTTATTTTTCACTTTTTAGTTGTGGTACATAATGGACCAGTTCTATAGGTTAGGTACCTATAATGTCCAAAGTGAAGCCAGAATTGATTATCCCAATAACATGAAACTTAAACAAAACCGGTGATCTGAGAGTATACCAGGGTTAACTGTTCACACCTGCGTACCCACTTTAGAGCGTACTAGTCTGATGTTATGTTATGTAATGGTAAAAACAATAAACAGACATGCGATTGCAGCTATCCCGAGTGATTTTCAGTCATTTATTGAAGAGTTCCGATGTATATCTCCAAAGTTCTTCATCAGATCTTGATGAAATTTAAATGGGACCACATGACAAGCACCAGCTTTCAAATAAAAAAAGAATCATCGAAAATTCCACCCAAAGCCGAATTGATAACGTCCTCTTTTTTGGAAAGTCGGTTAAAAAGGTGACCTATGCCTGTTGAGTCAGACTCACGCCGTTATTAAAGCAAAGTTGAACGATCTACGTCAGGAAGCGGCAAAAACAGGATTAAACATAAACATCTGGAAGACCCACGTAATGAGAACTGGTGTGAAGAACCACTCACCGTAGCTGATTGGCACAGAGGTAGTGGAACGCGTCCACAAATGTATCTACCTCGGGAGCATCGTGTTAGAGGCTGCAGGCAGTGAATAGGACATCGTTTCACGGATCGTCAAAGCTCGAGCTATCTTCGCACAGCTGAGACTTGTTTGGTAATTACGACAACTGACCCGAAGGGTTAAACTCAAAATCTTCGGCTCCAATGTCAAATCCGTGCTGTTCTACGGGTGCGAAACGTGGAAGGTCACAAAGATATCTCACTTCAAATACAATTCTTCGTCGATCGCTGTGTTGGTCGAATTATCGGCTTTTACTGACCCGAGACCATCTCCAACAGAGCTGTTGGAGTAATGCCACGAGAGCCAGGTCAAGCGTCGCAAGTGGAAATGGCTAGGCCACATGCTGCGAAAGGGTCCCGACCAAATACCCAAGCAAGCTTTGGTCTGGAATCCCCAAGAGAAAGCGTGGCCATCCCCGAGTAGGACACACGGGGATGGCCACGACGTCACACCGGGTTGACACGTTTAGCTATAAGACATCAAGGGAATCGTTCTCACCTGCACGACGTTACAGCTGAAGCCCTCCATGTTGTTGAACGTATCTACGATCATCTTGGCGCGCTGGTTCAGTGAGTCTAGCACAGCTGTCTTCTCCTTGAGCCACAGCTCGTAGGAAGGTTCCACAGGTTGTTAATAAACTTGAATCGTTTACCTGCACGACGTTACAGCTGAAGCCCTCCATGTTGTTGAACGTATCTACGATCATCTTGGCGCGCTGGTTCAGTGAGTCTAGCACAGCTGTCTTCTCCTTGAGCCACAGCTCGTAGGAAGGTTCCACAGGTTGTTAATAAACTTGAATCGTTTACCTGCACGACGTTACAGCTGAAGCCCTCCATGTTGTTGAACGTATCTACGATCATCTTGGCGCGCTGGTTCAGTGAGTCTAGCACAGCTGTCTTCTCCTTGAGCCACAGCTCGTAGGAAGGTTCCACAGGTTGTTAATAAACTTGAATCGTTTACCTGCACGACGTTACAGCTGAAGCCCTCCATGTTGTTGAACGTATCTACGATCATCTTGGCGCGCTGGTTCAGTGAGTCTAGCACAGCTGTCTTCTCCTTGAGCCACAGCTCGTAGGAAGGTTCCACAGGTTGTTAATAAACTTGAATCGTTTACCTGCACGACGTTACAGCTGAAGCCCTCCATGTTGTTGAACGTATCTACGATCATCTTGGCGCGCTGGTTCAGTGAGTCTAGCACAGCTGTCTTCTCCTTGAGCCACAGCTCGTAGGAAGGCTCGCCGGGTTGGGGGGTGCGGGCCTGGGAAATGGTAATGTTAATGAGAATACTGTGCTAAATTAAAAGGAATAATCAGTTCTTGTGAGTGATTCAATGTTAAATAAAAAATACTGAGATGTTGAATTGCGATATTACGGATGGTCATCCAAAAGAATCGAACTTAAAGCAGGTCAATTTTTTATTTACTTTATAGCAATTCCATTTCCAGTTTATCTTCAAACAAGTGTTGTAGTATTTTTGTCTTACATTTTCCATTTTTGTTACTATTTTTAACAGCTTAACATTGTAACAATTCAACTGTGCCTTTTGCAGTCCACTGTTGGACATAGAGCTATCCCTAGCTGCGCCACAACAGCCAGTCCTAAAGGTTGACTTTCAGCTCCGGCATCACGGACGCAGCGACACTGACAATGTATGGCGCACCATTCGATCTCAGCGACATTATCGCGGTGACAGTACAAGTTGTTTGACTCGAATGCGTAAGCGACAGTTTTATACGGTTCTTACCACCTTCTTTACGCGAAATAGCGAATTCTCAGTGTGGAGGCGTTAGGTGACGCCGGAGCCGGTTTGTCCAGGACCACCACGCATCCAGTCAGCCCCTGCTTTGATGTACACTCTACACTCTTATTCTCAATTACCTACTAATTTAGCCTTCGGTAGTCTCGCACTTGACCACTAAGTCACCTGATGGTTAGCAACGATGTGGTCGACGATGAAGCGCGCTTTTGCCTAGAAGAAAGCTATTTAAAGAAAATAGTAGATCACACTCACAACACAGTCCACAGCCGTCTGCCCCAGGGTCGTGGGACACAGCATGGCGGAGATAGCTTTGTACAGGTTGGCCTGCACGTCGGGGTCCAGGTTCACGAGCTCCATCCAGCCGCCGCGCAGCCCGCACTCGCCCATGTAGCCCTTACTGATGGACATGAAGGACGCCAGCTCGATCTGGTTGTACGGGGCTCCCATCTCGGTCATCACCTGACGATTGTAAGTGCTTTTTGTTGTAGCAAAATCATATGAGGAGAGAGGGAGCAAACAACTAGTTTAAAGGCGAGAGTGTTTTGTTTAATCAAGAGCGGAGCGAAGGATTCTAATGCAGAATCCTGAGCAGCGAGGCATTCAAAGTACATCACTCGAGCTTAAAATAGTGTTGCTCCCGAGGTGGACACTCTACTTTTTATCGAATGAGAAACCTCTATGAGAAATTAAGTGCAACTTATGAACAAGAACGTTACCTTTATTTATTTACATACAATTAGGAACCATAGAAATAATTAGACGCTGATGTTTATATTTTAACAATTATAGAAGTGCATCGTAACAAATAAAATAGTTACGATGCACTGTACAGTTGAAGGTTTATTTTTAATTAGACTTGCACGCGGTTTTCCAGCCAGTCACTTATTCAATACAATGTTCCCGTGCGGTCCGAAATAGAACTATAATCGCTCATTAGCCCTTCAACTCATACATTCTTCGTAATCGATTTTAGCGATGTAATCCTATTTTGGACTGCATGGTTAGTGTTTCAGCTCTTTGCTGATTGGAACATTTACTAACAATATCCAAATTCAAATCACTTTTAGTCCCTGGGGATTAATGAGCTATTTTAGTCCGTTTACGAAGAATAAATTACCTTTTTTTCATACAAACATGAGTAGATTACAAGAACAAAAGCAATAAGTAGTAGGTAGGTCGGTAGGAAGGCTCGCGTATGACCATTATCTCACCTGAAGGTAAGCGAACTTTTAATGTCTGCTTTGTGAGGAGCTATAAACGATTTTATGATATATTATTATTCATCTATATACTAGATCTGTTTCAAACGGAATGATTTAGGATATTTTAATTAAAAATCTTCTTACAAAAAATACAACCGACTTCGAAAAAAAAACTACAAACCGAAAAATAACTTCAATTTCGGAAGGCGGTGTTCCTGTTTTCGTTTCTTTGTTTTTTGTCAAACAAGTAACATGAACGGATTTATGTGTTCTAACATGTCTATAATATTTAACAATATGTATGTGCTTGAATACGGTTTTAAAAGTTCAAGAGCTATTTGGAGGTTTTATTTTTACAAGCCAGTCAGTTGCTCACCTTCTTGAAGGAGAAGAACTTGCTGTCCTTGTCGTACACGTTGTCCTGGTACACCTCGTCGGCAAACACGAACAGCGAGTGCTTCTGTGCGAACTTGATGATGTCCTCGATGTTTTTGCGCGTCAGCACCTGCGGGGGGGAGGAGGGGGGGGGGGGGGGGGGCAGGCGTCAGTGGACGAGTGGGGACCACAGCATCAAGTGCAGTCGAGCGGCTCGCCAGGGGCGGGGGCGGCCGACAGCAGGGCCTCGTCCGCCGCCGTCAATATAACACTAGGAGTGTTATATTGACGGCGGTGGGCTTAGTTTAGACTTATCCAAAACTTGAAAATATTTAGCTGAGCTGAATTGACCCACTCATACCATAAATAAGCGTGGCACATCATTTCTTTCAATTTGCTTCGCTCAATATTACATCTTTACTTTAAATAAATTCAGTTACAAAAAAGTAAATTTTAAGCAAATTAAAATCTATTGATAATGAAAATCTGTAGATTAATTGCTTTGACAATAATTGCATGCTTGAATCGTGTCATTGAAAAAAATATTATTAATCCCAAAACACAGAAGCGGCAGATTTTACAGGCAGCTGAATTCCATTAACAAAAACGCAATAAATGCCTCAAATTATCTTTACCAAATCTTGACAATGAAACACGACATAATCGTGTAGGGAAAAAAGACACACCCAGGTCTCTTAGCAGCATTGAACCTGGCCAAATTGGCAACGCACGATTCGGCAACTGCCTTCAAAGACAGATTCAAGCCTCCGGCCACAGTTGGGCGAGGCTTCCCGGCGAGACCGGATCTGAGGCCCAGTAACGCGCATTTCTCAGCAACAGTGCTGTCGTACGCATACCAAGGTTTTAGCAAATCGTTTATTTGCAGTACGAATAATATTCCTGACAGTATCAACGCCTAACGGACCCCGGCATTAATAGGCAGTTGGTTACACGAGCGGTCACAAATAACCACTCCAATAGACTCAGGAAGTCTGCAATCCAATTGTTAAAACAAAGTTGTCTCACCTGTCCCGTGGGGTTCCCTGGGTTGATGACCACGAGCGCGCGCACGGCGTGCGTCGTGCTGCCCGCGAGGAAGGCGCGCTCCAGCTCGGCGGGGTCCAGCCCCCAGTTGTTGTCCTCGTCCAGGTAGTAGCCCACCTGCGCCAGCCCGTACTCCGCCAGCGAGGCCGAGTATAGTGGGTACTGCGGGATCGGGATCAGCACGCCTAAACACAGGGAATTCATCTATTAATAATGTCACTGAATATTTGCAAACACCGTCAGTTTTTAATAAATCTAGCCAATTGTTAACTGTCAATAAATAATTTGACAGTTTATTATCAAACTCATCATCTGCCTAGCCTTTTCCCAATTGTTTTTGGGGTCGGCTTCCAGTCTTACCGGATTCAGCTGAGTACCAGTGTTTTACATGGAGCGACTGCCTATCTGACCTCCACAACCCAGTAACTGGGTAACACCATATCCCTTGGCAAGACTGGTGTCAGATCTGAAGTATCTGTCTACTCGTAACGACTGTCAAAGATCTTCAAATGACAGCCGGGACCAACGGCTTAACGTGCTTTCCGAAGCACGGAGGAAACTCGGTATGCTGAAATGGTCACCCATCCACGGGCCGACCTCGGCGAGCGTTGCTTAACCTTGAAGATCGATCCGTGCGGCTGTTATTATTTAGCCACGAGTTTACTATCAGAGTATCAAATAAAAAATATTTTCAATAGATAATTTCGTTTGCAATAAAACAAAACGCATCAAAGTTCGGTCATTTATAATCAATCCCTGTCTTGCCGTCAGATTCTAAACTAAACAGCGACATATTTATCCATCTCATTTTCTACTAGATTCTGTTAAATTTTAATCTGTATTGGCTCTGCCTCAGCAACTACAGAACATAAAGTAATAAATTTTGAGAACATTTTCTTCGAATAATTTCTCTCTGCAGCCGATAAGGTAAATGGTCGTAAATTCATGTTCAATTAAAATTGTACGTAATTTCAGAATAAACGTAGATAGAATAATATAGTAACTATGACAATTCTATTTTCGAATCACAACTTTCAAATCTAATCTACTTTATCAGTGAAAGACAACATACCTAATATTATAATAATAATAATTATAATAATTAAGCCTTTTATTCCGAATATATACATTTGTTACACTATTGTTAAAAATACAAAATAAACTATAAAATATCTCTTAGTTCGGTGTGCCTATTGGCAAAGGCCTCCTCCAAAGATTTCCACTGGTGCCTATCTTGGGCGACCCTTCTCCATTTTGGTCCAGCAGTTAATCTAAGTTCGTCTTCCCACCTTGAGTGCTGTCTTCCTCGATTTCTTTTACTGTCTCTTGGGTACCATTCTATTACCTTCCTGCTCCACTTTCCTACCTTTTCACGCATCGTATGTCCTGACCATCTCCACTTTTGCAGATCGATTCGCATGAGTACGTCGGTGAGTTTTGTTTTTTCTCTGAGATCTATGTTTCTAATTTTGTCCTGACGTTTATATCCCGTCATGCTCCTCTCCATTGCTCTTTGTGTTCTGGCGAGCTTTTCTCTTAGTGTAATGAAATTATAATAAGTGGCAACATTCCGGAAGCATGGACAGAATCCCACATCATCCTACTGCACAAAAAAGGCGACAAGGAAAACATAGAAAACTATAGACCGATAAGTCTGATGTCAAACCTGTACAAAGTTTTTGCAAAGATTATACTAGACAGAATAAGCACACTGCTAGACGAACAACAACCAGTTGAACAGGCAGGATTTCGAAAAGGCTATTCGACGATTGACCACATTCATACGATTAGGCAGGTATTAGAAAAATATAAAGAATACAACAAAACAATTTATATAGCTTTTATAGACTACGCCAAGGCTTTCGATAGCTTACATCATGAATACATTTGGGAAAGTCTTGACGAACAAGGAATAACAGGTACCTACATCAAAATCTTAAAAACTATCTACTCGAACAGTAAGGCCAGAATACAGCTGGAATCCTTAGGAAAAGAATTTTGTATACACAGAGGAGTGCGGCAAGGAGACCCTCTATCCCCAAAATTGTTTTCTGCAGTATTGGAAAATGTCTTCCGCAGGCTAAACTGGAACAAGTACGGCATCAATATAAATGGGGAAAGACTTCATCACCTCAGATTCGCTGATGACCTGGTATTACTGGAAGAAAACCCGGGCAGTCTTGAGTATATGATCAATAATCTAAATGAAGAGAGTATGAAAGTAGGGCTAAGAATGAACACCAATAAAACCAAATTAATGACTAATAGTGTAAAAACAGAAATTAGGATAAAAGGAGATTTGCTGGATTATGTGGAAGAGTACATGTACTTGGGTCAAGTTATTTCTATAGAAGACCAGATGACGAAAGAAGTTAAACTCAGGATCGCAACTAGTTGGAAGAAATACTGGTCGCTGAAGGAGATAACGAAGTCCAAAGACTTAGGCATGTCAATAAAAAGAAAAACATTCAATTCTTGCATACTACCTTGCTTAACGTATGGTTGCGAAACTTGGACCCTCACAAAAGCACTAAGACAAAAGCACTAATATTATAATGCATGCAGAAAATGACGGTCGTTAGCCGCTCAAGGCGTCAAGGCCGCGTGAATGGTCCCTAATGACGAGAGTGTGCGAATGTGAGCAATCACTCGGTGACGGCGTACTACTGTTGAGAACTTGCCAACTAAACGTGTTACTGTTAGACAAATTGGCGGTGACACGTGGCCGGGACGTGACTCGCTCCTTCTGGAGTGATGTAGGTCGATTTTAGGAGTCTTTTTGTCCGTAGGATGTGCCGGAGTAAGGTGTTACGCATGCCTTCACGAAATCATCATCATCATCATCTGCCTAGCCTTTTCCCAACTATGTTGGGGTCGGCTTCCAGTCTAACCGGATTTAGCTGAGTACCAGTGTTTTACATGGAGCGACTGCCTATCTGACCTCCACAACCCAGTAACTGGGTAACACGATACCTCTTGGCTAGACTGGTGTCAGATCTCAACGACTGCCTATCTGACCTCCACAACCCAGTAACTGGGTAACACGATACCTCTTGGCTAGACTGGTGTCAGATCTCAAGCGTCTGACTATTCGTAACGACTGTCAAAGATCTTCAAATGACAGCCGGGACCAACGGGCTTAACGTGCTTTCCGAGGCACGGAGGAAACTCGGTATGTTGAAATGGTCACCCATCCACGGACCGACCTCGTCAAGCGTTGCTTAACCTTAAAGATCGACCCGTGCGGCTGTTATTATTTAGAAATCAATGCTTGGAATTGATGATCGAATACGGGGATCTTATTTGCCTTTATTCTGGCATATACTTTCACAGTACAAGTAAGGTTGAAAGGATAAGTGTCAGCTTTGTGTTCATTTAATAGGTTATGGTACAAGGGATCTGGGACTGAATGAAAGACTATATGGATTTAAAACTACCACACAGTTGAACATAGAACCTCCTCCTTTTTGGAAAATCGGTATGAAAGAAGATATATTTAGTACCTAGCTGTTGCCCGCGACTTCGTCTGCGTAGCATTAGTACTTTAAATAGTCTATTTTTTATATCGCGCCATAATATTATAGGTTTGTGGGCCACCTTACTTGAGAAATTATTATTAGTTCGCCATACAAACTTCTACACCCTGTCCACCCCCAAAAGTATTATTTCCAGGATAAAAAAACTATCCTATGTCCTTCCGAGGATCACAAACTATCTCCATACCAAATTTCATCTAAATCGGTTTAGCGGTTTAAGCGTGAAAAGGTAACAGACAGACTAGCAGACAGACACATTGTGCCTATAAAGCAAAATAATGATGAACGACAAGACAAAGAAGTAATATATAACGCATTATATTCCATGCAATTATTATGTACCGAGACACTTAGCCGAGGAAATGAATATGAGTTATTACTTTAACCTTGAACATTATTAGCAAACAGGTACAAAGTGTACTTCACTCGCGTTTAGATCAAATAATAATTTACCGATATTAAAACAAATGGCTCGGAACGAAAGGAGGCGTATGCTAGGAAAATTATAGCAGCCATAGCCCATAACGTATGGTACCTATGACATAAAATTCATATGAATATCGAATGTTAACACTACCAACATAGGTTTACGTTCCACAAATAGGTGTTCTGTGGCATACCAACACTAACAAAGGGGCATTAATACAAGGCTGGATACTAAAGGCCAACCGCGGGTATTATGTTAGTGGCTCAAAGGCTTCTTTTTTACTTTCGCAATTACTATAAAAATCCTTATTTTCAATTTATGTTGATTTAAAAAAAACAACTTTATGTTCTTGTAAATTAAATTGATTTCAGAATGATGTAGCGCAAACTGAACTTAAAGCGTGGATTTTAAAGTTCGTTTTTCCAAAAACTCATTTTATTTATTTTCATGTTACCGAAAACTGTTTTGTTTGTACCACTGCATATGCAGTCGCCGATAATTTGCTAGCGCAAGTCGCCTGTCTTCGAAGACACTAATATAATACATTACTGCAGCGGCCAGCAAGAGGCATTGATGGACGAATGTGTAAATGTGGGCCACATACGTAAGTCTATCAATGCCTAGTTGTGGCCAAGGCTTGTATAGTACTTTTCTCAAATAATACGCGGAAATTAAAACCAAGTAGCACCTAGAACTCATTTTTAAACCCCGCTGGTAAAAGAGGGGTGTTATAAGTATCACGTGTGTTGCTGTGTATCTGTGTATCGGTGTATCTGTGTGTTTGTCTGTGGCATCATAGCCCCCAAACAGTTTAACCGATTTTAATTTAGTTTATTTTGATTGAAAGGTGATTTTGTCGAGAGTGTTCTTAGCTATGATTGAATAAAATCGGCTCAGCCCTTCAAAAGTTATTGGCGTTTTACTGTTTGAATCGGGGAGTTTTTGCAAGATAAATGTGTCGGGGGTTTTTTAACCCCCGCCGGAAAAAGAGGGGTGTTATAAGTTTCACGTGTGTTGCTGTGTATCTGTGTGTCTGTGTATCTGTGTGTCTGTCTGTGGCATCATAGCGCCTAAACGGATGAACCGATTCTGATTTAGTTTTTTTTTTGTTTGAAAGGTGATTTTGTCGAGAGTGTTCTTAGCTATGTTTGAATAAAATCGGTTCAGCCGTTCAAAAGTAATGGGTGTTTTACTGTTTGAATCGGGGTGTTTTCGCAAGATAAATGTGTCGGGGGTTTTTGAAATTTTGAGATTTTACTTGTTAAATTTTGAAACTTTACTTGTGTCAAATACAATTACTTTTCGAAATCAATGACGAACAACAATAATTATTCCCGTTATTTTTTTTCTTTATACTGCTTTCTATTTGCAAGCCAGTTCGAAATTTAAATAAAACCTTTGATAAGTTACCTCCTTGTTTGCCATGTTTGGAAGTAAAAGGTCGTTCCATTTTTAAATTACATGACAGATATGAGTTTACTACAGAGAGTTTGTAATTATACAAACTCTCTGGTTTACTATGTAATTTATTTGGCCGCTAAACACGACATATATGGATTATCATACAACTTTTGCTCGCATGTATATGGCCAGTACAGCAATTTCGATTTATCTCGAAGATGATTGTCAAAATAATGCTCAAATTTCCAAGCATGTTTGAGAAAATATTATTATGCTAACGATAGCCAGCATACATAATCTCCTTGTATACTAATCTATTTACGTAAACTGCGTTAATAATCAGTAATAGCTTTCAATATGCACGGATTGTTATGAAAATGAACATGATGTAACAGAGAACGCATATATTACATAATACAATGGTGTATAATGTTTATACGATAAACGTGTTTGGTGTAATCTCCGCCGGTTAACTTACCTTGACTTTGCTTTCCATTTCCCGCGTTTGAAAACAATGGCGGTTATTGCTTTTACTTTATTTTTAAAACGCATTTATTAGCTTGGTATGTATGTATCTATGTAACGGAATCTTTGAATGTGATTTTCACCCCCGTCAAAACGTCGGATTAATTTAAATCTTTGCACACTTATCAAGGACCGGTGACAATGCAATAATTTAAATAGTTTGCCCTATTATCTTTACCAGGATCTTCAGGATTAGCGATTGAACTAAAAAATTAAAAAAGCGTGGGGTGCGTTTTAAGATATTTTCCTTTTTTACTTTTACGAATAAGTTTCAATAAAATATTATACCTAACAACAATGATATTCAAATAAACAGATATGTTATAAGCGCGCGCATTGTGAAGACTCGAATAGTAGACAATTGTATGATTTAGTCTTTAGTTTATGTCACGCATGGCGAAGAGCGATACGCTTTGTTGAAAAAAAAACAAAATTAAAAAAATGCCATCGTGTGTATTTAGAAAGTGTACCAATTATAATACCAAATTACATAAAACAGAAGGGATCTCATACCATATGTAAATACGCAATACACCTCAATTTACTAAATTAGTAAATTGAGGATTTTCAATTTTTTTTCCTAATTTTCTGATATTTGGAGGTTACAAAAAGAAAAAACATTGGTTGTCAGAATAATGTTTGTTTACATTCACACGCAAGTGACAAACACTAGCTGTCTCTTTTTTTCTTGTTTGTTTTATCAAGCCATCCCTTTCGACATTGTAGTGAAATGTCAGATGAATGAAAAGTGTGTATGTGTTCTGCCGCTGCTGCGCGGAACACTTTTTTCAATTGTTTTGTGAGTGTATAACGTATCTGTTTATTTGAATATCATTGCCTAACAATAAACATCAAGAACCCTACACTTTTTTACTTTTTTTTTTTAAATCACGTTATTCTTAATTTAAATTTATTAAAAATTATTTTCTACTTTTTAGTTTGGATTTCTATTAAAGCGTGTTTTTAAACTATTATATATTTACTTTTGATTGAACTTTACATTGACTTTTTATTATAAATGAGTAGATTTGATTTATTCTAAAACAATAGGCTTAGTAAGGCCCACTTGCATGAAAACTTAAAACTCAGAGTTAGTTGCTAACACAAGGTTGAATTGACAGTTTGTCATGCAATATGTATATATGCAATATATATATACCTCGTGTTACTAACACGAGGTTTAATTGAAAATATATTATACTAACTCTCGAGTTTTTCGTGTAAGTGCGAATAGTTTTTGATTTAGGTGTAGATTAGAAAGTCACAGTTAACTAAGTATTTTATTAATATATACTGTGTATATTTTTATCTGTGCAAATAGTTTTTTTTTATTTATAAAACAATAAAAATTTAAGATAATCTTTGCATTTCTTTAAGTATTTCAATATAAGTTTTATAGCATAGTCGCTAAGGTAATTTACATATGAACACAGCGACATTATTTAGCTATTTATCTTTACCCTAACTACTTTATTATTCTGCGCTAGTTACTGCTGATTACATTCTACATACAAACAAGTTGTTTTAACTAACTTAGGTAGTTACGGTACGGGCTACATTATAACACAGTTTAACAATGAAATTATGCTCTATTACCCTCATTTTAAAACTGAAATTACGTAAATTTTATAACTAGTAGGTACACAGGCTTTCTGTGGTGTGTTGCACCTGCAAAACGTGTGGTACTAATAGGAAAACTAAAAGGAAAATAAACAAACTTCAAAGACAGCGGTTAAGAGGCAGGTTTGCGAGCGTGAGAACTTATTTTAGAACCCACACATCGACATTTTCACTAACACATTTGCATCACACATTGTAGTGTACACGCACCCAAGAACAAGTGAAAAATTATGCGGCGCGACGGGCATGATATAGCTTCAATGCGCGTTCGCTTCTGAAGGATTTGTAAGCTTGTCTCAAAAACGCGCAATGTATTAGCTATTGATTCACCGCTCCGCACGGCACGCGTGCCCATAGTAATATAGTCGTGAATAAAGGGTGGGGTCACAGTGTAATCGGTTGTGTAGTTTGATTGTTAGAAAAAATAATTACTATATGTTATTTTATTTCATCATTTAAATTATTGTTATGATAAGTACAAAAAATAATGCTTGATTGAATGATGTTCTCTAATTTATTTATTTTATTGCTTAGATCTAGAACCTTTTTTAGGGTTCCGTGGCCAAATGGCAAACAAAAAACGGAACCTTTATATATTCGTCATGTCTGTCTGTCTGTCTGTCCGTCCGTATGTCACAGCCACTTTTTCCCGAAACTATAAGAACTATGCTGTTGAAACTTGATAAGTAAATGTATTCTGCGAACCGCATTAAGATTTTCACACAAAAATAGAAAAAAAAACAATAAATTTTGGGGGTGCCCATACTTGAAACTGAAACAAAATTTGTTTTTCATCAAACCCATACGGGTGGGGTATCTATGGATAGGTCTTTAAAAATGATGTTGAGGTTTCTATTATATTTTTTTCTAAACTGAATAGTTTGCGCGAGAGACACTTCCAAAGTGGCAAAATGTGTCCCCCCCCCCCCTGTAACTTCTAAAATAACAGAATGATAAAACTAAAAAAAACATATGATGTACATTAATTACCAAGAAAACTTCCACTGAAAATTGGTTTGAACGAGATCTAGTAAGTAGTTTTTTTTTAATACGTCATAAATCGTAAACCGCAATTTACCAAGTACGGAACCCTTTGTGCGCGAGTCCGACTCGCACTTGGCCGGTTTTTTCAACTCATGATGGCTTATAAATATGTTAGGTATTTTGTGTATGATTTTATTGTACAAGTAGGTTTGTGGCTGCTTAATGTTAAATGCCACAACGCACGTTGCACAATGAGCTGCGTAAGATTGTCTAGTTGAGAAATTAATTAGTTTTCCTCCTACGAACTTTGCAACAACACTTTTAAAAACCTCTGCTATATTACTATTGACTTTATAAATTAAGCTTTTAGCATTGTTAACTAATCTTGAGACAAGTTTTATTTTGGCAATAAAAAAGGTGTAAGCTTTCATTACCGGCAATTTTTTTTATCAGTACCAATTTTTCGCGCGCGTGCTCGATTATAAAACAAATTACTGGAGCGTAACGCTCCATACTAAAATGTATGGGGAATAGAAAACAATTTGTGTAGAAAAAATAACAATGTTGAAACGTGGATTACTATCATTTGGTGTGACTTATTAGATAAATAAAACGGTGAACGTCATATTCATACTTTCGTGTCACGATATATCTAAAGAGATTTATAAAAAATCTTCTAGAATTATGACAATAGTGCAAATAGAAAAGGTCGATTTAGATGTTTTTGAGAGATTTCAACAATTTTTTTTTTTGAAATTTAGGATGGTTTTACAAATATCTCGCGGTGAAACTGTTGGCACATCTGTTAAGGTTCTTCATTTTTTTTTTTGTGTAATTCAGCGCGGTGAATCTTTAGAAATAACGAAAACTGTAAGTGCCTTTTTAGGTGTTTCTTAAGGACTCGCCTCTTAATATGATTGAGTCATATGAATATCACGGTCTTTCTGCATAACTTATTTGCAAGTACCTACTTCAACTAAATATCTCCTGCTGCCTCGTTGGTCCAATGGACGCAACCGCTACTGTTGAGCGCATGATTCTAGGTTCAATTCCCGGATCGGGCAAAGTGTTACTACGTTTTTCCATCAGGAATTACTCAG
Source organism: Orthosia gothica (assembly GCA_949775005.1). NCBI lineage: Eukaryota > Metazoa > Arthropoda > Insecta > Lepidoptera > Noctuidae > Orthosia > Orthosia gothica. The sequence continues at coordinate 661,694 of OX459069.1, forward strand.
TAGCAACCCGCAGCCTAATTGTTTAACGTGAATTCGGCAAGGCAAAGGGTTTGACCCCATGAAAGCGTATGACATTTTCTTTTAATAATCATACACACATACATACATAAACTCACGCCTTTTTCCCATGGGGATAGGCTTTCATTGGTGAAGACACTCTTTTCGAAACAGTCCAAAAAAAATTGGCAATGCCTACCTAATTATTTAAAAAGAATTTTTCATACTCTTTCATGGGGTCAAATCCTTTGTCTTGCCGAATTTACTTACGTAATTAGGCTGCCGGTGTCTGGATTTAGCCTGTAGCTGAAGTGCGCAAGTGAATTCGAAATTTGAAGGCGAAGGATTTGACCGCCATCAATCTCGACCTATCAAATGCGAGATGAATGACGCTATGTGGATTTCCGTCTGTGTCATTGGTCGATTGATAGCGGTCAAACCGTTTGCGTTGCCGTATTCACTTACAAAATATATATTACATGGCACATAGCTATTAAGTGCTATTAAGTGTACCTACTGTTATAGGCGTGATATTATGTTAAGTTTCTGCTCGAGTCGATGAAAAGATATTAGGACGTAGGAACGTACCAGCCACAGCCATAATAAGATTAAATCTGCCTAGCCTTTTCCCAACTATGTTGGGGACGGCTTCCAGTCTAACCGGATTCAGCTGAGTACCAGTGTTTTACATGGAGCGACTGCCTATCTGACCTCCACAACCCAGTAACTGGGTAACACGATACCCCTTGGCTAGACTGGTGTCAGATCTCAAGCTTCTGACTACTCGTAACGACTGTCAAAGATCTTCAAATGACAGCTGGGACCAACAGCTTAGCTGGCTTTCCGAGGCACGGAGGAAACACGGTATGTTGAAATGGTCACCCATCCACGGAACCACCTCGTCAAGCGTTGCTTAACCTTGATGATCGACTCGTGCGGATGTTATTATTTAGCCACGAGGTCCTAAGCTAAATGAGTACAAACGTAAAAAAAATACCTGAACATCAAAATATGCCGACAACTTTCACAAATCCTCATTTCAACAATCAGATAGGTAATAAATGTCAATTACAGTGATATTACAGAAAAGCCTCTCTGATAGCAACTCGATGTGTATCAGACCCCAGCTACTCCGTTATCGAACGAGTGCGATTACAGCGATAGCCGTCAAGATAAGACGATTACATCACAGCAGTTTTAATAAACTCATGCTTATTGGCGATATTATTTAATAGAGAGGTGGAGTTTTGTGTGCAGTGTGCATTCATATACCTAAGGTGTAAGTACTCGTGAAGTGGTACTGTAAACAAACCTTGTTATTTATTACCCGACTGCCGAAGAGGGTAATGTGTTTATCAGTCTATGTATGTGTTTGTTCCTATATGGCGTTCTAGAGACCAAACGCGTTGGCCGCGTTTGATGATTCTTACGTCAATCGCTTCGTCTTAACCCTGCGAGTGTCACTGGCTACGTTAAAATTTGAAAAGAAAAATGGCGGACTTAGGGCGCCGTTTTGTAAGGATTTTTTTTTCCCTTCCGAACCCATCGTGTGGTGTATCAAAATAAAGGGTTTTAAGAGGTGATTTCAAAAATATATAACACTTATACATAGGCTCATAAACACATTACCCTCCTTCGGCAATCGGGTAAAAAATCAGCAGAGCTATAGCCTCAACTCCCAAACTTAAAAATCGCTCATGTTCAAAATCAGAAATTTTTAAAATCAATTAAAATTAAGTCTGAATTCTACTGTCTATCGGTATCTATAATCGACAATGAAAGTCATTTATCTGCCATCCATCTAGTGCCGAGTGCACTGGATCGGTCTGAACAGTACATGTCAACGATAAACCACGACGTAGATGCACCTAAAGTTCCTTAAAGTGCAGTTTTCCCTGTTTAGTAACTTATTCTGTTCGCTATACTACTAACCAGACCCTTTTACAGTGTCCCCAGGGATGTGCCAATAGGTTTGAACGGAGAGGGGCTTTTAAGAGGTCACCCCTTCTATGTGCTGATGGTAATCTAAAGATCTCTTAGTTCTCGGTGGTTATTGGTGGTATACTAACCGGAGTCCTTGCCGTCCACCTTGTTGCACAGCAGCTGCAGGCAGTTCTTGATGCCGTTGGAGGCGCCGCCGGTGAGGCAGATGTCCTGCCAGTTGGCGGGGTGGCCGTCGCGCCGCTCGATGTACTCGGCCACGTGGCGCCGGATCAGCTCGATGCCGTGAGACATCGTGTACGAGCCCACTGACTGCCCGCTGAAACATTCGATAGTCTATAAGAATTTTGCATTGAGGAACTCGTTGCTAAACAACAGCAGCACGAAGAAGTTTTAAGCTTTAGCTGACCGCCTGACCGCATCTATTACGTACAGACTCCCCACTGGGGCTGGTTGATTTGCTTTACAGTAAAGTATATTCTAATCTTATAGTAGTAAAAGTCATAGTCAAGCCACGCAGGGCCTGGAACCGTTTCTGGATCTGGGTTGTTGAGATCAGAAAGGCAGCCGACTCATGTTCAATTCTAGTATTAATTTGCATCTGGTAATACTGAAGCTGACCCCAACCGGATTGGGAAAAGGCTGCGCAGACATTGTTGAGTAAGAATTAGTGGGTTGAAGAACATTGTAAGTACAGCACCCTTAAAGGACGCTTTAGTTATTCACGATTTGGCAGAACCAATGCGCCGCCATTTTATGTATGTGTCTCTTAACCATTTAAAAAGATGTGAACTTACCCACAAGCTCCCAACACCTCCTTGGCCCTCTCCTTGACATCGGATGGATATTTGCTGGATTCAATAAGTTCAGGGTTCACGACGCATGCCAAAACCTGCGCAACAAAACATAGCATCAATTACCTATTACCACTTACACTGGCGAAATATTGGGGTACATCGCTGCCTAATTCTTCGAGAAGTACAAGCTTGATTTTATTGTAGAACCGCATGCGGTCCATCCGTCGCGGACGGACCGGCGCGGTCGATCCGTCGCGGATATATGTCATACGCAGCGGATAGTAATCTTCACATTACCTATAATGAAAAGTAATTAACCGTAACTGCTACACAAGTCATTGAGATAATTATAATGATTGACTAACAGGCTGGTCTCAGTCTGTCAATGATTGCGAAAAATAACTGACATAGGTAGGTAGGTAGGGTACAAATGTTTACTATTCTCTGGACATTCATACTACGCATGAAAGACTCTCTTAACCTTATCAGTCCGTCAAGCTACTATTTTAAGATAATAATAATAAATAATAACAGTTATGATGGAGTTAGAAATAAGCCATTGTTTTGTTTACGGCTTTCATTATTCCTATTATAAGTTAATTAATTATTGTATAATCTACCTACATAACTAGTTATAAACAGCTACAGGTGTCGATCTTCAAGGTAAAGCAACGCTTGCTGAGGTCAATTCGTGGATGGGTGACCATCCATTACAAACCGAGACTTCTGCATACCTCGGCAACCACTTAAGCCGTTAGTTCTATATTAGCTGTCATTTGTATATTTTTGAGAGTCGTTACGGCAAACAGAATTAAAAAAAAACTTAATTTAAAAAATCAAAAAACCCGACTGCTTCAAAAGCGAACTAGAAAGTCGTAAACAAGGAAAAAATCATGCTATGCAGGCGGAGGATACACCAGATTTTGATTTTTTCCTTGTTTACGACTTTCTAGTTCGCTTTTGAAGCAGTCGGGTTTTTTGATTTTTTTAATTAGGTAAGTTTTTTAATTTATAACTTTTTAGTTAGTTTTTTTCGAATTCGATAAATTTAAACATATAAGTGTTATATATTTTTGAAATCACCGCTTAAAACTCTTTATTTTGATACCACACACGATGGGTTTGGAAGAAAAAAAAATTGGGCCCCCACAATATGGCACCCAAAATCCGGCATTTTTCTATTATCCAATTTTAATGTAGCCTATGACACTCGCAGGGTTAAGACGCATCGATTGTCGTACGAATCATCAAAATCGGCCAACGCGTTTGGTCTCTGGAACGCCATATAGGAACAAACATACATACATACATACTTACTTCATCATATCAGCCGAAAGACGTCCACTGCTGGACATAGGCCTACATACTTACTTACATACATAAATACATACATACATACATACAAAGACTGATAAACACATTACCCTCCTTCGGCAGTCGGGTAAAAAATGGCACCGATCTTGCTTGATGAAACTGTAAAAACGTGTACAAAAATACTATAAACAAATCATCACGGTATTTAAAAAAAAAACACGAACCGAGTAAACCCTTTTTTACCCGACTGCCGAAGGAGGGTAATGTGTTTATCAGTCTATGTAAGTATTTATGTATGTATGTACCAGGCCCCTCAGAAAGTATTGCGAAAAAAAGTTTTTATATATGGGAGACTGGCCAGTTATAATGTTTTTCGAAAATATGATTATTTATAAGTAAAAATAAGTAAGTTCCAATTTCAAAATTTCCCTCCACATTTTTTGCGAGTTAATTCAAAGTATTGTGTCTCACTGAAATATGGATCTGCGCCGGGAACATTTTAGAGCTATGATTTTATACGATTTCAAGTGTCGCCTGAAACCGGATGAATCGTACGATAGACTTCAAATGGCATTCATGGATGAAGGCCCTTCCAAGGCAACCGTGTATCGTTGGTATAACGAATTCAAGCGCGGTCGACCAAATTTAGGGGATGACGAAAGAAGCGGTCGCCCTTTGACGGCTGTTACCGAAGAAAACGTGCTAGCAGTGAAAAATTTAATCCAAGACAATAGGCGAATTACATATCAGGAGATTCAACACATATTGAAGATTGGATCGGGAAGCGTTCACGAGATTCTACACAGCCATCTTCGCGTGAGGAGGATAGTATCACGCTGGGTGCCGCACAACCTCACCGATGCTCAGAAGCAGGCCCGGGTGGAATGGTGCCGTGATATGCTTAACAAATTTGAAGCAGGCTCGTCTCGGCGTGTTTACGACATCGTTACAGGTGATGAGTCCTGGATTTATCAATACGACCCAGAAACCAAGCGCCAGTCGACTGTTTGGGTGTTTCAAAATGAGCCAACGCCTACCAAAGTGAAGCGATCTAGAAGCGGGGGTAAGATTTTGATCGCTAGCTTTTTTAATTTGACTGGCCACTTGGTATCAATTCCCTTACGGGATCAAAGAAGCATTAATGCCGAATGGTATACTACCAAATGTTTGCCAGAAGTTTTCTCTGTTATAAGCAACAAGCGACCAAACACAGGGCTCCGCGGGCTACTGCTCCACCACGACAATGCACCTGCGCACACCGCACTCAAAACGAGGGACTTCCTGGACAGCACGCCAGTCAAACTCCTGGGTCACCCTCCTTACAGCCCTGATCTAGCACCGTGTGACTTCTTTTTATTCCCAAAAATAAAAAATCAGCTCAAAGGGATACAATTTTCGTCGCCGGAAGATGCGCTGGCTGCGTTCGAGCAGGCTGTAAACGAGGTGTCTGCGGCGGACTGGAAAAAGTGTTTTGAAAACTGGTTTAGGCGCATGAATCTTTGTATAGAGGCTGGTGGAAAGTACTTTGAAAAGATTTAATAAAAATATATGTACGTATAGAACAATTTTTTTTAGTTTCGCAAAACTTTCTGAGTGTCCCACGTAAGTATATGTTTGTTCCTTGTTATTTTTAAATATTTTTTTTTATTTACAACTTTTTAGGTAATTTTTTTTTTAGAATTAGGTACTTTTAAACATATAAGTAATATATATTTTTGTAATCACCTCTTAAAACCCTTAATTTTGATACCTCACAGGAAGGGTTTGGAAGAAAAAAAAATTGGGCCTCCACAATATGGCGCCCAAAAGCCGCAATTTTTCTATTTTGCAATTTTAATGTAGCCAGTGACACTCGCAAAGTTAAGACGAATCGATTGACGTGAGAATCATCAAAATCGGCCAACGCGTTTGGTCTCTAGAACGCCATATAGGAACAAACATACATACATACATAGACTGATAAACACATTACCCTCCTTCGGCAGTCGGGTAAAAATGGCGGATTTTGGGCGCCATATTGTGGGGGCCCAAATTTTTTTTTTCTTCCAAACCCATCGCGTGGGGTATCAAAATAAAGGGTTTTAGGAGGTGATTTCAAAAATATATAACACTTATATGTTTAAATGTATCTAATTAAAAAAAAAAACTATAAATTTATAAATAAAAAAAGTTTAATCAAAAAACCCGACTGCTTCAAAAGCAAACTAAAAAGTCGTAAACAAGGAAAAAATCATGCTGTGCAGGCGGAGGATACACCAGATTTTGGTCAGCCAGCCCGCGAATATGTATCCTCCGCCTGCACAGCATGATTTTTTCCTTGTTTACGACTTTTTAGTTCGCTTTTGAAGCAGTCGGGTTTTTTGAAATTTTACTTGCAAGTCACTGCTAACACCATCTATCGACTGGGAAAGAACCGAGCGCGTTCGATGTACTTTTAGTAAAAAAAAAGCCGACGAAAAACGTTAGTTACATCGTATTATTTTATTTATGAAGGTCGTCATATACGTATTTGATTTATTTTGTAACTACATGTAAATGCAATTACCTACAAATATCATGCGAAACGTTTCCTTTCCTATTGCGTTATTTTATTATACATACAATGGAAAAACTGTTCCGGTGCTTACCATTCTTATCAAAAGAACTCATTCAAACATGCATCTACGTTTATTAGAAGTAAATTGTTCTCCTCAGTGGAGACTTAAATTAGTATAAATAGGGCATTGTTAACTAATACTCATTTTAATATTATTTTTCACTGTTTTCAGGCACTTATTGTTTTTTTTCGTCGGTGCTCCATGGACCAATTGAAATTTGACCAATTGGTCTATGGGGAAAATTACATGTTTCCATCGTCCAATTATCAACTGGACTATGGAGAATTGAGAAATGTTCCGCTGCCCAGTTTAATAGTAGAGCCTTGTCCACAAGTATTTAAAAAAAATATCCAGATCAATTTTTGAAACAATAATCATTTACTGAATAATCACGACATAACAATTCATTTGTACAAAGACTACAATACAAATCAATGTGAACATCTATCTCATTGAGTCCGTTGGGATCCCAGAATCGGCGACAACAGTCTTCGCAATACCCTCATCCAGAAGACATACTGTCATTTGGCAACTAATTGACACCATACATAATGACAATATTTTCGGTGAAGTGGCCATTTCAAACAGTTTACATCATTGATGTTTCTATTTAATTTAACTATAATTAACGAACATTATATTTTATTTATTTACGACGGTCGAATCAACTATTATTAGTTTTTTTTTTGCATTTGTCGCTTAATGACCTAATAAATAAATTTTGATCTTTGTTTTTTTTTTAAATTATTTATGATATTTTTGAATTCAGTTTGATGTGACCCAATAAATATAACAAAGGCTTCTTTGAACCCAAAGTATAGGAGAATGGTGTGAACTCGGGGTTATAATGTGATAATGGAACATAGTTTTGGTTTACGTCCAGTGTTCTCCATAGCCCAGTTGGTAATTGGACGATGGAAACATGTCATTTTCCCCATAGACCAATTGGTCAAATTTGAATTGGTCTACGGAGCACCGACGTTTTTTTTTATCAGTAGATAAATCTGTTTCCTAATTATAATGTTGTCTTTTTGGAAATGACAGAGCAAAATAACAATATCCATTTTATTAACATAAAGGCCTCCCGCAAATCCTTTCAGGTCTTCTTCTAAGCCACCTCGTATCAGCACTTATGTAGGCCATTTATTTCACCACAAATTAGCAACAGCTTACATTCAATAAATCACATAAAACCAAGTTCTTATCAAACTCAAGGTGCAACGACGAGCATACCTGTCTGATGAAGGTGATGGGCTGCTGTCCCATAGCGTGAGCATCTCCGATGTTGGCCTTGATGACCCTCTTGAAAGGCTTCTGGGCTCCCTGGGGACAACAATTGAGGATTATAAGAGTGTTTGTGAAACAACGGTCGGAATGAAACAGCTGCTGTAATAATATTCTGTAAAAATCTCTCTAAGGTGAAGTGAACACGAAGTGAGCCATCAATCGATCTAAAAATGGATGACAGTTCACTTCAATATAAGAATATCGAAATGGTTCAGAATAGACGCCAGTCTGTTGTGGCATTGAACAAGATTTCATTCAGTGCCCATAGGTAGACCAAAATGAAATCTTATTCATTGAAAGTGTTCAAATAAGCCGGCAGGCTTATAACGTATCTTGCAAGAGCTAAAGGATAGCGATTTTTGCTCTATAATTGCTCTTCTTCAATACAGAAGTTTTAGAGTTTTCGGCGGTTTTTTTAGGGTTCCGTACCCATAGTGTAAAAACGGGCCCCTGTTACTAAGACTCCGCGGTCCGTCTGTCGGTATGTCTGTCCGTCTGTCAACAGACTGTATAGCTGGGCAGTTGAAATTATCACAGATGATGAATTTCTGTTGCCGCTATAACAACAAATACTAAAAACAGAATAAAATAAATATTTAAGTGGGGCTTACAACAAGTGTGATTTCTTTGCCGTTTTTTGCGATAGTGGTACGGAACCCTTATATTTATGTATTTAGTTTATTATTTGAGTATATGTTGTATTTATAGAATAGGTATACGTTTTAAATAAACGCGATTTGTTTAACTCAAAATATTGCACCTACCACTATTTCCTCTGCATCACCCAAAGGTCGACTGGTAGAAAATGCCTAAGGCATTAAGTCCGCCTCTGTACGTTTGTGTGCATAAAGTTTTAAATAAAATAAATAATAAATAAATAAACCCTTCGTGCGCGAAAACAACTCGCACTTGGCCGGTTTTTAGAATTAAGTGCATTTGACAAACAGCGAGCTATTCGCAAACGATTGTGTAGGACCTACCATACCTAGACTGTAGGACTTTTAATCTCGAATGTAAAGTTTGATCGCGCGATGATTGCTAATTGCTGTTTCTTACGTAATAAGCCTGCGCAGACCTAAGTTATGGAGTATGAGACAAAACATTCACAGTACTAGAAAGAGACTCATTCATTTACTCATTTAGAGACACATTTTTATGACCTCATATATGTAATTGTTTTGTTAGAGTAAATGTTTGCAGTACTGAGTTTATCTCAGTGGGTACTACAATGAAGCTGGATTAGAAACGGCCTCTACTTCTGTTGTCTAGACCGAATGAAACCATATACTTTTATTAATTTACTGTCTAAATTAAAAGACCCGTAAGAATGAATGTAGGCGATCATGGGCCCATATTCAAGAACAATGTTCATGTATGCATGTCTCTAGGCAAATATATCAAAAACTTATCTTCAAGATAATTATGTTCTCAATCAGGATTCAAACATGACGAGACGCCATTGAAAACAGGTCGAGAAATGTACTGAACGAAGCTCGTGAACTGGTTTTTCTTGTGGTGTGATATCGACCCAGTGAAGAAAGTTACGTAAGACTAAGTAATATGACCTTTCCATTCCAGTAGGGCAAAGCTGTACGATACAGCAGCTTGAAGTGAAAGAAAACTCATGTATGAAATACCGAGGTGCCTAAAGTATGGGCTAAATATCTTTTACAACGTAAACTGTGTTTTGCGCTTCGAATTTCAAATGATCCAAAGGCTCTTAGAGAAAAGTTATGGATGACTTTGACATTGAGATAGCGCTTGGCATTCCCGTTGATAGAATGTCGTTGTCCTTGGTTTACCCAAGGCTAGGCAATATAAACTTCAGTAAAGCTCCATTTCGAGTTTCTAATAATCTTGGGTCTTAAGTCGAATCGAAAGTATAGTATTATGCGACTGGCATTATAGCGGTCCCCTATAGCCGCGCCGCGATACATTCAAATATTATGCAATTGAGAATAATTGAGATAAACGGAGTGGGCTCAATCTCCACTTGAAAATGAGTGTTATCAGACGGTATCTGTGACAATAAACAGACGGTATGTAAACCTATTTATATCTAGTTATCAGTCAAATATAATAATAAGGTTGCAAAATAATACCCGAAAAAGAATGTTTATTTTTGATCTACTGAATGCAGAACTGTTTTTTATATCTTGGCTAAGAATTGCGCGGAAAATTAGGAAAATTTCAGATCAAATCGCTCATTCTGTTGACAACCGGCGACAGGACCTTGAAATAACACGTTCTGTAGTAAAACACTAGGTAACCTACTGCCTACGTGATATTTTCATTGTCAGGAACTAACATAAACATTGCCAAGAGCAATTCCCGAAATAGTCCGTTGGTTCATGCACTGAGACTGAAAGGAAAAATTCCAGTCAAAATCATATTTTTCTGCCTAAACGGGCTTAACCATAAAATCCACAATTTAAATTATATAATTTACTTAAAAGTTTTCCTTATGAATTGCTTTATTTACTTTGAATATTGCCATTCGTTGCCTTGCCTTCATAAAACGAAATCAGTATGATGACTTCATTTATTTGAACTTAAACCGTGTTACAAAGAATGACTATTTTTTTTCAGAAACGTTTGTCATTGCAGTTGTACATTGTAATTGCAATTAATATGCCTATCTAGAATGGCGTGAGGGCCTTGAGTGTCACAATTACAATTAACAGTGTGCATACAACATTATCTACCAACTATTTGCTAACTATCTATCTTTTGAACAATAGGATATGTAAAAACCGGCTATGTGCGTGTCGTACTTCGCAAATTTAGGGTTATGTAACTACCAAACCGAACAAAAAATCAAAAAACCCGACTGATTCAAAAGCGAACTAAAAAAGTCCTAAAAAAGGAAAAAATCATGTTGTACAGTCGGAGGATACATATTCGCGGGCTGGCTGACCAAAATCTGGTGTATCCTCCAACTGCACAGCATGATTTTTTCCTTTTTTAGGACTTTTTTGTTCGCTTTTGAAGCAGTCGGGTTTTTTGATTTTTTGAATTAAGTTTTTTTATTTATAACTTTTTAGTTCGTTTTTTTCGAATTAGATACATTTAACCATATAAGTGTTATATATTTTTGAAATCACCTCTTAAAACCCTTTATTTTGATACCCCACAAGATGGGTTTGGAAGAAAAAAAAAATTTGGGCCTCCACAATATGACACCCAAAAGCCGCCATTTTTCTATTATCCAATTTTAATGTAGCCTATGACACTCGCAGGGTTAAGACGCATCGATTGACGTATGAATCATCAAAATCGGCCAACGCGTTTGGTCTCTGGAACGCCATATAGGAACAAACATACATACATACATACTTACATACATAGACTGATAAACACATTACCCTCCTTCGGCAGTCGGGTAAAAAAGCTGACTTTGGTGGCTTCTCATTCCTTTGTTTTCCAATATTTTTTTAAACCAAAAAGTGCAGTATTTATCTACTCAACGAGCTCTAAACAACGATACCGCACTAGATGGCGTGCCCCTTTTAGCTGTATAGCCCTAGCCCTTCTTAAAATATTTTATTACTATTTGTATGGCTTTTGGATCACCAAGATGCTTATACTGTGAAAATAAGAAGACTAGCTCCAACCGCTTGGCTGTAACACCTGTGAAAAACGACGGGAATACACACGGACAGACGGACACGTGAGTGACAGAAATTGGGCTCCATTTGGACCCTTCGGGTACGGAGCTCTAGAAACTATATATGAACTTCTTAGTTTCTACGTATGGAAGTTGTGTAAATTACTTGTTTTTTTACTGATAATGGTTTATGATGATGACAGAAATAACATACAGTAGTAAATAATCGAAAGATACTAAATACAATGTGACGCAAGTTTCTTATCGCCCCTAGTCTTTGAAGTTTACAAAAAACATCTAATTGCATGTCTGAACAATATGATTAAAAAAAACCGGCCAAGTGCGAGTCGGACTCGCGCACGAAGGGTTCCGTACTTGGTAAATTGCGGTTTACGATTTATGACGTATTAAAAAATAACTACTGACTAGATCTCATTCAAACCAATTTTCGCTGGCAGTTTACATAGTAATGTACATCATACATTTTTTTCAGTTTTATCATTCTGTTATTTTAGAAGTTACAGGGGGGGGGACACACATTTTACCACTTTGGAAGAGTCTCTCGCGCAAACTATTCAGTTTAGAAAAAAATTATATGAGAAACCTCTATATCATTTTTGAAGACCTATCCATAGATACCCCACACGTATGGGTTTGATGAAAAAATATATTTTTAGTTTTAGTTTCAAGTATGGGAACCCCCAAAATTTATTGTTTTATTTTTATTTTTGTGTGAAAATCTTAATGCGGTTCACAGAATACATCTACTTACCAAGTCTCAACAGCATAGTTCTTATAGTTTCGGAAAAAAGTGGCTGTGACATACGGACGGACAGACAGACAGACAGACAGACAGACAGACAGACAGACATGACGAATCTATAAGGGTTCCGTTTTTTGCCATTTGGCTACGGAACCCTAAAAATCATGTTCGTCATTTTCTTGGTTTTAATTCTCAATTTAAATGAGTAAAAAAGCTACGTGCCTAATCACCTAACATACTACCTAACTTCGAAAACCATTTATGTTCTTCCTAGCACGTCTCTATCTAAGTATCAAGACCATATTAGGAGTAGGACTCGAATAACACTTATTACTTAAACGCAACCTGTATTGAAAGTAGAAAACAGATGCGATTAGCACTATCAATTGCACGTGCCTGCATATCTGAATAGCTCTATCCCTGGCGAGAACTCCTGCGCCCAACACATAAGGACATTCGCCAATAGTGCAGGATCGTTAACCACGCACTGCCGGCAGTTGGAGCTCACGTATTCTCGACCATCCATTTCGCAACACGGAGCCAATGTTCAATTCTTAGTGCTTAAAGTATTTATGGATATCCTGCCTATACAACAAATCTCTTGATGTCATTTGGGTCAGTTCAGGATTCGCGTTCTTGTTCGGTACCTTTGCTACTTGTGAACTACAATTTGCTTGATGGCGTAAGTGTTAATGTGTAGACAGCTGCCTTAGATCTAAGCCAGAGTCTCAAATATTCGCAAGTTCGATCAACTGTAGAATCAGCCTCCACTCTTACCCTCTACCTTAAAAGGCCTTGACCAGCTCTCAGCTCCTGTTTCATGTCAATGTTACGACAAGGTGTTACGCATGTGTAACATTTGATACCACAACGCGACCACAGACTTTTCACACTTGGCTGCCGAGAGAAACCGTACGCGGTCTGTCGCAAGTAATGGAATACTGACCTTGATCATGATTGGATTGGATGGAAACCTTAATTATTTTGCTTAATGAGAAAAATACGTAGAAGAATTCGTAGGTCTGCCAAGTCATGGCCTTGTGTATCATCGCCAACGTTTTTAGCCTAAGTTTTTGAGCTCGTATCGACTGCTTATCCAATCCTGGGCCTTGTATGTGCCCGGTGATTTGCTGATGGATACGACGTAAATCGTAAGATAGTAGTAAACATACGTACAAATAGTTCTAGTTTACGTACGAAATACGACATGGAACTAAGAAATGAAAGGACTCTGATACTAATGGATATTGCTTCTTGCAGCTGAATCAACAAGCCATCTATTTTACTGCTACCGAACCTATGTACAGCTCTTTGATTGTTTGAAACAGTGGAAACCTTGGAATGGCGTAAAATCCATATGAATATGCATTATTTACTGCTTAAGTATGTAGCTATGTATAACGACCGGTCATGCAATCGTTTAGGCAATCACACTGCGGTTTTTCAGGATATCACAACCAAAACGAAAGGTCAAAGAAATTACTCCCCAGATTTCCTCTGCTCTTTTGATTGATTACACCAATGTTTTTCCAGACTCCTTGTCTTTTGGTTATTTTCAAAGGTTTCAAGTATAGATTATTCAGAGCAGAGCACATAAAACCTACCCGAATTCGAACAAAAAGTATCTTTTGGAACATTGGACACAAAGACGCAGCGGTTACGTAAATCTCGTGTGTTTGCAACTTTTGGCCAAATTTCAACGTGTTCAAAGATAGTGATTTCTGCGGAGTAGGTACGCCAGTTATGAGTAATGAGACGTGAGGCGAGACTTCCATTCCATTACGTAGTCCAGTCACACTGATGCAGCTGGTAATTTATGGAGGACATCTGCTAGGTCGTGCGGTATTGGTTACTATTACATTAGGTACCATCTTTCATTGTTTAACGATAAATTACCAGAGTAAATAGGTACCTAACTCAGAATCATTACGTAAGGTGGTAAATTGTTCAATAGGGCCAGAATAAAATACAAAAAACATAAGCCAATCGTCAACTAGAATCACTTTTCTTATTATTATTTAAAACTTTAAACCTCGACATACAATTTAATGGTGTAATTGAATAATAAATGATTTCAGTTTGACGAGTTTCCGAGTAATATGACTGCGAATGATCCATATAAAGACGAACAGAAGTTAATCATAAGGATATTTTTTTTGCGTTTGTCGCCCGCATGTAGTAACACGGGCGACAAACGTTTTTTTGTTATTTGGCTAGGGAACACTAAAATGTGAATTGATGCTTAATCATTATCGCGCATTATTGAGTTACCCACGATCACCCACTAAGGTAGCACGCACCTCGATCGTTCTCTGCGCTTGTTTACGCACTTCGGATAACTGGTTTTAAGATCAGTGGTTCTAAACATTTTACTCAAAGTTTGACTAATATCGCCCGGACTCTTAGTCAAGTATGATGAAGTGTGCCAGCTGCAATATTAACTTCAATGACGGCGTTCAATGTGCCTCATGTTTGAAACACCTTGATTTTGGCTGCGCGAGCATCACTGAGGCTGGATGGAGGAAGTTGGGCAATGACAGAAGAGCAGTATGGAGATGTCCTAAGTGCCGACTTTCTTCACCGTCACCGTCCCCGTCTCCGGTTCCAACACCTGAACCTGCATCTCTGGAAACTATCCTTAACGAGATCCGTGAGCTCAAGGCCCAACTGGCTGGTGTGCCGGCGCTTTCTCAAGATGTCAAGTGCGTTAAAGAAGAACTCAAGGAACTTAAGATTTCCAGTGAGTTTGAGAGTAAACGGCTGGATGACTTTTCTGTCAAGATTGCTGGGATTGAGTCTAGGGTTATGGGTCTGGAGCTCCTTCAGGAATCTGTTCGCACTCTTCAGTCTGACATTGACGTGATTAAATCAGAGTTATCTGCTAGTGACCAGAGGTCGAGACTGAACAATGTCGAAATCAAGGGCATTCCTATGAAAAAGGATGAAAATTTGTTCACTGTTTTGGAAAAGATCAGCCAGAAGGTTAATTTTACGTTTCCTAAAACCCAAATAAATTACATATCCAGAATACCGCTGTTTAACTCCAAGGAGAAGTCAATCGTGGTTAGCTTCCTAAACAGATACGTCAAAGAGGACTTTGTTGCTGCTGCGCGCTCATTCAAGACGCTATGTACTTATGACCTTGGATTCGAAGGCCAATCCAACCGAGTCTACGTCAATGATCACCTAAACCCTGACTCCAAGAAGTTGCTCAATAAAACCCGAGCATTGGCTAAGCAGAGGGAGTTTAAGCACGTATGGGTTAAGCATGGAAAGATCCATGTCCGAAGGCAGGAAGGGTCAGCTGTCCTTGTAATTTCTAACGAAAAAGATTTAAACAAACTAAATTAGAGTATTGTATTTTTCGTTTATCATTTTATAATCAAACTATAATAAGTCTTAAGTCTAGCAGTAAATCGAGGTAAACTTTTTTGAGTACAGTCACTTAACGCCTGCGCCTTATATTCGGTATCGTTACGATAGGGGGAACTTTACTGAAATCAATAGGGAAATATCAGCTATAGACTGGACTAATATACTCTCTGATATGTCGCTTAATGACGCTGAGAACTTTTTTTATTCTACTATAGAGGAAATTCAAAATAAGTACGTGCCTACTGTGACAGTGTTCCATAACTCATACCCAATTTGGTATTCCTCGTCACTTAAACGCTTGATTAAGGAGAAATCCAAATATCTTCGTAAATTTAAATTGTACGGTAGGCTGTCTGATGAAGCTACCTTTAAACATTTACGGGAAAGAGTTAAAAAGCTAGAAGTGGATTGTTATGCCAACTATGTAGCGGCTACAGAAGCCTGCATTGAACTGAACCCTAAGCGCTTCTGGAGCTTTGTCAAACAGCGGTCTAAGACCAATATAATGCCCAGCTACCTGAAGTATGGCGATGTGACACTTTCCTCTCCTGATTCTATCTGTAACGCGTTTTCTGCCCACTTTTATTCTACATATCTTAACCCTTGTGATGTATCGTCTATTGATAATCATTGTTCTATCCAAACTACTGAAAATCTTAATATACCTTCGGATATTCATTCTATTGAAATTGACCCTAATGTTATAGCTAAATTAATTAATAATATTGATCCATTTAAATCTGGTGGCCCGGACCACTTATCACCTAAATTTTTGATCGGGTGTGCTAAATCCATTGCCTTGCCAGTATCTCTCTTGTTTAAAAAATCACTCTCTTCATGTACTGTTCCCCATATCTGGAAGTCTGCCTTTATAACTCCAGTGCATAAAAAAGGGCATAAAAGTGAAGTAGTTAACTACAGGCCAATTTCTAAACTGTGCATATTAGCTAAAATTTTTGAGAGGGTGGTCTATGACCAAGTGTATGCTGCGCTCAGTCAATCTTTTAGTCCCTCACAGCATGGGTTCCTCAAAAGCCGTTCAACTGTTTCTAACTTGGCTCTGCTTAATGACTTCCTAACGGAAAGGATGGATGATGGGGCACAGGTGGATGTCGTTTACACGGACTATAGCAAAGCTTTTGATAGAATCGATCATAATATCCTCAAAAGGAAGCTTTTTAACAACGGTATTAGAGGCGACTTACTTCGCTGGTTTTCCTCATATTTGGATAACAGGTCTCAAGCAGTCGTTGTTAGTAACTACATCTCAAGCTGGGTTTCAGCTCCCAGTGGTGTTCCTCAGGGTTCTCTGATGGGTCCGTTACTTTTTATCATCTACGTGAGCGACATCGGCTCGTGTTTTCATCATTCTAACTTGCTCTGCTTTGCTGATGACATGAAAATATTTTCTTCAATTTCATCATTGGATGATATGGATGCTCTCCAATCAGACTTAGCACGTTTAGATGATTACTGCCGGATCAATAATTTGGACTTGAATCCTTCTAAATGCTCCGTAATATCTTTTACCAGAAGGCGAGTGCCACTCACTACTACTTACATACTTAAAGGGCAGCTACTACAGCGATGCGATGGAGTGCGTGACTTAGGAGTCTATCACGATTCTAAGCTTTTATTTAACACACACGTGGAACATATAGTAGCTAAAGCCTCGAAGTCGCTCGGCTTTGTTATGAGACTTGCAGGATGCTTTAAGAAAGCTAAAACCCTAAAGATTTTGTATTGCTCATTTGTGCGGAGTCATCTCGAATATGCGTCTCAAATTTGGAACCCTTGTTACATTAAATACATAGACCGTATTGAAAGTATCCAAAAAAGATTCCTTCGTTTTATGTGTTTTCGCCTCCGTATTCAATACCGTTCTGAAAATTACTTAGACCTTTGCAAGAAATTCCATCTGCAACCCCTTAGGAATCGTCGCAGGATGGCGGATTGCACATACCTTTTAAAAATATTGTCAAATGAAATCGACTGTCCTGATCTCGTCAATAAACTGAATTTCAATGTTCCACAAAGATCAGTAAGATTTAATCCACCTATCTCTATTCCCTGCTCTTCATCTAACTACAGGCGTAATTCATACTTAGTGCGAGCGAGTAAGGATCTTAATTTATTGTGTAAGGAGTTTTCGTTTGATGTGTCTACCACTAAAAGCTTGTCAGTGCGTAAGCAGCTTAACCTTGACTTTTTCAAAAGTGCATAGTGTGCAATATTGTCCTTTAGCGTTAGTGATTTATTTTTTCTGATTGTTGTGCTTGCTGCTAGTGATCCCTAAGATCTCTTTAAAATTATTATATCTCTAGCCGTGAGAACCTGTAATTGGCTTAATGTAACATACTCAACTTGTGTATTCATTTAATGTATAGCTGTTGGTTTTCCATCTAATAAATAAATAAATAAATTATACAGACAGATTACAAATATTTAGATCGAATCAAGATTACACCAGACTATTGAGACAAGTGCTATGTATGATACACAATATGACATAGTATCAGTTCACTCTTAATATTATGTAAAAGTGGTTGCATTAGCTTTTATCTCTAACAACATATATTTTGATAATAACCTGTTTGTTGTAGATAAGCCATGGTTTTATTATAGCGTGGAATCTTTCACAAGCTTTAAGGAATTTATCAGGTTTGTAATTTTAGTTTTAGTAAAGATAACAAATCTCAGATGTTGGCCATAACTAGAGGATTACAGTACCTTATTACTTTTATGATTGAAAGTCTAGAGTAACCGCAGTGTCAATAGCTAAAATACTCAAGTGTTAAAATTGATCTGTGCGAGCCAGGAAGAAGATATATAGATTATGTCAAGAATTAGGTAGGTAGTTACTAGGTCAAAATGATTGTGCTTCAAACTTGAAATCTAATTTTAATATGCCATATGAGGGTAAGTTAAGAATATTATACAATTTAAAAATTCCGTAGCATTCAGCCCAGACTGTCAGCTGTCTTATTTCTTTCTGTTAATCTTTTGAAATAAACCAGTTTAACGAATTCATTCATTACTATTCAGTGAAAGGATAATAAAAGGCCCTGAGCCTGAGCAGAGGTTTCTATTGAGCTATTCAATTAAAGGATATCCATTATCCATATTAGATCCTATGTTGGTGTGAACCTTGGTAAGTAGAGGGTGTTTTATTTACTGAATGTTTGCACAATATGCACAATGATGTGTAGTGAATCTTATTGTAGGGAAGTTAACCAGATTGAAGTAACTATGTATCTGAATGTCACATTTCATCATTTATTTTTAACGCGGTAATGACCTTGGCGTCTCCATATATCACATGTGTATAAAAATATTTGAGTACCCAGTAGGTATTTCATCACAATTTTTTTCTGATTGTTCTTACTGGAAACTTGTCAATTTCAAGACTTATCGGGCTGTCTAATTTCATGCCATGGCAACATAACAAACAAAATATTGTAAATGATAACCTCCTACACAGCACCAATTAAATAAGTAGGTAGTTGTATATTCACTAGTGTTTCAGATGTTTGGTTCACTAAATACAGTGAAGCCGTTAGCTCCTCTGGAGTGTTAATTAGGTCTGATTGTTCATAGTTAAACGGCATGTAAAAACATGTAAAACCAATTAAATATTTCACTTAATGACAACTCAGAATTAAAAGTTACTGCTTTGAAAACAACAAACTAACATTAAACCTATTTAAAAAAACAATATTGTATACTGCTGTATTATATTTTCTAACAAACATTGGTTTGTATAGCTAAAGATCTTTCCTTCATATTTAAATGTGGTTTAAATTGCGTTATTACCAGGATATCAACTGTCACAAAACATGATACATTATACCATAGAGTTCCACTGTTATCTCACAATGGTATGAGTATTTTAGCTTCATTAGTATCCCCATAGTTGGATAATTAGTTATATGAGTATGACTTCACTGTCTGTGATGGGCAGGCAATTTAGTGTCAGCAAGTATTTCATACAACACCAAGACATATTTCATTGTTTTATTGTTTTACAAGATAACATATAGCAATATGGTAAGTAAATGTTCTTGCTCAATGACCTTAGTGATATGTTCCAAAAATATGATTATGACAGAACTTTCACTGAAGGTGATTGCTATTTCTAATATCAATATTTTTATTTATGTCAAAACAATTGACAGCTTTTGGTATATAGATTAAAATTAAGTGGGCTATGATTTATCAGTAATCAAACAAAGCCGGTCGGCATTGTGCTAAATGTAATATGAATTTTACGTAAAAATTAAAATAGGAATGGAATAAATAAATACCTTTTCAAGTTCCTTTTCGATTTCAGCGGCGCGGGTTACTAGAGGTCCACGGACGGCATATTCCAGTGCTTTAATGTTGGGGTTCAAAGTTTCTAACGTAAGGGTTTTCTTTTGTGACGCCATGGTTCGCACACTCGTGTGGTTGCTCCGCGGTTGTGCCGAAACTGCCGCGCCTAGAACTAACTCCGACCGCACCGCTGCGCCGGACAACACGCGACTAGCGCGGCTTATCAACTTTATCTGCGACATGTTGGTAATCAATCGAACTACTTTATACGTCACTGTGGTTGCGCACCGCACACAAATCGCGACACACGCCGATTAATATCTCAAAATGAAATTTTAAATATCAGATCATGAACACATCACAACTCACGAACGTTGCACAAAAACTGGTTACCGTATAGTTCGTCGCTCTTATTTATCGAATGATTTGATCAATACGCGAGCTCGACGACGACAATTTATAAACAAAGATGTGACTTCCACTGAAAAGCGAAACCGATACTGATCTTGATTAGTAGCTTCTATAAATTATACGGCGTTTATTACACGATACTGACGACTTGAGCCGATACACTTGTTTCGACCCTTCCCGAGGGTTATCATAATCAACCTGTGTTATCTGATTATAACTAACACAAGTATATTAATATATGATTACTAAACACTTCCAAATTTTAATTATTCTTAATAATATGTACACCTACACAACCAAAAACTCTACTAACTAATAAAAGTATTAGATAACAAACGTTACGTAAAGAATTTGAAACATAACCTCTAGTAGTAGTAAGTAGGTATATGTTATATTATGTAAATAAAGAAATCTAGAAAAAATATCAATGCGTGTAGGTGTGTGTGAGACAGCTGTAGCCTAGCCGTAGCCCCGTCCGTAGAGCTCGTACAATATCTGTATGCTGTAGGTGTAGGCGTGTTTGTGTGTGTGTGTATAGTTTTGTTGTGTGCGCTGAGTGACAGTGTTGCCAGCCCAAGTATTGATAGAGGGTAGCCAGAGAGTTTGTATACAACCTAGAGTTAACTTATTTACGACGAAAAAGAAACTGTCGATACTTTCGTTCTTGCTTATAGAAAAAATCTATGAAAGAAAAAGAGACAAACATTTACACACGCAATTTCAACATTGGTATTCACTTTCGCACTAACAGATAACGTCATAAGGAAAAAGAGATAGATATACTTTTGTCTATGCCATCTTATGTGCCAGTGTGACCGAGGATGCTATAGGTACTTATCTATAGACATATATCAGTACTAGATCTGTGCCACTGTTATATCGATATTATCGAGTTTAGTTTTGGAGCGATCTATAAATTTGGTCAAATGTCTGTAAGAATCGTCCCTGACTGCGGCTATTTTTTTCTACGTTTCTTTAGGGATTCTTTATAATTATTTAAAAAGTGAATGTGAACTCGTACAAAGAGTGCACTTATACATTGTAAGAGTACAATTCCACTCTTTCGTATTTTTTCTGCGCATTATATGCGTTGTATAATAATGCTTATTCATGCCGTGCGCAAAAACGAGGTCTCTTGGTACACTCGTACGACTGCACAAACAGCTACTGATCAATATACTGATATATAGTATGCTAGTTCTTGTGCAAGACTGAAAATAAAGTTTGCAGATGAGTATGTATATAAAAGTAATAAAATAAATAATAACAAAATGATTTAGACATAACAATTTAAAAAAGTAAAATGTGTATGTTTAGAAATTAAACAAACTTGTTTCTTGATAAAACTAAATGTATTATAAATTGAACACTTTTACAGGTTTTGAGTAGGTAGGTAGGTACTACAATCGCTATCGCTACGCGTGCTTGCGCGTGCTGCTTCGTTCAGTCGTGTTTGCGGAGTGTCCGGCCGGCGCCGCGCGCCGACGCCGGCACGCTCTGCTCGTCTAGTGTTGCCCGCGTATAATAATAGTGCTGCGCGCGTACATGCAAGTAAACATGATTCATCAACCTGTATCCATAGATGGGTCGAGGGATAGCGTTAGCATGATTCATTAAAATGTAGTGAACACAAGCGAGAATATGGTGAATGTGCCCATTTATTTCTTTTTATATTCTTGATCCACTTATTTCTTAAATAAGTACTCTTAGAAAACCTGTGCACAATCAATATTAGATTAATATTAACAAATAGCGAATAAAGTTTATGAAATAAATTAAAGTAAGTAAAATAAAAATACAGTATCGATAAATCTTTCTTGTGACTTTTGTCACATCTCTAACATCAGAACGTAAGTACGTAAACTGTCAAAGCTCTATCAGCGAACGCATAAAATAGAATGGTTTAAATGGTAATATACGTCCTCGACGTATTTAGAACTAAGATTCCTTTATTCCGGACAGCCTATGAAACGTATACCCTGCAAAATAATTTCAGTATGCTAGTCGATAACTCGCCTGTGGAAAGATATCCTTTGATTATTTTCTGTTAATACGCTCATTCTACTCTTGCAACCGATAGCCACACACGACATGGTTCATGCAGATAATTAAACAATAAAATTCTGCCTGATTGACACGAAGCAAAGGCGTGAAAACAGCGAAAAACTTTAATTACAGCTGGTAACCGATGGGTTACAACAGTGACTAAAAAGTTATCTCTTTGACGTTCAAGATGGTAGCGTTTGTCTCTTTTTTTTTCATAGAGTTTTTCCATAAGCCAGAACGAAAGAATTGACAGTTTCTTTTTCGTCGTAAATCATAGATATACTAAATAATATGGACTGGAAATACCTACGAAAAAAACGTGCCTACCTAAACATCAAAATGTCTCATAAAATGGCCGCCGATTCTAAGGTTGTGTCAATCAAGCAACACACACACACTCACAAATCTCAATAATACAATATGTAAACAACCATTTAACAGCAGGAACACCGAACACAACCACAAAATTCGTCACATAAAATGGCGAATATGGCACGTACCTACAACCGTCACTACGTCATAACAAAATGTTGTCATAATGAGCAACAACTGAAATATTGTTGTCTCTTTCATCAAATACGATTACTACATTAGAAAGAATGAAACAAAACGATGTTTCACATTCTGTATCGTATTTCACTCATATTTGTATAAGCTAATGTATGTATAGAACATCGCGGCGCCTCCATATATTTCCTATCTCAATGTCGTAAATACGTTATCTCTAGTACTTACAAACTCTCTGCATTAACTGTTCAACCCATTGAGATAGGAAACACTACTCATCTGTGACTCAACTTTACTCAAGTCTAGGGTTGCCAACTTCCCCCCCGGTGGGTTCCCGCATTGTCGAGGCGGGGGGGCTCAGTAACCGTGGCTTGGTCACCCACGGTGAAGCGAAGACGAACCCGAGGAGGGGCCGCTCGCCAGGGCTTTTGCCGATAAGCCGACGACGTAGCGGCCAACATGTAGGTTGCGGTGCTGCCTGGGCGACATCACAACTGAGGTGGGCCGCGATGTCGTATGGGGATTTATTCTTCGTTCGGCCCACTGATTTTCGGCCTGAATGCCAAAATCTCCCAAACCCATACGATATCGCGGCTGAGGGTTGGAGGCCGCGGCGGGAGAAGAGTGCCGGTATTGCGGTGCGCCGCTCTCCCTACCTTCCGCGGCCTAGACGGGGTCGCCACCGTCTGATGGCGGACGCGGTGTGGCCGTAGGGGAAGAGGAGTGCCGGTATTGCGTTAGCCGCTCTCCCTATCCTCTGCGGCCGCAAAATGGTAGGTGGCAGGGCCATTGACATTGACCCGTCACAGGGGGACCAAGGATGCCATACACGGGGTCGCCTGGCATCCATGTGCTGATTTGGTCCCTGGGGTGGTCACGGCGTACAATGTGTTCTGGTACGCCGGTAATGGGGGGTCCTCCCTCGAGGAGGGTCCGGTGACGGACTGCCGCGGCGGGTTCGTGGTGAGTGCTATGGCGTGCCCGTGTTCCCGTAGGACACCGTGGAGTTTTAGTGGGTTAGAGTCCCACATAACTGCACTATCTCCCCGTGGTAGTGCAGTATGCATGAGCATTTCTCTGCGCAAAAAAAAAGGGTTGCCAACTTTATTTTACATTTTAAAGTATATTTAGAACGGAGAAGGAAAATAAACAGTATTTTAGAAAAAATAACAGTATTTTATTCTTTTTAATTTTTGAAGACATATTTTTTAATGCTTCTCGCACAACTCATCAATATAGAATTATTTTAAAAGTCAAATAGGCCTCGCCACAATCATAACTAAAATTAAAATAAATGAGGAGCTTATTTTTTATTAAATTTATTGAAGCTCTATTTCTGTCTTCCCGCCACTTTTCATTCATTACCGAACTATCGAAAACTATCTGTAAATGCTGAGGTAGCGGGAACAGAAAGTAGATAGGAGACGATTTTACAAATATTTATAAATTCTTCTGAAGTGTTTATCAATAAATGTGTCCACTTTTGACCAGTGCTCATTTCGAGAATATCTCTGCCTTCTGATTCTTTTTCATCATTTACTTTGTTAATTCTGAATATAAATCATCCATAACAATATTAAGTCTAAATAATTTATGATTATCTATATTTTTTCAAAATGATCAAATGTAACCAAAGACTTTAACAAACAGCTAATCAAAGAAAGCCAATTAATCTGATTGATAGATGATTAACTATCAATACAACTGAAACACCACTATTGTGACTACTTAGTGTGTGCTTAGTGTTAGGCAATTTGATGCTGAAAACAGTATTTTGTATAGTTTATTTTTGTTCAACAGTAAAAAGTATAATGTAGTGAAAAACAGTATAATATTTTTTTACCCGACTGCCGAAGGAGGGTAATGAGTTTATCAGTCTATGTATGTATGTCAGTATGTATGTAGAGTCTGGCAAACGAAAGTAGAGACTGAAAAAGCGCGGCAAATTTAAAAAATCTCGGCATAGCAACCCCAAAACTAGTATGAAATACTTGGAATAACCTAATTTGATACTTTAGAATTAATAATAAATAATTGATAATAATTTTTTTTTATTTTATTTTTCTCTCTACTTTCGTTTGCCAGACTCTATGTATGTTTGTTCCTTTATAGAAATCTAGAGACCAAACGCCGATATTGATGATTCTTACGTCAATCGATTCGTTACAACCCTGCGAGTGTCACTGGCTACATTAAAGTTGCAAAATAGAAATTTGGGCGCCATATTGTGGGGGCCCATTTTTTTTCTTCCAAACCCATCGTGTGGGGTATCAAAATGAAGGGTTTTAAGAGGTGATTACAAAAATATATAATACATATTTATTTAAATGTATTTAATTCTAAAAAAAATAACTAAAAAGTTGTAAAAAAAATATATTACAAAATAACAAAAAACCCGACTGTTTAAAAAGCCAACTAAAAAGACGTTAACAAGAAGAAAATCATGCTGTGCAGTCAGAGGATACATATGCGCGAGCTGGCTGACCAAAACCAGATGTACCCTCTGACTGCACAGCTTTTTAAGCAGTCGCGTTTTTTGTTATTTTTTTTTTTTTTTTTTTAACAGTATAGTTAGTTGGCAACTCTACTCAAGTCACCTCACCAGTGACCACAGACTACTTAGAGATACTACCGTATCCAGTGACATTTAAAAGTTTTGGGATGGCTTTGTGGCTTTGTAATTTGTTTGTTTTTGTTTTGTTTTGCACTTTTGCAGTTTGCTTGGCCTGCTCATCTTTATTTATCGCAAATCAGAATCGTAGCTTGACACTGATAACTCAAATCAGGGTTTATTGTTCCTATTCAATTCCACAAAAAAAAGAATTTATTAATACGATGTCAACTGAAAAGCAATGCCCCGCATCGCCTTACAGGAAGACATTCGTTTACAGTAGGTACTCGCTAAACTTCTTGGCCGCCCTGAAGTTTATTTTCCAAAGCGCATAGCACAAATTTTGCCCCTTAACCTAAGACGACCCACTGACCGAGAACTGATATTGTTGTCAAAATTAGTGAACACTGATTAAAGTATCTATATGTAGTCTGTGGATTAAAGTTAAAACTGAATTACTTTTAAAGCATAGTGATATACGTAGTATCTCTAAGTAGTCTGTGATAGTGATTACTCCTTTGAAGAAAGTGATACTAGCAAATTGTATGCAAACCAAGCCTAACTGTTAATCACAAGTCCAGTTTTTTGATTAGGAGACTACATTCCTTGTAATATAAAGTTCCTAGTAAACATATATATTAAGAGTACACAAATTCATTTCAGTTAGTCCTTAACATAAATAACACATTATTATATTTCTCAAATATAATTTTTATATTTGAGACAAGATACACCAGCGGCCTGTGAGACCGCTTTGAGTAATGTTTTATAAAAAAGTCTAGGTGGTGATATGGTTATTATCAAAAACCATGTCAAAGGTCCATTTCTGTATAATAGTTTTAAATAATATTTATAAATTAAATTATTTTAGCTGAATAAAGATTATTCTGCAATATTTACTTAGCATCTCTTATGGAGAGACAAGTTCTACTTGTTGTAGGTATATGTTATAGGAAATATATGAAAACATGAATTCTATACAATTCCAAGGAAATCTATGGAATTTCTAAAATCTATCAGAAAATTATTAATAAATTGGAATAACCACCAAACGGCCACAATGCCTCACACACAATGGTCCACCTGAGGGACTTAGTGCGGCAACCAAACCTCCTAACATAGAAACTATTAATTAAATTTTATTTCACACATTTGCTAGGAATTGTATAAAATTCCTTAACGGAAAAGCAAATCTGTTAAAAACAGGGTGTCAGCCAATTATGGAGTATTGGGAATTCAATCCCTCGCATGGTCGCAGATGCTAATCACAGCTCAGGGAGCGTACGCGTCGTGCAAAAGGGCCTGTTTCATTATGGCATCTGAATCTCACTCACCAAGTTCTGAAGAAAACAATTCTTTTAACACATTTTATTGAACCATTTAGAAATTGTATACAAATCTTAGGATATGTATATATTTCTGTATGTAACTATTCTTAGGGGGGTTTTGCTATAATCGCCACGCTTGGCAGGCGGGTTGGCGATCGGGATCGTATGGTTATTATAGAAGCACAGAGAACGCTGCTGCCCATTCTCTGGTTTGAAAAAAATATTACCTCTTTATAGTTAAATATATATATTTCCTAGGAAATGTGTGTATTATTAATAATGTTTGAATATCTTTTCACACATTTCCTAAATAAGCCTTCAAGGGATCTGGCTATTGGGCAGAGCCAGCTCACGAAACTGAAGACCGACAATGGCAGGATCGTATCCGCCAAACCGGAGCTTCTGAGGGAGATCGAGACATTCTATGGACAGTTGTACACATCAATCAGCAAACCCGTTGCGAGTCTAGCAAACGACCCAAGAGCTAGATTGACCCGACACTATACCGAAGATATCCCGGACGTCAGCCTGTACGAGATTAGGATGGCTCTGAAACAGCTTAAAAACAACAAGGCGCCGGATGATGACGGAATCACGAGTGAACTCCTGAAGGCGGGTGGAAAACCGGTCCTCAAGGCCCTTCAGAAGCTGTTTGATTCCGTCATACTCGAGGGCAAAACGCCACAGGCATGGTGCAGGGGTCTGCTGGTACTCTTCTTTAAGAAGGGCGACAATGCCCGGCTGAAGAACTATAGGTCAATCTCCCTCCTTAGCCATGTTTACAAGTTGTTTTCAAGAGTCATCACGAATCGTCTCGCGCGCAGGTTTGACGATTTCCAGCCTCCCGAACAAGCCGGATTCCGAAAAGGCTTTAGCACCGTAGACCATATACATACGCTGCGGCAGGTTATACAGAAGACCGAAGAGTATAACCTGCCTCTCTGTTTAGCGTTTGTGGACTACGAGAAAGCCTTCGATTCGATCGAGACTTGGGCTGTACTGCAGTCTCTCCAACGGTGCCAGATCGACTACCGGTATATTGAGGTGTTGAAGTGTCTGTACAAAAACGCCACCATGGCAGTCCGTCTTCAGGATCAGACCTCGAAACCGATCCTTCTCCAGCGCGGCGTAAGACAGGGAGACGTCATTTCTCTTCTTCTTTCACTGCTGCGCTGGAGGAGCCCCTTCCAGTCCAGAACCTTGAAGACAAGGTTCTGGACTGGAAGGGGCTTGGCATCAACGTTGATGGCGAGTACATCACTAACCTTCGGTTTGCCGACGACATAGTGGTCATGGCTGAGACCATGGAGAGCCTCAGTAAAATGCTCGATGACCTCAGTAGAGTTTCCGAAAGAGTGGGTCTTAAAATGAACATGGACAAAACCAAGGTCATGGTGAATACAACACCCACTCCTATCAAGATCGGAGACTCTACACTCGAAGTTGTAGACGATTATGTTTACTTGGGACAAACGGTCCAATTGGGTAGGTCCAACTTCGAGAAAGAGGTCAACCGTCGAATCCGACTCGGCTGGGCGGCGTTCGGGAAGTTGCGTGGTATCTTCTCGTCCAATTTACCGCAATGTCTCAAGACAAAAGTCTATGACCAGTGTGTGTTGCCAGTGATCACCTATGGGACCGAGACGTGGTCGCTCACAATGGGCCTTATCAGAATGCTTAAAGTCACCCAAAGGGCAATGGAGAGGGTTTTGCTCGGAATTTCCTTGCGTGATCACGTCAGAAATGATGATATCCGCAGGAGAACTAAAGTTACCGACATAGCCCGAAGAATTGCCAAACTTAAGTGGCAGTGGGCAGGGCACATTGCTCGCAGAACGGATGGCCGATGGGGCCGAAGAGTTCTGGAATGGCGACCGCGAACCGGAAGACGATACGTTGGAAGGCTTCCCACTAGGTGGACCGATGACCCAGGGTTAAGGTTGCGGGAAGGCGCTGGATGCGAGGCGCACGGGATCGGTCAATGTGGCGACGCCGGGGGGAGGCCTATGTCCAGCAGTGGACGTCTTTCGGCTGAAATGATGATGATGATGATGAATATTTTTTTGTTCGTTTGTACGGAATAGGCACCGAAACTATTGGACCAATTAAACATTCTTTCACCAATAGAAAGCTACATTTATCCTGAGTGGCTTAGGCAATTTTTTAATCCCGAAATCGAATATAAAAAATAGAGGCCCACCGGTATCGGGAATAGGGTCCAAGCTATCAGTGGTTAGGGCCCCAGAGACAGGAACCTCCTCACAATGCGAGCCGTATCAAGGAATAGGGTACAGGGGGGCATTGCGGGAATCCCTCTGACGTCTGACAGCTCTAACGAAACGCCGTACAAAGTTTTAAATGACTCGCTTTGATTGGTCGTCAGTCGGCACGTGATCTTCATAAGTAATTTTTCAATGGCATTTGTACAAAAATGTTACTTTTCCAAGTACATTTTATAAGTTAGGTAAATGATAAATGATTTTATTTCTGTAAGTTGGTTTGTACAAACTTGTTGGCTTTTACATGTCGATCATATTTTTTAAAACTAGATGAGGTCGGCGTTTCCTATCTGACTACTCTGAGAAGAAAGGCCGAAACAAACTCAGAGGTCACAGTCTCTTTTAAAGTCCTGACAAAATCTTGGTTATATCATGTGAAGACCATGTAGACAGATGTCTGAAATGGTCTTTTGGGGAAAGAACCAGCGAGATTGAGTGGACCTGTCCAGTCAGTGCACGCATTTGTCAATAACCGAGCAGCTCAACTCAGAATTTAAGGAGCTCAACGATTCGACGAACAATACCAAAGAAAGGACATTCGGGTAGGCCGCATAAACTACTCAAACTGCCAGACTATGAGTAAAAACTAACTAAGATAAAATAAAAAAATCCACATATTCTTCACATTCACAATAATAAAATAATATAATACTTTAAAAAGTAAATATTCTTGTCATTGCAAGAAAACCAAAAAAATATCAAAATTAAAAACAAAATTCACGGTGCAAAGTATAAAAAATTAAAATTAATTGGAGCAGCTCAATCCCAAGCCTTTTTGTCCTCAACGTAATCTTTAATAGTATAAAACGCTTTCTGGCACAACTAACGTTTTAATGAATGATTTGAATTTATTAAGACTTAGATCTTGTACGTGGCTTGGAAGCTAATTATAAAAGCGTACACATTGACATCTAAACGAGCCACCTATCTTCTTGAGCCTTGTTGTAGGTACTACAAATTTGTGTTTGTTCCTAGTATTTATGTTATGGATATCACTGTTTTTTTAAACAATTTTATATTTTTATGAGCGTATAAAAGATTTTCATAAATATACTGAGAGGGCACAGTCATTACATTAATCTCCTTAAATTTCTCTCTGAGAGAGTGCCTCGGACTTAATTTATAAATTGATCGAACACATCTTTTCTGCAAAACAAAGATATTCTGGATGTCGGCGGCATTTCCCCACAACAGAATACCGTACGACATTACACTATGAAAATAGCTATAGTATACTAAACGGGCTGTCTCTATGTCAGTATTACGAATTTTTCTAACAGCATATGCTGCGGAGCTTAGCTTCTTTGACAATTTATCTATATGTGGGCCCCACTGAAGCTTAGCATCCAAAGTTAAGCCTAAAAATACTGTGCTATTCTCAGGATTCAATTCTTCGCCCTTTATCAACACATCAGTTTTCACCTGCCTAACGTGAGGTAGGGTAAACTTAATGCATTTGGTTATTTTTTCATTAAGGAGTAAATTGTTAACATTGAACCAGTGAACTACTTTTGAGATCGCGCTATTTACTTCGTCAGTAACCAGCTGCTGCCGTTTAAGTTTAAACAAAAGTGAAGTATCATCTGCAAACAACACTATATCATGGTTATCCTTTATGAGGTAAGGCAAGTCATTAATATAAATAAGAAACAAGAAAGGACCAAGAATTGAGCCCTGCGGGACTCCCATTTTTACTATAGATCCGGGTGATCTTTTTCCATTAACGTCAACAGTCTGAATCCTATTACTCAAGTAAGAAGTAAGAAGATCCAGAGCGCTGTTCCGGATCCCGTAGTGGCGGAGTTTCCTGATTAGCGTTTCATGAAGAACACAATCAAATGCCTTGGACAAATCACAAAAGATTCCCAGGGCATCGCACTTATCTTCCCATGCATTATAAATATGTTCTAAAAGCTCAACACCGGCATCAGTAGTTGAACGACCCCTTGTAAAACCGAACTGTTTGCTATGTAATAATTTATGCTTATTAAAAAATCTTTGCAATTGCTGTAAAATTAATTTCTCAAATATTTTACTAAAAGTAGGTAGTACTGAAATAGGTCTATAATTTGTAGGGTCTGATGTACTACCTGATTTAAACAAAGGTATTATTTTACTATTCTTCATTAGGTCAGGAAACTCCCCACAGTCGATACAATTATTAAAGATAATAGCTAAACTAGGTGCGACAACATCAATAATAGACTTAGCAACTTCTACAGAATGACCCCACAGATCTGCAGTCTTTTTAACATTTAAAGTGTGAAAGGTTTTAATTATGTCTCTACAAGTAATAATGTTCAAAAAGAAATTGCGTATCGCAGACATTAACATTTTCTTTTAGCAAAGACTCAGCAACAGAAGGTGATGAGTTTAGGGATTTAGTAGTTGAAATGGGAATATCCGACAAGAAATTTTCAAAGGCCACTGCGACTTGTGAGTCTGATTTTATGATGTTGTCATTAATAGACAGGCTGTAGTCAGTATTTCGGTTACCAGATCTTCCCGTTTCACTATTAATAATATTCCAAGTCGTTATAATAACATTACTACTGTTTTTAATCTTCGAACTCAAATAATGCGACTTGGCCAAACTACAAACTTTTTTAAATAATTTTGAATAATTTCTAACATATAAATTAAATTCAGCTGTGTTTACATAAGGCCTTTCACTGTACAGCTCATAAAGCCGTGTTCTACTTTTATGAATATCAATGGTCGCCCAATCACCGAATGATGCGCCACTATTAACGGAGATATTCTTGGGAATAAAGGTCGAATTAAATTGTTTACAGTTTAAAGTAAAAAAAACTTTTTTGCAAAAAAATACTACCGACTTCCAAACGAAAAACTACAAAGTGAAAAATAACTTAACTTTTGGAAGTCGGTGTCTTTCGTAGGAACCATTTTTTGCGATATGGACACCGACTTCCAAAAGTTAAGTTATTTTTCACTTTGTAGTTTTTCGTTTGGAAGTCGGTAGTATTTTTTTGCAAAAAAGTTTTTTATTTTTCCCTTTTTAGTTTTACCTACCTAATAGCAAGTTGTTTATTAAGGTCCCTATAACTCCAGAATAGATTAACCGAATAACATGAAACTTGAACATAACCGGTGAAATGAGAGATCTGCGTATCGCTATAGAGCGTACTGGCGTGATGTTATGTTATGAAATGGTATAAACAACAAACAGACATGCGATTGCAGCAATCCCGAGAGTTTTGCCGTTATTTATTGAAGAGTTCTGTTGTGTATCTCCGAAGTTCTTCATCAGACGTTCACCAAATTAAAATGGGACCAATTTCGAAACATACTCTTTCAAACAAAAAAAGAATTTTCAAAATCGGTCCACAATTGACGGAGATATCGGTGAACATACATAAAAAAAAAAAAAAAAAAAAAAAAAAAAAAAAAAAAAAAAAAAAAAAAAAAAAACATACAAGAAGTCGAACATAGAACCTCCTCCTTTTTTGTAAGTCGGTTAAAAAATCATCATATAGATGTATATACTAAAAAAATCATCATATAGTTGGTCGACTATTAATCGTAAACTTGTAAAGCCTACTTAGCTGTGATAGTTTTCCTTCTAATTTCGTTATATTTACTACTGCCGTAAATTTTTTCGCATAGCCAAGAGTCAAGAGCAACCATTTTGCTGGCAGGGGAGCGGGAGATTTCACTCTAACAAAAATTTGCAATTTAAAGCTTAATTTTACGTAAACGGATCGAAAAATGGTTTTAACAAACCCATAATAATGTTGAATGGCCTATCCAACGATACCTCACACCATGGGATCTTATCTTATCTTATGGAGGGGCCGAGAAGCAACTCGGACACTTCGACCCATTGAGATCTATTGTGGTCCCCTAGATAACTTACTCCTCCCCAATCTCGTTGAAAACTCTTTTCATGAGTCTTACAACGAGACTGGGAGATATGAGCCTATAGTCTTCTGGTTTAGGATATCCAACCCCTAGTAGACTCATTCGCTTACCAGCCAGTGCATCGCATGTGCACAGGAGATGCTCCATGCGTTCCGTATGTTCCCCACACAACCTGCACACGGGTGTCGCGGTTAGACCCATCTTCATGAGCATGTCGTTGGTTCCAAAGTGCCCAGTAAAGGCCCCAAGCAGGTAGCGGATTTGCCCCCTGCTCATATTCCAGATGCATTCCCGGGCTTTGAACGTAGAGCCTAGAAATTTCTTGGAGTGTTGTAGACCAGTAGTAGACAACCAGTGTGACAACAGGTTATTATGGCATATGTTTCTGCTTGGAATACAGTTGCCATCTTCCCTAAGCTTTTGCTACATTTGTAACCTTTTGCGTATATTCCCGCTCCTGTACCTGATTCCATTTTGGATCCGTCAGTGTACCACACCAGACTATCTTGTTCTGGTGGATCGAGTCCCTTCGTCCAGTCCTCTATTGAAGGGATTTGGACCTTAAAAGACCTTTCAAACACAAAAATAGTTTGCATTTTATCGGATATCATGCTAGTTATCCGATCCAGGCCTTCATTGCAATCAAACTTTGTATGGTTAGTCTTTGGCCTAGAGGCATCCCATAGTCCAGCAACAGCAAGACGATGTAATGTCTTCCTTGCCTCGAATTCAACCATCATATGCAGAGGAGGGATATTGAGGTATCTCTCAATCGCTGCCGTAGGTGTTGTCCTGAAAGCGCCCGTGATGCCGAGACACACTGTTCTTTGTAACCTGGTGAGTGGCGCTTTGCACGAGGCAAGCTTTGTTCTTGGCCACCACACTATGCTGCCGTATGTGATAATAGGTATTATCATTGTTCGGTACAGCCATCGTATCACTTTGGGCTTTAATCCCCAAGTTTTACCGTAGGTGGAACGACACATGCCGAACACTCGTAAGGCCTTTGTCGTAATATTTTCCACATGAGTTTTCCACCTGAGTTCTTTAGCAAGCGTTACACCCAGATATTTAACTTCGGTGGACCAGGGCAGCTTTATTCCATTGAGGGAGGGCTCTCCTAGGTTTCCTAGTTGTCTCTTCCTCGTGAATGGAATAATGACTGCTTTACTTGGGTTGATAGAGAGGTGGTTCTTTGTACACCATTCCTCTGTCATCCTCAATGCCTTTTGTAACAATCCAGAGACTACGTTCGGAAATTTACCATTAACCATTATAGCTATGTCATCTGCATAGCCTACTGTGTAGTTTGGTCCTAAACCTAAAGCATATATAATTATGATCAGACAGAGAGATTTCGTCCGATACATGCCAATTTTCAATGTGAGTGCTGGCCCTGTTTGAAGCCAATGTCAGGTCAATAACTTCAGCTCTCGCAGAGGTCCTGAAAGTAGGTTTATTGTCTGCATTAAGGATTTGTAAAGAAGAGCTTACCACAAAGTCCAACAAATCCTCCCCTCGTTTGTTGACATCTGAGCTGCCCCAAACGACATGGTGTGCATTCGCATCGCAGCCAAGTATCAGGTCAAGGTTTTCTTGGTTGCCGTAGTCAACCAGTCTTCTGATTAGTGGTGTTACTGGTTCCTTTTGTTCATATGGGAGATAGGCAGAGGCAAGGATAATTCTCCTCTTCTCTGTTCCCGTCCCCACTTGGATCAGAGTTGTTGTGAGATCCCTGTAACAGAAAGTACGTAAGGGCATTGCCTCTATACCGCCCCTGATATAGATGCAAGTCCTTGCGTCATTAGTTGGACAGTCATAGAGCACCAGGCCCCCTGTCCCACCTAAGCCTTTTATAGTCCCTTTATATAAATAAGGTTCCTGTATCAAGGCAACGTCGTATGTATTAAGCTTCAGTTGCCGAGCCAGAAGGGCAGTAGCGGCTCTGCAATGATGCAAATTGATTTGTACACACCTTAGTCCCTCCATCTTGGATATTTTGATGGGTTTGTGCTGTTGTTAGAGTGCCTCAGTTTTGAGGCTCCTCCTCCATCGCGTCCTCCTCGAGAGCAGTTGGCTACTCAATCTCCAGGGTATCGAGGCCCTCAAGGATGTCATCCTCGAGGTCCGCCTCTGACGCCCCGGTCTGGGTCTCTGCCTCCTGCGCTACGTCGTGAGCAGCGACCTCGTCGATGGCCTCTTCACACTGCGGTGGACCATCTTCGGAGGGCTCCACTCCTGCTTCCGCAGTGGGTGCCTCTCCCTTTTCTTCTTCCAGGAGCTTGAACGAGTATCGTTCAATTCCTCCTGGAAGAGAGTAGCCCGCGGCCTTGATGACCCCAGCGGAAACCCCGTCCATAAGGACGATACGACGGATGCCGGTCTGCTCAGTAAGAACATTCACGACCTTCCAGTCGTCCGTCCTCAAGGCAGGGTTAAGCCGCTGAAGCAACCTAATGGCCCGAGCCGAGTCTTGCAGCGCCAAGTTACGACTCTTCCATGCCATTTTAACTGGCTTTGGAAGGTCCTTGGCGTTGACGACCTTGAGCTTCATGGAGCCAAGTTCCACGTTGTGGGTGGCACCCTGAAGCCAGCAAGCTGCATCAGAGTTGTCGCAGGATACATGCACTGCACCTGCGACAACTCCGGGAGCAACCGTGAATACCGGTAAAGGATCCGGTGCTTCCTCCAGTTTCTCAATTATGAGTTCCTGGATTGGCATCAGATCCTCCGCCTTCAAGTACTCCTCCGGGTACCTGACTGAGACAATGGCGAGTTTCACAGCCGCCACCGCATCCCTAAAGGATCCGGTTGAGGACGATTGACCTTGGGTCTTTACCCTCTTGGCTGCTATGTCCCCGCTGTCACTGCTGAGAACAGCACGCGGCCTCTTTGACGGTCCTCCCGTAGGAGTCCCTTCTAGAGCCGCCTGCTGTTTCAGCTTTTGGCGCTTTTTCCTTTGCGCCCCAGATCGTCCAACCCGGCGCCAGCCTGATTCCTGCCGGCCGCCGGGTGACGAAGAAGTGCTGACCTCGCCGGTAGCGTCCAAGGCCGTAAGGTCCGAGGTCGTTCGACCTCTAACACAAGGCTCTCGTGCCGCGCCAGCTTTGGCAGTACCCTTATGCCCAGTGGGCTTAATTGCAGTACCGCCCAACGGTGGTCCCGCAGCAGTGCCGACCCTCGACAGTGCCGCAGCAGTCCCGTCTTTTGACAGTCCCGCAGCCCCACCTCGAGACGATCCCACTGCAGTCCCAGCTCTGGTCGGTCCCGCTTGAGGTTTTGCAGTGCCCCTCAAAGGCGGTCCCGCAGCAGTGCCGTCCCCCGACAGTGCCGCAGCAGTACCGTCTTTTGACAGTCCCGCCGTAGCCCCGCCTTGACACGACCCCGCCACAGTCCCGCCTCTGGGTGGCCCTGCTAGAGGTGATGCAGTCCCGGCTTGCGCCAGTCCCGCCGTTTGATGTGCAGTCCCGGCTTGCGCCGGTCCCGCCTTCTGGTGTGCAGTCCCAGCTTTCGCCGGTCCCGCCTTTTGGATCGCAGTTCCAGCTTTCGCCGGTCCCGCCTTGTGGTTTTTTTTATTTTTAAAATCCATTAAGATTCCCGAGTAAATTTTCATCCCTCAACTATCCCCACCCGCCATGGAGTGCTCAAGTGGCGATGCTACGGTAGCACCAGAGATTAGTCGAGGGATATAGTCCCCCCCCATTAGTTGCCCACGAGACCGCACAGCACTAACCCACACCGCTACCACTAGCGATGCGAGCGAGCGCTGCCGTCTGCAAGCCCCCAATGGGAGTGAACTCGCCTGGGGGCCGTCTGACCGGACCCCGCAGCCGATTGACCGCAGCGGGCTAAGCTGCGGCCTCCCGTGTTAGAAGAAATCCGGGCCAAAGTGGAGTGTTGCCTCAGAGACGTTAAACCGCCTACGCTCGTCGGCTCAGCCACCAGGATCCCTTCATCCTCCCGTTACGGGTCCCCGCGCACGGCACAATCACGCGGGAGGTCATTGCTATCCATCATTGTTCTTGTTCAATGGTGGACACCCAGGGGCATGACCTCGCCACCCCTGTGATAATTCGCCCGGTGATTTCTGTTACGTCTATTTCATAGGGAATTAGACCAAAAACAGGGCGGCAACCACGAGAAGGAAAATCACCGCACTTGCCTTGAGGATCTACACGACCGTAGCGCTCTCCCTCAAGACCACGCCACCTTGCCGTCTCTGAAGGAGCCAGGCAAGGTAGGACTGCATCGACAAAGCCAAGCCCTACAAGGCTTGTCGCTGACTGCTCACCATGGGATAGAAGAAAAATAAAAACATCCCCACTTTACGTCTATAGGTAAAAAAAAAGTTTTGTTTTACCACTTTGTCGGCATTATTAATATGTTTATCCATGCCAAATTATAGCTTTCTAGTAGCTGCGGACGGACAGACAGACAGAGCGAAACTATAAGGGTTCCCTGTTGACTTCGGAACCCTAAATAACGTGGGGTGCTATTTAAGACAATTTCAAAATTACTACTTATCTATTACTACTTTTACCAATATCTGTTGATAAAATATTATAACATCAACGCACCCCCACGTTTTTTTACATTTACATTAAGTGAAATGTAAATGTAACTATTCTTAATTAAAATTTATTGAAAATTATATTTTACTTTTTAGTTTGTTTTTCTGTTATAGAGTGTTTTTTAGTTTTTTAAACTATTATTTCTTATTCTTTTGATTTGGATATTATTATTTATGCCGCTTCAGATTTAGAACAAGAGGTCTTACGCCAAGTTTATGTTCAATCTTTTAGCGTAGTGTAGTGGTCTACGGGTCGGGTTCAATTCCCGTGTCCGACGAGTGTTATTGGGTTTTCAACCGACTACAAAAAGGAGGAGGTTCTCAATTCGACTGTATGTTTTCGTATGTTTGTTACGCGATTACTCCGCCAATTATGAACCTTGATGATTTTTTAGGGTTCCGTACCCAAGGGGTAAAAACGGGACCCTATTACTAAGATTCCGCCGTCCGTCTGTCTGTCTGTCTGTCACCAGGCTGTATCTCAGGAACTGTTATAGCTAGACAGTTGACATTTACACAGATAATGTATTTCTGTTGCCGCTATAACAACAAATACTAAAAATAGAATAAAATAAATATTAAAGAGGGGCTCCCATACAACAAACGTGATTTTTTTGCCGGTTTTTGCGATAATGGTTCGGAACCCTTCGTGCGCGAGTCCGACTCGCACTTGGCCATTTTTTTATATGCAAGCTGGTCCTTTTCATGTGGTCCCATTTATATTTTATAATCCCCGCCGAAAAAAGAGGGGTGTTATAAGTTTCACGTGTGTTCCTGTGTATCTGTGTGTCTGTCTGTGGCATCATAGCGCCTAAACGGATGAACCGATTTTGGTTTAGTGTTTTTTGTTTGAAAAGTGATTTTGTCGAGAGTGTTCTTAGCTATGTTTGAATAAAATCGGTTCAGCCGTTCAAAAGTTATGGGCGTTTTACTGTTTGAATCGGGGTGTTTTCGCAAGATAAATCTGTAGGGTTTTTTTTAAATTTTGAAATGTTTTCTTGTTAAGTTATCCTTATTACCACGTATATAAAGTACCGAACTTAATCATCTGCCTAGCCTTTTTCCAATTGTTGTTGGGATCGGCTTCCAGTCTTACCGGATTTAGTTGGGTACCAGTGTTTTACATGGAGCGACGGCCTATCTGACCTCCACAACCCAGTAACTGGGTAACACTATACCCCTAGGCAAGACTGGTGTCAGATCTCAAGCTTCTGACTACCCGTAACGACGGTCAAAGAAGATCTTCAAATGACAGCCGGGACCAACGGCTTAACGTGCTTTCCGAGGCACGGAGAAAACTCGGTATGGTGAAATGGTCACCCATCCACGGACCGACCTCGTCAAGCGTTGCTTAACCTTGATGATCGACCCGTGCGGCTGTTATTATTTAGCCACGAGCTCCACTTATAAAACCGTACCGAAGAAGTACCGAACTTAAAAAGAAAAATAAAATTATCAAAAATATTAAACAGACTTTAAAACAAAACACTACAAACCGAAAAATAAAAAACTTTTAACAAAAAAAGTAAAACCGACTTCCAAAACACAACACTAAAAAGCGAAAAATAACTTTCTTTTCAAAAGTCGGTGTCAAAAATCGGGTTCAGGGAAATTTGTATTTTTGGAATCAGAATAACCAAATCTATCGATTTTATCCGGTTTTGTTCGAAAGTTTTACGAGAGTAGAGGTAAAAATTTTGGTCATGAGCTCTCGTGCTGTCATTTTGTTGTTTATTCTCTGTATTCTGATAACTTGAGCACCCTAAGCTCCATGATCTTTCAAAACTAACTTGATATTTGCCTATATTAAAAGGACGTTGAGACTATTCTAATAAAACAACAACATGATTTTAAGTACACTTTATTCGATTTATAACAATGCATAACAATCACTTAGCTAGTGTATTAACGAAATCACATAATTTGCATTACACGGTGTATTCCCACGCGGAATGTCACCTAATAACTTCTTATTGCACCATTCGACGACAAATCAATCATCGACGACAAATCAAAAACAATCATCACAAACCATTGTAAATTTGTAAAGTTTTTATGTACAGAAGAAACAAAAGCTAGATCGAATTCAAACAGCAAAAATAAATACAACATGAGCGTTTGTACAATATTTACAAATAATTAAATAACGAAAAAGCAAGAATAAAATAAAAGATAAAAAATATATAGATAGGTAAGTATCAAACATAACAATAAAATACATTCTTAGTTGCCTTGATTTGATTTCGATCAGCTCAGACACAATTTTACTGTAGGTACCTAGGTAATTCAGCTGATCCAGGATGCAGTAAATACGCAGGTAATCATATTTTGCATCAATTTTGCGCTTTTATCTGCGC
Source organism: Orthosia gothica (assembly GCA_949775005.1). Lineage (NCBI taxonomy): Eukaryota > Metazoa > Arthropoda > Insecta > Lepidoptera > Noctuidae > Orthosia > Orthosia gothica. The sequence goes on from OX459069.1 coordinate 701,674, forward strand.
TACAGATAATCTCAGCTTCATCAATTGCAAGCTATAGTTGTAATACCTAATTGTACCTACACAGTGCACATCGTGGGTGTCGCCAAGATGGAGGCAGTTGCCCCTCCCCCCTCAGAGATTCAATAAAATAAATAGACAAATGCAAAGAAATCGAAGTCCTAAATCCACTCACAGAACTTGAACATAAAAGTGTTTGTACAAACCAACTTACAGAAATAAAATCATTTATCATTTTAATTAGGTACTTCACATTATTTTTATACAACCCATGGTCGGCAGCATAGTCCTCACAGATTTTTATAAGTTTTCTGAGTGCACTGACCGATGATGCTATGCCTTTTCTTTTTAACCGACTTCCTAAACAAGACACTACAAATCGAAAAATAACTATCTTTTCGTAAGCCGGTGTCAAAAACGAAAAAAAAATTGTATCAATGGCACCGACTTTCGAAAAGAAAGTTATGTTTCGATTTGTAGTATCTTGTTGAGGAAGTCGGTTTAATTATTTTTTAAGTATTTTAATGTTGGTACCTATATTTAAAACTGTCTTTAATACATTAAGTACGGTAAACCGCACAGCAGTTAGTATCTTGAAATTGAAAACTGCCTTTATTGGTACGAAATAAAGGCGCTGACAATTTCAAACTGAAACGAAGGACAATTCATGCGGTGAACTTTACTAGCTTCTAAGAGCTATATCGCAGCTACAAACTCCTCACATAACGTAACACAAGTTCTAAGGCTCTAGACAAGCGGCGATGGTCGAAACGTCAAAATGTATGTTGACATTCCAATAAATTTTCGTCATTTTTTACACTTGTCTCGAGCCTTTAGTCGTTACTACCGCCGTCAGGTTGCGGGACTGGTTGTCTACGAGTACTGCTTGGTGAACTTGTTGTGGAAGGCCTTGAAGATGTCCAGCATCTCCTGCAGCAGCTGTGGCTGCGGCAGGATTGTGGTGCGGAAGTGGTACGTGCCGGGCCGCTGTCCGAACCCAGAGCCCGGTATTATGCAGATACCTGGGGAATGAAGGGAAGTTTTGTTAATACGCAATACACTTAGAATAGAAAAAAAAGGAAACATTTCTTATACTGATGCTTGCGAATGTGCAACTAGATTCATCTTTTTTTTTGTTTGACAATTCCAAAGTACCTACCTTTAAGGTTTATTTGAAATAAACTATTTTGATTTTGAATGCAAAAGCCAGTAAAAAAAAATAAAAAGCTAGGAAATAAATATTGATGACTTTACATGCTCTTGTTTAAATTTGCTTATATTTCAAATACAAGTATTGTTGGCGTCAATATTTGCACTATGCGGGAGGGTGAAAACTCCTTCAGGGCGGTTGCGTACTACACTGGTTTGAGTTCCAAGCTCAAAATGTTCTGAATTATGACAGACTAGCTGTTACCCGCAGCTTCGCCCGCGTTAATATAGGGTGAGAAAATTCCAATGCTGCAGTTTTAATTTTAATCAAAATCGGTCCTGTGACTCCTTTGATAGTTTTGTGCTATTCTTCATGGTGATGATTTGGCCATCCACGCCCACTTGGAAAACAGCCTGTATAGGCACAGGAAGTATTAACGTAATAACGATTAACTTAAACACATCAACACGGTCTAGGGATATTTAAAAAAAAGCGAATTACTATCAATGTGTTAATTATTTATATGACATGTATATATTTAAAAAAGATACGTTATTTAATATTCTACCATTTTTTAATAATGGTTAAGGTACTTCGATAAAAATTTCAGGATTTCATGGAAAAAAATGAAGCATAGACGGAAACCGTATATGAATTAACTTTTAATTAATGAGAAATAACTGAAAAAAAAATAAATATAATTTGTGTTTATAAACTTGAAGTTAGTAGTCTGAGAAAGCGCCCATGATGTTCCCTTCTGAGGTGCGCAAAAAGTTGATCTTCTGTAGCCAGATTTTCAGGAACTTCCTTCAGAGCTCTTCTTTGCAGCATATCCCACGCATGCTCAATGGGATTTAGATCTGGCGATTGAGCAGGTCAGTCTAAGGCCCTAACATTGTGTGCATGTAACCAAGCTGCTACCGTTCTCGCCGTGTGTGCCCGGGCATTGTCGTGCATGAGCAGGAAATCTTGCCCCATTTTCATTCTGTGGGGCAAGATTACGGGCCCCAGCACCTGTTGGACGTATCGTTCTGCCGTCATATTGCCCCGCACCCAAACGAGATCCGTCCGTCCTCCAAGACGAATTCCTGCCCAAACCATAATTGTTCCTCCTTGGTATGGGTGAACTTCCTGAGGGTTCTGAAGACGGCTCCATCGTCCAGGAACTCGCCAAACACGCGTCCTTCGTGAATCTGGATGGAAGCCGAACCTGGATTCATCCGTGAACAGCACATTGGACCATTGCTCACGGCCCCAGTCCACGTGGTTCCGAACCCATTCTAATCGTCGTCCACGATTGCCTCTCCGTAAAGGTGGGACCCGGAGTGGTCTACGAGAGGGTAGATTGCTTTTATACAGTCGCCTTCTTACAGTTTGGTCACTCACAAGCACTTGGTGTTCCACTCGCAGCCTTTGGACCAATTGAGTCGCCGTTGCATTTGGTTGAGCTCGCGCAGTAATTTGCAAAAATCGGTCTTGTCTGGGGGTACTGATGCGACTTGGCCCCCGGTGCCTCTCCGCTACTTCACCTGTGGCACCATAGCGTGTCCACAATCTTGAAATTACATTTTGGTGAGTCCCTATGGCCTCAGCAACATTACGCTGAACAGACCCAGCTTCCAGCATTCCCACAGCTCATATCATCTCCGCCCTCGTCAAATGTTGGCGTTGCATGGCTACAATACCTCAATTTTAACTTTATCTTTCGTTTAAAAATGAAACTAAACGTAATTCGTATTGTTTTCTAAATTTCGCACAAATGAAAATTCCCTCTCCTACACATCAAGACATTTTTATGCCACCGAAACAAAAGAATTTTCAAAAATTTGAATTTGGAATTAGTCTGAGATAAATTACAAACAAATCGGTATATAAAAGATTCCAATGCGGCCAGTACTTTTCGAGTTATTTAATTGAGTATGAAATATCCCTAGACCGTGTTGATGTGTGTTTTTTTTGAAGACGTTGGTCAATACAGGTATAGGTTAAATAGTTACAAAAGGAAATATAAACTAAAGAGTCATTGGTTCTGCTTTGCTGCGAATTGAAGATACCACTATATCATAAATGTTATCTACAGTTAATTGACATTCCTTAATTATGCCGTAAATCATGGGTACAACATTTTAGGACACCGCTATATACTATGCTGTATGTCCTTTCATTTGGTGCAAATACATATACATTTTGGGCCCTAGACATATGCGAACATCAGCAGCTACATGTAGTTGGCCGAGGGAAAAGCATGGCAAATGCACCCTGCTACCCTTGAGCTGTGTTAATATTAATAGCAAAACTATGTTTGATTGGAAACTGGCGTCTTTTGAATTTAAATGATAGGTCAATAGGGAATATTGGGATTCGACGTATGAACACGCTTTCTCCTTTTCTCATACCAAATTCTATCTAAATCGGTTCATCGGTATTAATCACTATTAAGAAGTTTCATACAAAACTACCGCCCCATCCCCTATTTCTCCCGCTTCATGTTAAATGCATAAAGAAGTAGCCTATGTCCTTCTCATGGTCTCCAACTATCTCCATACCAAATTTCATCTAAATCGGTTCATAATAAGAAGAGGTTGCATGCTATGACGTTATATACAAAATTAACCCTCTCCCCATTTCTCCACCTCCGTATTTTATGCGAAAAGAAGTAGCCTTTATCCTTCTCAGGGCCTCAAAGTATCTCCATACCAAATTTCATTCTAAATCAGTTCATAATAAAAAGAAGTTGCATGATAAGAAGTTTCATGTACACACGATACAAAATTAACACCCTCCCATTTCTCGCCCTTAATTTTTTATGCAATCAAAGTAGTCTATGGCCTTCCTAAGGTATCAAACTATCTTCATACCATACCCCTTTCAGGGATGAAATTAAAAAAATCCTTAACTTCGTGTTTCTTCAATTGTTTTGAAGAGCAGAAGTACTAAGATTCAAGTGATTTTGCTAATAAACAATTTATTTTTGTTACGAACTTTAACACCCCTTTTTACCCCTTTCAGGGATGAAATTAAAAAAATCCTTAAATTCGTGTTTCTTTAACTGTTTTGAAGAGCAGATATACTAATTTTCAAGTAATTTTGATGATAAACAATTAATTTTTCTTCCAAACTTTAGCACCCCGTTGTACCCCTTTAAGGGATGAAATTAAAAAAATCCTTAAAGTAGTATTTTTGTATTTATATACATACATAAACTCACGCCTTTTTCCCATGGGGGTAGGCAGAAACTACAGAACGCCACCTGCTACGATCCTTATCCTTATCCTTGTATTTATATTTAGAGGCTAAATACCATATTTCATTCATTTCAAATTAAACATGACAGAGTTTCATACAAACTTACCTCCCTTAGGGGTTGAATTTCGAAAAATCCTTCCTTATTCCTTGTGTACGTTATAATGGGAACCTCTGTGCAAAATTTCAGCTTTCTATGTCTAAGGATTTGGGCTGGGCGTTGATGAGTCAGTCAATCAGTCAGTCAGGACTTGTCTTTTTATTTATACTCGTATAGATTATATCGGATAGAGTTCGGATGTAGTGCGTAAGCTTCCCTATAAGAATACTACGGCTACATTGGAACTGCAATTTCATGAACACGGATCGGATATAGTGCGTAACCCAGGTATCAGGCTGGTATCGACTTCCTTGTCCAATGCATTCCCTCATAGCACCAACGCAACTAGTGTGTGCGGGCCAGCTACACCCACTCAAGTATAACGAAACTGATGACCAACTGAACCTGCGGCTATTTAGTTAGCCATCAGCCCTTCGACTCGCTGCTGTTAAAAATCGACGTCACGAGAAGACCGTCCGCATTAGTGCCGAATAACGTGTTCATGTCGTCATGTTCGTCAAACCGTCCCGTCGCGTCGAAAAGTCGCAATCACAGACCCGTGCTTAATTCGAATTTAAGGCGGTACCCCGAGCAAAACGCCGCGCAAGCCGTTTTTGTGCTGTTTTTAGGAGCTATCTACTCGTTATTTAAAAAGAAATATCAATTAATAAAAATACATTAAATTTCTACATAATATTGGTTCTAAAATGGTAGATTTAGTTTTTTTTTTAATGTTGTATATATTTCACTAATCTACTTCCAAAAAAACATGAAAATTTGAAATAATTATTGATATTATGCATCTCCTCGTAAAGTGTTCATTGATTATTTTTTGTACTAACACTAATGGATAGACAATTTAATAACGAACATTTTTGTAGAATTATTTTTTTCAAAAGACCAAAATTCGATTTTATAAAGATTTTATTCTAAAATCTGGGCGTATTCACTGCTGTAATTCATTCGCCACCAGTGCCGCTAGACCAATAGGAACGCTCATATCTCATGCCGATTTTTTGGTCAGGGTACCGTCTTAATAAGCGCTTGAAATTCGTGGAAATACAGTGCATTCGCCAGTTCCTCGCCACTTTTCTTCTAATCGTCCGGCAGACATCCATAACGCGAGGTACCTAACCTTAGGGTCGCTTTCCAATTACATCCACAGCCGCTTGCTATTCCTTTCTTTTGAAACCAGCCTATCGTAATTTCTGCGGTGCGGTTTAAGCCGCGCATCGAAGTACGATAAACCAAACCCGATCGTGGCGATAGTCAAACAAGGTTCGGTGTCCACCATACTTACCCGCACGTAGCAAACTGACGCATTCACAAACATGCATGCATTTGTATAGTCTTGGGGCTTGTGGACGCTGGCTGAGGTTTGTCAAGTATGTAAAGCCGGCATTACATGGATAACCTAGCAACTGAGTAATAATACCCTTTAGATGAGCTTATTGATGTGAAATTGTCTAATGATAAAATATATGAATCTCACCAGTCTCCTCGAGCAGCTTAAATGCGTAGAACACGTCAGGTTGTTTGTTCTCAGCCTTCGCCGCCGCGATTGCCTTGGAAGGCAGATCGATTCTCGGGAAGGTGTACATAGCGCCCTGAAAACACGACAATATTACATTAAATAGGTACTGTATTGTATCTATAAGATTTAAAATCAGTAGTTTTTGAGGTTGAGGTCTTTTACGTCTCCCTTTTGTATTTGTATATAGGTTTGTTTTTGTTTTTACAATTTTCAATTGTATACATGTTAATAAAAATTTGTAGTTATTTGAGAGACTTATATAATACTACATACAGTCACATTTAAAACCACCTAGATCTATATCTGGCGTGAAGTGATATCTTTGACACTAGCTTCAGCCACCGGGTTCACCGTCGTTAAAAGTGTTTTCGTATCCCAAGGGAACATTATACCAGGATGAATAGTCCTATGTGCTAATCCAAATTACAATCTATCTCTGTGCCAAATCCAGATCTTAATCCAGATCCGTTAAGCCATTCTGTCATGATTGAATAACAAACATCCATCCATTCAAACTTTCGAATTTAGCCCTCCATGTTGTTGAACGTATCTACGATCATCTTGGCGCGCTGGTTCAGTGAGTCTAGCACAGCTGTCTTCTCCTTGATCCACAGCTCGTAGGAAGGTTCCACAGGTTGTTAATAAACTTGAATCGTTTACCTGAACGACGTTACAGCTGAAGCCCTCCATGTTGTTGAACGTATCTACGATCATCTTGGCGCGCTGGTTCAGTGAGTCTAGCACAGCTGTCTTCTCCTTGAGCCACAGCTCGTAGGAAGGTTCCACAGGTTGTTAATAAACTTGAATCGTTTACCTGCACGACGTTACAGCTGAAGCCCTCCATGTTGTTGAACGTATCTACGATCATCTTGGCGCGCTGGTTCAGTGAGTCTAGCACAGCTGTCTTCTCCTTGAGCCACAGCTCGTAAGAAGGTTCCACAGGTTGTTAATAAACTTGAGTCGTTTACCTGCACGACGTTACAGCTGAAGCCCTCCATGTTGTTGAACGTATCTACGATCATCTTGGTGCGCTGGTTCAGTGAGTCTAGCACAGCTGTCTTCTCCTTGAGCCACAGCTCGTAGGAAGGTTCCACAGGTTGTTAATAAACTTGAATCGTTTACCTGCACGACGTTACAGCTGAAGCCCTCCATGTTGTTGAACGTATCTACGATCATCTTGGCGCGCTGGTTCTGTGAGTCTAGCACAGCTGTCTTCTCCTTGAGCCACAGCTCGTAGGAAGGTTCCACAGGTTGTTAATAAACTTGAATCGTTTACCTGCACGACGTTACAGCTGAAGCCCTCCATGTTGTTGAACGTATCTACGATCATCTTGGCGCGCTGGTTCAATGAGTCTAGCACAGCTGTCTTCTCTTTGATCCACAGCTCGTACGAAGGTTCTCCGGGCTCAGGGGGGCGGGCCTGGGAAATGGTAATATGTATTATTGAGAATACTGTGATAAACTTAAAATTTTGGACGAGTGACCAGTTTTTATTACCAGTGACTAGTTTTTAGTCATAAGGTCCTGTGATGTAGAATTGTGATGTTATGGACGGTCGAAATTCAGAAAAAAATCAACTAAGAGCTGGGCAACTTTTCATTTACATTACAGACTTTCCATTTCCAGTTTATCTTCAAATTAATGTTCGTGTCGTATCGTCAAATTTTTCACCTTGGTAGCTCTTCTTGTCACACGTTTTTCATTTGCATGAATACTATTTTTTTTTGGCTAGCTTGTTTAATGTGCCTCAGCTATGGTGACTGATTACTATGCCTACAAAATAGACTCAACAACTGTCATAGTTTTCTGCGTTACATCGAGCTGTCACTAGCTGTACCACAACACCCGACCTTCCGCCTTACGCAGCCGTAGTCTGCCTCTGCCTCGCAGCACGTAGCATGCCTGCTAATACGTTGTCTCGAGACTTTCCACTTGTTACTTACTAATTTAGACAGATAAAGAAACACTCACAACACAATCCACGGTGATCTCCTCCAAAGTCGAAGGACACACCGTGGCGGAGATGGCCTTGTACAGGTTAGCTTGCACGTCAGGGTCTAAGTTCACGAGCTCCATCCAGCCGCCGCGCAGCCCGCACTCGCCCATGTAGCCCTTGCTGATGGTCATGAACGATGCGAGCTCGATCTGGTTGTACGGCGCACCCATCTCTGTCATCACCTGCAGATTTAGGTCATTTTCGTCATTATAGTCCATTCCAATGAATGATCAACCATGGCACGGGATCCCGATGCATAGAAAGAAAGGTTCAAATAAATTTGACTAGATGGCCTGATATGCATCGATTTGTTATTTTTGCAAAACTTGTTATTTAGGCAAGTCCTTAATGTATATTGTAAACTAGGGAGGTCCCAAAACACTTCCCTGAAGGACACCATACATAACTTCACGCTCTTGCGACCAATGTGACTCTTCTCGTTTAACAGTTATGTTTAGGGACTTCTATAATTTGCTTCCTGTGTTCCTTCCCTTTGCTTCCTTTTTCTCTGAAATATTTTTGTTCATTGCAGAGGATCTTATTGCGTTCTAAATATGAGTTAAGTTGTTTGTAAATATATTTTTCAAAGATTTAGGAAAATAAAGGGATGAGCGAAATCGGTCGGTTGTTGTCTTTCTTTAACAGCGGCTTTACGATAAATGTTTTTAGCGCTGTTGGGTAAATGGGTATATACCAGCACTGATACTCAAATTAATGAGGTGAGTATATGATATATGCTACTATATATTTGTAGAAATTCCAACGTAGCCATATTTTCGAGTGTTGAATAATTTTGAATGTCATCCGGTGTGCTAGGTACCATAAACAGAATAGGCTTTACTCAAAATATACTGCGTCACTCTTGTTCCAGAATTAAGAATGGGTTAATTTTTTTATATAAAATAGTTGTTAAGTGTTTCGGCCCTGTGATGGTTTCATTATTAATTTTTATTTTATCCATGGAAGGCTTTGGTATATTTAATTTGTGATTTATTAATTTACTTTGAGGTGATATAATAATCCAGTTATCAGCTAACCTTCTTGAAGGAGAAGAACTTGCTGCCCTCGTCGTAGACGTTGTGCTGGTACACCTCGTCGGAGAACACGAACAGGGAGTGCTTCTGTGCGAACTTGATGATTTCCTCGATGTTTTTGCGCGTCAGCACCTGCGGGCAACAGACGTCATCAGTCACGGCAGTGGGACAGCGCTGCAGGGACTAGTGGTTGCGCGATGGCGGGTTGCACATGACGCTGGTATTGTAGCGGGCGCTGGCGAGAGCTGCCAAAATGTCACTCCCCAAGTAAAGCAACTTTAACATACACCTCGCCTTTCACCCATGGAAATAGGCAGAAAATACAAAACGCTTACTCACTTATTTCACTCACAAATGCAACCAAAGTTTTCTGTTATTAATTATTTAATAACTTTGGATAACTTTACAATGTAACTGCCATTTCAATGTGAATGAATTACTTTAAAAATGTAACCAAGTGAATTAGAAAATGCCTTACTAATCTATCTCAAATTAATACTAAAATAATGAAACACTACGCGCACTTTTCATGTTAGCAATCAATATTTTGTATCACAATCGTTAAAAAATACGGGCTACATTCATTAAAAAGTACACGCTTCATCTCTTCCATTAAAAAAATAGGTAATTGTTCTTTAACTTCACTCTACTCTTAGACAATCAACCAAGAAACACTTTTCTCAACTAGGTGGTAAGTTTTGCTGGGTTTTACACAAGCATACCTGCATCAGAAGCCGTGCAATATGCTGCAAGTAAGAGCAAGTGGAGAAACATAATCAAGGGTAAGGCAGTGCGTCTCTGGAACTCTCTACCACTCCTCTTTACCAGCCCTTCTCTGAATGTCTTCAAGAGAAAACTCAAGGATCATTTTCTTTCGGAATGACATAATATTAGTATATGTATATTGGTATAGGTATGTATACTTATGATTTATTTTATATTATTCTAAAATTGTACACTGGACTACTCTTCCTCCATTTGTAAACTTTATCACTCTTAGTTTTTCTGGTAGAAAACTCTTCTTTGAGTTAAGCTCGCCTTTGAACATCAACTTTATAATCACTCATGTTGTATGTGTCATTTTTGTGTGCAATAAAGAATTAAGAAGGTTAAGATTTTAAAATAATGATGTGGTCACAACCCTCAGCATTATGGCATCGACGCAAGGAGAAGGAGGACCTAGATGGTAGATATTTAGAAATCCTTTATAACAAAAACCTGTCCATGAATGTTGCTTTGAGATATGCCTCATAATTTCTGTGTACTATGTTGTCTCGCAGTGGAAACGAGAGATTATAATACAAAACAACGAGAATAGTGGAAGTCCTTTGCCCAGCTGTGGGACACAATGTAGGCTAACAAATATGTTATCTCACATGACCGGTAGGATTTCCTGGGTTGATGACCGCAAGCGCGCGCACAGTATGCGTCTTACTGCCCTCCTGGAAGGCTCTCTCCAGCTCGGCGGGGTCCAGCCCCCAGCTGTTGTCCTCGTCCAGGTAGTAGCCCACCTGCCCCAGCCCGTACTCCGTCAGAGAGGCGGAGTATAGTGGGTACTGTGGGATCGGGATCAGCACGCCTGAACATAGAGAATTCATCTATCAATTTATATGACCCTGAATATAGAATACCGTCAGTTTATAATAAATCTTGATAGTTTACTGTTTATAAACTATTTATTACTAGCTGACACCGGCGGCTTCGCTCCCGTCAAAATTATAGCCTATGTCACTCAAGAATAATGTAGCTTTACACAGGTGAAAGAATTTTTTAAATCGGTCCAGTAGTTTCGGAGCCTATTCGGTACAAACAAACAAACAAATAAATCTTTTCTCTTTATAATACTGGTATAGATTGGCCAAAAAAAGTTAATTCAAAAAATCTAAAAATACAACTGATGCCGACGGAGGATACATATTGGCGAGCTGACTGACCAAAACCATATTATGTATCCTCCGACTGCACAGCATGATTTTATTCTTGTTTACGTCTTTTTAGTTCACTTCTTAAGCAGTCGGGTTTCTTGATTTTTTGTATTAAATCTTTTTTAAATTTTTTTTTTTTTTACATTGCTCCACACTAGGAATTTCTTCCTGTATCGTGGGTGCGACTGAATTTGACTTTAGCTAGTTGGAACGCCACAGATGAACAACCATACATACATACATAGACTGATAAACACATTACCCTCCTTTGCGTTGCGTAGTCGGCTAAAAAGAGATTTTGTATATCTAAGGTTAGTATTACTGTTTTTACTGACAAATAGTTATGAAAATATAATTTCGTTTACAATTAAACGCATATAAATTCGTTGTATCTGTGCCCTACCGTCAGATTCAGAACGAACAAAGCTTTAGATTTACAATCTATCGCTTTTTCTATGTTACGATATTAACAGTTAAATTTTAATCTACTTAGTTTCTGCCTCAGTAACACAGCGGTAGAAGTACCTACGGCACATAGACAAATGCATAAATTGTGAAAACACTTTCTTCGAATGATATCTTTCTGTACCTACCTACTACCCAATACGGAGAAAGTTCATAAATTGCAAGTATTTTTTATATTTACAGCTGGGCGAGCACGGCCTCTGTGATAGGCTTGAGTCACGCATTTTATCACGGTTTTTGCTCCCAAACTGTGATATAATTATGGCAATATTATAATATTGTTTTTTTTATTACTTGAGCATACATACTCTCAACTTTCAAATCTTCTTTATCAGTTAGACTATATTAATCAAACAACATACTAAAGTATAATGTATGCAGAACATGACGGTCGTTAGCCTCTTGTCAGTCCTCAAGGCCGCGTATGAATGGTCCCTAATGACGAGCGTGTGCGAATGTGAGCAATCACTCGGTGACGGCGTACTACTGTTGAGAACTTGCCAACTAACGTGATACTGGTAGTAAATTTGGCGGTAACACGTGGCTGGGACGAGACTAGCTCCTTCTGGAGTGGTGCAGACTGCAGGTTGGCTTGAGGAGTTTTACCTTTATAGTACCTATATCGCCCAAAAAAACGGTAAGTAGTAAGGCTGTTATCTCGAAATTAACGCTCAGAAAGATTATGGAGTTACTATACTGGGTCCTCTATCTGCTTTGTCTCTGGTTTATGTTTTCAAAGAAAGAAAGGTTGAATGGATAGGTGTATTGTTCATTCAATTGCCTATACAATTATAAGAGACAGATGTATGAAAAGACGTTTTACGGCTAGAAAGATAAACTACTGAGATGGCTAATAAAATAATAGAGAAGTATGAAAAAAGACATTGGATGATACACACACACACATAGACACATTTAGAAACGCCGTGGGCACGTGAGTCGAACGCGTGGTGCATGCAACTGCCGCGGGCTCAACGAGCCCAGCGGAAGCAGCGGCGCCGCACTCTGTGCGCCGAGCTGCTAGGTAAGGTACATATCCGTGCTGCTACAGGGCGCGCGGCGGTGAGCCACGAGCCACAACGGCGGACCTCACACTCCCCGGGTCCCCGTGGTGCTTCTTCGTGAACGAGGGGCTCACTCGCACGAACAAGCTATTGTTCTTTCATGTGTGTGTGTGGACGAAGAGTGGCCGCATTTTGGCTTAGCAGGGTGACGGCAAGCCTACCCACTGCATCCGCACAGAGGAGGACCTTGGTCGTGTTTTTGGCCAGGAGATGTCTGCCGAGAAGGATAACTAGCTCTCTGGTCTCTCGCAAGCTTTATTTTATAGGGTTCAATCTAAAGCCTGCGGATTTACTCTCTGTGCACTTTTGTTTTTGAGTTTGCCCTGTGCGCGGTCAGCACTGTTCCTGTCTCAGTATGTAATGGCTTCTTTCTGTGGCCCAGCTGCTGGCGCACTTACTATTTATTATTTACATTATATATATATCGGGTGTCCCAAAAAGGACGCAAGATTTCAATTTGCCGCCAGTTTTGTATTTTAGTGCTGGCAACCCTGAAAAAAAAAACATTTGACAGCTGAATGTTTAGGATTTGTAAAAATGGCGGGTTATACGAAAGATCAACGCGTTTTTATTATTGAACAATATTTGAAAAGTAATGAAAGTTTGGCGGGTACGGTTCGAAAATTCCGTGCAAAATATGGTCGGAATATTGGCTTGAGTTCATCAACTGTGAAGAGACTGGTTGCAAAATTCAGGGAGAGTGGATCAATTAATGATGTTCATTCCACTGGTCGTCCAAAAACAAGCCGTTCAAATGGCAATATTGAATCTGTGCGTCAGAATGTCCGTGAACATCCAGGAACATCCATTAGGCATCGTGGACAAGAATTGCAAATTTCAAGAAGCTCTCTCCAGCGTATTCTCACTAAAGATCTGCATCTCCATGCTTACAAAGTTCAAATAACACAAGAACTGAAGCCCCGTGATCATGGACAGCGAAGAGAGTTCGTTGAATGGATTATCGACCGCCAAAACAGGGATGCAGATTTTTCAAACAAAATCATCTTTAGCGACGAAGCACATTTTCATCTCGATGGCTTTGTTAATCGTCAGAATTGCCGCATTTGGGGCTCAGAGAACCCACATGTGATTGTTCAAAACCAAATGCATCCACAACGTGTCACTGTTTGGTGCGGGTTTTGGGCTGAAGGCATTATTGGACCATATTTTTTTCAAAATGAGGCCGGTCAAGCGGTTACTGTTAATGGGGCTCGATATCGCAACATGATAACAAGGTTTTTTTTAGCCGAATTAGAGGATATCGATGTGGAAGCAATGTGGTTTCAACAAGACGGGGCCACTTGCCACACAGCCGGAGAAACGATGCAATTACTGCATGAAACTTTTCCTAGTCGTGTGATCTCTCGATTCGGTGATCAGAATTGGCCCCCTAGATCTTGCGATTTAACGCCTTTAGATTTCTTTTTATGGGGTTATTTAAAGTCTAAAGTCTATGCCAATAAGCCTACAACTATTCACGCTTTAAAACAGGAAATTCGACGCTGCATCGGGGAAATTCAGCCGCATCTATGCAAAATGGTCATAGAAAACTTTGACAAAAGAGTGCGTATGTGCCAGCAAAGCCTAGGAGGATATTTGCCTGACGTGTTATTCCACAAATAACCCTATTTTATGTACTTCAAGATTTTATATACAAATATATTATAACGAAAAAATAAAAGTGCTTTTCTTCAATTTCAAATCTTGCGTCCTTTTTGGGACACCCTGTATATATAACGCGTTTGCTTGTCGGCTATATCTCAATAGTGGTTACAAAACATAATATTTTTCTCATATATCTGTTAAATTCGTCATTTATTATGTCAACTTGCTTAATCTAATACTAAGTTTTACAATTACTTTATACTCTACTATCCTAACTACGCAACTGTCTTCATTATACACTTATATACTTACTGTGCACGCCTATGTTCAAGAATCGCTAAAATGATTAAGTCCAAATACTTCAAAGTTGGATTGTTTAATGCGAATTCGCTGGGTTCACGCTCTGACGAGTTTCTTGTGGCTATGGAAAATAGAAGAGATTCATTTCATCGCCAGAAATATAGTCCTTGTGACGTAAAATTTACTTATATATAATCTACTGTTGATCAATATCGATAATGAAAATTTACCTGCGATCTATTGCGGAGTGCACTGCGTCGATTGATCGGTAGATGTCAACGATCGACTGAGATCTAGATGCACTTAACGTCTTTTGAAGTGCAGAGTGCTTAGTTTAGTAGAAAAGCTATTCTGCTGCTATACCAGTCAGTACAGAAACTGGTCAGGGGAGACGCCTTTACAGTCTCCTCAGGGATGAGCCCTAACTGGCATTGCTCAGAGGGGATTCCGGAGTGGTCTTTGAGTGGTGACGGGTATATGTACTGATGGTGATTACTGGGGTGGATTTAGAGAGATCACAATCCCACACTCCCTGGTCTTTTCCCCAGGCTAAAGGTGTACCTACTAACCTGTGTCCTTCCCATCCACCTTGTTGCACAGCAGCTGCAGACAGTTCTTGATGCCGTTGGAGCCACCCCCAGTGAGGCAGATGTCCTGCCAGTTGGCGGGGTGGCCGTCGCGATGCTCGATGTACTCGGCCACGTGGCGCCGGATCAGCTCGATGCCGTGAGACGTCGTGTAGGAGCCCACGGATTGGCCGCTGAAACATTCAGTACTGTACATGGGAATTTTGCTTGGAGGAGCTCATGGCTAATTAACAGCAGCGCTAAGGTTACGGTTGCTGATGTCGGTCCGTGTATTGGTGACCGCATCTGATGCATACAAAGACTCCTCTGTTCTTCGGCAAGCATGTTAAGCTGTTGGTTGCGGGCCTTGCGTGTCATTTGTAGTTCTTCGACAGTCGTTACAGGTAAAAGGTTAACCCAACGAGAGCCCAGTAAGTAGGTAGATGTGGTCAAAAATGTAACTGCATCTAGTAGGACTGAAGCGGACCCCAACAGGGCAAGTGTTGATGAGTGAGAATTTAGCTGTTTGATAGTGGATTCAAGAACATTGTACAGAACCCTCTAAAGATACTTTAGTTACTCACAATTTGGCTATTACAGAAACAAAGCCCCGCCATTTTTTGTATGTGTCTCTTAACAATTTAAAAACGATGTAAACTTACCCACAAGTTTCCAATAATGCCTTGGCCCTCTCCTTGACATCAAAAGGGTATTTGCTGGATTCAATGAGTTCAGGGTTCACGACGCAAGCCAAAACCTACGTAAAAATATAACATCAGTAACCTATTAGTACAGCGATTATTTTCACGTAAAATTAAAATCCAAATCTAACTCTTTTTTATTTCATATCTACATGGGCACTTATAAAACGTCGACAAAAGGTGCACGGTTCGGGTTGGTCGTTTCCTATGGAGAAGAACCGACAAGAGACTCCACGGTTACTCTTTTAAAAAATGGTTTGGTTTTACAATATTTCCGTAAAAATATAACTGGAGAAAGGTGGGTGAGGGGGAGGGAGGGGGGGTACATCTCTGCCTAAGTCTTCGAGGAATACAGGCGTGCAGTTATGTATGTACGGACCCCTTCGTACAGTCCGCCGCGGACGTGTGTCAAATGCAGCGGATGCCTTATATATTTATTCACTTTACCTATTATGACTTGTAATTTACCGTAACTAACTACAGTCATTAAGATAGCTATAATCATTAAATAACACCGCCTGTCCGTCTATCAATTAAAGCGAAAGAGATCTACCATAGGTAGGTAGGTAGGTACAATTGTTTACTATTCTATGGAAATTCTTACTACGCATGGAAGATACTGTTATCCTTATCAGTGCGTCAAGCAACAAGATTATACCAATAAACAATAATACCTACCTACCTAAAAGTGATAGTGATACGAGGTTTTCTTCATGGCTATAAACACTAACTATTGTTTTGTTTACGGCTTCCATAATTCCTATTATTTCGTTACTATACATAACTGCTGCCTGTTTTTGCGGTTTACAGTATATTACGCTTTTTTCACGACGAGCACGAGCACATCGGAGATGATAGAACTTATCACTTTATTTTAAAACATTTCTAGTTCCTGCACATATTCGTTACCTGGCCCACCTCGAACCAAACCTCGTGGTTCACGTCTAGATCCTCTCGTCACTAATAAACAGCTTATACATTCAACAAGCTGCTTACAACCAAGGTCTTGTGATCATGAACATACCTGTCTGATGAAGGAGATGGGCTGCTGTCCCATAGCGTGCGCATCTCCGATGTTGGCCCTGATCACCCTCTTGAAAGGCTTTTGGACTCCCTGGGGACAAAAAAACACTAATATTAGAAAAGTGTTTTTAAAACAACACATGACCTTAAAGTCTTTAGACCCATCTAAATCATTCTTGACTGTCAACTGTTTCAACAAGACCTCAATCGTCTTGCAGATTTTAGCACTAAAAACAAATTCCAACTCAGTATTTCTAAATGTTGTTGTATTAGCTTCAATAAAAATAAAAATATATTTAAATATCCCTATGCAATACACAGTGGAACTCTGGCAAGGGAGAGTTTGATCTGCGACCTGGGAATATTACTTGACGATAAGCTGCATTTAGACGCACATGGTAATAAAATTGTCAATAATGCTTATCGCATGTATGTATGTCTTCTGATAAGATAATCTACGGAGTTTAAGCATCCTAGTACATATTTATATCTTTATCAACCACTAATTAGGTCTCAGTTAGAATACGCGGTACTTGTGTGGAACCTCTTCCACAATAAATAATTACATTGTGAGTATTGAAAGCAAACAAGTGTACATTTTAAAGTCTATGTATTATTACTGCTTCAATAGTTGTTATCTCTCTTATAGTGAGTAACTTAAAAATATAATCTGCTTTCTTTGAGTTCACGAACTTCACGGCGTACTTTTCTTGAAACTACATTTTTGTATAACTTATGCAACTCGTATGATTGTTTAGGCATTGGTATGAAAAGTTGTGTTATATAGTTCCCAGTAGTATATAACAGTAATCTTTGGTTCCCAGAACATGCCAGGACGGACGCGAGTTACGTGCGCGACCGTATCCGTATCCTTCCAGTCGTAATTTTTTTTTTGCGTGCGCCTCTTCGTCGCCTTACGAGCTATTTTAATAAGAATTTCTGCCCGGCGAGCACGGCCTACTGTGACATGGCTTAAGTCACACTTTTTATCACAGTATGGGCGATAAAGCCATTTTGTCATAAATGCTAGCACGGCGGCGTGAGATATTTTCTTGACTTGTGGCATAACTTCTTGACGTTAATTTTTTCTTTTTCGGAAATTTTACAATTTTATTGCAGTTTCGGTTTAATCTTGGCCATAAAAACCATTTAGGTTCTGAGAAGCATAGCCCTCCTACGACGCACTGTTTCCGAATTTTGTTCCTCCGAATCTTATTTTATTTTGCTTAAAACGCTCTATATTTCCAAAATGGTATGGTGGTCCCCCCCCTCTTTGCTACCCCCATGCTAGCAGCATCCCAACATAAGTTGAAGTTTTTTTTTTTCACATTTTAAGTTTTTCGACTTGAACTACAATTATCAACTACAATTCTTAACAGAAAATATTTAAAAAGTTATGATAAAATATGTCATGTCTTACAATTTGTCTTAAATGCTAGCACGGGACAACCATGTGACATAGTTTAAAGGCGCAACATGCCTTTCTTGTTGCTGACTTCATAGTGCGACATAATCTGAATATACGACCAAATAAAATAATACGTACAAAAGTGTGCCGTTCATACAAATAACCAACTTTTTAATTTTATTGGGAACAAATTAATATTTGACCAACGACCATAGACTTATGCACACTTTATTTTTCTTTGTTTGTTTGATAACATAGTAAGTAATGTTAGAAAGATATAATTATTGTGAAAATTATAATAATTACTTAAACATTTAATACCGGATACCGGTTGGACTCTATTTTTTATATTTTTAAATGTTTTTAAGTTTAATTTTTTTTAAATATTTAAAAATGTATTGAAAAATAAAGAAGAATAGATAAATGAATAATAATAATTAAAAATAAGAATAATATAAAATGAATTGTAAATCCTGTAACATTTAAATTAATTAATAAGCATCGATCACCACACAAAAAATAAATTTATTGCCATTTGGTGCAGTAATTAGAAGGAAAATATTTATTTTTTCAACTGTACAATTTTATCACCACCTCCGAACGAAAGTGATACATTTTTCTCAATCATCTGTCAAAATGTGACATTTGTGACAAAATGGGTGCGCCCGTATTAGCAATTATGACCCAATGAGTCCCAAATAAACGTCACGAAATTTTCTCACGCCGCCGGTACTAGTATTTAAGTCAAAATGACTTTATCGCCCAAATTGCGATGAAATGTGTGACTCAAGCCATAGTACAGTAGGCCGTGCTCGCCGGGAAGCAACAAGAAAGGCATGTCGCGCCTTTAAAATATGTCACATGGTAGACCCGTGCTAGCATAAATGACAAATTGTAAGACATGGACCAATTTTATCATGTCGTTTCACAAACGTCTTGGGTTTGCCATGCTCGCCGGGCTGCAGTTTGAATCTGTTTGCTTTACCGCATACAAAGTTTAGACTCATGTTACTTAACATATTGAAAAACTAATCTGACACTGTTGTTCTACTTATACGGTGCTATTGACAGCTTCATGTTTTATTGATACTTTACTATTTACTATTAATATTCCTCTTTTTTAATTATTGTTTACAACGCTAATTTAATTTTCCAAATTGTCTCATTGTGTATCTGTGGAGAACGTGGTTGATTTCACATTTGTATCATTTCTGTGTCTTATCTTTTTGTAAATCATAATGTGTAATTGTTAGGTTTCTCAATAAAATAAAGAAAAAATACAAAAAAAATCTACCGACTTCCAAATATAAAACTACAAAGTCAAAAATAACTTTATTTTTGGAATTCGGTGTCTTTCGTAGGTACCAATCATAATTTTATAAGTATTTAATAAGTATTTTTTTTATGAATATGTTTTTATTTCTCTCGTCACGGGGTGGTATCCATTTGCTGTATACCAAAACCATCTCCAGAATGTAACAAATACTTTTCTGAAAACCGCATCAGAATCGGTTCAGCCAAACACGGGTAAATTGCGACATATAAAACATACATACATACAAGCATACAGTTTAAACTGAGAACCTCCTTTTGTTTTGAAGTTGGATAAAAATGGGTTAAATCTTTGGAAAATGTAAGGATTGCTAAAGTTAAATTGTCTTAGGAGTTTTTGCAAGTTGGCTTCGACCCCTCGTAAGACTATCCCACCCCGCCTTTTTTATCCGGGTTCCCATATGTGGTCCTGAGATATTAATAGACATAAACCAATCACAATAGTAGAAAAAGGAGCTACACAACTACAATCTTCAGAGATAAATCTCATGTAGCGACTCAATTATGACCTCGGTACGTAATTGTTTCGTTAGAGTAAATGTTTGCGGTGCTACAATGGAGAGGATTAGAAACGACCTATATCTGGCTGTCTAGACTACTTTTATTGTACTCTAAATTAAATGACTGGTATATATGAAAGTAGAACACCATGGCCCATACCCAAGAAATACGTTCACATAGTTAAATCAAAATTAAAACTTGACGAGAGCCTGTCGTTAAACAGGTCAGGCAAGAAATGTCTTGAACGAAGCTGATCTGGGTTTCTTGCGGTGTGGTGTCGACCCACAGAAAAAAGTTACGTCATCATTATCAGCCTAACTGCTGGGATGCAGGACTCCTCTCTGTGAAAGAGGGGATGGGAATCCACCACGCGGGCCCAGTGCGGGTTGGTGAATGTTACATGTCTTCGAATTTTTGGTTCTAGGGCATGCCGGTTTCATACAACATCATCTCGTATTTAAGCTATGAAACGTAAAATAGATTTTTCCAATTTACTTTAGACATTGGCAGAATAGTCGACATCAATGCTTACCATATAAAAAAAAATATAATAGAAGATACATATTGCGGACTTATCACATTCTAATGTGTTTGTCAGTATTTAGTAGTAAACATAAATAAGCTTCGCTGAGGTAGCCAACACTACAGTTTAAAAAATCCTCCACTTTACCGAGATCACGTCTGTTTCAATGATTGGACAAATAGTCAACTTAGAGACACAAAACAACACCAATTTGTTATTACAATATTCACTAGGAATTTGTTATTTCAATATTTACTTTTATATTATTATTCTAATTTGCGTATAATTAAAGTAGCCACAAAATAACACACGAAAAAAGCCTACTCAGCCATCAGCGACCGATTGGCAATCGACCAACAACAAGGGAAAAAGTAATCGCAATTTGACAGCCACATTTGCTCGCCGATCGCTGTCGCTCTGCTGTCAAAAACCATACGTAATACGAAATGATCGCGATCACCTTGCGATAAATGCACATTTCAGTTAGCAGATTTTTATTGTTAGCAGTGCTGTCGTAAAATTAAAGAGCAATTATTTCGCAAAAATAAGCCTTCCAATTTTTTGACGTAAAGCGATAATCGCGCGATGATTGTACAATCTCTGCGCAAATATTGCTAATTGCTGTTTCATACGTAATAAGCCCGGGGTTGAACTAGAGCGAGAGAGCGAGAGCGGGCGGGCGGCCGTATCGTCGATTCCGCCGTGTGCGGTCGCACTCCCGTTCTCTTTCTCGCTCTAATAAATGACGGTTCTAAACGACAGAAAATGATAGAAGAACAGGAAAGTGCGATACGGTGCGGCCAGATGTAGTTCAAACTTAATCAAACAAAGCTGGTCGGGGATCGTGCTGGTTAAAATAAGAACTTAACGTATTTTAAAACCATAATAGGAATGGAATAAATAAATACCTTTTCAAGCTCCTTTTCGATTTCAGCGGCGCGGGTGACAAGAGGTCCATGGACGGCATATTCCAGTGCTTTAATGTTGGGGTTCAAAGTTTCTAACGTAAGGGTTTTCTTTTGTGACGCCATGGTTCGCACACTCGTGTGGTTGCTCCGCGGTTGTGCCGAAAGTGGTTCGCATACCACTAACTCCGACCGCACCGCCGCTAGGCTTGTGTAGTACATGTACTATGTACATACTACTATTAGGAAGCAGTTCCTTTAGGTGAACGAGAACGAACTATTCTGTTTCGGTCGTTTAAATAGTTCATCTAGTACAGTGATCCAAGCGACATCGGATCGCTCGAGTGCTGAATCAGAACGAATTAGTACGGTACGAACTACGATTGTCTGCCTGAGCGACTGAAAGAGTTAAAAGATTTGAGAAGCGTGCGCGCGAGCGTGATGACTGATGAACGACGAACTAGTACAGTTTGCTCTGTCTACGTACGATCTCGATGACCGACCCGGCGCACAGGAATATCTTAATGAACGGTGAACTACAATGAACTTATACTAATAGTACTAGAATTGTACTAGTTCGGAGCGTTCCATTCAGTGTCCGAGTAAGAACAAGCCTAACCGCCGCGCTGGACAACACGCGACTAGCGCGGCTTATTAACTTTATCTGCGACATGACGGTAATCAATCTAACTACTCTAATACGTCACCGTGGCTGCGCATCAAACACAAATCGCGACACACGCCGATTTATATCTCAAAATTAAATTTGAATATCATATCATCTAAGAACACATCACAACTCACGAACGTTGCAAAAAAACTGGTTACCGTGACACCGTATAGTTCGTCGCTCTTATTTATCGAATGATTCGATCAATACGCGAGCTCGACGACGACAATTTATAAACAAAGATGTGATTTCCACTGAAAAGTGAATCCGATACTGATCGTGATTAGCTTCTAAAACTTTTACGCCGCTCATAACACGATACTGACGACTTGAGCCGATTCACTTGTTTCGACCCCCTCGAAGGTTATCATAATGAACCTGTGTTATCTGATTATAACTAACACGAGTATATTATTTATGATTACTAAGTACTTCAAAATATTATATACTGCGGAAATGCTACAAACCGAGTTACCCAACGCGGTTGACGTCCTGATCCTGACTGTCTGCTTATTGAAAAGATCTGGATCGCTGCAGAACTCCCAGACGAATAGAACAAAGGTCTTCTTATAACTGTTCCTAAGAAAGGTGATCTTAGCTTGTGCGATAACTGGAGAGGTATAAAGTTGCTTTCGATTCCCTCTAAGGTTTTTTGCAAGATCATCCTGGATAGATTGTCGAAAGCCGTGGTTTTTTTATTATCGACTAGCTGACCCGGCAAACTTTGTTTTGCCATAAATACACCAAACATTTATCTACCCTACCTACCCTACCTTACACTACCTACCCTACCCTACACTACCCTATCCTACCCGACCCTACACTACCCTACCCTACCCCACACTACCCTACGCTACACTACCCTACCCTACCCTATCCTACACTACCCTACCCTACACTACCCTACACTACACTACCCTAACCTACAGTACCCTACACTACGGTTTATGGTTTCACCAAAGGACGTTGTACAACTGACGCTGGTGTTACCCTATTAAAACACATATTTAATGCGTGGGAAGAGTCGCAGGATGCCATAGGTATCTTCTGCGACCTGTCGAAGGCGTTTGATTGCGTTAATCATGAAACATTACTTCTGAAACTTGAGCATTACGGGCTAGGTCAATCAGCGTTAAGTTTGATTAAATCTTATTTGAGTGATAGACAACAATTAGTTCAAATAAACGGTGTGAATTCGTCGGGGTTAAATGTGAAAATGGGGGTACCCCAGGGCTCAATTTTAGGTCCTTTCTTATTTTTAATATACATAAACGATTTACCCCATTTATTCGAAGGCAAACTAAATATGGTGTTATTTGATGATCTTTAGTTTTTAAAGTAAATAGACGTACTTGTCAGGTTGACGACGTAAATAACGCGCTACGGCAGGTTCAGGATTGGTTCACTGCCAATAATTTAGTATTAAATGGTAAAAAAACCAAATGCGTAAAATTTTCGTTGCCAAATGTCAAAAGTACTGATTGTGACATTATATTAAACAAGGAGAAGCTCGAATTCGTCGATAAAACGGTTTTCCTGGGGATCACGCTAGACTCAAGGTTACAATGGGGTCCTCATTTAGTATCACTTGCGGGGCGGCTGAGTTCGGCAGCTTATGCTGTCAGAAAGATTCGTCAATTTACTGATGTGGATACCGCTAGGCTAGTCTATTTTAGTTACTTTCATAGTATAATGTCTTACGGTATCTTACTATGGGGAAGGGCTGCAGACATTGAGTCTATTTTTATTCTGCAAAAACGAGCCATCAGAGCGATTTACAATCTTCGCCGCCGTGATTCGGGAACTGTTTAAGGACATTAACATCATGACGGTTCCTTGTCAATATATTTATGAAAACATCATGTACGTGAGAAAGAATTTACATCTTTTTAGTAAAAACGGAGACAGACATAATCACTTTACTAGAAATAGGGACCAATTAGTTCAACCAGGTTTCAGACTGGCAAAAGTGGCCTCATCTTTCATGGGGTACTGTACAAAATGTTACAATAAAATTCCTCCCCAAATTCTAGAACTGAATGAGACGAAATTTAAAAATTGTATAAAACGCACGCTATGCAGGCAGGCATATTATAAGTTGGGGGATTATATCACTGATAAAAATGCTTGGCTCAATGCTAGTCCTGCTCCACAACCACTAGGGCGCAAAAACAAATGATATGTTTATGTTTGTGTTGTATAGACTCGATTTCTTTTAGTATTGTATAGCTGCACAGCACGTGTGTGGGTTCTATGTACCCAACTGTAAATCTACCATTTGCTATACCTATGTGTCGTTCGTTGACTTGTGTGTGCCCTGGCAGTTGAGTGTGTCATGCTCTCTCAAATGTCTCTCTGATGGTGGCGCGTGTGTTGGATCATTCGGTTCCCTTCATGATGGTTGAGCTGGGTGGTGCCGATTCATGCGTCATGTTCGTGAACGGGCGCCGTCAGTTGGGATTGGTCATAACTCAACTGCTTCGGATGTTGATGTTTTTCTAGTACCTATTGTATAACTGCACAGACATGTGTGAGTACTTTTAATACTTTATACCTTTACATAGTATAGTGTGTAGTGCTATTCTGGGTGCATTGTCCTCACATATGTGAATTTATTAATGTATGTACTCATGTACCTAAATATTGTAAAAATCTTTTTTTTTTTTTTTTTAAAGAGTAAGTATGGAGTTTCTTGTGCATTCTTCTCCATAACAAGCTACTTTCCGAATGCACGGTAGAATCATTTTTTTTTTTAAAGAGTAAGTATGGAGTTTCTTGTGCATTCTTCTCCATAACAAGCTACTTTCCGAATGCACGGTAGAATCAACTTTTATTCCATGTAAATTTAAAAAGTATGGAGTTTCTTGTGCATTCTTCTCCATAACTAGCTACTTTCCGAATGCACGGTAGAATCAACTTGTATTCCATTTAAATTTAAATTGTGACATTCAAAAGTGCCGCTTGGTGGCCCAGTTGAAATAAATATCTTTTGTCTTTGTCTTTGTCTACCCTACCCTACCCTACCCTACGCTACACTACCCTACCCTACCCTTCACCACCCTACCCTACCCTGCACTACCCTACCCTACACTACCCTACCCTATCCTACACTACCCTACCCTACACTACCCTACCCTACACAAATCAAAAATAGCTTATACAATAGCAATAAAGCTCAAATTGACTCTACGTTTTAGTTAGAAAACTTTTGTATGGGAAAAAGAAAAGGGCTGTTTTTGTTTTTTTCCGGCAATTATTAGAATTTTTCTCCCCGTAAAAACCATCTTTGAACTTCAACGAACATTTAAAAAAAAGAATTGGCCAAATCGGTCCATGCGTTGTTGAGTTATGCGCTTACCAACACATTTTGCGATTCATTTTTATATTATAGATAGGCTCGCGTTTGACCATTACCTCGCCTGATGGTAAGCGATGATGTGGCCTACGGTGAAACACGCTTGTTTAGAAGTAACCTATTCACTTTTGACTTAAAGAACCCAAGGTTGTAGCTATCAGGGAACAAATGCTCCGGAAGGGAATTCCACTCCTTAGCTGTGCTCATAATGAAAGTATTAGTAAAACGCTATGTGCGTATGGGTGGGATGTCCACCATGTACCGATGGCGCATGGCCGTACGTCTTGTAGACCGATGATGGAAAGGGCTAGGCGGAATCAAATTGTGCAGTTCCGTCGCACGCTCCCCGATATGTACCCGATAAAAAACCGACAGACTGGCAACTCGGCGTCGATGTTCGTCGAGCTTTGCCGCGACCAGTGTATCGTTGCCAATAAGCCTCTTGGCCCGCCTGTCAATCGAATCATGTTCATCAAGCTGGTATTTGGCAGATCCGTCCCAGAGATGCGAGCAGTACTCCATGCACGACCGAACATGCGCTTTATAAAAGTTGAGCAGCTGTGCAGGTGTGAAGTACCGTCTCACCTTTGCAAGAATCCCCAACTTTTTGCAGCCAACTGAGCTTTCGCCTCATAGATGGACTAACATTGAGGGTCGATGTCAACGTAACACCAAGAAGCTCGAGATGGTCCGTTAACGGCACGGTTACACCACGGCAAGATGGAGCCGGATGGAATTGGCTCTTCTTAGCGGAAAAAAGACACGCCTGGGCCTCAGTAGCATTTGAAACCGACCAGATTGGCATCAACCCATTTGGAGACCGGATCCTCTTCTACGCAAGGTGCAGGCTGGTTTCCGCTCGAACCGCTCCTGTACGGACCAGATCATCACTCTCCGTATCATACTGGAAAAGGCATCAGAATGGCAGAGGGAGATTTATCAAACATTCGCAGACTTCGAAAAGGCCTTTGATACGCTGAAGTGGTCTAGTATCTAGTCCCGCCTACTGGACATTGGAGTGCCGCAGAAAATAGTCCGTCTGTTGCAGAGTATTTACAAAAATAATCCTGTAAGGTTAAACATGACGGCCTCATATCGGATGACATAACATTTGTAACGTTACGCTTAGCTCAGAGGAGCTAAACGTAAATAAAAATAAGAATTAATAAAAATTTAAAAAACTAAGAAAAAGGGATATTGAGAATAAAAACTGAGGGCTGGCTTCGCACGACGTGGGTTGCTCAAAGTTCACAGCTAAGCAGGCAGCAGGACGGACAAGAACTTCACCAAGGCGTGGAATGCTCGAGGAAGGCTGGTCAGCAGGCACACAAGTTTTTATATTTTTTATTCTTAATAATCCTTATTTTATTAACGTGGCTTACTTTTAGCTCTTCTGAGCTCAAAAAAACTTAATTCAAAAAATGTATACGACTTTTTAGTTCGCTTTTGAAGCAGTCGGGTTTTTTGATTTTTTGAATTAAGTTTTTGTATTTATAGAATAGAATAGAATAGAATATTTATTTGCGTAAAACATGGTATACAAGGGTGTTTGAAATCACCTCCTAAAACCCTTTATTTTGATACCCCACACGATGGGTTTGGAAGAAACAAAAAATTTGGGCCCCCACAATATGGCACCCAAAATCCGCCATTTTTCTATTATCCAATTTTAATGTAGCCTATGACACTAGGGTTAAAACGCATCGATTGACGTATGAATCATCAAAATCGGCCAACGCGTTTGGTCTCTGGAACGCCATATAGGAACAAACATACATACATACATACTTACATACATACATACATAGACTGATAAACACATTACCCTCCTTTGGCAGTCGGGTAAAAAGAAATGAATTTGCCCGTTTTTGCAACATTTTTAATTTATGCTCCGCTCCTATTGGTCGTTGCGTGATGTTGTATAGCCTATTACTTTCCTCGATAAATGGACTATCCAACACAAAAAGATTTTTCAATTCCAACCAGTAGTTCCTGAGATTAGCGCGTTCAAACAAACTCTTTAGCTTTATAATATTAGTACAGATTAAGTCAAGTAAGTCAAAGGCTATTTTTAACCGATTTACCAAAAAGAAGGAGTTTCTATGTTCGACCTTGGTTTTTAATTGGTTAGTTGGTTAGCTTGGTTTGGTTTCCGTACCCAAAGGGTAAAAACGGGACCTTATTACTGAGACTCCGCGGTCCGTCTGTCTGTCACCAGGCATGAACCGTGATAGCTATAGTCAGAATTTTAATTCGATTCCAGATTTGACATTAGCTACTGTCATTTTGTGAAATAATGATACCACATATAATAGTGTAGTGATGAACACAAAAAATAATCAGTGTGTGTGCCATCAGTGTGCCAATTAAAGACTAAATTATTGATTTTTATTTAAATAAATACATAATTATTCATAATAATTATTAATTAATTAGTAATCGCTGCTCTATTTTATAAAAAGTTAATATTTTTGTTTTTATATTAAAAACAAAACTTATAATAAAAGAGCCTAGATAGTTTTCAGTATTGGCAACCCGTGCGCGCTCGTGCAGCTATCGCCATTCAGTGCTGCCAACTTAGCGCTTTCAGCGCCAGATCTAGCGCTTTTTTTGTTCAATTGCGCGTTTTAGCGCCTAGCGCTAAATCTAGCGCTTTTTTTCAACTCTGTACTTTCTTTAAAAAAAGTAACTGCGCAAACTTACAACTTCCCAACGACGTGTTGAGGTAAATTTAATCCACAGATAAATATAAAATCAAGTCCAAAACTGATCAAGACCAACCTTGTTTCAGCCTCAGAAGCCATTGTAGTAGAATCAGACGATGATGAATTAATTAGATCCCTTTATTTTATAAAATAATTACATTAAAACGTCACTCTTTTATTTTATTATTACTGAACAAGTACTATAATGTGTGTAACTCTTGTAAATGACATAATTTGATTAAATAAAAAATAGAAATACTGCGTTTATACATTTCTAGTCTCTTAATATTGGGCGTTTTGTTTGAATTTGGCGCTGAATTGGACCGATTTTTGATGTGATTTTTTGACAGCGACCATTTAGCGCGTTCTAGCGCTTTTTTAAAGAGCTAATAGCGCGTTTTTGCTTAAACGAGTTGGCAGCACTGTCGCCATTTTGTTTATCGTGTCATTCGGGTTCATTCTCCAGGTCTGACTGCACGAATATCTTATTTCATTGCGAATCGATATTTTGTTATTTTGTTGGATTTTTGTTAAAGTGTTGTTACGTTGTGTATGTTGTTACGTTTATAGTTTTTTGTGAACTTTGAGTGAATCTATTTGTTTTGGTTTTCCATCCTCAGCCAAGTACATCACAAAAAGACATGGATGTTTTCTTGTCCCCAAGAAAAAAACGTCCACGAAAAGCTTTCACTGTTACTGAAAAAGTAATGATCCGCAACGCCTACAAATACGTGAAAAATGAAATTTCTGCGCAATTGGAGGCCTTTGAAGTTGTGGAAGAAAATGAATGTATGAGCAAAGTTGCTGACATATTGGGAATAACCTCACGCTCTGTTTGTAACGTTTTGAAGAAAGTAAATAAAGGTGCGCCGCCAACTCCTCCTAAAAAAACTGGACCAAAGCGAAGTTTCAAAGATAAAATTGATGAATTTACATTCTCTGCAATACGAAGAATTGTTCATCAGTTCTTTTACCGAAATGAACCTCCAACCATTGCAAAGGTTAGTCAATCAGTCAGACAGTATTATTTTATACCTACATCTTTTATAATATGTAAGTAATGATTCCAAGCTATTATAAAATTTACTATTTTAGATTTTACAAGTGATGAACGATGATTCAGAAATGTCTAAGATTTCCAAAGACACCCTCAGAAAAATTTTGAAGCATCTTAATTTTAAATTTGTTGCACGGTCACGCAAGAGCACACTTATTGATCGAAATGATATAATAACATGGCGCCAGCGTTACTCGCGATCTATATGTCAGTTTCGACGAGAAGGGAGACATATATATTATCAAGATGAAACTTGGGTTAACGCAGGTAAGGCTAACATTTATACACAAAATGAATTTATATACATTTTACATTAAATTTAATAGTAATATTGAATGTTCATGTACGATATTTATTTTAAGGTCATACTGTAAAAAAAACTTGGGTGGACAAGAAAATCACATCATCTCGACAAGCGTTTTTGGAGGGACTGACCACTGGATTAAAAAAACCATCTGGAAAAGGCAAACGTCTCATAATTAGCCATATAGGTAGTGAAGAAGGTTTCCTGGAAGAGGATGATTTTTGAAGCAAAGAAAAATTGTGAAGATTACCATGATGAGATGCATGCAGTTTGTTTTGAGGAGTGGTTCGCTGGAGTCTTACCAAAATTAAGACCAAACTCAATTGTGGTGATGGATAATGCACCTTACCACTCCCGAAAATTGGAAACGGCACCAAAAATGAGCTGGAAAAAGCTGCCATTCAAGATTGGCTTTTAAATAAAAATATTCATTACGAATCAGATATGGTTAAAGCTACGCTTTTAGAACTGATTCCACATAACGAGTCTTTTAATAAGTACGCTGTAGACGAAATGGCAGCACAACAGGGATCACGGTTTTAAGACTACCCCCTTACCATTGCGAGCTAAACCCTATCGAATTGATATGGACGCAGGTAAAGGGCATGTAGCTCAAAATAATAAAACCTTCAAATTGACAAACGTGAGAAATTTATTTCAGGAAGGCATTCAAAAAATTACGGCTACCGAATGGTCTAAATGCGTATCCCATGTTGTCAAAGAAGAGGAAAAAATGAGTAGGCTAGATATGTTAATTGACAATATCACAGACACATTTATAATAAATGTTACAGAAAGTGACAGCGATAGCGATAGCGATGACGGCGACAATTTATAAAATAAATTATTACCATAATACATCTATCTGTTTTATTTGTCATGTTCCTTCATGATCACTTTTTTTTATTTATATCACACACAATTATAAAAGAAAAGTCTCAGATCGTTAATTAATCGTCAAAACTAAATTATCGGTTCAGAAATATTTAATTTCGTGATATACTTAGTTTACGAGATTAAAATTATAAACGAGAAGAATCGATCCAGAAATATTCCATTTCCATATCGAATAATTTCGCAACGTCACTATTTAGTACTTGTCATAACGTTGCAACACTGAAATTGTCAAATCTGGAATCGAATTAAAATTCCGAGTATAGACAGTTGAAATTTTCACAGATGATGTATTTCCGTTGCCGCTATAAGAAAAAAACTAAAAACGGAATAAAATTAATATTTAAGTGTGGCTCCCATACAATAAACATGCTTTTTTTTGCCGTTTTTTGCGATTATGGTACGGAACCCTTCTTGTGCGATTCCGACCCGCACTTGGCCGGTTTTTTTTTGTGTATCTTCTCTGATGTCGCGCTCTCCGATCTGCACTCTCCGTCAATTGAGGACCGATTTTGAAATTTCTTATTTTGTTTGAAAGAATATGTTCCCAAATTGAAAAATCTTTCCTCGTTATTATAATATTTATTATATTATATCTTCTTCTATCTATCTTCTATCTATATCTATAAAAGCGAAAGGTGACTGACTGACTGATCAATCAACGCACAGCCAAAACTGCTAAGCCTAGAAGGATGAAATTTGGCAGAAAGGTTCCTTAAGTGACGTAAGTGTGCACTCAGAAAGGAATTTTGGAAATTCCACCCCTAAGGGGGTAAAAATTTGTATGAAAAATCTAATTCCTTCGACCAAAATTCTTGAAACTTAGCACAAATAGTATTCTAAGTAAATGATAAAGATTGACATTATTAGTTTTTCGAAACTACCCCCAAATAATGATATAGGGGTTGTTGAAATTTGTATGGAAAAATATGATTTCTTGGGTCAATAAACTTGAAACTTGCCACAAATACTAACCTAAATGAATAATAAAGGTTGCTATTATTATTTTTTGAAACTACTCCCAAAAGACGATTTAGGGGTGTTACAGTTTTTTTGAAGAATCTTATTACTTCAGTTAATAAACTTAAAACTTGACATAAATACTAAACTAAATAAACCATAAAGACTATCATTGTTAGTTTTTCGAAACTACCCCCAAAAGATGATTTAGGGGATGTTATTGTTTTTGAAGAATTTGATTTCTAGGGTGAATAAACATGAAACTTGACATAAATACCATCCTAAATAAACAATAAAGTTTGTGATTATTAGTTTTTTGCAACTACCCCCAAAAGACGATTTAGGAGGTATTACAGTGTTTTTGAAAAATCTGATTTCTTGGGTCAATTTACTTGAGAAACTTGCCACAAATACTAACCTAAATGAATAATAAAGGTCTCTATTATTATTTTTTGACTACCCCCAAAAGACGATTCACAGGATGTAATTTTTTTTAAGAATGTGATTTCTTGGGTTAATAAGCATGAAACTTGACATAAATACCATCCTAAATAAACAATAAAGGTTGTTATTATTAGTTTTTTGCAACTACCCCCAAAAGACGATTTAGGAGGTATTAGTGTTTTTGAAAAATCTGATTTCTTGGGTCAATAAACTTGCCACAAATATATTTACCTAAATTAATAATAAAGGTTGCTCTTATTATTTTTTTAAACTACCCCCAAAAGACGACTTAGGGGATGTTAATTTTTTTGAAGAATCTGATTTCATGGGTGAATAAACATAAAACTTGACGTAAATACCATCCTAATTAAACAATAAAGTTTGTAATTATTAGTTTTTGGCAACTACCCCCAAAAGACGATTTAGGAGGTATTACAGTGTTTTTGAAAAATCTGATTTCTTGGGTCAATAAACTTGAAACTTGCCACAAATACTAACCTAAATGAATAATTAAGGTTGCTGTTACTATTTTTTGAAACTACCTCCAAAAGACGATTTAGGGTATGTTAATTTTTTTGAAGAATCTGATTTCTTGGGTGAATAAACATGAAACTTGACATAAATACCATCCTAAATAAACAATAAAGGTTGTCATTATTAGTTTTTTGCAACTAACCCCAAAAGACGATTTAGGGGATGTAATTTTTTTTGAAGAATGTGATTTCTTGGGTGAATAAACATGAAACTTAGCATAAATACCATCCTAAATAAATAATAAAGGTTGTTATTATTAGTTTTTTGCAACTACCCCCAAAATACGATTTAGGAGGTATTACAGTGTTTTTGAAAAATCTGATTTCTTGGGTCAATAAACTTGCCACTAATTAAATAACCTAAATGAATAATAAAGGTTGCTCTTATTATTTTACAATGCATGTCCTCGAAAAGAGCGGTTTTACAAACAGCCAAACTGCGCGGAAAGTGTAACTTTTTTTCACTAGTGCTTTTTACTTTCCTGTATATTTTTAATTTTTAACTCCAACGTCAGCCCGACGCATAGAGTTTTTATTATTTGAGAAAAGTTAAAAAAAAATGTTATGTACAGATTATCATTCATATAAAAGGTAGAATAAAACTAATACTGCATTTTAGGCGTTTTTAATTACTCTAGATTTAGATTTTGATCAATAAATTAATTTTAAATATTAATTAAATATGTTTGGCAGAACGTATATTTTGCTCGTGCTTTATTGCGTTACGATGTGACAGCTATTTGCACATGCGCAGTAGATATGCCCTAGGAACTTTAGTTAATCTGTGGATATGCTGAACGTGCTTGAATAAGCCCGACATTTTATTAATTTCATTTTATTAATTAATTTATTTCCTCGCACAATGCATAGTAAAATATTGTATGTTACACGTACGTAAGATGATTTCCGACTTGTGTCGATTTATCCACTCACTCGCTTCGCTCGCTCGTGAATAAAAATGCCACTCATCGGAAATCACCTACCTTCCGCACTTGTAGCATAAATAACTATTTTGAAACTACCCCCAAAAGACGACTTAGGCGATGTTATTTTTTTTAAGAATAAACAATAAATTTGACATAAATACCATCCTAAATGAATAATAAAGGTTGCTATTATTATTTTTTGAAACTACCCCCAACAGACGATTTAGGGAATGTATTTTTTTTTGAAGAATCTAATTTCTTGGGTCAATAAACATGAAACTTGACATAAATACCAACCTAAATAAACAATAAAGGTTTTCAATAATTAGTTTTTCGAAATTATCCTTAAAATACGGCTTCGGGGTGGTAAAGATTTTTGATTACTTTTACTGCACATAGCTTCTTTTTATGACGTTGGGGAGCACTTAGGAGGGATTTTTGGAAATTCAACTTTTTAAAGGGTTAAAAGGGACACATTTATTTGTATAAAAATCTTATTCCTTTGGCAAAATAATAAAGGATGGCATCATTAGTTTTTCGGATTTACACCCAGAAGACGATTTCGGGGTGTCAAAGTTTCTTTGAAGAATCAAATGGCACTAGGATGGGGACCTCTACATCGATTTGGAACTATCGAACTGGACCGTTTGTCTCAGGTTTAATAGCAGCTTATTTTTGGTTGCCATCACACGAACGAAGTCGCGGGCGGAGTTAATATTATAAATGTGAAAGTAACTCTGTCTGTCTCTCTGTCTACCTTTCACGCTTAAACCGTTGAACCGATTTAGATGCAATTTGGTTCGGAGATATTTTGAAACGCTGGCAGGACATAGCATAGTTTTTATCCCGGAAATCTTACTTAAGGGGGTGGAAAGAGGGGTCGAAGTTTGTATGGAAAAACCACAAAATTATGCTGCGATATAAAAAATAAGCTATTCGAATTAGGTACTAATGCTTCGCAGACGAAGTCGCGGGCATTAGCTAGTTTGAAAATAGGCTGTGGCTTCACGTAAAAACAGGGAAGGTGACCATAACCTCTTGGAGCAAGGTTATTTACAGTGTGCGTAAGGAACAGATGTATATGACTTGTATACATCTGTCTCTTTTTCACAGTCAAACCATAATAGTTACCACCAAAAATGATACGTGATGGTACGGGGGCAGGAGTTCAGCTGCAACCGGGTACACTGGAAGCTGAATTCATCACTGAAAAACGCTCGGCAGATAGCCCAGCTGTGTCAGGTGTAGGTACCTATCAGAATGCCATTGCAGATGAATGCGACGACGAATAAAATGAATACGTATAGATAGAGATCCCAGACGCCCCAGACATCCCCACCGAGAGTGTCTCCACGTTGTCGTCGTGGTGGTGCTTGCGCGTCTCAATGATCTTGGGGCTTCGCCGGTAGAGTTATTCATTCCGGAAAGGCCCAAGTGAGAGACCTGACTAAAAGAGACACAAGGAGGGGTCGCTCCTGATCGACCGACGGTCGTCGGTTGACAAAGGATGCGACCAGGCCGCAGCGGTGCAGGCGCACCAATGCGGCAGGCATATCTCTCCTCGAGGGGATTCCTTTGAGGAGAGAACTTTCGACGGGTTTGCTGAGTCGGGTTGGCCGGACAGCGAACAGAGGCATGTCTAATGCCGCCGTCGGGGGCTTGGCTTAACCGCCTGGCCCAGAGGAAGGACACCTCTAAGATAAAAAACCACCTAATCTTAAGCATGAGGCGCGGCGAGAGGATGAATGGCTGGAGGGACTTCAGTCGTTAGCGCTTCACCTGTAGAGCACCTGCCGCACTCTGCAGTATGTAGGCTTACCTGGGTAAAAGGCTCTGCCCAGGTGGACGTTAATTCCTATAATACTCGTGGGAACAAAAATGGACACAACAAATAAAAATCGACGAAGAGGTGAGGAGTGATGCAGGGTCGGAGTCCGACGCTGCATTTGGCGCAAAGGGCTCACAGAGCTTGGAGCGCTAAGCAGAGGGGGCTGCTGCGAAGAACCGAACATTCTTTAGGAAGCGCCCCAAACCGGGGGATGGCCTAGGGTCATTCTCTGATGACGAGCTTGCCTCGGCCCGGAAGATCCCTACCAGTATGCGGGGTGGGGGCCGAGACAGACGAGTAGGGAGGAGGCTTACCGCCCAGGAGATTGCCCGGCGAACCGCGAGGCTTGCCGCGGAGGGGCACCACCCTGGATCGATCAGCCGCATGGCTGTCCTTTCGGGGTCTTCCGGTGGTGAGCTAGATTCGGAGCTGGATCTGGATTCGGAGCGAGCGGCCAGGTTCGCAGAGGTCGTGGGAGCCGCAATCCGAGATGTGGCCTTGAAGAGGAATAAGTCCTCTAAAGTCAAGGCCATGTCGGCGGCCACGGCCTCCATTATGGCGGCAGCGGAGGCTAATCACGTCGGGCCTTCATCAGTTGCAATGTCCGAGATGCGGGTGGAGGTCATCCGCTTGAAAGCCGATATGGAGCTTCTCCAAAAGGAGTACGAGAAGCTCCGAGCGGACCTGGCCGGGCTCCAAGGAGATAGCCCCCGGGAGAAGCCGCAGGGACAAGGCTAGCCTCTGCCTGCAGAGGACCGGGTTCTGAACCTGGTGCGGCAGGAGCTGGCTGCCTTCCAGAGTCGTTTCTCTGTTCTGGAGGCCATCGTCCTGCGCCCCCCGCTAGCAGAGAGCCAGGTGGCTTTGGGACAGCAGAAGGCGGCATTTGCTCATTTGCTGCCACCGTGGCTGCCGTGGACAAACCGGGTTCGTTGGGACAGGCCAATCGTGGGGTGGAACCCGCGAGGTCGGCCCCGGCGAAAATGGTAAAATCGGCACCCAAAACAGGCGGAGCGGCTGCACAGGTAGCGAGAGCCCCAGCTCAGGTGACGGGACGGCCGCCCCAATCTTTGGCGCCTTCTGAATAACTTGCGGCCAACGCCGAATGGCAAGTGGCTGGGGAGAAGAGAAAGGCGAGCAAGGCAGCAAGGGCGGCCAAAAGGAAGGCGAGGCGGCAGCGGCGAAAGAAGCAAAGCGTCGCGGCTAGGCTCCACGCCCCGAAATCCGCAAGTGTGGTGATTACACTACAAAAAAATAGGCTGTGGCTTCACGTAAAAACAGGGAAGGTGACCATAACCTCTTGGAGCAAGGTTATTTACAGTGTGCGTAAGGAACAGATGTATATGACTTGTATACATCTGTCTCTTTTTCACAGTCAAACCATAATAGTTACCACCAAAAATGATACGTGATGGTACGGGGGCAGGAGTTCAGCTGCAACCGGGTACACTGGAAGCTGAATTCATCACTGAAAAACGCTCGGCAGATAGCCCAGCTGTGTCAGGTGTAGGTACCTATCAGAATGCCATTGCAGATGAATGCGACGACGAATAAAATGAATACGTATAGATAGAGATCCCAGACGCCCCAGACATCCCCACCGAGAGTGTCTCCACGTTGTCGTCGTGGTGGTGCTTGCGCGTCTCAATGATCTTGGGGCTTCGCCGGTAGAGTTATTCATTCCGGAAAGGCCCAAGTGAGAGACCTGACTAAAAGAGACACAAGGAGGGGTCGCTCCTGATCGACCGACGGTCGTCGGTTGACAAAGGATGCGACCAGGCCGCAGCGGTGCAGGCGCACCAATGCGGCAGGCATATCTCTCCTCGAGGGGATTCCTTTGAGGAGAGAACTTTCGACGGGTTTGCTGAGTCGGGTTGGCCGGACAGCGAACAGAGGCATGTCTAATGCCGCCGTCGGGGGCTTGGCTTAACCGCCTGGCCCAGAGGAAGGACACCTCTAAGATAAAAAACCACCTAATCTTAAGCATGAGGCGCGGCGAGAGGATGAATGGCTGGAGGGACTTCAGTCGTTAGCGCTTCACCTGTAGAGCACCTGCCGCACTCTGCAGTATGTAGGCTTACCTGGGTAAAAGGCTCTGCCCAGGTGGACGTTAATTCCTATAATACTCGTGGGAACAAAAATGGACACAACAAATAAAAATCGACGAAGAGGTGAGGAGTGATGCAGGGTCGGAGTCCGACGCTGCATTTGGCGCAAAGGGCTCACAGAGCTTGGAGCGCTAAGCAGAGGGGGCTGCTGCGAAGAACCGAACATTCTTTAGGAAGCGCCCCAAACCGGGGGATGGCCTAGGGTCATTCTCTGATGACGAGCTTGCCTCGGCCCGGAAGATCCCTACCAGTATGCGGGGTGGGGGCCGAGACAGACGAGTAGGGAGGAGGCTTACCGCCCAGGAGATTGCCCGGCGAACCGCGAGGCTTGCCGCGGAGGGGCACCACCCTGGATCGATCAGCCGCATGGCTGTCCTTTCGGGGTCTTCCGGTGGTGAGCTAGATTCGGAGCTGGATCTGGATTCGGAGCGAGCGGCCAGGTTCGCAGAGGTCGTGGGAGCCGCAATCCGAGATGTGGCCTTGAAGAGGAATAAGTCCTCTAAAGTCAAGGCCATGTCGGCGGCCACGGCCTCCATTATGGCGGCAGCGGAGGCTAATCACGTCGGGCCTTCATCAGTTGCAATGTCCGAGATGCGGGTGGAGGTCATCCGCTTGAAAGCCGATATGGAGCTTCTCCAAAAGGAGTACGAGAAGCTCCGAGCGGACCTGGCCGGGCTCCAAGGAGATAGCCCCCGGGAGAAGCCGCAGGGACAAGGCTAGCCTCTGCCTGCAGAGGACCGGGTTCTGAACCTGGTGCGGCAGGAGCTGGCTGCCTTCCAGAGTCGTTTCTCTGTTCTGGAGGCCATCGTCCTGCGCCCCCCGCTAGCAGAGAGCCAGGTGGCTTTGGGACAGCAGAAGGCGGCATTTGCTCATTTGCTGCCACCGTGGCTGCCGTGGACAAACCGGGTTCGTTGGGACAGGCCAATCGTGGGGTGGAACCCGCGAGGTCGGCCCCGGCGAAAATGGTAAAATCGGCACCCAAAACAGGCGGAGCGGCTGCACAGGTAGCGAGAGCCCCAGCTCAGGTGACGGGACGGCCGCCCCAATCTTTGGCGCCTTCTGAATAACTTGCGGCCAACGCCGAATGGCAAGTGGCTGGGGAGAAGAGAAAGGCGAGCAAGGCAGCAAGGGCGGCCAAAAGGAAGGCGAGGCGGCAGCGGCGAAAGAAGCAAAGCGTCGCGGCTAGGCTCCACGCCCCGAAATCCGCAAGTGTGGTGATTACACTACAGCCAGCAGCGGAAAAGAAGGGCGTGTCCTACCGCGACGTTCTCGCCAAAGCGAGGGCGGCGGTGAACCTGGAGGAGCTTGGCGTCACCGAAGGCATCCGGGTGAGGGTCACCGCGACTGGGGCCCGGATGCTGGAAGTTCCTGGTGCGGCCAGTGGCTCGACCGCCAATGCTCTGGCTGAAAGGCTCAGAGCTTCCTTAAATGCGGACGAGGCGCGAGTGTCCAGGCCCATTAAATGCGCTGACATGCGCATTCTGGGCCTGGACGACTCTGTGACGGAGGGAGAGGTGGTGGCCGCCGTGGCTAAGAATGGGGGATGCTCTGCCGAACAGGTGAGGGCGGGCACCATACGACCTGACGTCACGGGGATGCGGGCCGTTACGGTGAGCTGCCCCGTCTCGGCGGCCCAGAAAATAGCCGGGGAGGGTCGTAGGCTCTTGGTGGGGTGGGTTTCCGCGCAGGTGAAGCTACTGGAACCCAGGCCTCTGAGGTGCTTCCGCTGCCACGTGGGCAACCACGTGGGAGCTCAATGCACCTCGGAAGTGGACCGGAGCAACCATTGCTTCCGCTGTGGGCAGCCCGGTCATAAGGCCGGCTCATGCAATGCCACGCCGCACTGCTTCGTATGTGCGGCAGCTGGCAAGCAGGCCGATCACCGGGCTGGGAGCAAAACCTGCGCTCCACCCGCCAAGGCCAGAGTTAGAGGCAAGCCCTCCACCGTCGCTGTCACTGCCAAAATCCGCAGCCGCCACCACTGCTGCCGCCGTTGCCGCCCCTACAGCCGTCGTCGCCGCCGAAACCACCGCGGCAGAACCCTCACAGGGGGCTCGGGAGGAGGCGGAAATGGATTGCCAATAATGGCCCCATTACGCCTCCTTCAGGCGAACATCAACCACTGCGCAGCTGCTCAGGATCTGCTATTCCAGAGCATAGCGCAGTGGTCGATTAACATCGCCGTGGTCGCTGAGCCGTACTTCGTCCCGCCCAGGGATGACTGGGTGGGGGACCTGAGCGGCTCAGTGACCCTAATTTCGTCAGCAGCCGCCGGTACCCCGTCCTTCGAGGGTGTCAAGAGGGGACAGGGTTGCGTGGCAGCAAGGTTCGTAGAGATTTCCGTGGTGGGGGTATACTTCTCTCCGAACTGAACTCTCGCCGAGTTCCACAACTCCCTTGCAGAATTGAGAATCGTCGTCGTCGGGTACCGCTCCCTCCCTGTGCTCGTCGTCGGGGACTTCAATACCAAGAATGTGGCTTGGGGTTCCCGGTATACGGACGCACGGGGCAGGATGGTGGAGGACTGGGCTCTGGAGACAGGCCTGGTCGTCTTAAACCGGGGTTCTGTCCCCACGTGTGTGCGGATGCCGGGCGAATCGGTGGTGGACATTTCGTTCGCCAGGGCCGCTCTGTCAACACGTGAAGTCGACTGGCGCGTCATGGAGGAGGTGGAGACCTATTCCGACCACCGGTATATCCGGTTCGACGTCTCCGCCCAGACCTCGAGCGTGCCGGTCCGACAGACCCCGAGTGGTCCGCGGTGGGCGCTGAAGCAGCTGGACCGGGAGCTACTCCTGGAAGCCTCGATCGTGCAGGCCTGGGTGCCATCACCAGACAGGCCTGCCGACATCAACGACGAGGCGGAGTGGTTCCAGGAGGCCATGTCCGAGATATGTGACGTGGCAATGCCCCGGGTCCGGCCTGGACACGCCCGGCGCCAGGTGTACTGGTGGTCGCCGGAACTTACGACTCTGCGCCAGGCGTGCGTTGCTGCGCGACGCCGGTACACCAGGCACCGCAGGCTCCGTATCCGTCCCCCGGATACGGAAGCCATTGAGGCGGAGCTATACGAGAGGTACAGAGCTGCGAGGAACACCCTCCGAGCGGAGATCAAGCGGGCCAAGGGACTGGCCCGTGAAGAGTCGCTGGGGACTCTGAACCGGGATCCGTGGGGACGCCCCTATAAAATGGTGCGAGATAAACTCCGCCCATGGGCTCCCCCGCTGACGCAGAGTCTCCGGCCGCAGCTTGTAGAGGACGTGGTGAGCACTCTGTTCCCTTCGCGAGGGGAACATACTCCCCCGTCCATGGCTCCGCCTCCTGCGGTGCCCGATGCGGACCACACCGCCGACGACGACGAAGCTTTGGAGGTGACTGAGGTAGAGCTTAGAGTGGCGGTACGCAGGCTGAATGCCAAAAATACCGCCCCAGGACCCGATGGATTACCTGGAAAAGCCTGGGTCCTGGCCTTGGAGGCTATCGGGCCTCGACTAAGGGGGCTCTTTAGCGCATGCTTGGAGAGGGGCCAGTACCCACATCGTTGGAAGACGGGGAAACTGGTCCTCATTAAGAAACCAGGGCGCCCTGCGGACTCTCCGTCCGCTTACCGGCCCATCGAGCTGCTCGATGAGGTGGGCAAGCTCTTTGAAAGAGTTATTGCAGACCGCCTCGTCGGGCAGTTGGTGCGGGTGGGTCCGGATCTGGCCGAGAGCCAGTTTGGTTTCCGCAGGGGTCGCTCTACGGTGGACGCCATCATGCGCGTGCGAGCCCACACGACGGGGGATGCAGTGGCCCGTGGTAAAGTCGTCCTGGCGGTGTCTCTAGACATCGCCAATGTCTTCAACACCCTGCCATGGAGCTGCATCAGGGAGGCACTCCAATACCATCGGATGCCGCCCTACCTCTGTCGCGTGGTCGAGGCCTATCTGACGGACAGGGCCGTCATCTACCCCGGTCACCAGGGAGAGTGGAACCGGTGAGAGATGTCGTGCGGTGTCCCACAGGGATCGGTTATGGGCCGCATCTGTGGGACATCGGGTACGACTGGGTGCTGCGCGCCGATCTCCCTATTGGTGTCAGCGTGGTTTGCTACGCTGACGACACGCTGGTCCTGGCGCAAGGGAGATCGCAACAGGCGGCGGCGGCTGAAATAGCGACACGCGGGGTTGCGATAATCGTCGAGAGGATCCGGCAATTGGGACTCGAGGTGGCCCTGCACAAGTCCGAGGCCATGTGTTTTCACGGTCCTCGGAACGCGCCAACGCCGGGATCCCAAATAACGGTAGGAGGGGTTCACATCGGCGTCGGGTCGACGA
The DNA here is from genome assembly GCA_949775005.1 of Orthosia gothica. NCBI lineage: Eukaryota > Metazoa > Arthropoda > Insecta > Lepidoptera > Noctuidae > Orthosia > Orthosia gothica. The sequence goes on from OX459069.1 coordinate 743,143, forward strand.
TGAAGTACCTGGGACTCGTCCTCGACAGCCGGCGGAATTTCGTTGAGCATTTCCGACGTTTGGCTCCCAGACTGGAGCGGGCGGGGGCTGCCCTCAAGCGGCTGCTGCCCAATCTAGGGGGTCCAAACGCCTCCTGCCGGAGGCTCTACGCGGGGGTCGTGCGGTCCATGGCCCTTTACGGGGCACCGGTATGGGCGCGTTCCCTGAGGCGGCGACCAGCCCGCCGGTTGAGTGCGTCCCAAAGGACCATGGCCATCCGGCTGATCCGGGGATACCGCACGGTCTCCGGTGAGGCGGCGAGCCTCCTTGCCGGATTGCCACCATGGGATCTGGAAGCAAAAGTCCTCGCGCAAATATGGGAGTGGCGCGAGGAGGCCAAATGCCGGGGCGAAACTCCGTTACCGCGACAAATCGCGGCTCGGCGGACAGAGCTCCGGCAGGATCTCATGGTGACATGGAGTGGGCAATTGTCGCAACCCAGCGCTGGGCACGCCACAATTGCGGCGGTAAGGCCCCTCTTTGAGGAGTGGCTAGAGAGGCGTCACGGCGTCCTCACCTTCCGCCTGACGCAGGTCCTCACCGGACACGGCTGTTTTGGGAGGTTCCTGTTCAGGATTAGGCGGAAGGAAACGCCCGGGTGTCACCATTGTGTGGACCACCCAGAGGACACGGTGGAGTATACGGTGGAGATCTGCCCCGCTTGGGCGGAGCACCACCGTGTCCTCGTGGAGGCGATTGGCGGTGGCGACCTCTCGCGTCCAGCCCTGGTCCAGGCCATGGTACGGAGCGAGAGGGCATGGGAAGCTGTCTCCTCCTTCTTCGAAGCAGTAATGCTCGCAAAGGAGGAGGCGGAACGCGTGAGGGAGACGCAAAGGAGACGCCCTCACGCCCTTAGCCACCGCAGTAGACGCCCCGGGCGTCGGGAGTCGCAAGCCGATTCCCGGCCACCGTAGGCACGGGCTTGCGGACGGCAAGTTATGGGTAGCTTACCGTCCGACAAGGACCAAGCCCGAGTTTACGGCGCGTAGTGTTCCACGCGCGCCTCAAAGTGATGTCAGCAAAAGTGACGGGGCCTGATAGGACCGATGCCTGTCTGGGTCGCGGATAAATTTGAAAAAGAGTTACCGCGGCCCTGGCGCAAGCAACTGAAGGAACACGGTTGGGTTTTAGTCAGTAAAAGTCTGACACGCCCTCCCGCTTCACCCAGAGCAGGAGAAGTCATTGGATGATTTCACACCCAAAAAGAAAAAAGACATTACCCATAGCTTTCTACACAAAAACTGTGGGATTGAATAGTGTTAGTATGTACTTTGAACGTACGCATACTTACCAGATTGGGCCGACGGACAATAATCTTGTGCATGTGAACTGAGGGACCACACTGGTATTTTGCAATATAAAAATAATAGGATTTAGTAGTAGACTTAAAACAATTGTAGAACGAATGCTAAATAGTTATCAGATGCTAAAGGTACGTAAAAATCGTTGATACGAATCAAAGGCAAAAACCAAGATGTACAATACACCAAGATGTACAGAACGCGAGGATGTACAACATTTGCTGATGGATTGTGTCCGAAATAAAGAAAAACGTGAATCACTCATGATCGAGCTAAAACTAAACAGAATAGATGTAGGCTTAATATAGTTATTATTATCTTTACCATGTTCTGAGATCACAAAAAAACTCTGTGAGTTAATAACAGTTCTTACTTGTTGAGTGATTCACTTTCTTTGTTTTTAATATGTATAATAAATAATATAATTAATAGATATTAAGACAAATTAGATGTATGTAGATGTATTTTGTAAAAGGGTATGATGGGGTTGTCATATCTGAGATTAAAACCCCTAAATAAAAAGAGAAAAAAAACCGACACCTAGCACCATTAGGTCAAGATAGTGAGATAATTCAGGCAACTCAGAGAATCAGTAGAAACAAGTGAAGAAGACACCTACGATTCTCGAAGTACAAATGATGAATGAACAGCTCCAGCTGGAGAACATCAATTAGTCGAAGCAGAACCCCGGATACTGATAATTCAACTACTCAGGGAAGATCGACGAGGGAACGTAGGCTTCCAAGCCTTTACAGGGATTACGTTCTAAACTGAATAGCTGTTCTCTTTTAGCCTGGAAGAATGTGGTGATAAAGAAACTCCTTGGAGTTTATATGGTATAAAAAAGAATGTAGTTATTTTATCCGTCATTACGACTGTTCTATTCACTTATACTTTTGCTTGTATTTTTATTGTAAAGGTTTTATCTTATTTATCAATAAGTTTGCGATTTGTGCGAACTTATAGGTAACATTAAGAAGTTTTCGATTCAATTAGTTGATTTGAGTTGAGTATCGTTTGAAAAACTTAAAAGTCTATACTGACCCTTGTTTAAATGTTCATGAAATAAAAAAAGTCCTCTTCTTAGTCGGCATTTTTGTGCTACTAAAGAACCCTATAAGCGCGTGGCCCGACACGCACTAGGCCGGTTTTTTGTTGAGAAAGCTATGAGTAATGTCTGGGGCGTCTGATCTTGATCTTGGTCCAGGTAAATATCTACATTCCAAATAAATACTCTTTAAGTATAGGAATCGTTTTTGTTTATGTTCTGCAGTCAGTGCACAAGACAGTGTCATGATTGTCTTTTGTTGCTAGCCATTGTCACATGGTTTCACGGATATTTTTATATTTTATTTTAATTTTGTTATTAAGTAATTTTTTTTAACAATTTTAAGAAGTTTTTGCGCAAGAGTGGACACATATACATGTTGTTTTGCTAACCACTATATATTGGCTGGTTACAAAACTACGAGACTCAGTGAGGTTAAAAGTTTGATAAGGTTCGATATATTAGGTGCCATGTCACCATCCAAGATGATGAGCCGAACAGGCCGGATGCTGTCGACGAACACGGTACCGTGTGTGACTGTTCCGGTCCGTGATTTAGCCACGGGACTAACAAGCAACGCGAAAACCCTCACTTTACAAACCTTAAATCCTAATATTATCAAATTGCAATATGCCATACGTGGGCCGCTTGTCATTCGTTCCGTGGAAATAAAAAAGGAGCTTGACAAGGTACATATCCCTTTTAATTATTTTGATTTAGATTTTTATACCGCGAGGTCTTTGATTACGCTTAGTTTGTGTTCAAACTTTTGGCGATTGCTGAGCGTGAGGTCCTGGGTTCGAATCCCGGGTCAGTAAAAATGTTTTTGGGTTTTCCATCTGGTTTTTCTAAGTAGGATTCCCCGGTTCATGGTTATAGTTATGTGGTAATAATATGACATGGGACTTGAAAATAAGAAGGCGAAATGGGGGTACAATAGGTGCACTTCTGTCTGCCTAAACCTTCGGGGAGTATAGATAAACTCATTAGTTTACACAACATAACATCACACCTGTGTGATGTTATTGATGTTATGATAAGTAAACTAATGAGTTTAAAGCTTATTTTCAGTACCTAGTCCAGTGACTGACTCAGTCTCTTAGGTTTTGGTCTTCTACCTAACCTAATTTAGTTTTGTTTGAATTTTGTGTCGCTGATTCTATGGTGACTTACTCTAGCGCCTCGGTGCGGTTACCAACAATAAAGTGTATCACATTATTATTCTATACTTGTTGTTGCTAAATCGGAAAAGGGCATGCATAGTTAGTATGTTAGTAATAGGTAATAACTTAAGTATATAATAGGTAGGGACGTTGTTGTCCAACAGGGAGTCAAGAAGCCTTTCAAGAGGACGATCGGTGCAAACATCGGCGATTCGCAAGCCATGGGACAGAAGCCCATCACTTACTTAAGACAAGTATGATAAATACTCACGTAAAATAAAAATACTACCTAACTATACGACCATAAATGTCCTGGCTACGAACAATACAGAATGACATGGTAGCGAGTAAGTAGGTACTAGACGGGCTGACCCCAAATAAACTGGGGTAAATAGCCAGGAGAAAAAAGAAGATAGTTTGTAAAAATATTTATAATCAATTTTCTGTATAGGTGACAAAAATAGTTGCTGTGAAGCTACTTTTATGTCTTGAGTGATACATCACTATGGTAGCGCACATAGCGTTCTCAAATGACTTGGGGGCGGTTTGTGCTTATAGCACATACGTTGTAACTGCTACGTTGTAAGCGCGTTGCAAACCAACAAATGCGTCGCATTGGATACGATTCAGTATAAATGTAGTGTTGGCCTGAGTTCGTTAACCTATTTATTAAGATTATCTACACCTGATCAACTGGCAATTTGGGACTACTTTCGTTAAATGTATATGTGAATTAATAAACAATATTAAATAATCAAAATTACATTAAATGAATAAACCTTGATAACATAATTATATATTTCTGCGCAGGTGGTGTCCGGCTTGGTTAACCCTGCTCTGCTCAATTCGGATAGTCTTCCAACTGACGTGAAGGAGAGGGCTAAGAATTTTCTCAGTAATTGTGGGTAGGTTTTCATAGCAGGATAACTCATGACTACAGCAAAGTACTTTCCTATGAAGTTGCTGCCTGTCTTCTGGAATCTGGCTTTCGGATGACAGCGATGTGGAGGAATACTTCAACACCTCGAACGCGAGGTATCGAAGGCACTGGTGGACTAATAATGGGGTGGGGGGGAGGGTGGGGGTGGTCCGCCCTCTGGTCCTGGGGGGCCTCCAGCAGCCTAATTGTGTAAGTGAATTCGGCAAAGGAAACAATCTGGTTCTTTCCCAAAAACACACACATACACAAAAAAGTTGAATCTTTATTCAACTTTTTTGTGTATGTGTGTGTTTTTGGGAAAGAACCAGATTGCTTCCGTTGCCGAATTTACTTACGCAATTAGGCTGCGGATCTCGATAACTAAATTAAATTCTAAGCAAGGCTGTTGAAAGTTAGAGGTCCCAAAGATACAAATAAAGACAATAACCTACCAAAAAACGTAGGGAGCTAAAATTTTCGTGCTCGCTTCGATCGCTCTTGCATCAAACAGTCTGTTATTACAGAATGTCATGGTGGCCCAGTGGGTAAGACCTTGTCTCTTGTGCTTGAGGTCGTGGGTTCTAATCCATGCAAGTACCAATGTGTCTTTTTCAAATTAATTTAAAATTAATAAGTACTTTCTAAATTTATCTTGGACATCACAGACAACGGTGAAGGAAATCATCGTGAGAAAACCTGGACTTATGTAACCTGGACTTAATGTAAGTCGGAAATAGCCAAGTTAGAGGCCTGTGGGGTTCCCAGAGGCGGCTTAATAAACTCTGACACCAGAGGATGCCACATCCTCACACGAAAAGAAGAAGATTGCAGGATCTTTTTTGCATAAGTCGGCAAAGTATTTCAAAATGAATGGTCAACTTATCCGAGGCGTGGTATTCAAATGTTCGATCTCGCCTCACTTACTCTTACATATCAACTTATCCGAGGCGTGTTATTCAAATGTTTGATCTCACCTCACTTACTCTTACATATCAACTTATCCGAGGCGTGGTATTCAAATGTTCGATCTCGCCTCACTTACTCTTACATATCAACTTATCCGAGGCGTGTTATTCAAATGTTCGATCTCACCTCACTTACTCTTACATATCAACTTATCCGAGGCGTGGTATTCAAATGTTCGATCTCGCCTCCATACTCTTACATATCAACTTATCCGAGGCGTGGTATTCAAATGTTCGATCTCGCCTCACTTACTCTTACATATCAACTTATCCGAGGCGTGGTATTCAAATGTTCGATCTCGCCTCCATACTCTTACATATCAACTTATCCGAGGCGGGGTATTCAAATGTTCGATCTCGCCTCGCTCACTCTTACATGTCAACTTATCCGAGGCGTGGTATTCAAATGCCTTTGTCGCCCGTGTTACTACCAATCTTACTACCAGTAGTAATACTGGTAATTTGATTCCCTTTCTTACTACTACAGTAGTAAGTTGTTTCAAGGGTAATAACGGTTTCCCCTTGTTACTACCAATGAAAGAAAAAAGAAAGAAAAGTGTTTATTCGCCACAAAAACTACAATTATTAATACTATTTTATATTTGTTTAACAATTTCGGTACACTGGGGTCCCGGATCTTTGAAAGGCGTGCTAGGGGCCGTAGCCAACTCGCAGGGGTCTTGTTAGATATGTCTATATATGTGACACCATCCGATGAATATCCCCGTAATTTCTCAGGAACTGTCCAACTGATTAAGTGTGTTTTTTTTACTTGAGGTACTTTTTAGGAACATTTCTTTGGTAATTGGTATAATTTAATTCGCTATGGTACACCCGCCATTTTGACTCTCACCAATTACCGGTTGGTGCAGGATTACTGTTAAATATGGAGAAAAAGATATTGAGCTATAGGTTTGGAAGGTTTAGTAAATCGTTTATTTTTGCTGTAATCAGAGTGCGGACTTTCCTATCCAGGGCGTCAAGTTCTGTCTGAGAGAGAACATCAAGACCGGCATGACCCAGCCGTTGAAGGCGCGCACCTTGTTCCCGCGTGATAAAATAATATTTAGTACTTTTTTCAAGCGACCAAAGAAGCGACGACTGTAGCATTGATGCCTAGTGCTTCCGACATACCCAAATACTTGTAAGCTTCGGTTGAGGAAAGGGATACCATAATCTCCCCTCGCTTTACATGCATGACTGCACATTTGTCCACACCAAATTCCGTCCTGATGGCGTCACTGAAGTTTTCTGTTACCTTTAGAAGCTTCATCAGTTGCAAGTTATTGGGGGCAAAGAGCTTCAGGTCATCCATGTAAAGGAGGTGTGATTTGACCTGACCCTCTTCTCAACCGACAGCCCAGGCCCGAACCCTCCAGCAGTGTACTCAAGAGGGTTCAGGGCTAAGCGAAACCACAGAGGACTGACTGTCGCCCTGAAATATTCCACGCTCGATTCTTGTAGGTTCGCTGTTTTCCTGAATGTGTCGACATCCTGGATAGAGAAGGACCGTCCTTCACTGCCCGATATATGACGTCAGGAAGATGCGCAGCACCCTCATAAGTTATATATGTGGCATCGAATCATATAGGCCTTCTTACATCATCTCGCCATATTCTTTATTATTATCATTGGTAGTAACAAGGGGAAATTGTAATTACCCTTCTAACAACTTACTACTGTAGTAGTAAGAAAGAGAATCAAATTACCAGTATTACTACTGGTAGTAAAATTGGTAGTAACACGGGCGACAAAGGTTCAAATGTTCGATCTCGCCTCCATACTCTTACATATCAACTTATCCGAGGCGTGGTATTCAAATGTTCGATCTCGCCTCCATACTCTTACATATCAACTTATCCGAGGCGGGGTATTCAAATGTTCGATCTCGCCTCGCTCACTCTTACATATCTTTTGACTCTCAATGGTTTCTGCAAAATCGACAAAGTGTAGGTTGGAAAAAGAACATAGAAGACGGGAAGATTTATTTTTATTTTTATTGCTATTCAGTAGTGCGACTTGTGGCGTGACTTGGCGAATTACTTTGTCTTCTATACTAAATGTTTCTGATTGGTTTTCCTATATATGTGCAAAAATTTACTTCCACACCAATTTCACTTCCTATAGAAGTCACCTGGAAGTAGTCTATTTTTGATGAATGACGGGGTGAGTCAGTCATTCAGTTATAAAAATTGCTATTTTCGGACGTCATCATCACGTGAAAGAGAAAAGATTTTTATTGATATTACGGATTTGCTATTATAGATGGGGATCTTACTAGATACAGTTAATTGCAAGTTGTGTGTAGGTCTAATAAATTTGAAGTTATTGGAGGGTTGAAAGTGGGCCGAAATCTTTCGTGTAATAAGCCCCTGCCGGTGTTTGACTCTTTTGCTTCGTAAACTTGGCTGACACACTGCCTTGTGTCTGTCTACATTTGTGAGGCCAGGATTAAAATTCTAGCTCGGTTTGCTCGATCTTGCATCTTACATTCTGCGGTCTCTCAAAGATTTTGCGTGACGGGGTGGGGATCTACGTTTTGTTTTTCTTCCCCGGGCCCCCACAGGCTTAGTCCGCCACTGGTTGAAGCACTCCGCCCGCAGAGTTCTTTTAATTTTTCTCTATAAATTTTATTTTTGTGTTTACGTACGTAGGTATATGACCCTATTTTGAAGACAGAAACGATAATTATTTACAAGTTCATTCAAGAAAATCTAGCTGATGTCAGTTTACGCATAATAGTAATAAAATAAATTAGTTTAATTTTGATACTTATTTTAGCACCGCACCACACTTGTAATGGCAGCTCGAACACGGTGGTGACGGAACTAACTTAATGATTCTAATTTAAGGTACAATCATTGTAATTAGGTTTAAGTCTTGAACAAATAAATATTGTTTATTGTTTAGTTTAGTGATTTTATTAAATTAATTTGTAAGTATAAAAAATTTAACAAATGCTATGACTATGCTTCAGAGGGCAGTCAGCGGGCTCATACACAATGTCTAACGGCATCGAGATGGTCCGGAAACATGTGGCGGAGTACATCGAGAACCGCGACGGATACAAGTCCAACTGGGAGAACATCGTCCTCACCCAGGGCGCTACCACTGGCATCAAGAACTGCCTGCAGTTGCTTATCAACAAGGTCAATGGCAAGGACTCGGGTCAGTAAACTACATTACGGTCATGAATCCTCTCAAACACCAACACAAAATAAAATTCAGCGCCGTTGATAAGCCAGTTTTGAAGATAGACTGCCATGGGCAGCACCGAATCAATAATTGAAAATAGTAAGCTTTTTGGTCAGTAGCCAGGATCTAGATGTTACTTACTCCTTTGATGACAATAGACACGCTCCCTTACTACAATGGCCATCACGTGCGCTTGGGTGAGGGCTTATATTGCACTTACGGACTTAGCACTCTCCAAAGACACACATGTCACATCTCCTTTTTAACCGACTTACCAAAAAGGAGGAGGTTCTATGTTCGACTTCTTGAATGTTTTTTTATGTATGTTCACCGATATCTCCCTCAATTGTGGACCGATTATGAAAAATCCTTTTTGTTTGATAGAGTATGTTTCGAAATTGGTCCCATTTTATAGGTGAAGATCTGATGAAGGACTTCGGAGATATACAACAGTACTCTTCAATAAATAACGGCAAATCATTCGAGATTGCTGCAATCGCATGTCTGTTTATTGTTTATACCATTTCATAACATAACATCACGCCAGTAAACTATAAAGGGGTACGCAGATCTCTCATTTCACCGGTTATGTTCAAGTTTCATGTTATTCGGGTAATCTATTCTGGCGTTATAGGTACCTTACGAGTACTAAACAACTTGCCTATTTTTGGAAAGTACAACTAAAAAGGGAAAAATAAAAAAACTTTTTTGCAAAAAAATACTAACTACCGACTTCCAAATAAAAAACTACAAAGTAAAAAAATAACTTTATTTTTGGAAGTCGGTTTCCATATCACATCTCCTTTTGTTTTGTATATCTAATCCTCTTAATTTGAAATTTTCACAATTGTTGTAGTACGTAAGTGCACCATAATATTGAAATTTGAAGGGTGTGAGCCTGGGGATCTATCACACGGGTCTCGAACCCAGTATAGACTCCAGGGGGGTGACCACAAGCTCTTAGAGTAAGGTTATTTTGAGTGTGTGTAAGGGACAGATGTATATGACGTGTATATGTCGTCGTGATATGATGAAAACAGGGAATTGATCAAATCTCTAAGCGATTTCATCAAATCACGGAGGATGTTAAAATTACAACACGTTTTTATCATTTCCCTAAGCAAATCTGGTGATTTGACAAATCTCACAAAAAAAATCTAGTGATTTGAACAAACCCCTAAATTGATTCAGTGAAAAGATAATAAAACATGTAACAAAGTCGACGTAGCCCCGCTGCGCGGGGCTCCTATTTCTGTCTGCAGGGTCAAAAGTAACCTAACACGAACGAGATGACGGGAGCTGCGTTCGCTCGCTTTGCTCGCTCACTTCAGCTCCCGTCATCTCGTTCGAACCTAACCTGTCCGTGTCGGGGTGCCCTAAGTTCCCGAGCTCGCTTCGCTCGCTCTTGGACTGATTCTTTGACCATATAACATAACGCAGCCGATTACCTCGGAAAGCAAAGTACAAAATAAACCTTTAAATTACTACAGAAAAGTTATTTTTGTCATTTCACTGAACCAATTTTGAGATTTGTTCAAATCACCAGATTTGTTTAGGGAAATGATAAAAACGTGTTATTATTTTAACATCCTCCGTGATTTGATCAAATCGCTTAGAGATTTGATCAATTCCCTGTTTTCATCATATTCCTGCGACATATACATCTGTCACTTACTCGATCTCAAAATAACCTTACTCTAAGAGCTTGTGGTCACCCCCCAGATCTCACAAAGGTTTGAATTTGCCTGTTACCTAGATACTATTTATCGAAATTGTACCTTTTTGAGATAAATAAACTAATATTATTATTATTAATGGTGTAAAGGGTATAGATGTAAACTATGTTTATGTCCCGAGTTCTCGATTTTATGCGACAATCTTTAGGCCCACGTATCTCGTAGGTGTGATGATCCCGATCCCGCAGTACCCACTGTACTCGGCCACGCTGGCGGAGTACGGACTGGGTGAGGTGGGCTACTACCTGGACGAGGACAATAACTGGGGGCTCGACCTCAAAGAGCTGGAGCGCGCCTACCAGGAGGGCAGCAAGACATACACCGTGCGCGGCTTGGTGGTCATCAACCCAGGGAACCCCACAGGACAGGTGACGCTATTATTATTATGAGTCCGTAGTGTCCCACTGCAGAGTAAAAGCCTGCCATCTTTCCATTTGTCTGTAATATGATGGCTAACATCTCAGCCAAATCCTCGGCTCGCCGTCTCCTTCTGGACCAAAGCGATACTAGTTCCTGATTCAGATATGTCCTGCCCAGTTCCATTTTAATAAGACTGACACTCCTCCTCCCCTGCGGCCCCACGGCGTCCGCCATCAGATGATGGCGGCCCCATCCAGGCCGCGGAAGGTAAGAAGAGTGAGGCACCGCAATACCGGCACTCATCTCCCGCCGCGACCTCCAACCTTCAGCCGCGATATCGTATGGGTATGGGAGGCTTCATACGACATCGCGACTTGCCTCAGTTGCAATGTCGCCCAGGCAGCACCGCAACCTACATGTTGGCCGCTACGTTGTCGGCAAAAGCCCTAACGAGCGGCCCCTCCTCGGGTGTTTCTTCGCTTCACCGTGGGTGACCAAGTCACGGCTACTGAGCCCCCCCACCTCGACAATCCGGGAACCCACCGGGGTGGTTATTAAGTCACCTAGCAATCTCTGATGCCAACTTTCTTCTCGAGGAAATAGATTATTTTGCAATTGAGATGTTATTATAATAACAAAATAGAAATAAAAATTTAGTAAGGCAAGGTAATAAACGTTTGCTCGTAGTCACTGCTATTGTGCGTAGTCTGGTGGTTCGGCTCATCCTTAAACGCGAACCACGAGACCAGATCTACTTGAATATAATGACACTAATTATATTACAATACTCTTATAAACTTAAGTCTTACAGCATAAAAATCAAAATCGCATAACAAATAGTTATTAATATCTTAACGCTAACGTTTTAAGGATCATATTTGTGTATATGTATTATTATTGTATTTGTTCATCGAGTAGCGCAAGTCTGATAAATTCAAACAATTTAATCTCTCCCTCTCAAAAAAAGGCGAAAAAAGAAAATAAAAGAAAACTATATTATTAACTACGTAATCCAATAAAAAAAAAACAATAAAACAACAACTTGAAAAATGATTTGACATACTGAGATGAAAAAAAAGAAATAAAAATAGACGTGTGGCACTCGGGGACTGCCGCGGTAAAGCTATTATTGCATAGCATTTTTTATCAACTTATGCAATAATAATTATTTATTTATTTTATTAATGCAGTTTTTTTTTCCTTTGTTTTTTTTCTTTGATATTAATTCAAGTTACACTTTTTGAGCGTGGTGACCGATAAGAAAACATTTTTTTTTCTTTTATTAAATAACTGAGAAGTTAATATTGTTCAAAATATTTTTATTATCTTACAATACATGTAGGTTATTCAGGTTTTTTTTTTTTTTTTTTTTTTTAATAAATAACGTTGCCCCACACTAGGAATTTCTTCCTGTATCGTGAGTGCGTTTTACAAACATATAAACTCACATACACAAACACCCAGAGCCGGAACCACTATCTGTAGGTCATACAAATATTTGTTCCGTGCGGGAATCGAACCCGCGACACGCAGCGCAGCAGTCAATTTAGCATTGAAGCTATAGGTTTATGGTAACTGAAATAAGAAACATAAGTTTGAGACTTGATATCTTCTAAATATCTGGCAAATACCACGTCAATGGTGGACCCATATTTTGTTGTGGATTCTTGTGGATCATTATTCATTTTCAAATTCAATATTTTCGAAAGAAAAGTTTTCAACCGCTCTGATAACGGAACAACCAATGCCACCTAGAGGCGACTTGTTGAACTAAAAAGACAAGCGTGATATTTCAAAAAGTCATTAAAAGTTCTGCTATTCATAGATAGATGGCTCGCTGTGCCGGTCGGAGTGGGGGGTGTTAGGTTATTTTTTCGTTACGGAATTTCTGGATTCGGTCTCCACGCTCAAGGCCGGCGATAGAAGCTATGCAATAGGTTAAAAATATGTTCACAAGAAGCCAGGTCCGAACACTGCCATACGCCCAACATCTTCTGGTTTGTCGCTCAGCTCCACCTCGCAGCCGCCGGGACCCCCCTACAACCGTGATTCAAGCGATCCCGGACGCTGCAGTTGCGTCGAGCTCTAGCGACGCAACTTCTCTACCACCACCTGCACGTCGACGGGGAGAACGCCGGCCGCCGGACAGCTTAGGGCCTCGAGACCCATAGACCTCTGACAGGGTCCCCGCTACCGGTGGAAGTGTGCAGCCCATGCGATGGACGAAATCCATTAATGAAAACGTCATGCGCGTGTTAGAATCATGAATGGAACTCTATATAAAAGTATTGATATCTACCAAGATAGCGAGCTTTGAATGTCAAGATGGTTGTTGGTTATTTACTGTGTATCAGAGTTCCAATGTGTGCGGTTTGTAAGGAAAGGGTTTTATGAATAAAAGCACAGAAAGACAAGACTAGGTATTTATTTAAGTAAGGCTTGTCAATTAATTCATATTTAGAAGGCTCGAAAGCTTACCGCCCGTTCGCTAGACTAGTTCTCGTGGGGAAGAAGGGCAAAAAACCCCACGGATGCTCTTTCATAGTATTTATTGATATATTAGAATCAAAATAACAAGCACAAGGCAAAGGACAAAGACTAGCCCTTAAATCAATATAACATATAAGGAATAAAGGCCATAATATGATATAGACACACTTTCAACACAACCATTAGCAATAATAAAGATATAATATCAAATAACTTACGTTAGCCTTGAGTAGTCGACCTTACACCAAGTATTATAAGTAGTATATTTCTAAATAACTATATCTGGCAAGTACTGGCTTGTAGTTTACAAAAAAGTAAGTAAGCTTATCAATTACACAATATTTTATAATAGCGGGCATAGAGAAAATAAAACTACGTTATAATAGCGGGTCTATCTGTGTCTCGATACGTCCAATATGAGAAAATGGCGCGGTACCCCGCCATTTTCCATATTGCTTTAAATAATCTCAAAATAAGGTGCACAATAATCAATTCTTATGTATTGACAATGTTTTAAAACGTATCAAGACAATTAAGGAATTTAATATCGCCTATTTAGTCATTCTTAATCAATATTCGAAAGAATATTGATACTAACATACAGTATTGTACTAATTGTTTCAATGGACTTATAATACTAATATAGCAATATAAAATCCAGGATACATCACAATGATCATTACAAATTACGTAATGATTTATAGGAATATCATCAACGTGGCTTAATATAAGTTTAAGAGTTATTTCCTGTACACACAACAATATTTACTTAGGTGGGTACTCTTTTACATTTGTAGGTAGTTGACAACACAATAATAATTTAGGTAGGTACTTAGACATTTGTCGGTAGGTGCTTAATAAATATGACAGGTATGTATTATGTAGGAAACCAATGCAACTTGAAAAATGAAAACTGACGATTGATTGATTTAATGACGTCACACATACTTCAAAATCTAACACGCGCATACTTTTGGGTTACAGAGAGGGGAATTAACCTGACTGCGTACCGTGGTCGGATGCTCTCTCTGTTTCAGGTGCTTGGGCCAGCTGTCAACGATTCGGCCCAACGCTCTATCAGATCAGGTGTGGGTCATCCAACTTAACCGTATGTTGGATGACGCCGTACTTGATAGACTGCGTAATGAATCACGGAGTAGCTGTGTCTCGCATACCTTGCCAACGGCCGCGGTGCAACTGCAATCCAATGTTTCACCGCGACTCGAGCATTTTGGCGATCCGTGAGGACCCAATGCAATGCACGTTTGAAGAGTGCTTTGGAGTCTGCATTCCGAGAGTATCGTTCCACACCGCCTGAGCTTAGACCTCGATTACCTCGTCTGCCCATGCATAAGAAAAATAGGGCGCTGGGGTGTGCGCTAGATCGGAGACAATTCAGGCGCACAGGTTTTAAGTACAATTGCTGGTATCCCTTCGGGGCCACTCGCTTTGTTCACATCAAGGCTACGCGGCACCCTACGGACGTCCTTTTGATGGATGCGAATGTCCGACATACTCGTCACACATCCATCGGAACCATCGTTGTAAAAGCAGCGTTCTTATATTCGAGGCCAAGTGGTTGTTGACAGTAGTGGTTCAAATTGGTAATTAGGTCGATTTTATACCTTGGTACTTAATCTAAAAACTAATACCTAATCGTAACTAGAACACATTATTATATTTTCTTAAATTTAATAATATTTCAGAAGGTAACTTGGTGATTTACAATGTTTTTTTTTGCAGTGACACTTTTGAACAGTCTTCCCGTAAATCACAGTAACACTTGATTTGACATTAATATCAACAAACCCTCAACAAACCGTTTGCCGATTATCTTTTAAATGTTTATTTTCGGTGTTCACATTTAGAATCCTTTGCGAACACTTTCACTGAATTATTGGAATACACTTTTACTATTGTATTAGTTTTAAGCACAGTAAATATGAGAACATTCTATATATGCACGGAGCAGCTATTGTTTTTGGCAGTGCTCGTCTACCCTCATGCGACACTTTAGCATAGAAGGTATTGGCGAAGCGTGGTATGACCACGCTACGCCGATACCTTCACTACATGCTCACATCATGACCGGTTGGTGATGAGGGGCGTCCTCCCCGCTACCGCCCTCGCTCGGCCGGCACCAGTGTCATGCCTGCAGAAAGCATGCTAATAATTTTCTTTTCCTGCCGCCTTCTTTTTCTCTGCCACACGTGCCTCAACACTAACTCGGCTTGAATGTAAAACTGGCAGTCCACTGGCCAACGCTCAACTACTTTACTAAAACTATCTTTGACAAAGAAAAGGGTATATTTGTCAGGTGCTGACAGAACAGAACCAGAAGGACATTTTGAAGTTCGCGCATAAGAACAGCTTGTTCATATTCGCTGACGAGGTGTACCAATACAACGTGTATGCACCGTCCAGCAAGTTCACCTCCTTCAAGAAGGTAAGCAATGCTCTATGAATTTAAACACGGCAATGCTTTCGGGTTTCTCTTATCCTGGGCCGGGAATACGTCTCTATGTCTCAGGTTTCTAACACCTTTTTCGGGTCTCCATCCTATAGTCCCGGGTTGTTGTTATCATGAACCGGGTTTATATACCATCGTCCCGAGATTAGCTTCTTCTATCCCAGGTTTACAACCTCCTGGCTTTGGCTCCCTCCTCGACAAGTTTGTGTCGAGGCCTTTTAACATGAAGAGTCCATAATAAGAAACTGTTAAGGATTGTGTCTGATATGTCTATCTGGAAAATAATAATAAGCAAAACAACTACGAGAAATACTCGAAATCAGAAAGAAAAATTTGGTTAGGCAACATTATTATGTTAAATACGTCAAATGTTTTAATCTTTTACAGATACGTATGTTAATCGATAAATAAGTGGTTCAGACTCGCATCATTTACAGGTGATGAACGAGATGGGTGCTCCCTACAACCAGATCGAGCTGGTGTCGTTCATGTCCATCAGCAAGAGCTACATGGGCGAGTGCGGGCTGCGCGGCGGGTGGATGGAGCTCGTGAACCTGGACCCCGACGTGCAGGCCAACCTCTACAAGGGCATTTCCGCCACGCTGTGTGCCAACACTGTCGGACAGTGCTGCGTCGATATGGTCGTTAGTACTATTTATGAAGAAAGACTCGTTTTGTTCTAGTGCTCCAATTTCTATTTTTTTTTTGTTTTTCATCTGACCCATCACGGAGTCGAAATTTACTAATCTTGATTTGCACATATTTATCCGTAAGTGAAACCGGTTTATAGCTTCATAACCGGTCTTTTCCAATAACATAGTAATAGCAGCAATGACAAGAAGAATATGTGAGTATTTACAGTTGTTGCATTGCAGGCGAAGCCACCGTCGCCCGAAGAGCCATCGTACAAACAGTGGCTCGAGGAGAAGACAGCCGTGCTTGACTCACTCAAACTGCGCTCTAAGATGTGCGTGGAGACGTTCAATAAAATGCAGGGTTTCAAATGCAACGTCGTACAGGTGAGCGAGACGGAGGCTACTCTATAGTAGCATTAGTTCGAGACAAGTGCTATGCTATGAATGTGAGTGAAGCAAAAGAAGTATGTAAGGATCGTAGCAGGTGGCGTTCTGTATTTTCTGTCTACCCCCATGGGAAAAAAGGCGTGAGTTTATGTATGTATGTAAATGCTACATCTACTCACGTCTTTTTACTGACTCCGGGCTCATAAGGCAGGCAGTCTTACTTTTAGTCATTGCACGTACGCCTACACACATAACTCACGTCTTTTTACTGACTCCGGGCTCATAAGGCACGCAGTCTTACTTTTAGTCATTGCACGTACGCCTACACACATAACTCACGTCTTTTTACTGACTCCGGGCTCATAAGGCAGGCAGTCTTACTTTAAGTCATTGCACGTACGCCTACACACATAACTCACGTCTTTTTACTGACTCCGGGCTCATAAGGCAGGCAGTCTTACTTTTAGTCATTGCACGTACGCCTACACACATAACTCACGTCTTTTTACTGACTCCGGGCTCATAAGGCACGCAGTCTTACTTTTAGTCATTGCACGTACGCCTACACACATAACTCACGTCTTTTTACTGACTCCGGGCTCATAAGGCAGGTAGTCTTACTTTTTGTCCTTTGCACGTACACCTACACACATAACTCATGGCGTTTTAATGACTCCAGGCTCATAAGGCTGGCAGTCTTACTTTTAGTTCGTTGCACGTACACCTACACACATAAACTCACGTCTTTTTACTGACTCCGGGCTCATAAGGCAGGCAGTCTTACTTTTAGTCATTGCACGTACGCCTACACACATAACTCACGTCTTTTTACTGACTCCGGGCTCATAAGGCACGCAGTCTTACTTTTAGTCATTGCACGTACGCCTACACACATAACTCACGTCTTTTTACTGACTCCGGGCTCATAAGGCAGGTAGTCTTACTTTTTGTCCTTTGCACGTACACCTACACACATAACTCATGGCGTTTTAATGACTCCAGGCTCATAAGGCTGGCAGTCTTACTTTTAGTTCGTTGCACGTACACCTACACACATAAACTCACGTCTTTTCACTGTCTTCAGGCTCATAAGGCAGGCAGTCTTACTTTTAGTCCGTTGCACGTACACCTACACACATAACTCACGTCTTTTTACTGACTCCGGGCTCATAAGGCAGGCAGTCTTACTTTTAGTCCGTTGCACGTACACAAAGCAAACTAGATAGATTTGCAGGGCACACCAACATAGACTTTCGTGTGCGTAAAATCAAAGGGTGTATTACTTCGCCTATTTATTAACGTTTGATTCACAATATATAAGAAGCATAGAATATGAATCATTAATTTAACTAAGTGACTAACTGGTCCCGTGGCACGAGTGTTTAAGCACTCAACTGGTTAATCAAATGTCTTAGGTTCGAATCTCACCGTCGGCGTTAACTTTTTGCATTATCAAAAAATTTTTTGCCATGTCGTTACATTTTATTTTTGTAATTTACCTGATAATAAGAACGTTATTGGAGAAAAAATACACGAGTATTGAAGTAAAAATTAAACAATTCTTAAAAAGAAATCAACAATATTTATTGACTTGGTTTTTTAAATTATAATTATGACAAATATTCTAAGTCGGACAAGAATTTTCATACTCAAGTAGGTAATTATTTATTAGTGATATGAATAAACATGTTAGTAAGTTAGATTTTAAGATACAGGTATCCTTAATTTTAATCTCACTAACAATAACATAACATCACTCACATACAACAAATTTAATAAATAAAAAAGCTTTTAACTCCTTACTACAGGTTTGAAGTTTTATCATATTTATACAAACATCGGTTAAAATTATATTAGTATGTTAGTAAAATGTAAATAAAACTTTACTTAATATTTTTTAGTATTATATTAACTTATATATACTTAATATAATCTGGGCCCATCGTTGTGGTTCCAGCCTCTGGATGTGCCCTGCCCATCTCTACTTGAGTTTAAATACCTGCTTAATTACGTCCGTAGATCTTGTATCAACGAGGTTTTCACTCGGTCTCTTACTTTTATTTTAATGAAACTTCGTAATAGTCCTCTCTGAGAGGTCTTAATTTCCATTTGTTGTCTCTTTTTTAAAGTCCAAGTTTGACACGCGTAAGTGAGACAACGTATTAAGTAAAAATTGCTTTCATGGTCCAGTATTTATTCCATGTAGCTGCTGTGTTGCTAATTTAATTAATTACCCCCTGATATTTTTATAAATAGCCGATTGGTGCACGACTTTTTGATGCACATTCAATCACGTTAATAAAATTTAAATTTTTTAACGTTAATTTTTAAAATAGTAGATAAATTAATAAAATTGATTATCATTCATCATCATGATGATGTATCATTTCAGCCGAAAGATGTCCACTGCTGGACATAGCCAGTGCTCAGTATAATGCTCCCCCAAGCGTCACCACACTGATCGGTCCTGTGCGTTTTGCATCCACCGGACGCCCGCAGCCTTGACGAGGCCGTCGCTCCACCTAGAGGGAGGCCTTTCAACGCTACGTCTTCCGGTACGCGGTCGCCACTCCAGAACTTTTCAGCCCCAACGGCCATCCGTTCTACGAGCAATGTGCCCCGCCCACTGCCACTTAAGTTTGGCAATTCTTCGAGCTATATCGGTAACCTTGGTTCTCTTGCGGATATCTTCATTTCTGATTCGATCACGCAAGGAAACTCCGAACATAGGCCTCTCACGTCTCTGTCCCGTAAGTAATCACTGGCAACACACACTAGTAGTCATAGACTATCGTCTTGAGACACTGTGGTAAGTTGGACGTCAAGATACCGCGCAACTTCCCGAACGCTGCCCAGCCGAGTCAGATTCGACGGTTGACCTCTTTTTCAAAGTTGGACCTACTTAACTGGATTGTTTGTCCCAGGTAGACATAATCGTCCACAACTTCGAGTTTAGAGTCTCCGACTTTGATAGGAGTGGGTGCAACATGGGCATTCAACATCACCTTGGTTTAGTCCATGTTCATTTTTAGACACACTCTTTCGGAAGCTCTACTGAGGTCATCGAGCATTGTACAACCTCAGTATAATGCTCGATGACCTAGTCAGTAGAGCTTCCTCCAAGGTCTCAGCCATGACAACTATATCGTCGGCAAACCGAAGGTGAGTGATTTACTCACCATTGACGTTGATGCCTAGCCCTGTCCAGTCCAGAACCTTGAAGACATCCTCCAGTGCAGCAGAGAACAGTTTCGGAGATATGACGTCTCCCTGTTTTACACCTCGTTGCAGAAGGATAGGTTCCGAAGTCTGATCCTGAAGTCGAACTGACATGGCGTTTTTGTACAAGCACTTCAGCACCACGATGTACCAGTAGTCGATTTGGCACCGTTGCAGAGACTGCAGTACAGCCCAAGTCTCGATCGAATCGAGGGATTTTTCGTAATCCAGTAACGCTAAACAAAGAGGTAGGTTATATTCTTCGGTCATCTGTAAAACCTGCCGTAGCGTATGTATGTGGTCTTCGGTGCTAAAGCCTTTTCGGAAACCGGCTTGTTCAGGAGGCTGTAAATCGTTTAACCTGCGCGCGAGACGATTCGTGATGACTCTTGAAAACAACTTGTAAACATGGCTAAGAAGTGAGATGGGCCTATAATTGTCACCCTCCTTGAAGAAGAGTACCACCACGCCCCTGCACCATGCCTGAGGCGTTTTCCCTTCGAGTATGACGGAATCAAATAGCTTCTGAAGGGCTTTAAGTACCGGTTTTCCACCCGCCTTCAGGAGTTTGGCCGTAATTCCGTCATCACCCGGCGCCTTGTTGTTCTTAAGTTGTTTCATAGTCTATCTAGTAGAGGCTGACATCCGGGATGTCTTCGGTGTAGTGTCGGGTCAATGTAGCTCTTGAGTCGTTTGCTAGATTCGCAACGGGTTTGCTGATTGACGTGTACAACTGCCCATAGAACCCCTCGATCTCCCTCAGAAGCTCTGATTTGGCGGATACAATCCTGCCATCGTCGGTCTTCAGTTTTGTAAGCTGGCTTTGCCCAATAGCCAGATCTCTTGCAAACACCTTGGAGCCTTTATTCCGCTCAATGGCGTCTTTAATACGCTCAGTATTAAAGTGGCGGAGATCGCTTTTCAAGGACTTCGCGATCTGTCTATTGAGCCACCGATAGTTCCACGCATCGTCTGTGCAGGATCATTTCACGCCTCTCCTTCATAAGCTTGAGAGTTGGACCGGATAGTTTCTTGTTCTTATTTGCACGACGTGTCTTGAAAAACTTAGAACCGACCGTACGGACAGTTTCTACGAACCCATCGATGTAATCGTCCACGGAGCTATAGGTCTACCGGAATCTCATGGCAAATGTGGAAATAAAAATTTGTTGTGTGCAATACTGAGGAAATTGGATTAAACGATCTTGATACTGTTTAAATTTTATTTATGTGTTTAGTATTAATGAACATGAGGTACCTATATTATAGTAGTCACAGCGGATCTTTGTGTCTTTGAACTTGGTCCTGCCAACCATTGCGTAAGAAACAGTTTGTCATCGAGTATACTGCAAAGAGTAAGCGAGATAGGACGATGTGACATACATAAGCGAGTAAAAGAGACAGCTATACAATGCTATCTTCACCTTCAAAATTGACACAAAAATAGCTGCTGCGCGGGGTCTTGCAACCAATTCAGAGACACAAAGATCCACTGTGAGTATTATAAGTATGTGTATGATTAATGTTGTTATACATCGGGTTCTTGACATAGGAAAAATAAATCAATTGAATATTAATTTATGTACTAATTTATTATATATCATTTAAATCATACTAATAACTTAAAACCTCATTCAGAACTAGAAAACTAGAATACGATTCCATGAACTCCATTGGCATTTCAAAAACTTGTATCTTTGTAGTTTTATGTCATCTCTCTCCATCAAAATGGTTCTTTTTGATTGGCATTTAACATATTCAAAACCAATCTCTTTATGTATAAAGTCTGTAAAAAATAATAAAATGTATCATGTTACGTATAGTCATTCATCATCATCAGTCTATATATACTTTTTTTATGTAAGTTTTATGTCCTGGTTGCTAGGACCTTTTAGCCACGTCTTTGGAAAGAGTTTTGTATCTTATATTTATTCTTTAGTATGCATTAGAATGCGGATGTAACAGATTCTAATGTTTTTTGGAGTATTTGGCAGCAAATTCTATCGAGTCAGTCTTCCCAGTAAGCTTTGCAGAGGCATTCAATACTACAAAAAAATACTCCGCTCCACTATCCCAAGATCGCTTCTGTCAATGATTTTACAAATTGTCCAGTTGCGTAGACAGTTGAGACACAAAACTACACCAATAATATATCACAATATCCACTAGGAATCAATTTGCAATATTAACAGCCACTGAACTTCACTCGACTAAATCCCGCCAAAAACTCCCGTCTCTACACACGTCCCATTGCAGGGCGCAGACTATTACTTAATATTTTTCTTACGTCAAAGATTCTCAATCTCCGTTCAAATCAATATCTTGTCGAAGAATTAGTAACAGTTACATTACTGTTGCCATTTCCTTCCGGCCATCATTCGATGTGCCCTGACCTACGATTTACCATATAATAGTAATGGAAAGAAATAAAAATTAAGTAAGAAAAATATAAAATAAACTAAAAGTATCAAAACAAGTCAGTCCAACTTACCGGTCCACTCTACGACGCACTTTAAAATCAATGATTGAGTTTGATTTACGCCTTCTTCTTCCCTTATCTTATGATACACATTGAAAACAATATGTCTCGCTTGAGATCGAAGTGGGTTTTTCGACATTTTCACAAAAATAACAAATTTTCAAGATAATATAAAAAAAAATCAGCAGCGGTTGACACATCAAGTACTTTGATTTAACAGGTGACAATTGACATTGCCATATGAAAATCACAATTTAAAAAAAATAAAAAATGCCATGAGATTCTGGTAGACCTATACCTATAGGCACTCAAAACGATTCTGGAGTTCGAGCTGAAAGCTTTCGGGGTTTTTAATCTGAATCTGTGCTGGACGGAGCGTAGACTTCATACGTCGAGATCTTTCTAGCTTAATATTTAAGTTCAATGTGCCTCTTACTATGCGTTGATCACTTCCGGTTTTTACCGCGTTGATCAAATATAATCTATAGGGTCGCGTTTGACCACTATCTCGCCTGATGTTAAGCGATGATGTGGTCTACGATGAAGCACGCTTGCCTAGAAGAAACCTATTCACGCTTGACTTAAAGAACCCAAGGTTGTAGCTATCAGGAAATGAAGACCCCGAAAGGGAATTCCACTCGTTAGCTGTGCGCACAATGAAAGTATTAGCAAAACGCTTTGTGCGTATAGGATGTCCACCATGTACCGATGGCGCATGGCTGTACGTCTTGCAGTCCGATGATGGAAAGAGCCAGGCGAAATCAAATTGTACAGTTCCGTCGCACACTTCCCGAAATTAAAAACCAACAGGCTGGCAACTCGGCGTTGATGTTCGAGGCTCTGGAGCTTTGACGTGACCAGTGTATCGTTGCCAATGAGCCATTTGGCCCGTCTGTCAATCGACTCAAGTAAATCAAGCTGATATTTAGCAGATCCATCCCAGAGGTGAAAGCAGTACTCCATGCATGACCGAACTTGCGCTTTATACAAGTTGAACAGCTGGTCAGGCGTGAAGTACCGTCTCACCTTTGCAAAAATTGAACTGAACTTTCGCCTCAATGAACGGACCGAAGCTGGGGGTAGATGTCAAGGTAACACCAAGAAGTTCAAGATGGTCCGTTAACGGCACGGATACACCACGGCAAGATGGAGCCGGGTGGAATTGGCTCTTTTTAGCGGAATAAAGACACGTCTGGGTCTTAGCAGCATTGAAACTGACCAGAATGGCATCACCCCATTCGGAGACTGTCTTCAAGGACAGGTTCAAGCGTTCAACCATGGCTTCCCGGAGATACCGAATCTGAGGCCCAGTAGCCCGTGCGCCGGACTCGTATCTCTCAGCAACAGTGCTGTCGTCTGCATACCCAAAGGTTCCGGGTTTTAGCAGATCATTAATGTGCAGCAAGGATAATGTTGCCGAGAGCTCTGACCCCTGAGAGACTCCGGCGTTGATATTTAACTGACCGGAGGAGCGCCGTCGATAACGTCTAACGTCACGTCGTGATGAAGTCTATATCATTTTTGGTTGCACTATCAGGGCTCTGCCAGGTCCACTTCCTGTGCTCACGCTTTCTAAAGAAGGAGTTCATCATATAGAGGCCCTCCTTCTCCATAAAACTGGCCAGTAGGTGACCCTGGTTGTTCCGTCGTCCAAATCCAAATTGCCCCACTCGCAGCTCATTATCGTCTCGTTCACCCAGTTTCGCGTTGAAATCCCCCATGACCACGGTGAAGTGAGTTTTATGACCATGCATGGCTCTGGAAATGTCCTCATTCGTAGTCTCTACTTCGTCGTCGGGGTGTGCCGATGTCAGGGCTTAGACCTGTATGACCTACAGCGAATACCTTGAGAATATTCTGAGTATAAGGTACGCCACCCTGTCGACACACTCTAGATCCTCACTGCGTTGGCCACAAGGGACCTGTGGACGATAAACCCGACAACACTCTAGGACTGCCGGTCGCCCTCTTGGATGTTGAGCAGGTTACCGGATTTAAGGATTATCGAGTCCTCCCACTCTCTTCGGACTTCAGATAACCCTATGATACTCCATCGCAACACGCTCAACTCTTCCTTGAGTTCGGCCATCTTTTCGTCGGTCCGGAGTATTCGCGTGTTGTATGTTGACAGGTACAGTCGTCGGTTTTTATTGGGGTAGCTGGGTCCACTTTGGGGATTTTTCGCACCCCTTGCTACGCCATCGCCTCGACCGCTGCCGTAGTCGAGGGTAGACGGGCTGCCGGGCACTAGGGGCCATTTCATGGTTGGTTTGGGGGGGTTTGCCATAATCGCCACGCTTGGCAGGCGGGTTGGCGATCGCAGTTTGTAATGAAGTGCAAAGAGAACGCTGCTGCCCATTCTCTGATGTGTCCCTTAGTGGCTAAGGGACACACCAGACGACACCCACGGGCAGATATGAATATAATTGATATGCATACATAATTATGCCTATCAACATCTACTAAGTACGTATTAGATTATGTTAAGTAGTAGAGGAGGCCTGTGTCCCAGCAGTGGGAACATTAATAGGCTGATGATGTGATGTGATGTGAAGTAGTTGATTAATATACTTAAGTAGATACTGAATGTGCAACTGACTTACTTTTGCCGCCAAATAAACGGAATCAGGTGCTTCGTTAAGAAATTTTTCAATTTCAGTCAGATGCTATGAAAACCTTCGATTCTTTTGGTTGATGACCAGATGAGGCTCTTTATAGAAATGTCACTTATATAGGATAGGTGTCGATATGTATGTCTTTTTCCATCTTTATTGTTGCTTTTTGCATTGAATACGTACTCCATAGAGTGCTTGATTTCTTTGTCTCGGATAATTACTGTTTACTGTTTTTATAACAAACTCACATACACAACACCCAGAGCCGGAACAACTATCTGTGGGTCATAAAAATATTTGTTCCGTGCGGGAATTGAACCCGCGACACGCTATGTTATTCAATAAAATATGCCAGCAAAACGTTTTCTGAGGTTTTGGCTCCTTTAGCTAGACGCCACGTGTTAAACATATCGTACTGTTTCAAATACTTCTCGCGTGATTGTTGAGAGTTACAAGGTTCCAAATGAACCGCCTTGGAGGCCAGACAAATGAACACACACAAATAGGCCTTGACAGACTTAGCATTACGAAGTTGAGGAGTCTGCACCAAGAAGGGACCAGCGAAGTCAGTTCACCAAAACACAGGTGTGTATTTTTACCGCTAAAAGGAGTCTTTTCGATCAAACTCCTACTTTTCGGGGTGCGTCTGTTCGTAAGCCGAAATTGCGGCCAAAAAACTGGGCATCTTATATAGAGTGAAGCGATACATTACGCCTGGATAGCTTTTAACTCTACACAAAGCGCAAGTCCAATCCTGCATGGAATATTAGAGCCACCTTTGGGATGGCTCAGCTAAGTATCAGCTTGCCGCGCTTGACTCGGTAGAACGCAGAGCCAATAGGCTCATTGGCGACGTTGAACTGGTGGATGCCAAGCTTCACAGCTTGGCTCATCGCCACAAGGTTGCCAGCTTGTTGGTCTTCTACAGACTGTACTTCGGTGAGTGTACTCAAGAACTCCACGACCTCATCCCACCGGCCCTTTTCTACCATCGGACATCTAGACGCACTGCAGCAGCAGACGTTGACTCAATTTTCATATTACAAAAGAGGGCAATCGGCGCGATCTATAAAATGGGTCCTCGCGAGACCCTCAGAGAAAAATTTAAAGAGATCGATATACTGACTCTACCTTCACTTTATATTTTAGAATGTATTTTGTATGTCCGCAAAAATCGAGGGCTTTTCAAAACTAGAAGCGACTTCCATAATTTAAATACACGTAGTAAACACGAAATTGTATTACCCAAATTCAGATTAACGAAAACTAGCAAGTCTTTTGTTATAAACAGTATACGCTTTTATAACAAGTTGCCAAAGTCAGTTATAGAACTGACCGACGGAAAGTTCAAAAATCACATCAAACGTGTCCTTATTAAAAAAGCATATTATAAAATCAAGGACTACGTTGAAGATAAAAATATTTGGTTTTAGCTCCTTCTGCACATGCGGCTTCCCTGGTAACTCATAAACGGCACAAATATGTGGATGTCTCTAACTATTCTCAATCTAATTTTTCTTCATTTAATAAGACTTTTTACAATGGTTTTCTTTTTTTTCAATCTTTATAGCCCTTTGCTAAGAATAGTTACAGCACTGATAACAACATTTGTGCCACATGTTAAATTTAGTCTTGTTATACTTTGTATAGATTATTTTACCGATTGGTTTGTAAATGTGTGAACATTGTAGGCCTTCTAGATTGTTAACATTTTATCTCGTTTTACTTTTTTTTTAATCTTTTGTTTATTTATTATATAATCACTTCTTGTTTAAGTTTCTTACGACTTATTATCGGGCCTGCGTTGTCCCCCCATCTAAGTACTGCTGTAACATGGAAATATTGTAAAACCAAACAATTTTTTAAAAGAGTAACCATGGAGTTTCTTGCCGGTTCTTCTCCATAGGAATCGACCAACCCGAACCGTGCACATTGTCGACGTTTTATAAGTGCCCATGTAGGCCTATGTGAAATAAAAATTATTGATTTTGATTTTGATTTTGACTGCAAGTTACCATCCTTACCTGGTTGCCATTCCACCATTTCGCACCAAGCGCTTCCAAACATCCTTCATAATGCGCACAGTGAATGAATGGAACTCACTGCCTGCGTGTGTTTCCGAACGCATTCAACCCGAATTTCTTCAAAGTTAGAGTGAACAGGCTTCTTCTGGGTAAGCTCACTCCATCGTCGATTCTGTCTCTGTCACCTCTGACCTAGACTAGAGTCAAGAGCAAACCCATCTACTAGGTGGCGCAATAGAACGTGCATATTGCATCATTTTTTTTTGCGGGGTAGAAGGGGCGTGGGCGAGGGGAGACCGATATCGTTGGGTAGCGCGGTTCATGAAGTTTTAGTCACTATGAGTCACTTCGACGGGAAGCGTCGCGCATTTTGCGTGCGCGCATTTTACGAAAACTCTCGTTCGTACGTAGTTGTCAGGCGACTATTTTGTTCTGAGTATGGTGTACGGCAAATTAGGGAGGCTCCGAGTGCTAATTTAATTAAAATCTGGATAAAGCGGTTTGAAGAGACTGGATCGACGTTTAAACCACACGCAAAAGGTCGTCCACGCACATCTAGGACCGAAGACAATATTGAGAGTGTTAAGCAGTCGGTACGAGAAGATCCACAAATGTCTACTCGCAAGAGATCGTCTGTCCTAAACATATCGCGACGAAGTTTGCAACGAATTTTAAACTTGGATCTTAAATTGCATCCATACAAGCTGCAATTAACTCAAGAATTGAAAGACTCTGACTTCATAGCACGGCTCACATTTGCTAATGAAATGCTCAATCGGTTTTCAAATTTTGAAAACATCCTTTTCTCTGATGAGGCACATTTTCATATGAATGGGTTCGTAAACCGCCAAAATTGTCGTTATTGGAATAGTGAGAATCCCAGACTCAAACATCAAAAACCGTTACATAGCCTTAAAGTGACAGTTTGGGCCGCAATCTCTGCTGGTGAAATGGCAGCAATCACACCAGCACTACTTAAGAAAGTTTTCGGTAATTTCCGTTTGCGGTTAGAGGAGTGCCAACGTAGAGAGGGTCATCATTTAGATGATGTTATTTTTAAAAAATAAACTTCAGTTATCACTTAATAATTGCTTAGTTTTATTTTAACTATACCTTTTGTATTTATTTTTTAATAATTATTTTAAAAATGCACGTTCTATTGCGCCACCCATATAAAAATAAGTCGGGTTTTCCTCCCTGACGCTATAACTCCGGAACGCACGAACCGATTTCCACGGTTTTGCATTCGTTGGAAAGGTCTCGGGCTCCGTGAGGTTTATAGGTAGGGTAGGGTAGGGTAGGGTAGGGTAGTGTAGGGTAGTGTAGGGTAGGGTAGGGTAGGGTAGTGTAGGGTAGTGTAGGGTCGGGTAGGTTAGGGTAGTGTAGGGTAGGGTAGTGTAGGGTCGGGTAGTGTAGGGTAGGGTAGGGTAGGGTAGGGTAGTGTAGTGTAGGGTAGTGTAGGGTAGGGTAGGGTAGGGTAGTGTAGGGTAGGGTAGTGTAGGGTAGTGTAGGGTAGTGTAGGGTAGGGTAGGGTAGGGTAGGGTAGGGTAGGGTAGGGTAGGGTAGGGTAGTGTAGGGTCGGGTAGGGTAGGGTAGTGTAGGGTAGGGTAGGGTAGGTAGTGTAAGGTAGGGTAGGTAGGGTAGATAAATGTTTGGTGTTTTTATGGCAAAACAAAGTTTGCCGGGTCAGCTAGTCTCAAATAAAAATAATTTATATAAACGTCAGGGTACCTACCCAAAAGACGTAAAGCCAACCAGCTCGCGACTATGTATCCTCCAACCGACTGTACACCATGATTTTCTTCTTGTTCGACTTTTTTAATTAAAATTTTTATTCCCCTTGTGGTAGGCAGAAACTTCAGAACGCCACCGCCTTCTATGATTCGTACATAAATAAATACTCATTTTCTGCTAAACGTGTTACTAAGATCTGACTTAGAACGTTGGTGTTGTGTTTCAGGGCGCGATGTACGCATTCCCGCGCATAGAGCTGCCTCCGAAGGCGGTGGAGGCTGCAAAGGCTGCCAACATGCCGGCGGACACCTTCTACGCGTTTGCGCTGCTCGAGGAGACCGGTGAGACTATGTCCTATTTTCTACTAATAATATTGAATTAATGTGAAAGTTTATGAGTATATATCGAAAAACACACATAGGCGATAAAAGGATAGAATAGAATATTTATTTGCTAGAAACATGGTGTTTACAGAGGTGTTCATTTAATAATATTGCATAGTGCTACATGTCTCACCGATATTCCAATTTAATGAAATTCTTACATAAATTTTCAATTACATTACATTATTAATATTAAAATTTATATATAATTTCAATCATTGTATAAATATATACTACACACTTCCTTTTAACTTAAATAATCTCTTAAGCCTGTATTTTGATGCCAGATCAAGAGAAAAAGAAATACAGGGAAATTTTACAAAAATTCGTTAACTGAGTAAAACATTCCTGCAACAACCACTTCCGTAGTGCCGAACAAGATTTTTTGAAGGGTAATTGGGTAATTGACTTCGGCAAAGCATTATAAATTAGGGGAGCCAAATAGATACAACTCTTCCGGAAGAGTTGCAACTTAGGGACAGGTATCTCGAAATTCGAATGTTTTATCTTATTTGTATTATACCTTCGTTCAAATAATGCAAGTTTGTATCTCAGAAACTTGGCAATTTCAAACATATACATGCAGGGTACAGTCAAAAAGTAATGTCGGTATTTATAGGCCTACATAAATCAGACCTCAAGTCCCAAAGAGAGAGCCTCTAATTGTTTTGGGAGATTTCAACTCGAAAGTGGGCAGCACTAAGAGTGAGTCCGGATTGCGGCACATTGTCGGGCTATATGGTCTGGGCACGCGAAATGAAAGAGGCGAACGCCTAATACAATTTGCTGCCGATAACAACCTTACCATATTGAACACTGTTTTTAAACACCACTTAAGGAGTCTCTACACGTGGACTAGTCCATGCGGCCAATATCGTAACCAGATCGATTACATTATGATAAGAACTAGATGGCGGAGCTCGATATTTAACGCCCACACTATGCCCGGCGCGGACGCACTCTCTGACCACGAATTCTTGGTATGCGGCCTAAAACTAAAATTGCGAAACTGCATAGCCAGGAAGATACCAAGACGTATTGAGGTTATAGACAAGAAAGCCTTCTGTGAGACTTTGCAGAATGTGAAGTGTACTTGGACGAATGAATGTGCCAAATATGATGGTGAACCAGAGTTGCTTTGGCAATCAGCCAAAGAAACTATTAAGGCCGCAGTCGGTATCTCCCAGCCTACATCGAGGGTTACAAAACGTCAGCATTGGATGTCAAGAGACACATGGAATCTTGTAGAAAACCGACGCAGAGAAAAGGCATCTGGAGCCAACATGAAGAGACTAAATCTGCTTAGTTCTGAAATACAAACCGCTTGTCGGAGAGATCGCAATACGGAGCTCAAAAATATTTACACAGATTTAGAACGGCACGCTCAGAAATTCGAGACAAGGGATCTTCATATGAAAATAAGAACCATCACAAGACAATTTAAGCCAAAGACCTGGGCAATAGAGAACTCTACTGGTAGTACAGTTACAGACATTGAGCATATTGTCAAAGTGTGGGAGGATTACTGCAAGTTCTTGTATCGAGATTTTCAAAGATCTGAACCTGAGGCCATAAACCCCACAGAAAAAGAACCCTCAATACTGAGAGCAGAAGTAGAGGCCGCTGTGAAACACCTAAAGTGTGGCAAAGCAACAGGCGCTGATGAGGTTCCCATCGAGGTGTTCAAGATTATGGGTGATGTTGGTGTGGACATCTTACATGCCATATGCCTGCAAACATGGAATACAGGAGAATGGCCTAAGGACTGGTCGCATTCCTTGTTCATCCCGCTTCACAAAAAGGGCTCAACTAAGAAGTGCAACAATTTCTGCCTAATATCTCTGATATCCCACGCTAGCAAAGTCCTTCTTCATATACTGAATACGAGACTACAGGCATTAATGAATCGAGAAATTGCTCAGGAACAAGCCGGCTTTGTCAAAGGAAAGGGAACACGTGAACAGATTCTCAACCTAAGACAAATCATAGAAAAAGCGCGTGAGTTCAATAAACCGCTATTTATTTGCTTTGTAGATTTTCCTAAAGCTTTTGACACCGTTAAGTGGTGGCAGCTGTGGGAAGTATTGCTCATAATGGGTGTGCCACAACATCTTGTTTATATAATTAAAAGACTATATGAAGATGGTACAGCTGCTGTTCGCGTGGATGGAATAGATTCCGGCATTTTCAAAACTCAGGCTGGTGTTCGGCAGGGATGTATACTGTCCCCTCTATTATTTAATATCTACACCGAATACATAATGCGGATTGTTTTGGAAGACTGGAGCGGGGGTGTATCAATTGGTGGTCGAGTTATATCGAACCTGAGATATGCGGACGATACTACTCTTCTTGCGGCGTCACAAACAGACATAGAACGATTTCTCTCACTTTTGGAAACAACCAGTGCCGAGTTTGGCCTCGCTATAAATCGGGATACAACTAAAATGATGGTGGTGGATCGTAAAACTAGCAATCGACCTGATTTGCGAGAAATCGCTAACTGTGAAGTGGTCCAGAGTTATATCTACCTGGGATCCATCATCACAAATACTGAGTGTACACGCAGTGCCATAAACAGAGAGAGATGGAGAAATCTCGCAAGAGCCGTGACCAGTGTAGGTGACGATCCATGACCACGACCACTCCGTCAGGAGTGTACGACTAAGAAGAAGAGAAATCAGACCATTCCATATTAAAAATTGCTCGGATACAATTTTTTTGAGCAATGAAAATTCGATCTATTTCTGAGGCGTTTCCCCATACAACAATGCCGTAGCGAATAACTGAACAGACATAGACATGATACACCATGATGGATGTTTCTCACGTCGTTACATTTTTGACCTTTCTTAGCGCAAAAACAAATTGGTTGATTTTCTTGCAGATTATCTCGATATGATTGTTCCATGTTAAGTGCTCATCAAGTGTTACGCCTAGAAACTTTATGTTATGTACCTGCTTTACGCCAAAGATTACTGTTATATACACTAATATTATTATACGCAACATGAAGATGGATAGGTTTACTTTTCCATGTTTTAAAGTGGAGTACGTTCATCGTCATAGTTTTGTGGATCTTTACAATAATTGTGGTGTCATCAGAAAATTGAACACATTGGTGTTCTATTGATATAGGTAAGTCGTCTATATAGAGAAGGAACAATAACGGCCACAGACTGCTTCCCTGAGGGACACCGCAATTCTTGGTTCGGATTCGAAATTACCTATACTATTTGTCATATGGTTCAACTTTGCTATTCTTGTTATCTGCTTCCTGTCACGTAAATACGACTGAAACCGTGTTAAAGCCGGATCCCTTATTCTATATCTTTCCATTATATCCAATAGCCTAACATGATCAACGAGGTCAAACGCCTTGCTTAAATCTAAAAATAGTACACGGCAAGGAATAGTTTTATTGATAATATCGTGCATGATTTGTTTCATTAAAGTATAAATTGCTAAGGTAGTGGATTTATTTTGTCTAAATCCATATTTTTGTCTAACTAGAATATTATATTTATCTAGGAACCTTAATAACCGCCTGTACATTACTCTTTCAAATACTTTTGAAAGTATGGGAGTTAGTACTATACGTGGGACACTCAGAAAGTTTTGCGAAACTAAAAAAAATTGTTCTATACGTACATATATTTTTATTAAATCTTTTCAAAGTACTTTCCACCAGCCTCTATACAAAGATTCATGCGCCTAAACCAGTTTTCAAAACACTTTTTCCAGTCCGCCGCAGACACCTCGTTTAGCCTGCTCGAACGCAGCCAGCGCATCTTCCGGCGACGAAAATTGTATCCCTTTGAGCTGATTTTTTATTTTTGGGAATAAAAAGAAGTCACACGGTGCTAGATCAGGGCTGTAAGGAGGGTGACCCAGGAGTTTGACTGGCGTGCTGTCCAGGAAGTCCCTCGTTTTGAGTGCGGTGTGCGCAGGTGCATTGTCGTGGTGGAGCAGTAGCCCGCGGAGCCCTGTGTTTGGTCGCTTGTTGCTTATAACAGAGAAAACTTCTGGCAAACATTTGGTAGTATACCATTCGGCATTAATGCTTCTTTGATCCCGTAAGGGAATTGATACCAAGTGGCCAGTCAAATTAAAAAAGCTAGCGATCAAAATCTTACCCCCGCTTCTAGATCGCTTCACTTTGGTAGGCGTTGGCTCATTTTGAAACACCCAAACAGTCGACTGGCGCTTGGTTTCTGGGTCGTATTGATAAATCCAGGACTCATCACCTGTAACGATGTCGTAAACACGCCGAGACGAGCCTGCTTCAAATTTGTTAAGCATATCACGGCACCATTCCACCCGGGCCTGCTTCTGAGCATCGGTGAGGTTGTGCGGCACCCAGCGTGATACTATCCTCCTCACGCGAAGATGGCTGTGTAGAATCTCGTGAACGCTTCCCGATCCAATCTTCAATATGTGTTGAATCTCCTGATATGTAATTCGCCTATTGTCTTGGATTAAATTTTTCACTGCTAGCACGTTTTCTTCGGTAACAGCCGTCAAAGGGCGACCGCTTCTTTCGTCATCCCCCAAAGTTGGTCGACCGCGCTTGAATTCGTTATACCAACGATACACGGTTGCCTTGGAAGGGCCTTCATCCATGAATGCCATTTGAAGTCTATCGTACGATTCATCCGGTTTCAGGCGACACTTGAAATCGTATAAAATCATAGCTCTAAAATGTTCCCGGCGCAGATCCATATTTCAGTGAGACACAATACTTTGAATTAACTCGCAAAAAATGTGGAGGGAAATTTTGAAATTGGAACTTACTTATTTTTACTTATAAATAATCATATTTTCGAAAAACATTATAACTGGCCAGTCTCCCGTAAATAAAAACTTTTTTTCGCAATACTTTCTGAGGGGCCTGGTAGATGTTATTTGTCAACATTAGATTTGGAGCCCTTTTTATGTAATGGCTTAAAAGATAGGGAGATACTGGGGGAAGTACTTTTTCTACGCGGGCGTTGCCGCGAGTGGCACTTAGTTCTATAGAAATTTGCAAGAGACATTTATTGGACCCTTATACATGGTTCTGTATATTCCCGGGCTCTGGTTTCGGACAGCGCAGTGGCCCGGTCGGCACGTACCACTTCATAACGTATTAACACTATCTTCCCCTCGCAGGTATCTGCATAATCCCGGGCAGTGGGTTCGGGCAGCGGC
This sequence comes from Orthosia gothica, assembly GCA_949775005.1. Classification (NCBI taxonomy): domain Eukaryota; kingdom Metazoa; phylum Arthropoda; class Insecta; order Lepidoptera; family Noctuidae; genus Orthosia; species Orthosia gothica. The sequence goes on from OX459069.1 coordinate 777,495, forward strand.
CTGGCACGTACCACTTCCGCACCACCATCCTGCCGCAGCCACCGTTACTGATGGAGATGCTGAACATATTCAAGTCTTTTCACGAGAAGTTCAGCAAGAAGTACTCATAAATGTAGGTAAATGTTGTTCTTCTCATCCTCCTATTGCTAAGTAGGTGATAGTTACAAACGTCACATCTGTATTGCCTGTAAGAGTAGAAAGTGGTGAAAATTATGCCCTAATTTCTCCAAATTTGTCAAGAGGACTAGCCTCTTCATTCAACCGGGTGAGACCAGACTGAGTTTTTTTTACGGAAATCCAATGGCTATTAGCCCGACCAATATTATGCCCGACGGGCATTGCCCGACGGGCATTGCCCGTACCCAGGCAGAACCCATGCTCAGCAGCGCGCTTATCAACTCCTAGACTCACGAGTCACGAGCTATTACAATGACCTGAGTCTCGTGCTAAATAAATAGAAAGAATGAATAGTTCTTGTTACAACCATTCTTCAATTTCGGTTTAGGTCCCATTGCTATACTGTTTTTCTTTTTTTTTTTGTGTGGGATATCATCCAATGACTTCTCCCGCTCTGGGTGAAGCGGGAGGGCGTGTCAGACTTTTACTGACTAAAACCCACCCGTGTTTCTTCAGTTGCTTGCGCCAGGGCCGCGGTAACTCTCTTTCAAATTTATCCGCGACCCAGACAGGCATCGGCCCTATCAGGCCCCGTCACTTTTGCTGACATCTCTTTGAGGCGCGCGTGGAACACTACGCGCCGTAAACTCGGGCTTGGTCCTTATCGGACGGTAAGCTACCCATAACTTGCCGTCCGCAAGCCCGTGCCTACGGTGGCCGGGTATCGGCTTGCGACTCCCGACGCCCGGGGCATCTCCTGCGGTGGCTAGGGGCGTGAGGGCGTCTCCTTTGCGTCGTGAATTGCTAGGATTGTTCAAAACACCATCATAAATGAAATCTAAAAGTTCTTACCGATCCGACTCCTGAAAAAAAAATACTCGGGGTCAAAGGTCACAAAAAGGGATTTGCAGCCAAACGGTAAGTTCTACCATAAAATTAGCCCAGACAGAAATTGTATATTGGATAATTATCTATGAAAAATGTCTAAATACATTTTTTCCTGAGAACCACCGTTTTTAAGATATGGTATAATGGTGGTTTTATAACATAACAATCTTACCAATTTTCAGCTAGGTGCGATTTTCTGTAACTTCAACCTAATTTTTGGTCTAATTTGACCGAACTACTAAGTACTGACACATTCTTTAATTTCTTTCTACTTATTTTGAACAGTTAAACGGAGTAATATCCAGACGTCGCAACATGTACAAAGCAGTAAAGGTAATCTACCAGTAAGCGGGCTATAAAGGTGCGGTTACACAAATTCATTTACCTCTGGCATGTGCTGCTGCAAAAAGAAAGCGTAAAATATCTTGCTAGATAGATTTTTGATTGAACCCAACGATGCAAGGATGACTTGTGACGAAGTTGCACTGTTGCTGTCCTGCAACGTGGTTTTTGATGTTCGTGACCGCCGTCGGACCCCGACATCGTGTCCATATTTGTTAAATACTTACTACTCAATTGGTACCAATTAGTACTCAAACATCAAAATTAGTACCTTAGTTGTTTTCGAGAAGATCGACTTTGAAACTGGTCCTGCGGTAGTCACGCTTCATTCAGTAGAAACTCTATGAGCGCCGAAAAAGGCAGCATGCTACAGCTCTTCGGAGTAAACAAATAATTACTACCCATAAATGTGATTAATTTCTTAAAAAAAAAACAGAACTGAAACATTTGTATTTACCGAGAAATCAACGATGATAACTTTCGTAATTATTTACCAAATATGGAAGCGATTGGCGTCGGGGTCCCGCGGTAGTCACGAACGTAGGTTTTAGTACCTATTTTAATTTTGTAGAAGATATTTAATATTATTTGATATTACTTATTGCTTTGTTTATTTTTTTATATAATTAATAATATTTTGATATTTTTACTAAGCTTTGTTTATTTTTTTATATCCTTGATAATATTTTGATATTTTCATTAAATGTGTTCTTAGGAAACCGTCATATCCACAATGTTCTCGAACCTCTTGCAACCCGCACTTCTTCAATGGATACGAGATGCGCTCCGCTACATGCAACACGTCCGCTCCGCATGCGCTCCACAGTTTTCAATGAACGTTTGAACGAACATGTCGTCACCAGTATTAGTGGCCAGTGCGGCATACATTTTGGTACAATGTATTAGCAACGCAAATATTACACGCTTGCTTTTCTCGCGTCACTCTCACTTTGTGTTCACGCTAAAATCCGACACAGCTCGGATCGTCTACCGCGGAGCCTGCAACGTTGCACGCTTCAAGTTCGCAAACGTATCTATCAAGAGGCTCGCGAACATAATGGATACCCACCTTCAGATATTGTTTAAATGATCATTATACGAAGATATTAATTGCCTCTATGCGTTATTAGAGTTACTGTTTTAATTTCAAGATGTCGTAAGGTTATCGGGGAATTTAATGGCTTCGTCTAAATGAGGTTGTAACCTAAGTTTGTATGTAGGTAGGTAGTGTTTTAATTGAAAAATAGATTTTTATGAGTGTATACCTGACGTGTTCAGTGAGTGTGGTGCCTTGTTCAAAATAAAATGTACGGAGTACTTAGTTAAAACGTTGTTTTATTGGGTACGGGATTCCGTCGGCTTCTCGCACAGGGGATTCCACTTGTATAGCGGGCAGTTACAAGATATGATACAACGCATGCGCATGTGACACGAAATTGAAACGTTTTCCTAGCTGGTGATATGTCTATAGCGATTTTAGCTTTACCACAAACACACGTAGAACATTTAAACTATTACGACAGGAAATATAGCATGGAAACTGGGAAGACAACTTGCACTCACCCCAATATCCTCTGCATCTCCAGCCGGGCCATGTAATTCAGCAGAACTCCCAATTTTCCGGGTCTCGCGCAGGTTGCTCGCCGTCGTAGATACAATGTTGTGATCGCGATGATAACGATAGAAATCGTTCACTCAGGCCAAAGAGTTCTATTTGAAACTGAGTGTCGCGATCCTACTGACTGCGCCAGTTATGTTTCAGCGAACAAGATAATTATTAAAAAAAGATTTATTTAATTATAATACAATGTTTACTTTAGGATTAGAACTACAAGACTAAAATTAAGATTACAATTATTCTATAAACTAAACTTATTGCTTAATCAGTAAAACTGCAATCGTGCAGTTTACGCAATGCTGCACGCGCGGATCCGGTGCATGATCAGCTGTGACGCACGCTAGGCGATTGCCTAACTCTTGTTGAGTGAAAATATGTCAAAACTTTTATTTATTTTTTGTAAATAAACGGCCCAAGAAAGAGGAAGTTTTCTTTTACGAAAGACGTTTTAGGGGAATATTTGGAAATCGCAACTGCATGGCTTCTGCGTTTGGTGATACACTCTGAATTGTAAGTAAGTTCATTGTGTTGTTTAAGTACTATATTCACCAAAAACAGTTGGCGCACATTGAGGACTTCACAAGACTGGTAAAGCAAGTTTGTAGGAAAAAGTATGGGTCTGAAAGTGGCCACTTTCAGGATAGCTCGTTGAGCCATCTCCAAGCTCTTTAGAGTAGTCTTGGCAGCACCACTTCAAGAAGATATACAGTAAGTGAGTAGGGATTGGCAAAGAGAGAAATATACAATCTTAAGTAAGGCAGGGTCAGATACCATACGCCCAGCATTCATGCGGAATGATATTACGTTATGTGTTGGCAGCAATCGGTTGACGTATGGAAAAGGACATACACTTGGTCTTGTCAGCATTAAGCTTGAGCACGTTGTCACGAAGCCATTTGTTTACAATATTGAAACCGCTTTGGGCAGCATTAAAGACTTCATCCCAGGTATCAACAGAGAAGAGGAGGGCAATGTCATCTACATGCGATATGGTTTCGCCTCTGGGCAACTTTAGGTCTATTAGGTCGTTTATATACACAATAAATAGGGTGGGTCCTAAAATGCTGCCCTGAGGAACACCGTAGGATACAGGAAAGTTTGAACTAATGCTGTCACCAACCCTCACGCACTGGAACCGCACCGAGAGATAGCTTTCAAAAAGTCTGATTTGAGTTTCTCTGACTAGCCTAGTCTCTCAAGCTTCTGCAGAAGGATGGGAACAGAGATCGTATCAAATGCCTTGGCTAGATCAAGGAAAATGGAAAGACATTTGTTGCGATTATCTATGTTAGCAGGCAGGAAATTTGTTAGCTTGTGCACAGCACCATCTGTACTTCTGGCTCTGCGAAAACCGTACTGATTATCTGAGAACAGTTACTTAGATTCAAGGTAATTGACGAGCCTTGTATTTATTACCTTCTGCAAAATTTTTTAAAGTGCGGGCAGGATGGAAATGAGCCTGTAGTTATTGATACGATCTCTATCCCACATTCCACCCTTATGTATGGGACGAATTTCTGATTTTTTCAAATCGAAAATTTTTCTTAATGACCATTAAGTTCAATCATAAACCCCAAATCCTGTAGATTTCTGTAGTCTGATCTTAGGTTACAAATATTTGATTGTGGAGATCATTCTGTTCGTCCCCCAATAAAGTCTCTATCTCATAGTAGGTATATGGCCCATGGATTTATGTAACTCTCTATTCGACATACCTATCTTATCTGTTCTGTTTACTCATACCATCGTTACCTTGTTGCCATACCCCCAATTCGACATACATATCTTATCTGTTCTGTTTACTCATACCAATGTATCGGTCTGGTCTATGTAGCTTTGAATGTGGTTTTTTTTCTAAGGTAACTGTATCCGACTCTGGCTTTTTGTAGATGAGGAAAAAAAAATAAAAGAGCGACGTATTTCATTATTAATTTATTTTTACACAATATCTTTTCCGACTTAACCTCAGACGACTGTCTAATAACTATAATAGTCCCGATATAAAAATATTTCCTCTCCTTATCCGTAACATTGTAATATATTTATAATATTGACACCTTTACTTTTTACACTTTATCAATTCAAATTCTTTAGTTATACTACGTGATGTTTATATTCACAGAACCGTTTTATAGTATAGTACATATTTATAATGTTTCCAATAAATACAATATATAGAACATTACAATTTGGCCTATCAAAATGTACATCACAATCAGAACGCTTCTATTTACAATTATTAGAAGTTTTGTAATTTAAACAAAGTGATGACAAATATATTTCATAATTAAAACAACAGAAACATTATCTCACACATTTATGGCAAATCGTCAAGAGTTCCACAAAATTCTAATATTTTATATGATTAATAGACAATTATAAAACACAACATTGTTATTTTACATAGTCTTAACCGAAATAAATAAATTATTCTCTAATATAGTGTATTGCTTATTGTCAAATCAATTTAAAAGCCTATAAAATGGCGCTCTGGGCCGTTACCAACAATTCCTAGTTCCTTATTTATGTACTAATTATTCGTTTATTACTAAGTCAACATCATTTATACAGATATTAGGAATATAGTGATTCGGGCCTGAACGCTTAGCGCAACCAAATATTTCTTAATATATCCAAATACAGCTAGGATGAAACTTTAGTCTTTAGTCTCAAACGAATGGAATGTACAAGTCCTACGCTACGCTTTAGAAATCTCTTCATATAATAACATAGTATACGTATCACGCTATGATATGGTTTATTTAGATTTAAAAAATATATTTTGCACAAAATATATAGAAAAAGTAACAGATAACTTAAAAGAAAATACTGACATATAAGTACAACCAGAACTAGCTGGGATTACTACAATAATCTTTGTATAGAAGATAAACAGAAAATATAACGTTAGATAAAGAAATAAGTATAATATTTATTGGAATGTTTCACAGTACAAAATACGGAAATAAATTATTGGCTAAAACTAGAAGGACGGATAGAATCGGGAAGGATAAAAATATACTTAAAGAGAGGTCGCGCGTCACAGCGCACGCGCAAGCGTTAAAGACATGCGAACACTCGCGAGCGTCACAGACATGTGAACACTCGCGCGTTTGTTACCAGTAATCTCTGAACAAATACAAAACACTTAGAATTACGTAATTTACAGTTTTTTTTTCCTTTTACTTTTAAATGAATCATTTCGCTAAAATTATTTGGGTAATTCTTGTAAGTTTTTTGAACGGGACGCGAAATGCGGCCGTCGAACTGTCCGAAGGGGATCACCCAAAAGTCAAGACTTATTTCACTAAAGATTCTGATAGATTGGAGTAGAGGTTGCTGGGGTGGAGCAGTAGGTAGCGGGCGGCGCGGCGGACACCGCGCAGGTCGCGCTAGCAGGCGGCGTCCTCGCGCACCAGCGCCGCCGTGTCGCGCCCCGTGTCGGCGGCCGGGTCCAGTGCGCGCGCGCCGCCCGCGCCCGCGCCCCGCGCGCCCGCCCCGCCCGCGCCCGCCCCGCCCGCGCCGCGCGTCTCGGTCGACGACGGAGAGATCACTGCCGACACTACCTTCTCTTTCAACTCGTCCGGTACTTCGTAAATTCCGGCTGTGGGCAAAAGCGCAAATTCTTAAGCGATGTCGTCTATTTTACAGTACAATTAGGTTTGTCAGACAGAACTCATATGGTACGACTTCGTCTACCTGTCTATGACTGATATTAAGTTTAGCAACTAGCGTTGCTAAATTCAAAAAGCCTAGGATGGATTTTTAAAAGGTCGCTCCACCACTACCAGTCTCGTGGTCAGAGTCATTTTATACAGCAAGTGTTTTGATCGAATTTATTATGCGTTTCTTTTAGTTGGAGTGACGGGTAATTTGTTAAGACGGTTCTCATTTCGCCTAGCGAATCGTAACACGAGATTGTCCTAGTATGAGTTGAGACTCTCGCAAAGGAACTTCTTAAACATGTATCTTCTTCACGTGTCGTTTGGACTCAAATTTTGACCTACCAGATTGTGGCCACCTGGACAACTCTGTTGTTCTTGGCTAGGTAGTAGGTTCTCGTTCAAGCCGAGGAAAGTGCAGGTGGCTGAGTATGTTGGGCATGAAAGCAGGTGGCGCATATATTGTGAAGGTGTACCACACTGGCATCGTGTTTGGGACCCATCCATGACATTACAATCTGATAAAATTGGGTATCATTCGCCCATTAAGGATACCCAATTTTACCAGATTGTCTATGCAACGACCAACCTGAGCCCGCAATCGGTTCAAAAATTTTCAGATCTACCATTACAATTCATGTGCAGGAGGCTGATGTACTGCTGGAGCAATAAAGTTAGGAGGTGTAGGATGTAATCAGGTACACTTACGTATAGGCGGCTCGGGCTCCCCGGCGGCCACTGCTCGGGTGACGGCGTCGTACATAGGGTTGCTGAAGTCCCGCCCCTTGCGCGGCGCCTCCTCCAGCGTGTAGGCGGGCTCGCCCCCGGCGCCCCCCGCGCCCCCCACGCCGCCGAATTCCACGTTGGAGCCCTGGCGGAATGACACGCTCTGGGATGACGCCAGGCTGCTCAGACCACCACCCTTGCCACTGGAAAGAGAAGATACAAGGGTCAAGTATATTTAATCAAACATTCTGCCTAGCTTTTCCCCAACTATGCTAGTGATATAGCTGAGTACCAGTGTTTAAGCTCTTTAGAGCTCTTCCAAAGCGGGCTCATCAGGGAAAAAAAAAAACAAAATGTATACTCACAACGGCCTCTTTCTAATAACGAACCAGGCGGCCGCACCCGCCAGCGCCAGCAGCAGCACCAGAAGCAGCGGCACCAGCACGGCGGCGGCAGTGGCGGCGCGCTGGGCTGTAGCGGCCGCCTGCGCCGCACACACCGGCGGCACCAGCGGCGCGCGGCACTCACAGCGCAGTCCGGCGCCGTCCTCCACGCACGTGCCGCCGTTCTCGCACGGGCAGATGCGCGGCAGCGGCCGGGGGGACTCTACAGCTATAAGACAGAAAGTTTTTGTAAATCAATGGTTAATTTGAAGCTAAATACAAATAAGAATGAAAATAAATAGAATAGGGCCAAGTATTGTACCCTGAGGTACGCCTAATTATATTATTGGTCTTCAAGTTTTATTAGACACGAGTTCAAAACAGCTGGTTAAGCTAAACGTTTTTTTTTTTCGATAGGCTCGCGTTTGACCACTATCTCGCCTGATGGTAAGCGATGATGTGGCCTACGGTGAAGCACGCTTAACTAGAAGTAACCTTTTCACTCTTGAATTAAAGACCCCAAGGTTGTAGCTATCAGGGAACAAAGACTCCGGAAGGGAATTTCACTCCTCAGCAGTGCACAATAAAAGTATTAGCAAAACGCTTTGTGCGTATGGGTGGGATGTCCACTATGTACCAATGGCGCATGGCCGTACGTCTTGTAGTCCAATGATGGAAAGGGCTAGGCAAAGCGTAATCAAAATGTAACCGATAAAAAACCGACAGGCTGGCAACGCGGCGTCGATGTTCGAGGAGGTTTGACGCGACCGTGTGCATCGTTGCCAATATTTTAAGTCTCTTGGCCCGTCTGTCAATCGACTCAAGTGCATCAAGCTGACATTTGGCAGATCCGTCCCAGAGGTGAGACCAGTACTCCATGCACGACCGAACTTGCGCTTTATACAAGTTGAACAGCTGTTCAGGCGTGAAATTCCGTCTCACCTTTCCAAGAATCCCCAACTTTTTTTGCAGCTAACTGAGCTTTCGCCTCAATAAACGGACCGAAGTTGAGGGTCGATGTCAACGTAACACCAAGAAGTTCGAGATGGTCCGTTTACGGCACGGTTACACCACGGAAAGATGGAACCGGGTGGTATTGGCTCTTTTTAGCGGAAAAAAGACACCTGGGTCTTAGCAGCATTGAAACTGACCAGATTGGCATCACCCCATTCGGAGACCGCCTTCAAGGATAGATTCAAGCGTTCGACCATGGCCTCCCGGAGAGACCAAATCTGAAGCCCAGTAGTCCGTGCGTCGGACACGTATCTCTCAGCAACAGTGCTGTCGTCTGAGTACCCAAAGGTTCATAGCAGATCATTAATGTGCAGCAAGAATAATGTTGACGAGAGCACTGACCCCTGAGGGACTCCGGCGTTGATATCTAACTGACCGGACGAGCAGCCATCGATAACCACTCGGATGTATCAGAGATCGCTCTGAGGAAGTCCGCAATCCAAACAGACCACTAGGCTGTCCGAAGGTAGGAAGCTTACCAATGAGGCTTTCGCGCCAGACCCTGTCGAAAGCCTTCGAGATGTCGAGGGAGACGGCTAGCACTTCCCCGTGTTTCTCGATGGCCTCACTCCAGATGTGGCATACGCTAGAAGATCCCCAGTGGACCGATTTCGGCGGAAGCCTTATTGACGGTCACTCTTACAGAGGATGGACGTTCCAGAGATGGTATCTGTAACTTCGGTACTGTTCCAGTCTCTATCGAAAGGCGATACAGGTGAGTCAAGATCGGAGACAATTCAGGCGCACAGGTTTTAAGCACAATTGCAGGTATCCCGTCGGGCCCACTCGCTTTGTTTACATCAAGACTACGCAGCACCCTACGTACGTCCTTTTGATGAATGCGAATATCCGACATACTCGTCACACATCCATCAGGAGAAGGAGGAAACTGCGCGCCATCAGAATTCAAATGCGAAGATTCCGCAAAAAGGCTGACAAATAAGTTTCCCTTTTCCTTAGCGGAGTGGGCTAATGACCCGTCAGGTTTCAGCAGTGGTGGTAGTGAGGGGCGACAGAAGTTTGATTCGACCGACTTAGCCAGGGCCAAAACGCTTTGCTACCCGCTGGGTATGAAGCTAGTTTGTGCCCGATTCTGCTAATGTGGTCAAACCGTGCTCTTCGCATAACCTTTTTGCAGTACTTGGCAGCCCTGTTGAAGGCTCTCTTCTTCTGACTCACGTCATTAGCCTTGCGTGTTCGAGCGTCGACCCATGCCTGGTAAGCCATGTGTTTAATCGCGTCGGCGCGGTTACACTCGGCTCCATACCATTGTCTGTCGACGTGAGACATTGCTACGTCAGAGAATGGAATATAGTACTCCATTCCCCGACGCAACACATCTGACACAGCGTCAGCGCACGACGATGGATCATCCGAAGAGAAGCAAGTGGGCTGCCAAGGATAGCATGCGAAGAAAGATCGCATCCAATCCCAATCTGCTGACTTGTACCGCCATACCCGCCGGGTGCCTCTTGGGCTGGGAGTAGACGGACGACTTCACCAGACAGTGGTCAGAACTACCTAAAGGTGAATATATCGACACGGAGTATCTGTCTGGATCTGTTGTCAGCAGAAGGTCCAAGCAATTGGCTGTGTGCGAATCATCATCTGGCACATAACATCACGCCTTTATTCCCCAAAGGGTTAGGAATGCACTTATAGTACAACCACATTTTGCCAGTTATGCTCAAGTTCCATGTAATAGAAGGCGAGTCTAATGCCTTCAACCAGGCACAAGCCCAGATTCCTGACTGCTAATGAAAAATTTCGTATAGAAAAACCGAATAACATTCTAGCCGACCAAGTAATCGAACCCAGGACCTCATCTAGAACTGGTCACTCAACATACCTGCGTCACACGCCAGCTCCTGCGTGATGCGCTTGGGAGGCTGCTGCTGGTCCGGACACACGCAGCGCCGGCCCGCGGGCACGCCCAGGCACAGGTGCGAGCACGGCGCGCGCGCGCACTCCGAGCGCGACGACATGTTGTAGCGGCGCGGGTGGTACACTGGAAAAAAAAACATTATACGTTAAGAACAAATGGAAAACAAAACATTGTTGAGCTTCTTAATGTCCGAGTTGACAGAATAACTGGTGCACTGATTGGACAGGTCCATTCAAATCTGTGTAGTTGTTAAATATTTTTGATGTCAAGTGAATGTATAGAATAAACATCATTTGTTATCTATTTTGTTTTAACTATAGCTCTTTACCGCCAAGCAGCGTTGCTAGTTTTGGTTTCAAGTCCACAATGGTGGCAACTCAACTGGTTAGGCAATGGCTGCATGCCATCAAATAGAACAAGTAAATTGTACGTCATGTAAGTCAACTCACCTTTCACAGCAGATGGATTGACTAGATCCTTGGATATAATGAATGGCACTCCTCTTCCGAACTTATCTTGTCTAACCAGCTCGCCCGTGTCCCTGGTGACCCAGTAAAGCGAGGACTCGAAAACGTCCAGCGACAGCGGATGCTTCAGCAGGTCGCCCTTCAGAATCACCTTTCTGTTAGAACCGTCGTGCCTCATCATTTCAATGGTATTCAACTTCGTGTCAGCCCAGTATATAGAGTGGTCCATCAAATGGTCGATAGCTAATCCAGTAGGATGTCTGATATTCTCAGTGACAATTGGTCTTCTCTTAGAGCCGTCCATCCAGGCTATTTCAATCTTAGGAGCGGATCCAGCGTCCGCCCAGAACATCCTTCCCATCTGTGGGTCGAGGACCAGTGATGTGGGGCTTTCAATTCCAGCGGATACAAGTGCCCTTCGGTATCTTCCATCAGTTCTCGCTACCATTACCCGTCCTCGTGGTTTAGAGCCTGTCCTGTCAGTTTCTGTCCAGTATAGATTGTCTCCTATATAGTCAACGGCTAAGGCTGTTGGTTTCGAGTTGCCCTTCATGTTAAGGTCTTGAGCAAATCCGCTCTTGACTTGTCCGTTAAGCGCGTTGATCATGTACGACCGCTTGATGGTCTTGTCGTAACTATCTGCCCAGAAGACCATCTCGTTCTTAGGATCGTAATCGATGGCTTCTATTCTTTTCTCTGCTGTGATGACGTCGAATTCTTCGTTCTTATCTTGGGCAAAGGCATGTATTTCTGGTCCGTTAGCGAATAGTAGGACAACTTCATCTTCTACAACTTTACAAACGCCTGATAGGTTGTCTGCCAGTCTGAAATGGAAAAAGGTATTTTATTAAATGTCTGTGAAGTTATAGCAATTGTAGAAGAAATGATTGGTCAAGGAGTTTAGGATGAGGATATATTTCTCTTTTTTTTTTTTTTAATCAATGAAGGTACTAACTTGAATCCTTCTCTACAGTCGCAGCTATAGCTTCCATTCAGGTTATTGCAGATCTGCGAGCAGTGATGCGTGCCAGCAGCACACTCGTCCACGTCCACACACTTCTTCTTGTCTACAGGAGAGATGATCCATCCTTGGAAGCACGAGCAGATGTAGCCGCCCGCGCCACCGATGGCCGTCAGGTTCGTGCAGAAGTGCTCGCAACCACCTAAGGGATGAAACATTGGTTAAGTCACACTTTTTATTTGGTTGGGAAGTACATTTTATAAAAGCAAGCTTGAAATCAAGTAAGTGGCGCTAAGTCTTGCTAGATTTGTTAGTATTTATTTATTTATTAAAACTTTATAAATGGATCACGAAAAATAACTATAAAAAGGCGGACGGACCCGACGTCATATTATAGGGATCTTTGTAGCAAAAAAAATCGTATAGCTCTTTTGAAGGTCTGGGGCGAAGCAGAATTTTCTGGAATATGTATAATCATCTCTTCCATGTTAATGACTTGTGAATTCGAAGGTGAATGTCGAACTTCTCTTGCCAATTGTGATATTTTTATGTTAAACTCCGGCAGGCGTATTACTGATGAGCAAAACGATAGCGATATTTGCGCAATTATTGCTTTTTAAGTTTTAAGAGTTATTGGCGGTATTTTTGAGAAATAAGTACATTTGACAAACAGCGAGCGATTAGCAAACGTTTGTGTAGGACCTACCATACCTACACTGTAGGTAATGCCGACTTTTGTGACATTTAAGTGTATGATTGCGCAATGATTGCTGATTGCTGTTTCTTACGTAATAAGACTGCGGATCATAAATGATGAAAACCAAGATTTTGAAGTTCATGGCTCGATAGAGCTCGCTATTAATCATGTCTGTGTGGCAGTTTCTAACTAGAACTGGTTGAAACAAGTACCTTTGTCGAGATGCGAGCAGGTATGCGTGTGATGACATCCGAGCTCATCGGAGGCGTCTCCGCAGTCATCAGCGAAGTCACAGAGCTGCGTGCGGTCCACACAGTGTCTGTTGGCGCACTGGAACTGCGTGTAGGGGTCGCAGGGCTTCACGCGCGCCGCGCACAGAGTCATGTTGTTCTCGTCGGAGCCGTCGCCGCAGTTATCCACGCCGTCACATACTTGGTATCTGAGAAAAAGAGGTAGAATAGACATTAGCATGGGTTCGTCTTTTCAAAAGTATTTGGCGATACGACAAGAATAAGAGAATGGGAGAGAGAGCCGAGAGCTCTTCCTGCAGTTTTGTTTATGCGGTTACTCAGTTATTATTAATAGTATTAGAAATAATGAAAAAATATATAAAAAGAGGAAATAAGGAAAGTGCTCTCACCTATTTAATCAGCACGGCACATCAAAAGAGGGGTCTGAGTCAAAAAATTCTACATATTTTTTGCATTTGAAAGTGTCTCACCTGGGCACGCATCTATGGTTGTCGCAGTGGAATCTTCTCAGCGTGTCGCAGTTGAAGTTACTGCAGATAGACGAGGCCTCGTCGGAGCCATCACCGCAGTCATCAGTGCCATCGCATAGGTCCGACTGGGAAACGCACAGGTTGTTCGCACACTGGAATCTGTAACAATACCGCATTTGTTAATAAAATATTTGATATAAATATAATTTTACATGTAAATGGTGAAATGATATTTACCTGCTCTCAGGACAGTATCTGCCGCCAGGGTAACGCGGTGGACATCCAATCTCATCCGACAAGTCTCTACAATCTCTGTCACCGTCGCATCTGAAGTACGCTGCGATGCAGTGCCCTGATTTACACTGGAAGGTTCCGTTCTTGCACTTGAAGCCACCACAGTCAGCCTCGTCTGTGTTATCTCCGCAATCGTCCTCGTGGTCACAGCGCCATCTCGATGAGATACACTTTCCGTTACCGCATTTAAATTCTGATTCAGAACATTCTCTGTACTTCTGCTGGCAAACAGTCTCTGATTCGTCGCTTCCATCTCCACAGTCGTCGGTAAAGTCGCAGAGCCATTGCTTCGGTATACAGCGCTTGTTTTCGCAAGTGAAGTCAGTCTCCGCATTGCATGAGGGGCAGTTTTCTGGTAGTTCATCTGATCCGTCTCTACAATCGTCCTTGCCGTCGCAGAACAACCATTTCGGAATGCATCTGTAGTTAGCTTGTCCTGGACACCTCCTCCACCCTGTAGTGCAGTTTTTCTGTCGGCACATGTACGCTGGCTCATCAGAATCGTCTCCACAATCGTTATCAAAGTCGCACATCCACAGTTTCGGGATGCATCGTCCGTTCTTGCACGCAAATTCAGTGTCGGGGTTACAAGGTCTGTTGTGACACATTATGGGGTCTTCGTCGCTGTTGTCTTTGCAGTCTGTGTCGCCGTCACATTTCCAGCTGTCGAGGATGCACCTGCCACTGGACTTGCACTTGAATTCGAGGAGTGGACATTCGTGAGCGCACTCAGCCTCGTCACTTCCGTCTCCGCAGTCATCAGTACCATCACAGATGGTGGCAGCTGGCGTGCAATTAGTGTTCTTGCACTGGAATGATCCAGCTCTGCAGTGACGTACTGGACAAGTTTCAGGCTCATCGGAACCATCCATACAGTCTTTCTCGCCGTCACACTTCCAGAACCATGGAATACACTTCTCGTCTCGACCATTACATCTGTGTTGTCCATCAGTACAGTTGGCGATGCAAGTCTTCATGTCTCGTGCTAAGTAGAACTGGTTTGGACAAGCACATTTGTATGTCGTAGCGCCTTCTTCTCCATAGCCCTCGATGTTCAAATAGCTGGATGCGTGGGGTGGTGCTATCAAGCAGAGATGTGAGCATCCTCCGTTGTTGTCACTACAAGGGTTGGGATAGGACAACTGCCTCAATGGATGAACTACGTGAATGTCATAAGGCCTATGTGTAGTATTTCTCAGTATCATTAAATTCTCTCCAGAATGCTTGTGTGCTTTGCTGATGGCTTTGAGGTTCCAGTCAGTCCAGAAGATCTCATCATCGAAAAGACTGAGAGCGAAAACGTGAGGTACCTTAGCGCCAGATAGTACAACATGCCTGTGTCTGCCTTCTAAGTCAGCTGAACCAATATAGTCCAAATGTGCGTCAGCCCAATATATTCTGTCAGTAAAGTAGTCTATCGTTAGAGCGTTTGGCCAGGCGATGTCATCTTCCCAGTTCAGAATAGAACTGAAATTGGAACCATCCATTCCCAATTTGCCAATGTAAGCTTGTAGGTGCCATGAAGTAAAGTACAAGTAACCTGTTCCAGGGTGCACGACAATCGCTCGAGGATCTGTAACGCCAGTCTTTAATGTCTTTCTTCTGGTACCATCTAATTCTGATACATCCAAGTTCTTGGAATGTCTGTCAAGCCAGTACAGTTTTCTTCCAATCCAATCTATTGCTATACCTTCAAGACCATGGGAGTCGTGTCTAATGACCACTTCTTTAGTGGGGTTTGGATCAGTGTAGTTTGATCTGTAGATGGTCTTAGCGGACACATCGGCGAAATACATCCTCTGTTCTTTGAAGTCGAAGTCGATCGCAACGACGTTCATAAGATCTTGGTGCATCAGGTTGTATAGACTGGCGTCCGTTGACATGTTCCTAACGTAGTACTTGTTCGTGAATATAATCCAGGCAGAAGTATTATCCTTTCGTTTACAAGTATGCTCATCAGGTTCTCTTTCATAATATTGATCGTTGCATTTACAGTAGTAGGATCCAGGTGTGTTGGAGCAGTACTGCGAACAAACTCCCGGCGTTTCTATACATTCGTCTATATCAGCACATGCTTTGCCATCTGCGAGGAGCTTGTAGCCTTGGTTGCAGTCGCAGTAGTAGCCAGTGAGTGTGTCAATACATTTGTGGCCACATTGATTAATTTCCAACTTCGCACATTCATCGATGTTACAGTGAGGAGGTTCATCGGAGTCGTCACTACAGTCTGAAACCTTGTTACAGACCAGTCTGTTATCAATGCACTGGTCGTTGTTACACTTGAACTGACCAGCGGAACATGTCTTATTCTCTTTAACACACCCAACCTCGTCAGAATGGTCGCCGCAGTCATCTTCCCCGTCACATCTAAAGTGATTTCTGATACATTTGAAGTTCTGGCACTTGAATTCTTGGTCAGTACACTGCTTGTACTGTGTGTTACAACGTTTTCCTTCGTCGGAGCCATCGCCGCAGTCGTTATCGTGGTCGCACACCCAGCCTTCATTGATACATCGACCGTTGTTACACTGGAACTGGTCATCAGAGCACGGCGTGGGGGTGGCGCAGTGATGGATGGTGGAGTTCTCATCAGCTCCGTCGATACAGTCGGGATCACCATCGCAAATCCATTTCTTCGGGATACATTGGGCTCGTTGCCAAAATTTGTTTTCTTCACAAGTGTATTCTGTTTCAGCATCACACTTACGCTCATTGCATTGATGACGGTCATCTTCATCGCTGTTGTCCAAACAGTCGTTGTCACCGTCGCAAATATAGATCCTCGGTATGCAGTTGCCATTGTCACACGTGAAGAGGTCTCCGAAACATGTGCGACCCTCAGAGCGGCAGTATTCTGGAGGTTCGTCGGCGCCATCACCGCAATCGTCATCACCGTCGCAATACCAGGTGGCAGGAATACATCGGTGGTTGGGACAGCGGAAGCTGTTTTGCGGACATGTTCTTTGCGCGCAATGTAGAGGATCCTCATCAGAGTTGTCGCCACAGTCGTTGTCTCCGTCGCAGAGCCAGTAGGGTTCAACACAAATATTCGTCTTCTCGCATTTAAGATGATTTGTCGGGCAAGTTGTGTTCATCGGGCAACGTTCGTGTGTTTCATCTGAAGTGGTGTTGTCTTTACAATCGTTGATACCGTTGCAAACTTGCGTCATAGGTATGCAGCGAGAGTTAAGGCAAGTGAACTCTCCTTCAGCGCATGGTGGGTATACGCAGCCTTCTTCGTCAGATCCGTCTTTGCAATCATTTTCGTGGTCACACTTCCAGGATTGGAAAATGCATCTGCCGTTGTTACAACGGAACTCACTAGGTGAGCACGAGTGGTACGTGCAATAATTCTTGTCTTCGTCAGAACCGTCACCACAGTCATCGTCTCCGTCACACGACCACATCTTGCTGATGCATTTTCCATTAGCACAGAAGAACTTGCTAGAGTCGCAGGTGATATTCTTCGCTACACACATTCTTCCCTCGTTCACCAGTTTTGTGTTATCGTCACACTTGCACTCGACCGTGTTGTTGGGCGCGGGGTGGCAGCTCTGCGCGCAGCCTCCATTGCTGATCTTGCACGGGTTCAGCTGACATTTCTGTCTGCTCGGGCTGTAGATGTGGATGTCACGTGGCGAGTCTTCCAATCGCTTCACCATCTCGATCATGTTAGCGCCGGTGTGTTTCTCTGCTCGGTACACGCCTCGGAGCTGAAGGTCTGTCCAGTATATATAGTTACCGAAAACTGTGATGGCAAATGGATAGATGGTTGCACTGATGAGGACTTCTCTGTCAGAACCGTCCAGTTTGGATCGTTCAATTTTCTCTCTGACGGCATCGGTCCAATACAACATGTTCTCATCAAAGTCGATGGTCAAGCCACTAGGCTGCGACAAGTCCTTATCGATTATAGCTTTCTTCAATGATCCAGCCATCGTTGTTCTGTAGATCTTACCAGAAGTGCCAAATCTTCCCCAATCTGTGTAGTACAGGGTTCCGTTACAAGGATCGACCACAATAGCTCTTGGTCTTTCAACTCTTGCGATCATGACTAGTTCTGAACCATCAAGGTTCATGGCATAGATGGAGTTGTTTGAGCTGTCTGTCCAGTAAACCTTCTTCTGTGTCCAGTCGTACGATATTCCTTCGGGGTTGATGCCCTTGTTGATGATATTTTGAATAGTGCTAGGGTCTGGATTGTTAGCGGACATCCAGCCTATCCTAGCCCAAGGTCTGATCTGTGTGAAGAACAGTTTGTTGTCGGCGTAATCGAACTCAACACCGACGACATTCGTAAGGTTTACAACAGGTTTGAATGGCACTCCTGTAGATTTCGGGTCTAAGTTGATAGCACGGATTTCAGTCCTTGTGGTGAATACCAGGTATTCGTCAACCACATCACATTTCTTAGGATTGGTAGCAGAGATCTGTCCAGTAGCGCATTCACACCTGTGTGTGTATCCTTTGTTAGCTTCCGGTGGGTAACTGAAGCAAAGCTGGTCACATCCACCGTTGCCTAGCTTTCTACAAGGATTATTTTCGTCGGTAGGCTGATTGTTCACATCGAAAATAACAATATCTCTGAGCTTCGGAAGGTTTATCCTCACTTTCTCTGGCATGGACATGTTTCCGGGTAGCTTTGACGCTTTGTAAATAGTTTGCAAGTTTCTGTCGACCCAGTAGACGCTGCCTGTGTGTATGGCGACACCCATCGGGTTCGGTAGGTTTGACCTGATGAGTTGTCTGTTACCTCCATTGAAGGAAATCTTCTGAATCTGGTCAAGTTTGGAGTCGACCCAGTATACGTCATGCGTCAACATATCGATGGTCAGGTCTCTTGGGTTCGAAATACCGGAGCTCACGACTGTTTGCCAGTTGCTACCGTCCAGGAAAGCCTTTCCAATTCTTGGATATTGACCGTAATCAATCCAGTACAACAGTCTTTTGATAGGGTTCACAGCTAGCTCTCTTGGTGCGTCCATTGTAGTTTTGACTAAGACCTTTCTGTTTGAGCCATCAAGCCAGCACATTTCAACGTAATTCTCGTGAGGGAAGACATTGGTGAAGTAAAGATTTCCTGCTACCCAATCAACAGCTAATCCTCGGATGCCGTTGCTGCCGATACCGTCTTTGACTATGTGTTGGAGTTCTGTGCCATTAGGTCTGATGCGGAATATGCCGTTCCATTGTCCGCGGTTGAATTCGACCCAGTAGATGTAGTTTTCTGCGAAGTGTACGTCTATGTGGAGGATGTGGTGGCCCACACCAGTAACTGGGACCATGGCTTCAGCGCTGGAGTCAATGCTGTATCCTCGGATGAGGTCTAGCTGAGAAACAACTGCGAAAGTCTTGTAGGGCACGCAGTTGACTTCATTCTCCTTCCTATAACCGACTGAGCAGGCACAAATACGAGACCCGCCATCTCCAGGGATACAGATCTGTTCGCAACCTCCATTGCTCTGAGAACAAGGATGATGCACCATCTTTCTCTTCTGGAATACAGTGAACGATTTCAAGTCACTCTCGTTGTCTAGTACAGTTTTAATGTTATCTCCGTTGGGTAGGTCTGCTTTGATGATCTTTTCATGTTGGGGATCTAAGACGTATAGTCTTGAGTCGAGTACAGCGATGACTTTAGGGTAAGAAATGGCATTGTTTTCTGATAGAATGGTCTTCCTGTCATTGCCCTCAGTGTTGACGCTGTTGATGCTGGGTGGAAACTGCGTGCTGAAGTAGATGATCTTCTTCTCAACGTCGATGGTAACGGCTTCTGGTCTCTCGATGATGTCCACTAGAATGATGGGGTTGGTGCCATCCATGTTAGCTTTACCGATTTTCGCGGGTACTCCGAAACCTCCTTCGTCGGACCAGTACATTTTTCTGGAAATAAAAAAGAGAATCAAAGGTCAAATAACAATTTAAAACCCAAGTAACGTATTTAATACAGGAACTGAGTATAGGTACTTTACTGGTGTGCTATTAGATTATCGTGTGTTTTAGAACACACAATAATCTTATGAATTTTAAACAAAAAATATAAAGATAACAAAAATATGCTAACTCCATCGTCGACTCTGTCTCTGTCGCCTCTGACCTAGACTAGATTCAAGCGCAAACCCATCTCAAATAAAAAAACTTACCCTTCAGTGGGATCCAAACAAATTCCTTTCGGTTTCGCAACAGAGGCTTTGCTGCCATCATTAGCCATGACAATAGACCTGTACTTCACTTTGCCGTCCACCCTGACGAGCTCAATGTTACTGGCAACCCTGTTAGCCATGTAGAGATTCCTGCCGAGCCAGTCGAAGGCAATCGATGAAGGTGCCCCAACAATGCCGGTGTCAGATCCGAAGAACTCGACCTTATTGCCACCGCCGTAAGGCATACTGAAGATTGTGCAGTTTTCATCATCATCACTGTCGCCTGTTATGGATTGGAGCCAGTACAGCATGTGTCCTTGACGGTCATAATCCAGTTGTACTCCACCTGATACAAACACACAATATAATTTTATAGCTTATCCAACGGTCTGAAAACCTAAATACTTCAACTTAAAAGTTTATAAAACAATTTGAAAGTAATTTTCGTTTCTTACCTTGAATGCCAACGATAGGAGCAAGTTGTCCAGCTCTGCCTGAGCCGTCCATTGATAAATCAATGACTTGACTTCCCTTCAGCACCATCAGATACGCACTTTCCTCTGAAATAAAAAAAAACACCACGTTAATTACAAAGTTCCTTATTCCAGCATTTACAATACTCTATTTTTGTTTTTCGAAATTATGACTTACCTTCCACACATTTGCCATCAGGTAACAACTTGAATCCAGGTTTGCACATGCAAGTATACCCTACAGTCTTGTTTGGACTGAGAAGACACAGGTGCTGACAGGAATCCTTCTTGCAAGGAGAGGTGTACTGTGGCTGGAGTGACGGATGATGGACATGGATAGACAGGGGCTGAGATATCAAGTGAGAAACTACGGTCTGATTCGTTCCCTTGAACTTATGAGCAGATAACACCCTGTTCAGCTGTCTGTCTGTCCAGTACAAAGTATCCTCGAACAACGTCAGCGAATGAGGGTGGAGTAAGTAGTGACTGCCTGCCAACACCTGCTGTCTACCTGTGCCGTTGTAGTAACAGAAGTCGATGAAATCTAACTTGGAGTCAGCGAAGTATACTCTCTGTGTGGCCGTGTCTAAGGTCAGACCGTTCGGCCAGTAGATCTTGGTAGTAATGATTGCTGATCTCTGTGTGCCGTCCATTCCGACTCTCTCGATGCGAGGGTTCTCTCCCCAGTCAGTCCAGAACAGCCACCTTGCGTTTGGAGCTGGGTCCAGACACATTCCTCTCGGCTGCGTTATGTTACCGCTCAATAAAGCCGTTCTAGCTGTGCCGTCTTCTCGTGCCACTTCAATAGTGTTCAGTTTGCTGTCCAACCAGTAAATGTTTCCTCCGACCCAGTCGTACGCTAGTCCTTCAACGAGGTCTAATCCAGTGGAGATGAGGACCTGTGGCTCACTGCCGCGGTCTAACCGAGAGATCTTCTTAAGTTTCATGTCGGACCAGAATATAGTTCCCGTGTGCATGTTTGAAGCAGTTGCGACAACGTTTTCGACGTTTATTGGCACCCTTTCGAGACCTTGTTCGTTCAAATCTGCTACTAAGATAGAATGTCTGTTGGAAATGATGAGGAAGGCACTGGAGTGGTTGTTTGCTTTGCACGTATGGTTGTTGATAGTCAGTAAGTATCCGTCCATGCATGAGCATACGTAGGAACCCTTAGTGTTGGTGCAGGTTTGTGAGCAGAGACCGGGCGGGTCGCATTCATTGATGTCCTTGCAGTTGGAGCCGTCGATGTCCAATTCCTCACCAGGTGGACATAGACACAATGGTCCGTTCGGAGTCTGTTTACAACCGTTAGAGCAAAGTCCGTCTTGATGTTCACATTCAGCAAAATCACAGCTTGCACCTGTAATACAACACTCAATCAATATTGAACTTAATTACAATGAAAGTGAGGTTTCAAATGGGCTGTATGTTACCTTCGTCGGCGCCGTTAGGACAGTCAAACTTGGTGTCACATACTTGTGTGAGGTTGACACATCTTCCGGTGACTCCGGGACATTGCCATTGGTGAGCGGGACATCTGGAATATCACAATAGTAATGAGTTTTAAAGAAACACTATAAAATTATAGGGCGTCCAGATAAAGTACTAACTTTTGTCGTTTGTAAATCTTAATTATTTAACATTGCTAATCGCCCGTAAAATTAAGGGATACAGAAAAGAATCTTTGAAGGGGAAGAACTATTCTTCGACGATTATTGGATAATAATAATAGTCATGAATTTCCTTTAGACATAATTATTAAAGAATTGCTGGTCGAACTGTTACTCTTTCCAACATCAATTATGAGATATTACCTGAAGGCGGGTGGCTTGCAGGCATGTTCGAGTCCCTCATCAGAGCCGTCCCCGCAGTCATCGTGTCCATCACACACGTACGCCTTGAACACGCAGCGGCCGTTGTGGCAGCGGTAGTAGTTGTTGGCGCACGAGATGGTGCCGCACGTCGCCGGCTCGTCTGATAGGTCCTCACAGTCAGGGGTTCCTGAGAATATAATCGTAAAATGATGCTAGCAATCCCAAAAAGGTTTGGATACTCCTACCACATTTGACCAAGTCTGCTAAAACACCATGTAGGATGAACCACCCACCCTATCGCTGGCACCCCTGGATTTTCTGGGCATTTCATTACGAAGCTATGGGAGGCACTCTCCTAAAGTGGCAATAACTGTTTATTAACAACCTACCAGGCACAATGCAGGCATGCTGAGATAGGAGCCTTTTTGGTCTCGCACGGGTTTTTATTTTTGAAATTATTATAATTGTATTTTTTTATATGTGTTTGCTCTTGACTCTAGTCTAGGTCGTAGGCGACAGAGACAGAGTCGACGATGGAGTAGCTGTGAGCTTACCCAGAAGAAGCCTGTTCACTCTAACTTTGAAGAGACTTGACTTGACTTTTTGCTTATCTCGTGTCTCCTGTGCGGGTCACAAATAAATATTTTTCTTTCTTTTTTTCACAAAGCTACTCTCCGGTTATTACTAAGAAATACTTACCTAACAGAAAACACAGTAATTCTTCCTCCCGCTCCTCAATGGGAGAGGGTCGCAGCCCCCATTGTAACAGGCTGACAATGTCGTGTATTGTATTTATTATTTTATTTAAATAAGCTTAATCGAATAAGTTATAGCCATCGCTTGCAGACGAAAAAGTAATGTTGCACACATTAAGCTAAATTGAATCTTAGGCATTTGTTTTTAACAGCTGTTAATGAACGTATTCCTTCTTTCCATTTCTTGTAAATGCTTACCGTCACAATACCAGGTGGTAGGGATGCAGATGCCGGAGGAGCGGCACTGGAACTGCTTGTCGGGCTGGCACTGGTGCGGCGCCAGCGACGGGCATCCCGCCTCGTCACTGCCGTCGTTACAGTCCGGGATGCCGTCACACTTGTAGGCTTCCTGAGGATCCACAGAAACATGGTTAGAACTTTACCATGGGCTGGATTAGTACATAAAATGTAGTAAATCATAGGCAAAAACAACAGCACGTCTGTATTTTTGGGCAGGATAGGAGGATCTATAAAGTGCACCATTTTGCCAGTTTATAGGCCTTTTTGCCAAAGTCAATCCATTTTATTCCTTTTTATGGCGGGTTAAACCCGATTACTAGGTTTAAGCCCATCTCCGATATAGCCCGAAGAATTGGCAATATTAAGTGGCAGTGGGCAGGACAAATTGTTCGCAGAACAGGTAGCAGGAGCAGGGACTGAAAACTTCTGGAGTGACTACCGCGGATCGGCAGATGCATCGTTAGAAGGCCTTCCTCTAGGTGGGCCGATGATCTAGTTAAGGCTGCCGGAATCCGATGAATGCGAGACGCACAGAACCGATCAGTGTGGCGACACTTGGGGGGCGCCTATGTCCAGCAGTAGACATCTTTCGGCTGAAACTACGATGATGGTAAATCAAATTGCCGCACGCACCTGTACACACTGCTTGAGGTCGGCGCACTTGAACTGGCTGGCGAGGCAGGACACGGGCGGGCAGTCGGCCTCGTCCTGCTTGTCGAAGCAGTCGTCGTCGCCGTCGCACACCCACGATGCTGGGATGCAGTGCCCGGTGTGGGGACACGTGAACTGGAAAGTAAAAATGAAAATTTTAAAGGTATAAACAAGAGAATTTTAATAATGAATGTTACTGAGTCGAAGAAAAGGCATAATCTTATAAAACTAGCGATTGTAAAGTCGAAAACTGATATAGTATAGAACAATCTGTTTCGACTGATGGACACAGGCCTCTTCTCATAGAGAGGTAGTTGGCCATAATTTACCTGCGCGGGCCCAGTGTTGGATGGTTAGACGTCACATGTCTTCGAATTCTGATGTTTTTCTTCCCTCCAAACAATAGTTTCTTATAGGTAAATTGTAATATGGGACAGCAACGCTTATCTAAGCTTTCCTACCAGCTAAAAGTATTTCCTTTAGCAAATACATCATCAATCAACAAACCTGGAAGTAAGCACAAGTCTTCTCCGCACAATGAGAGCCCTCATCCGATCCGTCTCCACAATCATTCTCGGAGTCGCACTTCCAGGTGTTGGGCACACAGCGTCCGTTGTCGCACTGGAACTGCGAGGAGGAGCACGTGACGTTGACGCAGCCGCTCTCGTCGCTGAAGTCGCCGCAGTCGTTCTCGGAGTCGCACTTGAAAGTCGCCGGGATGCAGCGACCCGACTTACACATGAATTCTGATGCGCTGCAGGTTGTTTCTGGAAGAAATAAAAGTCATTTAATTTTATTATCGTCATCACCATTTCAACTAAAACAAATTACCTTGTCCTGTTTTACATTTATTGTCATGAATTAATAATTTAAAGTTTGTGTTAGAATTGAATCTGAAAGTTTTTGTATTGATGCCTGAAGAAGGAAGATACTCTAAGGTTAAAATCATAATAACTTTGTGGAGTTAATTCATAACACTAGAACGAAACTAAAGTTATTAAAAAAATATGCTCTACTCACTGGTACAATTCTGTTCCTCATCACTGTTATCCAAGCAATCATCATCCCCATCGCACACCCAGCTCTTAGGGATGCACCTCTGGTTGTTGCAGGTGAAGTCCCAGGAGTGAGGGCAGGCCTGGACAGGAGGCTCGGAGTTCGGGTCAGCGATACAGTTGGTACCATCTGCAGCCAACTTCTCCCCATAAGGACATCCACACTTGACAGTCAGTAACTCCGTGTTGTTCCTAGGCACAGCGAAGCACAGTTTCTGACAGTTCCCATTGTCCCTAGAACATGGCTGCATAGGATCTATCCTCTGAATGTCTTCACTATACACTTTGACACCATATAACCTGTTCGTTTGTGGTTCTCGCACCATGATATCCTCTTGTTCTCCTGTCAGCTTGTGCAGTCTTACTATAGCGTCTAATCTCCAGTCGGTAATGTACATGAATTCTTTGTGGATGACGATGGAGAATGGATGTCTGATGAGCCTGGAGTTGACAGTCTTAACGTCTGTGCCGTCGAGTTTGGAATGTTGGACATGGTCCAATAAAGCATCGCACCAGTAAAGCCTGTCTGCCTCGAAGTCAATGGACAAACCATTTGGCCATCCTAAGGTCACATTCTCGAAGACCAACAAGTTGGTACCGTCGGTGTATGCTCGGCTGATGTTGGCAGGTCGGTCCCATTCAGAGAAGAAGATGAAACCCTTGTTAGGGTGTACTACAATAGCTCGTGGTCTCTTCAAGTCCTTCAGTAAAGTTCTCTTATAAGCTACGTTTCTTGTAGATAGTACGTTCAGTGTGCCCTTTCTCGAATCAATGTAGTAAAGGTTCTTGGACGCCCAGTCTACTGCTAAACCTTCTACTCCTTCATTCTGCGATGCTAAAACAATTTCCTTGGTCGTTCCGTTTCTATGTACCCTATATATGACATCTTGTAAAACATCCGAATAGTAAATATGCTCATCTCGCGCATCGAAGTCTAAACCTACAAATCTGGCCCGTTTTGAAACAACTGGTAGAATGGCGTCACTGAAGCCTTCTATTACTGGGTTGAGAACTTTTCCTTTGATAAACCTCTGCTGGGAATACATAAGGAATTCTTTTACAAGATCACAGTTTCTTAAGTCAGTTTCTAGTCTGTAGCCGATGTTGCAAGCGCAGCGGTACCCGAGGCCGCCGTTCTGCAGAGCTGTGACGATGCACATCTGAGAACATCCTCCATTGTTGGTGCCGCACGGGTTGTTCACCGACGTCTGCTTTAGCGAGTGGATCACAGTGATAGCCTTTGGATCTCTGATGTCCTTCATCTTGTAGATGGCCTGTATGCTGGAGGGTCCCTCGTATTTGTTGACGGAGCTGATTCCTTGCTTGGTATTGTCCGACCAGTACACACGGTCCTCGATAAGCGCCAGTCTGGAGGGACTGGGTACCTGCTGTCCTCGTAGGACTAAGAAGCGGTGGTTTCCATCGTAGTCCACTGTTTCTATGTAGTCCAGTAGCGAATCGCACCAGAACACCCTTCGAGCAATTATGTCCACTGCTATACCAGATGCTTTGTAGGCTGCTTCGGAAACGATTGACTTTGCGTGTGTTCCGTCCATGTTCGCTCTGATAATCTGTAAATATCAAGTTAAAGCTTAGCAAGAGGGACAGACCTTAGAATTTTGAATAGATGTTAGTGTTGTTCTTTTTCTTCAAGCATGCGCCAAAACCTTAACTCAGATTTAGTTGCCAGATACCCAGGGTGGCGCAAGTGTTTTATATCTTATTTTTTGAAAACTGTCGCTTCACATGAATATGTATTCTTCAAAAATTATCTGATATTGACAAATGTATTAAGAAGTACACATAGAGGACCTGTTAAAACTGATCTATAATTGTTCAACTCACTTGACTACTATCAGCCACAAACATCAACCCCTGCGTTGGATCGAGCGCCAGATCAGCCGGGTTGGTCAGATTGGAGCCGAGCACCACAGCATGCCAGCGGCCATCCAGCTCGAACACATCAATCTTCTGGCCGATGGCGTCGGCCACGTACAGCTTGTCGCCCACCCAGTCCACCGCCAGCGCCACGGGCGCCCACGAGCCCGCCACGGTGATGTCGGTGCCCGTGTAGCTCGTCACGCCGGCTGGCACGCTCAGCTGCTGCGAGTGGATCTGAAACATAAAATTATTTATTAAGAATATTTTTAGAACAAGGTTTTTTTACTTATGTATGAGAAGCCAGCAAACGATTTTATTTGAAACACATAAGCATGGGGGTGCATAAAAAATAATTGTTCCGCCATCTTTGGTCATCGGCCATATTTGATTTAGATTGATGTCGCTTAGCTATCCGTGTATTTTCATCCAAATTATATTGTAATTACTGTGTATGGTTTTATATTAATAGTATTTAAGAACAAGAGCACAAAATAGGCGGTGAGGTCCGGCAAATACAGGCAAATACCTACATTTAATACAAGCAAATAAATTTAAAAGTAAAAGTCACTTTTAAACCTAAATGAGCAGTTCATCTCACCTTCCTCGTCTTAAGATCAGACCAGAACAACAAGTTCTTCCGGTAATGGAAGTCGAGGCCGGCGGCTTGCGTGGCGTTAGCGACGTGTACTGGGGCGCGGCCGTGCAGGTCCATGCGCAGCACGGCGGACGCGTGCGCCATGAGCAGGTATGGAGCTGACGAGCCTACTGCCGTGCAGCGACCGTTGTCCACCAGGTTGTAGCCGGGCGCACACGCGCATTTGTACGCTGGAAAAGGCAGTGACATTGTTAGGTGTATCTTGGATTTCACGTGCTGCAAAGCGAGGTGCAGGGAAGACGCCATTAGAGTCTTCACAGAGATGTGCCCTGCACAGAGGGGTTCCGGAGTAGTCTTTTAATATGTCACGGGGCCTTCTCCTTTA
This sequence comes from Orthosia gothica, assembly GCA_949775005.1. Lineage (NCBI taxonomy): Eukaryota > Metazoa > Arthropoda > Insecta > Lepidoptera > Noctuidae > Orthosia > Orthosia gothica. The sequence goes on from OX459069.1 coordinate 805,262, forward strand.
TTCTGATGGTAATCACCAGGTTGGTTTTAATGAGGTAAAAATCCCGGGTCTTATCCTCAAAAGTGGAGAAGCTGTTCCTTGGACCAACATGGAAGCTTATAATATTCTTGGGCTGAATATTGGCCCAAAGTATCCGCCGTTTAATCCTCGAGGAAATTTGGATCACTTGAAACTATTATTGTAACCCATATCTTGACGATAAGCTCATCCTATTACGTGAGACTTAAACGTATCTGGTGAACTGTGGATGAACTAACACCTCCTCCTACTTCTTCAGGGTATGGTACTCACATCCAGGAGTGTTGATGCACAGTTGGTGGCAGTAGCCCCACTCCTTGCACTCGTCCCTGTCCACACACGTGCGGTTGTCGCTGGCGAGCGTCAGACCCGCTGCGCAGGCGCACGCTCCTCCTGATGGTGACGCCACGCACTTGTATTCACACTCCAGAGCTGGACAAGATGCCGTTGCTGCGGAAAACAATGATTATTGGATTACAGTGACATAGGAAGGGAGGCAGTAGACAACCCTAAATAACTTTACAAGTTGACAAATCAATATTACGCGTAATTCCTCTCTCCTAGATACTTATCTAGAAGTTGCTGTGCCCGACAGGGTTCATAATTAGCTTGTTAAGTATGTATCTATGTTGTACAGAATTGATGGTGGCAGCAGGTTGCTGTATTTAAACACGATCACCAATCACTTGTCGTTTATTAATATTTATATTTAAACACTTCACAAATAGTATTTTGTTGATATGTCCACAGTTATTATTTATTTTATACAGAGCATTAGAGTGCGCGTGTGTTTTGTTATGGCTGTACCAGAGAGAAGGGAGGAGCGAGATTGTGTGAAAGGGATGAATACTGTTGAATATAAATTAGTATTACATTATTAGTATTAGTATTACAGATGATCAAGTTCTACTTGCATCGTCAGCAGAACAGTTGCAAGACATGGTGACTGTGATGAATGAAGCTTTTAAGTTAAAAGGGATGAGTATAAATGTGAACAAGACTAAGGTAATGGTGTTTGAAAGAGAAGAAGATGTATCGAAGTGTGAAGTGAAAATAAATGATAAGAGTGTGGAGCAAGTGAACGAGTTTGTATATCTGGGAAGTATGTTCACAAGGGATGGAAAGATTGAAGAGGATGTGGAAAGGAGAGTGAATGCAGGGAATAAAGTGAATGGTGCTATGCATGCAGTTGTGACCAGCAAGTCGATGTCTCCGGAAGCTCGACTCGCCGTTCACAACAGCGTGCTGGTGCCTACACTTATGTATGGAAGTGAAGGCTGGGTATGGCAAAAAAGACATGAAAGCAGGATTAATGCAGTAGAAATGCGCTCCTTGCGGAGTATGTGTGGTGTAACTTTAACTGATAGATTGAGGAATGAGGTAATAAGACAACGTTGTGGTTTAAAAGAAGATGTAGTGACTAAAATTGAAAAGGGTATGTTAAGATGGTTTGGCCATGTTGAGAGGATGAATGAAAGTCGACTTACGAAAGGTATTTACAAGGCAGACGTGAATGGAAACGCCGAGAGGGGACGCCCTAGAAAGACATACATAAACCTTATAGGTGATGTTCTTCAGAAAGGCCAAGTGCGCAGTACCCATAACCGGCGTGTTGAGAGCTGAAGCAGTAACTTCAAGCTTTCAGAATCATATTAATGCTCATATTAATTAATGCCAGCACCATAAAACAGTAGCAAATTACGTGTGATAATGTTTCACCTACTCATAAAATAAATCCATCACGAAGCATTTAACTTTCTCAGAAGACATTCTAATCTTTTGCGTTTAAAGTCGGAGGCAATAAAGAAAATTACATTCGTACCAGTTTTGGTTATAAACAGTTACTTCTCTGCGGATTAGTCTAAAAATGTGCTCGTATGTAGTCACGACGCATATTTCGTAATTTCGTCACGTGCTTGCGTTATATTCGTTGCATATTTCGAGGTGTCGAGTGGAGTATGGTGGATATAATTGAGTTACACTTTACATTACACTAAACAATATCTTGTACAGATTTATTCTTGTAAAGGACTACCTTTTTTGCAGATTATTTTTATAAAAGACTAGTTTTCCCCCGCGGCTTTGTTCCCGTCGACTGGCTACCTACACTACCCTACCCTATCTACCTACCTACTCTACCCTACCCTACCTAACTACCCTACCCTACCTAACTACCCTACCTACCTACCTATCTACCCTACCTGCCTACCTACCCTCATTCCCTACCTTACCTACCTACCTTCCTACGTACCTAACTGTTCTACCTACCCTACCTTCCTGGTTACCTACGTACCCTATTTACATCCACCTACGCTTGTGGCTTTCTCTTTCCAGGTTAATGAGCATGTTTTTTTGTAGATATGTTCTTTTGTTGTGGCAAATAATAAGATGTCGTCTGCGAATCGTATATGTACAGTTGCTCCCCGTTTACGTTTAGACCACACTGGTCCCATACCATACTGGTCCCATTCCAAATTTCGAAAGATTTTTTCTAATACAGCTGTGAAGAGTTTAGATAATGCAATTGATTTTTATATATTTAGACTAGCTTTTTCCAGTAGCTTATTCCTCAGTAACCGTGGATATTTCCGGGATGAAAATATGTTTAACTATTTATCTGTGAAGGAATTTGTAATTTTATCAGTACTGCCAGAGTTTATCTCCTATAAACAAATAATGTTACCCCTCTATCTTTATATTGACAGATTATTTTTATTACAGAACATTTGAGATTTATTTTAAATACTTCTTTCAAAATCGAAGAATTTGGAGCTGATTACCTGGTCAAGATTTCAATAACGCCTAGGTAAGGAAAATATGGCATTGATCCTTGCATTTTTTCATGCTGTCTATCAATCATTTCAACCATATTTATAACTACAATAGATGCAAGAATACTCACAGCAAGCAGTCTCTTCATCAGCATTATCCTCACAGTCCTTCTTCCCGTCACAGAGCTGCGACCTAGCGATGCACTTGTGGGCGCCTCCGGGCCCCCCCTTGGGGCAAAGGAACTTGTTTTCGGGGCAGGCGATGGCGGTGCAGTTGGCTTCGTCGGAGCCATCCGAGCAGTCTTTGTAGCCATCGCAGTGGTACGTCGCAGGGATGCAGAGCGCGTTGCTGCAGCGGAACTGCCCGATGTGGCAGGGGGGAAAACCTGGAAGGTGAGGCAGAATTTGATTAATGAAGAAGTTGATTACTGTCAGTAAGATCGGTGACGATAAAGCATTATTGATTCATTCAAAAAAATAAGATGCCTGATATTTGATTCGAATGATGATGATAATAACGTAACATGACCTATCAACACAAAATAGAAAGGCGCGCCGCCACTTACATAGAAAAAAGAAAGAAAACTAGTTTATTTGGCACACACAGATACACACAATGTAGTTACGAATAAAAGGGAACTTTTTTTTTTATTCATATGTGCCCCGTGGCTGCACAAAATGCACAACTAGCAGTTGTCTGACGCTGGTTCTCAACTGAACCTTACTTTGTGCTATCATAGTGCCTAACTGGTTTTAGCGAAACTGTGGTATTTCTTACTCGAAAACTGCTCTATACAGAATGAGTTTTCAAATGCGCGTGGATGGCCAAGTCTGAAACTATCACAAATAGCAAGAAACAAACAAACGAATCACGAGCCCGATTTAGATGCAACACACACACATGACATGTACATGTGATTTTTCCTTTAAAAATCAACAGGTTCGATTACTGGCTAGAAATATAGATTATTCAAAAATCCAATGATGCAGTTTTAGTTTTCATTAAAATCGGCCTCGAGACTCCTTTGAGTGTTTTTCGCTATACCTTATAGTTAGCCATCCACGACCACTTGAAAAACTCAGCCTGTATACGTTCAAGCCCACCTAGCATTCTACAAAAGCCAATGTCTTTCTACTCACTACAATGTGTTTCGTCGGAGTTGTCCCCGCAATCGTCCTTGTGGTCGCACTTCACGGCGGAGTCCACGCACTTTTGGCCGTTGGCGCATCGGAACTGGTCCAGTCGACACGCCAGCGGGTTGCCCGTGCAGTCCTGCTCGTCGCGCCCCGTTCTACAGTCTAAGTACCTGGAAGAACAGACGAATTTAGATTTTATTAGACGAAAAATAAGGCAGAAGGAACATTGGGCATATCTGACAAAGATAAAGACTACAAATGGAGCTAATTCTTCGTGTCACTGGCACGACAGTAAATCAAGAGTTTTTTTACCCCTATCGTCGGTTGCAGTGCGTAACGCAGCTAATACTACCTTTTTCTCGCATACTTAGTTTAGGATGCCAACGATCTTAAGGCACCTGGGGTATATTGAGAGTGCGAGACGGCCTGCGAATGGCAAGCTCAAATTGAGGTGATAAGTTAATAGAAGATCCTGTAACAGTATATAGTGTGTCTCACCCGTCACATTTCTTTTCCTTAGGTATACATGGTCCTTGTAGTGAGATCTTGGCCGGCCCGGCGCCCTCCATGCCGCACTGAAAGTCGTCTGTCTGACATTTTCTGTATGCTGCAATAAACAGATAAGTAACATTAGTATTATTCGAAGTTCTTTAACGCGGCTTGCGATGCCTGTTAGAAATCGTCACGGCAGGAAAATGCTTTATGCCCCACTCTCGAGACATTCGATTCTGTCCAGCGTCGTTCTGATATTATAGGTAAGTACTGGCCGCCGTATTTGTTAACACCAAGTGATAATAAATGTGACTTTTAACCGCCGCCGGAAAAAGAGGGGTGTTATAAGTTTCACGTGTGTTGCTGTGTATCTGTGTGTCTGTGTATCTGTGTGTCTGTCTGTGGCATCATAGCGCCTAAACGGATGAACCGATTTTGATTTAGTTTTTTTTTGTTTGAAAGGTGATTTTGTCGAGAGTGTTCTTAGCTAAGTTTAAATAAAATCGGTTCAGCCGTTCAAAAGTTATGGGCGTTTTACTGTTTGAATCGGGGTCTTATCGCAAGATAAATGTGTCGGGGGTTTCTTAAATATTTAAATTTTACTTGTATCCGTTTCAAATTACGTTAAGTGTTGAAGCAAAAGCGGAGGTCCGCAGACCGCACACTTCGTTATAGTTAAACAACTTAACACTTAACTTAACTAAAAAACCCCAACTGCCTTCAAACTTGACTCTTCTCTATTAAGGGGTTTATAGAAAATCTGCATAAGAATACATCCTACTCAATTTATCCACGTAAATATTACAGTTACTATATATATGTCCGTTCATAATCTAGGCCTATCCTTCTGTTGAAAACATCCACAAAACCTGGTCATAAAGCCCGTGTCATAATTCCGTTGTTTGTCTCCGCAGCGTGTTGCTTACGCAACGTGTTCAGCTCAGACAGGCACTCACGCCAGGTTGAGGCTGCGACAGCTAATCTAATCCGCTCCGTATTGGTAATGAGATGCAAAAACGGCTGTGTGCGGCTTTTTACGACAAAACCGTTCTGACACAAACTGTGGATGTACAGCAGAAGTACAACACCTGCAGGAAAACTAACGTACAAATTTGCTCATTTGCTTTTCGGTGTTCGCCATCCAAAACTATTATTTAGTCCATTTGTACGATCGGTGAGAATATGCTGGTTGCACAGGACCGGTCGATGTGGACACACGGGAGTCAATGTTGCCACTCCTAAATAACCAAACTGACCTACTTGTAAGAAAGCTTAAGCTAAACAAGTCTTAGGTTAAAGAAGCCGGAGTGGAAGATAACTGCTGTATGTTTAAATTGTGCCTGATGACTGCCAGATCCTTCGAAATGTTCTACTAAACCGCTTTTTTAATGAGCCAAAAACTGTAGGGGTATACCTAATCTTACAGTACCACACTACCGTGTGTATTGTGTGACATGAAACTTCTGCTATCATCCCATGTTTTCTAAGCCCGCCCTTGTCGAGATAATGCGATTTTCATATAAAGTTATGTAAAAATCTAGCGATAGAGGGCGCTCGGAGCGAAGTGCCTCGACTGGGCCGCATCAAAGCCGATACAGTTTATAAGAGTCTCGTGGTAAGCCTTTTTAAACAGTTTCTTATGGTAAAGTGTGTCTTGTGTATTGTAGGTGTGGGTCGAGTTTGTTTGGCCTTATTTGTTTCGTAAGTTCGTTTGTTTTTAGTAGCTAAATATTGTGCTTTAAGTGGACTAACTTTGATCAGTTTTTGACCAAGTTTAATTTAACGGTACGGATTTAAGGTAATATACAAGGTATTTTTTGGCTTGACGACGTAAAATTAATATATCATCACGCATGTATACTCTGAAGATTCTAAGTAAAAGGGCCTACTATAATAATAACGAATTTATGGAAGAAATCTATGTCAAACAAAGGATTTGTTTGACATAGATTTTATTGCAATTTTGACATTTTTTACATTGATTTGATTTGTATTAACTTTTGTTTGACGTTTTATTGAAATTTTGAAATATATTTTCTATTTAAATATTATTCCTATTTGACATTTGATTGATATTTTCATTTTGACATTTGATTATTTTTTTATATTTGACATGCATTATTAAATTTTTGTTGCATTTTGATAGTGATGCGTTGTTGCTATTTTACATTGATTTGACATGCACTATTTTCATTTTGACATTTGATTTATATTTTATGCATGGATTAACTTTATTGCTATTTGACATTTTTGATTTATATTATTATTTTAATTTCATTGATATTTTGAGATAACCAACCGTTATTAATATTACTGAGTTTCACTTTTTTTATTGTTGGCTTTGATAATTATGGAATTAATTTATAATTAAACTTATTCATTGTTTTCGTTTATAATTTAACTTGCATAATATTTGCACGCCATAGCATGTGGCAAACATGTCGGCATCTTTTGTTTTTTTTTTGTAACCTTGCATGCATATTGTATGTGTTACTCATGTTTGAGCAAATAAATATAGCTTATCTTATCTTAAGTATTGGGCAGAGATGCATTCACAGTTTACCAGTTATAGAGGACGAGCCTATTCCCATCAATCGGGCACTAATCTAGTCTCCGGGCTAAGAAGTTCCAGATGGAAAAACCCAATAACAGTTTGCCCGACTCAGGAAACGAACCTAGGATCACAAACTCAGCAGAGGCGCTCGTGATTACTAGATCAACGAAGCAGTAGACTTGTTTGACAAATAGGACGCAAAGGGACGTAATGACAGTACTAATATCACTGTTAAAGTCCCACACCATTTACCAGCCCCATTGTTGGACAGCCTGCGAAGACCAACCTCGATAGCTCCCCATACTTTCACCGTACCATTCATACAAATTACCATGCATTAACAGGGACATGCAAACATCCAATTCACAGTGCGACAGGTCTATTCACCGAGCGTTAATTCCCACGTACACGTTAACGATATCTTTTGGGGCTGACCGCAATAAATATTAAGTGTCATTGCCGACAGTGGATATGTGTCCGACAATGGACATGTGTTCGGCATTGTACGACCATGTCGGACGATGTCTGGTGTTAGGAGGCGTTACCTAGTTGATCGGAGCACGGTTTTTTAATATGTAGACAGGTTTAGATTAATTGTGTTAATTGTAAATCTTTTGTTGTTTTTATGGACTTTTTACAAACTCTTATTTAACTTGCCTAGTTAGGTAGTACGTGTGGGTCAAATCTTACAACTGAATTTTAAAAACAGTTATTCCCAACCGACCGAGTTGAACTTATGCAATGACAATGCACGGTAACCTAAGAAGCTTGTTTATAAAGTTGTTTTTATTTGTTTTTTTTTTAATCTGTTAACGAGAATCCTGCCGAAAGATATAAGTCAAGAACCTTCTTATAAGCCTTATTAAAACATTCAAATTATTATCGATCTCTGTGCGATATTTATAAACGCTTCGATTTAAATAAGAAATGATTCCGCACTTTTATGAATAAGTAATAAATCTTGAACGTTATAATGACCTAGGCTTTGAATAAATTACGAATTCAGTCTGAATGTAAAAGTTTAGGAAATAATAGCCTCATTCTTAATTTGAAGTTCCAATTATTTTCAGGAACATTGTTATAAACTAAGTTGGTATAATTAACGATGACCATGTTTAGCATTTAGACGGAGGGTATAAGTGTCGAGAAAATAGAAAAGAAAGGGGGTGACTAAGTGACTACTGTGATGGTACTTGCTGCCCAAACCTCAATTTATTTGAAAACTGAGATAACAGCAAGGTTTATGATTAAGGAATCAATAACAAAAATATCATAATGTACAAATCAACCAATCTGCCTAGCTTTACTATTTATGTACGTATGCGCATATTCCTCACTATTTTTACGGACACAAATTTATTTTAGTTTACGTACACACGCCACCTTGCAGTATAAAAATGATTCACTTCCGTCACCTCACTCATCAGGTCCACTTGAAGACCAGCGTCAGGCACTAGTTGCCTGGCATTTTTGCTGAACTGGGCCAACTTGGGCGCAGCCGTGTGGTACACTTTCCTACTAACTTTTTACGTCAGACCACACTTCTTTTTATTGTTATTGGTATTTTATCTTATGTATATTATTTATGTATTTATTAGATGGAAAACCAACAACTATACATAAAAGGAACAATCAAGTTGAATACGGTACATTAAGCCAATTACAGGTTCTCACGGTTGGAGATATAATAATGTTAAAGAGATCTTAGGGATCACTAGCAGCGGGCACAACAATCAGAAAAATTAAATCACTAACGCTAAAGGACAATATTGCACACTATCCAGTTTTGAAAAGGTTAAGCTGCTTACGCACTGATGAGCTTTTAGTGGTAAACACATCAAACGAGAACTCCTGACATAATAATTTAAGATCTTTACTCTTAAATTAAGAATATTATGTAACTAGAACCTATATTGTGTGTATTTTAGTCTGTACTAAATAAATGTATTTTCTTACTTTCTTTCCTTTTTTCCAGCTATGATAGGATGGACTATCCTATTGTACAAATAATATCTACATTTTTTTATTATTCATTGTTTCGCGTTTGACCACTATCTAACCTGATGGTAAGCGTTGATGTGGTCGACGTTGAGGCAAGCTTGCCTAGAAATAACCTATTCACTATTGCCTTGAAATTCATTTTATATTTTTAAAAGCACTCTGTAGTCAAGACCCGTTGGGATTCAATATCCCTATAAATTAAATGCAATTTGACCCGAGGCACTTAAAGGAGCGATGCAAAAACTACGGCTGAAGATTTTCTTTCACTTCTCTGCTGGCTGCCTAAGGAAAACACTTTGATTGTAAGTATTGATTTCAGCCAGCTATCGTATAAATAGTGAATTGTGATTTTATTTAGATCTCACTAACGCCTTCTAGTTTTATGTTATGACTAACATTTCCCCGGGCTGCGTTCCCGTAGTGCATCATACAGAAATGTTTCGGTATTAAAAGTAGACTCAACCATAGTGAAATTTACTATCATTAAACAAATATAAACACTTTGTAGTTTTAATTTAGATAGCTATATTCCCTTGCACTCAAATCCGTTACTACCTATATGTAGCTTTCCAGAATGTCATTTGACTACCTACAAAGAGTTCCATCTCTCAAAATGTACTAAGACCACATACACAGGTAGAAATGGCTTCAATCCGAGGCAATCGTCGCCTTCGTCTTCAATATAGTGTTAGCCGGCTTTGTGGCAGGCAAGCCGGCAAGCCCCGCTGAACCCTGCAGGCCCCGTGAACCCCGCCAACCCCGCCAGCCCCGACAAGGCTGGGGTGCATGTCAAAGGCTTACCTACCCTTCTGTTACACAAACTGCACGTAAATACGAACGAAATCAATAATTATTATAAACTTACCTAGGTGTTTGTTTATTCGTTTTTATTTTAACTCTCGGTTTCGGTCTGTCGGTCTGTCTGTCTGTCAGTCTGTTACCTTTTCACGCTTAAACCACTGAACCCATTAAGATGAAATTTCGTATGGCGATAGTTTGAGACCCTGGCAAGGATAATGTATAGTTTTTATCCCGGCAATCATCTTTAAGGGGGTGGAAAGGGGGGTGAAACTTTGTATAGTGAACTAATAAATTCTCAAGTAAGGTGGCCTACACACCTACAATATTATGGCGCGATATAAAAATATAGGATATTCGAAGTACGAATATGTAATGCTACGCAGACGAAGTCGCGGACAACAGCTAGTATAGCATATAATTCCCATCCTAAATTTCGCCACTTCTAATTCGTGGGAATCGCTCCATCGAATTTTATCGAGCAATCTGATCGTGACCGGATATTATTATTTCCAAAGGAAATTAAAGCAGCCACCACCCAATAATATGCTCAGAGGATATCCTGATCAAACCAGTTATTAGTCGCGCCTATACTTAGCGAAGACGTTGACGTTCGTACTTATGAGGAAATATGGGCAGAGAGCGCCGACTGAATTTCCTAAGTAAGAAGTCATCATTCGAGGTTTGGCTCTCGTCTCTCTCTCTCGTCTCGTCAACTCCTCCAATATTGGATATTTCATAAACTGGTAAAGTAATATATATACTTTGTCCCTATGTTTTCCTTTTTTAATTTTTATTTGTCAAATTTGTACACTAAGCCTCTGTTGACAGTGAAAATTTGAGCATTTTTTGAGGGTTCTAGTGCTTCTAAAGATAATGTATCATCAAAAAAGAAAACATAGGGACATAGAATATATCTTTCATTTTCAGTTTATGGAATATCTTTTAAATTGGTTCTATATTGGAGGAGAAAATAGACGAGAGCCAAACCTCGAATTATGAATTTTACTTAGGCAATTCAGTCGGCGCTCTCTGCCCCCGTTTCCTCATAAGGAAATACCTAATTAATAACACATGATTAGTTATATCCATACTTAGGTTTCCTCTACTTATGGACTCCCTAGCTGACTACAATCAGTTGAAGTGAGGCATGAAAGCCAAAAACAGTCTGTGTTGCCTGATAGCTATAACCTGGGAGACTTTCTTTAAGTCACGAGTGGATAGGTCAGGTCTAGGCACACGTGCTTCATCGTCGACCACATCACAGTTTACCATCAGGTGAGATAGTGATCTAAGCGATCATTCGCGAGCCAATCAATACCAAGAACCAAATATAAGTAAATAAATTATAGTTCAAAAAACTAAAAAAAACATGCTTTAATGGTAAATTGAACTAAAAAGTCGCTAATCCTGAAGATTCTGGTAAGGATAATGGGACAAACTATTTAAATTATTGCATTGTCACCGGTCCTTGATAAGTGTGCAAAGATTCAAATCAGTCCGACGTTTAGAAGGGGGTGAAAATCACGCTCAAAGATTCCGTTACATTGATACATACATACCAAGCTAACAAAAGCGTGTTAAAAACTTTTTGCAGTCGCTTAAATACAAAACAAAAGAAACAATATCACCCACAATATTCCCATAATTAATATCCAATGAAAGTCTTTAGCAATCCATAACTCTCCTTAACTTCCCTCCATAAATCTGCATCAGTTTTCAAAGTACGAAATGTTTACGTAGTACAAAGCGCTGTGCCATAGAGAAACTCCAAGAGTGTCCAAATAAAAAGAAAGATGTAATAATCGTGGTCTATTAAAACTTTTACATTGAGACTTGAGACGGCAACACAGCGTAGTAAACGCTGGCAACTTTGCTCAACGTCTGAGGGATCTCAGACTTGAAAATTGCGATGTAAGCGTGTTATAAGAAGTTGAGTCGCTACAGGTGTAATAAATACTTTTTGGATGTTGTGACGAATTTTTCGAGCGGAAGGAACTTTTGGAATTTGTGATGAACATAATGTTATATTTTGTTGAGATGGGTTTATGAGAAGACATGGAAAATATAGTAAGGAAAATGTAAAAAAAAATAATTTAATTTTGTTTAATGTTAAGACTGCCTCTCGTGCTTGAGGCCGTGGGTTCAAAAAGTACTGGAATGTAACTTTGTTAATTAAATTGTACTATCTAAGTTTATATTGGATATCGCTGACAACGATGAAGAAAATATCTTATGGAAACCTGGATGACTTCTAGCTAACATAAGTTTGAAATCGCCAATCCGCATTAACCGTCTGCGACTGACGTGGTAGTACCACAGACACCGCTAAATCGAAAAATATCTCCTGAGTCGCTATTTTATACATTAGGAATCCCGGGTTCTCAGTACCTTCGTGTCGCACGGTCATCCTTCAATCAGTGTGCCGCAAGCAGTCAAGATAAGTGCATGCGCTATTTTACGCGGGAAGGTGTCTACCAGACTACCACGTCAATTTTAAGGTGTGTGTCTTATAGACAACCACCTCAGCAAAATAGTTATATTTTCATAGTGTTTTCTAGACAACCCGTCAATAAAATTGTTTCCTAAATAACATTTTCTCACTCGAGTAACAGCCAACGTCCACACGGTTCCAAAATAACTTCAGCTGGTACTTTTAAAAGCCATGACCATCTTATAGAAGAGTGGTGGAATATGAAAGTGAGCATGAGTTCAGCGATGTGGACTCGGAAGATGATGACCTGGACTTTCAACCAGAAACCCAACACTTGGAATCCAATTAAGACTCTGATGACGAGTCTCAGAATCAATTTAGTGCTGAATCACTTGAAAAACCAGGTACACAACGAAAGATAGCCTAAGAACTTGTGTATGAATATTAGTCGAATTTTGGGTAAGAACCTCTCCCCTTCAGCTCCAAAAATTCGATCTCTTCCAACAAGTGGGAGGAAGTTATGTCATCTTAGCCCAACTTAAATAAAAAGAGTAACATGTTACTGTTGCTGTGATTGTCTAAAGTCGATTTGTCTCAAATGCTTAAAGCCATTGTATGAGGAATAACAAACAAAATTAAAACTTTGAGGGCCAATAACTCTCAATTGAACCAACAAAAATTGTCCAAATTTTCAAATCTGATTATTATAAGTCTTGTCTTCGATAAATTTAAAATATTCTCAAGAAAAGTGATATAGTTGATTTGTTAATATTTTTTTTGTGTAGACTATAATTTTTTAGGCCTGATTTATTTTAAGTTAATAAATACTGTTTAGTGGACATTCCTTTTTATTTTATTTTTTTTATTAAATTAAAATAATAATGTATACTTTGAGTTAGTAAAAAAACTTCACAACATAACGAATTAAAAAGAAATTATTAACTTATGACCAGTCAAAGTGGTGTCTAGTATACTACCACGTCAGTGGAATAGTAAAAATCATGGCACGTCAGTCGCAGACGGTTAAGCATCCGTGGTTAATGCTCGTACCTTCACTGTATGAGAAGAGGCGTTTGCCCTGTACTGAGACATGTAACAGTACCTATGTTAAAAGTACAAATTAGATTTTGAAAACAGACTTTGGCGTAGATACGCCAAAGGCTGAGATCAGCCAGATTAGCATCGTAATAAATTACACGAAAAAAATTGAAACGGATATTTCAGACCCAACCTAAGCTATGTATATCCACTTCCTTTGTCAACAGCAGAACTTCAACCACATAGGTGTTGATCAAGGTCTGCCTGGAAGCGGAAGTGAGGGGGGGTTTAATTACCATGGCAACGAGGAAGTTGCAGCCGAGAGCAAGTCGAGCGTACCCCTCCGTGCCCGCCATGGAACACTCCGCTTTTAAACTTTATTCAAATGCAGCGACTTAATAGAAGCTATTATGTTAAATCAAGAAAAACTGAACGTCAAGTTTTATTATTTTGCCTTGAAATGCTGAAACTGGTAGAATTTGTATTTATAAGAGAAGGAGGATTGCAGAATATGCAGAATGTTCTTTTAACCAAGAAATAGTTTGGTTAGTAGGTGTTCTGGATGATGTTAAATAAACCTTGAAATAACTTAGACTGACAGTTTGATTGACTGCACTGGACTCAACTAATCCCAAATATTAATTGCGCGAAAATAAATCGCGCCTTCATCAAACAACTTGAGAGACAAAGGATTTACATGAAAACAGGCACATCACAGATACGAACACCAAACAAAAACGCAATTTCCACACCATTAAAACTTGCCCACTTGTTGGGACTCTGCGCACTCGTGACCAATTGTGCGAGACCCGTGCCATCTCAGACATTTACCCCTCTTTGGTCTGGTAAACGTCTGCAAAAGGGGGTGAAGGGGGTTCTAACCAAATTGGCTGAGGTACTTCGTTTACAAGAGTTCTCTTTAAAAGAAATAGGGCGGAGTATTTCGGTGTCATGTTTATTTAAGTATTGCTCCGTAATAGGTGGTACATAACTACATAGGTACGGAATGCGAATGAAAGTATTTTTCTTGCAACCTTCAAAGGGGGTGGCTTAAGTGCGGTGAAATACAGGCGCTTTTAGGGAAATTGGTACACCTTAGTGTTTTGTAACAAGGTGCTGTGGTCCTTAAAATATTTGGCACAAACAACACAGTGGCGTTCAGTCGGTTTATTTTACATACAGTGTATAAGATTGCGTCACAAATGTGGGAACATGGAATGGAACCTAGGATGGCAGAAAATCTTTTATTTATTTCTTCAAATCACTACTTTGTACGTACAGAAAAATTAAGTGAATAGAAATGCAAAAGTGAATATAAATAAAATTGTTGGTTTCTTAAACAAGATATTATATAATTGGAGTTCATTAATGTTGCAAACCAAAAATTATATTCAAAGTTGTTTCTTTTATATTTTACGATACTTTTATATAAAAGAAATACTGATATGTAAATAGTTAAAACAAAAAACAACTTCATCAACCTTTCTAGGAAATGCAAAACGCGAGCTCTGCTCGTCTCAATTTCAGAATAATTCGCCAAAAAAATTCGCTAAAATATAAAATGCCCGTTTCAAACAAATATTATATATGTATTCAACCATGTTCTCTACTGTCTACAATAAATTGCTTTATATGAAACAGTGCGATCCGCACGGGACCTTCCGGCCCGGTTAGAAGTCATACACGTAAACTAGTTCCAACTTTTAATACGATCCGATTCGTATCCGGCCCGCACGTGTCCTGTCTGACTTGCTGATGTAGACAGAACAATTATGGGATATTTATGATTTCTCACGGTTGTATAATAACAGTAAAAAAACATTAACATGATTGTAACTTTAATCATTATTAATTAGGGTTCTGGAAAAACAATTTTAATTCAATAATTGTATTGAATTTCCCTCCAAAACTTGCTACTAATTAATGTCTATGTTTCTGGCTATTTGTATAATATGTAAGTTTATTTTTTTGTAAATACACCCACGATATAGGGAAAATCCTTAGTGTAAGGGAAAGTTTAAAAAAAATGTGTTTCTATGTCTGAGTCTCTGATGAGATAGCAAAAAAATCTCAACTGATAAAATTACAAAGTATTGATATAGTTTGAATTGCAACAGCTGTATCTAAGTCTATTGTTCAGAACTCTATAAATCATTGCCCGGGTAACAAGATCCTGAAAATGTCATCGAGTTGGCAACACCATACAAGCTCTGTACTTGATCCGTAAAGTTTATATTGAATCTAGTTCGACAGAAGGTATTTTGATTCAGATTAGTTCACTTAATATAATCACAACTTATACAGTATTTTTATGGAGATTCAAAGTAACTTTGACTGCAAACAGAATTATGGATATATAAAGTTTTAGAATTAGTTCAGTGAATTTATACGACAGAATTTTCGAATAGTAAAATATTATACTCTCTTAAGCTTGATGTAACACTAAACTACCAAAACGTTTTAAAAATAATGCCTTTGATTTAAATATTGTTTATAATTTTGAAAAAGTTAACTGTGATCAATACTAGCCTTGTTACTTTAAACTTGGCAAAAGCAGTAAAAGCACCTTGCCTAAAACTTAGTACAACTCAACTTTATAGGAAACAACAACAAAAATTGTAAAAGCTTTTTGAACTTAATTATCAGACGGGGATTGTAATATAAAGCAGCGAAATCTATACTTAATATTATAAAGCTGAAGAGTTTGTTTGTTTGAACGCGCTAATCTCAGAAACTACTGGTTGGAATTGAAAACTTTTTGTGTTGGGTAGTCCATTTATCGAGGAAGGTTATAGGCTATATAATATCACGCTACGATCAATAGGAGCGGAGCATCAATGAAAAATGTTCTAAAAACGGGGCAAATGTATTCTTTATGAGAGCCTCCGTTGCTTGCGCTGCGTAAACGGTTAAAGTTACGCAACAATCATGTATGTAGGGTAGGTAGTGTAGGGTAGGTAGGATAGATAGGTATGTTACCAGTTGAAGGGAGCGAAGCCGCGTGGGACAGCTAGTCTTCAATAATATTCAAGCTAGGATCTCTAGAAGGACATACACGGATCTTACTGGTGACTAGCTGTGACGGCTTCACTCCGGTCAACTATCCTACCCCACCCTACATACCTTCCTACCTACCCTATTTACCTACCTACCAGTTTTTTTCTAGGGCCATTCTTCCGCGGAGAATCATAACACCACCATTCAGAAAAGGACAGAAAATGCTCAACGCCATCTATCGAATATGAAGTCAACTGTCCGAGTATCTGAATTGCGTGTGTTGTGATATTTTACTTCTTGAACACTTTAAATTCATCTAACTTTTGATAGAGTGAACCGATTGCGATGAAACAAAAACTAAGTAATACTTCAAGTTACGCACAATTTTTCATGTATAAAAGTTATCTACATTGGTTTCGTACATTTTAAGTCATCACTTAAAATAGAATGTTATTGGAATGTTTGTCTGTTTAGTTGTGCACGGATGCGTGCACAACTAAACAGAGACACATTCCAATAATGCTGGATATGGGTTCTGTTGGTTATCCTATATGATGTACAAAAACGACTTTTCTACAGATTTATTATACATGTATATTAATGTCAGAAAGGCCAGGTGCGCAGTACTCATACCTCACGACGTGCGTTTATGACTAGGAAAAAAATGTCTGTATGAATGAAGGTGGCGTTCGTAGGTTCTGCCTATCCCCATGGGAAAAGGGCGTGATTATTTATGTATCTTCAATAATGTCTAGCTGAACTAATCTCTATTGTTGGTCGAGCTATTGATGAGGTTGTCCAGAATACACACATACATAGAAGCGTCGTGTAATAGCTCTAATCCTCTATGTACAATGGTGGTTGCATGTAGCGACTAAATAAGAGCTTATACACAATGCGACATGGACATTGGACATGCACATCGTAACAATATTGTTTTCTCACTGTTGTGTTATTGAATTTTGGTCGTACTAATCTTTTCGGAAGTCTTTTATGCTTGTATTGTTTTTAACCCCCGCCGGAAAAAGATGGGTGTTATAAGTTTTACGTGTGTTGCTGTGTATCTATGTGTCTGTCTGTAGCATCATAGCGCCTAAACGGATGAACCGATTTTGATTTAGTTTTTTTTGTTTGAAATGTGATTTTGTCGAGAGTGTTCTTAGCTATGTATTGACCCAGCTTAAGTGTTTTTTTTTCTATTTTGCTTGTTATTTATATATTCTGCTATTTTATTTTTTATAGTATTAAATATAAGTTTCGTTTCCGTAAGTGTGTCCGTGGCATCAACAGTGGGCCCTATCAGAATATCAGCGCAGCGTTATTACCTTTTTTGGATATGGCTGCACATGCTGAGATAGGAGCCTTTTTGGTCTCGCACGGGGTTTTTATTTTATTATTGTTTAATTGTATGCTTATTTCTCGTGTCTCCTGTGCGAGTCACAGGAAGTTTTCAAGTCACGAGTTTGAATAAAATCGGTTCAGCCGTTCAAAAGTTATGGGCGTTTTTCATTTTGAATTGGGGTGTTTTCGCAAGATAAATGTGTCGGGGGTTTTTTAAATTTTGAAATGTTACTTGAAAATTTTTGGTTATTCTACCGTTGAGGCTTACTCACGATGAATATGTTTACACTGTAACGTTATACGTACATTTTTTTATATAATTACCCATATTTTACCATTTTACTAAAAATAAATATATTAAATCCTAATCCTATTTAAAATATATAATTAAAATATAATCCTTTAAAGAGTAAAACATAAATACATCAATACGAAGCGCCATACTATTTGCGTTCGATGAGTACCTATTCGCATACTTCACGTTCTTTTGTCTGCGCTCGGCTGATAACGGTCGCAGGCGCACCGCGCCCGCTCCCGCATTCCCCACCTGAGCGACAGACATACGCCACTCGGCTGCTGAGACGAACACTCGTACTTGACGGTCTCTGCTACGCAGCTAAACGTATTCCTTTTTGGCGCGTAACCGTCACATTTAATTGTTCGCCTCGCAATATATTGTGAAGTAGTTTAAAAGTGATTTTCCAACCCCAGCTTGGGTAAGTGGTGCACATTATTAAATTGTATCATCGTCATTTACTCACTTTTAGAGCTTGGGTGTTTTCGTTCATAAAACATGTAATTTAGTTTCATTTTCATAGTAGCTACATTTAAACATCTTCGCACATCATTGTCATCTAGTCTTGATCTATTAGCTTACTGTGAAATGGCTAAAAATATTTGCAACATCATCTTTCACTTCTACCCACATTATTTTAAATTAATTTAAGTTTTCATTCCATTACATTGTAATCTCCGTGTCTGATTGTGAACATCCACGGCATCACTACTACGGGCCTAGTGCTTCCATCACGCCGTAGTCGTGGATGCTCACAGGAGTTTCTGGAACGTCCCGTAACACCCTTATTTGTTGACGCGTTCCAGGGTTCAAGGTCCGGGTTAGAAAATTCCCTACGCGGCGGAGCTCCCAGCTGGACTCACCAGCGGCCAACCTACGCCCTACTCCAGACTACTCGCCGAGCACCTGCTTCCACCTGCGGCTTGACTCAGGACAGTACTGGACCACTGAGGGATAAATAGAATAAAGCACCTAATTGTAGAACGGCCCGAACACCACCATTGTTGCCCCTCCGGCTTGACTTGTTTTTAGAAAATAAATTTATTTGTAAATGGGTTCCGCCTTCTTCTTCTTATTTCACGCCTTATCCCTAGGGACGTTGGAAGAGGGTAGGAGCATAACCGTTTCACTGGCGCCCTCTAACGTGGTAAAAATACATTGCTGATTCTATTTTTCTTCTTGGTTGTAGTTAGTGTATGTTGTGGTTTGTTTTTCTGTAAAACGTAGTTATTTTCTTTTGGTTTTTAATGCTACTAAGGTGTACAGTAACTATATTGTAGGTAAAGATAAATTACAAGTAAATTTTGGTCATATCATACCATATTATATCGTTATAACATCATTTCTTATTATTAAGAAGCAAATCTAGTCATAAAGTAAATATTGCTTCGGGGTGCCTATTCTGGCGCTTTTGTAAAATTGAGTAATATTAAATTATTTTGTTTAAAAATTGTTTTTGCTTCACAGTTATTGTTTTTGTTACAGATAGTACACACTAGTAGCACATTTTAGATTTTTCCTAATTTAGATATTTTGTTTTCATTTTTACTAATTTCATTCATAAAAAGGAAACCAGACGTTCTTTAATTTTATTGTAACAGCACGGAGAACGTTATTGTTTTTTTTAAACCATTTTATTTTCTTTGCGTTGCACCACTTATCCTTCTGGTCTATTGTATAATAAATTTTCATCATGTTACCAGTTAGGTTTCTGTCATTACAAAAAACTGAGCTAGATTATGAAGTTCGTATTAGGGGTGTTACTGCTGCGTCTACTGTTGAAGAGCTACGAAAACAGATAGTAAAATTAGCTCCAGATTTTCCATCAGATCACATATTAGAGTCTCCACTTGATGTAAGACAGGACCTTAAAGGCTGTTTAGAGGTTCTCACTAAAATACAAGGTAATCTTGATACACCTGACCCTAGTGTACCTACTATTATGCGTATACAGAATATGCTGAACCATTTGCACAACCGTATTGCGAGGATAACAATTGGTGACGAATGCAAAAAGGAATATGACGATATAGTCAAAGGTTACAAGATACTTTCTCAAAGATTTACCGCTCTTCAAGCTAAAAAACCAGCACCAGGTGCATCTTCCAGCACGAGTACCAGTTCTTGTAATGAATCCGTTCCCCCAGCGCCGGATGTACAAAACGCGATTTCGGTGACATGTGATAGGAGCTCATCAGATTTAAGTAAATTAAAATTTAACGGTACAACTTGTGTGCGCTCTTTTATACAGCGTGTTGATGAATTTATCGAAGCTCGAAACATAACGTCAAATAAAATAATAAGTTACGCTACCGAAATTTTTCAAGGCGATGCTCTTCATTGGTTCCGCGCAGTGAAAGACAGAGTTTCTTCTTGGTCAGAATTAGTAGTCCTATTGAAGGAGGATTTCGATCAGTATGACTACGACTATCGCCTCATTTCCGAAATTCGCTCTCGTACTCAGGGAGAACGCGAAAACATTACTGTTTATCTCTCGATTATGAATGGGATGTTCTCGCGTTTAACCAAGTCTCTTTCCGAAGCGGATCAGCTAGAAATCCTTCTCCACAATATTAGGCCATGCTATGCCAGCACGTTAGCCTCTGCGGCTCAAATCTCGACGATAGATACCTTGCGTTCTCTATGTCGTAATTACGAGACCATTCAGGCTCGCTTGTCTCAATTCCAGGAACCTCCTAAGGTTACTTCAGACACTCTGGCACCTGAATTTGCTTATTCTAAAGATCTAAGTAAGACAAGTAACAGAACTTCTAATAATTATAATAATTACAACAATAATAACTACAATAAAGGATACAACTCGAGGAATCAAAATAACAACCAATCCAATAATAATAACAATAAAAATCAAAACTATGTACATGCCATGGAAGTAAACAAAAATCAGCCTTATTGTCCTAGATGCCGTAGTAACTCACATCACATCCGTCAGTGTCAGGCTAAACGCGATATTGTTTGTTTCAAGTGCGGTAGGAAAGACGTGAAAACACCTGATTGTCCTAACTGCAATAAGACTGAAAATTCAAAAAACTAAATGAACAGAATTGTAGAAACATTATTTCTGACAAGCAAGATTGGAAGAATTGGCTTGACTTTGTAAGAACATTTTCTTCTACGTACAAAGTATCTACAATTCTGCAAACTAAACCTATAAATGACCCTAGACCATATGTCAATATAAAAATAAACGACATAAACGCTTGTGGCTTGCTAGATTCTGGAGCTGCGGTTACAATTTTGGGAAATAATTCCCATTTAAACTTACGGAATTGCACTTTGCACCAGGATCACCACATTGAAATGATAGCTGCTGGCGGCCAATTATTGAAAAGCATTGGTTATTTAAATCTGCCAATTACATTTGAAGGCCAGTACCACATTATAAAGGCATATGTTGTTCCAGAAGTAGAAACCTCGATTATTTTAGGTGTAGATTTTTGGCGAGTATTTCAGATTTGCCCAAAATATTTAGGCAGTATTCAATTGTCCAATATCTCTTTGGCCGAGATTAAAACGAACAATAGTGAAACTTTCATACATTCTTATGAAAATTTATTAGAATCACAAAAAGCAATAGCAGATAACATAATAACACAGTTCAAGTCAATATCAACTGAAGCGAAGGGTTTAGGTAGAACAAATGTAATTATTCACCGAATTGATACTGGCGACGCCCAACCGATAAGACAGCGATATTACAGAATGTCCCCCGAGAAACAACGCATTCTATTAGAGCAAGTAGACGAAATGCTGTCACTTGATGTGGTTGAGCCTTGCGAAAGTGCCTGGTCCTCCCCTGTCCTTATTGTAAATAAAAAGAACGGTCAACCTAGGTTCTGCCTTGATAGTAGAAAGCTCAATGCAGTCACAAAGCGCGACGCTTACAGTTTACCATATGTTGCTGAAATTCTAGACAGCCTTCGCGACTCTAAGTACCTCTCGAGCGTAGACCTCTCTAAGGCTTTCTGGCAAATTCCTATTGCACAAGAGGATCGCGATAAGACCGCATTTTACGTACCTGGTAGAGGAACTCTGCGTTTTAAGACTACCGCTTTTGGACTGACTAACGCGCCGGCTACACAACAGCGTTTAGTAGATTTGCTCTTCAATGATATGGAATTTAAAACCTTTGCGTACTTAGATGACATTATTATCATCAGTTCCACATTTGAAGAACACGTTTCTCGCCTCTTACGTGTTTTGGATAAATTGAGACAGGCAAATCTTACAGTAAATTTCGAAAAGTGCAAATTCTTTCGAAGTGAACTTAAATATCTGGGTTACGTCGTTGATGAACGTGGTTTGCAGACAGACCCGGAAAAGGTGGAAGCTATTATTAACTTCCCTACCCCTACCAGTAGAAAGGAACTAAAACGCTTTCTCGGTACAGCTACCTGGTACCGACGTTTTGTACCTAATTTTAGTACCGTCGCTGGTCCATTAAATAAGTTAACAGCTAATGGTAAAAAAGCTCCACCTTTTCTGTGGTCTCCAGAAGCTGACGCGGCTTTCAATGCTTTGAAAGAATGTCTTGTTACCGCACCAGTACTTTCATGTCCAATTTACGATATGCCCTTTGAAGTACACACCGACGCTAGCAATTATGGAGTTGGTGCCATGTTAACGCAGACTCTAAATGGAAAGGAACACCCCATCGCCTACATGAGCAGATCTTTAACCAGTGCCGAGAAAAACTACAGCATCACCGAAAGGGAGACTCTCGCTGTGTTGACTGCACTCGAGCACTGGCGTTGCTATCTCGAAAACGGACAGACGTTTAAGGTGTATACCGACCATTCCGCGTTAAAATGGTTCCTTTCGCTCGATAATCCGACAGGCCGACTGGCCCGTTGGGGTGTGCGTTTGTCATCATTCAATTTTGAAATCAAACACCGCCGCGGAGTTGACAATGTCATTCCAGACGCACTTTCTCGTGCTTTTCCTAATGCCGCCATCAGTCTTGCCAACGCTGTTGTAAACACAGATGATAATTGGTATAAAAAGATCTATAATGGTTGTCTTAATGATCCTAGCCATTTCCCAAACTATATAATCAAAAATAATTCTCTGTTTCGGATTTCTAAAAATAAGTCGCCGCTTACAGCAGAATTCACTTGGAAAGAGGTTGTCCCTAATGAATTTCGAGAGCAAGTAATTGCTGAGAATCACTCGGAGCCAACAGCTGGACATCTTGGCATTTTTAAAACTTATAGGCGTTTATCACTTAACTACTATTGGCCTGGAATGCACCAATCCGTCACTAAGTTTGTTGGTTCCTGTTCTGTTTGTTTAACCTACAAGGCACAAAATCACACTACATTGGGTGAAATGGGTCGCCCTAAGCAATGTTCGAGGCCTTTCCAAATGATCTCAATTGATTTTGTTGGTCCCCTTCCGGTTACTCGCAGGCAGAACAGCTATATGCTCGTGATCACTTGCTGTTTCTCGAAATTTTGCCATATCTTTCCTCTACGTCGCGCAACTTCGGACGCGGTGATTAAAATACTAGAGGATTCAATATTTCTAGTTCATGGTATTCCGCAAACCATTTTTTTGGACAACGGTAGTCAGTTCATCAGTTCTGCGACTGATGCCTTATTCAGGAAATATAAAATCCCTAACGTGTACTTCACACCTAAATATACACCGCAAATAAACACCGTTGAGCGATACAATAAGACAATCGTAACTAGTTTGGCAACATTTGTTGAAAACGACCATAGAACTTGGGACACTTTTATTCCCAAAGTACAGTTCGCAATCAACAACTCAGTCAATGAAGCCACCGGTTACACACCTTCCTTTCTTGTGTACGGTAGAGAACTCGTCCTGTGTGGATCGCATTACACGGATAGCGATCTAGGCGATGAGGTATTATTCTTACCGCGTGATTTGTATGCCGAAAACCTAGGTTGTCTTTCATCAGTTTTTAATGATGTGCAGGCTTCACTGTGGCAAGCACATGTAAAGAATACTGCGCATTATAATCTACGTAGGAAACCCGCAGAATTTAATGTTGGTGATATAGTTTTTAAACGTACCTTCATTCTAAGCGACAAAGACAAATACTTTAGTAAAAAATTAGCACCGAAATTTTTAAAATGCCGAGTTATCGAAAAGCGATCGCCACTTGTGTATGTTTTAGAAGATATGTCCGGTAAAAATATAGGCGTCTGGCATATCAAGGATTTAAAGTTAGTAAATAATATAAACAAGTAAATAAATTTAAATATGTACGCGGAATGATAACATATTATCTTTTCTTCCTCAAATTGTAATTATCATTTTAGTCACCTATGCAATTATCATAGATGATCTTTATATGCACGAAAGGTCACGACAACAACACTCTTATTATGTTGTTGCCGTTTATTTGTAATCCAGATGACGGTTTGTTAGGTTGAGAGAAAGAGGAAGTATGAATGTGTAGTGTTAATTGCAAATAGAGGTAAGCGGTCGGGTTTTCTTAAAGAATAAAACCCTTTCCGTGACGAGGGGGGTAATGTAACGTTATACGTACATTTTTTTATATAATTACCCATATTTTACCATTTTACTAAAAATAAATATATTAAATCCTAATCCTATTTAAAATATATAATTAAAATATAATCCTTTAAAGAGTAAA
The DNA here is from genome assembly GCA_949775005.1 of Orthosia gothica. Taxonomy (NCBI): domain Eukaryota; kingdom Metazoa; phylum Arthropoda; class Insecta; order Lepidoptera; family Noctuidae; genus Orthosia; species Orthosia gothica. The sequence goes on from OX459069.1 coordinate 829,787, forward strand.
ACATAAATACATCAATACGAAGCGCCATACTATTTGCGTTCGATGAGTACCTATTCGCATACTTCACGTTCTTTTGTCTGCGCTCGGCTGATAACGGTCGCAGGCGCACCGCGCCCGCTCCCGCATTCCCCACCTGAGCGACAGACATACGCCACTCGGCTGCTGAGACGAACACTCGTACTTGACGGTCTCTGCTACGCAGCTAAACGTATTCCTTTTTGGCGCGTAACCGTCACATTTAATTGTTCGCCTCGCAATATATTGTGAAGTAGTTTAAAAGTGATTTTCCAACCCCAGCTTGGGTAAGTGGTGCACATTATTAAATTGTATCATCGTCATTTACTCACTTTTAGAGCTTGGGTGTTTTCGTTCATAAAACATGTAATTTAGTTTCATTTTCATAGTAGCTACATTTAAACATCTTCGCACATCATTGTCATCTAGTCTTGATCTATTAGCTTACTGTGAAATGGCTAAAAATATTTGCAACATCATCTTTCACTTCTACCCACATTATTTTAAATTAATTTAAGTTTTCATTCCATTACATTGTAATCTCCGTGTCTGATTGTGAACATCCACGGCATCACTACTACGGGCCTAGTGCTTCCATCACGCCGTAGTCGTGGATGCTCACAGGAGTTTCTGGAACGTCCCGTAACACCCTTATTTGTTGACGCGTTCCAGGGTTCAAGGTCCGGGTTAGAAAATTCCCTACGCGGCGGAGCTCCCAGCTGGACTCACCAGCGGCCAACCTACGCCCTACTCCAGACTACTCGCCGAGCACCTGCTTCCACCTGCGGCTTGACTCAGGACAGTACTGGACCACTGAGGGATAAATAGAATAAAGCACCTAATTGTAGAACGGCCCGAACACCACCATTGTTGCCCCTCCGGCTTGACTTGTTTTTAGAAAATAAATTTATTTGTAAATGGGTTCCGCCTTCTTCTTCTTATTTCACGCCTTATCCCTAGGGACGTTGGAAGAGGGTAGGAGCATAACCGTTTCAACACTTAGTGCGTTTACAAAAAAAAACAATGTATTTTGGACATCATATCTACAATATTTATCATCGAATACTAGAATCGTTTCGTATTATATCTTAGAATCCAGTTGTAGTAGTTGACGTTGACAAATAATTGCTTAAAGTACTATCAACCAAATTGAAAATTGATCCGTCTCAAGGACTGGACATTGTACACGGCATGGCGGCAGTCGCTTTACCTACTTAAAATTATTTGACAGTGACAAGTCAGATGTTATAAAGAGGAGTCTTCACTTTGTCACAGTATCGCGTCATGGTAATAAAGAGAGGAGTACTCACTGCAGTCCGCTTCATCAGTGCCATCGACACAATCCACCTGCATGTCACAGCGGTAGTGCGGCGGGATGCAGTAAGTCTTGTTCCACACGTACTGGCCGCAAGTCAGCTGGCCGGCTTCGCATTCTGGAGGCGCTGGAAAAGAAGAAAATATTGGTAAGTAAAGTAATTATCACAAAAAGTACCGTCAAAAAGAAAGAGGAAATACATTTGGGACCTCTATCCGAAATCGTGAACGTATATTTCGAAAACAGTGCAAGACTGGTGACAGTTTCATTTATTTATGGTCGAAATTAAGCACATTTAGAATCAAGAAACAACTAGAAACCCACACTTAAAAGATATTTCTCAAAGTTAGGAAACAAATAATATTCAAAGACTAAAGATAACAAAATTAAACATTTTACTGGAAAACTTCAAATTTGGATGTCAAAAGACGTTTTCTCGTGAACACCAAATACACCATTTCTATATTTAAAATAAGCCATGAAATTAAAAAAAAACTTAAGCCTCAAATACCATTAAACCAACCAGAAACCGCTTACAGCACCTCATTTCCTCGAGACCTCAAATGGGCGAACTCCCCAAAGGAGTGCCTTACAAAGGTTACGATCTCCAACGGAATCAATCCGGTCATTAGAAGAAGGTTCCTGCAATCAGCGTCGGGTATCAATCAAGACGTGGATGTAGGTAGAGAAGGGGCAGTAAGTCCACTTAATGAAGTTTACGAAAATTTATTGGGGATAAGAAAAAGGGAAGAGCTTTTTACTAGATTACAAAGAAGGGTTACGTTTGTAAGAGCTGTATTATTTCATTTTATGCAAAACTAGCGGACGCCCCCAGTTTTATTCGCGTAGTTCCCGTTATGGTGTGAATACAGGAATAAAAAGTAGCCTATGTCACCCGGGAATAGTGTTGCTTCCCAACGGTAAAAGATTTTTTGAAATCTGTCTATTAGTTTCTATAGTCTATAAGGAACATACATACATACTTTCTCTTTTATATATATGATGATGATGGAAAATTAGGTCAAGCCGAACACATCACAATATAGTCTATTATAGACACTGTATCCTTCTCAACATCATTTTACTCTGCTTTGCTGCTCATTCCGAAACTTCGCACTTGGTCATCATTATTTGATATTGAAAAACTATCTATAAGAAAATTTTCACTAAACTTGTTTCCCATTAACAATACACTTAAACAACAAAACTAGTAGTAAACCTATTCTGGTAGATCTTTTAATTGTTTGTGTCTTATTTTCAACACGTTATTAGCAACTAAGCCTTCTGTCCGTCCCTCGCGAGACACTCGAGCCATCCGCCTCGAGGCGTCCCGAGGCAGCGAGGCGGTGACGAGGCGGCGAGAGTATATACCCCCCTATAATTGAGGCCGAGGTGCAAATCGAATTGCCGCTCAAACGCTCAAATAGTTTGATTGGGAACGCTCGTGGCCCGCGAGTCTGTGCCCAAATGAGGACGATATTATTGAGTTGTGCAGATTTAAGTTTCGCAATTTAACTTTGTATTATTTTTATTTTAGTCGTGGGACAGCATGAGCTATGTGCTGTCCCACTGCTGGGCAAAAGCCTACCCTATATTCTTCCAGCCAACTTGGTCTCCTGCCCTCTCTGGCCAACTTTGTATAATTGGATTTATATTGGTTTTGTATAATGTTGAGTGTTTGAGTTGTTTGTGGTCAGTGTTTTATTGTTGTAGCTTTATTTTGTGGATGAAAGATGACGACTTGATGTGGTCCCGGTTCTGAAAACACACTTTTTGGCTTCAAAAGAGACTTAGATTCTGAGTTTGTTTTGGTGTTTTGTCTCAGAGTAGTCAGCTAGAAAAGACCGGGCTCATCTAGTTGAAATTGGGTGTTCATCATCATCATATCAGCCGAAAGACGTCCACGGCTGGACATATTCCGGCCCCAAGCGTCTCCACATTGACCGGTCCCGCGCGTCTCGCATCCAGCGGATCGCCGCAACTTTCACCAATTGGGTGATATTTTAACCAAATTTATGAATTAAATATCGATAATCATTTATTTATCATTATTAATATTATTAGCCTTTTTGAAAACAAGTGTTAATTTATTGACGATATTAATTTATTTTAAACTTCGTGCACAAAGGTACAATGGCGGACTCAATGCCTTAGGCATTCTCTACCAGTCAACCAAGGGTGGTGAAGAGATAACATGGCAGGTGCATTATTCAAATTGTGACAAACATAAAAGATAAACTTTCAATTAAAGGTTAATTAGTTTGTTATACTATAAAATACATTTAAAACAATGTAACAATTGATTTCATTTTCAATACAGCCCATTACCTCGCTTAAATTCATTTCCCCAGCAAAAACTAATTACACCAACTAAATAGGTAATCTAAATTCCATATCAAACACACAAAAGCATATTTTATGACACACAGACGGGCAGCAAAGCCTGTACGGTCAACCGCAGCAGCAACACTTGAACTACGAAACTCGTCCTTACTACTACGGAAATAAAGGCGCACTCAGAATGGGCTTGACTGTACAAGCCAGGCTGTATATTACACAGTGACGTCATGTCAAAATACAAAGCTCTAAGATTAAACAACGGTAGTGTAAAATAATCAAATTGTCGTGAGTTCTGTGGGTAGTGAATGTGCACAAATTCACGATGCACAGGCGGACACAATATGACGTATGTAAGGGTTTTGACATATGTCCTTCTTCTTGAAATGGATTCTGTGGTGCTAGAAATAATTTCATAGTCATTACTTTTCGGATTAGTTTACCTTACCTCACATATTGTTCAAGATCTTTATAGTAATTTTCTAATCGGAAAGCAAAGAACACTGCGTTCTTCCTTATATAAAAAAATGTGTAAATAAACTATAAAACTCGCTTTGCAAGACTCGGGATGATCGCGAACTTGGGCGTAGCTTTCGTAGTACTATCGCTACGAATATGCTACGACATGCTACGCCAGTGCTACGCGCTTTCGGCATCGGCATTCGATTTTATTTATCTTATCTATATTGCAGAATTTGGCATACTATGGCGATACTACCTGTCTTGCAGCTTGCTGCTTGCTTGTCTGCCTTATATTGTAAAGTTACTGGCATTTGTAGATATTTGTCGTTACGGCAGTTAAATCCAAGGAGTATCGTGTTGCCCAGCTAATGGGTTGTAGAGTTCAGACATGTATTCGCTTCATGTAAGTACTGATATTCAGATATTAGATGTGATTGGAAGTCTACCTCAACATGAGGCTTAGCAGATAGTTAAATTGTAAACTTAAACAAAGAACTGAAATATATTTCCACTGCCATTTCTTAGTATAAACTCCATTTATATTTTATACCCGCCACAAGCTTACTTTCCTCCTGCTAACAAACAGCGGTTGTCACGTGTTCCCGCGAGTTATAATACAAGTGCAGTACAGTACAGTCGGCAGTAGTTAACTAACAGTAACTGGCGCCAGTCAACTCGCTCTCACCCGGGAAATCTACAGATGGACGCGAAAAACTGCGCCGGTATTACTCACAGGCGGTAACGAGGAAACTTGCTGTTCACGCGAGTGTTGTTGGTATGACTTATAATAACATCACGCGTGAACTCCCGAAGGGGTAAGCTAGGTGCTTGTGCTTGTGCGTACTTGTAGTACGTCCACTTTCTCCTAGTTATGTTTTACGGAGCGATCATTTTGCCATCAACCGGGCCAGAAATTCTAGATGGAAAACCTAATAACACCTTACCCGACCCAGGAAACGAAACCAGGATCTCACATTCAGCTGTACATTTACTCGGCACGCACGGGCCGATGTTTTGATCACTTTGTAAAATAAAAACAGTCGACATTTTTACAAGCTTTTATTTAACTTGCAATGTATGTATGTATGTAAGTGTGTTCGGGTCAAACCTTGCAACTGATTTTTAAAGCAGTTATCCTCCACCAATTAAGATGAAATTTTGCATACACGTTTAGTTTGGATGAAAATGCATGGTTAGCTAAGTGATGTCATTCTAAATCCAATATGGCGGACGGCCCAAGATGGCGGACCAGTTATTTTTTGTGCACTGCCATGATATGGGTATTAAATGAAAAGGTTTGATGAGAAGAATATGAAAAAAGCTTGTTTAAAAAGATTTTTGAATTAATAATTTTTCTATACCAGAACATTCAAACATCAGTGTTCTCCGATGTGTCAAAGGAAAAATCATTCCTCAATGCGACTACTACCAGTTTTGATATAATGCAAGGATTAATTAAAGAGACCATTCTATAATTTTTTATAGGTTTTGGGTTCATAGGAAGAGCCTCTTCTCTCCACTTGGGCAAGAGGTCAATAATTCTCACCTAACGCTATTTACTTATCATTTCACCTATTTACACCTAAAGGTATATTGCATATATTTTTATCGATCAGTCGGCAAATGAACAACGTTACTTTCATGTCGACAATTATTTCTGTCGACTACGCCTCTCGCTTAACGATCTGATTGATTGAGTCGGCACAGTCGCACGGTCGCACAGTCGCAGTCGCGTGTGTTTATTGCGATTGCGTCCGTCCATGAATACCAATTATTATTCCGTGTTCTGTTAATTATGGTCTCTTTTTGCATTCCCTTGAGTTTTTTGCTTAATTGGGGCGGTTGAATTAAGAGGATCGACTTGCTTTTAAATAAGAGAAATTATTGGCATTGACTTGATGATTTTGAAACGCGAATAATATGCATCATACAATTATTGGCATGGCAATATGACACTATGAATATAGAACATTTCACTGGCCAGAAAATTCTACAACTGCAGTTCTTCCAACTATTAAAAGCACAGATGCAACAAAGGAAACCTTCCATTCTGCCACATAAATACATACTTATCTGCTCTCTCGTAAATATGTGATTTATTTTAAATTGTTTCCGATAGAGATCTCTGGCTGGCTGGCGTCCACCTCCTTATGCAGACAAATGCCAAATGTCGTTGATGTGCTCGAGTTACGACATTTGCCAAGTCCTTAGGTTGGCAACACTGGCGGAAATGGTGGGCTTTGTGAACATCTAAGAATGCTGTCTGTGATATTGGTAGACAGATTAGGTCGCTGTTTTTGTTTGGTGATAAACTGTGTTTATGTGCACTCAGTTCTTACTGTTCTAAGCAAGCAAGGGCTAATCTTTTAAACAGCAAAAAGCGTTGCAAAGAAATGTGAATGTGTGTGTATTTGTGTGTTGATGTGAAGAGACAAATGCTATTTTTTATTAGCGTTATAAGTAATGGCTCAGAAGCCGAGCTATATTTTAGCATTTGTGCGAGACTTTTATAATTTTAAAGTTAACTAGCGGACGCCTCGCGGTTTCACCCGCATTGTGCCCGTTCCCGTGGGAATACAAGAATAAAAATAAGCATATGTCATCCGGGGATAGTGTAGCTTCCCAACAGTGAAAGAATTTTTGAAATCGGTCCAGGAGTTTTTAAGTTTATTCGTTACATACAAAAATACAAATCGTTACTCTGTATAATATTATACGAGTATTATAGTATATAGTATAGATTACCACTCCAGATAAAGATATGAATACATTTTACTTTCGGGCTTAAAATCTCTAACAATAATAAAGACGAAATGTAGTCAACTTACCATTGATCTAACCTGAACTACAATAAACCAGTGAAGCTAACTGTTACCCATCCATTACCTATCTACCTACCTACCCCGGTCCAGCTAGTAACGACAGCAGCACGTGAAAAACTGCGCGCAAGATATATGGGAGCGCGCGGCGATGCTAGCTATGCGACAATGCGACGTACAACTACATAGATAAGTACCTATTGGGAGCTTACTTACAATGGACTAGTTTGTCAGAGATCTGGTCAGGTTAGTTTTTCTAATCAAAAAGCTAGATGCAACTAAGTATTTTTGATAAACCTCTACCCTACAACCCAGTATCTGGGTAACACAGTTCCCCATGACAAGACTGGTGACAGATTTCAAGTTTCTGATTATCCGTAATGACTGTTAAAGATGACCAACGGCTCAATGTGTTTGCCGAGGCATGAAGGAGTCAAAATTAAAATCATAAAATATTTATCATATTTTATTCGCCTCTGACATATTCAGGAAATATAAACTGCTTTACTACTGCAAAAAGGTAATAAAAATCTGAACGTGGCAATTGGATATAAGCTTCGATGAGAGATCGCAGAATATAAAGCCTTAGCGACGTTCCTTCCTTCACCTTTTCGGAGACGAAAAATCGATCTAGCTAGGTGTCTTAACTGGAAAAATGGTTTTCCCGTATTTTCACGTAAAAAGATGAGCCCGCGCAATATAGTTTGTAATTTCACCGCCACTGCTGTCTTCTGAATAGCCATATGATAAAGGGCGGTGAATCCCAGCTATGGATAGGGTGTTTTCTTGTTTTCGTTTAATTAGTTTTTTTTGTTCTTTATAGAAATCGATTTGAGGAGCTCGTGGCTAAATAATAACAGCCGCACGGGTCGATCATTAAGGTTAAGCAACGCTTGACGAGGTCGGTCCGTGGATAGGTGACCATTTTCAACATACCGAGTTCCCTCCGTGCCTCGGAAAGCACGTTAAGCCGTTGGCTCGGGCTGTTATTTGAAGATCTTTTACAGTCGTTACGAGTAAAAAACAACGATCCCCAAAAATCGGCCATAGCAGAACATCTTCTTGAATCAGGGCCAAACCACTGGATCGATTTACATGACCCACAGGTGATCTCGACAGAATGCCATTACATACCTAGAATGGTTCGGGAAGCAATTGAAATAACCAAGTGCAAAAATTTCAATAGGGACGACGGGTTTCAATTGTCGCGAGCCTGGAATCCAGTGGTTCAACTACGTAAAGGTCGTAAAACTACTGAACGAGTGTCAAAAGTGGATACAGTGAACATCGTCTGTCGTGAACAGTGTCGAGTAACTAGTGAGACGAGTTCTGGTGGTAGCGGTATCGTGCGTGAAAAACGAGTGAGGAAGAGGGTAGACAGATATGTCAGTTCGTAAATAACACCCACCTGCAAAGACTTTAGTTCTCGTGATCATGGCGCTTGTAAAATATTAATTCTAATGATTGTGACCATGTCAGCTTAAAAACTTATATCGTACGAGTAGTCAGAAGATTGAGATCTGACACCAGTCTAACCAAGGGGTACCGTCTTACCCAGTTACTGGGTTGTGGAGGTCAGATGGGCAGTCGCTCCATGTAAAACACTGGTACTCAGCTGAATCCGGTAAGACTGGAAGCCGTCTCCAACATAGTTGGGAAAACGCTAGGCAGATTGATAGAATTTGATTTATAAAAGTAAAAATAATAATTGGAACGCCCAGGTACTATGCACACTATTTAAATGTAATTTGCCGTAGCCCATGAAGATGAATATCTATCATCATCTATTATAAAGGCGAAAGTTAGTGAGTATGTGTGTTACTTCTTCACGCTCAAACGGCTGTACGGATTTGGATGAAATTTGACACAGACATAGATTATATTCAGGAATAGTACATAGAATAATTTTTATCCCGGGAATATGTTCCCTCGGGATAATTTGCGACTTTCTGGCAGAAGCTAGTGCTCAATATATTACTGTACTTGCTTCTACCAGCGGATTTCATCCAGATCCAGCCAGCCGTTTGAGCGTGAATAAGTAACAAACATATAAACACACACTCAGAAACATTTGCCTTTATAATTATTAGTGTGAAGTGTGATGCATACTATGCTATCTTAATAAATTGGTTGTAAGTCAATCAAATTGCCTCAACGCTAAAGGAGACCACGCTCATTTTACATTACTATTCCTTAACGTAGTATACGCTATATTCTTTCTCTATATCATTCTGACACAGTGACATCGGCCCCTTCTATACGATCCCCCAAAGCATAACACGGCTCTTTGTCAACCGGCGACAAAAGGCAGAGAGACTGAAAAATGTCAGCGCTGTTGTTATAAACGTACGATACTGTGGATGTTAGACGATGTATCGGATGTATTGACCTAGTGGACCTGGTGATGGACGGGTCAATACAGCGATGTAATGGAGAAGATTAGGTGAAAAATGCGTCGATTACTTCTGTAGTAAAGTTTCCTAGCAAAACATTTTGGCTAGGAGTAAATTAAGCCAATTAGCTCGAGACAAATAGTCATTTCGTCGTTGACAGTCCAATTCCGCGTAACTAACATTGTTAAATACTGCGTATGTACAAAAAAAGAAATAATGAGATTTCGCGGTTTAAGGTAACTGATTGTGATTGGCGTCGACCCGTATGGCAATTTTTAGAATCGACCAATAGGAAGACGAGTAGTTTAGGAATCCAATAGGAAGTCAAAAATAACAATACCGCGGATCTTTCTTCGAACAAGTAACGACACGAAAGCCGCGTATTCGCACCAATTTGTATTAGTGTGTGCAGTGTCTATGTGAGAAAATTATTTTGTATGTAATTACTGGCTTATTTCTAATGTAAGTAGTACACGTATTATATAGTAGTATACACTTTATTATCAGTTTCTTCTACTCAAGTTCGTTCAAAGTTCAGCCCATTAGGTTTTTAGAAAATTAGTTTTTTGGTCCGCCTGTAAAATCAGCGAGAGTGTACATTCGCTGTATTTAAAAATGTTAGTTACGCGGAATTGGACTATCAAAGACGATTTCATTTTTTTTACGTGTCGGTGATTCCATTCACGATTTTCAATCGAACCAACTCTTTTCGTTTTTTTTTTCGTTCTTGTTCCTGTCGTTCAAAGTAGTTTGGCCCAAAACTTAGCCACTTCCACGGCGTCATCGATGGCAGTGCATAAATCACTCTGGTTGCATATTTTTGGACAGGGCTAAGTGGGGTATGGTTTGAGACTCGGCACCGCATGCACACCCTGCCGCTTTTCCTTCGAGGTAGCTCCATGTTGCGAGGTTGGCGTTACACCTCCTACAAGCCATGGCGATAATCGAAATGCCATAATGTAAGGTTTCCGTTTACGTTTTTCCAATCACTATCGCAACTCTTTCAGTGGTAGAATGTTTCTTTGGTAAGAATACTTAGGTAGTAAAGTAAATACTAACTCTTTGTTGGCTAGGAAGCGGACAAACATGTTTTGGCTATAAAACGGCAGGAGGTTTTCTAAGCCACTGATTGGAAGACAGGAAAATTTTCATTATTTTGATCAGCTTGAGGAAAGAATACCTCACACTCTTTTGGTTGTATTGTCAGATTATTGCCCATCAAAGCGCTATTATTCAACATAGACAACAACAACACGAAACACAACACAACACGAAACTAATCCACAATATCCTGATATATTTACCTACCAACTCCTATTAACAAATATCGCACATGTGTATCCACCGGTTCCACAAACACTAACAATTCGGATGCACGCCCCCAGCACGCGACTGATCGTGACGCGAATTAATACGCAGCGTGACCCAGGATTGCTCTAAAGCGTGTTTATTTATAGAGGAAATGGCCAGTTCTGCATTCACGCTCGTATATCGCCTTTTCAGCGATGGAAAAGGTGCAAGCTTTTCTGACTGTGACTTAAAGTAATATTGGTTGTTTATTTATCAATGTTTTCTTGCTATTAATTATGTCCATATTGATTTAGTTTGCAGTATAAAAAACTAGGCATTGAAGGATTTGAATACGCTGCGTGACCCAGAAGTGCTCGAACAGCGTGATTATTTATAGCAGGAATGGCTAGTTTGCATTCACGCTCATATATCGCCTTTTCAACACTGGAAAAGGTAGGTGCGGAATAATGCGGATGGAAGCTTTTCTTGCTGTGCTAGTGATTTAAATCAAAGTGATATTGGATAGTTGTTTCTTTTGATGTTAGTTTCCTATACTTCTATATCTATACTAATAATATTATAAAGAGGAAAGATTTGTATTTTTGTATGTTTGTATTTTTTATGTAATGGTTAAACTTAAAAATTACTGCACCGATTACAAAAATACTTTCACCGTTGGAAAGCTACACTATCCCCGGGTGACATAAGCTACTTTTTACCCGACTGCCGAAGGAGGGTAATGTGTTTATTATCCCTGTATTCTCGCGGGAACGGGAACTACTTGGATGGAATATTTTCTCAATAATCATGTTTTCGATTTACGCAAGGTAGAAGTCGGATCAAAGACTAGAAATCTCAACATGCACACGTAGAACACAAACAATGATATACATCAAACACAAAGCTCTAACATAGCGATAGCTAATAACAGGCTTCGACGACTGTCACGCTGTAGAGCCACACGCAAATATTCGTGCCGTGAATTGATTAATTGCGCCATTAATGATTCAAACAGCATAATTACATGCTTAGCACTGATATAGCCAAGTGGAGGGTCGGCTTTCATGGGGTTTCTGATATTGTAATCTATGTGGTTTTAACAGATTATGGTAACTGTCACGTCAACAGCTCTTATGATATTTATGATCCCCTTCAGTGTGTAAGTGTGTGTGTGTGTAATTTTAAGTGGTTTCGTGACATCAAATTTACCTGCAATGTGATCTGCATTTTTTCTGCATGCCCGTGTTATATTGACTCGTCCATAGAATTACAAAAAAAAGCCCGCAACGCCTTTAAGCAAGCCCGTTTTGTCCCAAGCTTGTTGCGAATAGTTTTTTATTTGTACAAGGAGTTTTATAAAGTACAAGCAATAGACAAAAAGAAACATTTATAGCATGCACGGGTATACGTACTGTAATGTTTTAACCGACTTCAAAAAAAGGAGGAGGTTCTAAATTCGTCGCCATTTTTTTATTGTTTTCTTTATGTTCCCCGATTACTCAAAGACGCCTGTACCGATTTAGAAAATTCTTTTTTTGTTTCATAATAAAAACAGTGTCAAAAACAGAAAATAATAGGTACCAAAGAGACCAACTTCGGAAAAGAAAGTTATTTTTCGCTTTGTAGTTCTGTTTTTTTTTTTGTTAAGAAGTATTATTACGAGTAGAAGACAAGGTTTTTTCGATCATTCAATCAATTCACGTATTTTAACAACATTTAAGTAAGTGTCACGCTACTAGAGCTTCGCAAGTGATCGAGCAACAAGTTAACTGTAACATCGTGAGCCGGCGACAGCGTGACGTTTACATTTTTCTTGGAACTTCAGGCTGTGATTTTAAGTAAAGTGCATACTTTTTCCTCTCTAATAAATAAGTAATTAATGTATTCCTGCAATATCGTTTTAATAAAATCCCGAAGGGGTTATCAAAGGTCTGTGTGTCGAGGCCTCGACGTGCAGCTCAAGTTAAAATGGGGGACAAAGAGGGGTTGGGGTCGGGTACATACACCCCAGAGGTTGTGATAGCAGCGACTCTTAAAGCAAAAAGGTCGAAAATTTAAAAGTCTATTGAAATTGGCGATTGTAATAGAAATTGGTCAGATTTTACATCTTAGATCACAGACGCTCCCTGCGATTATGATCTGGGAATGGTATTTATGTCCACAGCAGGCAAAAGGACTTGGAATTGCATTTAGTTGAGGAAATTATGCAACGATCCTTTCTCAACGGATTATGGAATAGATTTAATAGGTAAGCAATTTTCAATGCTCGGTTTTCTGCTTGTAAAGTGGCCTTAGCCCAGCATTGGGACTGATTTCGAAGTTGTGAGACTAGTTTGATATTGTATACAGTCTATTTGTGTGGTTTTTTTATTTATGTGTATTACCAGCTGGGCAAAGGCTTTTCTCAACTCCTGTCAGTGTATTAGTCACGATTCTGGACTTCTTCTTTACAACTCTATGTATTTTAATGATTTATTTAATTTTATTTAAAAATTACGATTGTTAAAAAATTCGACTTTCTTTAGGGAACTTTCCTATTTTTAATAGACTGAGCTAGAATTTTCAGTCACGTTCGAGAATTATAAAATACCTCAGGTGCAGGTCATAGCAAAGTACTATCCAGGACCCAGTGCCGGCACTAGCTGTAGTAAGGTCGTGCCAGTATGAGGGACACGTGGCCGAACGTTGGAGTACCGAAGGACACGGAAACATTCGAGTTTATAGGGCGTAGAGTGAATATGAGGTAGCGTGAGACGGAGTTCTGCTGTGCTCTGGAACCACACTTTTGAGACATAAAAGTTTTAAAACGTTGCCCCACACTAGGAATTTATTCCTGTATCGTGGGTGCGTTGACAAACATATAAACTCACAAACACAAACACCCAGAGCCGGAACAACTATATGTAGGTCATACAAATATATGTTCCGTGCGGGCATCGAAACCACGACACGCAGCGCAGCAGTCAATTGCTCAACCACTGCACCAACTGTGCGCCCATAAGGTGATAGATACAGATATATATAGATAGTTTTGCTTAAAAAAAATATGGTTTTAACGAAGGTTGCTGTATTGTGCTAGTTGCAATTAATAATCCATACTAGCATTATTTGTATATATGTAGCACTGTTTCACTGAAATTTCTATAAATTTCCAAATAACATTGTTATCGAATAATATACTTAGGGATACGCAAAATAATTAGAGAATTCTCTTGACATTAATTTCCAAACTTCATAACTTTGCAAATAAACATCCTACGAGTATGTCAAAGTTATTATTAACTATTGCAAACCACTTTCTCAACAAAATGTAGAGGCTCAAGTTTTCTCCACACACGTCTAAAATTAACAATTAAATTAGAACAAGTAAATTTTGTATAACACAACGATAAAATTCACAGAGAAAAACGCTTTAAGAATAATAAGGCCATGCGTAGAACCAGACCTAACAGTTCTTTATGCTGCTGTCAAATTCATTTTTTTGATGACAATAAGACAAATATTAACTGGTTCTTCGCATGTCTATGCCAAATCAAAGTGAATAAAATAAGGCTGTCTACTCACGGCACGACTGGAACTCGTCCTCGCCCTTCTCGCAGTCGCGCTGATAGTTGCACACCCATAGCGCCGGTATGCACTTGCCCTCGGGACACCTGAACATGCCGCTCGGACATATTGTGTCGCCTGCGGAAAATAAATTGAGTATGAGTACAAAGTATATTTTTTTTGTAGAAGAGGAGACAGTTTGTTAAAAGCTTTGTAAATATAAGTAATGTTAACGTCCCATTTAAAACTAGAAATATACGACAATATTAAATTGGTGTATGGCAATCCAGATTTGTAGATTACACAACACTCCTGAAATATTACAGATTAAAACAAATAAAGAAATAAATAAGCACCAGAAATTAATAAATAGTACAATTATCACACAAAAACTTTTCTAAGTACTAATAAGTATAAAAAATTCAATAAATCAATAATAACTACACACAAAAACAACCATCAGCATCAAAATAATATTCTACGACAAAACAAGTACAGCACAAACGAACGCGTCTTACAGTCGTACGCCAAATCGCACATCTGTCGGATGCTCAGGTAATGTAAATTAGCATATGTCAATTTGTCGTGTTGCCGTCCGAATGGAGTTACCCGTCGCACGTGATTGTCGCGCGTATGTATGGAAACCGTGGATACACATACCGATTTTGTACTGAAGAACACTTTTGGTAGAGATAAGATAGGATATATTGGGAGGCTTTGGTTCAGCAGCGGATATCAACCGTGGTTATATATATTTCATTGCATAAAGTTCCTGTCTTCTGATGTACCAGTAACAGCCTCATTCCCTTTCCAGATTCCAGGTTGAATTGTAGCAACAGAAAGAAACTTCAGAACCTCTTAGAGTGCCGTTATTGTGTTCAGGGTTAATCTTATGCATTTACGTACCGTTCTACTTTAATTTTTATCTAAAGTTAGATAAAATGAAAAAAAAAAAACCGGCCAAGTGCGAGTCGGACTCGCGCACGAAGGGTCCCGTACTTGGTAAATTGCGGTTTACGATTTATGACGTATTAAAAAAAAACAACTGACTAGATCTCGTTCAAACCAATTTTCGCTGGCAGTTTACATAGTAATGTACATCATATATTTTTTTCAGTTTTAACATTCTCTTATTTTAGAAGTTACAGGGGGGGGGACACATTTTATCACTTTGGAAGAGTCTCTCGCGCAAACTATTCAGTTTAGAAAAAAATAATATTAGAAACCTCTATATCATTTCTGAAGACCTATCCATAGATACCCCACACGTATGGGTTTGATGAAAAAAAATATTTTTAGTTTTAGTTTCAAGTATGGGAACCCCCAAAATTTATTGTTTTATTTTTATTTTTGTGTTTAAATCTTAATGAGGTTCACAGAATACATCTACTTACCAAGTTTCAACAGCATAGTTCTTATAGTTTCGGCAAAAAGTGGCTGTGACATACGGACGGACAGACAGACAGACAGACATGACGAATCTATAAGGGTTCCGTTTTTTGCCATTTGGCTACGGAACCCTAAAAACGAGTGAAAACCAGAAACAGTTCCTTTACCTACCTTTTAAGGACTTAACAAGTAAAATTAACAAACCCCCGACACATTTTTATTTCATGCTACATAATTTATCCAGTAGTAGGCATGTTTCGATCAAAAATCTATTTTAAACACGTAATTATGTCACGATATCTTGCGAAAACACCCCGATTTAAACAGTAAAACGCACATAACTTTTGAACGGCTGATTTTTATCAAACATAGCTGAGAATACTCTCGATAAAGTCACCTTTCAAACAAAAACAAACGAAATCAAAATTGGTTCATCCGTTATCGTTTAGAAGCTATGATGCCACAGACAGACACATAAATACACAAACACACAGCTACACATGTCAAACTTATAACACCCCTCTTTTTCCGTCGAGGGTTAAAGTCTTTTTCCGTCGAGGGTTAAAAAGAGAGTTTCATTTGGGAAGTTTCAAAGTAGGAAGGCCGATTTTGAACAGTCTTTCATAGCTGCCCGTTATCACCGCATGGCACCTTCTAAATTATCTCTGTCCCCATAAATCTCAGTGATCGTCTATCTAAAGTTATTAATCACCAATTAACAGTGGAACTTTGACAAGTCCCTGTTCCCAAAACTGAATTGTGGTCAAATATTGCAAAGTTAAATATTCAGAACAGAATTAAGGCAATTGTGAAGACAAGAAGTTTAAAATACGTTTTAAACGAGTCTTGTCTTTTGTGAACTAATATTGGGTATTAGATAGAAAAAGTTAGAATTACTGTTAAAGTTTTCCTTTCAGTTTGGCGACATATTCCACATAATTATGTCACTTATCGATATTGTTCGCAGATGCCATTAGTGGAATAATTAATTATTTAAAATTTTAGTCCATATTTGACATACATGTATGTGCGTGATATCGCCAGCCACCAAAGGTCTACTAGCAGGGAATGGATTTTCTTCGACGAATTTTCAAAGCAGGCTGTGCTAAGATTGTCCCGAACCAGTAAGGACATATAAGTTGATGGTGATGATGATGATCATAATATTCAGCTCCATAATAATCAGCTTCCACGCCATTTATCCGCACGCGCCATGATTACACGCGGCTCCAAAATACGTTTAATTTCTGCAACGATGTAATTATCGAAATTTGTAGTTGAACAAATTAAGGTTCTCAAACAAATCTGTAATTTTAACTGGCTTTATGAAATGCCTCGTTGGTCTAGTGGTGGCAAGTCTAATACTGCTGAGCATGAGGTCCTGGCTTGGTTCGGCTTTGATTCCCCGGTCAGACAAAGTGTTATTATCAAGCCTTTCCAACTGGAATGTCTCTTATCTGTAGCGGCTTGTAGCCTGAACTTGTGCCAGGTTGATGGCTAAACTTTTATTACATGGGACTTAAGCTTGTCCCTCTTTGTCTCAAATTCGACTGGAAAGACCAATTCATAACTATAGTAGTCACAGTGGATCTTTGTGTTTCTGAAGTTGGCTGCAAGTCCCTAAGCAGTTGCTGTTTTTGTGTCAAAGTTGAAGTAGAAGATAGCATTGTATAACTGCTTCTTTCACTATCTCGCTTACTCATGCAGTATACTCGATGAAAAACTGTTTCTTGCGCAGTAACTGTTAATGGTTCGCAGAGCCTAACTTCAGAGACACAAAGATCCGCTGTGACTACTATACATGCATTTACAATCGCAGCTAGACAGTAATACCGCACATCTGTTCGGTTATTTCCCGACTACCCACATTTGGGCATTCCCGGCGCGTCAGACAATTCCGCGCTCATCGGCGATGGAAACAACGCTGCCATTAATTAGAGCGAGTGTCGATTTACCGGAACTAACGAGCTCACGTGAGGCGCTCGCCCCGGCCGGTAGGGGGCGCCACGGGCACGGGAAGTAGGAGGGGCTGAAGTGGACTTTGGAGTAAAGTGTGTTTTTAGTGTATTAGATGGACTTGTTATTGTTTTTTGAGGGGATGAATTGAATATAGTTTTAAAATGATAGATCGTGAGGAAACCAGGACTTATAGTCAGTATTTGTACGAGTAAGTTTGTGCCCCATTGGTGTAATCGCTGCAAGGCGTTCCAGTGCGAGATTAAAATAAATAAATAATAAATACATGATACTTTACGGTTAGTGCTTTAGTTTTAATTTTATTTTGTGTCTTATTGCTTAAGAATAAATTGTATTTCCTCCCGGGAAAGGGCACTGGCTCCTGTAACACAGGTTAATGCCCGACCATAAGGGTCGGGGATGTAACCTTTTTTATGTAAATAAAGCTTATTTTTAATATAGTAAGGGATTAGTATCTATAGAAGCCTATGCGAGATATTTTCTAGGTACAGTAAGGTAGGCTCTATGTCAGTGGTAAGTGTGGTAACACCTTTAGCTGGCCCTAGTTCAATAGAATTTAGGTTTTTTACTACCAATAACTAACGTGCGGGCTGTACCGGAAACAACTATTAATTGTGATGATGTTAAATATTTATTTATCAAAATATGCTTAGCAAATGCATATTTAATACGAATAGCTAAAACTACGAAATACCGTTTGCAAATTGGTGGTTTTAATATCGGCTTAGGTCAACGATTATGGAAACATGATTGGGTAGCTAAATGGCAACACTGGTGGTATTGCCAGGTTTGGACATGGGAATTATTACACCGTTATATGTTTAATTGCAGTTATTAAAGACTTTGCGTTTTCCGACATGGGCATCTCTTACTATGCCTGACATACGGATGTCAAACACGGGCCCTAACATAACACCAACAAAATAAAATACTGGTATGCCAGAATGGAATAGAGAGAAGTGTATGGGGAGCAAGAAGGAGAGACAGAGTACAATTAGAAAAGATTAAAGTAAAAACAAAATTTAAAAAGTTCATGTTGCATGTAACTTATTAAAATGGCGTTGGACCGGATATATGTTGAGAGAAAATAAAGAAAAGTGGACAAGAATAATTACAGAAAGGTTGCCGAGAGGAAGTAAAAGAAGTAGAGGAAGACAGGGAAAGCAATGGAAAGACGATCTCAAGAAAGTAGCAGGTCCAGAATGGATACGGGTAGCGAGGGACTGATTCAAGTGCCATGCCTTTCTTGCAGCTGGGATGAGGACAAAATAACCAGGTGCCGAGAAAATATATAAATAGTACTGAGTGTAGATACGTTATGATCTCACTGTAAAATAAGTATAATGTAAATAGGTTAAGTAACCAGCAATAAAGGCTTATTTTTTATTTTAAATATGTTTAATTAACGTGTGGGTAATCCCTTTGAAAAGGCTGTTACTATGAAAGAAAAAATAAAGCGTAATATAGATAGAGCGTGAGCTTCAAAATAAATGAAAATTGTACAGGAATCCTTTTATGGAGACTAACAGATTTAAAACTGTAAACAATATTAAATGTTTTGTTAATTCATTTCAGTTTCTGTTTATTCGTTTCAAACATAAAGTCGTGCAAAAGTACGTCCTTTTACAAAATTAATAAATAAGGTTAATGATAATTTCATTGAGACAAAAGCACTCAAAACAAGAAATAAAAGTACAAAAGGCCAATGTTTACGAAACAGACAATAATTTACTTTGCGAGCAGAACATAAACCGTCTAAATTATTATAAGATTTCGGCAACATTAAGAGGAAATTAACTTGAAGATAACAAACTTGAAGATTTCTTACAAACTGTCTTCCTTTGTAAGAGATATCCGTATGTCCGTGGATTTTTCGGAGTTTTGTGGGTCCGGAAATTAATATTAAATTACGTCTACAAAGTTTGGCAAAAGATTCAATGTCAGATGATCTCACTTTAGTATATTAACCTAGCTAAGTAGACGCCAATTTGATCTCTAAATTTGTAGTAGGTACAGAAAGTCATTCATCATACACGAGCAATGCTTTCCCAAAATATTTATTCATTTCATTCAAGAACAATGCATATAAATAAACAACGCTTTTGTGCAACCACAGCACATTCAAAAAAAAAAAGAGAAAACAACCACTTAGTAGGTATGAAAACACACTTCACTTCTTCCAAATTATTCAGAATCTTCACCATCGTATTGCTGTACATAAAACGCGAGACTTTTCTTAATAACTGCGGAAACCGCAAATATTTAACTTAAAAGTTGAGTGTTACAGCCTTTTCTCTGAAGCAGGCCTTACGAAGCTTATAAAGTGAACATGATACTGCTTAGTGCGTGTAAGCGAACGCGTTGGGGGAATAATAATGGCCGACCTGGAGAGGCGGGAAAATGAAGAGGTATACGAGCGTTGCTTGTCGATGGATACCACAAAAAAGAGAAATAATATACAAGGTATTGTCATCATTATTTATCAATTTTATAGACAAATTATGAGCATCGAGTCTCACATTATGTCAGTTTTATACCATACATAGGTGAGATACCAATAATGTGTACAATAGGAACGTTAATGATGAATTATTAATGTATGTTGTGGCTCCCGACAGTTTGACAGCAGCAACAAAGCTTTCATGTTCATGGCGATTTTAGGAACTCAACTACTGGGATATTGAATGAGCATCTCATTAGTTTATAATTTCCATTACACGTAAACAAGCTCTGATAACCTGCTATCCAAGAATCTTTTTAACGTAACCTTTCTTGCAACATGAAAATCCAACGCGTACAGCACGCGTCCGTAAAGGTGAAAGGTCGAGTCAGCAATGGCGGCGCCGCAGCGCGGCCAACGTTGAAAAATGGCGCCAATCTCACGCTGTTCGCGCGCCACGCAGATTTGAATTTAGAACGGAGAAAACACCCGATTGATTTACAGCCACATTTTCTAACGGTTTTTAAAACGCGTGTTTTAAAAAGATACAAAAAGTCCACAAAAACTCCGGTATTTCAGGATTAGGTCGCTGATTTATGTGAAATGGTGTGTCGCCTATATTTGTTGGTCCTCACTGTAAAAAAGTTGGTTTTAAAGTTAACTATGCTATTTGATATATATTTATGTACATTTTTAAATATTCCTGAAATTAAGCTCGTTCCCCAAAAAAACCTCCAAGGTAAACAAATTATGTAAATGTTAAAACATTCACCTTGCCGCAGTACAACAAAATTTAAGCTCGAACAGCAGTATCAAACTTCCCAAAAGCATCATTGTAAAATAACGTGTAAAATATCGTTATTAAAACAGGTCTCGGCTAACACAGCCATTATTGCTCTCAGGTTGGGCCGAACCCGAGCCCGACATTTATACTGAAACAATTCCGTCCCTCAGAGAACTTGAAAATTAACTTCTTTACCGTCTTCCTTGTAACGTCGCAGAGTTGTCTTCCAGTTAAATGAAATTCATTGCGCTGATTTAATTTTGCAATGGATTTTTTGCGGGTAGCTAGAAACTTTTTGCTTTGGCGCCCAACGTGGGACCAAGAAAAGTTGTAAATGTAGTAGCGCTGATATGAATAACCCAATAGCTAGAACAGCAAGTAAATTTCCTAAGCACGTCCTATATCACATAACAACAGAATTTCCTCAAGAAAATGGGGTAGCCGAAACTGTGCGAAAGAAAAAACATTAGTAATACATATCAATCGTGGTTACCTGACATAATGTAATGTACCCGGCACACGTACACTCTACCCGCACACGTACCGACATGAAAGCAATAAAGTATGTAATGCGGTACACAATTATGACACATGGTCGGCCAAATTGGTGTGCTACAAGCATTCGGAGTCAAAGAACAGACTTTATTTGGAGTAAATTAGACATGATACTGACGTGTTCCCATTTCGCCCAGGGAAATGTATAGCTGCAAATGTTTCCTTATTGCATTCAAACATTATTGGCCTTTTATTACAATGAATGTTTTTTGGCAGTCCAAGCTTAGTTAACTATGTTATATTGCTCATTTGACAGAGTTATGTAAAATTAATACTCCTTATAATCGACCAAAAGCTTGTTCGTAAATAGCAATATTTCATTACTGATTATTTCTGACGACTTCAAAACGTATATGACCCTATGATTAAAATTATAAACAGTATCTTCACTAAACGCCGATTATGTTGAGCTTTTCCCCAGTTACCTAGAAACAAACTAACTCTACCATTAATTCAATAAGGCGAATATCAATGTAAGTAGTGTCTATTTACCTTAACACCGCCATTTTGCCGTCTCGTTAGTTGGCGGGACCATCGCCATCTTTTATTCAACAGACCGATGAACGACTCAATGTGAACGAATGAACGGCGCGGATTGACGAGCGACACAACCCTATACAACTATCACTTACAGCTAGAACAAACCCTATTTCTAAGCGAATAAAATTGCTTTTTCTGTGAATTTACACAGAAATAGGGTTGTCAATTTTGATGAGCACGGACTTGAAGTAGTTTTATTTGTGTTTAAAGGAGTGTGAATGGCTTAGTTGACTTTATGTGTCCCGTCTATTGAATGAGGTAAAGATGTAAATCGAATCGAGAAGTCAGGTAGACAGTACCAATTTAGCTATGTGCATTTAAATGAAGGTTTTTGGATATGTACTAAAATATCAAACTTTATGGAAATCAGAGGATAATTCTAGTTATTCCAACCATCTATGATCCCATGCAAATTCTGAAGTTGACAAAGGGATTTTCTATTGTCAGACGTTCCTAAGCTGGGTAATAGCGTGCTTTTGGAGTAAATAATGCTCGGAACCAAAGCTTTGCTTTTTCAGTAGCCAATCAGATAATACCTACATTACCTTCTCAAAGTTTCTGTTTTCAAACGAAAGAACTGGGCGAGTTGGGTTTAAATCTTTTTATCGCCTTCCCGATTCTTGGATCGTTAATATCAACATCATAATATTTTGAGAAAGTCGCTAAATATTGAACAAATGTTCGTCACGTTAAACGGTTTGAGTGAGACATCAAACTTTTTATTACGTGTTTACGTCGTTTTTAGGCAATTTTATAGCTTCAGTGATGCCAAAAATATATTATCTATTTGGCCGTTCTACCCTCTTTAAGCCTTCGAATTCCAAAACCTTTCAACAAAATCGTTTATAGAATAGAAAAAGCGAATCGATTTTTCCGTTTGTCTGTTTGTAAAATAAATAAAAATAATAGTTAATAAAAAAACTAAAAAATACTCTTTAATAGAAAACCAAACAAAAAAGTAGAAAAAAAGAATAAATTTAAATTAAGAATAGTGTGATAGTACAATTTACCATTAAAGCGTGTTTTTTAGTTTTTAATCGACAATTTATTAATGCAATTACGTCTCTGTGATGGGAGTGAGTAATTTAACTAAAATTAAGCCATGCGCATGTCTTAGCACGCGCCTTGGTACTTGGCAAAAAGATACTACCTACCGGAAATCGGATATAAAAAAAACGCTAATCCTGAAAATCCTGGTAAGAATAATGGGACAAAGTATTTAAATTACTGCATTGTCATCGGTCCTTGATAAGTGTGCAAAGTTTCAAATTAATCCGACGTTTTGAAGGGGGTCAAAATCACGTTCAAAGATTCCGTTACATAGATACATACATACCAAGCTAATAAAAGCGTGTTTGAATAGATAAACATCTTTACTATATTTTTTCGTTTTTAAGTTACACGGAGACTGGAATCTAGTATTTTATTTATGCCACAAAATCAATAACTGCATTGTCTTCCTTACTTTAGAATTACTAATTTCTGTTATATCATATATGGTTTTATAGCCTATTAAAATAATCTTATAATGCATGTTCCTACATTTTGGGCCTTGTTCCAGTAAAATATATATATATTTACTAGCTGACCCGGCAAACTTTGTTTTGCCATAAAAAGACCAAACATTTATCTACCCTACCTTACCCTACCTACCCTACCCTACCCTACCCTACCTACCCTACCTACCATACCCTACCCTACCCTACCCTACATACCTACCCTACCCAATAATAAAAATAAAAAATAAATAAAAAATAATACTATCTCTCAAGTTGGATCGAACTGCACATGGTGTGCGAATTTTATTATAATCGGTTAAGTGGTTTAGGAGTCCATTGAGGACAAACATTGTGACACGAGATTTATATATATTAAGATGGAGTTTCTTGTGCTTCTCCATAACAAGCTACTTTCCAAATGCACGGTAGAATCAATTTTTATTCCATGTAAATTTTAATTGTGACATTCAAAAGTGTCGTTTGTTGGCCTAGTTGAAATATAATATCATTGTATTTTGTCTTGTCTTTAATAATATTGTCTTTTCAGGAGCTTTTAATTTTCAAGAAATTCTAGGAAATGGAAATAGGACATACAGTAAGTTGCTCTTAATTTATCACATTTTAGAGCTTTTCACTTTACAACGCAAACAGGGCTATTGTAATGTTATAGTTAAGACTTGAAACCATAAAGTGCCATTAATGGCTTCTACAATCCTAACTTGCTGAAGTAAAGAGGACCATAACCGTTAGGCAGTTAGGTTGTATTTCCTGGTACCGTCGAGGTAGTTAACCTAGAAGAACTAAGTACTAATTCAGCTCCTAACAATTTGACACACAAAGATTCTAAGTACTCTTTAGAAACCGTAAATATCTGACTGACGGAGATATCTGGAGAGGTCAACGAGTGGGTGGTGGAGACAAATATATTTAAGGACTAATTTATTTTATTTTTATTATTCTTATTTTTTATTAATTTGTAGAAAAGAATTAAAATAGAATAGAATAATAAGTATGTAGAAAACAGAAAACAATAAGAGCTTTAAATTATAAACTAGCTTTTTATATCGGCTTCGCCCGCAGTTAAGTCGAAAGTCATCCCAAGGGAACATAGGTAGGTACTCCCGGGATAAAAAGTATTTATCTTAATCTAGGACTACTCGTATGCCAAGTTTTGTTTTAGTCTGTTCAGCCGCTATGACATGAAAAGGGAACACAGACTGACGGAATTACTTTTGCATATATAATATTAGTGTGGACTAGAGGTAAACATAGAATTCGATTATCTTTTCAATTAAATTTCTTGGAATTAAATGTAAATAGGTTTTAATGCAAATTTTAAATGCAATCGCATGAAAGATATAGACTACACGATGTTTTTATGTATTTTTGCATGCACATCCTATTAAATGCTAGAAGTTATTGCAGGATATTTATTGTGAGTTCTGCCTACCTCTTAGCACTCAACCTTTTGCTACTGACTTTTAATTTAGCTAACAAAATAATTTGAATGTTACTGCTCTTTTAATAAGCCCGCGCAGGATTCCTTAGAGCGCATCCTAAGACTGTTAAAAATCTTGTGTCGGGTGTACAAAACTTATTATATCTAGTAATAAAAAAAAAAAAATTCTCTCTAAAGTGAGTTCCAAATCGGTTTTCGAAGAGTATTTCCTATATAATTTTACTTCGCTCTTCCGAAGGTTATTATTACAATAAGTACTTAAGGTTTTGAAAATAGCATAAGACTGAAAATGATTTAAAGATACTTCAAATATAAGATAATTCATAAGAGGAACCAAAAAGCCATTAAAAACGTTCGACTTCGTAAAATTGTTCCTAATTATGACCCCTCGATTGAATAATCCTTTAATGGAACTGCAGTGGTCACCGATAACAATCGAGGAGGTCGCTAATTGCCTCTCAGCACTTACCGAAGAGTCCCTGAGCTCCTGAGCAGGGGCGGCCTTAACAACTGCGAGGCTCCGGGCAGGCGGCAAATTATTGCGAGGCCCTTGTCCTTTTTACAATGTATGTGATAATAGCAGAGAAATGCAAAGCTTGGCACTTATGCATTGCCATTGGCAAAACTTAGCCAGCTTTATTTTATTGTTTCAAATAACTGTTTGCTAAGGATTAAATAAAGTTTAAGACGACGACTAACGCCAACGACCTTGAGGGAACAAAACGCGCCCTCGTTTCTCACCCGCGCGACCCAAAATTTAGTAGTTTTTTGTACTTTTGTTATTATTCTATGATTTAAAAAAAAAAAGCTTCAGATCAAAATGTAGATAATTAAATTGTCTTTGATATGGTGTCGATTTTATTAAAATACGCCCAGCGGTTTTGTTGTGATTGTCTTTTTTTGGTCCGTTTTAGACATAACTTTACAAATTAATTACACTATGTTATACGAATAAAACTCAAAATTTGCTCAGATGAAATTATTAAGAAAATGGTCTAATATAACATATATTTTTTTCAATAAATAACGACTAGCCGTTTAGACGTGATTCTCATTTTAAAATCAGCTACTCAAGGGAATCGGCGCCTTAACTTGTATTTTTTGGGTTGTCGCGCGAGGCCCCTGCAAGAGCGAGGCCCCGGGCGATTGCCCTATTCGCCACCCACTAGGGCCACCACTGCTCCTGAGCTCCCGGCTCCCGATTGCTATCGGATTGTATCTTCCCGCTTATGCGCTTTCTGTAATGAGCGGCCACTGTTGACTTTGTTTCAAGTGCCGCGGATTCGTTTTAAAGAGTTTGCGATTAGTTTTTTTGTGTTGTTAATTGTGTGTAGATTATAATCTACCTGAACTAATATTAAAAATAGATAAAATTGTTTGTTTGTTGGAGATAATTTCTGAAAGTTCTCCGATTGCAAAATTATTTCGTGTCGCTGGCACGACACATACCTATTTAGATTTGTTCAGCCGAAAACTTTGCCAATTTTTTACTTTACACTAATGATGTATCATACGCTTGTCGACCACAAAAGATTCCAGTGGGTTGAAGTGTCCGAGTTACTTCTCGGCCCCTCCGCAAGATAAGATCATACGCTTCTCACCCCTGGCAAATGTAAAGGTTTTGTGGGTCTTAAATGACCTATCATTTAAGAAAAGCCGCAACGGAAGCTAGTTTGTGAACAATATGTTTTTTTGATAACATTTCTTCATTGTTTAATTGATAAGGCTCCATTCAAGATTATTTTTTCAAATATACAACAATTCCCAATCCTCAAATTGAAGTGGTAACGTTCATCCTACAGCCAATGACTTAAAGTTTTGAAGACGGAAGGAATCATATTTTCATGCCAAATAAATATACTCAAATTCAAAGTACCGTATGGACCGAGAAATGAAACTGAAAAGATTGCAGAAGTGCTCGATTTGTTTCAGGCCCCTAGGCTATCGCCTGTCGTCACAGACTGAGTTCCTTTCTATATTCCCAGGAAAGACTGACTTGAGTACTATGTCATCGGAAATAGGAAATGCTTTATTTTTAAAATAAACGTACGTACCGTCAGAAATCAAAGGACTTTCCCAACTGTCATTAATTCAAAACTTAAAGCATTCTCGTACATATATCCCCGAACTGTCAAAAACACGTATGGTGTAGATAGCAGTGGTATATAAAGGTATATAGTTGATGGCGAGGCACTCGTCGGCTGATAAATGAGGCATATCAACATTAAGGAGCGCGCCACAGGTGGTGACGGAGACCAGCGCTACCCGAGCTGAGGCAAGAGCGTCCTATTTATACGTATTAATTAACATTTTCTATGAATAATTCCACAGTCTTGGCGTAAGTTTTCCAAAAGGGCAATAGTTTTCAATGTTTTACTCCTCCAAGAAGATTGGTTTTAAAATAAATAGCGTCGTATTGTACAGTTAAACGTTAGAGGTTAAATCGAAAACGTTGCGGCTAACGGGATTACTTTATAGCAACTTAAAAAAAGCAGAGCAAGATTAAAACACGAATTTTCGGCTAGATTGCGACATTTTTGGAAAAATCCGTGGCGGATTTGGAATTTATAGAGGCACCAAATTCCCAACACATTGACAGCATTTTCGTAGTAAAAGCCTGGGGGCGGCGCAGTGGAAGTGCGAGCCTCCAACGCTCCGCCATGTTGGCGGAAGTTCTGGAAACGCGGGAAGCGTTACCGGCTTCCGCGTCGACGCCCTTCCGGCTGCACTCGTTATTACCAGCTGGTACAAGGGCGAGGCCGAAGGGTTACTGCTAACATTATAGTCTTTCGGATCACTTTAATGTGTTGGACCGACTTGAAGTGTTTCCGTCAAGCGCGCGAAATATTAAGTAGGCATCGATTTTCGCTCTGTCCTTATTCAGGATGGTTAAAGAAAAAAAGAATAATATTCAGGACAGTTTTGGCAGTTATAGAGCGGTCTGATTGGGCGATAGCTTTAAGAAGGTATGCAATAACTGTATTTAGCTTAAAATGGTTTCATCTGTAGCGCCTTAAAACTGATTTATCCGGAACATGATGTCTCCGTGTATAAATAAATGGGAAAATAAAATAGAGCCATAAAGTGTTAGCTGCTTATCGTGTCGACGTAAAGGCAGCTGTAAAAGATAAGTGCTCGGAGCGGGGCAGCAGAAGCCACCTATAGATGCTCTTTGCCATACTTGTACTTAAAGATGTGATATCATCGGTACAGACGCTGCTTTCAGATTACTTGAGATTTCTAGAAGTATTCATTTTAACTGACACAAGTCTTTGATTTCTTACTTCTTTTTGATGGTGAGATGTTTGATCCATCATTACAGTAACACATGCTATCAAAAGCTAAATTAGTTTTTGATTATTGTATTGTCTTTGATAATTGTTTTCATGACTGACCCAAAGTCCCAAAGTAACAAAATAGCACTTCTGATGAAATAATACCACTTCTGATGAATTATCGTGGAGGTGTAGGTACTAAGTTTTTACTGATTGGAAACCATATTTTCATGGAACAAAATGATGAATAATTTTCATATGTTATAAAAGGTTATCTCCATCGCTTATAGCTGGCACCGCATCCTCCAGGCAGCGTCGGTCGCGCGTCGTCGGCAAGGATACTAATTTATGTGCGATTGTTCACCGACGCGATACGATATCGCCTCGCCGTGATTTTCAACCGCGCCAAAAATAAATACAACGCGTTGAAAGAGTTCATTCCTTTTAATTTATTTCCCTCCATTCGCGGGTAGTTTTAAAAAGCTCGTGTTAAGTAAATACTTGTTCTGTTAGTTTCAAATTTAAATTCTGTTAATAATGGAACGTTGGCGGGATTAAAGTTGGGACATGAGCTTTGAAGGTTTATTGATTTAAAGTTGAAGTTAAATTATGGTACGTAATAACTTTGATTTATACACCTAAGGCATTTTAAATACTCTCTCCTAATATTTAATACCTAGTTGGAACAGTCTGACATGATAAAAAAAGAAATAAATAAAACCATTTATTTGTCACATGCCACTAGAGCACACAACATAAAAAGAAAACTTAAAACTAAACATCGATAAAAAAGAGAAAAAATATATCAATACAATATTGTGTGCCCCACGGCTGCACCAAATGGGACCAGTTCAGCAAAATGTCGGGCAACTAGTGCCCGACGCTGGTTTTCAACTGGACCTGATATCACACTACTTAAAATACAGTTTGACAGACACAGAGATGTAATTAAAATGACAAGGGCTCTCTAACCTAACCTAAATCCAAGAAATACTCGAAAATGGGACTTAATTAGTTTGACGGCTGAATATTATCGTTGACCTTATTTCTGCACTCCAGTCGAATTGCCCAGCGCTAGTGTTTATAAAGCAGTTTATATTTCTGGCAGAGCTCCGTGGGCTCTCAGGTGGCCGAGATAAGGACAGTAATAGAGCACCTAATTTCCGAGTGTCGTTTCGCGCCAGACGCTCGCGCCATCTTGCAGACTAGTTATAGTCTGTGGAAGTTCTCTCAGGCAGGATAGGAAACAATAAATGTGATGGTAATAAGGGTTTGAGTAATTGAGAGTTAAAGACCTCAAGTTTTTCTAAAATGTAGGTACGGTATTAAATTGGTGTACAAAATGTAGGTACTGAAATATATATATTCACATATTGCAGTCCGTACTTACTTTATAAAACTCACAGTAGACTACTCAACGGTAAGAATTTCAACAAGCTCGTTGAATACTCATAAGATGGAAGACAACGGGAAGGGGAATGTAGAAATAACTCACTCCAATAAATGAGAAATAAGTAGCGCCGGTTGCGTTACTCATATTGCACAGCCATAATAATGTAAGAATGAGAAGTAATGGCGCCCAACGCGGGACCAGCGCTGCGCTCTAGGACACTTTCATTATTTTCGTATTAAGGCCTTACATATAAATTTGTAAGGTAATTTTCAAGATTCAACACATTATTCGTTATTGGGGCATTCTGGCGCAGAAAAATGTTGACGATGTAATTGGCGCCCAGCGTGGTACTTGAGTATCTTTCTTATTATACGTGAAAGTAAAATGACCTTTACATATACATAACACAACACATTTTTGGGGACATTGTAGTGATGATTTCATTCAGATAAGGAAAACATCTGCAGTATTCGAAAATGTATGTAGGTATAGGTACTTTAGTTTGGCAATGTCATCAACATAGCAGAAAAAGGTTCAAATTCAGGGTCAATCTCATTACGAAGTTCACACTGCCGTCGTCCGCAGAGGCTCATTTTAGAGAAAAATATATGAAAATGTGAAAAATCCGCTAGATCAGTGTCGACGGTCGTCGCCACTCGCCACTCACGGGAGTTATCAGGTGGCAGCCGGAGATGCCAGCGTTATCTCTGTTATCTGTGTTTTCAATCCGCTCGAATGAGGCCGAGTTATGATTTCGTTGTTCAGAGAGGGGGTGGTACTCACAGGAAAATGTAGCGGAGCTGAATCGTGATAAAAGTTCACAAGGATATTTATTACAAAGGAGATGGCTCAAAGGACCTTGCACGTATGATGCTTGTTCAATGGTTTTCCAATAAAGTATATAAAAGCTACATAATAATGATACGAAATCGATGGCTATAATTTATTTGAAGACTACATATTTCTTTAATTATCACATGTGATCTTCTGGTTGTGAATAATATGGTTATAGTCCGTCGTCATTATACTTGTTCCTAAGATTCATTGTAAGATCCAATGATATTCTAGTAAACAGATACGTTATACACTCACAAAACAACCGAAAAAAGTGTTCCGCACATCAGCGACAGCATACATACACACATTTCATTCATCTGACATTTCACTACAAGTCGAAAGGGATGGCTTGATAAAACCAACAAGAAAAAAAGAGACAGCTAGTGTTTGTCACTTGCGTGTGAATGTAAACAAACATTATTCTGGCCGCCAATGTTTTTTTCTTTTTCTAACCTCCAATTGTCAGAATATTAAGAAAAAAATATATTGTAAATTGAGGTGTATTGCATATTACTTTCTAAATACACACGATGGCATTTTTTTAATTTTGTTTTTGTTTTAACAAAGCGTATCGCTCTTCGCCATGCGTGACAACGACTAAAGACTATACGTCCCAATTAGGACGTATTCAAGTCTTCACAATGCACGCGCTCATAACATATCTGTTTACTAGAATATCATTGGTAAGACCAGAGTCATGCAGCTTCAGTCTTGCAATATTGCTGAAATGGATCTTATTAGCGCAGTCGTGAGGCTCACACTATGTTGATATGGAAGACCTTTTATAATTTATTTTGTTTGAGTGTGCCCTATAGAATGTCAAATAAATATTTTCTTTCTTTGTTCGAAACATCATAGATAACTTAAAACTTTTGGCAAGCAGTTGAAGTTTTTCTTAGGTACATGACATCAGTCTTATATTGGATCATATTTTCGATACCGCCATCTCTCATACATTACACCGTCTGGCGCAAAGAGTGGTGAAACAATCTCGTAGACAACACAATAAATTGCGTCGCGTCTCGTGGGGATTGTTTTTAAATTTCGTTACACAAACACCGGCTCCGTGTCGCACGCCATATGAGACAGAGATACCCATATACGAAGATGAACAAGTAAGAAAGAGAGAGACGATTTTCTTTTGTACATCACGTGTTGAAA
The DNA here is from genome assembly GCA_949775005.1 of Orthosia gothica. Classification (NCBI taxonomy): domain Eukaryota; kingdom Metazoa; phylum Arthropoda; class Insecta; order Lepidoptera; family Noctuidae; genus Orthosia; species Orthosia gothica. The sequence continues at coordinate 861,273 of OX459069.1, forward strand.
GCGAACGAACGTAACTCGTATTACTGTAGTTAGGAGACAGCGACGCGTCAAAGCTTTCGTGACGGGGTGACGAGATGGGATGACGCTTTTCAAATTTGTTTTTGATTCATACACATTGATATTTCCAGTGAATTTGCATTTGAAATGAATGTGCGTTTGATGAGCAGACACGACTTTTACTTTTGTTTGCAGAGATTTGTTTTTATTCTGATTTTTGTGCTCGTTAAAGTTAGATTAGCACTGTCTTTCGAATTTCCATTTGTATTGTAAATAAAGAAAACAACCTGGCCTTATTTCTTTAATTACAGTCTACTCTATCTATGAGAACTAAATTTAAAAAATCGTAGTAAAATGTCTTTGAGAGCGTGTCTCAACTTCAAAAGTTAATGATATCGGGCGTCATTCTCGTCTCTCGGTAATTCGATCTACGTTGAGGCGGTGACGCGCCAAGTTTGCTCATCGATCACAAATTGAATTGTTCATTTAATAGCTCGCCGCCACAGCACAGAGAAATGGAGGAGGATTTACTTTTACCACGAGAAATTAAACTTGCTTCGGAAAGCCACTGGAGAAAATTAAGAATTTCATTTTCGAATTAGTGGTTCAATTCTTGAAGTCTATTGAGCAGCTATTTCTAAAACTTAACATTAGTTAACTAAGTTTATCTGGCTTTCTTGCAGTTACTACGAGATGTGTTAAAAGAAAAGAATTAATATAATCATCATGAAAATATTTCTCTGTTTCATGTTTTCTTTCTTTCGCCCTAACTATGCCACAGACAATTTGGAACAGCATATCAAATGCTTACCAACACAAGCATTTGATATGCTGTTCCAAATTGTCTGTGGCATAGTTAGGGTGCCAAAGTTAGATGAAGTTAATAAAAACCACTGCATTAAGACCGCTTGTCACTTACTTTTTAACAACGTCATCATAATATCATCTGAAGTTAATTAAGTTTTAAAGGATTTTCTTTATAATTTGATTTAAAAATCGTGGGTGATTTTTAATATTAATTAAGTGAGAAAATGCTTTTGAAAGCAAGTTTAAGAATGTTGAAAGAGTGTTGTGTCTTCAAGAGTACAAATAATAGTCGCAACGTTAGAATCTTGAAAAGTAAACCCTTGAAAACTTTTCGTAGCAAAGAGCTTTGTTGGATACTGAGAAGAGTTGACACGTGTATAAAAGAACTCGAAATATGTTTGATACACGTGTATGAAAGCCTCCAAAAATGTAGCAAATATAAAAAAAATATCCAATTCTATCGATAATATTAAAATATTGTGTGTTTACATGAACATTATAATCTGGCAACATAGGTTTTTTTTTGACAGTTTTGTTTGAATTGCATGTTATACATCAAAGCAATGTACACGAAATAAATTATGAGCGCCCGAATGAATCGATAGTGATTGCAAAAGGTTTGATTAATTAAAACGTGTCGATTCGTCGACCGGCCGCAGCAAACGCAAGCATTTATTAACAAACTTTAAATTACAAATGCTGACTAAACCACGTGGTTCCGTCTGCTGCAGGTAGTGTCCGACCGAACCTTTGGCTTCGGTTTCGGCGTTAGCTTCAGCTGCCTTCGGCCAAAACTTCGGCTTCAGCCAAAATGGGCCGAAGATTTTTAGTAAGTGCAGAAAATGAACGAACTGTTACGAATAAGCGAGAGTGCGGTGGAAGAGATAAAAGGGGCAGAGTCATACTCCATTAAACGGGCCAATAGCCATCACTAAAAAATAGCCACATCTAACACAAAATAAAAACGTTGGCAATATTGAACTGAATTTCTTAGGGTTATTCGACTATCGGCTTCGAGAAGGTTCAGGTGACAGCAAGCAAATCGGCTTCGGCGAGAAATTGACCTTTGGTCGGACACTAGCTGCAGATTTAACATTTTTAATTACCGGTTAAAAACGTCAGCGTATGTAATGGTTTCCAAATAGTCGCACAATAAGAAGTTATCGAGGTGGATGAATAATTGGACGAACGACGGGAATCACTTTGTGAGGATTTCTTTGTACGATTTAGGTAACGCATTCGGTTGTAAAATTAATATTAGAGATGACACTAAGGATCGTAAAACTCAAGCAAACCACGCTCTGCTACCAAATGTTGAATACAGGCCTACGGATCACGAAGCCAACAGCCGAACACTGGGGCCCATAGCAATATTGCGGCTCTTGGATCCTATCAGCTCTATACCCGCGACACCGCGATTGCGCAGCAGTGGAAAGCTACAAACCCCTAGCTTTCCGCTGCTTAATAACCGTTTCAATACATTTTTATTTTACAACCCTGAATATTAGGTGAAAATTCAAGTATATTAACAAGGTACCTACAAAATTCTACCCCATTTAATAAGGTCAAAAATATTCGAACCCGTCTATCATCATTACCGGTCATTGGACTTCCACTTACCTGCCCTCGATGGGATGGTAATGTAAAATTGAAAAGGCCTCATCAATAAAAGTGTCAATTCCCATCTATTATGGGCGACATTTAAGCCCATAACTCGACGGAACCCATCGCCGTATATCAGGCGAGGCCTCTTGAACGAGCAAATAGCCATAAAAAGTATTCAGATCACCCCCATATATCTTGACTAGGATGCTGTGACTTACGGGGTAAGTGTTAAGTGCAAAGAAATAAAAAAAATGTAACAAGAGTTTTTGCGTTTCAACTATTTTCAGAAAAAAATGGGATTCTATTAAAAAAAAATCACTTAGGTTTAGGGGTGCCACAAAAATCAATGTCAAATCATTTATTTATAGACACTTAAACGGAAATTTGAATGTCAAGAATTATAGTTAAAATAATATAAGCAATACCTATGACCTATTTGTTAAATTAAAATGTACTCGTTTGAAATATAATACAAACGGACCAATGTAAAATATGTGCATTGCAAAATTTAAAATTAATTTTTCTAAGTAAATGTTATTCCTACAGTGTGTCAAAGCATCCGTCTTGCCCGCATCTCCTATAAAGCCAGTCGACGTCGCTCTCAACTTGGGCTCGTCGACTGCAATGGAACCCTTTCGCATTTATTACGCACGCTCTATTTATTCCATCGACGTATTTATAAGGCAGTTGAAATCGACTGCCTTGTTTGTATACTGCAAACATGACTGTTTCAATATTTACGGGTAATATCTCTTAAAGCAATAATTGGAAGACTGCAAGTTCGTTTACATAATGCGGGCAAATATATTATTTTCTCTGTGGAAAGATAAAGCAAAGCTGTGGGTTCGGAGAACAATCCGTGGATTCTGGGAACAAACTGTGGCATTTAAGAAGTTTTTATGAGTTATTGCTTCGCCTGAAGAGACAGAAGTTTTCTAAGAATTTATTTTCAATTTAAAAGCCAAATATTTTTCACATCTTTACAATTGTATTGGGCTCTCAAAGGGACCTTTGTCTGTTAAATCTTCAGCCTCCGAAAATTTAAACATTTCCGTTTCCGGCAAACTGCACGTCCCTCCACACGGACACGGCCTGGACACGGCACGATTCCGAGTCGACCGTCGATGGGACGGCCAATATTTGCGCACCGGGTTAAGCCTCTCGCCGCTCATAGTGGTCACCAAATTGATTTTGGTGCAACCAGCGATATATTTTTAATGTATGCTGTTTGCGATTGTGAGAAAATGTTGTTTTGCCAGAATAACGCAAATCTTTGCAATAAGTAAAATAATTTATCGGCCGCATCAATCTATTGTCGAGCTATAAGCGAGTTTTTACTCGTGCTCGATCGCGTTAACGTAAACGTTAATTAGTATTGAAACTGGATAAGCGACGTCATATGGGGAAACCCTATTTTTGTAAACATAACGCTATCGAGAACGTTAAAAACCTCGTAATAAGACAGACTCTTTTAAAGAGTTTAGCTGCGTGCAAAAGTGAAAAATTCAGGGCATGTTTCCGCAATTCAATTCACTGTTAACCCACTGCACAAACAGTAACAGTAAGTAAATAACTCCTGAGGTGCGATAAGGAACAAAAGGAGCTCCCGCCGAGTAGCAGTTTATAAAGTGGCGATTACGTGAGGTCCGCAGATAAGCCAGGCCCTAAGGTCTGCATGAATTACGACACTTTTCTACCACATAAATCTAAAGGTCTTAGAATAATACCTATTTTGTTTAAGTGATAAATTGCGTATAGTTTAAAACAACGATTGAAAAAATAAAGCGAAATTTTGTTGTATGTATACTGTTAAAATTGGAAGAATTCATGAGCTAAAATTCAAAAGATAAGAATAAAAATTACTTAAAATTATTGCCTTAGTTCACACGGCCTTAGAAAACACAATAGCACAAAAGATCCCGCAATTATCTTAGAACTAATTATTTTAAAAGTGCCAAACAATCTAGAGTTTAACTAAGATCTACACACACACACATTTAAAACTTAAAAAAGGTCACACATTAAATCTACAAGACACACACTAATACAGAAATATTACAAAATAACCCAAACTAGAGAAACAGTGCAAGTTTGAAGTGAAACTCATTTGTATGGAGATATAAAACTAACAGGCAAATGTGCTGATGTCCGGGGCCGGGCAAACCCGCAGGTTTCCAATATGCAGCTGCCAAACCGTCACATTGAATTATTCAAACCGTTTCTTTCACATATCAAGTTCGTTTTTTGTGCAGTTCATGAAATAGGATTAAAAAATAGAAATACGCAAACAAAACTGTTTTATAGACCCTACACTTTATTTGTGTTTGGGATCGTGAAAACACTACGGTAGATTAAAGATAAACAGTTTTATTTGCAAACACTACACAGCTAGTTAATAAAAAAGCAATTAGAATATACGCAAGACCAGACACAAAAAAAAAAACTTAAAGTAATCAAAAACAAACAGCCCCTAGACAAAATACGAAAAATACAGAATTATAAACAAAATCGCTTCGCAAATGTATAACCCAATACAAGTACAGTGAACAAACAAGTACAAAGGCGAGCTACCAAAGAAAAGAACACAAACAGGCTCTCTAGCGCCCTCTACCCACGTACCTTTGAAACGAATCTTTTTAAGGAATTGCTTAGGCAAGCGAGGCTTCATACGCCCCGTCCGTCCTGGAAACATACGCCAATGCTCTAATATCAAACTTTATCAGAATATGGGTTTATTTTGCTGTTTTACCTAATAAGACTAGGCTTTTGGGTTCACTGATTCATTAAAAGTACCTAAATATGGATAATTCCTGGGTAAAAATAATAATGCTATTTAATCCGTCACTTAGATCATTAAAAAACATTGACTACCTATTTTTTCTTTATCAAATCAATAAAATTTGGCGCAGCAAAGTTCAGGAGTCGCTTATGACGTCACTTTTGAGTAAATAGCGTACTAAAACGTGAGGACACGCGAAATTTCAACGCACTGTATCGTCGTTATTTTTGTTTACTTGACAAAAGAAAATACGAGTCCAATTTTTTATTAATAATCCCTATTGTCGACTGTCATTATTAGACACCTTTTCGGAAAAGCATGGCTTTGCACTTCCGTACTTCAGAAAACGTGTGTGATATGCCATTTATCTTATTTTTTTATGTTCACGTCAACATTATTTCCGAAAGATTACCTACAATAATACAAAGCTACAGCTTTGCTAAAACCACGATGTTTTCATAAAACCGTAATGTTTCGTTCATTTCTATAAATAAGTATTAAACGCAGAGCTGTCAAGAACATTAGATTGCTGAAAACATTAAAAAATAAAAACAAAACCTCGTAGCTTTATCCCCTTTTGTAAATATTTTGAGTAGGTATTTTGTGTTCCAAATCATACGTAAAACAAAATGGCGGATTTAAAATGCCGTCAGGCATTAAGACGTCAACTCGCAAAGCTTATAGAGTAATGCTTTAAGCCATGGAATCGGAAGACAATTTAATTTTAATCTAATCGAGCCGAGTCGCGAGATCGAATGCGTCTCGTGATAATCCAGGTATTAAAGATGGCACTGCCTTGAGACTTTGTTTACGTTATTTTGATTCAGAGAATTGAGCTCTTTATTCCTTCTCTTATTATAATTTGTTCTTAGCCTTGTTATTTATGCCTAGACTTTTTATAATTTCTTAATTAAGCATTTATTTCCATTAGCACTTTGGAAATTGATTAGCTACACTGGTAATTCCAATGTTACCAATAGTTAGGTCTTAGTAACTATTTTAGAACTCATCTTATTATAGAAAGGCTTTAAGCTGGGTTTCTTTTAACTATTCATGAAGCTCGTACCATATCTTCAATTTTACAATCTCCGTATTGCTTAAATGTATGTAAAACATTTTACGGGTAATCCAACCCTTGTTGCTGCTCTTAATAATCCTAAGAGCGCGTAAAATCCTAGTTTTATGTGATACCTGATGATCCTACTTAATATTTAGAAGCAGGGTCCGTCTCACGCACCGAGCGACGCGCCGCGACAAATTTTAATATAATTACTCAATTTCATAAGCAATTTCCATGAAAATTGAATTTATTTTTGCTTCGTCAACGTAAATTTATAATTTTGTGTTACATGCCAGTATTATGCGCATAAAAGGACCAAACTCGATTTGTTAAAACGTAGCGCCATAGCGTGTTGACCACAGATAATGTAAATAGGTATTTGTGAAACAATGTTTTAATTAAAATATTTTTAAATTACGCGTCAAAAATTTTAATATTGAATATTTCCCTTTTTAGTCTCAGTAACCACTTCATCAAATATATTCTGTAGGAAAGCTTTAATGTAGATGTAGAAAAATATGCTTACGAACATCTTCGTCTGGAATCGGATTACAAGCCGGTTGGTAGTAGCAATAATTTTCCGACGTATTTCCATTTATCCTCGAAATCATATGGTTTTTCCTTCTCCGCAAAAACTTGCTGGTATCATTTCCGTAGTAAAAGTAGCGTACTAAGCTTAAATACATTATCGATTCAATCGGTGATCTGTTAAGCCTTTTATAACTTGTAAGTTATTAACAAGAGTCGTCGAAATTTTGTCTTTCAAACTCTTCACTTTGCAACAAGAAAATGAAATCAAATGGCACTAAATTATTAACAGCAACTTTTTCTTTACAAATCCTCACAATAGCTACAGTTTGCAGATTAACTCGGCACAAAGTCTGCGAAGAATACCGTCCTGCTTAATTAATAAGCAAATAATTAAGCATTCAAATCCTCGCGTTAAGGCGGGATGGTATCGTTCAATATTAACGATGGCGTCGAATTAGCCGCGTCGCGTCGAGCGAGGCTCAAATATTACTCTAATCTCCTCTCGTTTTCAGATGTGTATTGTATGAATACGTATGACGCCTATTGTTGTTCAACATTGTTGAATATTCATTGTCAATTGCAGATATTTGCCTAGAATTAGCTGGGCGAGGTTCTTTATTAAACGTTTTCGGGGTAACTCTCAGTTTGTTTAATTGAAATGGAACCAAAATTATCTCTCTTTTACAGGCGTCCACCTGTATTGCAAATGCGAATTAAATATTTCCTCAAAAGCCTAACATTAAAATAATTTACTGCATAATCCTCTCGAGATGGTCAGAAATGCTCAATAAATTCAATTTTTATGGAAATCCAATTTGTACGTTCCACATTAAATTGTGAAAAGCTTTTATTTGTAGAAAATTTTCACGTTTGTGTCAGCAAAACTAAACAGTTTAATATTGTGGTGTAATGTCAGCAACTTGTGAATATTTCTGTACAACAATAATATTATGTTCCCACCGAAACTTACTTAGTACCAGGAAATTAGCACTCCAAACATACCAGAATATTCTGGAACCTTCCATTTGCCTGTCGCTGTCAGAAATTGTAAATAAAATGAATATTAGGGCATACTATATTTACATATTCGCCGTGGCTAGTCCTTTAAATTATTTGAGCGTAAACTGCGACTCTCTGGCGCGTACCTGGAACAAAATGGAGAATAACATTAGTTGACAGTCGGACCTGTGCATAATTATGTTTTGTAAAATAAAACCTCATGTTTCAGCTACTTTTGGTTTAAGAATAACGAGTTGAATTTCATGAATATGTCACCGAATGATTACACCGGATGATGTAAAATTTACGTGTTTGCACACCAAAATTAAAATGAAATCGAAATGTTTGATTCACAATTTATCGAGAGTTTATTGGTCTCGAGATAGTTCATAAACTTTGAGTTGCAATAATATGGAGTCAACGCCTAACTTGAATAAAATGTAACTATACAATTCATTATAGGTCTCATATCAGAAGACGTCTTTCAATTACGATCAAACCCTCCTAACAATGGCCACAGAGATAGTGGAAGTCATGAAAGTGCAACAAGATGCAATATGGCGACACTCGACTCGTCTCAAGCTGGCCGCAATTTGAGAGCCGTCATAATACCGACGGAGGACCAAATTACACTTTTGATGCGACAGAATATTTTCACTGCCGTTTCAGTGAGGTACTAGGAAAAGTTATGTCTTATAGAACTGTGATATTATAAACTAGATTAATTTAAAAGTTATAGCATATAAAATGGAACTTCCCTATCAATAATTTATTTTATCTTATTATAATTACAAATGTGTTAGTCTGGATGTTTGATAGTCAATGAAGCCTCAACGGCTTCGGATTTGGATCTACTTTTTAGCGTGTCGATCACAAGTATAAACTCTACTTATTTAAATCCCTTGCCTGGCCTTTTTTTTGGGTGGGTAGTCATCCAATGACTTCTCCTGCTCTGGGTGAAGTGGGAGGCCGTGTCAGACTTTTACTGACTTAAACCCACCCGTGTTCCTTCAGTTGCTTGCGCCAGGGCCGCGGTAACTCTCTTTCAAATTTATCCGCGACCCAGACAGGATCCCTTGCCTGGCCTAGTATTCGAATTTGGACGAAACTTGGCATACTGGTAAACTATGTCTTAAGATTTGGATACAGGAAACTTATCATCCCGGGACTACGTTTATAAAAAACCTTCGCTTGGGCGAATCTGCTGACAGAAGGAAGTTTTCAATACATATTATCCCTTTAAACGAATCGAAACAGGTAATATGTAAGAATCGTGAATCGTAGAAGATGGCGTTCTGTAGTTTCGTCGTGAGTCCACGTATATATGTATGCGTGTCATGTGCATTATCTGTAATTCTATATTAATCCCTCCAAATACACATTGAAGATTTAATAGACACTGTCCCCGCCAGCACTCTAAATAACGCACATAAAGTACAGAATGATAATACCGAGCGACATCACGACGGCGATAAAGAGGGCTGAGCAGATCAGCCACCGTTCGATGTTTCCGCTACATTAGCTCTGGAGGAGGCGATGTTCCGGCAGTTCTAAACAAATATCTGTGGAGATGATGCTAGAAATTCTGCGTTGTTGAATATAATTCATACCTAATTATGGCTAAAATATAGAAAAAACATAGAAATTACTTTATTATATACAAATAAAAAATAAAGTTAACTAAAAAAATTAAAATATCCGACTGCTTAAAAGGCGAGGATACATGATCGCATGCTGGCTGAGCAAAAGTGCACAGCATGATTTGCTTCTTGTTTATGTCTTTTTAGTTCGCTTTTTAAACAAACATTTACATTTAAACATATAAGTGTTCAATATTTTTAAAATCAGCTCCTTAAACCCTTTATTTTGATACCGACACGATGGGTAAAGAAGCAAAAAAAAATTTGGTTCCCCACAATATGGCGCCAAAAATCCACCATTTTTTATATTTTCCAGCCTTAATGCAGCTAGTGCCACTTGCAGGTTTGGTCTCTAGAAAGCCATATAGGCACTTACATACATACATAGACTGATAAACACATTACCCTCCTTCGGCAGTCGGGTAAATAGGTGATCTTAGTGTCTTTAAAATGATGACTAGCACGAAAGGAAATCTACTTCTAAAACAATTGACAATACTTATACCATATAATGAACATTTTTTACACTATTAACCATAAATCAAACGAGCCTCAGATGTTAACCGAAACAGATTCTTCCAATTTGTTGCCTTCCATTTTTACGCTAAGAAGATTTGCCTAACATAAGGGTCGATTTAACCGCAAATAGGAATAGCCTAATGCTGAGAACGGTATACCTAGTTAGTTCTAAGTAGACGGATCCCGGCAGGCTTGGGGCCATATTGTTAGGTACTGAAACTATCATAAGGATCGTAAGGGTTAACAAAAAGGATATTTTAGTTTTTCTGAGAAAAACGGCAAATCTGTTTTGTATTTAAAATTATCTTTCTGGGAAAAACATTTTCTATGTAGATTGGATTGTTTACTTTCGTTCAAAGATGGAAAGACACAAAAGAATTTAAACTCCAATAACCGGGAAAAAGGAGGCCCAATTATTATTAGAAAGTCTGCAATAAGCCAAGTTGAGCAGATGTACATAAACTGACTATCATAAATATTTAACAATAGTTACAGGTATCTAGAAGCTCGCAAGTGTGTCATCCAGTCTCACCACAGGTATTCTCCAGTAACTTGGTTGTGGAGATCAAATAGGCATAGGTTGCTCTAAATAAAATAGGTACTGATAATCAGCTAAATCCATTAAACTGCGAGTCGTCCCCAATATTAGCTAAAGGCTAGGCAGATGACAAGCAGAAGAACGTAACAAAACTGGCATTTTTAACCGACCCCTGTAGGTACAAATGAAAGCAATTCCAATAAACATCAACTGAAGCTAATACATTCACAAATCAGTAGCAAGGAACATGTTACCGAAAGGTCCGGCCACACTAATGAATTGGGTACGAAATCCACTTTAAATTCTATTGGAAAATTTCGTGTTTCCCGAGATTCGGCGCTTTTTTGCTAAAAAAGGGTACGTTTTATCAATTCGGGACTGGCGAACCGTACTAATTATATTATGTAGATTGCTCTGTGCTTGTAAACGACATAGCTTCTACGGTTCTACTGGTTTCCCTTACCTGTCAATATGAGCCGTTTGGAGTTGGAACTATTTTAGGTTTCTTTAAGAACATTTGCCTAGGCTTACTTAGTGAATGCTAAATGTTTCTCCAAAGGGTTAGAAATAGATGCACCTATGGTAGACCAGAACACACACATAATAGGGGCAAGCCTACTGCCAGACCGGGTGGAGTCTGGCAAATTCCAGATGGGAAAACCCAATATCTCTTTGCCTAACCCAGCAATCGAACCCAGGACCTCATACTCGCTAGACCGACAAGGCAGTCAAATACGAAGTAGTTATAGTTGAAATAGTCAGTGGAAAATATGAAATAAAGTTCCCAACAATCATCTCCGTTATTACTAATACAATTATAATTTCTACCAGGTTTCCTGTTTTAGGATGCTTTCCAGATGGCTTTTAAACTTATCTAAACCTGAAACACCTGTCTATAGCATCTATTCCGGAGTAAACTATCTCATCAGCATATCTGCATAAACCCGTAACCACACTCCAGCAGTTATCGAGGCAGCGCATTTTAAAATAGAACGCGTTTTATGCGATGTAAAGCCGCCTCGAGCCTCGTGAGGCGGTGACGTCACTCGCGAGGGCGTGCAATTATTGGCACGCTTGTTCCACGCTACACTGCCGCCACGCCACGGCCGCGTGCTTTGCAGGACGTCATTACAAAATGACTTTGTTGACTTGCTACAAACTCTATTCTGGGCGAATCTCAAGAATCTACTCTACGATAGTTGAATTGAAATATTCGATATCTTCAAGACCGATTAAAAGATATTGCTAACATACTTACATAAAGAAGACAATGTATTATCCTTTGCCAATTCCTATGTTGATGATGAGGATCGATTTAGGAACTATCCTAATTCCGTGAACCATAGTCATTTATATTTCAATCGGGAAGCTCCATTACGTTTACATACTGTTATTAGGACGTTGCCATAACATTGCTCTTATAGACATAAATTATGCCTGTGGGCCTAAATAATGTATGTAGCATTTTAGAGTGATACATCGCTGAATGTTATGTGGCTGAGTCATTACCGAAAGCTTTTGGATCAATTTAATTATTTGTAGCTTTACGGTAAGTGATAATGACTGGATGACGTTGAACCTGAATAGTTAACAAGACCCCAAGATGGGTTATTATAGTAGGAAGTGTTCCTCACACAGTTATTTGTAGCCATCAAACTGAACAACAGATCCAAGTTACAAAAAGAAAATTCTGCTGTTAAAATCTTAATTAAAATTAAAAGCATGTTTATACTATTCATTAAGTGTATGAAAAGAGGCTCCCCAGTTTCTAATAGAAATATTACTTAAAGAAAATCCATCCCAGGTCCATTACCTCTCCCACAGAGAGGATGCCTGTGTCTCAACAACGAGTACATTATAAGGCTGATGAAGATGACGAAACGAAAATAATACACAAAAATAATCGCTCTCATTTTGTTATCTCTCACACTAAATAGCTTGAAATGACAAGTTTTCAAACTGAAAACACAGAACTGGGCATTTGCAATAATTAGCATCTCTGCCTGCCTCCTGCCTCGTCGAGAGATATTTACATTTTTATGAGAGTGCACCGAACGTCATCTAAATGAGACTCGACGATGGACAGAAAACGTAAAAACATAATACCGTCACCATATTAGAATATTCTCCTCACCGGTCATTATTGTAATCTGGTTTAAGGAATGTCTTGATTGCAGACGTCTTTTGTCTGTGAGACTTAATTAGCGAAGAAAACGAGGAAGATTCATGCTGCAGTTTGTGACATAAAAGGATTGTTCTTTTCAGGATTACTTACTTTGCCATTTTTGAATCATTAAGGTAGATGTAAAAGAGATGAGAGTTGAATAATGGTCTTGTTCGATTGGTTACAAGTAGCAGCTCAGTTATAACATGAAATGTGTTGAAAGGCTTCAGAAGCAACATTAATTAAATTTCAAAGCTGTCCAGGTAGATACATCAGACAAATGAGATCCACCACTTTCTTTGGAGATTTGGTGCCGAAGTTGTACAGCAACAAAACTTTTTTCAACACAAACCTTAATGTACAAGAAATTGTCTATATAACTTGATTCAAATATTGATATAAATAAAACGGCTCTTTTTGTAATTAATATCAAGACAAAATGCATTTCGTTACTTGTTGGGAACAACGAACTGAAAGAAAAAGTGTTTAATTGTCACAAAACGACATATAATATTTAAATTAAGTATTGCAGAACATATTGTTTGTCGACAGAGATGCATTAAGTAAGAAGATTGTGCAAGGGGAATGTTATAAAAAAGAATTTACAATGAAAAACAATGTACAACGAGGTACCAATTTGGTTGATCTCCTTTGAAAAGCGTTCATCGATACGAAAAATATTAGAAGAATTAAATCTTTATGCAAGTCAATCGAAAAGTTCCTTCCTCTTCTTTCCTTACAAAAAGTTCTCAAGTAGGGTCACAGTCTTCTCTTTGAAAAAGTATAAATAGCAAATTTCCCGTGTAAGGCTCGTCGAAAGCAATCGCTGGCTCGTCCCGCGGGGCAAGGCGAGGCGAGGCGTCTATAATTGAGCCCTACGTCGAGACTGGCCGATATCACTGCCATTATATGACGGAATAGCTTCCTGGATCTATGGCTGAGTTTGCCGGGGCTTGGGATCGAAGAATCAGTAATTTAGTTTAATTTTTCCGAATTGCCTTTATTTCTGAAGGCAACATTGTCATTCGAATCGCATTTAAAAGTGAGTGAAATAAAAATCCTCCATAAATCACATAAGTACAACGTTTAAGGCTAATGTGCCAGTCACAAAAAATATTCCGATGTTTTTCCAAGACAATATTTAGATTGATATTAACTTGGCTGGCTTCACAAGCGGTTCATCAATATGTGAAAACAATTGAATATTACGTGAAGCACAGATTGAGAAGAAATTCCTCTGACAAGATAAGGTTTTTTATTTTTAGCCTTTTCATGACTATATTGGGGTCGGCTTCTAGTCTAACCGCATCCAGCTGAGTATCAGTATTTTACATGGAGCGACTGCTTACCTGACCTCCACAACCCAGTAACTGGGTAACACCATTCCCCTTGGTAAGACTGGTGACAGATTTTCTGGCTTCTGACTATCAAAAATGCCAGCAACAGCACCCAACAAGCGTTGCATAACTTTCAAGACCGACCAATGCGGCTGTTACAATTTAGCCACGAGCACCTTCTTTAGAAGTTTCTCAAATCTAAATTAATTCTACACCTTTCTTCCATCTTTAAAACACACATCTAACACACGGCTCTGTGAAATTAAACTATCACGTCTAGAGACACATTCCACTAACGCTAATGACATTAAAAGGTGCTCCAGAGTATAAAAGAAGATTGTTTGCGCGATATTGCAGTGTTACAAGCCCGTTATAAGCGTGCTACAAGCCTTCCCTGACGTTTGATACTCTGTAATAGAGTCTTAAGCTTGAGGATCAACATAGTCTTCAGGATTATGGGTCGCTTATGAAAGAGAATAGATCTGTAAGAGCCATACTCGTAGAGGCCATCTCGTGTGGTCGTAGGTGTCGTAAAGGGGAGTAAGCTTTATAGGGCGATGGGGATTCTAGGTATCCACTTAGTATTTACTAAGGTTGAAAGGTTTTGTGGTGAGATAACGGATAAGATCATTTAGGAATAGATTACCTGTCGTTATATTTTTTTTTATTGGTCCTTTAGTTCGCAGAACTGTAAATCTAAAGTTCTATTGGTAAGAGGTCATTTGTTTTAAATTCTATCCTTGAATGAAGCTTTGTGATAGGTCACAGGACAGAAGCTGCGGGAACTAGCTGGCATCATACATTTATTAAAGGTTCAAAAGAATATAAAAGCTATGACTATATCATTATTAGGTTAAACAGTTTGATTTAGTTTTTACGGAGTTTTAGTGTTGTGAAACTTCTAAAAATAAACTGAAATGCCAATAATTATCACCACCATTTCCTCTACAAAACAAACAGGAATAAGCAAAGCACAAAAACTCCAAACAGAGCCACGTATACGTTATTGAATCACTCGGAAGTGGGTAGACAGACGGAACAGGAACAAAGCCGACGTATAACTACCCTCCAATAAGAAACCTCTAAATAAAATACTTTGGACGCTAAACACTATTGTATTGAGTTTAAAAATAGAACACTTTAGTTCAAATGTGAGAAAATGTGTGAGATTCACAAGCTAAATGCTGGTTCGCAAGCAGGCAATTTACCTAACAGTAAAATAACTATGAAATAAATGTTAGAAAACTTAATTTAAATGCTGCTGAAAATCGCTCAAACGTAGAGAAAGTGCTATCTTTGCTCTCTATAAATAAGTGTTTGTTTTTAATCTCTAGAAGCACATAACCGATGACGAAGTTCCTGTGGTGTATGACATGTGACCGAAGCTGCAGGAAAATGGTCAATGACGGAACCGAATATGGACTGGTATTTTCTTGCAAGGACATGAAGAAGTGCGGTATATCTACTGATGATGCTTATCAGCGAAACAAGTGGCGCCTCATGACCAGGAAAGCCGACCCTGGGACGGGAAGTGGCTAGGTGGATGGAAAAAGAAGATTATTACAGAAATTTTAGGTGCTGCTCGCAACCCACCATAGCCTACTCTAGGATTAAAGATGAATGACCCAAAACCACCAGTAACTAAAGGCTCGCCTACATATTTGTGGTACTTGTAGCAGATAAACGTGTGACCAACATACATACACTATGTTACGGAGAGCATGCCTTCCTGACGTAGTGTGCTTCCACGCCGTTTGGTCGTGTCGTGTTGAGCCCAAGAATTATGTCGCCCAGCCTGCATTATTCACTTTAGGGTACCTAATACAAATCATTGAATAGTGGGTATTAAATACGTTCGGCTACTGGATGCATTGGTAATATGGTACTTATTAGGAGAAGGCCAGGCTATGTGTAGGAGGGCATGATTTTTCTTCACAAGAAAAGAAAAAGGCTAACTAACTTCAGATCATAAACAAGGACAACTAGGACAATCTATAACCTATCGCATCAACTTTTCTTATTATTGATATGCTTGCGTTTGAAAATTATCTCACCTGATAGTAAGAGCTGATATGATCACAGGCAGATGGAACACGATTGCGTAGAAGTGCTTATTAAGGCGGTACCCCGAGCAAAACGCCGCGCAAGCCGTTTTTTGTGCTGTTTTTAGGAGCTATCTACTCGTTATTTAAAAAGAAATATCAATTAGTAAAAATACATTAAATTTTTACATAATATTGATTCTAAAATGGTAGATTTAGTTTTTTTTTTAATGTTGTATATATTTCACTAATCTACTTTCAAAAAAACATAAAAATGAGAAATAATTATTGATATTATGCATCTCCTCGTAAAGTGTTCATTGATTATTTTTTGTACTAACACTAATGGATAGACAATTTAATAACGAACATTTTTGTAGAATTATTTTTTTCAAAAGACCAAAATTCGATTATATATAGATTTTATTCTAAAATCTGGGCGTATTCACTACTGTAATTCATGCGCCACCAGTGCCGCTAGACCAATAGGAACGCTCATATCTCATGCCGATTTTTTGGTCAGGGTACCGTCTTAATTCTTAACTTTCAAGACCCTCAGGTTATAACTAACAGGACACGAAGACTTAGGCCGGAAATCCTACTTCTTAGTTGTAAGATCAATTGAAGGATTCCTAAACTGTTTTATGTGTATGTATGATTGAGATGTCCACGAAGTGACGATGGTGGTACCTACCTACCGAAAGTATTGCAAAGAAAACATCATAAATTAATTTTCTTTGCAACAATATCAAAAGCACATCTTAGCATCTAATTGAGTGTGAAACTGTGTCTCAAACAGATAGGGTTGAGCAAAAATATGGTCTGAGCAATATTTATGGCGTTATGGGCTATATGGGGTATAGTATCGGAAATGGGGAGTTTAACATATTCTATGGGGAGGAAAATTTATACCCCAGTGTTATGGGGGTGAATGAATGATGGGGTAGTTGATGCTATCTTTAGTGTTACTGAACGTATTTGCAAGGTAAACAAAATTTGGTTTACCTCTTGTGGTAAAATTACAGTGGTGAAGCGGAATGATAAGGTTATTTTATCACATCAGTACATTGTTATAAGTTCAGAAGGTTATACAATAAACAGTAGGTACCTAACATAAAATTCGTTAATTCACTGCAAGCCTAAGCACAGTTAAAAACACTGGGTCTAGAAAAATAAAATTGTGTACAAGAGTTATTTTTGTAACAAAGGTACGGTAAGCACAAATACAAAGTAGACAAAGGAAGGATTATTGAAAATTCACCCACAACAAGGGTTAAATAAGGGATAAAAGTTTCTACGAAGGCTCGTTATTTTCCCCGATAAAAACCCACCGAGCACACAGCTTTTAAAACATGAAAAGAAGAATAAATCACAATAACAAACATCTATCAAAACTCATCGTAAGACATCTTAAAAGATACTCACATAAAAGTAAAACCACCATCATTTCACTCATTTACTTAACCATAACGGCTCATCGAACCAAAACCGAGTACTAAAAGTACCGAAGTACCGGGATGCGGTACCAGCGCGTCATACTTCGAACAACACTCATTTAGCATGAGAGGGGAGACGCGGCATAACTCAACCACTCTGGAAATATTTCGCGAGTCGTCGCTGCGACGAATAAAGAGGAATATATTGGAGGTGCCATTACCAGCATATGTGTGTTGGCTGTGGGAACAACTAAGAGAGGACTGTTGCAGACGGAGATTGGTGGCTTCAACACATTTTGCTAAACTTAAGTTAAAAATAGCACATAACATATATACACAGCCTGACTAACACATACATAGCCTGCACTTCGCGAAGGATTAGGCGTATTTTCGCCAAATATGTTTTGTTTTCATGTAATAAGGACGAGCCTATTGCCATCAAAAATAAAGCTAAGTTGTAATACAAAATTAGATTATATAATGTTTAAGTTGTAAGAACATATAGATGACTTTTGGCTTGTAGGTGGTATAAATTTACTGCAAGACTATTAATGAAAAAAAACTTTTTTGCAAAAAAATACTACCGACTTCCAAATAAAAAACTACAAAGTGCAAAATAACTTTATTTTTGGAAGTCGGTGTCTTTCTTTTTTCCCATTTTTTATTTTTCCCTTTTTAGTTGTACTTGCCTAAAATAGGCAAGTTGTTTAACTATATACTAACCCGAATAACATGAAACTTGAACATAACCGGTGAAATGAGAGCTCTGCGTACCCCTTTATAGTGTACTGGCGTGATGTTATGTTATGAAATGGTATAAACAATAAACAGACATGCGATTGCAGCAATCCCGAATGATTTGCCGTTATTTATTGAAGAGTTCTGTTGTATATCTCCGAAGTTCTTCATCAGATCTTCACCAAATTAAAATGGGACCAATTTCGAAACATACTCTATCAGGTAAGTCGGTTAAAAACACATAAAACCAAAATTACGCACTTAGTTCGCAATAAACGTTTTGTACTTTGACTTTGAAAATCCTACAAGTGGCCAAATACTTGATCTATATTATCCTTGATTGACAAATTATTTCTTTGATATAACAGCAACGTTTTATGAAAGATGTCTCATGTCCATGTCACATGACGTGTCCTAAACATATATTGAGTTTCCTTCACTTTAAAAGTCACATTGAATATTAATTACTGAGCCAAGCTGGAGACATGAGTCTCCGTGATTGAGAGTCTATTAGCGAACTTCGTTTAACTTCACAAAGTAAAACATACAAAGTAAACGTTAAGACCAACTTACAAAATTGTGAGCAATAATCGTTTAACGACCGCAGTATTAAATCAAGTAATGAGGCAAGTATTAAGAAGATAGCTCCTATAGCAAGCTGAGAGAAGCCTTAACTAGCGCAAGTCGTTAAAATAAAAGGGCTTGAGTAACCACACTTAGGAGATTTAACAGGATGTTCGAATGAATGAACTGAGTGCTCAGATTTGAAGAAAGAACCTTTGAAAAAAATGTTACGCCAAGTAAAAGACAGCTTGTCTTTATGTAACAAACGTACGCAATTTGTAATTTTATATTCGGTTTTGTAGGAACATGTTGCTTTTCGCAATATCTTTTAGCGGAATCGGCGAAACATGTAACAATATTGAAATATCCTTTATTTTGACGTACATAAAGGAAATTTCAAACAAGTGCCCAGATTTTTTACCACGAATTGATCGTAGCAATCCTGAGCCAAATTCACGTAGATTTACGAAACTACAAAGGAACACACAGGATTTCAATAGAGCACTCAAAGGACTGAGGTGCCAAAGGCTTTGGAGGAAGTGAAAATAAACCCGTTTTCAAAGAAAGTAAGAAAGAAAAACTTCGACTACAATCCCAAGATCGAATTAAGAAAACTTCACAACTACAATAATAATCCGTTCTAAGAAAATCCTTCATTGTTGTTCGTGTCAGTCCGCAAGAAATACTTTAATTGGTTCACCCTGTTAAGAATTAAGTGTGCTTCGTCGGACATACTTCGGCAAACTCCGTGGAACTTCGGCCAACTTCGGAAACGAGTTCGAAACTCGCTGGATTTAAAATATTTGCGCTATCTAGTGAACTATTCCCACACTATCATCGTTTTCCCCCGTGTCCCCTACATATATAAATTGCAATGTCTCTGGGCATTGATGGCTGTACGGGACGGACGTGATCGTCCAAGACCGACAGGCAATCAGGAGGTTGTAAGGCTCCTGCTTGAACGCGTTGACGCCCCTTGCACCTATTGTTCAGTTGTCATCTGGTAACTATGGACCTTGGAGACACTTGAAGGTTGCCAAGTAGGTTGAGGTGAAAAACGTGATGTCCAGGTTAAATAAAACTATTTGTTCATGGCCAGAAGCGATGTTCCTTCATGGTCCTCGATGCGCAATGATGCGTGGAAATACTTTAAGTGAAATAATGGCTACGAAATGTTCACGCGCCTGCGCACTATTAAAGAAGCGAACTCGACTGCGACGAGGACCACAACATTCCGACCGCAAAAACTTTTATTTTCAAAATAATATACGCTAAGACTCGTAGCTTGAAACTGACAGGAACTACCCTTCCACTGGACCGATTCTGGTGAAACTTGTACTTTTGGATAGGTCTCGAGGAGACCTTCCCTCCGGTCTTTGATCCAGGTCCCTAGCCCTTACCATCAGGGAGTTCTCGTAAGGAGAACGTCGAAGAAAGGGAATTCCCGCCAGTTTGAAGCTTTACAATCGAGTTTCTCCTAAAACTAGACATGTTAGCTCTAGGGTACCAGCGAGGGACTTGGAGCCCTCCTACTGGGCCGTTGACACACATAAGTGTTACAGTTATATTCAAAACATTCAGGCGTACAGCCGCGAAATGGTGCGAGAAGTTAGCTTATGCCCCTGATCTTGGCACATAAACTCGATTCCTACTCAGACCGCTGGGTGGATTTTCAAGTTACATTCACACCCGGGTAGCCCTCGTGATGGGCTATTCCAAGGTAGAAGTCCGGTAGCTACATGTCCAACCCCCGATGAGTTATCGTTTGTTACAAGTTTGTTTACATAGCAAATCCATGTAACCTCGCACCATATCAGGTCGCTTAACTCCTCAACCACCAGAGCTAAGCTCCTTCCGGAAGTGGGGTTGGGTAGCTGGAAAACTAGGCTGTCTGACGGCGGTACCCTGATGGGTGTACCACCAGCCTTTCCGCAGCTTAAGGTGCCGGGAAGCGGCCGAATACTAAATTTTACGTCGTCTCACATCTCTAATGTGTCTGTGTGCGTTACATACCCCTATATACTAGCTCTGTGTTATGACTGAGTGTAGGCGCCTGCCTGAGGGTCCACGAAGGTAATGCTTCAGACAGCATATCTATAGCTGACCAGGCACCAAATGTCCCTGGACGCAGTGACACATCGGCAGCCGCATAGAAACGTCCATGCCGGCATACACAGACACATCCTCTCAAGTAAGTGACGCCTATGTACTAGAATTACATAGGTGCTGTCTATTTATAGGGCCTAGACAAAATTCTAGGTCACCTAGAAGCGCTAAAATGGCTTGTATCGAATTTTCCAAACACTTACTTGAGTAAAATGTATGTATATTTCCCTTTTTAGAGTAAAAATGCATTAAGACTGGCCATGTACTGCTATTATGTATAATTTCTCAGTCATGGCATCCAGCCATCCTATCTAGAACACCTAGATGGTGTTTCCTAACAAAACAATTATGTGTAAGGAAGCAATCTGATTGGTTGGTGAATAGAATACCTATAGCACCACCTGATACCCTGCTCAAAACGGGGGGTCTAAAATAAGTAAACAAAATATTTTTATTTCCTTAAACCTATACATTTATCATATAACTAAGGTACCTTATGTATAATTCTAACACATAAGCGCTATATTCACACTATAAACTATGTAAAAGCCCCCAAAACATGAGTTTAAAGTTATCAAAATTCTACAAAAACTGGTTTTAGTATAAATATAAGGTGCCGCCCTCTTTCAGGTCATTGTGAACTAAACGCTCGTTGAGGACGGTTGTTTTTTACGGAGTTAAATACTTGTTTCTTTCCGTAATAACACAATCAGTATGCATATTAAAGCTTCTAATTTATTGTTATTAGACTATATAATTCTATTACCTACTGATAGACACATAAAATATAATTTTAGTGTCTCAAAAACATGAGCAAAAATTAGTTACGAGCTTTACTATAAAAGGTTTTTTCACCTACCGACATCGCTTAGTATGCGATGGCGCTCTGGGGTGAGCAGACGTGTGTCTGTCAATACTATTTATATTTTACATATGACAACCTATCTAAAGGTGACGTATCGTCGCGAACAATGGCAGTTTTATACAGTTTTATCTAAGTCGCCATCTTTTCTTTTCGTTTTAATAAAATTGAGGACTGGCAAGCCAATCAGATTGCATAGGAACGGAAGAGGTGTCGAGACTGGAGTTCTAATAAAAATGTCGAATAATAATGAAAAGTTCAGTATTCAATATTAAATTGATTTCGGATCGAGTCGTGAGATCGTGACTCATTTCATAATGTCTAGCTTTTGTATAAGATATATTCGGTTGAATAAAATAACCTTGGAAGTTACACTCACTAATCATGTTTATTCAAACAGTCACAATAACATTATTTCTCAACATTTTAAAAAATAATTGAAAGTAACTTGTTTAAAAGGACGAAACTAACTAAACTCTGCTCTCAACTCTGTTATCCCATTTAGCGAGAAAGTTAAGAACTTGGGTATATTCCTTGACAGAAGCTTCTCCTGGACTGCCCAGATACAGGAAGTTAGCCGCAAGCTATTTGCATCTGCTGGATCTTTGAGAAGACTGCGTAATTTTCTGCCGACTGCAACCAAGATTGCGCTTGCACAATCTCTTCTGCTACCCATCCTTGATTATGCTGATGCCAGCAATCTTGACCTCACTGAACTGCAACTTGATAAACTTGAGCGTCTTCAAAATCTTTGTATAAGGTTCATATTTGGTTTGCGCAAATATGACCATGTTTCTGAATTTCGTGTGAAACTCAAGTGGTTGCCTATTCGCCATCGCCGGAATGCTCATATTCTTTCTCTCCTGTATAATATTCTTCCTTCTACCCCTCTTTATCTCAAGAAACGGTTTCAGTTTATGTGTGACTCGCACGTGAAAGTTCTTAGGTCATCGGATAATATGAAACTGAAAATGCCAATGCACTCCACTATGTTCCTATACAAATCTTTTACTGTCCAGGCCACTCGTCTATGGAATGCATTGCCTGTGACAATAAAGCGCGCGCAATCACTGCCTGTTTTTAAGCGACTTGTTAAGGAGCACTACTTGTTACTGTGATCATAATCTTATATAAGCTAAATTGTTTTCTTGTCTATATTTTAGTTGTATGTATGTATTTATGTATGTATTATTATTATTTTGTATTTAGTACCTACTTTCTTGATATCTTTTATTTTTATTTATTTTTAATTTTGCACCAAGTGCAACCCCATATTGTGTCCAGGCTGTCACTTTCCATTCTTGGTTGCCTGGAAGAGATCGCGAATCGCGATAAGGCCGCCTGTTGTATGTTTGTTTTAGTTATAAGATATCTGTCAAGGTCACACGCGTCGAACCTTTGCTGCTGATACTGCAATGGCCTACTAACCGTCAATTTGTTGCTGGCTAAGGATATTAGTCGTTAGCTGCAAAAATTAAGTGTCTCTGTTTAATTTTACAATTCTGCTTACCAATTATTTCCCAATCTTTATATGTGTAATCAAAGTGCACTTTATTGCAATTTAGGTAAATAAGACATTAAGTATATGACCTAGTAATTCTATGTTTATAGTTTTAAGTAAATTAAAATTAATTTTCAAAATTATACAATCATGTCACTATTTTTAGACTTCTAATGTTAAATATTGTTTAAATTCTGTTGTCCTAGGATAACTATATTTTTAGAGCTCCTACAGCCTGTGATACAGGATTACCTAGTACAGGCATCTTACATTATTATACCTACATTAGTTATCTAAGATTAAAACTGTGTTTTTACCTTTTCTAATTTCTGAATAAAGATTTATTATTATTTATTATTATTATTATTATTATCTTTTTTAAATTATTTTTCTCTTGGTGTACAATAAAGTGTAAATAAATAAATAAACTGTCTAAATGTAAATCTTTTACTGTCCAAGCTGCTCGTCTGTGGAATGCACTGCCCAACCTTATAAAACGCGCCCAGTCATTGCATGTATTTAAAAGACTCGTAAAAGACCATTACCTGTCACTGTGATTGTCGTTAGTCAACATTTGCTTTCATTGCCTATTTATATATATATTGAATATGTGTGTATTTATGTATCTAATATATAACATTTAATATGATTGTATATTTAAAGTAAATATTTGTAATGTTATGTCAACCCCATTTCATGTCCAGGCTATCACTGTCCATTCCAGGTTGCCTGGAAGAGATCGCGGTAAGCGATAAGGCCGCCCGTTGTATGTATTTTAGTTTTAAGTTTCCTTTTCTATGTTTTAACTTGGTGTACCTACAATAAAGCATATATAAATAAATAAATAAACAAAAAGCCAAGACAGCTCAAAGTGAAAGATAACGTGAACATTTGAACCGTTTAGGGAGTGAGCAGTATTTCACGTAAAATCTCCGCTCGGTCCGAGGCCGATGGCTGATACATTCGATTCGGATACGATAAACAACAAAGCCGTTTCATTAGGATTCGGCCCGCGCCCGCGCCTCGACGCACGGCCAAAGGGTTTCTCCTTGAAATTCTCCATGCTTTCTTTACATGCGCCAATGCACTGGAATAGGAGTTACTAATTAGACAGTTTCACGCTTTTAGAATCAACTCAAACTCAAAGCATTTATTGCAATTAAACCAGCACGATGCACTCGAGTCGATCGAAAAACGGGCCAAGTAGCTCATCGGCAATGAGGCACTGTCAAAGCTCCAGAGTCCTGAACTTCGACGCCGAGTTGTCAGCTTGTCGGTTTATTTATCGGATGCGTTTATGCGAGGGTATTACATGATCTAATTCCGCCTAGCCCGTTTCATCATCGGACTACAAGACGTACGGCGATGCGCCAGCGGTACACCCATACGCACTAAACGTTTTGGGAATACTTACATTGTTATTGTGTCACCGCTTACCCTGAGGTGAGATGTGTCAGTGGTCAAGCGCGAGCCGATCAATAATAAAAAAAAAACTATTTCGACGCACTTTTGAATTATCAAGGTCGGTAAAAGGTAAACAATAGTTGCACCACAGAATAAATAATAGTTCAGTTGCATATTCCTAAGCCACGGACACTATTTGAAATCAATAAATTGTTACAATTCAGTTAAAAAAATCATCTTCGATTGAGATCATCGAGAGGGAACTTCGATTTTAATTAAATATTAGTAGTGATTATTATGTCTTGGTTTAAATTACTTAAGACGATGACAGTCGCCAACAACCTTGAGTGCACAAAACGTGCACCCGTTTCACACCCTCGCGACCCAAAATTCAGTGTTTTTTGTACTTGCCTTATTATTCTATGACTTAAAAAAAAGCCTAAGATCAAAATGTTGATTATTAAATTATCTTTGAGATGGTGACGATTTCATTAAAATACGACCGGCGGTTTTGATGCGGCTGTCGGTTTTTTGTCAGTGTTAACTTTACACATTAATTGCATATACTATGTCATACGAATAAAACTCAAAATTTTAGATCAAATTATAAAAAAAAACCGGCCAAGTGCGAGTCGGATTCGCGCACGAAGGGTTCCGTACTTGGTAAATTGCGGTTTACGATTTATGACGCATTAAAAAAAAAACTACTTACTAGATCTCGTTCAAACCAATTTTCGGTGGTAGTTTACATGGTAATGTACATCATATATTTTTTTTGATTTTACCATTCTATTATTTTAGAAGTTACAGGGGGGGGGACACACATTTTACCACTTTGGAAGTGTCTCTCGCGCAAACTATTCAGTTTAGAAAAAAATGATATTAGAAACCTCAATATCATTTTTGAAGACCTATCCATAGATACCCCACACGTTTGGGTTTGATGGAAAAAAAAAAATTTTGTTTCAGTTTCAAGTATGGGGACCCCCAAAAATTATTGTTTTTTTTCTATTTTTTAGTGAAAATCTTAATGCGGTTCACAGAATACATCTACTTACTAAGTTTCAACAGCATAGTTCTTATAGTTTCGGAAAAAAGTGGCTGTGACATACGGACGGACAGACAGACAGACAGACAGACAGACAGACAGACATGACGAATCTATAAGGGTTCCGTTTTTTGCCATTTGGCTACGGAACCCTAAAAATGGTCTAATGTAACACTTTTTTTTCCAGAAAAATACTTTTAGCCGTTTAGACGTGATTCTCATTTTAAAATCAGCTACCGAGGAGTATCTGCGCCTTAAATAAAATAACTGTCTCTGCCTGTCATCATTTAACATTCGTTTTACCAGTCGTAAAACAAAGGGCATTACATCCTATTGAAAATTCTAACTGTGCCGTATTTACTAACGCTAGTTTAGCGGGAAAGTACCGTAGATTAGCTAGTAATGCTCTATTAATAGCACTTACATAATAATATTAGCAAGCTAGTCAAACACTGGACTAGCTGGTTTTGCATATAACTGTCCTATGATAACTGTTTCATTCCATTCTATCAGGTTGATGACTTGTAAAGTTATAAAAAACAGTGTTTTCATGTAAAGCAGAAAGCATTAAATATTTAATATATTTCTGAAGTTTTAATGGAAAATTGTATTTCATGCCCAAATTATGTTCACTATTAATATTTTATTTCAGAATCTGTTTTTGTAAAAATAAAATACTCAGCTGCTTAAAATTACTTTTTCTTCAGTCATGTGTATTTCTGAATGAATCAAAGAAGACTTTTTATTCATTGGGAAAAAGACCTACATCTTTCAATAGTACGTACTGTCCCGTCTACTCTCTTTCCAGTAAAACAAACGCACATCAAATGGGCCCCGCGGGTCTAAAGCAGTTACGCAGAGATTTACACAGGCCCTCGGTTGTACTCGGGGTCCTCGGTTCACGAGCTACGAGCGATTGACGCCAGTTACGCTGTTTACCTACAGCTCACAACTTAGTGTTATGATCTTAGCTAGCGCCGTCTGAACGCAGCATAATTTTGGACGCAATGAAGCTATTTATCGCTGCGAAAGTAATGGAGAAGGATTGTATTATATTGGACTAGATTAGTGTAATTAAACGCGTAAAATACAAAAATGATTCAATTTAGTTAGAAGCAAAAACATTTATTCGATTCTTCACGTGACCTGCTGGCCATTACTTCGGCCAAAGAATTAGCTTTGCCATTCAATAATATTTTAGTTACTTAAATTCTGTTGCAAATAATTAAAAATTTATCTTATAAAACAACTACATATTTAGGATGATTTGCAGATTTTGCCATTAGAGAGGTATAGAAGCTCTTTTAAACCAATTAAAGACACACAGCTCTAGAAAAATAAATAAAACTTTTATAGCAATTAATCGCTTGAAGTGAATCGGTTAGTTTTGTTTAGTTGGCATTATCCTCGGCTCCACCAGGCTTTGTTCCTAAAACTTAATCAACTGTGCTTAGCACCGACTGCAAGCTAAGTTCAGACCTAGACTCTTGGAGTAAACTCTCCAAGTTTGCACCTGAAAAATTCAGCTAAGTTCCAACGTTAATAATCACGAGTTGTGAAACAAAGCGGTACTTAGCTGAGAGTTTTAAATTGATATTAATTAACGAAGTTTTTATGTGTTTTAAAGAAAGGGAGTTATTAAGTCCCACTGGTTTTATTGTTTGAATTTGATATGGTGTGTCAGATTGTCCCAACCTTAAACATTTTTAAATAGATTTATCATTATTCCTTTTACCCATAGCAGTCTATGTATTTATGTAGGTTTGTATTTACGTATGTTCCTCTATATCACCTAAACTATTCATCCGATTTTGATGAATAAAGTGTCAAGTCAATTGATTCGTTATTATGGACCGGGTAACATAGGCTAAAAACAAATCCGTATTCGGGTTACAGTTTTTAAACTTTTTGCTTGTTCAAATCTGTATATAACAGCTTGTTACTGTCCCACTGCACTGTATTTTATCCTACTCCTCCGTTATTATTTTCTGATTAATTTCGTTGTGGGATCCAAGACAGTTAAATTCATTCTCCGGGACTTGTTTGAGCTTCATTGCCTCGGCGCTTTTCTGGTGGTCGCCACTGTTGATTCTGGCTTTCAGAAGTTGCAGTGGTTTGGGAATAGTGCGGTGGGATTGTCCCAATGTAGTGCAAATGCGTCTTTGCATACGAAGAAGGCACTAGAATTGATCACCACGTTACCTCAAGACTGGTTGGCGATTTCAAACTTATATTAAATATATGTTCAGTTTTCCTCACGATGTTTTCCTTTATCGTTGTCAGTGATGTCCAAGAAATACTTAGAATTGAAAACTCACATAGGTACTTGCCCGGATTTGAAACCACGACCTTAAGCACGGGTGACGAGGTCTTATCCCCTGGGCCACTACGACATTCATCTCTATGTAGTGATAGTAATATTGTTTAAGTTTACGCACGATTGCTACATATTCAAACACTCATAGATTTCTCTAGGAAAACATTATCATAAGAAAACACACGAGGAATAATATAATTACGAGAAACCACTCAATATTAATGGAGACAACAGAAAGATGCGTAAGAGTGATACACATAACATTACACAATTAGTCCACGCACGAGGAAATAAGGGTAAGAACACAACTAATGAATGTCAAACAGAATTAATGTTTATCTAGCTATTTCTATCAGCTTCGCTCCTCTGGCCTTTTCATTTTTTCCGGGATAATAAGAGACTTTGGCAGGGCACTAGTGCAGCTTTCTATATCAGAATTCATCTCTTAACAAACTAAACATTTAACCTTTTCGTAATACAAGTTTACATTCAGGTTAGGACTAATTGCAACCACCAATGTGAGAATGGTTACACAATACACTAGAAACAGTGAAAGAAACTGACGTGTTTTAGAACCAAACAATTCGAAGACATGTGACATCTACCAACTCGCATCTCCCTCTTACGGAGAGAAGACCTATGTCCTTGCAGTGGGAACATTATTCCTACTAGGACGATTATGCTTATTCTAGTGGGTTCTACGACACTTATTTCTGGTTAAGCGTGTAACACGCTAAGGTTCTAAATTATATCCCGTATTCTTCCTTATAGAAGCTAAAGCTAAAACTAATGTTACTGACATCAATCTGCAGTAACCACGAGGTACTTACAAAAGTCGCATTCATTGCTTTTATGGATTCTGCGAAACGTTTATGCGACTTCTAGTCGCAGGTATGTGGTATCACTGAACGGGCTAATAAAAATGTTCAGACGTGCTTTCTAATTCTTGGTACTATCAAAAGACCGATTATTTTAATGAATGAAATATCCGAAACGACGCTTTTTAACTGCATACATAAATAAAGTGCCTATTTTCTTACTCTTGCCACATAAGGCTACTTACATAGGATCCTGTGTTTAACCCCCGATGGAAGAAGAGGGGTGTGTGTGTGTTTGTGTATATTTGTACTTGTGTATCTGCCTGAGGCATCATAGCTCCCAAACGGATGAACTGATTATGATTTCGTTTCTTATTGTTTGAAAGGTGATTTTATCGAGAGTGTTCTTAGCTATGTTTGGTAAAAATTGATTCAGCTATTCTAAACTTATGGGAGTTTTACTGTTTGAATCGGAGTGTTTTCCCAAGATATCGTGTCATAATTACGTGTTCAATAGATTGTCGATAGAAGCGTGTCTAATAATAAATTACGTCGTATGAAATAAAAACGGGTCGGGGATTAAAAAATAAATATTGTTTGTTCCAGGTTTACGTTCTCGGGAGCTAATTTTCGACTAACTAGTAGGCGAAGCTTTTGCTAAAAAGCTAGTTATAATAACTTCGTGTATTATTCGACTCAACCGTCCGTCCGCCACCCACATTAAATTTCAATTGACCGAAAACCGAAGGTGAGTAAATACTAGAACCGCCATCATTCAGCCAGTTTCGTTTGACAAGCAAGCCGCACGTCCCAAAACGATTTAACATAGAAATGCCATCGATTCTCCGAGTGATTGATTGCCGCCGCCATTTTAAATATGTACACGCATGTGACGAAGACATGGGTTTAGCGGGCATCCACAGTTCCACTTTTTTCAAAGACTATTTTTATTAGCAAGCGGAGAAAAATATATGTTTATTTGCGGCGTTGCCAAAGGACTAATTGACAAACTGATGTATTTATTTTGAGCTGCATTGAAGTTTTAGACCCTATAATTATTATACCTTCGCTACCAGTTCTCCAACATTTAGATATTTGAACTAAAAATACTGTAACAGTAACTGAGCATGTCTTCTCCTTCTTCTTCCTCCACCTCGCCAATTTAGTTCGGTTTTCCTGGTCATGAGGCAAATTTCTATCTAATTATTATCTTTTACGTTTTTTTTTCTCTAATAAACTGTTCCAATTTTGCAAAACTTACTTTCATGACTGGCAATCTAAGTTCATCCCGCTTGCTAACCCAAAATTTTGTTTTAAATTTTTGGCCAGCCACTTTCCACATTATATTGGTCCTAGCCATCATTCCCTCTTGATTATAAAGCATCTCTTGGTTCCCATATCCTACGTTTTAATTTAACGCCACTTGGCACTCCAGCTTCCTTTAAATCACGTATTAACATGTGAAATTTAGATTATAACACACCACAAGGGAATGACAATATGTTTCTGGGGGTAACATTTTTATCATTACCGTAGACTGAAATGTATATTTTTTGGGGCGTGTCTTATTTTCAAATGTTACTCCAGAAGCTTTTGATAAACTTTAGTAATCATATTTTGAGAGCATCTCTTTAGTTTTGAAATCATTCACTGTAATATCTTTATGAGAAGTATCCCTCAATCTGTCAATTAGCAGACACAATAGAAATTACCATTGTTTTAATCCGATTCGGAAATATGGACAGTCAAGCGTTATTGCTATTTTTCCAGGAGCACTGTATTAGTTCAGGAGATAGATTTCAAAGTAAAAACTCTTAACTTTCCAGGACATAGATATGATGTTTTAATCCTTCACCAAAAAGTAAGAAAGAAAATAGACGACGCACAGACCACTTAGTTCAAATTCCGTCAAAATAAAATGAGCTAAGGACATTTCTGTGACGTAAAACCGTTTCAAGAGTGGAAGGTGTGGAGAGGCAGTAATGGCTCCGTGTTCAGAACTCTTGGGCAAATTGCTCCAAGTGCCATCGACTGGCTCAGCTATACAGTTGGCTACAGCACACTTAATGGATATCGTTTTATCAAATGTGTTTTTAAGTACGGGGAATTTTGGGTTTTAAATTACATGGAAGATAAAAGAATGTCTGATTAAGGCCATCATAAGTTGCGTAAGTACACTTTCTATTACAGTCCAAAGCAATTTGAAGAAAATTAGTAAACCATTGATTTATTTGTTTGAACAATTTGTGTGTTCAAAAATGTGTATCCGGGATTGAATATTGTTGAATTCTAAAAATGAAAAGCATTTACTCCAAGTAGAAATTATCAATGTTTTCAAAACTGTTGCCGTAAGAAATGTTTCTGAACCGGCCTCTTTTACATTTTTCATGGAAAAGTTACCAACTAAGTTACCTCGTGATTTTCAAACCCTTTCCAACTCACTACTCAGGTTCCTCTCAGTCCTTAACAACAAAGGTAGCACTTTCAATCAACTTTTAGCCTCCAAAGTCAATTTGCGAGTTCCGAAGCGTTCCTGCGCATGCCCCGACAAATTGCTCAAAGTGCTACCATAGACAATCACCCGCCATTTTATCGTATCGACATCGAACCCATCTATAGTCCGGACTATAGACTCGACGGTTCGACCTTTATGGCGTAACATTGTTAAAAGCGTCCGGACGCCGAGTGATTCAAAAACTTTTTGTTTATTGCGATACAGGGAGCATTGATCAAGTACCTATGTGAAACAATTGGTTTAAAACTTCAAAAGCGTAACCATAATTTTGAATCGTGTGACGTTTTATTGAAAGTCCTATGCTAAAAGTTTTTGCCTTTCATGCTTTTGTTATGTTTATAACTTCATTATTTTTGTACTAAATTATGAAGTCTTTCTTTTATTTTTTACTAAACTAAAACCATTCGTATGAAAAAAACTGCCCTTTTTTCGGTTCTTTTTATTAGGAACCGACGTCGTCGCGGCTCTAAAGACTCCAAGACTATGAATTGTGCCTCATCCATTAGCACATTTACATAGGAAAGAATCTTCGACTACCCACATTCAACATTTACTGATCATTACTGAAAGTGACGGTTTCTAATCACAGAAGCTAATCAATCTGAAACGTTTTTAAGAGTATTTCTAATCAACCATTGAAAAGTCGACAATGATGTGGTTTCTTTATTTAGGAAAATTACGATTGCCTACCTTTTAGGCAGGGTTATTACGTATCTTTTGCAAGAGCAAAACGATAACGATTTTTGAGCAATAATTGCTCTTCCATACAGAAGTTTTAGAGTTGTTAGCGGTAATTTTTTTAAATAAGTGCATTTGACCAAACAGCGAGCGATCAGCAAACGATTGTGTAGGACTTACGATACCTACACTGCAGGTAATGCCGACTTTTATCACATAAAGCGTTTGATCGCTATCGTTTTGCTCTTGCAAAAGATACGTAATAACCCTGCGGGGCTATTCGTAATATTTGCTTTCTTTTTTAATTATTCAGTTTTAAAAGCACTGGTAAAACATTCAATAGTATAACAGAGGTTTTTATTTATTTTATTTACATCTAGTTAACTTTTTTGTTATAGGGGGAAACCTTCAGATGCCTGGACTTTTGGGAAAAAAGACCAGGCAATATCTGATCTTCTCACTAGAACCATTAGCTATATACACCTAAACACACTCTCCTATTTAACGTTTTCTTTTTGCAATACATGGCAAATAACGTATCAGGTATGCGTCAGTCCCCGCTCCCGCAAGCAATCAGGCTGCGGTCTTGAGCTGACAGAACGGAGCGAAGAGCATGCGGAGTGACAGGGCTCATTAACACTTATTTAGTTATCATTTGTCATTAATTGGCTAGTTTTCTCAGCTTTAAACAGTGTTTATCTACCTTTATTAATATTCTTAATTACTATAATAATAATAAAAAATATGTATATAAACGCGGCTTCGCTCCCGTCAACTGGCAACCTACCTACCCATCTTACCTTACCTACCCTACCCGACATAAATGATTGTTGCGTAACTTAAACCGTTTACGCAGCGCACGCAACGGAAGCTCCCAAAAAGGAATATTTTGCCCGTTTTTGCAACGTTTTTCATTTATGCTCCGCTCCTATTAGTCGTAGCTTGATGTAATATAGCCTATAACCTTCCTTGATAAATGGACTATCCAACACAAAAATAAGTTTTCAATTCCAACCCGTAGTTCCTGAGATTGGCGCGATCAAACAAACAAACTCTACAGCCTCATAATATTAGTATAGATGTTATGGCAAAACAATAAATAAAATTTTTGCTTAAGTCTATGTTAAGTTTACACGTGTTATGTACCTGAACTAGGTAATTCTGTGTTTCAGGCGAGAAGAAGTACATTCAATTTTTTAAATAATCACTATTAATCAAATACAAGTTTTATAGTTATCTTAGAAGAGAACCTAAAAAAGGGTTCTTATTAGTTTCCAATTATTTTCATAAAATTCAACACATTATACGCCGCTTTCCGTGTCAATAAGCTTGAAGATCCACTTACCGAGAGGAAACCGTCGTAAGTGGCAGGATAACGGTCCAAGTTAGAAGATTAGTAATTTACCTGAAACAATAGAAGACGAATTAATGAAACGTTTAGCCTAGATTACGAGAACCGCTCGTCGGATAAATAACCGGCTTAATAGATTACCACAGAGTAGTTGTAAACAGAAGAACCAATTTAAAAAAGTCTATAAATTATTTTGAATGTAGAGAAGATAGATTGATTTAAAGAAATATAAAACACACTCAAAACCTTTTATAAAATAGAAATAAAAGTTTAAGTTACGTAACTTACGCAGACTTGGTGCCTTAATAAAAATATGAGCAAAACGTTTCTTTATGTAAACGCGACCAGTTATAGATGCGTCTTCTGCGTTTTTATTATCATTTAAGATGTTTTTGTACACCGTTAGCTCTAAAACTATAACACATGGTTATTTCATTGAAATAAAATAAATAAACAAAAGCTCACGGGTAATGACTTCAGTTGTTCAAAATCGGTTGCTTAAGCCGCGCAGAGTTGGCATTCTGTACATTACGTTATTGCGTGTCCCGGAGGCGGTAAGGGCATCATTTCCCTTTATCTCATCGCGTTCATTGACAGCTAATTATGATGAATACCCCAATAATGCGGGTAATCTCACTATTGAATTTGGATCCAAGGAATTGTTTCCAGTAATACCTACTATTTGAATTATAAGAAATAGGTTAAAATACTTTATTATTGAAGACTGAATTTATAACATTAATTATTAAAGATTTAAACAAAAAACAAGCTACAGATCGGAACGGTATTTTAGGATAAAAGTACTACCTACGTACATATCTACTTAAGTTTATCTATATTGTATAAACTAATATTATAAACGCAAAGGATCCCTGGTAGTACTGACCTAATTTCTAGAACTATTTCACTAAAGAAAGGTAAACTATTATAGAATGCCAGGCTAATCCTATTTGCCAGATAAAAGTGGGACAGGTCGCAGGAACGTAGCGGCGTGAAAAAGCTAGTGATACATAATTTTGAATTACCGACCTAAGACTTAAGTTAGAAGCCTTATCACCTCCATAAACTCAAACTGACTCATTTAGAACATAGCCCAACAATTGATTGCCACTCATTATCCCGAGACACACGGCAAAGCACGTCCAAGTTCGCTTATAACATTAGTTCGCACGCCCGCCGCGACAAACTCCTGTTATTGTCGCCACCGTCGCAACTTTAATGACGCCCCGACAATCCCATTCTTAGTTGCTGCAGAAATAAGTTAGTTGTTTGGCAAGCAATAAGTTGGCAACACCGGTGAAAAGAGTGCCATTTGTAGTCTGTGCAGGTAATGAAAAGTTGCTAGACTGGAAATTGCGATGGAGCCGGGAAAATTCTTTGTTGTTTTTTTCATGTGAGTTACATTACATACAGAATTTAATAAGCAAAAGGCGAAGATTGATCCATTTACTAATTGCGGTTGTTATCCTTATTAAGTATCCAAAACTTGGCGCTTATAATGTTATGTTAATAGGATAACATGGCCCTAAATAAATTATTTACAATATCTAGCTAAAAATGAAAAATATTCTAGTAAATCTCCGCCATTTCCATACCTTCATCCATACAAATATATTCAAGAACTGCAATCAGCATACAATAACTTGCCAACAATATAAATTCAGACATCACAGCGCGACTGTTCCGAGTTGCATGGCATTACCAAGTTCGTCGGCTGCTCGGTTGTGACGCACCGTGATCCACTCGCAACTAGTTCCAGACAAGTCCAGAACTTTCTAGAACGTGCGAGAACTAACGAATTTATAGCTTAGACGCCGAGATTCAGGATAAAGCACTTGTTTAGTGATACGGACGGATTTGCTGCGACAATTTGATGGAATACTAATGAATTTGAATTTCGTGCTGCAATTCTGAAG
The DNA here is from genome assembly GCA_949775005.1 of Orthosia gothica. Lineage (NCBI taxonomy): Eukaryota > Metazoa > Arthropoda > Insecta > Lepidoptera > Noctuidae > Orthosia > Orthosia gothica. The sequence continues at coordinate 896,545 of OX459069.1, forward strand.
CAGTAGTAAAGTTTTTAAAATATCCCTGTAGAAAGTAGTGCTTGGTGCTATGGTGACCTAACACACCTTTCTTGTTATGATAAGATATGGTAAAAGTTAAAGTCTTGGATTATAAGGGAAACAACTATATTGAAACACTATACAACACTTAGTTACACGAAATGGTAAATTATGGTAAACTACAAACTATGTGACTAAACTAATGGTAAAAGGTATGGTAAAATGGTTATGGTTTGGTTATGAGTACGTGGTGTCTCTGACGAGATCTAAACGCGAACTGGCCCACATTTTGGTAACCGAGCGAAGGTGCATATTTGCGTTTGATGCAATTATGCATTTTCGCTGCGTGTTCGGTTTAAACTCGAACATATTCCCAAGAGCGAGAAGAAATGCGGGATGATGATATGGTGTGTATATAACATTAAATTGCTTAAACTAGTGATCTTATCTGGTAAGCTTAACAGCATTGATAAGGCATATTAAAAGCAAAAATTAAAAGCATATTGGTCTACTTAAATACTATCGTAAAAACATTAAAACGTCAGTTAATGATGGTTTCAAATTACACTATAGATTGTCTTTCACTGTTAAAGTTTTGAACGCCTGTGTCCAAATATTTTTGTCCCGTTTTATCGAACTATAGTCCGCGCTAGGCCAGCGTTTGGCATAATCATGCAAGGGAAAACTCGTTTAACTTTTATTCTTTAGATCACTGGCACTGAGCACTCACTATATGATTCGCGTCTTCTGGTTGGTTTCGGAGTCAGCGGAGTCGCTGCTAACTCCTGTTGGCAGCGACTCTCGCTGCGGCGTCGAGGTCCTGGAGGCGGTGGAGTCACCGCGGTCTGGTGCCGGCGGGATCCCTCGCCACGATGCCCAGCGAAAGCCTTCCCGAACAAGCAACATCGCCCCGTTCGCCACATGCATTGCGATGTATGGTTTCAATGTCCCTTTCATACTGGTCTGCAAAGCGTGAATCCAACACTCCGAGTAATTCATTCGCTAGATACCTGATACCGTTGATTAGGCCTCGTCGGCGCCGACCCGTCTTCCCCGAGGCGCGTCGCCGTCTAGCGTGGATATCAAAATGCTGTGTTAGCAAACGTTCATTTGTAGTATTCGAGTTCCTGGTAATCGTGCCGGACTTGCTGTATGATCGTATTACAATGGTTTTGTGTTTCTATGGTTGTGTACATTTTTTCTTGGTAATTCGGTATTTTGTTATAAGTGTTTAAGCCTGTCCATTTATCCCTGATTACTTGTACTTTTGAAATAGGGTCAAAATAAAGCGTTTGGTTGTTCGGAAATGGTTTCACGGCGTCTAAACCGTAAGATGGAAAGATCAGCGTAAAAAAACTCAGTAAAACTGTTGCTACAGTTGCGATTTTTGACCTCGGTTTTCTTTTTCTTTCTGGTAATTTGGTTGTTGGTTTTATATCTGGTTCTGGTATATTTCCATTATTCTGGTATTCGGATACTGTGGTTATTCTGGTTAACAGGCAAAACTGAGAGTTTCACAATAGGGCGTTTCATGACCCCATTTTTAGTTTTTAATGAAACTGCTCTGGTTAGACCATCATTTCCTGGATGTGTGTTGACCACACGTCCAAGAGCCCATTTTCCTGGAGGCAGATTCTCATCATGAATCACTACTAGATCTCCAATTTCGATGTTTTTCTGTGGTTCCATCCATTTACTTCTAGATGATAGTTGTACTAAGTATTCAGTCTTCCATCGTTTCCAAAGATCTTGGAAAAGCTTGTTGGTTAGATGCCACTTGGTTCTAGCGTCCTGCTCGGTTTCTATTACCGTTGTTCCTGGTCTTCCTGATAAGAAATGAGCTGGTGTAAGGAAGTTTATATCCTCAGGATCCTCTGATATCGCGCAAAGAGGTCGAGAGTTGAGGCACGCTTCTAGTCTAGCTAACAATGTGGTGTACTCCTCGAAGGTTAGTCTTTGTTGACCGATGACCCTCTTGAGATGATGTTTTAGACTGCGTACTGCTCGCTCCCATAGACCGCCGGCATTAGGCCAACTAGGCACGTTAAAGTGCCATTCTATGCCCATCTCCGCTATCTCGGTTATAAAACTTTCACTGAATACTTCGCGAAGCTGGTTAAATTCTTCCTGTATCATCCTGTTTGCTCCCACGAAGTTAGTGCCGTTGTCACTGTACATATGTCGTGGTGCCCCTTTTCTGGCAGCCATTCTGGTTAGAGCTGCCAAAAAGGCGGAGCTGCTCAGGTCTGATACGAGTTCTAAGTGAACCGCTTTCGTGACCATACATATAAAAACTGCTATGTACCCCTTCGTAGTTTTAATTCCCCGTCCTTTATTAGCTTTGACCTCTACGAAGCCTGTGTAGTCTACGCCGCAGTGATAAAACGCATGTTCGGGATTCACTCTTGGTTCTGGTAAATCTCCCATGAGCTGGTGCTGCCGCACGGGATTTTGTTTTCTGCATACGACACATTTTCTTATAAACTTTTTAGTTGCCATGTATCCGCCGATAATCCAAAACTGTTGTCGAAGGTTTGCTAACGTTAGACGCGCTCCGCCATGGAAGGTCAATTTATGAGCTTGATCGATAAGTAATGTGGTTAACGGGTGGTCAAGAGGTAAGATGATGGGATGTTTCATCTCAAGATTCATGTGGGCGTTTTCTAATCTCCCACCCACACGTAAAATGCCACGTTCATCTATGGTTGGATTCAAACTCAAAATCTTGCTTTTGGAGTGCACTCTTCCGTGTTTATTTATTGAGTCTAGGTCGTTTGCAAATTCTGCCCGCTGAACGTTTTTGATTATCAGCTGTTTAGCCCGACGAAGCTCGTGTAATTCGAGGTAGGGTCGGCGAACTGGTTTGTTCAAGGTAGGTAATCGCAGTATCCACGCAAAAATACGTATGATTTTTGTTATGGTGCTATATTTGTTTATCAAATGTTTAATATTTTCGGTAGTCAGCGATTCTCTTGGTTGTCCAATGACTACCGCGTTGGTTTGGTTTAAAATAGACGGCTTTACTTCTAAGTTCGTCTCGTATATGGTTTGGTGGTTTTCTTGATTGGTGTATGATGGCAGCCATGACGGCCCTTGCCACCATATCTTGTGGTTTTTGAGTTGTCTGACAGTCAAACCACGACTTGCATTGTCGGCTGGATTATCTGTCGTCTTCACATATTGCCAATGTTTTGATGGTATGGTTTTTATGAGATCGGATTTCAGTTTATTTTCTGCTTCCATTGAATGACACCCCCCGCAAAAATCGTCCCTATAGAAACGGTCTTCTAATACTTTTGCTGCGTCAGGAAATTTCTGTTCTAAGTTTCTAAATTGAGTTAATGCTTGTGGGTTGGTTGCACTCAACTTGTCTTTGTGTTCCGGCTTAAGTGGTAGTTGGACTTCGAACCTTCCGTCCTCAAGCCTCTTAGTGGTTTTAATAAAATACTGTAAACACTCATGGTCATCGTTGGACATCTCTATCTTCTGGTGTATGTCTTCGTTCTCCCAATATTTCAGAAGGTCTTCTGTGTTGTTGAGAACCACGTTGCACTGGTAGTGTGGTACCATGGATCCACAGAGTAGCCATCCTATTTGCGTCTGTTGGGCGATTGGTTGCTTATCGTTGTCTCCTCTCAAGATACCTCCTAACATTATTTTGCTGTAAACATCTGCGCCTAGAAGTATATCTACGGGTCTGCTGACGTAAAACTCTGGATCAGCCAATTGTATCCCTTGGATATGGTTCCACGTTGTTGGTTTGGTAAACGTGTTATTTGGCAATCGCTTGATCAAGTTATTCATAATAATAACGTTCGTGTCGCAGGTAAATTCACTATTTGCAGACTGTAGTGTTACCTGTAACATTCCTTTCGCGTTATTTTCTTTTTCACCGACGCCAAATATTTGACCTTTGAAATGCGCCCTCTTTAATCCCAAGATCTGGGCTGCGTTTTCAGTTATTAACGATAGTTGAGAACCCTGGTCAACTAAAGCTCTCATCTTGTGCTGTATTCCATTAGCTCCCTTGACTTTTATAATAGCGGTGGCTAAAATTATTTCAGATATGTCATCCCATGACGCGTGAGATGACCTAGATGAACTCTTTTTGGTTGCAACATTGTTGGTGGTTACATCTGCTGACACAGTTGGACTTTGTTTTTCCAATGCTTCGTGAAGTAGCGTGTTGTGTGTAGCTAAGCATTTACGACATTGCTTGTTCGATTGACATAGTTTATCGTTATGACTGCATAGGCAGTTTTTGCAGTAATTTAATTGCTCAATCTTATTTAATTTTTGCTCGTGCGTCATTTGCAAAAAATCAGGGCAACGCCACAATCCGTGGTCAGAATTGCACAATGCACAGGTTATCGACCGCGACACGTGTAATGAATTTGATTTTGTGATTTCTTTGTTGCCTGATTGATGGTTGATTCGTTGTAAAAATTTCTTCTGGTTTTGGTTGTGGTTGCTGTATGGGAATGGTTGATGCGGCGTGGTTTTTTGGTTGGCTGGTTCTTGCTTGCGACGAGACGCTTCTAGCGCTGTGAATTTTTTCTCCAAGAATTCCAAGAACTCCTGCAAATCGGGTAGCTCTCTAGGATTCTTGACCGATTCTATGTATTCGGTGAAGGTATCATTATCCAGCTTTAGCGCTAGTAGGTGCACTAGAAGTGGATCCCAAGTTGCTATATCCACTCCCAGATTCTGTATAGCGTGTAACGTCTCCTTGGTTACGTCATGCAGCTTCTTAATCGTAGCCAGCGATTGCTGTTGTATATTGGGCAGCCCAAGCAAGATATTGATATGGGACGTGAAAATCAATTTCTTGTTACCATATCTGTGGCTTAAAATTTCCCAACATACCTGATAATTGTCAGAGCTAATCTGTAAATGGTGAATCAGACGCTCTGCTTCTCCAGTCACCTTACTCTTCAAGAACTGCATTTTTTGCGCATTAGACATCGACGGGTTTTTGTCGATCGCTTCGCTAAACAAGTCTTTGAACGGAACCCACTGGTTGTAAGTTCCATTGAACACGGGGATGTCCATCTTCGGAGCTGACTTCTCTCGGTGCTTCACTGCCCACATCTTTTTGTTGATGTCGTTTGTCAACTCACTGTACTTTTCCTCGTGCTTGCAGAATTCCATTTGGTACGTAATATCGTCGCCTCCATCCTCACCTTCAATTTCCCAATGAAGTCTGTCAATCTCACCCCATCGGCTATCTAGTGATTTTAGAGCGTTCTCGAATTGCCACTGATTCTCGAACTTATCTACTTCAATATTACTTACGGTTCTCATGAACGCCTTGAAATGTATACTCTGCTTCTTTAATAACTGGTTCAGCTTGCTGGACCCTCTCTCTGTAGGGAGATAACTCTCTCGCTGCGCGGAGTCCATTCTTGGAGTTGTTTAAAAAAATGGTAATGGTTAGTTTATATAATGGTTTGATCTGACCTTTATGCTCCAACCGACCGTCTCTGCAATCCGAGGTTCTCCCAATTGCAGCGATCTCCTGGTTTGCGTGGCACTGTATCACTTGGTAGTCACTGGTAATTAAATGCTCGAAGGACCATGTAGAAAGTAGTGCTTGGTGCTATGGTGACCTAACACACCTTTCTTGTTATGATAAGATATGGTAAAAGTTAAAGTCTTGGATTATAAGGGAAACAACTATATTGAAACACTATACAACACTTAGTTACACGAAATGGTAAATTATGGTAAACTACAAACTATGTGACTAAACTAATGGTAAAAGGTATGGTAAAATGGTTATGGTTTGGTTATGAGTACGTGGTGTCTCTGACGAGATCTAAACGCGAACTGGCCCACATTTTGGTAACCGAGCGAAGGTGCATATTTGCGTTTGATGCAATTATGCATTTTCGCTGCGTGTTCGGTTTAAACTCGAACAATCCCTATATGTAACTTTTTACTCCAAACCCGTTCAAAGATGATCATCAATTCACTAGGGATATCTTTACTTAAGTAATACATAATACTCGGTATTCTTTTTCTTGCCCTCAATATTATCCGAATAAAGTTGTAAGTAATCACATAAGAAGCCATACAATAGGTAAGTTCGATATACGATTCAATCAGAAGATAATATCATTATTCTTACATATGGATTAAATTACATACACGTATATTCATTTAGAAGTTATTGAAAAAGTTTTTGTACTCAGTGATTTTTCCTAGCTCCCGCCCTGAGACCCACAAGGATAAGAAGTTTCGGATCCCCTGTTAAGTAATAGTAGATACTGTGTCATTCAGCATATTTCAGTTAGTTCAATGAAAGCTTTAATTATTATTGTCATCTTTCCACACTTGGCTACACTTCAGGAGCACCTTTTTCATGATCAAAAGCGCCATTATACATTTTGTATGATATTATTTTGGTGCAAACGTGTCAATGCTAACGCCTTGCCTGGTCAGTCGACCGAGAACTAATGTGCTTGATACCACACCATGTTCAACGGTTATAATTATTCTTCTTTGATTATATTCTGTGAAACGAAGAAACAGGGACGTGTGGTGAAGAAAAGTGTATTAAATGGGTCCTTATCACACACTTTGAATTCACATAAGAGGAGTCTTTCATTATAAAATGTTCAATTAAGATCTTATAGTTATGTTGATACTCTAAACATTAAATGTTAATACTTTCTTAGTAATCCATTTATGAATTCAATAGACAACACAATATCTAAGAAAAGAAAGTTTGGTGAAAATCCTTCTATTTGCAATTTCTATTGTTTTTAGGAGCTAAGCAAGATTTTAGTAATCAACCGAGTTACTCCTATGAATATCAAAAGTGTCTATGAGAGAGTGACGAGAGGCTAGAATATGAGATAAGAGTGTCTCGAGTGTCAGACGAGAGTGATACAAGTGTCGACTTCTAATAAATTTAAATTATCACTAATTGCAATTAGAAAAACGGATTGTTCACGTTCAGCAAAACCAACTTTATTCAAATTACACTTTTTATTCCTTTCAGTCATTTTAAATGGTAAAACATAGTGTGTCAATCTATAAACGATTTTCATACGAACGTTTTTCCCATACGGAGCGTATACGTGCCTCCACGTGCATTAATCACCAAGTTTGCTCAAGATGGGTTGGCGTTTTCAATCGATACCTACAACAAAACTAAAATACCAATTCCTGACAAGGGGACTTTCTCTCAATCTAATGATTGACAGAAGGGTCCCTGGGTTCAGGTCTAGAACGGCAAACCAATGCGATTGAAACTTGCCACGAGTAATTTTGAGGGGCTTAGCGTGTCTGTTGTCGGCTTACGAGGCCAGCGGGGATCGTCCCGGGTTCGATGCTCGTCTCAAACGGTTCTGTTGCAAACGACTGGCTAGATTGGTATCGGTTGGAGTCACTTATTTCTTGTTTTCGTACATATAGGTGAGTTTAAAATGGTGTCGTCTAAGGACGATCGAAATCGGGAGATGTTTTTTGAAAAAAGGAATTCATGATTTTATTTTAGTCTTTTTAGTTTTGGTACCGAAAATTAATTACGCCAATACGGCTTCCGCCGAAATTGGTCTACTAGGGATCTTCTAGCGTATGCCATTCACATCTGGAGTGAGGCCATCGAGAAGCACGGAGAAGCGCTTGCCGTCTCCCTCGACATCTCGAAGGCTTTTGATAGGGTCTGGCACGAAAGCCTTATTGCTAAGCTTCCTTCATTCGGTTTGCCCGGTGGTCTGTGTGATTGGATTGCAGACTTCCTGAAAGATCGGTCCATCCACACGAGAAGCATCAGCTTTCAAATAAAAAAGTTTTGAGGTAGCAAAACACAGTCAGTTAAAAAACAAAATACAGTCGAATTGAGAATCTCATCCTTCGGTTATAAAAAGATTTATTATGCACATTGTTCCAAGACTGCATCGTTGGTCTAATGGTCGCAAGCGCTACTCCTGAGCATGGGGTCCTGGATTCGGTCTCCGGGTAAGACAAACTGTTGATGGAGTTTTGGATCTAGAATTTGTCAGTAGCAGCCCGGTCTGTATCGCTCTAGACCGGGCTGTTACCGAGAAGTCAAACGGCACAACAAGCCCGCGCAGTTTGATAGCTATAGACTCACCCCCTGTTACATACATGGGACTGAAAAACAATAACTGGCCAAATATGGATGTACCAATAGGTGCACGCATGTATGCTTGTACCGAAATTCCAATTTTCCGGGTTCCTTACTAGGCTTCAACGTCAATAGCGAGAACATCACTCACCTTTGGTTTGCCGAGGATATAATGGTCATGGCTGATTCCATGGAGGACCTCAGTACAATGCTCGATGACCTCAGTAGAGCTTCCGAAAGAGTGGGTCTTAAGATGAACATGGATAAAACCAAGGTGATGTGGAATGCCTATGTTGCATGAGCTCTTTAAAAAAGTCAGAAAACAATATTCATCTATTGAGGACTTTAGTAGCCCTTAATGGATAAATAGTTCATTGTTACACAAGTACATTTCACAAACTATTAACCCATTCACGAACCGCACCAAAATCCGGCAAGTTTCAAGACTACCCACACTCAAAACACACACGGTCGAGAAATTAAACCTATGTGCAGTACAGTTCAAGATCTCAATAGTATGCGTATTCTCAGCTTATATACGAGTATGTAAGCTTAATACTAAGTTATTGCCTCCGCCGCGCTCGCCTCATCGAGTTAAGTTGGCTAAGTACAAGTTAAACGGTAACACAATCAACCGCGTGCACTTCTTACTACATAATAGATAGGTACAGAAGGCCAGCTCTATCTATCTTCGTTTTATTAACCCCCGCCGGAAAAAGAGGGGTGTTATAAGTTTCACGTGTGTTGCTGTGTATCTGTGTCTGTCTGTGGCATCATAGCGCCTAAACGGATGATCCGATTTTGATTTAGATTTTTTGTTTGAAAGGTGATTGTGTCGAGAGTATTCTTAGCTATGTGTGAACAAACTCGGTTCGGCCGTTCAAAAGTTATGGGCGTTTTACTGTTTGAATCGGGGTGTTTTCGAATGATAAATGTGTCGGGGTTTTTTTTAAATTTTGTAATTTTACTTGTATGAAATCTAGCTTTTTCCTGCGGGCAGGAATATACCACAAACCATTTAGACCAGGAGCCACTAAGCGATAGGTGCAGTTTTCTTATACGACCGATTCAAAAAAAAAAATTTTTTTTTTAGGCCTGTCTTTCGGCTTCAATTGCATCAATCCAGCGCTGGATTGTATTAGATGCCATGGTCTGATGCTCTGGTAAATTGTGCAACACAAACTAATGCCTGTGACGAATGCGCTTGCACTCACTGTACGTGAAGCATGTCTATGTGTGCGTGGGTTTTCGCTCGTTGTACGGAGCGGACCTACTGTCCTGTATTTATATTTAGTCTTGCTATCATTATCTGTAATTAGTGTGTTCTTAGCTTTGTACTTAATTATAACTTAGTATATCTTGCGCTGGCGGGCTGGCTGAATGAGCTTAATCCCTCGATACCAACATTAAAAGCTTCTTTAATTAACTATTATGGTTTGAATGAGATGGGCAAATGTTAGTTTAGTCAGAAATAATTACTGAAAATAAGCTTAGCCTTGTTTTGGAGTAGAGTTAAGTAAACTATTCGGATTTGAGAATAATTTGACAAAAATCCTTGCACCTATCATATTCAGCTGATTTGCGGATTGTTACGAAAGTCATTCAATAATCTATCTAACTAGTTGTCAAATAATATTGCATTACCTAAGGTCAATAAAATAGACCTTTCAAATTAAATTAACGATCCTAGTTCGTATCTTCGCGAGCCCTAAACAAACACGAATTAATGCTAAACCAAAGAACTTTAAACTAAGTTATTCTGCGATGCAATCAACAAAATTGTAGCTAGACGTAGCAGTGTCAATTAAATGGTAATGTATTTGTAGAGCCGTCGCTACATCGCTCTATATCGCTCTATGTGGAGCGGTAGAACGCCTCGAAGATCCGGCTTACTCAGACTCTACTGAGGGCTAGACACTTGCGCTTTGTGCCGTAAGAATAAGTGAAACTTCGATAAGTATAGCTAGTGTTATATTGTTAACTATTGAGTTAAGATTTTCGCCTGTTTTTCTAATATATATATTATGGATGGGCAGCAGGTAAAGACGTAAAAGATGTCACTTGATAGTTTAAGGCATTCTTGCTGATACATGAACTCTAAACCAGTACAGCTTTCTCAATGGTTCTTCGATCACGCTGGCTAATTTTGGCACTCTATGAAAAATACATGGGTATGGCAAAAAAGACATGAAAGTAGGATTAATGCAGTAGAAATGTGCTCCTTGCGGAGTATGTGTGGTGTAACTTTAACTGATAGATTGAGGAATGAGGTAATAAGACAACGTTGTGGTTTAAAAGAAGATGTAGTGACTAAAATTGAAAAGAGTATGTTAAGATGGTTTGGCCATGTTGAGAGGATGAATGAAAGGCGACTAACGAAAGGTATTTACAAGGCAGACGTGAATGGAAACTCCGGGAGGGGACGCCCTATACATATACCTTATAGGTGATGTTCTTCAGAAAGGCCAAGTGCGCAGTACCCAAAACCGGCATGTGTGTATGACTAAATGTATGAATGTGTGTGAAGCAAAAGAAGTATGTAAGGATCGTAGCAGGTGGCGTTCTGTAGTTTCTGCCTACCCCCATGCGAAAAAGGCGTGTGTTTATGTATGAAAAATACATGGTAGGAAGACACAGGGACATGGGGATTGGCGATAATAGGCTATGGATAATGATGACGATGATGATGAAGAAGAAAAAGACAAAGTCCAATGATTCAACACAAAGACCAGCAAACAATTACAGAAGCAAATGGTAATAAGCAGAGCTCCGGCGCACAATGCAGATCACCTGCATTTTCATACCGTTAATAATGAATGTCTGCCGCGTGGCCGCCGACTAGTTTCCATTGCAGATGAGGATATTTGCTTATGGGGTGAGTTGATCAAATTAAAGGGACTATCCAATATTACACGGGGTTGGGATCCGGCCTAAGTGGTTGGATTTGGGTCATATTGTAGAGTTAGCAATTTAGTTTTGAATTTAGATGGAGGGCGAATGTAAACGACCGTTTCTAAGGATTATCTTTAATGTATAAGTATTGAGAGTTGATTTCCATTGGTGCAGACTTAGTATTAGTAATAGGTCCGCTACCAACAAACTTATAGCCAATCGGAAGACTGTAGCAAAGTATTTGCGTTGGTTTGAGACCTTCCACTAGGTAGACCGATGACCTGAAGTCCGCTGGATGCGAATAGCATAGTTGATGTAAAGACGATTAAAAGGTTTATGTGCAGCAGTGTAACATCTTCTGTGACATCTTTCGGCTGAAAAAATGATGATGATAATGAACAAAATGCTTGTAAAAAGGAGCCATTTGATCAGTCACATTTAATAGAGCAGAACACAACAGTTTACTATGAAACAGTCATATCACATCGCACGTGTCGCAAGTTCCAATTGTAAGTACCAGCAAAAACAAAGTCTCACTTATCACTTATTTCATTTCAGTCAAAACAAAATAAGCCTAACGAGGCAAATAGCGGCGCGTCCCACTCTCCCACTCCAACTCTATTTAAAATAATTAAACGGCGGAAATCTTCGAGCTCCATTGAACAGCACGTTTCCAATAAACTCGCAACTCGCACTGTTACCGCCTACCGCTGGTAATTTGCGGGCACCAGCAACCTACAGGTTACAGGTTCAGGAACAAAGAGGAGCCGGGAAGCAATTATATGGCGTAATGACTTTTACGTCTATTTTTGAATGGCTTGTGTCGGACTTATAATCGGGGCGTTGAAGAATGTACGGGATGGAATTACTTTACCGAAAATTCGGTAGTTTTTATTTTACCAATATTTTTGGCCTGATAGATTTTTGAGGAAGGATATTTCACTAAAATTGAATGAAGTAATCTCTGTCTGAGTTGGTTATTTGGAATCGTCAGAATTATATCAGTTTCTTGCTTTATATATATGGTAATGGATCCTTAACTTTTTCCCGAGGAGCCTATTGTCTTTTTTTGTAGCGGTACTTAATTCCTGCTCGCTAATTTTATGTTGTTATTATATATAGAGGACTGTAGTTTGTATAGGTTGCTTAATTGAAACACTTTGCTTGTTTTATTAATCATTTACTATTACTCATTTGAAAATGTTTTGGCTCATCGAGTCTACATCGAAAGAGAGAGTTTGACAGTTCTTTAGAACAGATTATAGGATTATTAACAGATTATTATTATCTTACAATTACAATAAAAATCTAATGACTTTGTGTTGCCATTAACCTATATCATTTCAAATTCGCATTTATATAAGCGGCCCGAATAGAACACGGGTAGGTAACTTTCAACAAATTCCACGAACTTACAATATGAGATGGGTATTTCATGATATTTTCCAAGTAATTTATCATAATAATTTGATGGTTTTGCAGTACCTACCGTACTGAAAAACCAGCAAATTATTATGAATTTGAACTGAGAAACAGATCCTTTAATCCTAGCTTCTGATAAAATAATAATTAACATTACACTCGCTGCCGGCGGTAGACACTAAACAGACAGATGAGAAGAGCCAGTCCACACAACGTTAGATAACTAATTGACCAAACTTTTGAAGTAAAATAATAAAGGTGGAATCAGACGCTTCACTCTTGAGTGAAGCTGATTCCACCTTTCACACGGCTTAGCTGGAAAGACGTAGAAAAGAACATTCATCTGCTCTTCGTCTTTAATAATGCCACGACGTTCGACCTGACGTCTTTCTGCCACAAGATTCGAGACAAAATGTCCGCATCGACTGAACGTTCTCTCTGTGTTCATTCGTAGTGGAGTGAAAGATTCCGAAACCCAATACCCAGCATCTTTGGATCGGTTCATTAATGAATTCATTTTGTGTACAAACTTTTCTTTTCGAGTGAAAAGTGCCGAATGAAATACGACACTGAATTAAAAATGAACTGTCTGATTGCTCCTTAACTTAGTTGCCAAAAGCTCTGTAACAGCATTAAAACGCAATCATCAAAAACTTAAATGTCTTAAATTAAAAACCTTTTCAGCATGAAAGCGTTTCGTAGTCCTGCAATGCAATGATTAATGGTTTTGAGGAACACTTAGATGCATTAAATATTACTCCTTTATCATTTACACCACACACTTTACAGAAAATACTAATGTAGAAGGAACCCATTTCAATGGGCGTTATTATGTCAATAAACAATCACATGTTTGTTCAACATTGTTTTACTATTTAAAATACTTTTAAGTTAAGCAAAAACCACAAGACCTGTGGTCCTTCTTTACATCGTTATTTCATGGTCGCTGTACATGTTGCCGACGTCATAAAAAAAGTTATTATAAAAATCGCAGCACGTAAAGCTGCCTAAGATATTTCTTGGCAACGACCCTTTTTCTAAACCAGCGTTATTTTTACACTTTATTTACAGCAAAAAAACGCAACCACTTGGTTTTGAAAAGGTCACTATTTAAATAAAGATTACTTCAAATAAGAAAGCCACATTTTTGCAACCTCTGTTATTCAGGGAATTTACAAAATGTTGAATTAGTTTCTACAATTTTCTTCTTTAGTCAAAGGAGTGAAATTTTCTATCAGAGTCTGTGTTTTATAAACCTGAGGGCTTAAGTCACTCCCCCGATGGATTCCCGCATTGTCAAGGCGGGGGGGCTCAGTAGCTGTGGTCACCTAAGCGAAGAACCCGAGGAGGGGCCACTCGAAGCTGACACTAAGTGGCCAACAAGTAGATTGCGGAGCCGTTTGGGCGACATCGTATGGGCGGCATCGCGGCTGAGGGTTGGAGGCCGCGGCAGGAGTGGAATGCCAAAATTGCGTTGGCCGCTCACCCTATCTCCTGCGGCGACCCGTCACCGTCACCCATATGCTCTTTTGCGTTCTGTTGCAGCGGTGATGGAGGACTCTCCAGAGGAGGGCCAATTACTTCTAGGCAAGCCTGCTCTATCGTCCACCATCGCTTGCCATCAGGTGAGATAGTTATGGTTTATCAAACTGTTATAACGTTTCTTGTAAACCGTTATGTCCACCATTAGTCTATAAAAGAACGAAAGCAGTCTGTCTTCTCATATCCTAAGCATTTGCCAACAACGCGGAAACTTCTCAGTAATATTTCGCCGTCGTGAACGGTGTGTGGATCTTCCATCTTTATCGGCTCTCACGACGCCCCAGGGAAGAGATCAGGCTATGTATTCAGACCCCACACTGCTTATTTGTGTGTAAGGTTTTGTGTTTATGTATTACCGCTTACTTAAAACCTCCATACACTCTATAGTCTTTCACGTACTTAAGGCTTATGTAGACGGGTACGATGGGACAATGCGACAACTATGCAATGACTTTTTTTCATAGATTTGACGCTTGAGACTCGAATTTCAAAATTGCACTACAGGTATCTATCTAAAAGTGTCGTCGCATCTTTGTCGAATTGTAGGGTATTGCATGTCTACTTAATATGTGCGGATAAAAGTACCAACAAGAAACTTCAATGTTGCATCAACTTAGGCTAATTTCTTGGTCTAGTTGTAGTTTTATTACTGACAAAGTTTGTGCTTGAGATGCATTCAAAGTGCAAACAAAAACGAAATATATTACATTTACATAGTTCAGGCAAATGCCACTAGATGGCGTTATTAAACTACGGGTCCTGACCGTTTGAAGTTTTTTCATAAGGCATCTCAGCGGTTATAGTTAAACGTTTTGCTTCGAAAATAACGAACACAGAGAGAACACCTGTCGTTTGAACGCAGACTATTTCCCTTATATCTGTACATTACATTTTAGCGTCGCCCGGGAATCGAACTTTGGTCCGTCGTAAAATTTAAGGGCTTGACGTTACCCGCTTAAATCATTTTTATGATGGTGAGAATATTTTCCTTTTTGTTAAGGAATTTGGTGTTGATGTAGTTTCGGGGTATAATATGTATGTAGGGGTAGGTAGAGCTATGGATCTATTATGGAATGATTTTTATATTTGCAATCGAAAATCATCGACCAAATACCCTGAATCTGTGGTCTCATTAGCAACCGCAAAACCAGTTGATAAGTCCGACACCAGTCCTGATATACGTAGAACCCAACATATGGTTTCAAAACCACTCGCTCCCCAACCACAGCTCTAACCAATATTTAGGTGTTTCTACCAAAATTGCCACAGCATCCCCTAACAATATCTAAGATCTTAATACTCCTAACTTACCTAGGCTTAACGTAAACCTCGGATAACGAAACATAAAGGCCCAGGGACACAGGAGAGGGATCCCGGAGATATTAAAAATTCGACCAGGAACAAAAGCGGTCATAATTTTGCCGTAAGCCGCTGTCGGCACCTAAATAAGTATCAACTTTAATACTAGCCCCCCGGACAACAGCCCCGGGCTCTTGCGTGGATGTAGGGATTAACATTGCATTGATTAAAGGATTAGAGAGTGCAAAGGACTGTTACTCTATGAGCCATTTAAGACGTAGTTTTTGAGGGAGGAGACGTAATTTTGCTGGCAGTCGTGGGTTCAAACTTAGGCGTTGCACAGAGAGGATCACGGGGTTCTATGTGCTGATACTGATCATCGCGCACCAGGATGGTTTAAGTGAGGTAAAAATCCCACACTCCCTGGTCTTTTTCCTTAACACTTCAGGTGCTGTTTGAAGGTCTCCCCCCAAAAACAAAAAAAAAGCCAGGCTCTTTACTTTGTGTAAATTATTTCTCACCACTGCTCTCAAACCGGTAAATGATGATATCGAGAGGAATCTGGCATGTTCTAGAACCAAAAGTCAAAGACATGTGACATCTACCAGCCTGCACTGGGCCCGCGTGGTAGATTACAGCGCAATCCCTCTCATAGAGAAAATGCCGGTGTCCCAGCAGTGAAAAAATATAGGCTAAGTGGGCTCCAAAATGAAATATTAGGCGTTGGAATACCTATTAAAGTACCTAGCTACTAATTTAGTATTTTAAATCGTTCTCAGTTATTTGCATAGGTGTATGTTTTTTGAAAAACAAGATTTTTGATCGCTAGGTGTCTGTTTCATTGTTTATGAATATTTATTTTAGAAGCCTTCATTTTATTCGAAAGGCAATTGACGTAAATACTTTTGTTTTCACAGACAGCTGTAGTGATACAGATATATGCAAATGTGCCTTACAATAAAATCTTATTTATTTTATGAGCTGAACTAAGTTATTTATTTCAGGCATATTTTTTGATAAACAGAAAAATATCACTCCAAAAATATTCTATAAATTAATATAATATATTTAATATTCTATTATATTGTACACCCTCTTAAAGATTACCATAATATTCACAATTTACTTAGAAAGACCTGTCTATTCGATTTGGTTACTAAAACTTAATCTAAAAGGCTTATTGAATAACTGAACTAGAGTTAACCTTAGGATCCAAATCAGATTATAATCTAAACTTATTTTCAGTGTATAAGTTAATGCGATGCTTTCGGGGAAGTTTAAATTGGATAAAATTGGAGCGCTGCAGGTCTGGAGTCTGGAGTCTGGACAGACTGTTAGCTTAGACATCATTCTAAGTTCGTGTTGAGTCTGGAGAAGACATACTGCTGGGTATGATACGCAGCGGGATTATTTTGATAACAAGCATTTATTCCAATCAATCCTTCAAATCAAATCAAACAATTTAATTGCATAATACAGGTTAGTAAGGTGTTACAAATAATATTTTCAATAGAAACATTGTATTGTAACCTAATGGTGTGCAAATAAATACAAGTTTAGACTCACAATATAAGTAGTGTTACAGTAAATTTAATTACAAACATTGCACCATTTAAATTACAAATTAAAATGTTAGATAACTGTTAATGTCATATTAAATTATTATATAATGCCATAATGTCAGATTAATTAAATAACAGGATATATTAAGTTGTGGAATTTCATAATGTCAGATTTATTAAAAACAGATAATATTCTTCACTTCGAAACAGAACTTTTTGGACGTATTTATAAAAAATCAGTCCCATAAAACCAATTTTATATTGATTCAGCTAATTTAGAGAAATTTCGCAACATACCAGCAACACATCTATCTGTCTAACTATTTCTGACCTTTATCTGTGTATCTTTGTCAGTGAAACTACATTTAGGCCAGGTCACAGATAATATAATACTAGCATACAGATGCCTCACCCCATACAAAGAAACCGTGCCGACGTAACTAGCGTTTTTAATCTGATTAATCTTGTTATTTTTGTTAGTACATCAATCGCGTTCGATCCCGTTTTACGGCAATAGATGGTGTTAGCAGCTACTTGCAAGTAAAAGGGTTTACTAGGTTCATAAATATATTTTTCTTTAAATACAGTGAAGGTTCGTTTTATAGTATTTTTTTGCACGTTTTTACAGATTTTTGCACCAAAATGTGTTACAATGCAAATTTTAACAATCGAGTGGAATGCCTCAGAATTTTAAAAATACGCCATCTATTGGCATCAATTTTAAATGATCTGTTCAAATAATCTTTGAAATGTAAATTCAGAGCCCACTATTCCAAAATATTGTACTTAGGAGAGTTGATTAAACAAGAACATACAATTTTTATGTTCAATTCCAGAAAATGATAATTTTACACACAATTTATTGAATTGTGTGTACATGTCGCGACATCTAGTGAGATTTATTTGAACCAAAATTTTGTTCTTAGCAATGAGACCCCGTGGCCAGGTTAAAATGAAAGCAACATAATACACAAGTTTACAAAAGTGTTTATTATTGAGGAATTAATTTTGCAGGCTCTGTAACTAAAGCCTTACAAAGCAGCTTCTTCAAAACAGAAAGAAGAAGATTAATCTTCCGAGAAACATCGAAGTAGGTTTCTCGATACATTAATTTTGCCGTTATGCCGTGAGTATTTCAATAAAATGTTATGTTGATTTTCGTATCATTAAGTTATATTTAAGACACGCTGCCCAGTTATATTCTGGTAACTGCCACGTGTAATTATAATTAATCATCTTCTTAAATTGTACTTTTAACAGCTACCTACTTCTAAAACATTATATTAAATGTAAGACAACCCACCCACTCACAACGTTTGGGGAATACTTTCACTGGGGATACTTCAGCTAAGGAGTGGAGCTGCCTGCTGAAGTATGTATTCGCAATAGCTATGAGTGAATAAGGTAGTTCTAGGTAAGCGTGTTACATCGTCGATCAAATCATCGCTTACCATCAGGTGACATAGTGGTCAAACGATTCTATCCATAAAACAAAGCAATTATGTTCAACCCAGTGTACGTGTTGAACTGTTTTATTAACTGAACTGTCTCATATCGCCAGGTGTTGAGCTCGTGTTGAGCTCACGCTGAGCTATCAAGCCGGTACAAATCTGCGTGGCCTAGGTTTGAGCCGAGTCGTGTTTAGCATTCTGTCCACGATAGGTGGTCTAAGTTAGTACGCTGTTGACCCACTTGGGAGCAGCGTGCTATGATGCAGCTCCATTGTGCAGCGGGTTTTACTTAATTCAGTAAGAATATCTTGAATGTGTCAGTAAGATATTTCCAGAAGATTTGACACTGGTTAAAAGAAATGGAGGGAGGGCTTTTCCCAGCAATGGGACTGAAATCATTTGGCACATTACGAGTATACAGTATGGATTTGTGAGTATAGTCAATAGTTTCAAACTCAAAATTATCGGTAATAAGATGCAATTCTCCATAAACGGGATCGTAGCAGGTTGCGTTCAGTAGTTCCTGCCTACCCCATGGGAAAAGGGCATGAGTTCGGCATGAGGGGTTTTATGGGGTTTTATGCATTTGTATGTGTACGGGATGGAGAGTACAAATTGATGGCAGCCCCGTACGTTACGACCAAAATCTTCACTATGACTTATCGATCATAAATTTGATGAAAAGCCATAAACCTAACAAGGAAGAAATAAACCAGCAATAAAATAATTTTATCGCCTTTTAACTACATCAAATCGCAGTCAACACAAACGGACAAACAAAGGCTGTAGCGCCGGAAGCGCACAATGGACACGTACAGTTCCGGTGGCACGCTGCACTCGTCGGATCCAGTTATCTCACTTGAGATACGGCTCTATTTGCCAAAGATATTGTTCTATTTGCCAGCACCCGATTGTTAATTGCTCGCAAATATTTGCGAGGATGAGCGAGAAAATTACATGATACATTTTTGGTATTTAAAGTCGGGAGGGTTCGAGTTGAAACAACTTCTAGCGTTGAGGAAAGAAATACATATAACGAGTGGAAAAGAGTTGTGTTATGCGGAATACAGAAGTATCATTTTACTTTTACCATTTAATTGTATTTATACCATTCCCCCTCTAAAAAGCTTATTTTATTCACTGAAAACAGTGAATAAAAAGCACTTTGAATCACTGTTTTGATGTTTCAGTTTGGAACACAATATATTAGATCTCCATCTCAATGATATATAACCTCCATGCCCAAAAATTACTCGAAACAAATTTCTTGTGCAGAGAATACTCGACTTTGAAACTCCTTTTTCGATTTTAATTTTGATTTTGTTTATATTTAGGATTTTGATTTTAGTCTAGAAAATTTATTGAATACTTATTTGGATTGTAATTTTAATATTAATTGCAATGGTGTTAATTATAATTATGTAAAGTAACGGAGGTGGTCACTGGCCCCTGAAACACAGGTGCTGTTACCTAGCTCAGGGGTCAGGTTTTTAAATATTTGATAAATTTTGAAGGTATATACCATTTATTTATTACTCGTAATATTCCTTGTGCTTTTCGCTTAAATCTTTCTTTTTCTCGTAGTCATGGTATAAAATATAGTATGCAACTCTTGAATAAAACGGATCTATATCGAGGGCAATGAATCACTCGCGTCGCTCTTGATTCTAACACTTGAATCACTCGCTATACTCTTGATTCAATCATAATGAATCACTCACTATGGTCGTGATTCAGTCGTTAGAATCATTCACTTGCTCGTGATTCATCTATGGCCTCGCTTTAAATCCGTCCTTTATTCACTAGTTGCATAATATACTATTGTCGAAACATGTTAAAGGAAAACCCTTTCATGTTAGAAAAATAAATATGTCAGATTTAAAAAAAAAAACGGGCTTTTTTTAACGACATACCTACAACAGGCATATCGTACAACAAAGATTGTGATATTTTCAACTGATCCTGGAAAATGTTTGGTTATTATTTAAGTTAGTAGGTAGTAATGCTTTGAACTATTTATCATCATCATTTTCTTATCCCAAGTTACTTGGAGTCGGCGCAAGACTTCTTCTTCCATACTGCCCTGTCAACCATCAAGTTATCACTGACTTCATTTTATATCACTTGAACTACATATTGAATTTCATAATCAGGACCAAACACGCTGAAAGCACAGCTATTTATTTCCTAGTACCTCTCTCTTCAATATTAATCTCATATCGCTATTCCCCGAAGCGTATCAGCAGTGGTATCACGTCGGATCATCGACAGGCATTGTTCGCCTGGCTTCAACGGCTTCTCATGCAAATCAGACAGGTAGGCGAGCTGACACATGCTATCAAACTGGGATGCGGTTTGAAGGTATTGTTCCAGGTGCATTGATGGTTTGGAAGTTGATATCGAAAATTTACCTGGGTGGAGTGCAATAGAATGGAAGTTGATTAGGTCTTTTTTTTGTGTATCAGCGAAACTTTACAGTAGTAATGGGTATTGACGACAAATGACGATAATTTTTTTTTTTCGTAATTAGATGTCGACTTGCGTATTTAATTTGTAAACATAACACAAGATATTCTAAAGTCTCCGCCAGATAACAAAAAAATAAATGAAATTGATCAGACTTCTGCCAAAAAGTATAATAACATAACGTTTGATAATGTTGGTCTCAAATGAAAAGTATAGGCGTAGAACCATTTTATCCGTTTAAATTATGTTAATCGGTCCACGCGTTTATAAGATAATTATTAAGTCATTACTGAATGCCAAGTGATAGGGTCAAGGACGCCCCATACCATGATACTTTTGTTTTGATCGTGTTAGCGACACAACCTTTACATTTTTTTCGTATCGTTTGAAATATTGGAATACATTGGTAGAGAGGTGTTATCGACTTTTATTTTTTTGTTATCTGGCGGTGTCTTTAGCATCTAATACCTGAATGGTATTAGAGGCTAAATTTACATTACCTAAACCATTTCGCCAGTAATTTTCAAATCTCATGTAATGATGGAAAAACCAAATATGGTTTTGCCAGACTCGGGAATAGAACCCAGGACCTTATCAACAGTAGCGCTTGCGTCCACAAGACTAACGAGGCAGTTTAATATGTACCTGTATATTTTTTCTTTAATAATTTCTATACTTCAAACTTTTTCGTCAAATCGAAATTTTTATGTTGTTAAGGTATAAAGTTAAAACATCCGCCATCTTCTATCGTTAATGGACTGTTAAGAGAAATCCAAATCAATTCCAACTGCAATATTTAGTTTCCAAGCTTTTAGACAAGTTCCTAGTGAATTTAGAAGTTTACTGGAAATCCTAATGCAATAGCACGGAGTGACTAGTCGTTTCGACTTACCCCCGATTGTTTGTTACAACTTACCCACACGACAAGGGGCTGTTGCAGACATTCTTTATTTAAACTTTTCTTAGGTACTCCAATACCTTTTGTACGAGTAAATGATTTATATAGTTGTATAAACTCTTCCATGTATTTTGAGTTTTTGATGCGTCAATTCCTCCGTGGATCGAATATATTAGGGATCTCCTTGAATAATGGAGAGTAATTTGTTCATTAGGCACAAATCTCCATTAGTTAATCCCTCTGAAGTTTGTGAATTTGGAGTTGTTTTGGAACCCTCGTTGTTAATGTCTCTATGTTAGATAGAATGTGGATTCTATTAGTTGGAATGGATTTATTTTTTATTTAATTAAGATTTTTCAAGAAGACGACTTGTCATGGGAAATCTAATATTTTTCAAAAAAGTGGCCTTTAATAAATTAAATAAAAATATATCGAAAACTATATGAACCAGTAGAATTTAATAAATAAAAGTTGGTCCTTCGAGCCGGAAACTCAAAAAAAAACCTAACCCGTCTGACCTATATCCTGAATATTCCTAACTTCAAAAAATGTAAGTCAGACAAATATTGTGAAGTAACAAGGACGGCGCAACAAGTGAGACAGCAACACATTTGTCACGCGACAAATAAACTAAGGCGACATTACAGTCCGACTGAGTTTATAACAACTATTCGTCTCGCTCCGGCCGGGCCCCAGACAATAACGGAACAGGGGCGGATTCAAAGTTTGAAACTAGTTCTGATGAAGATATTAGTGACTCTGCCTAACCCTTTGGGGACTGTAGGCGTGCAGTTACGTTAAATTAAGAAAACACAACACAACGCATCACAGACCTTATAAAGATCAGTACTCTCAACCGGCGTGCATGTATGACCCTAATTTATGAACGTAAACTAACCGAATATGTAAGGACCGGAGCAGGTGGCGTTCTGTAGTTTTTGCATTGGGGGTAGCCCCATGAGAAAAGGCGTGAATTTATGTATGTATGCGTATGAAAATATGGATGGTTGTGGTTGTTGTTCCCTGCCGGAGTCTGTGTTTCCCGATGGCTACAACCTCGGGGTTTTTAAGTCAAGAGTGAATAGATTTCTTCTAGGCAAGCGTGTTACACCGTTGACCACATCGTCGCTTTCCATCAGGTAAGATAGAAGTCAAGCGCGACGCTATCAATTATATTAAGGAAAAAATACAACAGCAGCAGATCAAAAAACTATATTGACCGTGGCTGGTGAAATTATTCATTCAAAGATTAACATTTTGGCATTGTGGCATCTAGTAAAAGCGTGAAGCCATTTTTCGGGCAATCTCAGTGGTTAATGGAATATAAAATCAAAATATTTTATTTCAACTAAACCATTTAAAGCTATTTTTGAAATATCGAACAAAGGCTGAATTTAGCTGCACATCCGCAAGCGTCACTAGTCTCTATGGAGAAGAACGTGCAAGAAACTCCACGGACACTCTTTCATCAGTTTTAATTAAGTATTTGTTAATAACATTATTGTTGGAAAATTGCATAAGTGAGATGTAAAAAGACGATATCGTAAAAATGTCTTTCAACAATTAAGAAATACAATAAGTAATTAAAAACAGGCCGAATCAACCAAATTATGACCAATCCCAACTGATGGCGCCCATTCACGAATATGACTCGGGGATTAGCACCACTCAGCTCAACCATCATGAAAGGAACTGAATGATCCGACACATGTGCCACCATCAGAGAGACATTAGAGAGAGTATGACATACTCTCAACTGCCAAGGCTCACAAACGACATATAAAAGACGACCTAGCCTCTTCCCGTTGAACCCTGCATTTCTATCCGGAATAAAATTAGTTTAGCATTCAAGGATTGTGTAGTCATCAGTGATCATCACTGATGGAAAACAGTGAAAGATTTTTCGTAATCGCACCGAAACTTAGATCAGATTACCATTCCATTACTAACGAACTGTCTCACCTATTGTGAATAAAGATAGATTAGATTTCCCAAAAATTTGCAGCACACCTTGCTTGAACATTACTCTGTCACCGCAAACGATATTAACGCCAAACCCCAGGTCTTATCTCCAGCACCATCCTGAAATAAGCATCCCAACATCCCCCGGCATCCCGCTCCATCCCTGCACGTTATTCAATACACGGCAGATATACGAAGGTACGTGAGCTCACGAAATTGTGCCTTTTATAAATGCACCTCGGCAACTTTTGTTGCCAGGATGATTTACCTGTGTACTAGAGTCCGCCCGAAGGTCGGTTTCTTGCCGAAGACGAAACCGAAGCCGAAGCTTGAATAACCATAAGTCATTTAGTTTAAGATGAGTGTCCGTGGAGTCTCGTTCTTCTCCATAGATACCTATTAGTGACGATTACGAATCAAAGATGAAGCTAGTTGCACACTAGCTTCATCTTTTGATTAACAATTCAAGAGTACGTTTAAATGGTTTATCATCATCATCATCAGCCTTTTTAATGTCCCCACTGCTGGGACACAGGCCTCCTCTCTGTGGGAGGAGATGGGCCGTAATTCACCACGCGGGCCCAGTGCGGGTTGGTGGATGTCACATGTCTTCGAATTTTTGGTTCTAGGACATGTCGGTTTTGCTCACGGTGTTTTCCTTCACCTTTTTGAAAGCAGTGGTGATAAAATAATTTACACAGCGCCTGCCTGGGTTCGAACTCACAACCAAAAACTTTTAAGCCACGACCGCTACCACTGGGCCACCACTGCTCTGGTTCTTCTAATGGTTTAATTAAAATAAATGATAAGTTTGCGTTTGATCAAATTTTTCATTTTGTTTTCGATGTGGCTATTTTCTGGCGATGGCCCTACTCTCGTGCAATTTTATCAGTTTATCAATTTTGGCATTTCTTAGAAACCTTCGGCTTTGGCCATAACTTCGGTCTATTTTGATCAGCCGAAGGTTTGGTCGAAGGTGGTATTTTTGTCCGAAGAAGACCGAAACCGAAGGTTCGGTCAGACACTACTGTGTGCTTGACGTGTTTATGTGGAGATACTAACATTGTTCTCACTATCTTGTGTTATCACCTTTTTGTGGCTATTTGTTTTAGCTGTGGACTGTCTGCTGGTGTTTTTGTTAAATGTGAGACTTTGTGGTTTTTTTGTATCAATATTATATTTGTTATTTCTTTTCTTTTTTAAAAAAACGTTGCTCCACCCTAGGGATTTCTTCCTGTATCGTGGGTGCGTTTACAAACATATAAACTCATCATATCATACACAACACCCAGAGCCGGAACAACTATCTGTAGGTCATAAATATTTGTTCCGTGCGGGAATCGAACCCGCGACACGCAGCACAGCAGTCAATCGCTCAACCACTGCGCCAACCGTAATGCCGTACCGTAATGTGCAATATATTTTTATTTAAATTGTTTTTGATAAAGAAGGCTTTTCTTAGTAGTTTTGATCACAATGTTCTAGTTGTTTTACGACAATGCTAGGTATTTTTTCTTGTGGGAAAAAGTTACACAGATTATTTTTTGAGAACACTGATATGCTCTGATCGCACAATAATATCACTGTTGCACCATCGCTGTAAATATCTACATTGGATCAGATATTTTCTAGTTCGCTTTTTTATATAGTAACGCCATTTACCGCCACTATACTACTGGGAGTTCCAATAAGAGCTCCAAGTAAATCAAGCCCGGGTAATCACTCGCGGGTATTGACGCCGACCGGAAATGAGCCAGCTACGTCACACGTCGCCGTCACTTCCGCTTCGACGCACGCGCCATTATAACCCGCGTACAGTCAACGTCATTCGACCTATTCATTTCCAGTATAAGATGACCTCACATCGTATCGAGTTTGTGTTTGATGAGGGATCAGGGTGTAGTTGAACTGATACGTCTATATGTAGCCGTATCTGCATTGTATGCGGCTAAGTTGACCTCACGTCGCATAGACTTTGTGTGCAATGGGGGTTAAGGTTACAGTGGATATTTTAAGTCTATGTCGCCGAATGTACCCTCGATGCGGCTGCAGTGTAATTCTTGCCTGTGATTGATCGGGGCTGCTTTTGTGCGCATTTGTTTATTAGGGTATTATCTCTGGTGATTTAATATTGTGCGTTGGGAGGGTTTATTTAGAATAGGCTGTATATTTAAAATAATGTTTGGTGGTCCTTCGGGCCACGTCGTCCTTTTGTCTATTAACTGCCGCGTTGGTTTAGTTGTTGCGAGCTCTAAAAACTGCTACTGTGAAGTAGGCATGAGGTATTGGGTTCAATTCCCGGGTCAAGTGGTTTCCCCATCTAGAATTTTTCAGTAGCAGGTAGCAGCCTGGAGTCTGGTTGTGTGTTTCTGGGTGGATGGGAATGGGTTTTATCAGTATTACATGGGATTTAAACTTATCTGGCGATATTTGGGTACATCTCTGCTTACCCCTCGGGTAATGCAGCGGTAATGACATATCTTCCTTTTTACCCGACTACGGCGAAGCCAAAAGGAAGGGTTATGATTTAGCAGTCTATCTATCATCTATCACAATATTATAAAGAGGAAACATTTTTTTGTTTGTTTGTTTGTGTGTTTGTTTGTACCGAATAGGCTCCGAAACTACTGGACCGATTTCAAAAATTCTTTCACTGTTGGGAAGCTACACTATCCCCGGGTGACATAGGCTACTTTTTATCCCTGTATTCCCACGGGAACGGGAACTACGCGGGTCCGCGAGGCGACTGCTGGTGAATGTATATACCTATGTTTGTATTTACGTATTTTCCTCAGTAGCGCCTAAACTATTCATCCGATTTTGATGAATAAGGTGTCAATCAATTCGTTATTATATCCCGGACAAACAAGGCTAATAAAAAGTGTTTTGTTTGTTTCTAGTAAACTTATGTCCTCACACATGCATGAACCAAAAACAACTGTCTCAAATTTTGCACTGCACTTCAAAACATGATAGTGAAAATCAAGTCCATTTTGAAGGAAAATTTCCACGACAAATAACAGGTACTATATAGATCATAGCTTCATAAATTCATAATACACGTCCTTGATCACCGAGCATGACGGCGAATAACAACAGTTGCAATCAGCCAATCTCGGCAAATTAGCGTGATTGTATGATAGCACTCATCACGTTATGGTGGGCTTTGGTAGAGAAAAATAGACTATTTCCCGTGAGACCTTGATTGTGGCAGGAGAAATAAAGAAGGTAAATTATTCATATTTTTTATTGTACACAAAACAAATACAGTAGGTAGGTTTTAAGAAATTGACTCACACATTGCTTTTGAATTAGTTATTTTACCTATGTTTGCAATATTTGTAAGTATGTGAGAACCATGTTCCTATTTATCAAATGAATAAATTTACTTGTTAATACTTTTAATACTTTATGTATATACGTGGTATAGTATGTAGTGCTATTCTGGGTGAATCGTTCTCACTTATTTGAATTAATTAATGTTTGTAAATATTGTAAAACACTTTTTCTTCTTTCTAACAAGCTACTTTTCCGAATAGACAGTAGAATCAATAATTATTACTTGCAAATTTTAATTGTTGACGTTCAAAAGTGCCGCATTATGGCGTAATTGAATTAAATAATTTTGTATTTGACTTTGAAAGCCTGCTATGATATGCTTGTACGTATAACCTAGATTGTATTAAGAATGGGCTTACCTCGCTGCTGCGCTTCCGTCCGTGAGATATCCCACAGAATTAAACGAGAATTTACCAGGATAAGAAGTGGTCGATACTTAGAAATGATACCTATTGCTATCTACCATTGAAATAAAGTCCTCTCTCCCAGACTGCCAGAAATGCTACAAACAACATTCTCTCTTTATAAAATTAGTGGTAGAATACTCTACCTAACTGTTGTAAATGGGGGAGAAACTGTATACTGTACCCGTGTACCGTCTAATGAAAAGGCAAAATTGTTATCAATATTAACATTCATTCAATGATCATCAATTTGTCTTTCACATTGATAGAGAAATTACCTTCTCAGAGGCTTTTAGCGAAATATATTTGATAAGGAAGGAAGGAATATTCTGATAACAAGGAATATGGGAGTCCGGTGGATGCGAGACGCACAGGACCGATCAGTGTGGCGAAGCTTGGGAGAAGCCTATGTGCAGCAGTGAGCGTCTTTTGGCTGAAATGATGATGATGATGATAAAGACATATGGTACCAACAACCATTTCACAACATCACAGGCAATTTCACAAGGAAAGATTAGTAACTATAGCGATATAAATAGCAAATCTCTTAACAATGGCAACAGGAAGCAAATGGCGATCGTGTCATCTGTACACGGAACGGAAACTCGTCACCGTATCAATTAGCGATAAATGTCGCGTAAACATGGTGATTATTATCGTTTAACTGGTAAACTGGTTGATGGTGACCGTGAAATGTTGGTTCTATGTTGTGTTGTGATGGTAGCAATGAGTGTCAGGCAAATAACACGTACTTATCATTAATTTTATTGTAATAATGTTTGTGTCGATTCTCAGTTGAAGAAAAATATTTAGGCATATGTTTGCGTCATCTATAGTTTATAGGTGTAGGTATATATGCTACAATCTGATTACTCAGTTACTAATAAGTACTATAAGTGGGGCAATAGGTACCTCAGTTGTAGGTAGTGTAGACACCTATGTTATTCTTTTTAGGGTTCCGTATCTCGAAAGGCAAAAACGGAACCCTTATAGAATCACTTTGTTGTCCGTCCGTGCGTTTGTCTGTCTGGTCTGTCAAGACCCTTTTTTTCAGGAACGCGTGGTGGTATCAAGCTGAAATTTTTATCAAATACTCAGGTCTAACGCAATTTAAAGATACAGCCGTTTATGCCGCAAATTTGCGGCAAAGGGAATCAAAACCTACAGGGTACTTCCCGTGAACTATGAATCTTGAAATTTGGTACGAAGCAACATCTTATAGCACAGATAAAGAAATAATTGCGAAAGCCGTAAATTTTAGTTATATCATATAATAAAAATAT
Source organism: Orthosia gothica (assembly GCA_949775005.1). NCBI lineage: Eukaryota > Metazoa > Arthropoda > Insecta > Lepidoptera > Noctuidae > Orthosia > Orthosia gothica. Next base: position 925,163 of record OX459069.1, read on the forward strand.
TGCAATAATTTTAAACTTACTACCCCTTTCCTCATGAACGCGTAGATGTATTAAATTGAAATTCATATCAAATACTCAGGTTTATAATACCTTTTCTACGGAAACCTCAGTGCGCGAGTCCGACTAGCACTTGGCCGGTTTTTTTGTAGTAAGTAGACGATAAACCTACGTATATTGTTGTTTTGTTTCATAGCCAACTTAAATATGGCGTAAAATTTTCCGATCAGCTAAAGCTCATATCGAACAGATTTCATATACGCAGAAAACCAAAAAAATACCAACATAACGTGACCAATGACCACAACAGTGTACACCTAGGTTAACATTTTGTTTCATCTAGCATCTTTTTATTAAATTCACGCTCGTGATAACATATCTCGTCATACAGAAAATAAAAAAAAGATACTTCAAACAATATTTTTCCGCTCCGCCAATCAGAGAACCGTGCGGAATTTTCATTACTTCCCAGTTATGGTAATGAATGAGTGACGCGTCAGAAGAATGCGTTGCACCCGCTATGACACGTGGCTTATGACGAATATATGATAAAAAGGAGTGATAGCACAGTGATGAACTGCAGCGGGAATTATGAGCAAGACGGATATTTGGCATAAATTGACGCAGAGGGCATATAATAAAACTGGTAACTGAACTTCGGAGGTCCTAAGGGCGAACATAATCCTTACCGAAATACCTGTTAAACTAAGTATGGAAAAGAAACCACACGTCATATATAATTCATCGAGAATCGACCCTAACTACTTGGTATGAAATAAAAGCCCTGTTTAGACACATTCAACATGGCAAGGGCGACATAGTTCACGGTTGATTGTACTTGGGATTTGACACAATTCATTTATCTTTTTTTTTACGTTGCCCCACACTAGGAAGTTCTCCTGTATTGTAGATACGTTAACAAACATATAAGCTGTCATACACAAACACTCAACCGGAACAACTATCTGTAGGTCATACAAATATTTGTCCCGTGCGGGAATCAAAACCACGACACGCAGCACAGCAGTCAATCACTCAACCACTGCGGCAACTGTGCGTTAAAGCCAATTTGCCTGCAAAACCACCACTATGCTATCAAAATTAAATATCAGTTATGTTTTGCCAAGTAGGTTAGTATTAGAACGAAAGGTGTTAGAAAAACTCTCGGAATTTCCCATTAAGCATTCCATAGTAAGTACGGTGACATGGTAATGAATGATAGGACAAAAGCATGCACAATGCATAGCGTCGCAGTGAGTGGAATGGCTTTACGAGCGAGTCGACAAGACACGGCTATGTCGAGGAAGAAGCACGGTGATAAGCGACAGCGGGTCACCTTTCATAAGCGACAGCGATTTGTGTCTAGACTAAATTGTCATGTCTAATTAATATAGAAAAGTTTGTGATTTTATAAGCTTTTGTTCAAGTTTATGAAGGTATTATTTCATTTCGTATTCTAAGAACAAACAAATAAAGACTCGTACTCACTTTGCTAAAGAAGTTCTTGGAAAATGTCAACTTCAACAGTTTTATTTGAGAGGAATTATTTTATTACCTATTTTACTAAAGTTTAATTGTTCATTTGTTCTCGATAAATAAATACCTACGTTTTATTAATGAATTCTAAGTAAATTTCAGAAAACTTCTTTATTGACTCAGTTAATTAAAACTTATAAACAAAGGAAAAAATAATAACAATTATTAGAAGAAAAATAAGGCAGCTAAATGAATAGCTTTGTACTAAACTATAAGTCACCTTCGTCGAAGAATAAAATTGCTAATCATCAAAAAAGTTTGTCATGGAACCTTTTTGTATCGATTTTTTCTTTCCCGCTGTTCTATGGCCACTAAATCCTCTACCCTCGAAGTACAAGGAGCGAATATTAAAACCCATCCATGAAGAAAATGTTAGCAAAATGCGGTGTGGCGTCTCGCAATTTTTAAAATTGTCCTGTTCCGACTTGCCGAGTGTCTCGTGGAACTACGTCTCAATATGGCGGCGCGGGCGTGCTGTTTGTCGAACAACCTCGTTGGTTGTTGAATCATAGTTGTTTGTATGGAGGCTAATAGTTTTATAAGTAGTCGTGTGCAATAGTGGTTGTTTTTCTTTTGTGAGAAGGAACGCTTTCTTTGAGTTGGTTGCGGTTGTTTGTTAGTGTAAGATCGCTTGGTTCAGTTTTTAATATTGCTTTTATTTTTATACGCTAATAAGCACGGGCGTAATTTTTTAGTGTAATTTTTTAATTTATATTATATTTTAACATAAGGCTAATAAGGCTTATAGGATTATTGTTGTTTTTCATTATGATTGATATGCTAGCTTTTGTCCACTATCTTACCTAATAGTAAGCTATTACCTGAGCTGCCTACCCGAATGTCCTTTCTTTGGTATTGTTCGTCGAATCGTTGAGCTCCTTAAATTCTGAGTTGTGCTGCTCTTTTATTGACAAATGCGTGCACTGACTGGACAGGTCCACTCACTCTGGCTGGTTCTTTCCTCAAAAGACCATTTCAGACATCAGTCTACATGGTCTTCACATGATCGAACCAAGATTTTGTCAGGACTTTAAAAGAGACTGTGACCTCTGAGTTTGTTTCGGCCTTTCTTCTCAGAGTAGTCAGATAGGAAACGCCGACCTCATCTAGTTTTAAAAAATATGATCGACATGTAAAAGTGTTTGTACAAACCAACTTACAGAAATAAAATCATTTATCATTATCATTTATTGACGCCATTGGAGCACTCCTGCCTAGTAGCAGTGGTGTCTCATCTCATCCTATACAAAGACACTGTTCCGACGTACTGTACTGATTATACTGATTATTGTTTGTACATCGATTCGGTTCCGTTCCGTTCCATGGATATAGATGGTGATTTATCTATCGCCGTGGAACGGAACCGAACGCGATCGATTTACAAAAAATAATCGGTATAATCAGATGAAAAATACTAGTTACGTCGTATGGTTTCTTTGTATGGGATGAGGTATCTGTATGCTAGTATTATATTATTTGTGCTAGTAGTAAGTCATTCTCTCTTGACTTGACCCCCTTGTTCTCATATTTCTATAACTTTTCATTTAATGCCAATTTTCCAAAGAGTTGCGATAAAGGTACCAGTATGACCTAGCAAAGAAACGGAAGGTCCAATTCGACCTTATTTCTTCACATCGCTACTCTGCTATCTAAAACAAACACGAAACGGAATCCGCAGTACATCGGCCCATATATCATTTTCTTAGCTGCTGGCAAAAAGTGCGGGAACGCGGGTAGTAAGAAAAGTGCATTAGCACCGCATCCGCCGGGAGCGTGCCGCGTATAAATCTGCAGCAGATGCGTCCAGCATCCGGCCGTAGAGGTAAGGTAGCTGGAAGGAACTGATACGTAAAATCTGATTATAGGTGGAGAGAAGAGATGAGAAAGTAAAAGTCCTGTCATGAAATTGTAACAAATTTATCTATGCCACATTATCATGACGGTATGTCTGTATTCCACGAAGAGTTAGGCACTCGTGTAGTCTATGGTACACCCTTATTCCGCCAGTTAAATGAAACAACATGTTAATTTTGTTAATTAGTTCAAAATAACTCCTGCACAAGTAAATATATCCTCAGTTTAAAGTACATAGATGATTTCGATGCCGGGCACATAGCTTTGCCACCAGAGATGTGCTATGCAGCCACGCTGTGAGGATATGAAAGCTAAGCTATGAAACAATGTGATCGTTTCCACTAATGCCTAGCTGTGTAACGGAGCGAGGCAGATGTGCTGAAGTTACGCCACCATGAGGCAACTGTGCGAGGAAGATGCGCAGCTCGCCACTTGCGTATTCGTTCAGCTCCCATCCATTGCACGCATCCGTAGCAGGCATCCTTCCATATCAAAAACATAGCTTAGTTGAACCCGTTTCCACCAGTACTACCTATGCTATGTGGATCTGGCAATGTCGCATAGCACATCTGATGGAAACCAGCTCAACACCCGAACCATCGAACCCAGATCAGCAGTAGCGCTTGCAACTATTAGACCAACTTACTATAACACCCGATTTACCCATTTACACATCTAACTTGACTTGCTTTATTCGTAGTACTTGGTTTGAAACTTTAAATTGCAATGAAATTCTAAATCCGAAATTCTTAAAAATAATACGCAATTCCCGTACAAACAATACAGTACTTACTGCATTTACTATTGCAAGTAACTGAAGTACACACAACGAAAAATCAATTTTCTCTGGCTGAATCCATTTACGCATAAATCTGATCCTTGACACACTTCCCATAGGTAGGATAGCAAACCAATCTTGAAAATATCCACGGTTTATTAAACAACGATACCTACAAACAAATGGAAAACCATAATGCTAGCTGTAAAACATTTTTATGTTTGCAAAGTACCCATTTATGTGTTACTTGCTTTTTCTATGGTTACCGTGTCCTATCTTGAAAAAACGGTGCATTTTTTTGGGACAAAAAGTAGCCATTCAGCGGTAGTGTGTTTTTTATATCAGTTTAAGTTTAATTCTACTGATTACCTAACTTCCTTCTTCTCTCTACCTCTACCTCTTCATAATACCAAAAGAGTGAGTTGAGATGATTCAGAGATAAAGATTGATTACCAGTTCCTTACGGCAATTGAAAGATCTTGCAGTTGTGTAAACACAACTTAGTCAGAAAAATCCTAAAAGTCAGGATGTAAGGACCAAAATTCATTTAATTTAGTCCTTATACCTTCCATGGTCTTTATAGCATGGTACAGCGGTCAGGCAGCCTGTTGTATCAGACAGCATCGCTGCAGCTGAGTTATTGTCATTCGGCAATACCATGGCAATACACGCTGATATCCAGCGACTACGAGTGCCGACAGACAGACTGACATATTGCTTTTTGTACGCAGATTAATATACTGACGGCCGACGCCATTCCGACTGTCGCAGATCACAATACTAGGGTATTGGTCTGTTTTTCGATATTAATTTTCATGTATAGTTTTAATGGGGAATTGTAGATGGGTTTTTGAATTATTGTTAAAATAATTTCGGTACTGAGAACTCATTACTGGCTATTGGAGACTATATTTAAAGCTTTAGCAGTGCTGGAATTTCTGTTTTGTTTCTTCGATATTTATTTTGCATCATCCCATCATCAGCCTATTGATGTTACCAGTGCTGGGACACAGGCCTCCTCTCTGTGAGAGGGAATGGGCCGTAATCCACCACGCGGGCCCGGTACGGACTATAGGATGTCACATGTCTTCGAATTTTTGGTTCCCATGTCCATGCCGGTTTCCTCACGATGTTTTCCTTCACCGTTTTAGAGAGCAGTGTTGAAGAAATAATTTACACAAAGTAAAGCGCCTGCCTGGGCTCGAACCTACGACCTACAACTTGTAAGTCACGGCCGATACCAATAGGCCACCACTGCTCTCATGTTTAGTTTCATCATTTAATAAAACTATTGGAACCAACGCCGTAAATAACCAACCCCATATATTAGACGGTAGCCGGTAGCCCCAGTGGCAACCTCGCCTCTCGTGCTTGATGCAGTATGTTCAAATCCGAACAAGTACACCAATGGCACTTATACAAATTCATATGTACTTTCTATCTTTATCTTGGACATCACATCTATATTATAATTATTATTTTTCCACCTTATTTTATTAACTGTATAATAATGTGTTTGTTTTATTTGTTTAATTTTTGCATGCCAAATTTTGGGCAGAATGTATGGCTCAACTGTTCTAATAACCCAACATCTTATTTTGTATACCTTCATTCCAGCAAATAAATAATTTGATTTGATTTTGATTTGATCACTGACAACGATGAAGTAAAACATCGTGAGAAAACCTGGACTTATAATTAGTTTAATAAGTTTTTGCTCAATTGGTGTAACTGCTGCAAAGCGTTCCAGAGCGAGAATAAATGAATAAATAAACAAGTATTACACGAAGAATTAATTAGGCGAGACCTTTTGTACACCCATATTCGTCAGCTGTGTAAACACAAATGTTGAATACAGGCCTGCGGATCACAAAGCTAAGAGCCGAACACTGGGGCCCGTAACAATATTGTGACTCCTGGATCATACAAGGTCTATAGAGTCTATACCTGCGAATCTGCGATACGCAGCAGCGGTCACTAGGGGTTTGTTCTTTGGGCTACCGAAGTTGGAAAGTAAATTGTGTGTGTGTGCTGTCACATGTAAAAGGGGGCGAGACTACATACAAACACATATTATACTCAGATACTTATATCTCCTGCCAAGTTCTACAATCAACAGACTAATCAACAGAACCAAACTCCTAATCCGAAATGCCGAAACGCAATCACGCTCCGTGCTAATCACACGTGAGATCTGTAGCCGCCCGTCAGCATCCCTGGAGCAATGGACCGCCGGGACCACGTCATCTCCGGTGCAGCTGCATTATCTACGAGACGACCAGCCAAGATGGCGGGGGATAATTGGAAAGTAGAGTGAAGCTTGAATTTTGATTGAATGGGATTTGAGACTGAATGTCGTTGGTTCTGAGAGACGCAATCTATCCAAGCAGAACTTAACAGTTACTTTGTAAGGTACAGTTGTGTTTTTTAAAGCCAGAAGATATAGTTGGTTCTATCTTAACTATAACAGCCTTTTTTTTTAAATATCCATGGTTACTTTAAATATCGATTCGTAAATTCTCGATTCAAATTTTCTATGACGAAATTAAATTAAGAATCTACTAATCAGTTATTAAAATAACGTACGTACCATACTTTTTTTTTATTTGGCCTGTTCTATATTTGAAAAAAAAATCTGAGACCAAAATGCTTCAACCAATTTCGGAAATCATTAATAACTGTTACATTAGTAAACATTAAACATTTTAGTTTGTTACGCCAAAAGCTTTAAGAAAATTACGCACAAAGACTAATTGCATTCATTTTAAACTAAGCTCAGAATAAATAGCATCCATTTAACAAAAGATTAGACAGCCTCTCAAGATAATTTTATGCAAAAGAAAATAATCCCGAAAATCTAAAATTACGTTAAAAATTATAATATCTGCGATTCGAAAAAGGAATCGACAATTAATTGAAAAGAAAACTTTCTTCGCGAGTTACCTTTGTGTCGAAAAAATATTCAAACCTACAAAAGAACTAATTGAGTTTGGCGCCATTATTATTCACGAAGAAGAAAGTCAGTTAAGATTTAAAATGGCGGACGGTATTTTCGTGCAGTATTCAGTACGCCATTGGCTTCATATTAAGTACCTATATAAACGTTTCCGTCTGAATTATTTTCATCTCATGTGCTTGAAAAACTAGTTAAAAAATACTGTTATTTTAAACTAAAAATAAATTTGTAGTTTGATACTTCTAAATTAAGTATCTAAGTTCAGCCTTTATTTACTTAAAGACACACGATCATTTATTTTGGTTTATTAGATATTACAAAAAGTATAGATAACATCGTTTTGTTTGACGTGGTGAAGAAATGAAACTTAAAGGTGTCAAAACAATAAAAAAGCGAACAAAAGTAACAAATGCTCGGCACAATAACAGCATTGTTAATGTCGGCTAGCTACCCACGCTAATTCGACAAGGGAAACCTAATTTGATTTATCGCAAAACCTCGAACGGAAATGCCGATAAGCATTGAAATTACCGACGTATTTACAAAGACATTCCGCATCCAATGAAATGCCCGGCAACCCATCGAATGGTTAAAAATAGCCACCTCGACCTTTCTCCATTTAAATGAAATTTCACTACTCAGGAATCAAACCGACGAAGCATCACTCCGGAACACGTCATTACCTCCACAAATTGGGGTCTACCTGTTGACCTTGAAGGACAAAATGGATGCTCTAAAGGTCTTGGAGATATATCGAGCATCGTTACAGGAAATGGGGATCGGCAGAGGTTAGGGTCGTGATCGGAAAATCTGAGGTGTAAAAGGTCAATAGCTTTGTAATGCTGATGTTGGATTAGTGGAAATGGACTGATTTGTACGTAATCATCATGATCTTCTTATAATACCTTAGACGAGGATTTAATATTGATTCTTGCAAATTATGTACATACCTACCTATGCGATATTCGACCATACGACAATATGTTTTCACGAATTTTCTTCTTCAAGTTATAGGAAAATCAAGTTTAATTAAAACGTTTCAAAAATATATTTTTGAATGAAATATTGGGACAGTCCCACCGCACTATTCCCAAACCACTGCAACTCCTAAAAGCCAGAATCAACAGTGGCGACCACCAGAATAGCGCCGAGGCAGTGAAGCTTGACGAAGTCCCGGAGAATGAATTTAACTGTTTTGGATCCCGCAACGAAATTAATCAGAAAAGAATAACGGAAAGATACAAATTTCCTCTACCCTCCACATCAACCAGGACAGCAGCAGACAGGCACAACGGGTCGTTTACAACTGGGATAAGCCCAGTTGCCTAGCACTACGGATAAAAATTAGCATTGATATTATTGGGTCCTAACATTGTGAGCTGCTATATTTTTCTCCAATAATAGGTATGGCAAAAGCGCTTTTGCATAAAATATTGCATTGTCTGTCTTCAATTTGTTTTTAACTATATGAAATAAACTAAATTACTGCTGAAAGTCTAACCATTAACCTACGTACCCTTGCTGGGACACAGGCCTCCTTTCTGTAAGAGGGGATGGGCCGTAATCCACCACGCGGGCCCAGTGCGGGTTGGTGGATGTAACATGTCTTCGAATTTTTGTTTCTAAGACATACCGGCTTCCTCACAATGTTTTCCGTCACCATTTTGAGAGCAGTCGTGATGAAATAATTTACAACAAGTAAAGCGCCTGCTTGGGTTGTTGAAAGTCGCAGAACCACCAGTGCTCTCTACTCACATTTACACATGCACCTACCCTTGACTGTTAGAAATATCTGACAAAAACTTTCCCTAGGAAGATTTATCCTTTTGTAAGTGTAAAACGCTGAAAGTATTTACTGTCTCTACTTTGCAATTATTACTAACAATACCAAGACAATAAAAAACATTTTCTTTGTTCCGCCACCTACCCTCAGATGGCGCTGTGCAAATTAGCAACCATTTAAGAACATTCGCGATTAGTCACTGCCGATTTCGGAGTGCTAAAATGGAATTAGTTCCAGCACTCATTGTCAAGAGCAAGGTCGCAAACTGTTCACACTTACACAATAACGACTGTTTTACATAAATTATGTACGGAGATAACATAATAACTTAACTATGTGGCTAGTCGTTGTTGTTGAATACCAATTTGGAATTTTTGGAAGAGGAAATTCGTAGCAAATTGCATTAAAATTGTGTAATTTGTATCTGTTTACGCTTTGACAAAGTTGCCAAAAAAGTGGTGTAATGTGTTTTTAATACACTGGGCAGAACCATAACATAAACGTTCATTACTATAGGATAAACTAAAACTACTTTAATAAACAGAATAACTGATCAGTATAGTATTAAATAGATTCACCAGATTTGCAATCGCAATTTAGTTGTTATTTTAATAAATAACACACTCTGTTCATCTTCTGAACTCATTTTTCACAGAACCGTAGATCTTTATGGCGCTCAAACTTACGTCGGTATACAGGCCCTCTTATTTTTAAACTAACCTCATAAATAATACATAATTAGGCTTTAATTAGAAAACTATGTTTTCCAATCGCAAACAAGCCATTAATCGAATTAATTAACGCCGTTTACGATCGTACAAGCATTGGGTTGGCAAATACTCAAGCGTCCTTGACACTGAACCGTGACCTTGAACTGGTGACGCCGAGCGAATACGAAAGACACGACCTTGAGCTGACTGCGAGATACGGAGCCAATTATTGGAGCCTGATTCCAGTGTCTTATAAGTTTCTTGTATATTGAGGTAGCTCTTTTGTATCTTAGGTAATATTGATATCGGTATGTCTTCACTGCTTATCATAGGTTAGTAAGGTTTTCCCAATGGCTTAAAGTCGAAAATTATCCCAAATTAATACTGGCATAAGATTATGGTCTACCCGTGTACCAAATTTTACCACAAATCCGTTTTGCCGTTGAGAAAACATCGCAAAATACAAAATTTCCCAATTCTACCATTAGTAACATAGGATACGATATTTGGTCTTTTTATACGAGGTATCAACAGGAAAATTATTTGGAAAACACACAAAATCTAATCTACAATAAATAATTGTTTTTTTTTTACCTTTTAGAATGGACGTTTTTGGTTTCTCCCCTGTGTGAAAAAGGAAAACGTGGTTATTTTGATTGCTCGTTACTTTATTACTCTAATCTAAAAGATCAGGCAAAAAACGCTGCTTAGCTTGTATGCTCGTAAGGTTTTTGAGACCACACGAAACAATATAGACAGATATATCCAATGGTATGGTAAAAATGAGCCTCAAAATGAACTCCAAAAGGGAAATGAAATTGCTATAACCGTCAATATTGACAGACGGATTGTCGGTAAGCACTTAAGCAGACAGTTTGATGATATTTGAGATCATTCTGTATTTTAGTTAACTTTTTCGAGACTTGTGGTAAATGGACCACATCTTATCATCCCGTCAAAACAAACGTCTTATGAGCGTTATATCTTTCTTGGCAACCTGTTGCTTACAATAAAACCCGAAAGACATTAGGGCAGGGCATCATCCGTACTATGACGTGTCAAAGCCATCATGATTCCGTTGTGACAAAAAAATTGTGATATTCGTCCCGTATAGCTCCGTTTCTCTCACACTGGAAACATTATAGTTATAACACGTGATAGTTAGGCCGCAGGTAGAATGTAATAAATATCCTATGACAGGCTCAACTTACTAACGATGATACATCCCCGAAGACAGAAATATATCCTGCTAATCTTTATTGATAATAATTGATTCCAGTACCTGTCTCCGACAGGTTCTCATGCAGCCAATAAGGAAAACCTTGAGTAATATTTTTGATAGGTAAGTACATAATAAAGACGATTACCTGAGCAATCGTTTATTTATATGACTCGTTAGTAAAATAAATATATAATCATTAATAATTTATTATACCCAACTTGACTTTCGAACGATGCTTGTGTTTTGGTTCATACCTGGAAAAAGAAAAATATTTATTAGTTTATTTCATAAAGACAACATTAGGTTTTACTTAAACTATGTTTATATTACAAATCGCCAATTACCTCCTTTTTTTTTAAAGTCGATAAACAGGTGAAACCCCTTGACATTGACAGTAAAGTATTGGGTTAAAGAGACAAGTGATCTTGATATAGGTATACTTAAAAATGCTATTTACCAATGTATTTGGTAAGAACCAAACTTTTTATTTACACGGACTTCCCCTGTACTAATATAGGTACTTGGAACATGACTAAACGCGGAAGCCGGATCAAAAGTCTGTTGATTCTACAAAAATTCTGAGGCCAAAAACTCTGAATTGTTTTAGTCAACTCAAATAATAACAAGATAACTCAACATAACACAACCTAAAATTGCTTCGTAAATATTTAGTAATTAATAAAATTCAATCAGTCCATACCAAACATTTTATAACTTTTATACCAGTCGATTACACAACAGTTTCAGTGCGATTTAATTAGAAAAGTTACAGGCGTGAAATGTAGCAATTGTTTCAGAAATAATAATAGCTATGAATAGTTAAGATAGTGCTGGTAACAGGTCGTTGGTCTTCATTATTTTATGAGGTTATAACAGGTTTTGGTTCTCATTCATTGGGTCGTGGAACTGGTAGTATTAGTAGACTAATTGGAGTATATACTAGGAAGGACTAACATTAGGTAGTATTGGACGCAATAACTTATAGCAGTGATAGTATTACTGCATCAGTCGATTGAGACGATATAGAAACAGGTAAGAGTAAAAAGGTTATCTCAAAACACAAAAAACTGAATGCCTTTTTGAACGAAGCCAATTATATACACATTTGATTTGTCAAGGTCGGTCAGTCAAAAATAAGAAGCCTTTTGCACGTTCCAAAAGCGTGTCTCAAGCTGTCTAGCCTTTGCGCAACGATGCAACTGAATTATCAGTAGGTGGGGGAGTCTGACATTTTGGTACAAAAAAAATATAACATCCGCAATTGAAAATGACTCAAATGATTCTTAAATACGAAAGATTGGCTTTCAAAGACAATGAGAAAATTTTCGTCACCTAAGAATGTCTAAATTAAGTAAGTTATGAAAAACTATGGCCTATACTGTAACAGGCTGAAAAGATTCATAAAATAATCATTGATGTCAATAACGATCAAATAAAAATTACAAAAATCCATTTCCCTAAAGCCCACAATCTTATCGCAACAAGAAACTATCCTATCAAACAGGCTTTGACAGGCTGGAGGCAATAAGGACAAGTCTGAACGTCCAATTAGTATGGCGAGGGCTAGAAGAGGACTAATTCCTAGTTCGTTTGGAGAGCCAGACTCTATTAATATTCTGAATACATTGGGACAGACTGTAGTCAGTCTTGCAGCGAGTCATTGTTTTTTAGTTGATTAAGCTTGCTCTGAATTTGTAATGTGTTGTGTGTGTCGCGTCTGCATTTGCAACAAAGTGTGAATTGTACAATGCTAGTTGCGGAAGTGTTCTAGCTAATTTGATCAGTAAAAATACAAGTGACTCAAATAGTGGACTGGAATTAATTTTAGACGGCGTCCATGGATAACAATGATGGACATATTAAAAGCTGTGTGTTTAATTTAAGTGTCAAAGACTAAAATGGACTAAATTGTTTTAACACCTATCAACATAGATCCTGCTAACACAATATATTTCACACGAACGATCAATATCCAAATCAACAATAACTCTTATCCAAGTATCGACGTCAATCTTCCGTGGAGTCCCCCAGGGCACTCCCTGGGCCCTCTCCGGCTGAGGTTCCGAACTCGCATAAATTATCCTTGCCGGTTAATTAAATTTACTCGATGCTCGGAAACAGTGTGGTACTCACAACTTATTGAAATCAAGTTTGGGAATATGTAAATATGTTACGTCTACGAGTTGGGGAGACTGCAAAGTGATAGTCCTGGTTAAACTGGAAGATGTCACAATCGTGACAAGATAGGAGGATGGTGTTAAAGGGAATAAAGGAGAAGATGAGAAAAAAGTTTGAATATGAAATTATAGAATAAAACTGTAAAGAGCGTTGTAAAAGCTAATCGATGTGCTGATGATACAACACAACACAAATCATATCAAAACATTATGCACAAAACCAATGCGTATGCTCTGGAACAGGATGAACGGAAATCATCACTTATTGATGTATTGACTCATAACCCATAATAGAAAACCATTCAAGTGTTCCAAAATATAATTTAGTACTAAAACTACTACAACTACTTTAGTGCTTTTGTACTTAATTCTTTATTTAGTACTAAATTATATTTTACTGAATACAACCTGCATTTTATTCAGGCGATTTATATATCGGAATAAATCGCAAATTAATTTAAAAGAATCGATTGGATCTCAACTAAATGAAATAAATCAATAAGAAAAACCAGATGGATGCAGCTGTCACCTTTATAAATACCTAACCGTGTTCAAAAGCCCATCGATGCTGAGAAGTGTGCCAGCTGCCCAATGTGGCACATTACCGACTGACCGGACCCCGGAGAGACCCCAAACTTAAACATTCAGGTTTTTTGAATGTCAAGCCCAATTTAAATGTGACCGATAAAAATAAAGACCCAAAGAATTGGCGATAAAAATACCTAAGAGACCCACAAATGGAAATGAAGTGAATAAATAATAATTTAATTTTAATATTTTTAATTTTATATAACAATAATTTTTTTAATAATAATAAATGACGTCAATAAAGGAAGAACTGCCTTTTACATCTTTTTTTCTGAATCGCTTAGAGAATCTGCTGAGTTGATGTTGTTTGATGTCAGATGCTTATCCAATAAAATTAATATCTCTTAGATACATTACATGTTTTTGCTTATTCAAACTATGAATAGCGTCATAAAAACAATTCTAAAACCGGTTGCAAGAAACATCTAGTGTTCAGATGGCAAAATGACGAGTGAATCCCCCAAGGTCGAGAATTAACTAAAAAATTAGACAAACAAGTTGTTATAAACAGAGGGACGATAGGTAACTGTACCTACTCGTGGTTCGAACGCATTCTTACGACGCCTGGCACCGAGTGGTACGGCCCGGTAATATCACCGCACGACCGAAAACAAATCTTACCACACATTGAATAAAGTCGGAAATCTTTCGCGACCGATCTAAACCAGCACTTGAATTGACATGTGTGGGTACACTGAAAATGAACTTTAAAATTTATGCGATAAGATCTAAAAAGGAATGACCGTGAGCCGGGTTTACATAAGATTCACACTCACACAGGTAACCGTCAGTTCTATTTCGTTCGACATTCAACTTTGTAAGTGTTCCATTATAGTTGGTTTTGGTGTGATGAAGAATGGTGTCATTTCGAACTCAGGTGTCACAGTTATTGAATTAACGTGCATGTGTGAGCTAACGGGACTGTGTGCGTGCTGCGCAAGAGTTTACCTGTGACAGGACAAGCATTATTATTGTGACAGCCATGATTGATCTAAACATGGATTTCGTTTTGTTCTATTTATTAAAGGTTAAAGTTTATGAAAACCTAGACCAGAAATAAGTCATTCAGGATTTCTTTGATCTATTTTGTGAACTTAAAAATCAAAACAACTAATGCCATATCCTCTACATTTTTAATTACAATCGAATAAAAACCTCTCATCATTGTATATTTCAAACCACGCAGAGAGCTTTGACGAGGAACTCCAAAAAATTCTTTGAAGTAGAATTTTATATGTAAATTAGTACAAATGTACTTTTTATAAGTTTTTAAGCTTTTTGTACCAAATGCGTTGGTATGCGCGTTAGTAATAATTTCCTGTTTTTGTGAGCGCTATTTTTAGCTTTAGGGTGCATACTCGTATAAGCAGAAACCTAAGAGCATAAAAAATTTACAGAAAGCCTTCAAAAGACTCATTCATTTTCCTTTGATTCAACTACTTATGTATTTTCTTTAATCCAGCTCTAGAACATTTTATAAATTTTTCGCTTGAAATTTATTTCAAAAATCATCGCAAACGTCTAGAATACTTTTTACAAACACAATTGCTTCAGCTACTTTAATATTAGCATGAGAATTGACAATTATTATTACTACTATTTATATAACTTAGTCGGCAAAAAGAGCAGACTAATTGTGAGATATTTCGCTCTGTTGTGCAATGTCTAGAGGTTACTAAGTCAAAATTACATAAGATATTATGAAAAAGCAGTTTACATTTTCATATTTAGCAATAGTCAAAAAATCAAGGATAAGTGACAAAAAAAAACAGAAATAGCATGCGTTTTTCTTGTAAAAACGAAGTTAGTTTTTTTTCTAATATAGGTAATTTAATGAGTGGATGGAACGAGTAGGTATTCTAATTATTTGTATGTGTCTGAATACATAAATATGCAAGAGTGTTGTATATTAGATGTCAATATGAGGGTGGTTGCATCCACTCCTATATAAGTTGTGTCGCTTGCCAAATAAAGTCAGTGTACTACCAGCTATCTGTTGTTTCACTTGTCATACATTCGCATACTCATCATTGGCGACGAGGACTTACCCACAATTTAAACAAAGAAAAAAAACGATAAATAATGCCACATTTTGGAATTTTAACGAGTTTTGACCATAACATCCATACATGGCAAAACTATAAACAACGCATTACACAATGGTTCATTGCGAACGACGTGGACAGTGTAAAGGATCCCAAGGGAGTGAAAAGACGGGCAATATTGCTGAGTGCACTCACGGACAGCACGTATAAACTGGCAGCCGATTTGGCGTTACCGAAGGAGCTGACGCAGACGCCATACGAAGACATTCTCACACTTCTCGACAGTCATTTTACACCAAAAAAATGCGGATTTGGTGAGCGGTATAATTTCTATGCTGCTACTCAAGGTCCAGAAGAAACATTCTCACAGTGGGCTGCGAGGTTACGTGGCCTCACTACACATTGCGGGTTCCTGAATGTAGAAGAGGCGCTGCGAGATCGGTTCGTTATGGGTATGCTGCCGGGACCGGAGAAGGACAAGCTATTCGCGCGTGACCTTCAGGAGTTAACATTGGCAAAAGCGGTGGATTTGGCGGAGAGCGTGCGCAGTGCACGGAAGGGAGCAGCAGCGTCATCATCGGCGTCGGCGCAGGCGCCACCGTCGAGCGAAGCGCTGTTCAAGATCGCCACCACAAACGAACCCAGTGCTAAGAAAGAAAAGTGTTCCGTGTGCGGTTACAAAAATCATAACACGTCTCAGTGTCGGTTTGCTAACTATACATGCAAAAAGTGTAATGTAAAAGGCCATCTACGAAAAATGTGCACAAAAATAAATTTCGTAGGAACTGGCGGGTCGAGCGAGAGTGATGATGACGGTAATTCGAAAAAAATATTTTCACGTAGCGGCGAACCTATGACTACAATAGTTTCGATACAAAATATAAAGCTAAAGTTCGAAGTCGACACCGGGTCGGCAGTCACTGCGATTTCCGAAAAAGTGTGCAAAAGATATTTTGAATCGTTTCCGTTATTATCATCGTCGGACCGACTATTTACGTATACAGGTCAAATCATCAACTGTCTAGGAATAGTACAATTACCTATCACTTATAAAGAGATAACACACGTAGTTAATGTTCGAGTGATACGTGATGGTGGACCCCCAATTTTAGGCAGAGATTTTATTAGTATGTTTAAATTACAAATGTTGCAAATTAAATATTGTCAGTCAAACAATATAGCCGAACAGTTAAAACAACAATATCCATCTGTTTTCTCAGACGAGCTGGGTGTATTTACAAAGTATCGGGTAAAACTACAATTAAAAGATGACTCGAAACCGGTTTTTTTCAAAGCTCGACCAATAGCATTTGCACTTAAAGATAAGATAAACGACGAGCTCGATCGTTTGGTAC
Organism: Orthosia gothica; assembly: GCA_949775005.1. Classification (NCBI taxonomy): domain Eukaryota; kingdom Metazoa; phylum Arthropoda; class Insecta; order Lepidoptera; family Noctuidae; genus Orthosia; species Orthosia gothica. The sequence goes on from OX459069.1 coordinate 942,164, forward strand.
GTATAGGTGTACTAAAACCGGTACAGTACTCCGATTACGCATCGCCTATTGTTCCTATATTAAAGCGAGATGGCTCAATTAGGTTGTGTGTAGATTATTCAGTAAGCGTTAACAAGCAGCTAGTTGTAGAACAGTACCCCTTACCAACGGCACAGGAACTTTTCACAAAATTACACGGGGGACAGCAGTTTAGCAAATTAGATTTGACGCAAGCTTATTCACAATTTGTCCTTGACGAGGCGTCTCAGAATTTAACTTGCATTAATACCCACCGTGGTTTATTTGTATATACACGATTAGTTTTTGGTCTTGCTAGTGCCCCGGCTATTTTCCAACGGGCAATGGAGTGTTTATTATCAGGGTTGGACGGTGTTATGTGTATGCTTGACGACATCTGCATAACGGGAAATACTAAGGAGCAACATTATGAGAGATTATGTGCGGTTTTGCAAAGACTGCAGGACGCAGGTCTTACACTTCGTAAAGATAAGTGTGAGTTTTTTGAGAACCAAATAGAATATTTAGGCTATACCATAGATAAGAATGGGTTAAGTAAATCAAAACAAAAGGTCCAAGCAATTGTTGAGGCGCCTACACCGACAAACGTGAATAAGTTGCAGTCATTTCTAGGATTAGTTAATTACTATAGGAACTTCGTCCCAAACGCATCATCAATATTGACCCCGCTTTATTCATTATTGCAAAAAGGCAATACATGGAAATGGGAGGACATACATGATCAAGCATTCAAGGCAATTAAGCAATGTTTAGCTTCAAATCAGGTTCTAGCACATTTTGATCACAATGCCAAAATTATTTTGACGGTAGACGCATCACCCAGTGGATTAGGTGCTATTTTATCGCAGATAGGTGTTGACGGAGTGGAACGTCCAGTATCGTTTGCCTCTCGTACATTGAATTCTGCAGAGAAGCGATATTCACAACTACAAAAAGAGGCTACGGCAATTATATTCGGTGTGCGACGATTCCACCAATATTTATACGGGAGGGCGGTTCCGTTTGTACTTCGCACAGACCACAAGCCACTGTTATCTATATTTGGCCCATATCGTGGAATTCCAGAGGTTTCTGCAAATAGGCTGCAACGTTACGCGATGTTTCTTAGCGGTTATAATTACTCCATTGAGTACATACGTAGCGCTGATAACAGCGCCGATTATCTTTCGCGCGCCAGCCTACCAGACTATGAGTCAACGCCGCTAAGAGGGGGGTGTGGCTACGAAACCGACGGTAGTTTAGTGCCGGTGGAAGATCGCGCGTCGTATGTTAATTTCGTTATCGATGGCAGTTTACCAGTTACGCGTAGCGAAATTCATAGTGAAACTATTAAGGATGCAATACTGAATAAAGTCTTATCATATATTGTTAAGGGGTGGCCTGAGCGGTTATCAGATATATCAATGAAACCGTATTTTTTTTGTAAAAACCAGCTGTCGTATGAAAGCGGTTGCATTATGCGAGGACATAAAGTAGTAATACCCAAGACACTTAGAACTAAATTATTAACAGAACTACATAAATCACATTTAGGAATCGTAAAAACAAAAGCTGAAGCGCGAAGTAGATTTTGGTTTCCGGGAATAGATAACGCGGTAGAAAAAATGATTGCGGATTGTGAGGTTTGTTTACAGTTGAGACAGTTACCAGCGCGTGCGCCGCCAGCGCTATGGCCACACTCTCCGCAGCCATTCTATCGTATACATATAGACTATCTCGGTCCAATACAAAACCATTCGTATTTAGTCATTGTAGATGCATACTCAAAGTGGGTAGAAGTGTATGATATGGGGACAAGTACGTCATCATGTTCACTGATTAATAAATTGTATGAATATATGGCAAGATTTGGCTTACCGCATACCATAGTTAGTGATAATGGCACGCAGTTTACGTCTGCAGAATTCAAAATGTTTTGCACTTCAAACGGAATATCGCATGTGACGTCACCGGCTTATCACCCGGCCAGTAACGGGCAGGCAGAAAGCTACGTGAAAGTAGTGAAAAAGGGAATTAAATCCTGTATGTTAAGTAATAGCAATACTAAGACATTGAACAACAGATTATGTAAATATCTATTTGACTATCGAAATTCCGTTCATTCGGCAACCGGCTGTTCGCCTGCCCAGTTAGTGTTCGGACACAAACTGCGATCGCGGTTAGATTTAATCAAACCAAACCAACCACCACCGGCATCTGTCACTCTCACTCGAAACGTCGAAAACAAACAGTGTTTGCAGTTTAAAGTGCTAAATGACAGCAAAGCTAGCAACTTTTTTAAACCTGGCGACCATGTTTTATATAAAAAAAACAACATAAAAAAACAAGGATCATGGAATAGAGGAATAGTAATCAAAAAAATCGGAAAAGTAATATACATTGTAAAGGACTGCTTAACTTCTTGTAATGTAAAAAAACATAAAAATCAATTGATAGCATATAAAGGTACAGCAGCAGTTACCCCCCGGTCAGAGGACTGTTCGATTGAAGTCGAAGACATCACTCCGCAAGCAACTTCACCACCAACCCGTACACCCCCAGTGGACAACAAGGATACACACACGGGAGGGGAGGGGAATAGTGAGAAAAAGGGTATAATGGATACAGAAACGCCGGATGGCACATCAAAAGAAGAAGACGACGAATTCTACGAGGCAACAGAAGGGACTCATGATGAACCCCTCGTGGAGGCAGGGTCCAGCCAGACCCCACAGCCTGAAAGGCAAATGACTGATGGAAAAATACTGCGAACTGTACCAAGGGTTGATTATAAACAATTTTACTAGGTAATTCAAATCATGTTTATGTTGTCAAGCTAGGGGAGGAATGTTGTATATTAGATGTCAATATGAGGGTGGTTGCATCCACTCCTATATAAGTTGTGTCGCTTGCCAAATAAAGTCAGTGTACTACCAGCTATCTGTTGTTTCACTTGTCATACATTCGCATACTCATCAAAGAGAACCAGGGTTACCGACATTGCCCGAAGAATTGCGAAACTTAAGTGGCAGTGGCAGAAAAGTTCTGGAGTGGCGAGCTCCCACCAGTTGGACCGATGACCTGGTGAAGGTTGCAGGGATGCTCTGAATGCGGGATGCACGGGAGTGGTCAATGTGGCGACGCTTGGGGGAGACCTATGTCCAGCAGTGTCTTTCGGCTGATATGATGATGATGCATATTTACCAGGGATCAAATGTTGTAACTTGTCATCACAGTAATATAATTTATTGGTCTGGTCCTGTTTGCCGGTTCCGAAGGACCAGTTAGTTAACCAAATAAATAACATCATAAAACAACCATAATTAATTCTGCAATAATTCCATCGATATTTATATCCAATACATAATATATAACTTAGCATGGTGCTCAAAATAAGCACTGGTGGTCACGACTGGTTCCAAGGTCCACAGGTTGCTGCTATATGCACCTAGAGGCTGTTCTACAGGCTTCTATGCTAATACCACACCATCACACGACTAGTTTACCATAATCTTGAATAAATCGAGATCAATATTAGCTGCATTTGCATTTAAATACAGATATCTTGAGTTTAAACTGCGGTTACTTGATTTTGAGGTGTTTGAGCCTAGAGGTGAATTCGTTTTGATTGGCGGATAAGAGGATGTTGAAGCCATTTGGGAATAGGAGTAATGCCCAATTTAGAGCTGAATACTTAAATTACATTATGAAAAACCACTAGGTACTACATGCTGGATTGATTAAGCAATAGGATGGTGTTGAAGATCTTCAATGAAGTAGTATCGGTTAGCAAGATGGGCAGACGACATTGTTGCCATCGCCGGCAAAACCTAGATGAGTTTCGCAGAGAAACGTGGGAGCTGGCGCAAGAAAAGAGAGGTCTATGCTTATCAGTGGGGGAATTGAAATACTCGATTCAACGTATGCTATTCCGCTTTTAGCATTGTTACAAATATATTTGAACGTGAATAAATCTTAAGTAATAATTTTAATAGTCTGGAACGCCGCGCTCTCTATGTATTCTTGTCTTTCTGCTGTAGGTGCTTCCCAGTTCTAAGTCTAAGGCTACCTCAACCATATTGTGTTGCCCGCTACTTTGGTGATAAACGCTTTAATATAAAGCATACTTAATTCAATTATGTTATTTACTCCAATGATTGATGCTGAATCCCTGCTGACTCCACAACGCGTAAACACGCGGTTTATATAGCTATCAACCAATGAACGATGCGAATTATGTCGCGAACACGTCGCCGCGTCAACGCGACATCGCGACAACTAATGTACGCCGCTCTAATTGTTGTCACTGTTGCGTTGAATGCACACTGTCCGCGGGTTCGGGACGTTTCAGGAATTATGCAGGCTTTATTGTGACAACTTGTGTCATAGAATTAGAAATGGTCGGCAATATTTGAGTTTAATATGCCGTGAGCTGTGAGGGGTCTTGTCCTACACTTGTCGCAGTTTAGAACAATTTTTTTATCTTCTTGTATAATATTTCATATTATGTTGAAAATCCTCAGCAAATCACTACCTCAGTGATTTGTGGAGTTTGGAATATCATGGGAGTCATCCACATCCTCCACTGGTTAAATACAAAGATGACAAAAGTGCATCGTGTGAAACTGTGAATTCATTCACTGACGAAAATTATTATTTACATTTCAACTAAGTTTAATTTCTGTGTAATTAGTCTAACTAGGTACTTATTGAACATGTGTGCCTTACCTACCCAGGAAGAGAATGGACCCTAATCCTAGTGTGGCGTCCAGGGAATTTGCAAACACCTAGAACTTAAGGACCTCTCTGCAATGTATTATTGGTTAACTATTACGAACGAAATAATGATTTTATTTATTATGTATTCGAAAATTTTCGTGTTAGAATTGGTGCTAAAAGCTCAGAAGGCTTTATTAAGTTGGGGTTTTCTGACTAGCCGTTATCTTTCATAGATTAACTTGAATCTTAACTCTTTCATCATCCTTCTGTTTTATAGATCATTACATTTTCATCCCAAATTGTTTTTGAGTCAGCACCAGCACAGCATGTCTTCATTCCATACATGCTCATTTACCGTCATCTCAATAATAACCGAAACCGATACCTTTCAAACAATCCATCTTTTCTTGGTCTTCCTCTACTTTTGCAACAATTCTTTACAGCTATAAATTACTACTTATCGGAAAAATACAGCCTGCGCTTTACATCCATTCATAAACAAGTGTCAATCCAAACACAGGCATGACATCAACGCTTCATTAAACGCCAAGCACTTACGAGCTGTCAATTACACGCACAAAACGAGAAACAAAAGAAGATGGCGGATAATACGCAGAACCGTATTGTTTAGCCTGACATGGTTGGCATCGGCACGCGTATCAAATTTATGAAATTAAAACAGTATGGTTAAGTATTATAATGTAGGAGTTCTAATAAATGTATCGGTTGAGATAATGCTGAGAATTTAAAATGGCTAGTAATGAAGAATGTTTTTTATTGCGATAGACATGATTAAGATTGCTTCTTTTTATCATGTGATGCGGATGGATGATGAAACGGATGTTACTAAAAGAATTATGAATATAAATGTGGAAAGATGTAGAGAGAGAGAGGGACGGCCAAAGAAAAGATGGATGGACTGTGTGAGGACTGTGAGGAGTGATATTATGAAAGAAAAGGGAGTCAGTGATGGCGTGACGGGGGACAGCAGGGTATGGAAGAAGAAAATGTGTTGCACCGACCACAAGTAATAAGGGACAACAAGGGCAGGAAGATGATGATGCGTTAGACCCTTGACCACCATTACACCTGATGGTAAGCGATGATGTGGTCAACGGTGGAGAACGCTTGCCTAAAAGTAACTTTTTAGCTTTGGATTTAAAGACTCTTGAGTTCTTGACCTCTTGTCATAGTATTTTTAGATCTTTTAACGCTCTGTCAAAATCAAATTGATTGTAACAACATTACAACACTGTCTATGATAACTAATGAGTTGTTTTTTGCTCTTTATCAAAATGTCAACTGAGCTGAGGTCGACCATTCTGCCAGTGTCACAAGAATTAACTGTGGAAGCATTTTATTTTTTATTTAGTCCATCATTTTTGCTTTTACCTTGCATCTTACAGTTATCTTCTCCTTCTAAATTCACTATTAAACGTTTTCTTTAGTGTTTATTTTATTCTTAACTACCGTCGCTTACATTAATTTGTCGAGCGTGCAAGCTCTCTTATCCCGCTAATGTGGCTAATGAATCGCGGAGCTGACGTTAACACGTTTATGATAATATTCATCCACGTGAGTTATGACGTCATCAACTCATTACCAGGGAATCTGTTCAGTATGAGCACCGCAGTGAAAGGAATACTGCGGATAGAGTCCTCGGATTAAACAAACTGTATGAAATAATTTGTTTTGTTATTAATCAAATTGGGAGGCCTAGACAACTCGACATTCTATCATGATCATCATTGCAGCCTATGAGCTGATAGACATCCACTGTCCTCTGCTGAACATAGGCCTCCCTTGTCGCCAGGAGCGGATCCAGGATTAATTTCTGGGAGGGCACAAGAGTAAGAAACGTTGCCTTGTTGATTCAAAGACAGTGCTAGAATAAGCCAGCGGAGGGGAGGGGAGGTCCTTGCGCTTCACCTTTTATGTAGTTAATTTGGCCGTGATCATATATATATAATAGATCCGGTCCACACCAGTGCACACCGGTCCACACCAGCCGGTCCTGTGCGTTTTGGCACATTCTGTCGCCATTCACCGACATAATTTTCAATAAGTCTTAAATGTATGGGATTATTGTGCTACGGAATTTCAATACTCAATACATTTATTGCTTCTACATGTGAACTTAGATGGTAAGTTACAAATTTAAAACATTGTGGACCCTGTCGGGCACTGAAAAATAAGGAGAGAGGTAGAGGGCTTTTATTTTACTAAGTATTTATTTATTTGGTAGATTGCAATTAGTTAAATAAAAAAATTGTCATTTAAATATTCATTAACATTTTAATTTCACGTAAACAATAAAAACACATTTTGATCTTTTCATAAACGTCACTGAATGTCAGGTTGTCTAGCAGGGGACTACTAAAGCTAACAAATTAAAAATAATTTATCGAATCCGGAAAAGTATTTGCTATTAAAAATATAAATACACAATTATATCCTTCAAAGGAAGTAAAAGGTAAAACTGTCCCTGTTACAGACTGCCTAATACCTTGCTATAGAGCTTCTCAAGATCTATTGGCCGATTGGAGCTCAATGAAGGCTCCAATATGGCTACACTCTTCGAAGGAAACTAAGCCAAGCTTTGTTACAAAGAAAATAACTTGGAAAAGGGCTCCTCAATGGAGCGGAATAGAAGCATTACTTACTTTAATCGAAAATAATATTATAAGGAGGCAAAACTGTTTACTAACCGGTTGAATGCCGTAATTACCGAAGCAAATAAAAAGCCTATCACGCGTGGGTCCACGTTTCGGGCAATCGGGCATTTATGGGATTAATAGAGAAGTTAGAAGACATAATTCAAATAATGTTGGATATGAGGATGCCGTGTGCTGTGCAGTGCGATAATATGTATAGGGTAAATAAAAATATAAAGAAGTTATTAAGCAATTGTGTTATAAAGGTAATTTGAAAGTACTGATCCGGTAAAGAAAAGCCGCTCAATTATAGAAAACTACAATATTGCTGTGTCCCTTTAGGAACGTCCGCACTAGGAGCATTCTTTCGCGAGCATTTGTAAACAAGCAATCGTAGGCGAGCAACAAATGCTTCCCAGCGAGCCCAGCATTAACTTTCGGGCAAAACTATGAACGTTCGAGTCGAACATTCCCTTGCGAGCTTGGAGCATTCGATTACGATCTCGTTAAATGTCAATCATTTCTAACACGATAATACGATTGACCGAGAAGGTCACAAACACTTAAGATCAAGGAACTGTTCCTTACTTTATAAAAGTGGCCAGCAATATTCCTACATACGTACTCATCCATTTCATTATCTGAGTACTCGCTTTCGAGCGTTTTATTTGCGTGAACATTCGAATGCGAGCCGTTTCCTCGAAAACCGTTGCGACGTCCACACCGGCCGAAGTTCACGCTTGCGTGTAAGCTTCGTCCACACCACTCGAATATTCGACGTCGAATGCTCATTATACGTGAATGCTCTCAGTGAGGACGCTCCTTATGGCTAGTTTTTATCCCGAAAAAATGTTGGACAAGCAACGGGAAAAAAATAAAATAAAAAAAGCCCCGGGAAAAGTAAGAAACTATGCGAAAAACTACTTTTCAACGCTTGTTCATAATGGAATATGGTGATAAATTACTTGCAGATCATTTACCGTAATTAAACGACACACAATACGACCATTACTGTATGAATGAGTACGAGAAACACGAACGCAATCCATCTTTAAAACAATAAAGTGAAACCATAAACCATATCTTCTGTCAATCACGCATTTACTCAATGGACTGGTCGCGTTACAAACACAAGCGAAAATCACCTTTATGACAATGGTGACAGAGTCCTATAAAACAACACAGGTGCTTTAGTTACGCATGATACGGCAGTCTTAATGCGAATAAAATTGAACGTTGTTCAAAAGAGATTATGGTTTGTTTTTGTTTGTGGTATATGGTTCAAGGAGGTGTAGGCTCGGGTACCGTTGCTAGGTTACGGAGGTGCGAGGTCGTTGACCCGTGCGTACGCGCCGGCTCGTGGGAAATTGGTATTTTGCCTTTCATTTGTAAAGGGATTGTGAAGTCTGTGTGTCTTCCACTGGGTATTATTAGGCGTGTATGTGTAGTTGATGTTAGCACTTATCTGTCCTTGCCTAATCACGGTTAAGGACGATAAATGGACCCATTTTTGCTGTACAAGGTGTTAAAATGGAACTATATGCTGATATACCACTTAAACTAAAGAAAGACAGGATAATCTAAAATCAAATAGAATTATTTGACAAAATGTTTTATAGCAGTTTCTTTAGGTACCTCAATAGTGCAACCACGATGCAAATTGAAGTGACCTATGAACCTACTAAAGGTTGACGGTTCAACGGTCTGAGAACTTAATGTTCTGATCTTTTATGAATCTAAGATTTGAGCCTTTGTGCTCGGTTGATGGCTCCCTACATGGCAAAATGTGAGTGTACTATGAGTAGATACATCTCTGCATAACCACAGAAAATACAATACTAGCATACAGATGCCTCATCCCATACAAAGAAACCGTGCCGACGTAACTAGCTTCTTTCTTCTGATTATACTGATTATTTTCGATCGCGTTCGTTTCCGTTCCACGGCGATAGATGGTGTTAGCAGCGACTTGCAATTTAAAACCGCGCCAAGCCACCTATTGCAATCAATTTTAAATGATCCGTTCACATAATCTGTGAAATGTAAATGTAAGGGCCCATATTCCATAATTTTGTGCTTAGAAGAACCAGAACATACAATTTTTATGATCAATGCTAGATAGTGTAAATTTTACACACAATTCATTAGTAATCGATGCATATAGCGCCATCTAGTGATATTTATTTCAACTAAATTTTATTTCTTAGCGCCGGGACCCCTGCGGCATCACCTTTCGGGAAATACAGTCGAAAAAGTCGTAAAAAAGATACGATAGAAAACATCATAATATAAGAATATGATAATAAATAAATAAATCATGCCATAACTGCAGATACCAAAAAAGAACCACCTAATCCTTTAAAATGAACAATAACAATTCAAACCAATAAAATCTTCATACGCCATAATCGTCACACACAACATTCAACCAAGAAAGGCTTTACGAGCAAACCCCATGATTCCTGCCACAACACTTTAATATCATCGCTCTTTAGAAGAGTCTTCTTATGGGACCCATAAACAAATTGAAAGGAACTTTGTATCTCTTATGAAAAGATTTCCGGTACATTAGATGTTATATAAGGATATAAGGAATATGTCTGTTGATGGGAAAATATAAATAGCTAAATGGATTGTATGGTATTGATGATGGTCCTAGGTTTTCATTCATGGTTTTATTGTCAAGTCAGCTAAGGACTGGAATTCTGTGTTTCCTGATAGCTAGAACCTGGGGGGGGTCTTTAAGTAAAGAGTGAATAGGTTACTTCTAGGCAAGCGTGCCTCACCGTGGCATACATCATCGCTTACCATCAGGTGAGATAGAGATCTAACGTGGACCTATCTATACCTCTATCCCAATATTATAAAGAGGAAAGATTTTTTTGTTCGTTTGTTTGTACCGAATAGACTCCGAAACTACTAGACCGATTTTAAAAATTCTTTCACCTATGGAAAGCTACAATATTCACGAGTAACATAGGCTATAATTTTGACGGAAGTGAAGCCGCGGGGGTCAGCTAGTCAATGATAAAAATATAAAAAGTGCTAAGGTTTTTTTTCCTGTAATATTTCATAACAAAAACTATCTAGGTTTGGAGTTAAAACAGTTTATTTGTTACTTTAAGCTAAATCAATTTACCTAGCAATTATGTTGGACTCGACTTCCAATCTATCCGGATTTAGCTAAGCATCAATTATTTTGAGCTTAGCACCTCAATTAAACTTATTTTGATACTTCTGAACTTAGCAATTTTAGATACCAACCGTGGTCAAAGTCATATCGTTTATTTCAATTAGGCAATGAAGCGGCAGTTGTAAATGTCAAAAATGTAAATTAAAATATAATAATACTTGATTTTAGATTCGAAAAGAACGGAGAATTAACTCCACGTGGATTTAACCTTCTTATAGAAATCCAGAATCATTGTTTTTAACACTGGCAGCAATTTTAGAAAGTGGTCCTTCGAATTGACTCGAAGGACCACTTTTTAAAGTAAAGTCTTTAAACCCTTTTTTCAAATACAATATCTTGGGACCATGTGGCCAACATGCCCAGTTTAATTAAGTGCATAGCATGAGCAGCAGCAGAAAAGTTACAAAGGATGCAGTGGGCTCATTGAGCGGGGACTGCGAGACCTACGTCAATGGGACTTTATTCCGCCCTCTTATGCTGCCATGTTGCTGGCTAAGTCATGGGTGACAGCAGAAACTAAAATGTTGCCCGACTTTACTTATCGTCTGTAACTTTACTTAAAATCACATTAAGAGACTATAACAATCAATCAGCGTTTACCCAGCATTTTCTTTATAGTCCACAAAACATAACACACAACACCTATTTTTACCAGACTGCAAGGAAAGAAGGATACTAAAGGGATCACGAATATTTATCCTGCACAGCATGTTTTTTTCTTGTTTACAGCTTTTTTTGGCTTCTGAATCTAACTAAAAAGCTGTAGATATCCTAAATATCGCCAGTAGGGAAGCCTATTGTCATCAACTGCGTTCAATTCAGACACCGAGCTGCTTCTGAGAAATTCCAAATAGAGAAACTCAATAAAAACAATTGGGCCGACGGGACGGGAATCAAACTCATGCTCAGCGTTTGTAACTACAAGACTACGGGGCAGTCATTTATTAAAATATTTTTTGAGTAGTCTTGACATGCACTTCCAAGAAGTGAAAATTCTGTATTTCGAGTTCTTACAGTATACAAATTGTATAAAAATATAATTCCAAGATTCGCTGAAACCTTGCACCATTCTCGGGCTCCCGGCCGCTCTTTCACAGCCCCTTTGTCAGTCTTTTGCAAGCTCGTGGAGAGGAGAAAAATAAATTTATGTCACCCATTGACATCAGTAATGATCTTGTTTGAATATAAAAATAATTATTCGACTACCTTCCTCTTCACAATATTGTAAGACTATTCGGATATTATTTTTGGACACAAAAGTGGGTACTTTGCATTTTAAGGCTTTGTAGTATTGATGAGAAAAGACATTAAGTGTCAATGGAAATTTTTGGCCGCATCCTGACATTGTGCTCGTTAAAAAATGTGTTAGTATAAGAGGGTCTCTCGATGGTGACAGTCTGTGCCTGCCCCCCATAACGTGGGATGTTATGGGGGCCAGGGATGTGTTCTGCCTCACCTTTTAGGGAAAACTGATGTGAACGTAAAACGAACGTGAGACGTGATACGTATAAAACACAGTGCATCCAGAGGGATCTAGCAGATGGAGTGCTGCTATTTACAAACATCAGGGGACTAATCTTCGTCAAGTCTGATACGTCACGCGTCGAGTTGTGTCTGCTTTAGACATATATTTAGCCCATAGATTCATTTTGTATAGGATAAAGGATATCAAAGAGAATGGGAGATATCAATCACAGCAATTAACACGATTAATTTATCTCGTTTTCATCTTGATGATAGACAGACCGTACCCAGGAGAAGCTTATCCTCTCATGCTTTGAAGGTTTTTTCGTTTTCACCCTTTTTTAGCAGCCGAATTTTTGTCTAAAATAAAAGGTGAAGCCCTGAACCGTCCAGGTTGCAGGAAAGTTGCCAAAACTCGTGCTATGTGCCGCTCGGCTGCCATTTTAATTAAACTTACCTTCTGAAGGAAGTTTCAGTTACTTCCTTGTTCCTCTGTACTAACGTGACGGTATTGCAGGTTACCTTATTTTAATTAAAACTCATATTAAGATGGAATAAAAATACAAGGTTGACAAGATTAAGGAGGTACTTATTTTTAAAGCTTTTATTTAGTTTCACACCTGTACGTACCGGTGTCTGTAATCATATCTTGCAAGTAAAATTTGACCAACTTCCCGGTGTCCGATTGAGCTGAAATTTTGCATAGTAGTAGTATGAAATAAAATGTTTGGCTTTTTAAATTTTGCTTGTTTAATATGATAGCTTGTTTTTCGGATGGAAATGGAAACTTTATGTACTCGAATGATCATTATTGAAGAGACGATTTCAAGAAGCTTTTGAAATTCGTATTTGTATAGGCACAGAAAATATAATATTTATAGGTACAAAACTATTTTTTCTTTCGTCTTCACTCCCTGAACCGATACCGGCAGCAACAGTATTTTTAACCGACTCCAAAAAGGAGCGGGTTCTCAGTACTTCGGAGATAAAGAACAGAGCTCTTCAATAAACGACGGAAAATCTCTTGGGATTGCTGCAACTGCATGTCTGTTTATTGTTTACACCATTTCACGACATAACAGCACGCTGGAACGCTCTAAAGGGGTACGCAGATGTGTACTGTTCACCCTGGTACACTCTCATTTCACTTAAGTGTCATGTCATTCGGGTAATCTATTCTGGCATCACTGTGGGCATCAAAAGTTCTGAGGTAACAAATATAAAAAAAATACAGTCGAATTGAGAAACAATGACACTTAACTACTGTTAAAAAGCTATACTATCAGCATTCTGATAATAAAATAATTAATCAGATTGGTACTTCAACAGGTTCACTCTTAAAACAATTAATTTCACCTCATCATAATATCAGTTTAAATAAAACAACCGAAAGTGAAATCACTTTTTTGTACCAACATCGAACTCATCATCCCAAATAAAGTGTGAACTTATTACTCATCATTAAATTTCATGTAACAAGCTCATTTTCATTACATAAAAACGAACGGCTCTCGTCTCGTAATGTCAATGGGAACGCCGCTATTTGAGCCTCAACACCCGCGACCTCCATCTCTCTCACACTTGCTGAAGTGGAGATAGTTGTGTCTCTGTCTGACGTTGTTATTTTTTATAGGCAGTGCATCGGACGCGCTCGTTATTTGAATGATAGCTGATACTCTGACGAGGATTGCAATTGGTCAATCAAAGGAGAGGTTCTGGAGTTAAAATTGAGAAAAACCTTGATGTAAAAATTATATTACGTTGTACATGAATTGATGAATTAGGTATAGACTGGCATCCTTTTACATGGATAATACCAGGCCCCTCAGAAAGTATTGCGAAAAAAAGTTTTTATATATGGGAGACTGGCCAGTTATAATGTTTTTCGAAAATATGATTATTTATAAGTAAAAATAAGTAAGTTCCAATTTCAAAATTTCCCTCCACATTTTTTGCGAGTTAATTCAAAGTATTGTGTCTCACTGAAATATGGATCTGCGCCGGGAACATTTTAGAGCTATGATTTTATACGATTTCAAGTGTCGCCTGAAACCGGATGAATCGTACGATAGACTTCAAATGGCATTCATGGATGAAGGCCCTTCCAAGGCAACCGTGTATCGTTGGTATAACGAATTCAAGCGCGGTCGACCAACTTTGGGGGATGACGAAAGAAGCGGTCGCCCTTTGACGGCTGTTACCGAAGAAAACGTGCTAGCAGTGAAAAATTTAATCCAAGACAATAGGCGAATTACATATCAGGAGATTCAACACATATTGAAGATTGGATCGGGAAGCGTTCACGAGATTCTACACAGCCATCTTCGCGTGAGGAGGATAGTATCACGCTGGGTGCCGCACAACCTCACCGATGCTCAGAAGCAGGCCCGGGTGGAATGGTGCCGTGATATGCTTAACAAATTTGAAGCAGGCTCGTCTCGGCGTGTTTACGACATCGTTACAGGTGATGAGTCCTGGATTTATCAATACGACCCAGAAACCAAGCGCCAGTCGACTGTTTGGGTGTTTCAAAATGAGCCAACGCCTACCAAAGTGAAGCGATCTAGAAGCGGGGGTAAGATTTTGATCGCTAGCTTTTTTAATTTGACTGGCCACTTGGTATCAATTCCCTTACGGGATCAAAGAAGCATTAATGCCGAATTGTATACTACCAAATGTTTGCCAGAAGTTTTCTCTGTTATAAGCAACAAGCGACCAAACACAGGGCTCCGCGGGCTACTGCTCCACCACGACAATGCACCTGCGCACACCGCACTCAAAACGAGGGACTTCCTGGACAGCACGCCAGTCAAACTCCTGGGTCACCCTCCTTACAGCCCTGATCTAGCACCGTGTGACTTCTTTTTATTCCCAAAAATAAAAAATCAGCTCAAAGGGATACAATTTTCGTCGCCGGAAGATGCGCTGGCTGCGTTCGAGCAGGCTGTAAACGAGGTGTCTGCGGCGGACTGGAAAAAGTGTTTTGAAAACTGGTTTAGGCGCATGAATCTTTGTATAGAGGCTGGTGGAAAGTACTTTGAAAAGATTTAATAAAAATATATGTACGTATAGAACAATTTTTTTTAGTTTCGCAAAACTTTCTGAGTGTCCCACGTACATATGTACTTATCTATGTATCACAATGAGCTCTTTTCCGTCTCCCTTTTGTATTTGTATATAGGTTTGTTTTTGTTTTTAGAATATTCAATTGTATATATGATAATAAAACTTATCTATGTTGTATATCTAGAATATGGAAACAATGGCAGGAAGATGAAGAATAACCGCAAGAGAAAGTTTTGGTTCAACCGCACCGGCCAAAAGTAGTCTTACAAAACATATGAGTTTGAAAACATAGAGTTCACTTTGTAGGATGCCATGGCTTTGATTGCAGCCTGACTGACACTAAGAATATATATATGGATTTACTTTTGGTAACCTATTATGTAGGTATAGAGGTTCGCTGTAACCTTTCTAACCCCCGACCCTTCATCACTAGACACAATACCCCTTGATTAAAACATAGGAACACAATAATTAATAAAACCACCCTTGCCCCCCCGAGCCCCGTATAGCACGTCCGCATCGAGACGAGCACTTCATTCCGATTCGCGCAATTATGCAGGCGTCGGTAATTAAAACTTGCATAGCATTGTCCGCCATGCGGTCAGAACAGATAATTGCATTTGCAATTTAAAACTATTTGTGAGTAGAACAAAATTGTGAGGCGTGTGTTGTATTTGGGTTAGGATGTCGGGAATAATGTTGTATTGTTATAGCAGGCGTTCGTGGCTAGATAACAAGTAAATTTCAAAATTTAAAAATCCCCTGACACATTTATCATGCGAAAACACTCCGATTCAAACAGTAAAACGCGCTTAACTTTTGAACAGCTGAACCGATTGTATTCAAACATAGCTAAGAACACTCTCGACAAAATCACCTATCAATAAAAAAAACTAAATCAAAATCGGTTCATCCGTTTAGGCGCTATGATGCCACAGACAGACACACAGATACACAGAACACAGCAACCCACGTGAAAATTATAACACCCATTATGCCATTTGGGCGCACGGTTGGCGCAGTGGTTGAGCGATTGACTGCTGCGCTGCGTGTCGCGGGTTCGATTCCCGCACGGAACAAATATTTGTATGACCTACAGATAGTTGTTCCGGCTCTGGGTGTTTGTGTATGTGAGTTTATATGTTTGTAAACGCACCCACGATACAGGAAGAAATTCCTAGTGTGGGGCAACGTTTTTTTAAAAAAAAAAAAAAAAAAACCCCTCTTTTTCCGGCAGGGGTTAAAAACAGCCGCACGGGGCGATCTTCAAGGTTAAGCAACGCTTGCCGAGGTCGGTACCTGGATGGGTGACTTTCATTACATAGCGAGATTTATCCGTGGCTCGGAGAGTAAGTTAAGCTTTCGACCTCATCTGGCCTTTGTACATCATTGTCAGTTGTCACTGATATTCAGAAGCAAGAAGGCAGTAAGTACAAAACTAATAGCGTTTACAACTAGTTTAACGTTGTATATGGTAGGAAAATCGAAAGGAAGGAAGCAAATGAGTCTCGTAACTTCCCGTTTAAAAGGAAAACTTAAGTAAGGTCGGAAAAAAGGAAGTTGGTTACCACACAACCCAACCTAACGAGTAAGCAGTAATTCGCTTATTTAACCAAATTACTTAACAAAAAAACGCATGAAATATTGAAAGAATCAAACTTTATGAAGTTTGTAGACTACCAGGAAAATCCAAGTATTGCGTCTAACAACACAAAATTGCCAGTTTAAAAAAAAAAAACAACCTAATGACGCAATTAAATTTTCGTGTTTCCCCACAAACAATAAAGCTTAGGTATAATACAAGTTCCTTGTCTTCAAGTTTTCCTGCTCTTATAACAAAGGAATGAAAGGTCAAGTTACTTGTGTAAAATTATCAATTAGCTCATTGTAAATAGGGCTAATCTCACGAGACGTCCGCACCGGTCGACGGTCCAACAAAAAGTGGCGACAGCGGTACGGTTCGCAAAAACTTAATGGCGCTTTTAATTGTCGTTTTTCCCCGCGCTCGACCTTGGCTAGTTTTTGTTGACGGTACTTTTGTTGTGTTACTAAATGAGCATTTGGGACGTATGTTGTGTGTGCAGAAAAACTCCGGACAAACACGGGACTTTTCAGTAAATGCTGTAATTATAAGTTTTGTTTACATTTTCTCTTTTGGTGGAGCAAAATTTTTGTCAACGTTGCGAATGCAGATTTTTTTACTGTAAGAGGCAAATGTGTGTTTTAATTAATTTTCAATATTGTCGCAGTCCACTTAGAAAAACCAACAAAAGATGAAGAAGACAATAAACATACAATTCGATTGGGAAAACCTCTCATCAAATGAAATAAATACTTAATCCTACCTAATTTTGGCAAAATATAATTTTCCTCCTACTTCGAGGCTTCCGCAGACAGGTCAGACGTGACAATGCGACAAAACTTCTCAATATAAATTTTACCAAACCGTAAAACAATCTCTACCAATAATTGCGTAGTCACATTGTCACATCACTCCTGTCTGCGGCAGCCTTAAATAAGCCCCACCACTAGCTAACAGTCCCCTGTCCATAAACTAACCATAAGCAAGCCACACACACACGCCACAAACAAGCTACACACAGCGACCACCTACTAAATAATTCTCGAGGTAATCAATTGACATGTTTCATCAAATACACCGCTTTCATATTTAATTGATGCTGTGTCAATCTCGACTCTGTTAGCTCTGCCGCTGATATGTTATCATAGAATTTCATAGAACTAATCATTGATTAGGTTTTGAGGGACGAGGGTATCCTGCTGTGTTGAATTTAATAACATATTAGGACGATAATGAATTTTGCAGGTAATCGAAAACCCAATCTGATAATATTGACGACTGATAAGCTGACACGAAATATACTAGATATATCTTATTAATATTGAAAATGCGAAAGTTTCGATTTGTGTATGTTTGTTACTCAATCACTACAGAACGGCTGAACGGATCTGGACGAAATTTTACGTATAGATAGATTATAGTCAGGAATAGCACATATGATACTTTTTATCCCGGCAATATGTACTCTCGGGATAATCTTCGACTTTCACGCGAGCGAAGCCGCTGGCAGAAGCTAGTGGACGAAACAACTTAACCTGCCTAGCCTATTCCCAACAACGGATGCAGCTGAGTACCAGTATTTTACATGGAGCTATTGCGAATCTATACGCCACAACCCAGTAACTGGGTAACATGATCCGGTAATATGTTCCTTATGAAGTGAAGTATTCTCTGATGCTGGAAAAGATGCAGAACAAATTTACCCGATACCTATATATGAAGCAATTTGGTGTATATCCCTTCTACCCTCTTATGTATCCAACTCTTTTTGTTATAGGGATGGTTGGGTACTATAAGTTGGAGGTAAGGCGCAACCTCGCTCTTGCAAAATATGTTTTTATGGTTTTTCGTGGTATGCTGCATAATCCACAAATATTAGAATCATTGGAATTGCTCGTTCCAAACAGGAGGCTACGGTTAGGACCTAGGGAGGGGCTTTTTAAAGTCCCGGCAACCCGTACAAATTTATTAAAGTTTGCACCAGTTATTCGTGCAGTGGGAATACTTAATAGCATCTCTCTGCGTTTAGACATATTTTCTTGTTCTTTGACGGAATTCCAGAGGGTGACACTTAGTGTGTTGTCCACTGTATAACTTGTGCCTCTATATATAGTTTATATAGTAACGGGTCTACCGTTACTTGGGATTGTATAATTAACAATTTATGACTACTTTTGTTAGCTTGGGTCTTACCTGTTAAAACAAATGTATGTGTTAATGAATAAAAAATAAAAATAAATAAATAAAAATAAATGATACTTCTTGGTGGTGTCAGATCTTCTGCCTTCTAACTACGGTCAAAGATCTACAGACAGCTGGGCTCTACAGACCGACCTTGCTAAGCGTTGCTTAACCTAGAAGATAAAGCTAACTTGTGGTTGTCGTTACTTAGCCACGAGTTAAAATTAGCAAACGAACCAAAATGGCACCTTTAGGGTTCCATACAAAGAAAATATCGGATTTATCAATATACCTATTAGTTTTTGTTATTATAAAATACTAGCTGACCCAGCAAACTTTGTTTTGCCATAAAAAGACCAAACATTTATCTACCCTACCTACCCGACCCTACACTACCCTACCCTACCCGACCCTACACTACCCTACCCTACACTACCCTACCCGACCCTACACTACCCTACCCTACCCTACCCTACCCTACCCTACCCTACACTACCCTACCCTACTCTACCCTACCCTACCCTACACTACCCTACCCTACCCTACCCTAACCTACCCGACCCTACACTACCCTACGCTACCCTACACTACCCTACGCTACCCTACACTACCCTACCCTACACTACCCTACCCTACCCGACCCTACACTACCCTACACTACCCTACCCTACACTACCCTACCCTACACTACACTACACTACCCTACCCTACCCTACACTACCCTACCCTACCCTACCCTACACTACACTACCCTACCCTACCCTACCCTACCCTACCCTACACTACCCTACCCTACTCTACCCTACCCTACCTTACACTACCCTACCCTACCCTACCCGACCCTACACTACCCTACGCTACCCTACACTACCCTACGCTACCCTACACTACCCTACCCTACACTACCCTACCCTACCCGACGCTACACTACCCTACACTACCCTACCCTACCCTACACTACCCTACCCTACACTACACTACACTACACTACCCTACACTACCCTACACTACCCTACCCTACCCTACCCTACCCTACCCTACCCTACCCTACCCTACCCTACCCTACCCTACCCTATGTCCTTCTCCTGGTTCTAAGCTACCTCCCTGCCAATTTTCAGCTAAATCGATTCAGCCGTTCTTGAGTTATAAGTGAAGTAACTAACACGACTTTCTTTTATATATATAGATACGTAAAACTTAACATTATCACCAAATTTCAAGTTCATAGGTCAATGGCAAGTTAAAAACTCTTCGGAACAAAATGTGTGACAGACGACAGACAGACGGCACGTTGGTGATGCGACAGGGCTCCGTTTGGACCCTTCGGGTACGGAACCCTAAAAAGCAGTCAGAAGGCAAAATAAAGAAAATAAATAAATTAACATGTAAACTATGTACCTAGTATTGCTTTAAATAAGCTCCTACAACAGTCGCATTATGCTATATCTATATGTTATGTATTATGTACCCCATACCACGGGGTCTCATTGCTAAGAAAGAAAATTTGGTTCAAATAAATGTCACTAGATGGCGCGACATGTACACACAATTCAATAGAATTGTGTGTAAAATTAACATTTTCTGGAATTGAACATAAAATTTGTATGTTCTTGTTTAATCACTCTAAAAGATATTAGAAATATCATTAAAATCATCTACAAGCACAACCACTTCAAGAAGAAAATCTCTATAGCCAGCTATATCACCCGGCGCCGCTCGTACGACTGTCTTAATTAACCGGACTTTGCTCCGAACCAACTTTTACTGAAGCATTCAGTGTCAATTCAGCTGGCTAATTTTGCTTTTACAGGTGGCAAGAGGTAATTCTTTCGCTGAGGTTTAATGTCTGAGGCAGTGGTTTTAACAAAGTTTGTTTAAGGGGCGGTTTTGTTAAAATGTAAGATAATTGGGGGTTTTCTGCAAATGCAGCACAGTAATTAGATGGTTAATTTTTAACCAAGATTTGAATAGTTACTAAGTCTTTATTTTTATTAGGGACTTTTTTTTATTCCTTAGGGCATCGTCATCTGCCTGCCCTTGTTCGATGATACTAGCGGTATTTACAACACGTTTTCTTATTTCATTTCATCCTGACGACTGTCATGATCTCAAGGACTCCTTTCTTTCATATCACTCTCACAATCCATCACTCCATAGGTATTCTTGTTTAAAAACATAATGTTTTGCTCCTCTTTATAACTCTTCAAAAACCCAAAACGCCATATTATCACAAACATGTTCCCTCTTCCAAGAAAAATTGAATTCATTAAATAACTGTCCCATACAATACAACACATAACCACAAGAAGCAGTACTGCATTCCCTAAGTAATAACACTAAAATGATCAGCAGTGTCTCGGCAACAAGCTAACGATAATTGCTTGCAGTTATCAAGGGGGCTGCATCTGGCGACGAAGATACTGCTGAGCACCATACATTGCGGTTTAGACATGCAAGGATGAGTGCAGACGGGTGTTTTAGCCAGAGATGTGCACATACCATTTATTTGCGTCGTATGTTATAGTAGTTATATAATATGTTTGGCTGTCTGGTGGAAGTGTTATGAGTATGGAGATATGTACAAGATGGGAGACGTTGGCTAAGCTTCAACGGTGCTCCAAGGATGAAGATGAAATTGGTTTGAGTTTAGAACAGTCAAGTACCTAATATTTGTATGAAGATGAGACTGAGAAATCGGACGATTTAATTATACGTCCAGAATTAATGGATGAATATGAAAAAAGAACAATGGCTTGCACTGGATTCTGAAATTAGAATTTGAAAAGAAGAACGTATCAAACTTTATTTTAACGATACAGTTTTCAACCTCTCAGAAACCAGAGGTTAGTGACTATTATACGTCGGTAAAAGACCTTAAATTGATATTTAGAGTAGAAAAACATCCTCTAAATCACTTGGATTTGTTTGCCCTTCATGATTATTGCTCCTACAAGCCCTATTAATCTCCTCCCTTTGCAATATCTATGACATATAACCGCCTAAGTATTATATTATCTTCTCTAATAATACAAAATGATGTCTATAAGCGCCTTAGCAACTCATACAACAAATAATATCTTCGCACAATAGTTAGCATTGTTTGCTAAAGTGAGCCTCCGCAAGATTCCGCCATGAGTCCATGACTAATGTCTCTGCGCGTGACAAATTGACGACACGGCGCGATGATACCGGGTTGTTGTGCGCCTAGTTAACACTTGTGTGGTGATCATTATGGATGTTAGCGCTAAGTATGTTTGCGACATTTTGAAGATTATTGTATACAGGTGATCATTTGGAAAATTTAAATCACCTGTCCGTATTTAAACTTGAATATGTCTGGTTTCTGCCGCGAGAATTCGCTGAAAACTAGAAGCGCAGAACCGATCAATATGTCAACGATTGGGGAAGGCCTATGTCCAGCAGAGGATGTCATATGCCTACCATGGCGACGATAATACAAAGAAAGAAAGACAGAAAGAAAACAGATTTATTTGACACAAGCCACTAGAGCACACAACATGATATACTATGGGAGACTTCACGTAAAAGTTCAAAGAGCACGAATATAAAAGCCGCTTAACCAGTTTACCGACCCAGAAAGAACTACGTCTCCGGGTCATCCAAGATATTTTATATCAAATCCAATTAAAATCCAACCTCGACACTTGACAGATTGTAGCCAAAAAACCTTAATTTCTTCCCGACGCTTTGAAAATGATAACGAACTCATAACTCTCGCTGATAACACGTGATTACGCGAAGACACCAAATGAAAAAACCTGCCAACCCGAATGATTTATAAGCACGTTAATTTCCATATGAAATGCTAGGCGTAAACCGCGGGCTCGATTGCCAGTGATAAATATCTAAGGTGGGAAGGTTATCGAAGATCTTAGTTCAAGGGCGTAGTTGAGTTTAAACATACATACTAATGGGAGTAGGCAGAAACTATCGTCACATACTTCTTTTGCATCATTTACGTTCGTAGGTACATCTAGTCGTACAAGTATGTCGGTTATGAGTACTGCGCACCTGGCCTTTCTGAAGAAGCTCACCAATAAGATCCGTGTATGTCTACGGCGTCCCCTTCTGCCTTTGTAAGTTTACCATTTGAGTCGTCTTTCATGCATCCTCTAAACATTTTGTTTTTTTGGTAAAATATTCCGTTGCATCAACTTTAGATTACTACAGTATTATAGCTACGGATAAAGCCACTACGTTTAATAAGAAATAAATATTTCCAAGAAATGGTTTATCTTCGGATTGATCTCGGCAGGAAAAACTTTGTGGTCCTTTGAGACTGAACTTCCTCCTTCAAACTTATGATCAATACCCAAATCAGGTAACCAAAAATTTACATACGATGGACACTGGCTATATAAAATGCAATATACCTTAGCAAGAAGCGAACCTATGCAATATCATGATGTCGAAAAAGGCGACTTTATGTTTTCCGATAACTGTAGATTACTCGAAGGTCTGTATCATGAATTATTTTTATTACATCTAGGCAAATGTGCTCCATCGTTGATCGTATCATCGCTTACCATTAGGTAAAATAGTAGACAAACGCGCAAAATAAAACGTAAAACTAGTATTCTAAATTCAATAACTGGTGGGTACGAGAAATCACCAGTCGAAGATTTCGTCTAGATGAAGAGAGTCGTGTGAAGTGTCCGTCCCCTGCGGATGTCCAATCAATCCAATTGCTGCCCATCATCGACCAGCTTCCCGCCACCGTCACAACTGACAACCGGGTCAATGACAACATTCTACAACAACTTCGAAGGGATTGTAAACAATAGTTCAATCTCAACTTGGTCAGTTTTTTTTTGGAAATTGCTGTTTCTAAGTAGCAATGCCTTGACCTACATTGAAAATTATGTTCAGGAATGATATATACTTAGCCAGCTCATGCCCTTGGGCAAAATAACTTGATATTAAAAGCGCCAATCTTGATACAATATTTACGTTTCTACCGAAGGACTCAAAACAAAAACACCACAGGCAATTGAAAATGTTTCATTTCTTTCTTTTCCAAGAAGTACTATTCATTTCTTCAGCCAATATTAACATAAATCTCACGATTTTACGCTGTACGCGAGGAATCTGATCGCGCACACTCAGATTTCAACTTCCATTTTTCCGATAGAAGTAATTCATATCGTAAGTCCGGTTCGACAGTCGCTTCTTCTTGAAATAAGGGCCAACAAATAAATTCATAGCTTATACATGCTTGTGAAATAATGATGTTTTCATAAATTAAATATCAGTTGAACGAATCAAAGGTTCGTGAAGTGGAAAAAAATATAAATTTGGGATGAAAAGGAAATATTGTAAGAGGTACTTGTAATGACAATTCTTGGATTAACGATGGTTTTTCCTGGGAAATGATTTTCTTTAATGATTTGAATTTGATTTGCAATTGAAGTGTAAATCTGCATTTCTTTTATTTTCAAGTCATTGATTGTATAAGCTGGCAGTCAAGACTCAACATAGGGCTTGTAAGACCTAAAATCTATAACAGAATAAGATACACTAGTTAACTTATAAGTAGATAATTTTTTATCTAATTTTCTTTAGAAAACTTCGGCAATTGGTACAAACCAACTCCAAGTGAACCTTGAACCTAACTCGTGAATAAGCAAAAAACTCGACAATAGGTACACATCTAATTCATTCACCTCAACATGAAATGCTGAAAAGATGAAAATATACTTAAATTGTTAGGCAGGCATCCGACAAAACATTCAGAGTGAGGGGAGGGAGGTGTATTCAGGCATTTCAGACCACTCTCGTACAAATTACAATATTATTCGCTTCTGTAATACTTACATATACGCGTTATTGTGAAGAACATGTTTTGTGATAAGAAGGTAAATTATGTGGAAGTGTTTCGTTAGTGAGATGAATTATATTAAGGAAGCTGGTTACGGTTTCCTATTTTTTGTAATTAAATTAAGATAGGGTCCTGCCTGCTGCCTGGCTACTTATACCATATTGTGAAGGCGAAAGTTTGTGTGTGTTTGTATGTTTGTTTCTCATTCACGCAAAAACTACTGAACGGGTTTTGATGAAATTCGACACAGAGGTAGACTATAGTCTGGAATAGCACGTGGGATACTTTTTATCCCGGGCATATGTTCCCTTGGGACAATTTTCGACATTCACGCGAGTGAGTCCGCGAGCTGAAGCTAGTTATGAATATGTATTGCTGGCTGTCTTAATCTAGAACTTAAATGTTCATAAAGTGCCTCAGATTAATTTGAATAAGTAACAATAATTCTGCTCATATCGTTCAGTCCATCCAAAATAAGAGATTGCCTAGTGCGACAAGAGCGCCCATTGTACCCTTGCGTTTGTGAATGTTTGTCAAGTACGTTTTATCCATCAACGAAACTGCACACTTCCACCGGGTGCTGGGACCCTATCAGGGACCGGTAGGCCTCGAGACCCTAAGCGGTACTTACTCCACACTCGAACTTGAGGAACATGGGATAAGGGCAGGAAGATGATGATGATGATGAGGTTTAGACAAGATCTATTGAATGCTTTCAATATCACAAATCCTTCAAAGTTTCTGCATACATTTTTTGGATAACCCTTCCATACTATTTCACAAAGTCCCCTTCAAACCCAATCCAGTTCTCCACGTCAACTTCACGTCTATTATTAGATACATTCCTCAGAAGACAACCTCAATTCCTCAGCTCTAAGAGCATCTCAGTGGTTGTCTATAAGCATTAGGGAAGAGGCACAAAAGACACGGGAACGGAAATTAAATCAATCAGTTGCCGGCGAGCGTGATGGCGACTGACGGAGTGACGTCAGTTAGCGGATCTTTAGATACGAGTATCTTTTATTCATCATGTCATTATTCTGGGAACATTGTGTGAAGACGTGAAAGTGTGAGTGGAACTTGCGGGTAGTATGGATTCATAGAGGATATGTGAATTCAACTCATAGGGACAGATGGAGGACGTTATTTATTTAGCCTGTTAAACTGGGTGAGATTAAACTTTATGACTGTATTATTTGATTCGTTTGGCTATTGGATGTCTCTCAACTCAGTGTGCCTTATGGCAAATGCTTCCTCCAGAAGTTTCTATTGCTTCCTGTCTCGAGCAGCTCTCCTCCATTTGGGTCCTGCAGTAAGTTTCAGCTCATCTCCCAGCGCATTTGTAGTTGTCCTCGACATCTCTTGCCAACTCTTGGATACCAATTTGTTGTAATTTGGCTCCACTTTTCTTGTATAGATCTCAACATGTGGCCAGTCCATCTCCATTTTTGGTGGAGGACGTATCGTTTCTAAATTATTTACGCAATACCGAAAACATTTAAAGGCAATGTGTCATACTCTTTCATGGAGTGGTTCGCTTTGCCCTGCCGTACTCACTTCCGCAATTGGGTTGCAGTATTCAGCCACCTCGATAGCCTTAGCGCTGGCCTCGCAAAGGTCTTGAATGTTGCTGGTGTTTTTACATAGTAGGTAATTCTTAAATTGTTTCATCAGTTAAATATTAATCTGGTTTTATATTGACGAAAAACTTCAAAGGACCAATAACTCTACAATCAAAATCTATTTATCATATTACATAAATATTTCAAACACGCAAATGAAACTGTTAAAACGCGTGAAGTGTCAAACTGAAATATTTTCCGTAATTCAAAGCTTTCTGAAACGCTAACACTCATTACAAAGTTGGTTGTTTAAACAAATCCTCTTTACGCTGATGGAGCCATAAAAAACGCGTAAAACAAATCTGGCCACAAGAAAAGGTCGCTCGGTCGGCTCAAAGGACAGCCGCGGACGGGCAGACCAGCAGTACCTAATTAGTATGTTTGTGCAGATCGGTCTTACTCCCAAGTCATGAGTTACAGCGATAAATAATTCACATGTTTTGAATTAAATATTATATTTGAATATTAAGTATGTATGTCATTAATTTTATAATAAGTCAAATATCAAATCCAGTTTTGTTTTCCGTAATTAATTTATTGTAGGATTCATTAAAGTAATTAATTAGCTGTTTTTTATTGTAACTGTATTTGTATTTATTACCTTAATTTATTTAAATTTCCTACAAATTATGTGGTTGTGTTAATAAATTATTTATTTTGTTCCGATAATATATTACATCAGTATCACAAGTCACTATATGACCTACATGGCAAAATAACTGTATAGAAGTAAAAATGCTAATATATATAGCAGTTCAAGAAACATGTAGTCTCCAATCAGTATACGAATTGACTCTATTTTTAACCGACTTACCAAAAAGGAGGAGGTTCTATGTTCGACTTTATGTTTGTTTTTTTTTTTTTTTTTTTTCTGTTTGGTCACCGACATCTCCGTCAATTGTGGACCGATTTTGAAAACTCTTTTATTGTTTGAAAGAGTATGTTTCGAAATTGGTCCCATTTTAATTTGGTGAAGGTCTGATGAAGAACTTCGGAGATACACAACAGAACTCTTCAATAAATAACGGTAAAACTCTCGGGATTGCTGCAAACGCATGTCTGTTTGTTGTTTATACCATTTCATAACATAACATCACGCCAGTACGCTCTAAAGAGGTACGCAGATCTCTCATTTCACCGGTTATGTTCAAGTTTCATGTTATTCGGTTAATCTATTCTGGAGTTATAGGGACCTTAATAAACAACTTGCTATTAGGTAGGTAAAACTAAAAAGGGAAAAATAAAAAAACTTTTTTGCAAAAAATACTATGTCTTCCGTAGGTACCATTTTTTTGCGATATGGACACCGACTTCCAAAAGTTATGTTATATTTCACTTTGTAGCTTTTCATTTGGAAATCGGTAGTATTTTTTTGCAAAAAAGTTTTTTTATCAAAAACAACTTTTTGTACTTGCCACCATTTCAAATTCGACTACTACAACTTGAAAACTACCACCTAGAAATAATTCAAAAATACCCTCCAGCCTCAAAAAATCAGCTATGCATCGCTCACAGTAAACTATCAGAAACGCTCAATACATAAGAAATTAACGTCTATTTGATGAACACATGCTCGTGTCAGGTCAGTTCAAAGGGTGACCGCCACCGGCCACATTAGGCTAATAATTAGTGCGTTTACCCACCGGCCGGCCCAAGCCACGCGCGGCGCCGTCACGTGATTTGCGAAAAGAATTGTGTGTGTGTTGCAAGTGATGAGATGAAGCGACTTTGTTGATAAATAAGTGGGTATTTTTTCTGATGGCAATGATTTATATTTAGTCACGATTACGATGTGTTGATGGATTAGGTTTCTAATGTCATGGTCATCTATCATTAGGTTCTTTAGTAATTATATAAACCAATCAGCGCTAAAATAATTTGATTCCTCAGTGAGTCTGATGTGGTATTAAAAACAGTGCTGACGTAAGCACCTCATTAGTTTGACCAATAACTACAAGTATATTATTTGTTAATATATTATTTGGTAATGGTAAACACTACTCATCTACTGACTACGCCACTTAGTCATTTTCAATTATGGTACAGTTGGTATTTCAAAGTCCTAAGGGAAACCAGTAGGAATTGAGATATCCATTCGCCATAGCTAGCACTATTTTTAAGAAATATTAATATCAGCCCATCCGTAGCCTAATGCTTATTACCGTACGTATGGCACACTCGTGCGTGCAGTATAATATCTACCGCGCTGATCACCATCGGCGCGGTCGCATCGATGGTATCTACTGAGATTGGCTGTCGTGGCCAAAATTCAGTCCACAAGATTATAATTATAGCCTATCTCGCATATATTCCCGCTCCTCACTTGTCACTCACACCCCTTAGGACCACGTATTTGAGTTGCGCGACGCGTTACAGCGCGGGACAAATCAAATATTTACCTGTATCCTGTGGATCCGCCTGAACCGCCGGATCCGAACCGTGTTGCATGTTCGCGGATATTTACACTATTACACACCTACAGCGGTTTTCACTGGTGTTCAGCGGACTTTATTTGGACGACATGTTTATACGCGATGAGACCTGTTTTTAAAGGAATTTTGTTTGATAATTTTTCGTGAGGGTTTTACAACTACATTTAAACATAAACTTACGCATTATCCCCTTGAAGGTAGGCAGAAAGAACAGAACACCATCTACTTCGATCCTTACTGCCACAATCCTTTTGCCTCACGTTTTGCTTACGTTCATACACGTACGCCAGTTATGAGTTCTACACACCTTTCTGAAGAATATCACCTACACCAATAAGATCCGCGTATGTCTTTCTAGGTCGTCCTCTCCCGGTGCTTACAATCACGTCATCCTTGTTATTTGATAAACACGTTCATTCACAAATAAAACTATAGATACTCCATAATACCAATTAGTTTTGATTTCATCGGAAAAACCCAATATTATTGCCTGAGCATCAGATATAAATATTAATAAACATTGTATGACTCCATCATTCCAATGATTGAGATCCAATATCGCAGTTATATCGATGTGCCGAGAATATCATCAGTATTGTGTTCTGTATTTCGTGGCAATCTGTAATTTTGTTCCACAAATTGTATTTTTTTATGTAATACAGGGAAAATATGGCGAAATTAGATAACAATTCCTGTGGCAATAATAAAATTAATTTAGAGTTCTTCCCGTCGGAATGCAAAAGAAATTAACAATATCCTCATGCATTGCCCTAAGGCTTATTCACCGTCTCGTCGACTCCAAATCTTAGCCAATTTGAAGGACCTTCACTCGACTTATCTTCATTACAACCGAAAAATCCCTCGATGAATGAATAAAAATCGGTAAATAACAAGTTATTACCGTCAATTTCATGTGATGGAAGGAAGGTGGAGTCGAATTGGAGTACATGACTTGGAATACAGGGGTTACACTCCCGACCTTTCCCTGAGAATAATGCGAAATAAATCGTATCGTTCAATGCAAATTTATGTAGATCTGCCGTAATCATTATCGAGGTACTTCCCTTTAATCCACCAAGACAGGGCTTGTTTTAAATAATTCAAAAATTATTATTCATGCAGATTGTCGCAGTGGTACTTTTGGGGTAGAATTTCGTACATTTTTTAAGTCACCCCCGACTCCATGGCGTAAGAACTTCGGACAAAGTACCTGAAACAAAAAAGTTTTCATTAGTTTAATTGCCATTTGGGATGACAGAAATTTGAAACAAGTTAAGGTTTATTAAATTTTGTATTAATGGCCGCCATTTGGGCCTTTGAGAAAGATTTTTTATTTCTTTAATAAAAGTACGCTTTATGATTGTTTAAGTGACCCAGATGTTATGTTGGGGTACATCAATAAGAACGATGTAATTCAATATACAAGCTTGCTTAGTTTAACTTGATACAGGCTGGAATATTTGTGAAAAAAACTGAAAATTAAAAAAAACTGAACCCAGAAACGTAAACGAATTAAAGAATACAGTCGGCTTTATTTCTAACAGCGGCACAAAATATGTGAATGGCGAAAAACAATCCATCGCTTCATGATCGATAGTTTTACCGATACAAAACAGTATCACGTTCATGTAGGACTACACACATAGATAGATAGGAACTAAGTACCTATGTTACATTTTATAAATACCCCGATGGTTACTACTGTACTTGACAGCTGACCTTTCTCTAGTTCGAGAAGAAATAACATTTCAACGACGTGCGTTTTACGATCTTGTGGAACAGATGGACCGTAAAGATTTCTCAGACAAGTAGCAATTAAGACTATTATTTTCCAAACCTTGAGGCAAAAACACAAAATAAGAAACTGATTTTGACATTATATCATAATTTACTTCGACACGTGCGCCACTTATTCTCTTGAATTATGTGGAATAAACTTCTCAAATTCTTCTTCGAAACGAATCAATAAGATAAGGACGTAATTCAAAACGTTTCTACCACAAAACCTCATATAATTCAGTTCTGGGAATCCTCGAAAAACGTCGAAGGAACTTTGTAGACACATAAAAACTTCATACGCTCGTCGATCAAGGTTGTGCGGCGTGTTGTGTCACGTGGTGCGAGCGAGCGAGACGGCAACATGCTAGACGCGGTGCGCGCGCGCAAGGTACCGGCTGGCACCGCCATAATGACAAATCAGCAGGTTTACACACCCGTTACCGTCCTCACAACCTTCTAACTAACATTGTTCATACAAAAACATTTAAACCTTCATTTTATAAAACGCAAAACTAACTTTGTACAAGTGTACATAAATTGGCTGTAAATTACGTAAATAATACGGATTTTAATCGCAGTTTTCAACAGATTCTATTTTGAGTTATTATTATTTCCGTTTTTATTGAGTGTGGTTAGGAATTTAGGATGTTAGGCAAGAGCAATAAGTAAATTAAGGTTTATGGCAGTAAGTTAAATCTGAAATATCAATTAAGCTCTTTTGAAATGTAATTTAAATTATACTGGGCTACACACAGATCCATTGTTCTTCTTTTTCGTGTGAGTATTTGGCCACCTCTCCATTACAACTTTGCTGACTTACTAAAATTTTAACCAAAGCATGAGAAAATAATTATTTCTTGTGTAGATACAATCGGTCTGCCTAGCCTTTTCCACAACAACACCAAATTTTGACTACCGTAGTAACGACTATCAAAGATCTTCAAATGACAGCCGAGACCAGCGGTTTAACATTATTTCGTGAGGAATCTCGGTATGTAATTTATGGTCACTTATCTACGGACCAATCTCGGCAATCGTTGCTTAACCTGGAAGATAAACCCTTAGGCTTATTACGTATGAAACAGCAATCAGCAATAATTGCGCAGCGATCGATCGCTATATGCCTTTAACAATTATGCATTACTTAATCAATTATTTGCTAACCGCCCGCTGTTTATCAAATGTTTCGAAAGAGATCCGCCAAATACTCTAAAACTTCTGTACTTAGCAATTTGGGAGCGGTTGGCAATCGACCAACAACAAGAGAAAAAGTAATCAAAATTTGACAGCCTTTGCTCGCCATAATAGCGATCACCGCGTTCAAATGAACATTTTAGTTAGTTAAATAATTGCATTGTGGAAAAATTGCTATGGTGTGGCTATTGCTGGCATATCATTCGGATTCGCGATTGAAGAGCAATTATTGCTATGGTTTTGTCTCTTGCAATACAGTAATAAGTCTGCCGGTCGTTTAGGCCACGGGTTCCTCTAGTCGAAACGAAAGAATTAGAGGGAATTTTGATGGTAACAGCTATGCTAGTATTATATTATCTGTGGTAACAGCTAAGGCTCAATGGCAAATTTGATTCCAGTCTTCTCAGGGATATGACATAACAACCTAGTCCTGTAAAGGTCTAGGTCAGGTATTTAATATTGATATCAATATTCAATCAGCATTCATTAATTTGATGTCTGGGAATCCCGACTGATGTCTGATTCGATTATATTCATTAACACTAGTCATTGGATATAATGTTTGGGTATTGCCTTGGGTTAATATGTTACTTTGATGTTTCGACTCTTTGTTTTCATGATCTGGAATAAGTGAATAGAGAATGTCAATTGAAGAATTGTTGTATGATATTTTAATAAATAAATAGTCTGGTATTCACTATTGAATGATTGATTACCGAACAGCAAACATTGAGGATAACGAATTGAAATATACAAAGGGAGGTCCAAAAGTTCGCGGCATATTTTCCTCAATAAGATGTATTTTAAGGAAAATATTCCGCGAGCTTTTGGACTTCCCCTTGTAGTTGCCTGGCTTTGGCTATTCTGCACAAGAACTAACAAGACTGCAGCAAAATATACAAAAAGAACTAACATTAACACTCTGCTTGCAATGAATAGAAGGATGCAAACTCAATGCAAAGTCTTTTTTTATTTCCCTCACCACACGTTACCAGTTATCAGAATTACTTCTTTTTCCTCGACTACCGAATAAAAAAGAACAAAAAGTACTGGTACAAGTAATTAATAGATTCAATTCAAGCTTGCATTCAGTAATGAAGTGCATTTTAATGACGCGCCGTAATCACTTGGCGTCCGCCATTTGAATGTTTAAGAACATGAAAAAATATGCGCGGTAATGGGTAGTAAAAAACCGTTGGATTTGAAAATTTTAATGTCATTGCTTTTCAAATAGACGTTGAGTTGTCAGCAGACAATTCAAATTGTAATAAACATAACATAACAAATTTGTAATATCAAAATTGTAATAATCATAACATCATGCCTGTATTCCTTAAAGGTCTGGGCAGAGGTGCACGTAGCACACCCACATTTTGCCAGTAATGTTTCTGTCTGAAATTCCAGATGTAAAAAACCCAATAACACTTTGCCCAACCCAGGAATTGAATCCTGTATCTCATCCTCAGCAGCAGCGCTTGCAACCACTAGACCAACGAGGCCGTCAACAATTCTCATAATAGATATATAAGAAACGAAGAAGATGTTGAAATGAATATCTTCGAGATTAAACTCTATAGAAAAGCCACAAATTATGATCAAACGATTCCAAATATAGGAGCAAGTACTACACAATCACCAAATTCTACTCTTTAACTTAACTCATCCGACAATAGGAGTGAGTCATTAAGCGAAGTACAAATAAGAATTGAATGCTGCACAAAGACTGATGGGCGAGATAATGCAGAGGGTAGACGCGAAATTTAATGGAAATGTCACAGCCACTCCGCGCCGGTTATAGAAAATACCCCTTAATAGGAGCTTTCAATTGCTTTTGCAAATGCGGAGGGAGAAGGGGTGGAAATAATACAGGAGTCCAGTTGAATGAAAAGGGATGTTAGTGGTCAATAGTTAAAATGACGATGATTCAATTTTGAAAGCGTTGATGTATCTATCCAATTCAGTCCCCATCTATTGTATGAATTTGATAATGTGAAATAGATTGGATCTTTTCACTGAGCACTAAAATTAATTAAGCAGTATGAATCACCTTCATAATTAAAACCGAAACAATACCAGCTAGGTTATAGAAACTAATAAATTAGTAAAGTTTCATCAACTATGCAGACTCAATTAGGTGAATTCTTTTGTTTATTTCAGCTATAAAAAACTAAACTCTGATGTTTTTCATCTTCCAAACGTGCATATATAAATTCAGCTTGTATGTTTTGTACAACAATTAAGATTATAATAAACTATAACATTCAACAACTCCGTAGAACTTCACAATAAACATTACGGAACAATGCAGGAAGTGCTAACAAAATAGCTGAGAACTACTATTATGTTCTATAATACTGTTCATACAAGTTCACAGCTGCGGATACCGGCCGACACGGTCGGTGAGAGCCTTTATTTCGGGAATATTAGCAAGTGAACAAGTCCCGCGTTGGGCGCCAAACTTACAAACATTGTACCACGTTGGGCGCCAAATATACAAAAATTGTACCACGTTGGGCTCCAAATACACAGGACATGCTGCCAAATGTTTAGCGATGTCGTTAATCTGGTCAGACAACTGTAGTTGTGGGCAGCGGTCGCGTGATGAGGCGGTTTGGCATACAGCTTTATGGGATAGAGAATTAGCTTCAGACTAAAAAGATCTTAAACGAGAAACTATGCTGGATAATTAATTCTTATTGCAAGAACAATTAAGCTAGCTTCTGCTGATGACTTTTATTTTTGGGCATTAAAATAAAAAAAACCACACCGGAAAAACATCTTAAAATAAAGATAAACACGTAAAACGCACTCCATGATAAGTAAAACATATTTTTTGCATAAAACGCCCATCGTTTGATACCGCGTAAAGTTTAGCCCTGTGCCGTGGTGTCGCGCGCTAAATCATGATATCTACGCAACTTTGATTTACGGCTCCCCTGGATTTTCTTTATAGAAGAAAAGGACCAGAAGGTTATATCTACACAAAGCCGAAAAGCAAGCTGAACACTTTCTCAACAGATGATAAGCGACAATGTGGTCGACCGACGAATGCCTAACTAACCGTATTTTTAATGCAAACTGCATCTTGGGTAAATTCCATCCGTTCTATCGAAGCAGCCTTTGAACTTTTTCGAAAAGAAAACAGTTTTCTTTTCGAAAAAGTTCAAAGCCAGACTGTCTGTGTCTCTACACGATCTAATATTTGGACCATCAACTTCAGTGCTAAAATTTTATCTAAGAATAAGTAGGTACCCGTCTGCAGCCTCTGTGTGGTCAGACATGAACTAAATCTTCTGCCCGCCACTTGGTACTTCTTCCTCGTCGAGGGAGCGTTTAGCAGACTTTATAAATAGCTGCTGTCCGTTTTCACTTGTTTTCCCTGTTTATAAACGGACATGGCAGCGAAACGACTCTTTTTTCATGAAAACTCTGCACATCATTTTGAATTCAAGTTTTTTTTATTGAAGCATTTTTACGCTGAAAATGAAACAGGTCGTTACGCTTGATGACTAAGTAGAACTTGAAATGCATTTTGTAACATTGCTTCTATGCTAATATTTTAACTGCCTTTTTGTTAAGTTTTAACGATTTAATTCCAAATAGTCGTATAAGCCGTTGCATTTTATAGATTAGGTACTAAACAGGCAAATCGCCTGTTTAGTAAATCTTGTCTGGAACCCACATCCTAATAACTTAAATCGATTTTATAATGAGGGTTATTCTGTTACAGATAGCAGCTCTCGATGGCCTAATTTCCATAAAGGAATGACTTTATAATAGTTATTAATTAAAACCCCACTAGTTGACGTTAGTCAATATATCACCATTCAAAGGGGTTATTATATCACATACCACGCGAAAGGCGAATTAATCTGCCTCTGAAGCATGATAATTAATTTAAGATTAGAAAACAGGTGGATTAAAATCTTTTTACACTTGACAACAACATTGAGGTCAAGTTTAAAGGCAGAACTAACTCGACAACTTCAATCAAAACGGTACATCACTAATCAAGACAAAACATTCGACTTCAAATCGATTGGTTAGCGTCAATAAACACAACACTTACCATCGGTAGCCTTTAGAACGTATCACAGATTCACAGCGGTCTTCTCATGACATTTAGCAGGGGTTGTCGACCTGGTGGGTCGTCCGACCGGTCGGCCAACTAGTTGGACGACGGGTGGCCAGTTTGCAGATAGCCTGTAGATTATGTTGCTGATGAGGCGGAATAATTAGCATATAAGTACCTTTTCTATTGAACTTTTTTATAGCAAAGTACTAAAACAACTTGTTTTATTTCAAGATGTTATTACAACATGTGGGACGATCTCAAAACAACTTTAATATTTACTTAGTAGCTCCGCAGCTCATCTAAATCTAGCAGCCATATTTTCTTTAGTTACAGAGTAATGAGATATGAGTTTTGAAAAACGAGGTTAACTTCTAAGAAAGCCATTTAGATGTAGCATCTGTCTCGGTAATAAAACACCGCCGACTGTTTTAGCCGCAGTTGATGTTACTTTTATAACAGCAAAACTTAATTACTTTAACTGTCCGAGACAATAAGGTAATATTTCACCAACTCATATAAAGATAATTTCATCTTCTGTCATTTCGAATTATGAGTACAAAAGAAAATTACGTTCCATTTTCTGTTTTACAATTTGCAACTACCCTGTATTCACTATATAGTATTTTTGACAGTTGAATGGACCAAGTTACAGTTCCATTGGTAGATGTCGTTGACCTTGCAAAAATGGTCTCAAATACGAGATTTTGCTATTAAATTCACAGCATCCGACGGGCCACAGCAAATCTCCATATAGCTAATGCTCTGGGTATAACCAACCCGTGATTTGCGTCTAAAATTGGTATATTTGGAGTTTTTGCGCTGTTTACTGCCAGTACAGTTATAACGAGTCTAGGAAGCAAATATGAAGTAGCAGAGAGCTTTCGAGCCGGTATTTTTACATTTTTGCGTTTAATTTTAGAGCATTTTGCACGGAGATGAATATATTACTTTTAGTAGCGTTCAGATTTCAAAATATCTGATGTATTTACATTGAGACCGAATCAAGTTTCGCTAAGACTGTTCCACTTTTAGATTAAGGCATTTCCCAAATTCTTGCAAGTACTCTTCTCACACGCCCCTTTCCAAAAAAAACTTGAAAATGCTTCTGTTTCCATACCATTTAAGCAGGCCCCTTTTCTTCCATTCATATTGATGGCTTGCTCTTAATCTCTAAAACCACAAAGAAACAACCGTACAACAAAAACCGGCAAAGGTTTCAAAACAAAGGCACCCAGGAAAACAATCTGGCTCAGTTACCAAAGCAGGTCAGTCTGACAAACAGCCAGCTCATCGCGGTTCGCGTGGCGCAGTGAAAGTGTTCCCACGAGTGCGTACGCGCACACTACACGACGACGACGGGAGCGTGGCGCGAGGTGCAAGCTTGCAGCGAGTGCAAGCTAAGATCAAAGATCAATAGAACATAGGTAAGGTTATGAAATTATGCCTAGATTTTGTTGAAGTTAGTAGAGATCGTTGTTTTTAACTCCCGACAAAAAAAAAGGTTTTGTAAGTTTAACATCTATCACTGTGTGTCTGTCTGTGACATCATAGCTCTAAGGATGAACCAATTTTGTATTAGTTTTTTTTTTAAAGGTGACTTTATCTAGAATGTTCTTAGCTATGATTTTGCCCCAACATTCATCGTTGATCGGAATAATCTAGACTAACGACCTTGATTGGAAAGCCCAGTGTGAATGGAGATCCCCAGAAGCTGCACCTATAAGCTCATGTAGGTAGCAGGAATCTGCTGGTTGTGAAAAGAACAAGGCCGGTTGAGGTTGCTTAACTTCAGGGAAAGTTATGTCTAACTGTGGTAATTATTCTGATATACATTATAGGGTAACAAATTCATCTCCCATACAAATTTTGGTCAGCTGACTACATCGTTGCTTGGAAAATTCTTTTTTCTTCGATATTTTCTTGAGGAGCTCGTGGCTAAATAATAACACCCGCACGGGTCGATCTTCAAGGTTAAGCAACGCTTGCCGAGGTCGGTCCGTGGATGGGTGACCATTTCAACATAGCTAGTTTCCTCCGTGCCTCGGCAAGCACGTTAAGCCGTTGGTCCCGGTTGTCATTTGAATATCTTTGACAGTCGCTACGGGTAGTCAGATGCCTGGAGATCTGACACCAGTCTTGCCAAGGGGTATCGTGTTACCCAGTTACTGGGTTGTGGAGGTCAGATAGGCAGTCGCTCCATGTAAAGCACTGGTACTCAGCTGAATCCGGTAAGACTGAAAGCCGACCCCAACAACAATTGGGAAAAGGTTAGATAGATGATTTTCTTGGGCAGAAGCAGTTTTTAAAATATGATCACAGCTTTCTTTTCAAGCAATGATCCTCACATCTTTTGATGCTTATTCTTTACCAGTTTATGTATAAAGGTAATGCCTCTTATGCCTTGCTCAGCGGTGCAGTCGTGTCGCGGCGGTTTCCGGGTCATCCTCAATTCGGTTTGTGTCATTGTTTCGTCACGCGAACCGCGCCGTGGTAGCCACCACTACTTGCGCTACTTACCTATGTCAGTGATTGCTCTAGTCTAGAGCTTAGTGCTATTAGAGCCGTTAGAATCTAGGTACACTGTTATAGTATCTATTGCAATTAATGAGGTTCCATAAGCTGTGTGCCTTCTATTAATTGTTGCTGGCTGAATATTAAAAAGATCATTCGTATTTAGAATTAATTAGATTGTCAACAATTATTGTCAGGGAGCAAGGAAGCGCGAGGCGCGGGTGACTTAATAAAAATGCAAAAAAAAAATACACGGAAAACCCGACTGCTTAAAAAGCGAACTTAAAAGACGTAAACAAGAAAAAAAATCTGCTGTGCAGTCGGAGGATACATATTCGCGAGCTGGCTGACCAAAACAAGATGTATCCTCCGATTGTACAGCATGATTTTTTTCTTGTTTACGTCTTGTTAGTTCGCTTTATAAGCAGTCGGGTTTTTTGATTTTTTGGTAACAACTTTTACATTTTTTTCGAAAAAGGTACATTTAAACATAAATTGTTTTATATTTTTGAAATCGCCTCTTAAAACCCTTCATTTTGATACCCCACACGTAGGGATCGGCAAAAAAAATAAATTGGATCCCCACAATATGGCGACCAAAACCCACCATTTTTCTATTTTCCAATTTTAATGTAGCCAGTGACACTCGCAAGATTAAGACGAATCGATTGACGTACGAATCATCAAAATCGGCCATATTTTGATGATTCGTACGTCAATTGGTCTCTGGAACGCCACATAGGAACAAACATACATACATAGACTGATAAACACATTACCCTCCTTCGGCAGTCGGGTAAATAGTCAAACGAATACGAAAAAATCCTATACTTATCGAAAAAACGCGTTTTATTTAGTAATAACCTCACAGACAGTACCAACTTCAGTTTACAATAGAACATTATAAGAATCTATATATTCCTATCCTATACACATGATGTGTTTTCATCCATTGTTTGGTTACGGTAGATATGATTTAAAAGTGATTGTATCGTGATAGGTCAGAGGTACAGTCTTGATTGGTGTGACACTTTGAGAAAGGTTCTCTAAGTGTCATTGGAAGAAAGTTTGAAGAGAGTGAAGCCATTATGTTGGGATGTTTAAGATAATTTGGTGGCCAACTCTCAAATGTTATGTTTGTGGTTTATCCAAGTCTCTATACTATTTTAACCATAGATAGACCACGGTTTTAATGTACTAACTTCTCATTTCGTTTTAATGTAATTTATTTATTTAATACTCTACACACAGTAAAGAGGCTTAATGTCTCAGGCATTTTCTACCAGTCAACCCTTTCATAAATCAGCGATAAATCTACTCTCTAGTGTATCAATACAATCATTAAAGATTGTATAACCTTGTAATAAAGCAGACAGACACAAGAAGAAATAGATGAATAGCCTAGATATGTCTCCAAAGAGAAACGAATAACAGACCACAATGCCAGATGATGCTTTATGAGACATTTTCTCTCATTTCCATATTATCTATGATTCTATGACTTTCCATCGAGATCGAGACCTCTGAACTCACACGTGCTTCAGTGAAGGGAACGAATGAGTGAACTAATGAACGAAGACGTCTGGGGCATTATTGCCAACATAAATGAGATATATGACGAAAGTTGTTCATAGTTGCCATCTTTATGATTATTGTTTAGTCTATAGACTCGAGTCGAACGTACAATAGCAGAAGATGTCATTAACCTGCGAAAGCATAGATTAGATTCTTCTTTTTTTGTACTGGCATGGGGTATTTATTATAAGGAGCACCCTCACTGGGAGCATTCGTTCGTGAGCATTTGTAAACAAGCAATCGTAGGCGTGCAACAAATGCTTCCCAGCGAGCCCAGCATTCACTTTCGAGCAAAACTATGAACGTTCGAGTCGAACATTCCCTTGCGAGCTTGGGGCATTCGAATACGATCTTTAATGTCATTCATTCGATAATATGATTGACCAAGAAGTTCACAAACACTTAAGAACAAGGAACTGTTCCTTGCTTATAAGTGACCAGTAATATGCCTATATATAGACTCATTCATTTCATTATCTAAGTACTCGCTTTCGAGCGTTTTATTTGCGTGAACATTCGAATGCGAGCCGTTTGCAACGTCTACACCGGCCGAAGTTCGCGCTTGTGTGTAAGCCTTGTAACGCTCGGCTCAACGTCCACACCACTCGAATATTCGACGTCGAATTCGAATGCTCATTACACGTGAATGCTCTGCAGTGAAGACGCTCCTATAGAAGAAAAGTTCAGGCTATAATGGGTCAAAAAGCAAGGTTGACCTTTATGAACTAATGAATTAATACATGATTATTTAAGTGTGTCGATCATCATATCATTGGAAGATACGCGACTCCATGCGACAGTCCACTACCCACTAATTCACAAATACAAAATTATCTGGCACACGAGCACTATCATTCCACTTCATCGCACTCAACTGCCGACCAATTACGCCGAGCTAAAACAAACGTCCGCGAATATAATAAACTCATCGACAATAGCCGCTCTTCGTGCGATTACGGGCCGTACGAAATTCGGGTGAATTGCATCGAATCGCACGGAATCGGCCAATCGTTTCCGAGCGAAATAAATTCGCGATAGTCGCGATGAAAAGCTCGGACGATAATTGGCTGGTATCTGTGTAGGGCTGCCTCGGGATAGGAATTTAGAGGTTTTGAGTTGCATGAACTTCAGGGGAATACGAGCAATTGTTCAGATGTTTTAGTATGTAAATTTTGGTGGTGTATGATGCATGACACGTCAATCTATTCTTTATTTAAATAATACTTACGGAATTAGATGTTTTACAGTGATTTTACTTCTGCAATAAAGATAAATAAAACAAACGTTGTCCTTTTTAACCCAAAGGTTGACTGGTAGAGAATGCCTTGTGGCATTAAGTCCGCCTATGTACCACTA
Organism: Orthosia gothica; assembly: GCA_949775005.1. Lineage (NCBI taxonomy): Eukaryota > Metazoa > Arthropoda > Insecta > Lepidoptera > Noctuidae > Orthosia > Orthosia gothica. The sequence goes on from OX459069.1 coordinate 983,403, forward strand.
TTGTACATGAAGTTTAAATAAATAATAATAAATATATTCTAAGGTTCTGAAGTAAATTGAGCCCTACAACTTTTTTTTTTATTGATAGGCTCGCGCTTGACCAGTATCTCACGTTATGGTAAGCGATGATGTGATCGACGTAGAAGCACGCTTGCCTAGAAGTAACTATTCACTCTTGACTTAAAGACCCCGAGGTTGTAGCTATCGGGAAACACAGACGGCAGGTGTTGTAAAACACGTTTTACAACACTGTTTATTTTCCCAAAATAATAAAAAAATATCCATTTTCTTTTACTTTGTATGTATTGGAGCACCGACGATTCAAATACTCTGAAAATATTCAAACTATATGAATCTTGTGTGGTAAAATCCAAACAAAGTAGTATTGTGAACCCTACCGATGCATTTGGACAATTCCACCGCACAGCTCATATTTTGATTGTCATCTGGTGACGGAGATCAAAAGTACCCACCGCGGCCGGTATTGGGAATTAAATATAGAGTACCTAGTAGCTGAGGGTTGCGGCCGAATTACAACTAAATATTTAGTAGGTACAGAAGACTCACTTCGGAAAATGCTATATTCAGAACTTAAAGCGACACGTTATGGGGAAACTTGAAGGATAGATTATAGGAAAAATAACCTCTTCTTCTTCGTCGGTTCACTCTTGGCAGAGCGGTCGTGGTCATCATGTTGCAGTGAGACTTCGGGTTGCCATAACTTGCCCAACGATGCGACGCCAACCCTCTCTATCGGCTGTTATTCGTGTGCACCCATGCAACGGGCCACCCACTGCAGACTTAATCTGGTCGGTCCATCGCATGGGCGACCTGCCGCGCGTTCCTTCCACTCAACCCTGAACTACAAGCCGCTTGATAGAGTCGTTGCCTCGTCGGGACACGTGTCCAAAGAACTGGAGTACTCGAGCTTGAACCATAGCCGATAGACGCTGCCTGATACCGAGTTCTTGAAGGATGGACATGTTAGTGCGGAACTCAGTCCACTAACATGTCCATCCTTCCTTCCCATCATCTCTTAAAATACTTATGCGTAAATAACCTTTTTACGCATAAAGATTGTATAAGTATTCTAAGTGATGATGGTGGCAGTATCTTCCTACCAGGAGGGAGACACAGATGGATGAACTTATTACAGAGAATAGGACCTTCTACATCTGTCTATATTGTGGCAACATGCTGAATAAGTGTTATTGTTGACATTTAAATATAACGAGCTGGTAAATCATTTGAGTGCACTTCAATTGAATACTTTTGGTTTGCTTTTGATCAAAGAACTATTAAACTTATACAATAACTGGTATCTGCAATAATTATGTTGTCAAGGAGGCAAGCAATTATATTTTTTTGGTTAAGAATGTATTTTTAATAGGTATCAAGGTTAGTTCTTTTACATTCAGCTAATATGGTAACTGTGCATTCTCTTTCAGAGTTACAAGGACTATCGATGCTTCGAGTCTTATTTAATTCCTGGTCTATTACAACTTTGTGACCTTAAGTTACAGTGCCACTAAGTATTTCCGAGGCGAATGCGATGAATAATACCAGCATGCTACTGTTTCATTCACCACCACAGGACAAAGGGCTTCTCATACAAAGAAAGCATAATAAACACTATTTCAAATTGGCAACAATCTGCCTAGCCTTTTCCCAACTATATTGGGATCGGCTTCCAGTATAACCGGATTCAGCTGAGTACTAGTGTTTTACATGGAGCGACTGCCTATCTGACTTCCACAACCCAGTAACTGGGTAACACGGTACCCCTTGGCAAGACTGGTGTCAGACGTCAAGTTTCTGACTACTCGTAACGACTGTCAAAGATCTTAAAATGACAGCCGGGACCAACGGCTTAGCGAGCTTTCTGAGGCACGGAGGCAACTCGGTATGTTGATATGGTCCACGGCCCGACCTCGTCGAGCGTTGCTTAACCTTGATGATCGACCCGTGCGGCTGTCATTATTTAGCCACGAGCTCCTCATTTAAAATCTACCAACATGGCAAAAAACATATCTAATTAGCTATAGACAAATATTTTATTTGTACTGAGTTTAGGTATCTTACAGTAGGATATATAAGCACATTTCCGGGAATCCTGTAATGGCAGATGTGACAAAGATGAAAAAGATAAATCATTTCCATCCTTTGGCTAGTGGCTACGAAGTGTCCCAAACCCGTTTAACAATGCAAATAATAAGGTTAACACAAAATGAAAATAAAGCACAATATAAAGTGCGCGTGGAACGGAAAAGCTGATTGAATAAATTTTCACTATAAATAAATAAAACATTCATTCTGTAGTTCCACCCTGCCACTACAGGGAAATGATACAGAAGTCACACCCGCCATCAAGAATACTGAAATAAATAAATCAATTTGGAAAACCTTTGCAGTGATTGTCTGATAGGACTAATGAGGGCCATCACACGAGGTATTAATGAGATAACTTCGTTTTAGGACATCCATTCAGTCATTACGATACCCGCACCGCTGCGACGCCGCATTAGTCCGACACCAAATGTCTAAATTGAAAGAGCTCTAAGGGCTCTTTCATGTTAGAGTCGTTTTATTGATTAAACATCAGCTAGGACCTCGGTAAAGACAATGACCAACCAAAGCAAGTAAAGCATCGAATACTAGACAAAGTTCACTTTATCAAAGATACAACAGCCATGTTCGGAATGCTAAAATATAAGGTATTGATTACACACACATTTCGATGACGCTGGACAAGTGCATTTGTCCAATCGCCAATTGGTTAAATTTCAATTGTGTAGAGCCTCTGAAGTAACTTATTTTATATTGGTACTAGTGAAGTCCAACAATCAACCTGTTAATGAGATAATTTCGTTTTAGGACATTCAATTATTTAGAGTAGTTTTATTCGTCAAACAACAACGTGATATTGGAATGGCTAGGACCTATATAAGAACAATGACAGTAACCAGCAACAACCTAACAAAAGGGCCGACTAAAAATGCACTCAACCAGCCCTTTAGTAATGTCCATAAAAATTTATAACATACTGCCAAATTTTATTAGAGAAATAAACAAAACATTCTATCATTCATCTCTCACAATATTTATTAATAAAGTGAAACAATTTCTTGAATCCAAGTCATATTACTCAGTTAAGGAGTTTTTTAATGACAAATCGATTGCAAAATTAAAATTTTCCCTCCATTATCCACCAAAAAATTACGAAATATATATAATGAAATGGGTAAATTGCTTTAAATAGGTACTTACAAAAACCAAATATAATAACATTAATAGCATAATTTAATCTTAATGAAAATACCTCAATTAATTTTATAATAATTACTTATTTACTATTCTTATTCAATCAATATATCATACCTATAAACACAGACATAATTATAATTATACATCCAATTTAACATTTATAATATTTTTTATTAGTTTTTAGGGTTCCGTACCCAAAGGGTAAAAACGGAACCCTATTACTAAGACTCCGCGGTCCGTCTGTCTGTCTGTCTGTCTGTCTGTCTGTCACCAGGCTGTATCTCATGAACCGTGATAGCTAGACAGTTGAAATTTTCACAGATGATGTATTTCTGTTGCCGCTATAACAACAAATACTAAAAACAGAATAAAATCAATAATTAAGGGGGGCTCCCATACAACAAACGTGATTTTTGTACTGTTTTTTTACGATAATGGTACGGAACCCTTCGTGCGCGAGTCCGACTCGCACTTGGCCGGTTTTTTGATACTATTAATGCCTTGAAATGCTACTTAGCCCTCTTCCTCTCTCCTAATTTTTGCTGTGCCCGACGGCGTCCATATTGATCTTTTACCATGTCAAACCATCTATGTAATACATATGGAATGCAATAAAGTATTGAGGATTCAAAATCTTGATGCAAAGGAGAACGGCAGGTTTGTATGGGAATTTCGTACCGCTAATAAATTTTCTTGTTTTGGAATATTTTTTGTCTTAATTGGTACTTTATATGATAGATAATCCTTTTTAAAATTCTTAGATTTTTAGAACTTGGGACGTAAAAGTTATAACCAGTTTTAAGTTTTAAGGTTATGTACTAGTGTACCAATGTTACATATAGGTAAATGTTACATTTTGTTACATAATGTGTAAAGTAAATGTTTTAAATAGTTTTTTGCTATCTTTGTAGTGTTTTACTTACCATTAAGTAGGTAGATTGAGATGAGGATTGTACCTACTCAGGGCATTATAATATACCTATGTCCAGCAGCGGATGGCAACATTTTGATAATGATGAGTTTGATTATATTTAGTGTTATTTGTATTTCTAAATAATTAATTATCATTTCAATATTTGTGTTATTTTAAACAAGGCAACTTCTAAAACATAACTGCGTTTAATGTACGATTTTATTACGTTTATTTATTAATATATTTTTACTGATATTATTAATTAACCCGAAGTTCTAAAAATAGTTAACTTACATAAAAATAAATGGCCTAGTTGCCTTAATAACTGGTACAAATTCTATAACCGAACAACAAAAAAAGTATGCGGTACGAAATCTGCCGTTCACCTTTTCGTAGATTGTATGAAGTTGTGCTTCTGTCATAAATTCTATATTCCGTGGCAATGTTAACACGTTCTGGTTCATTAATTATTTCGGTTGGACAGTTTTTCGGAGTGTACGTTTAATTGACTAATTATCGCTACTCGCTTGCATTCTGTTTGGTAACGCTAACGATACAATAGTTTTTGTGTAATATAGAGAAAGTGCATTTGATATGATTGACTAATGTAGCGCAGTCATTACGTGCAGTGTACGAGGAAATGGTGTTGCATTCTCACCTTATGTACACAAAAACGGAGCTAGATTTTATGCTACTCATCGTATATGAACATATCCATACGTAATAGTATTCAAAACCGGCCTAGTGCGTGTTGGACTTTGCACATTAAGGGTTCCGTACCAATTTAACAATATATTGTTATTTGTTAGTAAAATATATGTAATAATAAACATTATCACCAAATTTCAAGTTCATAGGTCAATGGGAAATCAAAAAAATCTTCGGAACAAAATGTGTGACAGATAGACGGACACTTGAGTGACAGCAATGTGGCTCCGTTTTGACCCTTCGGGTACGAAATCTAAAAAGGAGTAAGTATCGTGTGCGTTTGTCACAGAATGAACTTAGACCTAGAATCACCCGCTAAACTTAATTTGCAAATGACTAATTTAAAACAGGAAATGATCTGTTCTGGTTCGAGTGGGTAAAAGGGAAACCATGGTTAATGAAGCCAGTAATCTCCGGAAATACTTATCTAATCACGATTTTTTTCAGTGACAGAAAGTATGCCTATGGCACTTAACAATAACAAAGTCCAGACAGAAGGCCAAATGTCCGAATAAAGCCGGACACCCTACACGGGAGTGAAGCCGCGAGAAAAGCTAGTTAATGTTAGTTCCTAAGAACCAGGTGAGGCACTCTGCTCAGGACGCGCGACGGTCGTAACAAATAAATCACTAAAATGCAAGGAATACGCCACTTAAAAAGCTTTATCCTCACAAACGCAATCCGAGAACAGTGCTTGCATACAGGGACGTATTTTATATCAGGGCTGACACAACATATGAAGCTCTAACCAAATCAGGGTTACATCAATGTGTTTACGACCTTTTAATAGTGCGAGTTATCAGTAGTTTCATACCGCATTGAAGTTGATTTTCCAACAGTAGAGGCAAAATCTCTCAGTTATCCGAAGTTGTACTGACATCCATATATCCTATATTTTTTTTTTATTGGGTCAATTCCACCGCACTATTCCCAAACCACTGCAACTCCTGAAAGCCAGAATCAACAGTGGCGACCACCAGAAAATGAAGCTCGACGAAGTCCCGGAGAATGAATTTAACTGTCTTGGACAGTTCCAATATATCAGAATACAGCTCGGTGGCAGAAATACGTAGGGGTACTTAGCAATTTTTAACATGACAGTAAGTAGGGACCCTTACCTTAAGGCCTAAGCATGGTGGTGCGTTGAAGATACCATCCTTGCAAAGCTTGAAAAAATTGTAGTCAAGAGAGGAGTAGAAAAACGCATAATCTTATGAGCTACACCATTTTCAGACAGGGGGAATAAGAACCACAGACCTTAACTAAAGATGCCGTGTCAAATATTACCTATATGAACGAGCTACAAACGCTAGACAATAGCCAGCCCTGTAGTCTGTAGGCCAGAGCCCGAGGGTTCCATTACACTAATGCACTAACACACTAGCTGCAGCCGACGTTATCCCGGTGAAACATCGCATTTTTCAGCAACCGTCTTATATCGCAGATGCTATCGTAAGATTACCTCGTAGCCTGCAGCTGTATTACATATATATAGGGGTTTTCAATTATGAGTATCTATTTCAATATGATATTACAAGACGATTATGTATGTACGAGTATAGTCTCACCCAGAAACTGGTTTGTAGTGGTCAGGTAGGCAGTCGTTCCATGTGCAATATCGGTATTTTTAACCCCCGCCGGAAATAGAGGGGTGTTATAAGTTTCACGTGTGTTGCTGTGTATCTGTGTGTCTGTCTGTGGCATCATAGCGCCTAAACGGATGAACCGATTTCGATTTAGTTTTTTTTGTTTGAAAGGTAATTTGGTCGAGAATGTTCTTAGCTATGTTTGAATAAAATCAGTTCAGCCGTTCAAAAGTTATGGGCATTTTACTGTTTGAATCGGGGTGTTTTCACAAGATAAATGTGTCGGGGGTTTTATAAATTGTGAAATTTTATTTGTCTTTTGTAATTAGCTGCATCCCGTTACACTGAAGCTAATTTCAACATACCTAATTGTTTGCGTTTGAGAAAAGGCTAGGCAGTTAATGATAATACAAGTAAAAAAAAAAAACCACCAACACATTTTCATTTCATGCTACATTGTATAATTAATCTTATCTGAGGAGCTCGTGGCTAAATAATAACAGCCACACGGGTCGATCTTCAAGGTTAAGCAACGCTTGCCGAGGTCGGTCCGTGGATGGGTGACCATTTCAGCATACCGAGTTTCTTCCGTGCCTCGGAAAGCACGTTAAGCCGTTGGTCCCGGCTGTCATTTGAAGATCTTTGACAGTGTCGTTACGGGTAGTCAGAAGCCTGAGATCTGACACCAGTCTTACCAAGAGGTATCGTGTTATCCAGTTACTAGGTTGTGGAGGTCCATGTAAAACACTGGTACCCAGCTGAATCCGGTAAGACTGGAAGCCGACCGACAACAAAAATTGGGAAAAAGGCTAGGCAGATGATGCTACATAATTTATCTAGTTGTAGACACGGTTCGATCTACAGTCTATTGAACACGTAATTATGACACGATATCTAGCGAAAAAACCCGATTCAAACAGTTACGTAGCATACGGCTGAACCGATTTTCATCAAACATAGCTAAGAACATTCTCGATAAAGTTACCTTTCAAACAAAAAAACGATGTCAAAATCAGTTCATCTATTTAGGAGCTATGATGCCACAGGTACACTCGTCAAACTAATACCACTCTTTTTCTGTTGGAGATTAAAACAATTACAATATAACTTCCTTCATACAGACAAGATACAAAATCCCTGAAGATTAAAGAACAACCAACCGTCTACGACAGGCTGGTAGGTTAACTATTTAGTTCCATTCATTCGTTGAACTAGTAAAAGAATCTACTTTCGGTAAACACGTAAACAGCCTTTAAACTTCGCTTTTCATTTGTTTTTCTGCAAAGTAACCTTGAAATTCGTAAACGGTCAATCATTTGACATTGAAAATAAATGCTTAATAGGATGAAAATAGTCACGAATTAGTGTTTAAGTGTCGAAATTGGCGAATCAGATCCGGGTGATTGTAGCAAAGTCACGCTTTTAGTTGTTAGTGCTTAAAACAAGGCGGAGCTGTGGCCTAAAGGCCTAATAACCTGAAAAACTTTGAAACTAGAGTCAATGAATAACAATATTAAATTGGTTTGGCTTATTTAGTAGAATAAAATGATCTCGCTTTAAATGTAAATGTTACTGTGGTTTGTGCCTTTTCTCACACGTAGGTAGTTTTAATTTACGACAAACGTTTTAGGAACATCTAAATTGTAGAAACTCATCCATCGTTTTGTGAACGTGATATAATTTAAATATATCACTCAACTGACACTAGTTAACTTCGACATCTTTTGATTTGACAGTTCGATTGAGGCTACTTTTAGCAAGAGACCCAATACTATTAAGATATCACATCATCAAATCAAATAACTATGTAATATACTGAAGTGGGGTTGATACTTGTATTTTCTGGTCCCAAAACAAATAAAGAAGAATTAAGAGAATGCAAAACGATTGCACCACCAAATCCTCCAGAGACCTCAAGCTTCTTTTACTTAGCACACAATCTAATAAATTCATGCCGAAAAACTTGAAAGTTGAAGAAGAAGGCAATGCTAAACAGATCATTATGGAAACGGAGCAAGTCTCGGGCCAGCCATCTTTGTATAATGCAGCTCGGTTACCCCCCTGTTGCCGCTCGGTGCATTTTTGAGATTTAATTAGATGAATAGTTGATAAGATTACAAATTTTCGCCATTATTTGTTGGTTTTGGAGAAGTTTTTATGAGCTATTCAGAATATAATTTGTAGTTAACAGGTTAATGTAGAGGCTTAACGTCTCATTTATTTCAAAATATTCTGGTGTTTCAGACACTACTTTTTAGGGTTCCGTACCCAAAGGGTAAAAACGGGGCCCTATTACTAAGTCTCCACTGTCTGTCTGTCACCAGGCTGTCCCATGAACCGTGATAGCTAGACAGTTGAAATTTTCACAGATGATGTATTTCTGTTGCCGCTATAACAAAAAAAACTAAAAACAGAATAAAAATCATTATTGAAGTGGGGCTCCGATACAACAAACGTGATTTTTTTGCCGTTTTTTACGATAGTGGTACGGAACCCTTCGTGCGCGAGTCCGACTTGCACTTGGCCGGTTTTTATTATTGATAGGCGCCTTTGACCACTTCTTTTTGTTAGGGACCATTTTTCCGCAATATTCCCTAACACTGCAACTCCTGAAAGCCAGAATCAACAGTGGCGACTACAAGAAAAGCGCCGAGGTAATAAAGCTCGACGAAGTCCCGGAGACTGAATTTACCTGTCTTGGATCCCGCAACAAATTAATAAAGGAGGAGAAGGAAAAATAAAATCCACTTCGCGTGTGACCACTATATCATCCTCTTTAAACGATGATGTGGTCGACGGTGAAGCATGCTTGCCTAGAAGTAAACTATTGACTGGGGACTCAAAGACTCTCAAGCTGTGGGATTTTCTACCGCTTTGAACTGACTGTATGATCTTCTCCTCCATTTTAAAGACCTTTAAACCTCCGCCGAAAAAAGAGGTGTTATAAGTTTGACGTGTGTTGCTGTGTATCTGTGTGTCTGTCTGTGGCATCATAGCTCCTAAACGAATGAACCGATTTTGATTTAGTTTTTTTGTTTGAAAGGCGAGTGTTGTCGAGAGTGTTTTTAGCTATGTTTGAATAAAATCGTTTTAGCCGTTCTAAAGTTATGGGCGTTTTACTGTTTGAATCGGGGTGTTTTCGCAAGATAAATGTGTCGGTGGTTCTTTTAATTTTGAAATTATGCTTGTTTGTTTTATAAACTTTATGAAGTCGCCTCGGCGTTCTGTCATTTAAATCTGCCATTGAAACCAAGCAACTAATGCAACCAAGTTAAACAAAAAAGAAAGCAAAAAAACACCCCACCCACATTATCAAGATGACCTAAAACCAATGACCCATAATGAATTCATGACCTAAAACCGCAATAAACATATTTTTCATAAAACCTACCGCACAGACTCGAAAATTAGCAATTCCTTGCTGCATACCAGCACAGATGCAGTCAGTAATATGATATTAAGCGCGGCAGAAGTTCGATACGCGACTGGCTTAAAAATAGCATCTTCGGAGGATGCTGAAACGGCATAAATCATTAGAAACGTGCCATAGAAAGCAAGGCTGGAGGGCCGTTGTACCGGGGTACACCCTCGCGGGAATGTTCAGGTTTAGCCGCGTATTCTAGGACCAAGGATATAGGACCATAGTTGTTCTAGATCTGGATGTTTATGTATGTGTGTTTTAATGTTTGGAAATGCACCCTGATACAGGGGAAATTCCTAGTGTAGGCCAACATAGTAAAAAGATAAACAGAAGACACTACACACTAGGGATTGTTCTGCTTCACGACGTATTCTGGTAAGAAGTGATGGTGTTTCATTTTACATCATGCGATCACCTTTTTAGGAAGAAAATTGGTTTTCGAAAAGTTAATTTGCTGATTATTAATGAAACCAAGCAACTAATGCAACCAAGTTAAAAAAAACAAGAAAGCAATTTGTTATCAAGACTTTACAGGAATTTTAAAACTTTTATTGATTGGTCTTTTTTTGGCTCTTTTTTTTTGGTGTGTGTGTGTGTGGTGTTGTGTGTGTGGTGTTGCGTGTGTGTTAGTGTTGTGTGTGTTAGTGTTGTGTGTGTTGTGTTGTTTGAGTGTGTGTGTTGGTGTTAACTTTATAGTTAAGCCTAGAACTGTAACAGTGGTCTAAAATGTATATGCAATCATTGTTAGTAAACCGACAAGACTGTCTCGTCGCTTCAATGGTTTTGACCTGTTCGTTAATTTGCTACTGCTGCCCAAAGGTTCTTCAGTTTTGGGTCATCAATAACTGGGTTGTGAAAGTCAGATAAGATCACTTTATTTAAAGCACTGGGTATTCTTTGGTTTAGTTGCGTAAGGCTATATGTAATTCTGAACATACCCACAAACTACTATTTTATATTCTAAAAAGAATACCACCTTCCTACATAACCATTACGCGGCACGACGTTGCCGAATACGGCCACAAAAACGACAATGACGCTAGTGTGCGATGGCGGGAATTTTTCGCGCCAAACACTTTGATTACCGCACAATGTTCTACACTTGATTTTTTGCATAAAATGGCTACAACGCGTTACATGGTTTTGTATGGAAATATTTTTGTTGCAACCATTTTGTGTTGGGATTTTTATTGGACGATTTAGCTTATAGCGTTTGTGTAACAGATTTTATTTATTTTTGTTGTAGGCTAGTTAGTTGTGGCTTTGTGAAATTCTTGCTGAATCTAAAAAGGTGTACGTTACGTTAGTACTATATTTCTAGTAATGTAGGAATCTACTAATGTTAAAGATAAACAGAAGACACTAGTTTCTTGTTGATTTTCTATGTCATTTCTATGATTTGGTGTTGATTTTGAAATTTCGTTTGAATCACAAATGGATTGTTTGTTGGAAGTAATGTAGTTCTCTGGAAATATTGTTTCGATGCCGTAAATTCTTTCACTGAAATTTCACTATCGTTTAGTGTTTAAGACTACTTTTGTCCCAGAAAAGATTCCTGTGGGATAACTTCTCTTTATTTTTCACCAGCAATTATTCTGATACGAGTAACAAAAACTATTGATCTATAATCCTGAGCTATAGATTTTATTAAGTTGAAATGTTAGTAAAAATAACCCTTTCATACACTTATAATTTGTACATTGGTCCTGTACGTGGTTATAAAAGTAACGTGGTTTAACATTAACTTTAGTAATTATCAAGATACGTGCTTGCATAAAAACGACAGCCCCCCGGGGTTTTCGGAATGGACCTGTATTCCTAGAAACAGGCGCCATATTGCAACCAGCTCGGAATATTAATCGAATCCAGGAATAGCTGCATGGAAATATGAAACCTCTAATACCTGCCTTAATTAGTGAAGCGCTCATCCTGTAAGTTTACAGGATGGGTTTAAATTAGTTAGTATGATGTACGTGAGGGGCACAAAGGAAGCCATTTTATCGTATACTTGAGGGATAACAACGTGTCGGTAAAGCTTTGTTTTATCTAGAAAATTAACGTGCTTTTAAGCGTAAACTTAAAATACGTGTTAAATTAAATTGTCAGGTAGAAATTACTTACAGGATACTGACAAAATTTAAATGAAGATTTTCTTCGTTAAATTAATTTTATTATATTTATGCAAAAATATGATGCGACTAGTGACTACCTCATTCTGGATTTGATCCCTGGGTTGCTAAAGGAGAGTTCATTACGAAAATCTCAATAGCAGTGAACAAGCTTGGATTTATGTTCAGTTAGTACCCTACAACATGCGATCTAATAAATCTGGATTCAATAAGCGTTTAAAACAAATGCCATAATTTTTTTCCAGAAAAATCAGTCATATATCATTAATGCAGAGTTTTTAAGGCACACGAGCAGTGTTTGGATTATATGCCTTAAGCTAGGGCGCTGGGTAAACTCCCGCTCCTATGGACCCGATACACTACAATACGCGTTTCACAAAGGCAGCGTACACACTCTAAGGATTGTTCTGCTTCACGACGTATTCTGGTAAGACGTGATGGTGTTCCATTTTGCATCTTGCGATCACCCTTTCAGGAAGAAAATTGGTTTTCTTAAAGTTAATTTGTTGATTATTTGAGTGGAAAACTTTTTTTGTCAAGAGTTAACAGGAATTTTGACACTTTTTTTGATTGGTCTTTTTTTGGCTCTTTTTTTTGGTGTGGTGTTGTGTGTGTGTATGGTGTTGTGTGTGTTATATTGTTGTGTGTGTTGTGTTGTTTGAGTGTATGTTGGTGTGTGTGTGTTAGTGTTAACTTTATAGTTAAGCCTAGCTGTAACAGTGGTCTAAAATGTATATGCAATCATTGTTAGTAAACCGACAAGACTGTTTCGTCGCTTCAATGGTTTTGACCTGTTCGTTAATTTGCTACTGCTGCCCAAAGGTTCTTCAGTTTTGGGTCATCAATAACTGGGTTGTGAAAGTCAGATAAGATCACTTTATTTAAAGCACTGGGTATTCTTTGGTTTAGTTGCGTAAAGCTATATGTAATTCTGAACATACCCACAAACTACTATTTTATATTCTAAAAAGAATACCACCTTCCTACATAACCATTACGCGGCACGACGTTTCTGAATACGGCCACAAAAACGACAATGTCGCTAGTGTGCGATGGCGGGAATTTTTCGCGCCAAACACTTTGATTACCGCACAATGTTCTACACTTGATTTTTTGCATAGAATAGCTCCAACGCGTTACATGGTTTTGTATGGAAATATTTTTGTTGCAACCATTTTGTGTTGGGATTTTTATTGGACGATTTAGCTTATAGCGTTTGTGTAAAAGATTTTATTTATTTTTGTTTTAGGCCTTAGTTCTGGCTTTGCGAAATTCTTGCTGAATCCCAAAAGGTGTACGTTACGTTAGTACTGTATTTCTGATAATGTAGGAATCTACTAATGTTGATACCTATTTTGTATGACTTCAGCTGAGTAAAATTCGCAGACCAACAGCAAGATGGGTGGATGAGGAGGACCACCAGCCTGAATAACACTCGCACAAACCAGGGAACTATGGCAAGAAGGATGTAGTGGATGGAAGAAGACTGCCAAAGATGACGATGAACCTATAGTCACCGTTTTCCATGGGATAAGGCAGATCCTTACATTGATTCGTTGACGTTCATTCATTTAGTCATACACGCACGCCGGTTATGAGTACAGCGCTCTTGGCATTTCTGAAGAAAATCACAAATAAGGCTGATTTTAGAGTCAGGCTGACTGACGGCGACGCTGACCGTTGGCACTCGATCGCCGCGAGCTCGTTCATTGGTCGACTCGCTCGGCTCAGCGTTGATGACTGTTAGACTCGACCAGTGACAAGCTCGCGGCGACCGTCAGCGCCGACGCGACGGTCAGCGTCAGTCAGCGTGACCCTAAAATCTGCCTAAGATCCGTGTGCATAAAGAAACAGCTAAGACTTCTTCTCTTTAACCACTTTGCATTTAATAAAAACAGTGTAGACAGGAGATGACAAAATAATTATACAAGATCCTTGCTATTTTGAAAGGTCAGTAGGTTAAACAGTAATATAATAGGGACAGGTTTTGTAGTAAACAAGAAAAAGAACCAGAATTTGAAGGTTATCGAGTCATTCGTAATTCTGCGTGGTTTGAAAGTGTTTACCTCAAAGAAAAGATCAAACATCTAAGTTTATTGAATGAGTCATCTGCAGTGGTAGATAAATGTCATTCGCCAGTGCAAATTTGACCTTTATCGTGTTGCAAACATGTATATTGATATACCTACAATATTATGAAAAAAAAATATTAGCTTAAAAACTTGCCAAAACATATAAATGGAAATGAATAAAACCAATGATAAACATCTACTGAGAATATGATAATACATGATTTAATATTAAAATTTATAGAAAAGTCATCAGACAGGATGACGCCAGATGGCTAGAAGAAACAGACAAAACATGATTTTGGAGATAAACAACAAAATATATGAAATAATATATAATTATATTACATGTGTTTGTGTAGATTTGCTTTTTTTTTGTAACCATTCATCAAAAACATAATATGTTTGTACCTACTATAAGCTCTTTAAACCGATTTCAGGTACTTTCCACTAATATAGTCTAGAATAGGTATTCAAGATAGCAACCCCTTGAAAAAATCAACGTCAATGAGAATCAATTCAGCGAAATGTCGCCAAAGAATATAAATATAAACGGAGATGTGCTGCTGACGTCACTCGCGCAATAAAATTACAATATCAATAATACTTAAGCCGATAACATACTACCTACATGGATATACCGATTTACCGAGCCACTACCTTTTGCAAGTTAAGAATATCCGGAAAAGAAAAAGCGAAGGAAAATGAGGTTGAGTTAACGACAAAGAATCTGACGTTTCATTGACATTACTGAAAAAGAAAATCGTCGTCAATAAAGTTGTAAATTTTGAAACAAATGAAAAACATAAACGAAAACGAAAATAACATGAGGCTGTAGACAAGTATAATTCGATGTCAGCGAAGGCGATGGTAAAAATGCGAAAATGTAAGGGATTGATCACATACCTTTCCGATAGCGCTTGACAATTCCAAACATTTGTGACATTTTTCCAATCAGGCAGCCTTAGCGAGTCCACTTCGCGCGGATCAGAGAAAAGAGGTGCGGAGCCTACCAATCGAATCGCATAAAATGTAGTGGACAAGGATTTGATAACTAGTTTCAAAATTCATTCATTCGAGCGGGGCCGCGGAAATGAGAAACAGCGCAATGAGGCGGAGCGGGGAAACGAAGAGGAGAAACGATTGCAACTGAGCTCCGCGTATGAAAAAACACAGTCCGCTACTCCGCTCCGCATTTTTTTTCCTTGCCGCTCCGCTACCTAGCTCCGCATCTATGGACAGATACCGTCCGCAACTTCGCTCCGCTACCTCGCTCCTCTCAAGTTGACAGGCAGCCTTACACGACACTTTCGTTTATAGAATATTACTTGTCTAGAGCATCTAGGCCAATCTAGGCGCACAATAAAACAAAACAGAATCGGAATAAATCGCTGTCTGCCATCATACTTGTACTGTGCGAAAAAGCCGCTACAAAAACCATATTAAACTAAATCTGGATAAGCCATAGACAAAAAACTTACCAACTCCATGAAGAGCGATGTAACAAATCGAGCGTGTAATGAAACGTATGATGTATCACTGGTAGCGTACCTGTAACAGATTTGAAACATTTGTTACATAAGCCGCGTTCGGTATTGTCTCGTTATTGGAGGATTATTGCTCGAATATTCGTGGATATGTTATTGTTTTGAAAAGGTGTGGTATAAGCGAAAAAGGTTGGAGCTAAGAGGATTCAAGATTTACTTTTACATAATCTTCTATTGGACTGAAAAAAGAGGGCTGGTTTAGGATAACAAAAGATAAAAATAGATATAAAGTAGACAGTCTATAAATAGCTTGGAGTTCCGTAGATGAGATCAGACAGCTAAGACGAGAAGCCAATTGAGAGATGCACATACATGAAACAACAAACATTTCATTTTTATTCAAGTACAGGCTGGAAAAGCCACTCAAAATAATGAAATCTATAAGTTTATTAGCTAACTAACGAATTTACCACAAGAAGGGAATCCAAAAGTCAAGAACCATGGTATTTTATTTTTGCTTAGCTTACATAGGTCGGAAAAGCCACAAATCTACAAGATGCTAAGCCAATCTGATCCCTGTTATTTACCACCACACCATTAACATACAGGCCCCTTTTATTTTCTGCCCAGAAACCAGACGCAAAAGAAGACGTACAACACGGGAAAATTCTGTAGCAGAAAAACAAAAGCCTTGGGAACAGTTATTGGTACATTTGTCGCTGCACTCGCAGCCTCCGGCACAGAGACATACATAGAACTCGCATTAGGAACAGGCGTCTGCAAAAATATATTTTATACTTTGAACATGGGAGGACTTACCAACTGTGAAACGGGATTTTGGAGACATGTTCCGCTAGATTTGGCTACGTTTTATTTTATTGGAAGGAAAAGGAAGAAAGAAAATTATATATTACCACAGAAACTGATATATTTATAAAATATTAAGGAATCTTGTCTTTGCTTCTAATCCGCCGTGTACAAGCCTCGTCTTGGTCTTAAATGTGATAAGTGATTCTCGACATTCTGGAGGTGTTTGTATTCTTAGAGAATCAAGATGGCGGATAATACTTCCACAAGGTAACTGAATAGTAAATAGTGAATATTCAACATGCTATTTTTACTTAGAAATAGTACCTAAGCAATATAAATACGGTAAAATTTGTTTTCTCTACAATGAAAATAGCCTAGTAGTGTCTGTTTTTTCTACGAGATTTTTTAACCACTTTAAGCAACCTCAAATGAATATAACTTGTAAGCCAAGAAACTTTTGTTTTTCAGCCGAACTCAAAATATTTACATTACATTAAAATTCTCACAAATAGCAAACTTCAATATTATAACTTATTCTAACCCATTTCAATTTTAATGGGAAAATATTTGCTGAGAATTAAATATAACCATGAAGGAGCAAAGTTTTCGTATTTACGAGAAATTAGTCATAATTTTGTAATAACATTTATTTAAACAGGTCCAAGCCTGCCGCAGAATGGCTGAAGATCCTTTCCAAATAATTAATTAAAAAATGTGGTTAGTAAAGCGAGTTGAAATGGTTGTAATGTGCGGTTTCGGCCACCTTTCCCCTTCTCCTGGGGCTAATAAAAGACAGTAAGGTATGGCAGGAGAATGGGCAACAAAGGCATCATCCTCTTGTGCCTTCGATATACCGCGGTCTCAGTGAGGCTATTCCAACGTTTAAAAAAACTTAATTAAAAAAATCAAAAAACCCAACTGCTTCAAAAGCGAACTAAAAAGTCGTAAACAAGGAAAAAATCATGCTGTGCAGTCGGAGGATACATATTCGCCGGCTGGCTGACCAAAATCTGGTGTATCCTCCGCCTGCACAGCATGATTTTTTCCTTGTTTACGACTTTTTAGTTCGCTTTTGAAGCAGTTGGGTTTTTTGATTTTTTTAATTAAGTTTTTTTATTTTTAACTTTTTAGTTAGTTTTTTGGAACTAGATACATTTAAACATATAAGTGTTATATATTTTTGAAATCACCTCTTAAAACCCTTTATTTTGATACCCCACACGATGGGGGTGGAAGAAAAAAAAAAATTGGGCCTCCACAATATGGCACCCAAAATCCGCCATTTCTCTATTATCCAATTTTAATGTAGCCTATGACACTCGCAGAGTTAAGACGCATCGATTGACGTACGAATCATCAAAATCGGCCAACGCGTTTGGTCTCTGGAACGCCACATAGGAACAAACATACATACATACATACATACATACATACATACATACATACATACATACATACATACATACATACATACATAGACTGATAAACACATTACCCTCCTTGGGCAGTCGGGTAAAAAGGTCATATAAATTGGCATAAATTTATGTTCATAATCAGTCATACAGGATATATTATTCACTCATAATTAAGTATGTACTCTATAGTAATTATTTCAGTGACGATCGTTGTGTTTCTTAAAAAAACTTAAGTATAGTTCCATCAAAGTCTAGTTTTGTATCGGTTTCTTAATTAGATTGTCTTTCAAAAGCATGTAAACGTTCAGTACAAACCGGATATTACTAGTTTCATCTAGTTATTACCGGTTTCAGCTCGCTTCTTAGAACTGAGGTTGTTTTATTACAAGTATCTGGGCGACCAAGCTGTGCTCGGGTAAAAATAGAAAAAAAGACGTTTTCTAAAAATGAAACCTTTTAGATCGATTTATCACCCCCGAAAGGCCCTGCATACTAAATTTCATGAAATTCGTTGGAGCCGTTTCCGAGTTTATGATTATATATATATATATATATCACATATGTATATATATATGTGTATAAATATAAACAAATATATACACACATACCGTTTAAAGGTATACAAGAATAATATGTAGTTAATTTTAAAGTGATGAATTATTTAACTGTTAATATGTTTCGACATAAACATGTTATTTAAATTGGGAATTCCGTTTTTACCAGTTATCGTATATCTTCCATAGAGACAACTTACTAAAAAAAAAACTAAACCCAAATCCAGCTTAAAGTGGATATATTCACACACACACAATCGAAAACTCTTTCTGTCTATTCCTGTCCAATTTCCAGCAACTGAGCACTGAACAACACAATAACACTCCTGAATCCACTTCAAAGTGACTCCAAGCCAGAAAACAGCAATAAAGAGGTATTCTCAACAAAAACCTCTATAACGAATGCACAAATGGGATTCCGAATGTATCTCACAGGAGATATAAGCCGATTTAATTGAAAACGGCGTCAGGACCGTTCATACTGGACGATGACGCGACGTTTCTATTTTGTCGTATTATACCACTAAAAAGTACTAAAAGGCTATATGGAAAGGAGCGAAGTTATACCAGTCCTTTGATTTTTATTTTTGAAAGCTTTATAGGTCGACTGTTCATTTGACGTCCGTTTTCAATGTTGGTCCTTCGGTACGAATGGAAAATAACGTTTCGTTTTCTTTCTCGTGTTCTGATTACATTTCCAAGTCTTTTAAAAACAAATACGAATCTTTCACAGTAATGAATCAATGAATGTAACCTCAGGATGAAAATAAAAGATTGAATTAAATCTGTCACAAGGCAGAAACGTATCACTGGCCTCACTCAGTGCTACAACTGCATCCGTAAAAGTCAACCATTTGTCGAGTTCTTGCCTAACATTTTCTGTTGTAAACACTTTTTTAAACACGTTCGCTAGAGACTCATTCCCATCACATACTAATCTACAAAACATTAAAAAAATGTCATCTCCCAAACCTGTCATAAAACTGACAGTTTAACTTTTTTACGTTACTTCGGCAAAGACAAGTCCCTATACAGCCTTTACCGCAACAGAGGTGTAACTCACAAAATTTTGAATCTTTCCCACACGGCTCCAAGTTGGCAAGTAGTAGCGAACTGTCAGAGACTTATTATCAGGGGGCCGGGGGGCGGCCATTTTGAATACAGCACGTGTGAGGAACGGTGTTGA
The DNA here is from genome assembly GCA_949775005.1 of Orthosia gothica. Classification (NCBI taxonomy): domain Eukaryota; kingdom Metazoa; phylum Arthropoda; class Insecta; order Lepidoptera; family Noctuidae; genus Orthosia; species Orthosia gothica. Next base: position 1,002,945 of record OX459069.1, read on the forward strand.
CTCCAAGTTCACAGGTCGAGAGGTTGGGGAGTGGTTTACTTTACTGCTGTTAAGATTGCATTGTGCAGCTGTCCGTGGAGTTATGTTAGCCATATTGGACGTAGGAGGTGAGACTAGCCGTTTGCTATAATTCGCATGTTTGCATAAGACAACGTATGGGATTATTGCGATTTGGGAAAGATGAGAACTAATTTTAAGTGTGCTAGTGTGGCTTCTTTTTTTTTTAAGTGGACGTTCGAGTTCTATGTTCGACTGCATGTTTGTATTTTTTCTGCAACTTTTTAATAAGGAGGAAACGTTAATTTGCTTTTAGAGACTGTCAAGCCTGTTAAACATTCCCGCAGACAGGTGCGAAGCGACAATGCGAGAACGCGTGTTCATTGAAATTGGGTCGCGGTTTTCCGGGAGGTTTTATTTAAGGTTAGCTAGTACATTTACCTACTTGAGCCGTTCAATATTATTTAAAAAAAAGCTATGATCCTAATCCATAGATAAACTACTTCCTTCGCCTAGACTTCGCTAGAACACGTCCAAAAACACGCAATAATAATTATATTTAAATGTAAACGAATCAGAATGTAGTGGCGCGGTACAAATCTGACGTGAGACGGGATCACGTCGACGTAACAATGGTAATGCACTAGCGGCGCCCGCCGGCTTTACGTGGGGCCGGGAATTTAATTATATTAGCCGAATTGCCAGAATATTTGTGTACTCGCTAATGTTGGGATAATAAGCGAGGTACCGGAAAGGGGTATGTGGAAGCCGAAATACGCAAAGTGGTCCTTTCATCATTTTAGTGTGCGGACTCAAAGGACCAAGAAGGAAATTACTTTTAAACCGTAAAACTTTGGTAAACAAGTTACTATTTGATTTAACTTACTATTTGAAAACCTACATTTCTGACAAAAAAGCTGCAATTTACCACATTTTTTTTACTATAAGAGTCAGTTTAGTGTGTCAATGTAAAATGTTTACTTAGTCTTTCCTACTTACATTTCGGTCAGTAGAATGTTATTTATATGTTTTTTTGCAGTTTTGTTAAACATAGGATCTGCTTCAATAATTTTAAAAAATAGTTTATTTTACTATTCCAATATTTATGCCCAAGACCTTAAGGTTCATAATCACACGTTTCTAACTAAAACTTATTCAAGCGCTCGAATTTAATAGACCTCAGCTTAAGACGTAGAAAGTGGGGCATATAAGTAATTCCAGATATTCCTTACAGATGCTTAGGTACAGGACAGTAAATAAATTCCAGATTATTGATAAAACAGACGCTGTTTTATTCAATAATCTCTGAAAACTGGTTATCGATAGTATTATGTTCAAAGCGCCTGAATTTTAGGATATGGCAATTTCCACACAAGAATATTTAACGCGAATATACGAAACGTCAGGTAATTATAGCCACATTTGCAAACCCTCTCTTTGAACATAGGTTTACCTCGTTTAAGAGTCACTACAAATGCTGTAGGATGCAACATTTGTAGGTAGGCCATCTATCGGTTAGCACAGCGTATCCTATTCAACCAACCAAATGAACCCATTGCAATGAACATTTACCATAAATTATTAGCTTTTAAAAGTGTGATTGAAAAGCAACATCTTCGAATCTACTAATAATAACAATTTTAATAATAATTTAAACCAGAAACAGTTTTTTTTTTTACATTTAAACATATACGTATAAGTGTTATATATTTTTTAAATCACCTCTTAAGACCCTTTATTTTGATACCCCACACGATGGGTTTGGAAGAAAAAAAATATTGGGCCCCACGATATGGCGCCAAAAATCCGCAAATTTTCTATATTCCAATTTAAATGTAGCCAGGACATGTATGACACTCACAGGGTTAAGACGAATCGATTGACGTAAGAACCATCAAAATCGGCTAACGCGTTTGGTCTCTAGAACGCCACATAGGAACAAACATACATAGACTGATAAACACATTACCCTCCTGCGGAAATCGGGTAAAAACATATAATAAGGGAACACGAAATTAGGTAACAATAAGTATCGCAACTGGCATCTTTGCTATATTGCAGAGTAACCTGTGTAAAGATGCCAGTTCCAGTCCCCAGAAGGTTTACAGATTTCGTATAATTATTTAATAAATCTACATATTTTGTGAGATACTGCTTGAAAACAATTATTTTCGGGCGAGATATGACGAACATCCATAACTTTACGTCTTCAAACCGCTAACTATAGGTAGTTAGGTGGATTGTGGTGTATACACGCCTTGATATTTAAACTAAAACACACTAGTTTAAATTAAAACAATGACATTCAGTTAATTATTCGTCAAAGTTAGTCTCAATCTCAGTATAATCTTGGAGAGACGTTAGCTAGTGCTGTGATACGATTTAAATAAACTACGCGTCGCTCCTCATTGGCGTTATTTAGTTTAGGCTCCGCGGTCACTGTGGTGTAACATTCCGTGACAAATGTTACGTGTGCGACAGGAGACTAACTTTTGAAGTTCGAATTGTTAGCGAAATAGTGGTAGGTCTGAGCTTTTAAACTAAAGGAGGACTCACAGAAATGCATGCAGGACCAAGGCCTATTAACAGTGTTTTGTTACTAAATAGTGAGAAGTAGAGTCATCATCATTGTCTTGCGCTTATGACAATTAATTTGAGGTCGGCGTAACATGTATTCTTTCTCTTCCAAAAAGAAGTACCTTTTCACTAAAAGTATAAAAACACCCCCCTAGAAAGACTTAGATAGACCTTATAGGTGATGTTTTTCAGAACAGCCAGGTGCGCAGTACTCATAACCGGCGTGTGTGTATGACTAGATGTATGAATGTGAGTGAAGCAAAAGAAGTATGTAAGGATCGTAGCAAGTGGCGTTCTGTAGTTTCTGCCTACCCCCATGGGAAAAAGGCGTGAGTTTATGAATGTATGTATAAAAAACAACCGCTATTTTGTTTAACAGATAGATATCTACGAGGGTCACTAACAACTGAAAATCATTACCACACCTTTTGATTTCCACTTAAACCCAAAATTTCACCCAAGCCACTAAACCCACGAACACAACTCACAGACCTAACCTCCGCAGTGTGCACGGACCTCAACCTGGACAACTTTAAATTATCCCCAAGTAGTTAGTAAATGAAAGCAGTAAGCCGACAGCTACAAATGGCGACGCTTTGAGATGGCAATTTCATTATTGTTTAAACGTCCCAGATTTGATAAAATGCACCTTCGCGAGATATTATTATTCTTCCTTACTTCGCAATTAGCTTTATTGCTTCTTTCTCGTTTTACGTGTTTTTGCTTAGCTTTTCCTTGTTTTGCTTGTTGTAAATGTGGACGTGTTTTGGTCAAAAATTTAATAAAACTTTACTGTTTCGGTAAGTTTTTTTGTAGGTTGATAAATTTGAAGAGATTTGAGTAATTTTCGTTACGAAAAGGTAGCATTACTCCCAAATTTTATCGGCAACTAGTACTCATCTCGCCAATTCTCAAGGAAACCATCCAAGGCGTCCTGCCATCTTTTCCTTTAATCTTTTTATTGGGCAGATAAGGCACAATACCGCGGGAAATGGAAGGAATAGGGGGAGGGCTTTGCCCAGTAGTGGGATAGTACAGGCAAACAAAAAAGTACCTGTGGACAAAAAGATTTGAGAAACTACGCAATATCTAATGGTCATCTTTACGTTAGACTCTAATTACTGCTTGTGACATAGATTAATCGGTCTTATTATAAAGATGGGTTCAAAAAGTGTCGAAAATGTCTAATGTGAAAACCAATAATGATAAAGTTACAATAACATTAAAGAAAATCTAACAATCTAACCTAACTGCCTAACCAATGAAGGCTAGTTACACACCGACCACAAAAGCGAGAAGTCACATGCAAGTCCAAGTCCAATCGCACTTCGCGACCACTCTATAAACAAGAGTAGACCTAAGGCAAACTTTTGCCGACAGTTAATGCAAGTTTAAGCGAAGCCGCGTGCGTGAAACTGCCCTAATCACAGTTTGAAGTCGCCACCGATGGAGTGGTCGGGGGGAGGTGGAGAAACTTGTGAGAATGGGCCATGCTGGTCATTCTGAGGGACTATTGTTCTATATTTGATTCAGTGCGCTGGAAGTCTACTTTTGAGTTCTTAGACGGTTTTTGCTGGTAGGTATGTCTAGAACGTGTGTTGGTTTTGAATAACCTCCCTTTTTACCCGACTGCCGATGGAGGATAATGCGTTTATCAGTGTATGTATTTATGTAAGTTCCTAAGTGGCGTTCCAGAGACCAAACATGTTGGCCGAGTTTGATCATTCGTACGTCTATCGATTCGTCTTAACCTTGCGAGTGTCACTGGCTACATTAAATGGTTTTGGGCGCCATATTGTGACCAAATTATTGTGGGGACCAAATTATTTTTCTTCTAGACCGATTGTGTGGATTATCAAAATAAAGGGTTTTAAAAGGTGATTTCAAAAATATATAAAACTTATATGTTTAAATGTAAATAATTCGAAAAAAAATATGACTAAAAAGTTATAAATAATAATCTGGTGATCAGCCAGCTAGTGAATATGTATCCTACGACTGCACAGCATGATTTTCTTCTTGTTTACGTCTTTTTAGTTCGCTTCTTAAGCAGGGTTTCTTTTTTTATAAATAAATAAATACGCATATAAAACTTGTTGTAGATGGTTATAAAAAACCTCTTTTTCTATAGATAAATACTTACATACGTAGACTCCCGCCTTTTTTCCATGGACCCATAGAAACTAGAGAACGAATGATCCCTACATACTCCTTTTTAGGGTTCCGTAGCCAAATGGCAAAAAACGGAACCCTTATAGATTCGTCATGTCTGTCTGTCTGGCTGGCTGTCTGTCTGTCTGTCTGTCTGTCCGTCCGTATGTCACAGCCACTTTTTTCCGAAACTATAAGAACTATGCTGTTGAAACTTGGTAAGTAGATGTATTCTGTGAACCGCATTAAGATTTTTACACAAAAATAGAAAAAAAAAACAATAAATATTGGGGGTTCCCATACTTGAAATTGAAAATAAAAAAACATTAAACCCATACGTGTGGGGTATCTATGGATAGGTCTTCAAAAATGATATTTAGGTTTCTAATATATTTTTTTCTAAAATGAATAGTTTGCGCGAGATACACTTCCAAAGTGGTAAAATGTGTGTCCCCCCCAGTAACTTCTAAAATAAGAGAATGATAAAACTAAAAAAAATATATGATGTACATTACCATATAAACTTCCACCGAAAATTGGTTTGAACGAGATCTAGTAAGTAGTTTTTTTTAATACGTCATAAATCGTAAACCGCAATTTACCAAGTACGGAACCCTTCGTGTGCGAGTCCGACTCGCACTTGGCCGGTTTTCTGTAAATATGTTGGAAAAACATCCAGTTACAGCAATAGACAAAGAACATAGACGCTGCTACAGTTGGATCAAAATCCGGAAAATATGGAATGTCAAAACAAAACACAGCAACAGATTACCTAGTTAGAAAATCAACCAAAATACCGTTTCCTAATTCCCTTTGTCTAACCTCACCCCCATAGGCTTGCCACACGCCTAACTTAACCCAAACTTAGCGTTATTCGATACAAAACTTGGGCAGTCAAGTTAGCAAGTTGCTCGAAGGTCAGACGGTGACCACCTGGCCTTAATGCCGGTTTAATCTCTGGTCCTTCGGCACCAGATGGATACACTAATTAAGTTCTGTACTTTGTGCCACTGACTTAATTTCTTTTTTTTTTTCTGTGCTGATGAGACTGAGTTTAAAGATGGTGGGCTATAAAAAGGAAAATTAATGTCTGGGTAAGCTATTTTTGGACTTATTTGAATATGGAGATTACTATCTAGATAGAGGCAATTCAATTGCTTTTGTTTACAGTAGAAGAATAAATTAGCCTTTAATTTGAATTAATTTATTTCTAACTAACTGTTCCTGCGGCTTCTCTCCCGTCAACTGCCTATACTAAGTTACTTACCTTCCTACCTACCCTACTCTATTTGCCTTCCTACCTACCTTCAATTTTTTTTTCCTTCTAGGGACATTCTTTCGCGGAGAATATTGACACCGCCATGCAGAAAATGACGTCAAAGGTACAACGCCATCTATCGAACAAGGAGTTCAACTGTTCGAGTTGCATTGCGTGTGTTGTGATATTTTACTTCTTGAACACTATAAATTTATCTAACTTTTGATAGAGTGAACCGATTATGATATAACAAAAACTAAGTAATATTTCAAGTTACGCACAATTTGTATGTATAACAGTTATCTACATTGGTTTCGTACATTTGCAGTGATGCGTGCACAATTAAACAGACAAAAATGCTGGAAATGGGTTCTGTTGTTGATCCTTTAACACCCTGGCTATTTTTTTTGGAAAAAAGTTCTACAGATTATTATTTATTTATTTATTCTCAATTATTTATTAATTGATGGTGGTACTAGGTACATAATACAGCGAACTTACAGATCCACCAACGTGTCTCTGCCTATCAACTTTTTACCCGACTGCCGAAGGAGGGTAATGTGTTTATCAGTCTATGTATGTATGTATGGTTGTTTGTTTCTATATGGCGTTCTAGAGACCAAACGCGTTGGCCGATTTTGATGATTCTTACGTCAATCGATCATTATAATTTGGATTTTTTTCTGGTGTTAAAAACCTTGGCCCATTCCTAGAGAACCAATTTCAGCCAAATAGCTTATAACAACAGTCGGTTTTACGAGACACGAGCTTTTAAAAAAAAAATAAGTTTTTACGTATTGCCCGGTCGCTCAAAAATGAGAAACATTCGGTACGGAACACAAGTGGTCCCAATGTCAGTGAAAGTCATGCCTTTTTGTGGAACACTCCAAAACTTGTTTGTTAAGTATTTCACTCTTTTCCATAATTTCGACAAACTCCGCTACTTTTACTTTGGGTAAGAAAGGGACGGTGGTGCATTGGCGAGTTTTATGGCGGCAATTAATGAACAGAATATGCAGCCAAACTGGTTCTTTTGAAGCTGAAGTCAGAACCTGATTGACATTGACACATTGCTGAAGCAGAACTATTTGCCTGCATATGATGGAGTTTTTTTCTTAACATAATATTATATGAAAAGGGAGAAATTCAAAAATAAATTATTTGACTGACAGAACCAGAACGCTATTATATTAGGTGTGAAACACGACTCCAAACTTACCTACGAGAAGCACATAGATCACATAGTTAATAAAGCTAACAAAGCTATGGGGTTTTTTTTTTAAAAGATCTTGCTCCCAGTTCACGGATGTCAAAATAGTTAAGATATTGTACTGTTCCTTCGTCCGTAGCTCACTTGAATATTGTTCGCAAGTTTGGAATCCCATTTATGCTTTTTATATCTCAAGATTGGAATCTGTCCAGCGAAACTTTACAAGATACCTGCAGTACAAGTGTAACACCCGCGATCATAATTACGAGTCGAGATGCAAAAGGTACCATTTACTTCCACTTAGGGAGAGAAGGAGTATATCAGATATCTCCTTACTCATTAAGTTAGCGCAATCTTTCATCGACGCCCCGCAACTTCTCTCTAAGATTAATTTACGCGACCCTACCAGATCTGCTAGAATACCCTTTCTTTTTCTTAACGTTCCCCGCTGCTGCACAAATTACAGACAGAATTCGTTCTTTATAAGATGCGCTAAATCTTACAATAAATTGGTTGACTTTTCTGAATTTAACTTATTCACTACTAAACCGCAAACAACTGGTGGAAGCCCGAGCCGTAGGCGAGGGCTTTAAAACACCCGAGAAAAATATTTTTTTTTTCTTTTTTTTTTCTTTTCTACACCTACGAGGAAAATAAATTTCTACGAAAACTGAATCCTCAAACAACACACAAATTGAAAATGGCGCCAATGGCGTCTGCAATTTTCACATGTTCTTTTTTCAAATTGTTTGACACCATCCAACACACAGCTAGTGGCCAGTGTCATTTTGCGAACTTGGAGATAAAAACTCACTGTAAAAACTTTTTGGCTTTTGATATTTAGGTTACCAGCGCATAGTCTTACCCAAAATTAAAAAAGAAAAACCACGTAAGAAATTGATTTTCATACACTTTTGTCTCCCGCTCAGATGCGTTTTCTCGCCGCATATTTGTTCGATATGCAATAACGTACTTTCTACCGTAAATTTGATAAAGTATCAAGGTACTTTCCGAGCAGGTGTAGTATAAAATGATTTTTTCAGTTCGTGAATATATTTTTCTTTAAATACAGTGACGATTTGATTTATAGGTTTTTTATCCAATATTATTACTGAATGCCAAAGGACACTTTTGATCCTGGATAAATACATGGTTCCTGTGGGAAGGGCGAGCGAAGCCGCGGGTTAAAGCTTATTATATGACTGGCAAATTAGCTATAGCCCCTTACGTTGAATAGCAGTCTTGCCACATTTATCTTTAAACCACCAAAAAAACAGGAAGTGAAAGTAACATCATACTGTTAACCACAAAAAAAACGAAGCAACAACTATTTCTTTACCACAAATGTCATTGAAACAAAGCTCCAGATAACCTTACAATTCCAAACAGAAATGTTCAAATCCTGTAGAAGGCCGAGCGCACCCGAACTTCCCCGTCGAAACCCGAGCGCAAAAAGCCGTGAACCGTCAAAGAAGCCACTTGTAACTTGGCTCGCTGTGGCAAAAACTGACGAACAAAAACTTTGTCTAACTGCCGTGAGTCGGGAGCCCGTGACTACTGTCCTCCCAGCTAATAGAACGGGTTGAATTATAAGGGTCCAGCCAAGTGTGTGGTCGCTCCTTAGTTGGTACGACGAACAACTGCAAATACGTTTAAAATTAGAGGACTACATGTAATTAAGGAGTTAGTTGAGAAAATAAATATTAGGAGTCTGAAGGGGTTAATTTAAACGTTGGCCTGACCACATTACATGCGCAGAAGCAAGCAAATAAGGTTTTTATGACATTAAAAAGGTCAAAAGGGCAGAAGCTTTTGACACATTAAAGTTAACTGCTAAAGGAAACATTGAACGCTCAATAACGTGATAAATAAGCCATTTCGAGTGATAATGGTCATTTCAGTACGCCATGCTCAAAAATGTCACCTAATGAAGACCTTAACTCCAGCACTAATGTTGAGTAGCCCCGGGAACACGGGTACTAATTCCGGAACACCGCAGGGTGGTGCGGCGGGGCCCCCGCTGTTCGATTTGTCAAGTGTATCTACGGTTTTGTGAGGTACTTGGTGCTTTCGTCCGATATAGGAGAGCATAGGATTAAACCACAGTAAACTTTGCAAGTTTGTAGTTTAATCTTTACTTACTACTTCTACTTTTTGTTTACTTTTGTGGAGTAAGCTTTGAGGTTTTAAGATATTATTCTTTTAAGTCAGAGTTTCTGGACATTAACTTTATGACATTAAATGCTTTATTTCTGGAGAAGAAATCTTCGTCTCATAATCATCATATCAGCCGACAGACGTTCACTGCTGAAGATTGGCCTCCCTCAAGTGTCGCCACATTGACTGGTCCCGAGATCTGGCCTTAAAGTCATTCTTCAGTAAAGCAAAATTGTATGAACTAAAATAATATAAGTCTATTCATGCCATCTATCAATTAATTAAGTACCTAATTAGCAAAGTATCTATTAATTAGGAAGGAAGGAGGAATTATCCAAAATTTAGGAAGGTATACTAAATCTACAACAACTTTAAAACAAAATTTTCGGTCACGTAAATCTCTTTAAATAAGTAGCTAGTGCTTCAATTAATGCAGCGCACTCGAGCTAATCCCGGGACACGGCGGCTAATTCCGGCGACCGCAGCCCGGGGTCTGGGACAGCCGGGGATTCGGGACTGGCTAGTTGCTAGCGGCTCAGCACTCGGTTAGCTAGCGGGGCCGCGGTTTGAGGGTTGTTACTGTACTTATACTCTGGCGGAGATTGGGAATTGTGAGTGATCGTATTATACTCAAGAGTCCAGTGACACTTGTTGAGAAATTTTGAAAGAAATTACAATGGTTCGGAGAAGTAATTTGATGGAATTATTCTTGTTATATATCATCATCAGGAGCTCGTGGCTATATAATAACAGTAACAGCCGCACTGGTTTGGTCGATCAACAAGGTTAAGCAATGCTTGACGAGGTCGGTCCGTGGATGGGTTACCATTTCAACATACCGAGTTTCCTCCGTGCCTCGGAAAGAACGTTAAGCCGTTGATCCCGGCTGTCATTTGAAGATTTTTGACAGTCGTTACGGGTAGTCAGAAGCTTGAGATCTGGCACCAGTCTTGCCAAGGAGTACCATGTTACCCAGTTACTGGGTTGTGGAGGTCAGATAGGCAGTCGCTCCATGTAAAACACTGGTACTCAGCTGAATTCGGTGAGAATGTAAGCCGACCCCACTATAGTTGGGAAAAAAAATCATCATCATCATCATCATTTCAGCCGAAAGACGTCCACTGCTGGACATAGGCCTCCCCCAGGCGTCGCCACATTGATCGATCTCGTGCGTCTCGCATCCAGCGCCTTCCCGCAACCAAAAAAAGGGAAAAAAATGGGCTAGGCATATTGATTCTTGATATATCATCATGTTTAATTTCAACTTAGAGAAACGATGGATTGCGATGACAACTTTATATACTAGGATAAGGTACTAGGAATTCCTTTTTTACTCCCTGCCGGTGAATACTCCTTTAGAACCTCCATTTAAAGCTAAATCCACCATTCATTGAACATTAAAATCCTTTAATCTCTCGCATAATTAAACCGAGATATTCCTCATAAAAAGCGCTTTAACAGAAAATACATGAAAGCGATGCAGCGCTTTAAATTAAAAAGTTTTTTATAAAGGAGATGCAATTGAGACGCGGTTGGGATGATCTGAATGGTTTATTGCGCACAAACGGACCGTACAACCGTTCTTTTTTATATGTATTTTTCCCAGTAATTAAATTAAGTGTTTTGTTAAAACGTTCTGTGAGCAAAATAAATGGACGTTACGTGGAAATGTTGATGGAGTGTTAAGATTTAATCACTTTTATAGCTTCAGGGTTTTGTATGACATCGTGATGGATCGCACCGGACCGAGAGTGGATTCAATAGATCCAGTAATTAGAGAAAAAACCGTTTTCAATTTTACTCTTTTCTGAAACAGATGGGAAATCAGTCACGTGGCAAACTGAAGCCCAGTTCCCGAAAGAATATTTCTGCAAAATTAATGTGACATATTGTCAAACGCGCGATATAATATGCTGTGATTGTTTGAACCAATTTTCAACAGCTTGGTTTATTTGTGACGCATCGATAACTTCTTTCCTCCTTCCTGTCGCCTTTCTCCCTTCAGGATAGGCTTTCCTTTCCACAGGGAAACCGGTCACTTAAGGTTGCCCTAGTCGACGGCACGAACTATTTTGTGCGCGGGGTTAAAATGCATGCTATCTCATCGGAAAACACGTGCGAAAGAGATAGATGCTGTGATGAGCAGTAAGAAGCTAGTTCGCGTACGAATTAGCACTTTTGCAAGTTTGTAGCGAAACGGATGATGATTTTGAACAAAAAAAAAATATAAACAGACCTCTGGGCGTCTAGATATCATGAAAAAAATACTAAATGTATATTTTCAAAATAAAATTATTTGCATTGTTGAACTACTAATCTATCCCTGTATGGAGGCCGTTTTGCAATTTTCCTTCTTTTTATGGATTGTTTTACGCCCAAACATGCGTTAAAATTAGTGTTGAAATATGGAACTTTCGACGCTCATAGGACTAGATAATGATGAGACAAATTTATATAATTTTTTATTTTGAACGAATATCGTCAAACAGTGGAGTAATCGCCAGACTACGTTTGTATGGAAGAATGTTCGACTAGTGAAACCTTAAAAGCCAAGATGGCCCATCAAAGCTAACTCGCTACGAATTATCCCCATTAATTATTCAATATATTCAACTAAAACCCAACAAACTAGTACCTAAATGTGGGCAATAAACGCAGAACTGTTTTCCACTCTGAACCAACTAACTGTTTACACGTCTATAGTGTGTATCGACGTTAACTTCGTTTACATTCTGATAAGCTCCATTGGGCTTAGTACTATGTGCACTATGTACCTTTCTACTCAGCCAAAACCTACTTTAAATATTCCACATCAAAGTTGTGTTTTGATTAACAAGTGCCGTAAAGGTATTTGGAAAACAATAGGTGATAAACGGCGACGCAAATATTGTTAAGAGCTGAAAATTTTCAGGAAATGAACCGAAGTTTTCATTTTCTACTCATTTGTTTGAGGTTATGTTGAAGAAGTGATTAATTGTACGTTGAACTCTGTAACATGGCTTGTAGAATTGTAAATACGAACGATACTTATTCTTCATTATATTATTACAAAACAAAGTCCCAGGCCGCGTCTGTTTGCGGTAAACTCAAAAACTACTGAACGGATTTGCATGCGATTTTCACCAATAGAAACATTTTTTGTAAAAAATTTTTTCCACAATGACACATGACAATGTTCTGAATTTGATCGAAAATATTTGGACGAAGTTCGATTATAACGTTTAACCTCCCCTACAAGAAATACTACGGCTTCTTCGGAACCAAAATTTCTCAAATATGAATCGGATGCAGTGCGTAACCGCTATAAGAAGTAATCTCTACAGCACCATAGAGACTACTTTTTATTTCAGAAAATACTCGATTCCTTTAGGATATACCGCGGGAGCAAAGCCACGGAACAAAATTAAAAAGTATTTAATAATTTGGCAACTATGTAAGTAACAGTGCCATATCCCAACTCGAAACCTGGAAAGGCCAATTTTAAGTAAGATAAGAAAACGATCTACAGTGACACAAAACCACAATATAAAAAAAACTAGATAGATTTATTTTTACCATTACTTTAACTAACTTATGACTCAACATCATGATCTGGGCCAGCAGTCCACTGGTATAAGCGTGTCCAATCACACGCCATTTATTTATATTTTCAGCAACTCCCATCCAGCTGCTACCAGCTACCCTGCGAAGATCGTCGGTCCACTTAACCTGAGAGCGTCTCCACTCAAGAACGTCTACTTAAACAGTCATAGGTTTTACCAATATGACCGGCTAACTTATGATTATTCCCACAACATTCATCATCTTCCTACCCTTATCCCATGTTACTTGGGGTCGGCGCAACACGTTTTCCTCTTATCATATCGCTCTGTCCCCAGTTACGCTATTACTGACTCCCTTTTCCTTCATATCACTCCTCACACAGTCCATCCATATTTTCTTTGGCCTTCCTCTTCCTCTTCATCCATCCTAGGACCTACTACTATACACTTATACTAGTCATAACTCTTTTAGTAACATGCGTTTCATCCCTCCTCATCAAATGACCATACTAGGTCATTAATCATAATAACAAACGGTTTCCCTTCAACTTTTCTGCCACTTTCAAACTGTCTCTAATATACTCATTTTTCACTTTATCCAATCTCGTCACGCCGAACATCCATCTCAACATTCTCATCTCTGCTACACGCAATCTCCTTTTATCCATCTTTTTCACAGCCCAACATTCTAATCCATACAGTATGACAGGTCTTATCACGGACTTGTAGATTTTACCCTTTAACTTGAGCATCCGTGGGTCGCAAACTGTTCCAGTGACCTGTCGCCATTTCATCCATCCTGAGTTGATCCGGTGCGTTACACCTCGGTCAAACATAAAAACGATTATTATAAACTATATAAAATTTGTAAAGTATTACCGGTCAGCATAAAACATAAGTACTTACTCGCAACTAATAACCATAGTAATCATGAGCATAATCCATTATTAATAAATGTATGTAACAAATATAACACCCGAATGATGTCGTCTGGTAAATATTTAGTACCAAGAGTAAATAATGTTTATGGAGACCGAACATTAGAAAAGCGTTTCCCTTACATACTCAACAGCTTACCAGATGAAATCAGAGACGAAGAGAAGAAAAATAAATTTAAGATAAAACTAAAAAAATACCTACTTAGTACACTGCCTTAACTTTATATTGTTTTACATAACTACTGTACCGAAACTACTGTTTTACATACCTAAGCTATATACTCTTAATATCTATACTTATGTTTAATCTACGATATTCATACTTGCGTACTTATTATATAATTAAGTAAATAAGTAAAGATCCAACAGACAAACTATGTCTATAGTTTTGTTGGACGTTATGTACTTTATATAACTTACAATGTACCGTTTTTATCAATCAATAAATAAATAAATAAAATACCTTGCCATCCCCTTGGACAAGTGACCCTAGGTACCGGAAGTCGAAGCAGATTGGTATGGGCGTTCCAGCGAGAGCTATGGGCACGGAACTGGAGAGACCGCCAAAATCGCAAAACAGGTATTCAGTTTTGATTCTGCTCAATTTCAGGCCAACACTCTCCAGTCAGTTATTCCCACAACATTCATGCTAGAACAATACGCATAGTAAATTCGTTGTCAACCAATTACAGCAACCGTAGGTTCGTACATGAGTGGCTGGCCACAGTGGCCAGAATTGGTCGCCATTGTGTTACAAATCATATCACCCGGCCTTTTCAGCGTTAATAACTAATTTACTGACGTGCATGTCTATCGGACTGTCACGCATTGTTGTGTAGTATATATTTAATATTACAAGGGGACACAGACATTTCATTTCGAAGGACAAAGGTCAATGGACAATTTAATAACAAGACGACTACAAAAATAATTGATTCAAATGTTTTATAAACTAATATTGTAAAGAGGGAATATAGTTTGTGTGTCTGTTTGTGGGTGGTAATCTCTAGAAATACTGATACGATTACGATTTTTTTGGTGATAGAAAGTGTAGTGAACGCTGAGATCATTAGCTACTTTTATCCAGATTAATACACGGTTTCTGTGGTAGGTCTCCAATAAATATTGTAATAAAAAAACTTAATTAAAAAAATCAAAAATCCCAATTGCTTAAGAAGCGAAATGAAAAGATGTAAACAAGAAGAAAATCATGCTGTGCTGTCGGAGGATACGTATTCGCGAGCTGGCTGACCAAAACCAGACGTATCCTCCGACTGCACAGCATGATTTCTTCTTGTTTACGTCTTTTCAGTTCGCTTTCTTAAGCAGTCGGGTTTTTTGTTTTTTTTATTATAACTTTTTAGTTAACATTTATTTTTTTTGTATTTGACACATTTAAATAGATATGTTAAAAAAATCACCTAATAAAACCCTTTATTTTGATACACCAAACGATTGATTTTGGAAGAAAAAAATTGGGCCCCCACAATATGGCGCCCAAAAACCACCATTTTTCTATCTTCCAATTTCAATGTAGCCAGTGACACTCACGAGGATAAGACAAATCGATTGACGTAAGAATCATCAAAATCAGCCAATGCGTTTGGTCTCTAGAACGCCACATAAAAAAAAAGATACATATATTACATACATAGACTGATAAACACATTACCCTCCTTCGCAGTCGGGTATTTAAAGGATTTACCTTCATCAGTTTTTTCAATACCAAATTGACTTCTATTTACCATGTCCCCCAAACGCAAATGGAAATTATCCAAAAACAACATAGGTACAAGCCCTGTTCGACCCCAAAGTGATTAGAGGCGTTAAACCGAAGTGGTGTTAATTGGACCCATGTAATCAAACGCCCCATACAAACAGCCCCGTGGCCCAGGAGCCAACATCGCATAGATAGGCAAACACCCCATAGTATAGGAGAGGGTTGACAAGCAAGCCGGTATTAATTGCCGGTTCGATGATCGGCTTTAGCATTTGCTAGCTAAGGTAGGTAGGATTAACGTAAGGCAGCTGCTTGATATTAAAATTCATAAAGTATTAAAAGGCCCGGGGTTTTAAAATTGGTTCTTTGAGTCGGAAGAAGGAAAATGAAAAGTCTGGTTTGTAATACCAATTTTGATTTTACAAACACACGTAATCTCACCCCTTTTTCTCATGGGGGTAGGCAAATATGTAGATAATACAGACCGCCACGTTCTACGACCCCTTTTGATTCGTTTACGTTCATACATGTGTGTGTGTGTGTGTGTGAGCACACTCACACGCACGATTGATTGATTTGAGGTAGATACTACAGACCGCCACATTCTACGACTTATTTTAGGTAGATACTACAGACCGCCACGTTCTACAACTTATTTTGATTCGTTTACGTTCATACATTTGTGTGTGTGTGTGTGTGTGATCACACTCACACGCACGATTGATTTATTTTAGGTAGATAGTACAGACCGCCACATTCTACGACTTATTTTAGGTAGATACTACAGACCGCCAAATTCTACGACTTATTTTAGGTAGATACTACAGACCGCCACGTTCTGCAACTTATTTTGATTCGTTTACGTTCATATATTTGTGTGTGTGTGTGTGATCACACTCACACGCACGATTGATTTATTTTAGGTAGATAGTACAGACCGCCACATTCTACGACTTATTTTAGGTAGATACTACAGACCGCCACATTCTACGACTTATTTTAGGTAGATACTACAGACCGCCACATTCTACGACTTATTTTAGGTAGATACTACAGACCGCCACATTCTACGACTTATTTTAGGTAGATACTACAGACCGCCACATTCTACGACTTATTTTAGGCAGAGACTACAGACCGCCACATTCTACGACTTATTTTAGGTAGATACTACAGACCGCCACATTCTACGACTTATTTTAGGTAGATACTACAGACCGCCACATTCTACGACTTATTTTGATTCGTTTACGTTCATACATCTGTGCTTACACGCATGATTGATTGATTTTATCGAATCAATAAAACTTTATCTATCTAACATGTGTGTCCAGCAGTGAACAACTTTCGTCTGTAAATGATTATGATAATGATACTCTATCTAGCCTTTAATATCCCACAGCTGGGCAAAAGCGTTTCTTTTGGTTTTGTAGGTCAGTCATAAGTACATTTCAGTTAGAAATACGGTATTAACCTGGTCCATTTATACACTAACTAAATAACCTGCACAGAGCTAACTCGGGAGCTACAAAAGGTAAAACCCCTGCACACTCTGGCTCAAACACTCGGCTCTAATTGACTCGATAATCCCGTCATTGAGCTGCTCAAACGAAGCGTTTTGTTCATATTTCCGTTTAGAATTCGATTTAAAAACGTAAGGAGTATCAGTTTTGATCTGCTTTTTAGATTGGATATTTCAATATAAAAGTAATAGATAAATGTAATGATTTAACTCTGGTGTAACTCGAAATGGAATTCAGATTCATAGAAAGAATTACTCATCTATTCAAACATTTTGTATCTAGCATATTTCCAGTGAAAAAATCTATAGTTACACGTAGGTGTCTATCTAATTCAGATTCTTGTTACACAAAAACTTCAATCCATTAAATAGTTATTTATGTTCATATTCTTACTATTAAACAGAATAGCTACCGACAATTTTAACGAACCTAAAGAAATAAAACAAAATCCTTTGACGTCATAACTCATCACAAACTACGCGAAATCACACCATTACTTAATTAAAACATACTTCGCGGGCCATTTTTAGGGTTCCTCAAAAGGAAACGCGAAACCCCTATAGGTTCACTTCGCTGTCTGTCTGTCCGTGTGTTCTTTTTCTTTGGAACGCATGAAGGTATCTTAAGTAACTCATGTTTGCAATTCTTGGAGCTGTGACAAAGTCCAACTCCTAAATCAACGCAATCAAAACATACGGTCGTTTAAGTCGCATATTTGACTAATCGCGAGCGAATCAAAATCTATAGAGTACTTCCCGTTGCCCTAGACTCATGAAATTTGGCAATTTCTTATAACACAAAGGAAAACATCCGAAATCTGTAAATATCTACAATAAAAAAAAAACTAGTAATCTTACTACGACCTATGTCGATGTATGAGGACAACATTTTTCCAACGGCAAAGTTATTTTTGTCCCCCAAAGCATTGTTTATGAACTTCAGTTAACCTACCTAATTATTGTGGCGAATGCAACTGTTTGTACGGAACTCCCGGTGCGGGAGTCCGACTCACACTTGACCAGTTTTTTTTTTTACAAAATTCCGTAATTTACGAGGCAAGCTAGTTAGTGATGCAAAAACTTGAAACTAGAAGGTATAACGCGGTAGATCTTGATTGTGGAGCAAATGGACATAATTGCCCCTGGATAGGCGGCCGAGCAATTTGAAGAATTAACATGGAACCGGTCAGGGAGGCTTGCCACGTAAATTACTGAGTTTGAGATGTGAGAGTTTTATAGAGACGAATTTTTGGGGGGCTGGCAATAATGATTGGAATTCGATGGACTTTTAAATGGCTGTTTTTTTTCCTGAATTTTTTTAAAGCAACAACAAGTCTAAGGTTCTATCAACTGAGTTTTTGCTTCTTATTTGAACTGACGTAGGTAAGTACTATCATAATCCATTTTTAACATCAGTAGTATAGGTACCTACTCAGATCAATAAATCTGCCTAGCCTTTTTCCAACTACATTGGGGTCGGCTTCCAGTCTTACCGGATTCCGCCGAGTAACAGAGTTTTACATGGAGCGACTGCCTATCTGACCTCCAAAACCCAGTAACTGGGTAACACGATACCTCTTGGCTAGACTGGTGTCAGATCTCAAGCTTCTTTTCAAGAACTTAATGTACACAGTTATGAAATAAATATATCTTTATCTTCTGACTATCCGTAACGACTGCCAAAGATCTTCAAATGACAGCCGGGACCTACGGCTTAACGTGCTTTCCGAGGCACGGAGGAAACTCGCTATGTTGAAATGGTCACCCATCCACGGGCCGACCTCGTCAAGCGTTGCTTAATCTTGATGATTGACCCGTGCGCATGTTATTATTTAGCCACGAGCTCTCTAGGTACCTACTCAAATGATCCATACAGATCCAAAAATATATCATGGTTAGGCATCAGACTAAAAGTATACAAATTCAAAACAGATAAATCCGCATTTTTTTTTAAAAAGCGTGTAAGCACCGGAATACACATGTTTTCAATTCTGCATTAAACTGATACAAGCAAACAAAACATTGATTCCTCCATTATTTTTAGGGGAATTTTTAACTGCACCTCTATTTAGAAATTTAAGCAAACAAAATATCTCCACTAATAACCTACTGCAAAACAATATTACTCACCGTAAAACAAAAATACTGATTTGCACACAAATTATTCAATTAAATATAAAATAAATGTGAATTAGTCCAAGAGCGAGCGAAGCGAGCTCGGGAGCTTAGGGCACCCCGGTTAGGTTCGAAGGAGATGACGGGAGCTGAAGTGAGCGAGCAAAGCGAGCGAACTCAGCTCCCGTCATCTCCTTCATGTTAGGTTACTTTAGACCCTGCAGACAGAAATAGGAGCCCTGCGCAGCGGGGCTCCGTCGATTTTGTTTCGTTGCCCCCCCTCCCTTAAAACTTAAATATTTTGTTGCACTCGAAGAATTATTAGATTTACTTTTAGTTAACATATATAGTTATTCAGTAAAACAGTTAAGCTTTAAAGATCTAGCAGTATAGTATAATTCATTTATTTGATGAGCAAATTTAGTGTGCAATTCAGTATTTTTGGTAGTAATTTCGAATATTTTGATTGAAAAAGGGGAATTACAGTTAAAGTATTAAATACCACCCTTATTTTTATCCCTAACCTCTGAACGCCAGCAATGCTCAAACCGGATATAAAAACGAGTAGCAACTGTCACTCACGCCAGCTTTATAGCGGGTGTCAGCAGTGACATGCGGCGGGGCTATGAAACGTCGCGTTGCTTCGATGTTACTGTTGTGAGCTTTGACGCTGACAGTTATTTTTATTTATTGTTTGAAGCAGAGTTTGAAGGGATGCAGTGACAATATTGAACTGTTTTGATATGATGAAAAAAGACAAAAAATTAGAAAGAGGGCAGGTGACTTTCTGGCTGCCAAAAAAGCAGTAATTATAGTCCAGCGAAAAACAGTGAGGATGTAGGAAAAGGTAAGGTAACCCTGAATAATTTTAAGAAAATTTAAACATCTTTAACCAAATCTTTACCACACCTCGACTCCTATTTGGTCTGCTGCATGAGTTTCGAAGACCTTTATGACCAAGTAGATATAAATGTAGATGCCTGACTAAATCTACTGGCATTTAACGTATCTCACAAAAGTTATACAGTCACAAGTTAGGTGTTAGTTTTTAAAAAACCTTGCTATTGAGATCCCTATAAACTTACAACGTGATGTTGAATGCCCATGTTACACCCACACCTATCAAGGTTGGAGACTCTACACTCGAAGTTGTGGACGACTATGTCTAGCTAGGACAAACTATCAAATTGGGTGGGGCCAACTTCGAGAAAGGTCAACTGTCGAATCCGACTCGGCTGGGCAGCGTTCGGACGCACAGGACCGGTCAATGTGGCAACGCTTGGGAGAGGCCTATGTCCAGCAGTGGACGTCATTCGACAGATATGATGATGAAGATGTTGATGAAACTAACAACTTAGATAAACTATCGGTTATTAAATAATTTGGATGCACGAAGTCCTGAGTCCTCACTCAGAAATCGCACAGTAAAGCTGGTAACAAACACAGCACTTTAAGTTAGCAAGCTTTTAACCTAACCACTCTAACGTATACTAATGAACCCATTCGCACGTTCCGATCAGTCCCAGCGCTGATTAGCTGAGGTCTGTGATGCGTCACAGAGAGCTCATTGACTCTTTGAATGAGGAATAAGGATCTTAAACGTATTGGCTTGATGTGTCCAGTATAATTTTTGAATTTAATCCTTGGTGACAAAAACCATGCTGAAAAGTGTTTAGAGGCAAATATTTACAAAATGGTTCAATAAGAACTTAGTGGGAAATCTTCATCGCCATCCTCCTCCTTGCTTACACTTAGAAGGTTTGGAAACTGTCGCAGTTTTGTCTGAATGTATCAGTAAAAATTGTTTTATTGCAGAATTTCTGTTTTTGCCTGAGTACTAAAAAAAACTGAACATAAAACGCTTTCCAGGAAAATGATTTGCACACAGCTAGCGGTTTCAATTTCCTGGAGTTTATCAATAAAATGTTATAAAAACCCTAACAAAAAGATAGCCCGGAGAATTGCCAAACTCAAGTGGCAGTGGGCAGGGCACATTGCTAGCAGAACTGATGGCCGATAAGGCAAAAAGTTTCTGGAGTGGCGACCGCGAACCGGAAGACGTTGCGTTGGAAGGCCTCCCACCAGGTGGTCCGATGACCTGGTGAAGGTTGCTGGGATCCGCTGGTTGCGGTACGCACGGGACCGGTCAATGTGGCGACGCTTGGGAGAGGCCTTTGTACAACACGACACACAACAGTGGACGTCTTTCGGCTGATATGGTGATGAACTAAAAAATAACCAAACCAAAGGTGGTTGACAACAAACTCAACAGTCTTTCATATATATTTTTCCTCTGATATGCCAATAAAAATACTTTTAGCTAAGTAATTGAAACACATCAGTACTTCAGTTGAAATCCACTAGAACATTCACAAATAAAATCTGCGATACTTCAAAATAAACTACATTCACAATAGCATTTGCAATTGAAAATAGACTTAAGTGTGCACACAATAAGAATGCTAATGTGTTGACAAGGATCCTGAAATAGTACACGGGCTGCTTGCCAGCTTAGAATGCAATTCCTAGGGAGAAAAGTTTTATTTTAAAATTCTCTTTTAAAGGGAAAATGAACTAAATATTTATTTGTGTGTTATAAAAGTGCCTTTGATTAGGTTATGATAGTTAACTATGTGAGTCGTTATGTCGTTTTACCCCACTGCATGTCTTCTTACCCCGGTATCTCGAAAACATTGTCCTTTGCGTCAAACTATATTCAATATGTACCTGTAACAAAAAAAGAGGAATAAGTACACCATTCATAATAAAAAGAACAAAGTAGGAACCAAGAGAGACGCCAATAAAAAAATGCGATAAAATTAAACCCTCTATTCAGATAGAAACAGTAAAATGATGCACTCTGTTCTACCCTGCTGTCAACAAGTTAAAATACCTAAGGTAAGTTAGTACAAGTGCATAAAGTTTTATAATAAAAACCGTTTCACACTAAATAAACCGACTTCAAAAGCAAAACAAAACTGTCTGTCTTTATCAGTCTAAGTATGTAAGTATGTATGTATGTTTGTTCCTATATGGCGTTCTAGAGACCAAACGCGTTGGCCGATTTTGATAATTCTTACGTCCATCGATTCGTATTAACCCCTCCACCTCTTTTTTTAAGTCGGTAATATAATAAATAAACATGATGAAAATTTAAAAAATTCAAAGCAGCAGCAAGGAGCTGAGAAATGTTTTTTTTGTTCGCTAAATGGATTGGATACCCATCATATCTACCCTTTTTAAATGTAACCAAATAACGTCAAAACCTAAATTGAAGCACAACACAAGCACTCTGCAAACCCTTTAAAAAACAAACCTCCAATACAAAATGTATCAAAATTAATTTCCCTACCCTTTTCACAAAAATTCCGCTTCAAAAAATTCTCCCTCTGTATTCTAAATCGATACAATTAAAACCCTTTATAATCCGTGTTTCGCCGATACAGGTAAATCGGCAATCCGATTAGAGAAGCACAGGGTGTCAATAGACGGCGATTAGCGCCGGATGACCGCGCGGACGAAACGGATGAGTGCCGGTCGTAAGCGCGGGGTTGAACATGTTATTAGGGATGTTTTTTTTATTGTATTCATGTTTCTTGGATTGTATTTTGGTCGCAAATGTTGAGTTTCAGGTTTTTAACTTTGTTGATGATTAATGTTTACCAACTTACCTAATAAGGTGTGCTAAACAGGGTCAAATTTAGTTGGAAGCCAACTATCTATTTAAGACGGTACCCTGACCAAAAAATCGCCGTGAGATATGAGCATTCCTATTGGTCTAGCGGCATTGGTGGCGCATGAATTACAGTAGTGAATACGCCCAGCTTTTAGAATAAAATCTTTATATAATCGAATTTTGGTCTTTTGAAAAAAATAATTCTACAAAAATGTTCGTTATTAAATTGTCTATCCATTAGTGTTAGTACAAAAAATAATTAATGAACACTTTACGAGGAGATGCATAATATCAATAATTATTTCTCATTTTTATGTTTTTTTGGAAGGAAATTATTGAAATATATACGACATTTAAAAAAAAAAACTAAATCTACCATTTTAGAATCTATATTATGTAGCAATTTAATGTATTTTTATTAATTGATATTTATTTTTAAATAACGAGTAGATAGCTCCTAAAAACAGCACAAAAAACCGGCTTGCGCGGCATTTTGCTCGGGGTACCGCCTTAAGTCATGACTGAGCGATTCGCTGCTGTGCTGCGTGTCGAGGGTTCGATTCCCGCACGGAACAAATATTTGTTTGCCCTATAATGCTCGGGGTCTGGGTGTTGTGCATGTGAGGTTTAATGTTTGTAAACGCGTCCACGATAGTACAGGGGAAAATCCTAGTATAAGGCAACTTACAAATGAAAATTCTCAATACAAAAATACAGCTTCACGCCCAGTAACTTCACTTGAAATAAAGAGTTTAGTTTTTATCGTTATTAGATACCAATACCCATCACGTCTGCGGTTTAGCTGGTCAATGTAGTTATGTCAAGCCTTTGTGTCTACCTTTAAGTGACGCTGACGTAGCTAAAACGTTTAGTGTGGCTGTAATTTTACCTGATAGAAATAGATCATCTTGCCTAGCTTTTTTCCTAATTATTGTTGGGGTCGGCTTCCAGTCTTACCGGATTCAGCTGAGTACCAGTGTTTTACATGGAGCGACTGCCTATCTGACCTGCACACCCAGTAACTGGATAACACGATACCTCTTGGTAATACTGGTGTCAGATCTCAAGCTTCTGACTACCCGTAACGACTGTCAAAGATCTTCTAATGATAGCCGGGACCAACGGCTTAACGTGCTTTCCGAGGCACGGAGGAAACACCGTATGTTGAAATGGTCACCCATCCACGGATCGATCTCGTCAAGTGTTGCTTAACCTAGAAGATCGACCCGTGCGGCTGTAATTATTTAGCCACGAGCTCCTCCAATGGTACAAAATAGATAATCTTGCTAATATTATAAATGGTGCCAAAATGGCTAAACGGATCTGGATGAAATTTGGCACAGAGATAGATAAGCCGAGTCTGGAATAGCATAAAGGCTTTTCATCCCGGTATAGTTAAGGGATTAGTTTGCAAAATCTACTACCACTACTCTTGTTCTTGTAATGTATTGTTTGTATGGGAGCTCGTGGCTAAATAATAACAGCCTCACTGGTCGATCGTCAAGGTTAAGCAACGCTTGCCCAGGTCAGTCCGTGGATGGGTGACCATTTCAACATACCAAGTTTCCTCCGTGCCTCGGAAAGCACGTTAAGCCGTTGGTCCCGGCTGTCATTTGAAGATCTTTGACAGTCGTTACGGGTAGTCAGAAGCTTGAGATCTGACACCAGTGTTACTAACAGGTATCGTGTTACCCAGTTACTGGGTGTGCAGGTCAGATAGGCAGTCGCTCCATGTAATACACTGGTGCTTAGCTGAATCCGGTAAGACTGGAAGCCGACCTCAATATAGTTGAGAAAAGGCTAGGCAGATTGATTGTTCCCTTAGGATAATAAAAATCTTTAAGCCGCTGGCAGAAGCTAGTAGATTATATAAACTTTAATACTAAGTAAAACCATACATTCTGGTTAATTACAGCAATCTCTGAATTTCAGAGTTATTCAAAGGCATTTACAGACTAACACAAAACCATTTCAATTATTATTTTAAGCTCATAAAAGCATATTAATATTACGCATTAATTAATGTTACATTTCAGTATTTAGTCAAACAAAGTAAAATCATGTTAAGTTCAAAATGAAGCCTAAATTATTTGAACAGAAATAATTATTTGGAACCATTCTCTTTAATGAAGGTTTAAGCTTAAATTTTAGCTTAGTTTAAGCAAATAATAATTTAAAGTAACATACATATGCCTTTTCTAGTTAGTGATCATAACTTCAACTTATATTATAATGCCCTTACTCCGCTTTAGTGCCGTCAAACGTTTACTTTCTAAAGCATACTTCAAGGTTTGAAAACAGAAATGATTGATTCAGGTACATTATTTGTGACACCTGGTTACGGGTAGTCAGAAGCTTGAGATCTGACACCAGTCTTGCCAAGGGATATGGTGTTACCCAGTTACTGGGTTGCGGAGGTCAGATAGGCAGTCGCTGCATGTAAAATACTGGTACTTAACTGAATCCGGTAAGACTGGAAGCCGACCCCAACAACAATTGGAAAAGGCTAGGCAGATGATGATTTGTGACCTTTGTGACACATGGTTTTTCCGTATGACTAATCTTAAAAAATAATTAACAAAAAGGTATATTTTCGCTTCTTTTACATACACCCCCAAAACGAAATGGATGTTTAAAAATATTTTTACACAGAAAAATTGATGGTAAGAATTTCTTTTTAACCTACATAGGATATGCAACAATATTTTTTTTTTTCTGTATAAATATACTGCGTGACAGCAGTTTATTCATTGCTTAGTAGAGTTTCTATTTCCACAACAATTTATATTAGAACTAGGCTCTCATACACACAAGTGAAATTGAATCAAAGTTCAATTTCATGGTTCGCTTGGTAACGTCAAATTCTCTCGTCCAATCAACAAGCCGTCATCAATGCGTAGAGAACATAAAACAGATTATAGTTAACACGATTTTCTGTCTGCATGCATACTTATTTACACATTAAATTCTACAATACATTTATACGGCACGATACGACATATAATATCTAGACAGAGAAACCTAACATAATCTTAACACAACGCTAGCTGATATTCCCCTATTGCAAAGGTAATTTACAGAGTCAATTCCCAGCATTTTCAACAAAAAACAATCAAAGAATCAAGAAGCAAGTTCCATAGTGCGAGACAAGGTTTATTTTTAACCCCCGCCGGAAATAGAGGGGTGTTATAAGTTTCACGTGTGTTGCTGTGTATCTGTGTGTCTGTCTGTGGCATCATAGCGCCTAAACGGATGAACCGATTTTGATTTAGTTTTTTTTGTCGAGAGTGTTCTTAGCTATGTTTGAATAAAATCGGTTCAGCCGTTCAAAAATTATAGGCATTTTACTGTTTGAATCGGGGTGTTTTCGCAAGATAAATGTGTCGGGGGTTTTGAAATTTTACTTGTTAATAATAGTTATAAATCTCGTGCAGAAAGGAGTACAAGCGAATTCCCATGAATAGAGCAACCAACAATACAGACATGAAGCACTGCTTATGAAAATTTCCGTAACATAGGTTGTGGTTGAAAACCTTCAACTTAAAACTTTTCAAAAAATCTGGTGATAGATTTCAGAACCCCACCCGTGACCTAACGGAAGACGCAACGTCGGAAGGTCTCCTACAAAATGGATCAAAGACCTGGTGAGAGCTGCAAGAATCCGCTGGATGCGAGACGCACAGGACTGTTCAATGTGGCGACGCTTCGGGTATTTCTATGTCCAGCAGTGGACGTCTTTCTGCTGAAATTCCCTGACCATAGAGGTTATTACTAACCTATCCATAAAGGACACTTCCCTTTTGCTAAAAGCATGATTATCAAAGATCAAGCAGTTCTAGCTACTGTTGCAATCAAGAGGGTAATCACAAGATAAAACGTGGCATTGTTTAGCTCCATCGCTTTATTGTTTAGTTGCACTGATTACATACAGTGTGACAATGCATTGATTGAGCTATGTGTAATTAAGTCATTAGCGCAGTTAGCTGAATCGGCGGTAGAGGGCGCTGAGCTAAGCGTTATGATGATTGGAATCGCTTGCTAATAGTGTAAACTATTTGACACTTCGGTTTTGTTTGCTCCACCTAAACAACAAATAGGTGTCTTAAATGTCTATTACATCTTAAACAATATCACATCTATCATTATGTAAAGAAAACGCCATTTATGAAATTAGTTCGAATGATAGGTACAATAGATCGACATACATTGTTACCTAAAGTAGATATCCAAACATCACGTTTAGAAACCAAGTACGGTACTTAAAACTAGATATTTATTATAAAACGAGTACAATATACATATAGGCAACAATTTAAACTTGCAGATAAATATAATAATTAAATTGATAAAATATTTGGATAGGCACTGAGATCATCCTAACAACAATCTCATCTTTGTACAGACTATTTGACTGACTACTGCCTATAAAAAAACGTTTAATTACATTAAAGCTTACGTCAACAAACTAAATAATCACAAACTAACAACACAGGATTAACTTGTACTCAAGTTGATAAGCTTACACCAAGTAATGTCTACTTTCCTGGTTCTTAATCTGACGGATAAGAGTACAGAATCGCTTGATTCTTAGAATCAAACAAGTTGGTGCATTGTTAACAGAAATGATAAAGAAGTTTAAGGTCAGAAGTTCAATTTGAAACAACAAAGCAGTGTTGTAAGATAGTTTTGTACAAAATTATCAACAAGGAGAAAATATACCAATAGTAACAACTATGAACGAAAGTTTGGCGAGACAAGCTCATCAGCGCAAAACAGAAGACAGACTAGACTTCAGAAAGGCGAGAAAGATCTAACGAACTCAAAAACTTCAAAGTTTACTAGAAACTAGGGAACCAGGCGAAAACAATACTAATGCAGAACTTCAGCTCGTATATGAAGTCAGATAGAAAGGAGATGCCCTTCATCACTGTATTTATCAAAGTATTACTTGAAAACCAGGGGGTGACCACAACCTCTTAGAGCATGGTTATTTCCAGTATGATTAAGGGACAGGTGTATAATACTTGTATACATCTGTTTAACCGACTTACCAAAAAGGAGGAGGTTCTATGTTCGACTTCATGTCTGTTTTTTTTTTTTTGTGTATGTTCACCGATATCTCCGTCAATTGTGGACCGATTTTGAAAACTTTGTTTGAAAGAGTATGTTTCGAAATTGGTCCCATTTTAATTTGGTGAAGGTCTGATGAAGAACTTCGGAGATACACAACAGAAATCTTCAATAAATAACGGCAAAACTCTCGGGATTGCTGCAATCGCATGTCTGTTTGTTGTTTATACCATTTCATAACATAACATCACGCCAGTACGCTCTAAAGTGGTACGCAGATCTCTCATTTCACCGATTATGTTCAAGTTTCATGTTATTCGGTTAATCTATTCTGGAGTTATAGGGACCTTAATAAACAACTTGCTAGTATGTAGGTAAAACTAAAAACGGAAAAATATAAATCTTTTTTGCAAAAAAATACTACCGATTTCCAAATGAAAAACTACAAAGTGAAAAATAACTTTATTTTTGGAAGTCGGTGTCCATATCGCAAATAATTGGTAAAGGCAACGACTTCCAAAAGTTAAGTTATTTTTCACTTTGTAGTTTTTCATTTGGAAGTCGGTGGTATTTTTTTTGCAAAAAAGTTTTTTTATTTTTCTTTTTCACAGTCGAACCATTATACACGTCATGGTATGGGGGCAGATATTTCTAAAGTAATAGAGAAAGATAAATGGATGGATTGTGTGATAGATGATATATCTAGAAAAGGAGTAACTACCCACTATTGAGTTGACGATGATGATGATGACTAAGTAGAAAGGTATGGAATCAGAAGATAATTTTGCACCGACCACAAATAAATTAGACTAAGGACAAGATAACTAGAAAAGTCTGTAAATAATAGCAAAAACGCAAAAAGGAAGCGTCATGAAGGATTCCAAAGCTCGTGCCTTCTCTGAAGAGACTTTTGAAGACCATATTTAAGAAAATGTTCTTGCAAACGACTTACATTCAGCTCCCTTTATCCTACCATTCTCCTTCATACTCAAATCCATGCCCACTTGTAATTCTGTCTACCCCAACACTAGAGCGCACCAGTTGACACAGCGATTACAAATGACTGCAGTACATCACCCTAGAACCATGCATCATCCGCACAATTGTATTTTTCAGTTCAGTTCGCACCTCCATTATATTCACACTGATTCGCACACTGGTACACTCGCACGCCGGCAGTTATTCGCAAAGAATCGGGCGATGAAGTCAAATACAATTGATAGTTGGTCCGCTGAGGATGGACGGTACTATTGTTGAATTTTCATGCTATAAAGGCTTTTTGTTTTCTGTGGATATTTATGGGGAATGGGCAAATATAAAGCGAAAATTGGAGTAAAACCCCCTCTAAAATATAAATATTATCCTCTACTACTTGAGTTTAATCAGGAAAGAATTACTAACCAATTCCCTCGAAAAATCACCATTAAAAACGCTGTGAATCACCAATTTGTGCGTAATATAACTGCCTACATTTTTCCTTCCATGTGCTTCTGCTCTACGCTTATCATTTAATTTCAGGTCTCCTGAAAAACCCTGGTTGCTTATATCAAAATTTTCCTACCTACTGAGAAGGTAGAAACTTTCATCATTTAAAGAATTCTCCATACACACAATCGTCAGACCATTTCTTAACAACACAGATCTTCGCAATAATCTCAAAATTGCTGAAATAAAGCTGCGCATTAGCATAAACCATGCATGACCCATAAAGGAAGACGTACCACTAAAAGAACTCATACTCCTTAACAGTGGAGAACAATAACATGTAATATGCTCCGGCGGCGGCGGTATTTCACGGAGTTATGCTTCATGCACACCACGTCACATAAAATCTGACAACACTGGTGACACCACCAAATGACAAGAGAAGGTTCACTCCAAACAAAACGTTATGAAATAACCCTCTTACTAATAAACACGGAATAAAGTTATACCAGGTATAACAAAGGTATACCCATACATTTTCATGGGTTTATACCTGGTATAACTTTATTCCGTGTTTATTAGTAAGAGGGTAAGAATTTATAGCCGCATCTCGGATAGTCTGAGAACTAGTCTAGTTCATCGTGTCCAGGTTATCGTTTTAGTCAGTTTCTGGGTTGTGGAGTTCATATATGCCGCCGCTGCGTGTAGAATTCCGGTATTCAGCTACATTCCATAAGGGCATGATAGATATAGTTGAAAAGGGATTTATATGATGTCTAGGCGTTCCTGGAAGACCATCAATCCAAATCTGCTGATGCTCTAAAATACAAATATCTGACAGATGCAGTAGATGATGAAAATAAGGTTTCAGAGGCTATGACAACAATAGAACTTAAATTTGCCAACTAGCAATAGTAGACAACATCAGTTAAAATGCTTGAGAATTCCAAAGACTATGGCAACCACTCTGATTAGCGAGCGTGTAGTTTGTGTCTGCTTGCCATTGCCTTCTGAAGTCTTGGACTATGATAGTAAGTAATAGTTGCAGCAGCACAAGTCAATACCTAAGAATTCCAATAAAATTAGTTTTGAAGCATTGACAGCTGTCTGAATTTCGGCAGTTTATTTGAAGTGGTCCTTCTACCTTTCTTTAGTTGCATGCAATGCCTCTGAGAAGCCACAACTTTAAAACACGATACGATCTCAAGTTCAGTAACTTTATAACAACGTGAGCGAAGTATTTGAGATAAACTTGTAACGTCACGCCGGTTTTTCGATGAACATACGGTAGAACCAGATAGAACAGTTTAACACGGGGGACGAAATAAGGGAATTATTTTAACACTTTAGGAGGTCGTGGCTAAATAATAAGACTCACGGTTCTATCGTCAAGGTTAAGCATCACTTGCCGAGGTTGGTCACTCGATGGGTCCGTCCTCAATTGTTCATCGAGACATTATCAAAAAACTTGTTGACTCTTCACGTGACCAGAGCGCTGGCCTTTTCTTCAGAGAATCAGCATTGCCATTCAACGTGGCAATGCTGCCAGCGTTCCGGGTACGTTCCCCATTGGCATCGATGAGGACGATTTTTTGTTGCACTATGAGCATTTTTCCCTCTCCACTTTGTATATAGGTTTGTTTTGTTATTAGTCTTATGTTTTAGAATATTCAACTGTATTCGTTACAGGGTTGTGAAGGTTATTTGCAGTCATTCCATGTAAAATACTGATGCGAAGTAAAGTTGAAACCGGTTAGACTGAAAACTGTCCCCAACATAATTGGGAAAAGGGTAGGCAGATTGCAAACTTCACCAGATCATCGGTCCACCTGGTGGGAGGCCTTTCAACGCAACGTCTTCCGGGTCGCGATCGCCACTCCAGAACTTTTCTCTCCCATCGGCTATCCATTCTGCGAGCAATGTGCCTTGCCCACTGCCACTTAATTTTGGCAATTCTACGGGCTAGTAACCCTCTCTTGCGGTTCTCTACATTTCTGATTCGATCACGCAAGGAAACTCCGAGCATAGCCCTCTCCATTGCTCTTTGGGTGACCTCGGGATCGGCTTGTGTATTGACATTCAATTCTGAGTATATTTTTTAAAACAGTATAAGCCACATTTTTCGTTTATAATTTGTATGTCCGCAAAAATCGAGGGCTTTTCAAAACTAGAAGCGACTTACATAATTTAAATACACGCAGTAAGCACGAAATTGTAATACCCAAATTCAGATTAACAAAAACTAGCAAGTCTTTTTATATAAACAGTATACGCTTTTATAACAAGTTGCCAAAGTCAGTTATAGAACTGACCGATGGAAAGTTCAAAAACTACATCAAACGTGTCCTTGTTAAAAAAGCATATTATAAAATCAAGGACTACGTTGAAGATAAAAATTTTGGCTTTAGCTCCTTCTGCGCATGCGGCTTCCCTGGTAACTCATAAACGGCACAACTATGTGGTTGTCTCTAACTATTCTCAATCTCATTAATTCTTTGTTTTTTTTCCTTCTTTTGATTATTCTTTTTACAATGGTTTTCAATCATCTTCATAGCCCTTTGCTAAGAATAGTTACAGCACTGATAACAATATTTGTGCCACATGTTAGATTTAGTCTTTTTTTTATTTTACTTTTGTATAGATTCCTTTACCGATTATTTTGTAAATGTGTGAACATTGTAGGCCTTCTAGATGCTTGTTAACTTTTTAACTCGTTTTATTTTCGTTTGTTTAAATAATATGTAATCTTTTTTTTTTTGTTTTCTTACGACTTATTGTCGGGCCTACGTTGTCCCCACATATCTAAGTACTAATGCTGTAACAAGGAATATTGTAAAACCAAACCATTTTTTTAAAAGAGTAACCATGGAGTTTCTTGCCGGTTCTTCTCCATAGGAAACGAC
Source organism: Orthosia gothica (assembly GCA_949775005.1). Lineage (NCBI taxonomy): Eukaryota > Metazoa > Arthropoda > Insecta > Lepidoptera > Noctuidae > Orthosia > Orthosia gothica. The sequence goes on from OX459069.1 coordinate 1,035,206, forward strand.
CAACCCGAACCGTGCACATTGTCGACGTTTTATAAGTGCCCATGTAGGCCTATATGAAATAAAAAAAAAAGATTTTGATTTTGATTTTTTCATGACGATCCCAAACGTAAAAGGCATCAATTGAAAATTTGCTTGATGGGTAATTGCAAACCGCGTTTGTTTGCTGCCAAGGTTTCTTCTTATAACCAGCGTGACTTGAATATTGTTCTTTCCTTAAATTTAACGTACTATTACTAATTATGACGTCAAATGACAAGTCAATGACAGTTCAATCACTGTCATGTGGAATTGACATCACTGCATCAATATTGAATAGGATAAATCCTTATTTACCACAATACAAAGTTTATTGCACTAATACTGAGAAAATGTGACTTTTATGTGTTTAAGTAAATAAGACATTATTGTTTTCCTTTTTCTTGGAAGTGTTTACTTTTTAACGTTTTTATCCTGTCTTGTAAACTAACTTTTATCTTAGAACTATAATCTTTGGTTTTTCTTGGTCTCTTTGTTTATATCAGCCTAAGTTTTGGTACTTTATTAAGGACATGAAGTCAAATAATAAAATGATATGCATTTCTGTAAATTAGTTTAAACAACACTAAAGAAAAATATATTTTGAAACTAGATGAGGTCGATGTTTCCTACGCTTCTTCACTGAGAAAAATACTTTCAGTCACTTTTGAAGTCCCTATGAAAGTAAAGAAAGTATTTTTTCTTATTCAGCACAGCACACATATCATCCAAAATCAAAATTAACAGAACGGAGGTGACTCACGTCCCGTTTCTAGCTATCACAATATTAGTAACAATTCCACTCACAATGTAAAATTCAAACTCAATCCATTAATTCATTGATTTAATTGATACATTCATTTTTACCTATCATTGGTAATGTTTACGGAGACACTACTGAATGAGTAAGGAACGATGCAACCGACACACAGGGCTCAGTTTACAAACAATAAGACAGACAGTGGTAACGTGGGCGATAGGAATTCGATGACATGGTTGTGTTTTTAGTAACAAGTTCAAGGAAAGAAATAATCAGTGATTTGATGAATCGGAAAAGTCCTGAGAAATCTACAAACACAAGTAAAATTTCAAAAACCTCCGACACATTTATCTTGCGAAAACAGTAACACACCCATAACTTTTGAACGGCTGAACCGATTTTATTCAAATATAGCTAAGAACGCTCTCAACAAAATCACCATTAAAAAAAAACTAAATCAAAATCGGTTCATCCGTTTAGACGCTATGATACCACAGACAGGCACACAGATATTATGAAACTTATAACAACACTCTTTTTCCGACGGGGGTTAAAAACAAACGCAATGGCCAATGTTTTTTTTTTTGTAGTTTTTTTTTTTTTATCTAACTTTGCCCCACGCTAGGAATTTCTTCCTGTATCGTGGGTGCGTTTACAAACATTTAAACTCACATACACAACACCCAGAGCCGGAAAAACTACCTGTAGGTCATACAAATATTTGTTCCGTGCGGGAATCGAACCCGCGACACGCAACGCAGCAGTCAATCGCTCAACCACTGCGCCAACCGTGCGCCCAAATTTATTAGGACTTTCAAGGTTACATCAAATCTCTGAACTTGTGAATCAGTGTGATGACGGAAAGATTATATTCATCATCTTTGACGATATAATCACAACTAACATGCTTTAAAACTTATTTTTTTATATTTGCACGATAGAAATTCAGGCCTCCTGTATCCATTTCAAAGATTTTAATCCAGAGACTAAGATAGATTATGGTCATCAGTCTGTCTGGTCGTGGTCATCTGTCATTAAGAAATGCCGTACCACGTCTAACAATGGAACACACACCCCGAATCTCTTCCATCATCTCAATGATCAGTCATTTAGCCTTCTCAATAATCAGTCATTCCGAACATCAGCAATCGGGCAGATTTCCCCTACATCCATCACACAGGAGTCTTGAATGAATCCCTTAACTAACCAGCCAATAGTAAGTAGTGGTTGACGATCAACAGTCACGCTAGCATCTCGTTAGCTATCCGCCATTTTCTTATAATATATGTTAGAAGTCTGTATGTATGTGTGTTTATATGAAGGTGTGTTTGTTAAAATTCCTCGCGTCGCAGATGAAACTTTCACTACAAAATATATTGTAGAAAATTCGCGGTTTCGCGAAGTATGAAATTTTTTATGTGTCAGTAAGTGGTTGGATAAAATTGAGCTAATTCTTAGTAGTATTTTGCATGTTCTTGAATTGTTCCAGGTGACTAAATTTTCAGTTATTATAGTGGGTATACCTCTTTATTTGGTAATCTCCAAATTATCAAGAAAATGAAGAGCACAACAGCAACCTTTACAATTTATTTTGGTAATCAACCGTCATAATAATTAAATTGATTCATTTTTAGGGTTCCGTACCCAAAGGGTAAAAACGGGACCGCCTATTACTGAGACTCCGCGGTCCGTCTGTCTGTCTGTCACCAGGCTGTATCTCATGTACCGTGATAGCTAGACAGTTGAAATTTTCACAGGTGGTGTATATCTGTTGCCGCTACATTAACAAATACGAAAATCAAAATAAAATTAATATTTAAGGGAGGCTCCCATACAACAAACGTGATTTTTTTTGCCGTTTTTTATGAAAATGGTACGGAACCCTTCGTGCGCGAGTCCGACTCGCACTTGGCCGGTTTTTAATCACTTCTTTTCTTCCTTTTTTTTATGCATGGAGAAGGAAGACACAGCAGCTCATCTGCTCCTATGCTGCCTATAGGATAAAGTACTCGGGAAACCCAGGAACCCTCCTTTCTTGAGGAGCTGGGTCTAATGGCCTAGTTATCCCACCCGTACGCAAAATACCCTCTTGAACGGGGACTTGCGATCTTCAGCCGATATACATACATACAATGATCTCTCTCCTGTTCACCCTTCATATATTTATCAACAATTCTTCCACAAAGTATCCTAACTCACCGGGTTCATCACCTACCTAATTACCATATCAACTGAGAACAAAACCGTCTGTTATCAGACAGACAAACAGACACGTTATCAGTAAAAACAGTTTGCCCACATCACTGTGTACCTCTGTTTGTACCTATTTGCAAAAGAACGCATTATTTGTCTTAAAACAATACTGCAATAATTATGGCACAAAGAAAAGTTAATGTTATATTTGGGATTGTTATCATTGCAAACATACATAACACAGTTCTTAGTATAAGCCCAGCAGTGGGCGTAATATCCCACACAGTAAAATATGAGTAGTTATCTTTGATACGTTTAGAGCTTGGGATATTCCAATGCTAAAAGTTTTAATATCCGGTATCCAGCTGTGACCCAGAATCTTCTCTTTTTATAGTAGGTTATTAACTTTTAATACAATATTGCCAGCTTTTCCACTCGGTACCTAAATGCTATAATCAACTTTCTTCACTTATGCATCTTTTTAGAAAACTTGCAAATATATCTTTTAGTATCTATGCAACCCTAACTATTCTCCTCATTCACTTTGTGTTTGTTGCTGTTGTCTTGTGTCTGTGCCGAGTACCTCACATCACATCTTCAGCCTATTAATGTTCCCACTGCTGGTACACAGGCCTCCTCTCTGTGAGAGGGAATGGGCCGTAATCCACCACGCGGGCCCAGTGCGGGTTGGTGGATGTCACATGTCTTCGAATTTTTGGCTCTAGGACATGCCGGTTTCCTCACGATGTTTTCCTTCACCGTTTTGAGAGCAGTGGTGAAGACCGTTTTGAGAGTTTTTTTTTATCGTCTATAGGCTTGCGCTTGAAAGTAAAGAATTTCCAATTTACACAAAGTAAAGCGCCTGCCTGGGCTCGAACCCACGACCTACAACTTGTAAGTCGCGGTCGATACCACTGGGCCACCTCCTACTGCCTACTTAAATGTTTTCTATTCTATTCTTAAAGTCTTTATAGCCCTTTGCTAAGAATAGTTACAGCACTGATAATGTGCCACATGTTAAATTTAGTCTTGTTATACTTTGTATAGATTATTTTACCGATTGGTTTGTAAATGTGTGAACATTGTAGGCCTTCTAGATTGTTAACATTTTATCTCGTTTTACTTTTTTTTAATATTTTGTTTATTTATTATATAATCACTTCTTGTTTAAGTTTCTTACGACTTATTATCGGGCCTGCGTTGTCCCCCCAACTAAGTACTGCTGTAACATGGAAATATTGTAAAACCAAACAATTTTTTAAAAGAGTAACCATGGAGTTTCTTGCCGGTTCTTCTCCAAAGGAATCAACCAACCCGAACCGTGCACATTGTCGACGTTTTATAAGTGCCCATGTAGGCCTATGTGAAATAAAAATTATTGATTTTGATTTTGGTGACAGAATCTTTTTTTTTTTTTTTTTATATATTATAGGCTCGCGCTTGACCACTATCTCACCTGATGGTAAGCGATGATGTGGTCGACGGTGAAGCACGCTTGCCTAGAAGTAACCTATTCACTCTTGACTTAAAGACTCCTAGATTGTAGCTATCGGGAAACACAGACTCCGGCAGGGAATTCCACTCATTAGCTGTACGCATAATGAAAGTATTTTCAAAACGTTTAGTGCGTATGGGTGGTATGTCTACCATGTAGCGATGGCGCATCGCCGTACGTCTTGTAGTCCGATGATGAAACGGGCTTGGTGGAATTAGATCATGCAATTCCATCGCACACTCCCCGAAATGCAACCGATAAAAGACCGACAAGCTGGCAACTCGGCGACGATGTTCAAGGCTCTGGAGCTTTGACTTAACCAGTGCCTCATCGCCGATGAGCCTTTTGGCCCGCTTTTCGATCGACTCTAGTGCATCAAGCTGGTATTTGGCGGATCCGTCCCAGAGATGAGAACAGTACTCCATGCATGATCGAACTTGCGCTTGATACAAGCTGAGCAGCTGTTCTGGCGTGAAGTACCCTCTAACCTTTGCAAGGATCCCCAGCTTTTTGGCAGCCAGCTGAGCCTTTGCCTCAATGTATGGGCCAAAATTGAGAGTCGATGTCAACGTAACGCCAAGAAGCTCAAGATGGTCAGTCAAAAACCCTCATTAAAAATCTGACTAATCTATGAAACATTTCCGCGATCACCAATATTATCGTTTTCTCCCAAATCAGCATACATATGATTATAAGTAGGTATTATAATACTATCATCATTATCATCAAGAAACCGTCACGATTAGCGCGAATACACAAAAAGTCTACCAACAAAAGTTTACGCTCGAAATGATCCGAAAGTAACAAAAAATATGAGAAATGTACCGTTCACCACAGCGGAACGAAATCCGACTGTAACAAAGGTCTAAACCTGAAAAAATCAGACAACCATTACATTCAGTCTAGATTTGGCTTCGCGAAAGTTACGACTGTATCTCTTATTCTAATCATACCATAAATCTATTTGTTTGTCTGTTAGTAAATAGCGCGGAAATGACTGGTCTGATTTTGATTAAACTTCCTCTGATTAATAAGAATCTTCATTCGCAACAACAGTAAATTTGATTCAGAAATCCGATGTTCCAAAATCGCTTTCTACAGGGCTCGCATATATTTGAATCAATCATCGGATCAATTTTTGGTTCATCGTATTTTAATTGCGCTCTTATAAATATTCAGATTTGCCGTGACAACTACTTGGCACACGATTCGCCTTTATATTTACTGAAATAAAGGCTTATTCGATCCCAATAATACCTACAGTCTCAAACATAACATACGTTGTTCGATTACCTATTCAGATCAAAATTGCGTGATACATAGGAAACCCAAGTTCTGTCAAAGCCAAATCTTGGATATAAGAAGTTACTAATAAGAAATACTACCCAATTATTCCTACTAATGGATCAAATTAATCCGTATCGACAACATGTCAATTCCAAGAAGATCAACTTATGAAAATAACCAGCAAACAAGTAAAATTTCACAATTTAAAAACCCCCGACACGTTTATCTTGCGAAAACACCCCGATTCAAACAGTAAAATGTCCATAACTTTTGAACGGCTGAACCGATTTTATTCAAACATAGCTAAGAACACTCTCGACAAAATTACTTTTCAAACAAAAAAAACTAAATTGAAATCGGTTCATCCGTTTAGGCGCTATGATGCCACAGACAGACACACAGATACACAGCAACACACGTGAAACTTATAACACCCCTCTTTTTTTGGCGGGGGTTAAAAACGGTCAAGTATAGGAATCCCCAGAATGATCTAATAATAAAGTAAGATTATTATCGTACTCTCGTATCGGCCGTAAACATTCACAAAGCTTCGACCCTAGCTTTTAACAAGTAAAATTTCAAAATTTAAAACCCCCAACACATTTATCTTGCGAAAACACCCCGATTTAAACAGTAAAACGCTCATAACTTTTGAACGGCTGATTCTATTTTATTTAAACATAGCTAAGAACACTCTCGACAAAATCATCTTTCAAACAAAATAAACTAAATCAAAATCAGTCCATCCGTTTAGGCACTATGATGCCACAGACAGACACACAGATACACTGGTACACAGCAACACACGTGAAACTTATAATACCCCTCTTTTTTTACAATAGCCCAGGGCTTCTACTCAACTTGAGCTATCAACTCAACTCACAGATTTCATAAATCTATGAGTAATTTTCTCTGAAATCAAAGCAAATTGCCCTTAAAATAAGACAAGTGGATACCAATTAATTAGATCCAATCCTCAATGTCAAAGTTTTTCGTTTGCCAATAACTTCAGAGCAATAATTGCGTGATGTAGATAAATAAACAAACTAATCACGAAGATAATTTACTTTGTGCCAGACACATCACTGAGATTCAGACGTCTAATTAAATATGAGACTGCTATAAAACATGATAAAGTGGGTACACAAAGCTTCTGAGATGTCGTACGGACTACCATTTGTTTGCTGGTAGGATAATGTACCCGATTCTAAGAATCAACCTATAAACAAAGCTGTTCAGTTTGTTTTGGAAAAACTTGGAACTTCATTAGAGCCTTGAGCCATTCAAGCATTATTCTCTAAAATAATTCTCGCATTTCAGTTGGACCTTTCCGCAGAAAGAAGTATTCAACGTGGCAATGCTGCCATTTTTATTAGAACCATTTATTCAAACTTGCTTCATCACAGTCATTTAACTATTCTGAATATCTTATACCCAAAACATACTTAACATTGAGAAGTTCCAGTGGCCATCTGTGGGCTTCTTCATCAGTTCCACTTCACCAAATGATACTTTCTGAATGCAAATGCTTGCCATATTGAAGAAAACACCAAAATTTGAGGCGTTCCCTCGATTTCCATGGGATCGTTTCATCAGATCCTGACTTGACCTGATTGATCCTTGGCTTGGACAATGGGACCACTTAGAGAGTATACCATTTCAAACAAACAAAATATTATCAAAATCGGTTCATAATTGACGGCGAAATCGGTGAACATACACAATAAATAAAAAAAACAAACAAAGTCGAACATACTCGTTATTTTTGGAAAGATGGTTAAAAATAAATGAATATCAATAAATAAACGATGAGCAATAAATACTAGTATTTCATTTAATAGGCAATGAGAACCTGCGTCGGGATGCCACTGAATACTGCCGCAACAGTGGTCGACCATGCAACCGCCATGTTCGATCAACTACCGTAAAAACAACGTCAACGAACTGCAAATACTCATATATTTATGTTATAGTAATATTTTTATTATAATGTGGCAAATGTGACAATTCGATTCAGATTACTTTCCACTGGGTCAGGACTCAGTAAATAGTTTTATTGTAATATAACAAGAGCAAGTCAAAGCTTGGTAAAGATCAGCTTGTCAATAAGGTTGGTAACAGGGCTGACTATCCAAACTGATCCTAAGGCTCTTTTAAAATCCAATCAAAACTATTCTAAGTTACCGATAGACAAAAAGCTGGACAAGTCTTTTGCATTAAGATTGAAATTAAGGCATGAGGGCAGATTAGCAGTAAAGATATTGTACAGAGGTGGGCTAAGCATAGATCCTTGAGGTAATCCTCTCGAGACTGTTACTTTTTTCAAAGTCAGCTTCAGGAATTCTTAATTGAATGGTGCGATTGGTAAAGATGCTGCTAATGATATGGCAAATCCTAGCGGAGACTCTCAGCTCGCAGTCAGTTTTGTCAGTCTGTTTACTTAGCCAGGAACCTTAGATATAATTAGTAACAGAGTTGCCTCTTGCATCTAAATTTCTTACAGCGAACACATACGAGACTCTTGGCTATGGATACGATTACGAATACAGAACTTTTTCACCCATCAGCTGGCCCAAAAACGAAACTACTTAACCCAAACCAATTCACAATCAAAACCACATGTATCAACAGTGTGGAAGCAGTACCTCCAACTGGATAAACTGACGGTGACCCACATCGCTGACCCGCAGCAGAGCAAATAAAAGCTGACTGTCGGCCGCCCAGCGACACACCGTAACGGTACCGGTAGAGGGCCAAGTTACAGGCTACAGCGGTAACACGGACCCAACCGTAATCATGAGCAGTTTAGGATCAGTCGACTAAAAACGACCCTGTTTTTAGTCGATAGCATATTATTTTTAACTTCTGTTTCTACGACGAAGAAGACTACTGCTAAAAAAGTCTCTTTATGAAAAGTTAATGACAAGCTAGATCCGATGTATGTAATACGCACCAGACCGATGAGTGTGGCGACTCTTGGGGTAGGTTTATGTCTAGCAGTATTTTTTTATTTCAATAACCGTCAATGTTATGTGTGCTTAATCAGTAAAGGAATCGAAGAAATCTCTAATGACTATGTTATCTATGTCATGTGGACTCTAAGTCCAAGGAAAATCAACTTATTCGGACTTTACTCGACCTCTTACCTCGTACGATACATGTACCAAAATTCACACAATTAAGTTCCAAGAATTAACTAGCTAGGTGCGTGATACTGATATAGCATTTAAAGTAACATTTAAATCTCTTAACCACTTACAAAGCTAATCGAAAAGTCAATTACTAGTAACCAGACCCACCATCGCTGTCAGCTTACAACTTAACTACCCGCAATCACAGTTAACGGTCTACGGCGCACGCGCAACGTGATTCACTGCAACCCACCCGTCTCTTTCACACCCGTACTAAAGCGTTACGTGCGGTAGAGATAGAGTAACAATTGCCATTGAAGTTGTGGGAGACAGCCTGTCAGACAGCAACTGACAGATTAAATGCTGATTATGAGTTTAAATGATTAATTAAATGTTACAGACCATTGTAATAAATACTTTTTAGGTTATTGTAAACGGATATTCGATTAAGGCCGACAATTTTTGTGTGTTTTACACAATTGAAGAGAAAATGGACCTTTCATACAGTTAGGTACATTGTCGTGCTCATTTGGATATGATGTATATGATAAAAAGTTTTATGAGAAGTAAAAACTGTAAATAGTTTTGACATCAAAGATTCGCTGCTGAAAGTTTTGACTTTTTCCAGTTACAGTTAAAGAAATATACGTATTTTAAGACTTTTTCTTTCGGTTTGTCATAATATGTCCAGAACGAAAATTATTGCAAGATTAACTATAAAATTGTCAGTGTGTTTGCTTCTTTAATTGCTTGAAATGCAGTCACATCACTCGAGTTATAATTTGACGTGTAACTGCATGCCAGAAACGGAGTAATCTCTTTTAATGGTACGTGCAATACAGACTGATTAAACACGTTCACTAAGAAGAATGGGACGGTCTCGATCGCTCACCCATCCACGACGAAAGGCGCTTAACCTCGTTGATCAATCGAGCATTGCAACTTCGCGTCATTTAAAGTGTAAGTGTGTTTCGAATTCTAATCCTCTCTAATTTGATTCTTGACATGAATATTTAATTGTATTGACAGACAGCGTAAACTTTTGAGCAGGCTACCAAAATAGACAATACAAGCTATTCCCTGCGGCTTCGCTCCCGTAGCCCATTCCATAGAAACCTTGCATTTTTACAAACTACACCAACCGATCGAGCTGAAATTTTGAATCCACGTTTGGTTTGGATAACAATGCACGGTAAGGTATAAAGCTTGCTTTTTTATTAAAAAAAGAAGTCTCTTTTCCCAATTGTTGTTGGGGTCGGCTTCTAGTCTTACTGGATTCAGCTGAATACCAGTGCTTAACAGGGAGCGACTGCTTATCTGACCTCCACAACCCAGTAACTGGGTAACACCATACCAATTAGCAAGACTGGTGTCAGATCTCAAGCTTCTGACTACCCATAACGACTGTCAAAGATCTTCAAATGACAGCCGGGACCAACGGCTCAACGTGCTTTCCGAGGCACGGAGGCAACTCGGTATGTTGAAATGGTCACCCATCTACGAACCGACCTCGGCAAGCATTGCTTAACCTTGAAGATCGACCCGTGCGGCTGTTATTATTTAGCCACGAGCTCCTCAAATCAGCCAATGAAAATTTATAATAAATTTCCATAAATAATTAAATAATAAGTTAAAAAATATATTAACTGAATGTTATTATTATGTAAATGAATATTTAAAGGACACATTTTAAATTTAAATTTATAGATACTTCGAAAGCCCTCTTCCTCTCTCCTACTTTCGCAGTACCCGACAGGGTCCACAATGGTCTAAGCTAACCTACCATCTCAGTTCACATGTGGAAGCATTAAATATATTGAGTATTGATTATTCCATAAGACTGTCTTCTGGTAAGTAAGCCTTCTGCTGACTGCCTGCTCCCCCACCTTGATCCTCACGTCTGGCGAGTCGCCAGCCCCGCGCTAATGAAATTATACAAAAATCATTCACATTCGTTTAAACTCGTGCCCGTACTCGCGCCGGTACGACTTGAACGGAGCCTGTCCTCAGCTGCGCAGCTGCTGCTGAAAAACATATATCTCGTCGCTAACTTTTTGGTTATTAAATAACTTACAAAACTTAGGTATCGTTTATGAAATCTTGTACATTGTTAATGTCAGCTAATAATATATTAAGTTGTGACCAATGCCTGCGTACGAACAAATAACCTTCTTATCGGTCACTCATTACAAAGTATAACAATATTATTATACAAAACAAAATTACGCTACTAAACTCGTTGTTAGGCACACTTCGATGGAAACCCAGGAGCCATGAGTCCCCATGCCCTACGGCACACGGCGTGGTGACGTGACGCAAGGACTCGCGACACAAGGTCAGGGGCGCCTCGCAACACTCCCGCCACAACATGAGAAAGTGTAGTATTTTTATCAGTGAAAGAATGTTCGAAATCAATCAGGACCTCGTACAAGCAAATGATTTTACCTCTTTATAATATTACTTTATATCTTCATAATTTCAGCCGAAAAACGTCGACTGCTGGACATAGGCCTCCCACAAGCGTCGTCACACTGATCGGTCCTATGCGTTCCGCATCTACTGGACTCCCGCATTCTTGACCAGGTCGTCCCTCCACCTAGAGAGAGGCGTTCCAACGCTGCGTCTTCCGGTACGTGGTCGCCACTCTAGAACTTTTCGGCCCCACCTTTTTCTTTATATGTACAACATACATAAACTGACGCCTTTTTCTTATGAGGGTAGGCAGAAACATAAATTACATACTTGTTTTGCTTCACTCACATTCATACATCAAGTCATACACACACGCCCGGTTATGAGTACTGCGCACCCGGCCTTTCTGAAGAACATCACCAATAAGGTCTATGTATGTCTTTCTAGGGCACCCCTGCCGACGTTTTCATTCACGGCTGCCAAGTAAATACCTACAAACACAAACACACCGGTAACATTAACATCAACCACCAACAAGATCCCATAAACCTTTAACATGGGCTCCGACTAAGATTCCAACAAAACCCTTTGACCCTTTGTAGTGAAAGCCCATTACTTGATGAAAGTTTTCACTCTACATGGTAGATATGATGGAAAAAATATTTCCGGAGGTAACTAAAGTAACCACACATAGAAAACATCAAAAGTAAGGTACAATAATTTAATGGCAACCGCAGATTTCGTCGTTTTTTAAGGATTCTGCAGATAGACGTGACGCAACATTAGAAATTGTTTCAAAATACAACAATTGTCATGAAAACGCGTTGTCGCATTGTCACGCTGTGTGTTTCTGGGGTAAACGGACATATAGAGTCCTATGTAGGTAGGTAATGTATAGAATGACATGCCATGCATTTTTTTAGTGATATTGCAGATTTATTTGAGGTAACTATCAAAGCCTATCTCAGGTAAATTGATAACATTTATTATTTATTAACCTAAGGGTTTCAGCATTTAATCATACGTACTTTAGAAAAATCCCTATTTATGTATTGCCAGTAAACTTCAACAATAAAAATGTACTGCTTTAAAATTTAGCTCTGAAGTGGGCAAGGCTTAGTTCAAGCTTCATAAAGCATTTGCCCAATACTGCCTATATTTTAGACCTAGAGTTCTACAACATTGAGAACCAGCCATTGTATTTCAATTTTATAACCCATAATGTGAAGTATAAAGCCGATTTAGATTAAAATCTCTGATCCAATAAACTTGCGGCAACGAATAGTGTTTTACATAGATTGTGTTTAGGTACAACTAACTGGGTCACAAGTGTTTGGACTAACGAAATATATTTATAACTGTATTATATTAATACCTCAATCATTATAGCGTAAATACATTGCATATATATATCGTACCACACCTTTTTCAAATCGGAGTCGACAGAACCCACAGTCAGATTCAAACTCCACTAGGACTGAAGGATATCGCAAGAAACGCTACAATGAAAAGACAAAAGCTAAATTGACATAATCACTATGCGTAACAGTTAGTGATTCTAAATAGCCATTTATGATACGCAGAGAGAGTATGCCATGTATAAACCCAAACTGGGCTGTATTATAGATAACTAAACAGGCAGGCAGACACTACACATACATACACTGCACATACAAACATAACAAATACACAACACACCCGACACAGAAAAGATATTCCCTTTTCTTTTTTTGTCCTATCCAAATTTGTACACATCATCAGCCTATTAATGTTCCCACTGCTGGGACACAGGCCTCCTCTCTGTGAGAGGGAATGGGCCGTAATCCACCACGCGGGCCCAGTGCGGGTTGGTGGATGTTACATGTCTTCGAATTTTTGGTTCTAAGACATGCCGGTTTCCTCACGATGTTTTCCTACACCGTTTTGAGAGCAGTGGTGAAGAAATAATTTACACAAAGTAAAGCGCCTGCCTGGGCTCGAACCCACGACCTACAACTTGTAAGTCGCGGCCGATACCACTGGGCCACCACTGCTGCTAATTTGTACTATGTTAAATTAATTATTTTATTGTTATTTTTTTAAATATACTGGGTTGTGGAGGTCAGATAGGCAGTCGCTCCATGTAAAACACTGGTACTCAGCTGATTCCGGTAAGACTGGAAGCCGACCCCAACAACAATTGGAAAAAGGCTAGGCAGATGATGATGATTTTTTTTAATATACTCCGCATTACTAATTTGTCTATTTTATCGCTAATGTATCGGACGGATAAATGGCCCCTGTAACACGGGCATTTCCTAGCATGAGGGGCATTGATCGTGTGTTTTGTACACCTGTAATTCTGTACTTTTTGGTAAATAAATTATTATTGGTTAATAAGCACACTTCTGCCCTGCACCTTTGGTCTGCCTAAATCTTGGGGCATACAGATATAGTCCAATGAAAATTGGATCCTATCGCAAAAAACCTAATTATTTTTCTTTTCCTGGACACACTTACAGCATCTTAAAGTGTGGTTTTGCTTGTGATACCTCTCGAGCCCCTCATCCCTTTCAATAAAAGCAGTGAGGAGCCACTCATGTCTACAGTCTCCAATCATTCAGGAAGTGGCTCCAGACGCTCTCGACTCAACAGCTGTTGAGGACAGATGTTGTCGCCTGGCTTTTACTGCTGTCTCCATTACTGACACGACTTTGTTTTATGATACGTTCTGGTTTAAGTATTGTCAAAATTAAGATAGAAGTACCTAGTAGTACTTTCTGAAATAAACATCACCCTTATGTATAAAAATCTCTGCATTGTTTAGTAATGCTAAGCAGATTCTTAATTGAGACTCTGTATAGAAATTTTTTTTTCATTCTGTTAATCAATTGCCACAGACTTTTGTAAATTGGGAACTTTATCGTTGTTTTCATGTACAGAGCACAAAGCTTTGAAAAGCATAAATATGTATTTCATGAAGATCTAGAATGAAAGGAAACGAGTTGCAACGACTCCAATTAACATGGAACAAGAGCAGGACGAAGATGAAGATTAGAGAATTCTCAATAAATTTTAGAATCAGTAGAATGCTATTTCGGTTTGGTAAAAGGGTCGCGAAAAATCTACATGAAGTCCATTCAAATGTGGTGTAGCGCAATTAATACCGTCGTAAGACATTCTCGACAGATTTGTCTTTGTCTTGTCTTTGTCTTTTTTTAAAAAAAACGTTGCCCCACACTAGGAATTTCTTCCTGTATCGTGGGTGCGTTTACAAACATATAAACTCACATACACAACACCCAGAGCCGGAACAACTATTTGTAGGTCATACAAATATTTGTTCCGTGCGGGAATCGAACCCGCGACACGCAGCACAGCAGTCAATCACTCAACCACTGCACAATTTTAGAACAAAGACTTTCAACTTTTCATCTGAAACAGGGAAAGTATTAAACACAAGTAAAATTTCAAAATTTAAAAAACCCCCGACACATATATCTTGCGAAAACACCCCAATTCAAACAGTAAAACGCCCATAACTTTCGAACGGCTGAACCGATTTTATTCAAACATAGCTAAGAACACTCTCGACAAAATCACCTTTGAAACAAAAAAAAACTAAATCAAAATCGGTTCATCCGTTTAGGCGCTATGGTGTCACAGACAGATACACAGCAACACACGTGAAACTTATAACACCCCTCTTTTTCCGGCGGGGGTTAAAAATAACGCTTCTCATCATAGACAATGTAATAATAATCATACAATCTATAATAATGACTCTATTTGAATACTGTTACAGTTATAAACACTATAAATAGCCTCTAGATCTAAATTTAAACGGTCTATAGTCTATAACAGTCACCTATACACCCACTCCTCCCCGGCGTCGCACGCGCACTAATAAAGACATTATTTTTATACGCCGGACCATTGAGAATGATTGAAATGTTGGGTGGTCTGCTAAAGATAGACATCCTTAGTATTCTCGTGGGAGGTGTGACTAAGATATTGAAGTGCGAACCATTATCATTTGTTACTGGTTATAGAGGGATATTCCCGTTTATAAACCATTTAAAACTGAAACCATAATGCTATACTTAGTTATTTCGTTATAGCGTGCTATACAGGCCGATTTGAACGTAACGGCGCCTTTGAAGTTCGCTTTTTACTGCACAATAGCCCATCCGTCACCGCCGCTGTCACTTGATTCACTACTGGGCCACTACTCGCCTCGTAAGCCAAACCGGCATTATTTTTGAATCTACCTGTACTTAGTATAGTTTCGTAGTTAATTTAGGAATAATAAACTATGTCATGATACATCTCGTTCGTCCGTAAAAATGGTGAAAAATTGGTAGGTTTAATTATTTCTGATTTGATTAATTATTGAAATCAGGAATGCTGAAAAATGTTGATAGGTCAAAGACCGCTGGTGCCATAATCATAGCAAAATCCTGTTGTGTCATGAAAATTGACGACATAATTATTGAAACGTTATCTTCGACATATCACTCAACGATCCTTGTTACTCGGTTATTACGGTCCATATAACTCAAAATGATTGTCATTAATTATCAATTTGGGCTCTACAACACATTCCAAATAGATTCACTATGCGTAGTATTACAAATCATTGATCACTGATACGTCGATTCAGAGCAGACTGCACAATTACCACTCTGACACGAGGTACAGAAGGACTACTTCTAACAACGAAAGAAATAGTCTCTGTCTAAGAGGAAAGAAATGTTGCCTTAATATAATAGACGGTGTGATTCTACTTCGATTATTGGACAATCCCAAAGCAGTATTCCCAAACCACTGTAACTCCAGCAAAATCAACAGTGGTGACCACCAGAAAAGCCCCGCGGCAATAAAGCCCGACAAAGTCAAAAACATTTCCCTCCATATAAAGCAGTAGACAGAACAAACAAGGCCAATAGGCACAAAAGGTCGTTTACAACTGGGATAAGCCCAGTACCACTGATAAAATTATCATTAAATATTAATGGGTCCTAATATTGCTGTTATATTCGATTCCAATAATAGGTATGGCAAAAACGCTTGAACGCACGGAAAAGTACTTCGAGGAGAGACTGGAGATGGCTTTGCAATCTGCTATGCAAACAATACCTGCAGATAAAATTGAGCTACATTGAAATTTTGTAGATTATTTTGGCATCTTCATACTTAGACATCAAAGATGAGCACAGAATCGGAGTTATTTCCGAGTCAAACATGAGTATGACCCTACATATCCTTCAAGGTTCACCTTCTGCTTATCCCTGTGGAGTGGTGCTGCGCCTCCTAGCGGGGCAGACTGCACAATTACACAGCTGAGCGGCTACCTAATCGCTCAGCGTCATTTCTTCACGTTGGGAAATTTAATTGTACGCGGCATTACTCGCTGAATCAATTACGTACACCTAGACTTGTCACCTGGATCCATCAGAGCAAAACTAAAAGTAAAAATGGCCTATTATTAATAAAAATCTAACTTCAATAAGGATTCAACTTACCTACTGAGTTTGACGTTTGTAAACTTACAGAGATCGTTCAATTTGACAGATTAAGTAGTGCTGGTCGAGGTCAGATTAATGGGTTAGGTGTTTTGGGTTAAAATAAACGTTGTTTCTCTTGTATTGTGTGTGCTTTGACGACATTTTAACTAATATACACAAACTGCAAGAACCGGCAGAACTATCTGTAGGCCCTACAAATATTTGTTCTAACAAGTAATCGTTCCGTGTGCAGTAGCCAATCGCTCAGCATCTGCGCCAACCATGCCGTCATGGGTGACCAAGTAGGGAGGCTCGTTTATTTACAACTCTTTATTTCTGAAGTGAAGCCACCAGGGTGGTCCTACTTAAAAATACAGAGAGTGCAAACAACAGGAATATAAAATCCCTACTATATTATCACTCCTCCCACAACTCAATGTGAAGAGTTGAACTTACTCATCGGAAATGTTCGGAGAATAATTATAATAGCTAATCTTTCTACATTACCATACAATATGGTGCGGAACCGGTACATTATGTGACGTCATCTATTTGGCCCATTGCAAGATGAGCTCTGAAGGTAGGCGTTATGTTTATGATTGAGAATCAAGGTAAGTTGGTGTTTATAAATTATTTAAAGGTAAAAGCAGGGTTAGTCTAACTGGTTCAGAAATAAATGTTAAAGAATTCATCCCAGAGTCTGTCAACAAAATCAAAAGAATGATATTTAATCAACAAATAGGTAAGGCACATAAACGTTATAATACTACGTCTGTATTTCTCAAAGAGTTAATCAGAGGTGTACCTGTTAGTTAACCCGCCCTTCGCCAGTTATGTTTGAGTGACATATAGGTTAAATTGTCTATTGCTACTAAAAATAATTTGCCAATTGCTTGCAGGCTGAATACAGTGTTTCTTAGGCTAGCCCTTGTCAACAATGTATGTATTTTCTTTGGTAAGAGGTTCGGTAAAAAGCAGAATTCCATTAATATACCAGTCATCATGCCACGTCAGAGGCTATTCAAAATCTCCTCCTACATTTCTATACTAACATATACCACAAATAACTGCCTCAAAAAACCCGTGACATGCGAATAAGTACATTTATATGATTAGCATTCGTTTGCCGCCATCGCCGCGAGTGATTTACCCAAAACAATGCGGCTCTCATGTTTGCATAGCGGAGTCGACGGCCGATGAGACGCTGCGCTGTGACGATGTGACGGTGTCTCTTTGTGAATACGAGCATCTTTGTCGCAGATGTCGCTGATGACGTGGGATGTTGTGGGTAAAATAATGATAATGATGCTCACTGGTTTACTGCTAACATATTTGGAAAAACATTAAGCAAATAGATTTTTAGAGATAGTCTCCTAGATAGCAGAGTGCCTGAAACTTGTGCTTATGAGAACTATAGGTCATGAAGCTACTAGTGGTCATCAGCTTGAAAATCCTAAAGTCAGATCGAGGAGGTCTTAACAAAGTGACATTCTTTCAAAGACAACGATGTGAAAAAATCAAAAAACCCGACTGCTTCAAAAGCGAACTAAAAAGTCGTGAACAAGGAAAAAATCATGCTGTGCAGTCGGAGGACACATATTCGCGGGCTGGCTGACCAAAATCTACTGTATCCTCCGCCTGCACAGCATGATTTTTTCCTTGTTTACGACTTTTTAGTTCGCTTTTGAAGCAGTCGGGTTTTTTGATTTTTTGAATTAAGTTTTTTTATTTATAACTTTTTAGTAAGTTTTTTTCGAATTAGATACATTTAAACATATAAGTGTTATATATTTTTGAAATCACCTCTTAAAACCCTTTATTTTGATACCTCACACGATGGGTTTGGAAGAAAAAATAAATATGGGCCCCCACAATATGGCACCCAAAATCCGCCATTTTTCTATCATCCAATTTTAATGTAGCCTATGACACTCGCAGGGTTAAGACGCATCGATTGACGTATGAATCATCAAAATCGGCCAACGTGGCGTTGGCCGATTTTGATGATTTTGAACGTTGGCTCTGGAACGCCATATAGGAACATACATACATAGACTGATAAACACATTACCCTCCTTCGGCAGTCGGGTAAAAAGTCCAAAATGGACGCTACTACCATAATGCCAAACATTTTGAACTTTTGACAATTTGTAACGCCGATAAAATGTTAGAATTCTCTGTTGCCCAAAATGTTTCGGCAATCACTAACATTCGTCTGCAGAATTTGTGGTCTTTGGTCTAGTTATCTAGTATTTTGCTTGATATTGTAGGAAATACACTGACTAGACCTGTGCCAAATAAATTAGTTTTCTTTCTTTCTTTAGACATGCACTTCATCGTATGGATTTCACGTATTGAACTCCTTAAGTAGACACTCATTTGAAGTCGTGATTGGATTGAGAAGTTAGTATCTTGATAGCTCACGACACTACTTAAACATGTAAATTAGACTTTGAAGTGTTTGCATTTAGTTTTGTACACTTTTCCTACTACGCAAAGAAATGAGGAATATTTAAATGACGAACGCCCTTGAACTTTCAAAGCAGTAAGCACACACTCGATCAAGCCTCCGGATTGGCCAAATAGGCACGCTTCCAAAAATCCTCAGGAGTGGTGTAACAATCCACCATTCTGGCTCCGACCATCAATCAGGTCGGACGTGTAATCCGATGCTGTCAGGACTCGAAGTGCCACGATCCGGCAACAGGCTTAATTTGGGCTAAATATAGACGAGTATGTGTCGTTCTCTGATGAAGGTCTGTGATTACAGAGGAAAAGAAGTGGTTTGTAGGCGTTTGAGTGGTTACTAAGAAATCTAAATTAATTTTTGAAAGAAAAAGAGGCGATTCTTTGAAAGAAGTGCTTATAAGCGCTCTTTTGTAGTTCACAAGTTTATATTTCACAAGGGATCATGTCTGTCATGCTCTTGCAAAGACCTTCTACTTGTAGTAAGAAGTAAGGTATTTGTGCTCTTGTGAAAGCAATATTTTAAGTCACAGATTGATTAGTTTTGTGTATTTTTTTCTTAAAATCATGTTTTTTTTAATGATAATCAAATATTAAACGTAGGTGGATTGATCTTTTTGAGGGCCAGTATAGAACTAAAAATACTTGGAATAATTAACTTTACACTGCTCTTGTAGTTCTCCAGCTAAAAGATAGGTGTAGACTTCTGTCCCGTGATTTAATTCTCAATTATTTATTGCGTACCATAATGAATATAGGTGGTAGGGAAATAATTATGTTAGGTTGATAAAGCAAAGGAAACTTTTTATTTAAACTCTACACGTCACTAGGTATACAAGGAGTCAGCTACCTATAAGGTGAATTACATTTGTCCCCGTACAAGGTCATATACTCAGACACATTGGAAGAATACTAAACACCCACTGAGATCATCTTTTGACTCACAATTTCTTGCACTTTTCAATGCAAAGAGTGGGTAAAAGCTTTTTCTACATTCATTTTTGAGTATTCATCTTTGAATATTTCATTTTTAGGATTGTTTTCTATGGCATCTATCTGTTTGAATTAGTCTAGAGATCAGGATAAACTTTCTAGGGCCATTTCTATTACCATTTCATATTCAGTATGTCTGCTAATCGTCTGAATTTAATGTCTGCAGGTTTATCATCAATCTTGGATGAATCATTAACCTTTCCTACTCTTACACCTACTCTCAGTCCCTTCTAGTACTTTCTATTATCAATTACATTTACAGCCCACAAAGCGATGCTTGTTTCCAACTGTTAGTTTTAATGGGACCTATAAAAACGCTTTCCCTTCATCAGCTCATTTATGGTCTTTGTAAAATATTTATAGTGATCTAAAAGTTTAGGTTTAAAAAATGAACATATACAGACGTAGGTATATGAACATATAACTGGTCCATGCATAGGCATTGTATTGTATCTTTAAATAATAAATTGAAACTGAACTTACTGATAAAGACAGTAATTGAAATTGAACTGAAAAGTTTACATGAATTATTCAAGTTAATGTTTCAGAGGTTCGTTTGGAGATTGTGACTAACGACATCTACGCTCTTTTCGCTGAAGCAAAAAATAAAACAAACCATAAAAAGGTTTTTGCAGTATCTTCTTTGCTGTCACTAAAATCAAAAATATCATGTGAAGATGTTTATTTCATAGAACAACCAAATACGCACATGCAGAAATATGTCAAACATTTAAATTACTATTTTCTCAACTGTATTTTACAACATTATCAATATTTAATGTATAAAAAAAAAAAAACAATAGATTAAAAACATCTCTACATGGAGTTCAGCACTATTATGATAATAAATTAAAGAGTGCTACAAAAGTAACCTTTTGGGTTGTTAGGCTGTATTTTTTAAATTAGTCGGTTTATAACTGGTAGTTTACCTTTTATATTTTGCTTCAAATAGAGTATAGTAATAAAGCGAATGTGATGGAAGTCTAATGAAAAGACTCAACAAATTCCCAATTCCTAATCAGAAACTAACACCTTCCAGGAAAATATTCGCCCCGTGTGATGTAGATAAAATATGTTTTTTACGCCGATAATAAATAAATATTTACTGCCTAAGTGCTGTTCATACAAAATCTACATTTATCAATTTACACATTTTGTCGATAAATGATAGCGAGGGGCCGATCGTTAGCACCTACGACCTGGGGGCATTCACACCTCGAACTTACCACCTAGCACAGAGGAAATCCCTTGATATTAAAGAAATCCGAATTATACATCAACCTTTACTGCTACAAGCACAACACTGCCAGCCTATTTAATGCCAACCTACTAACATAAGTCCTAAATTCGAATAAAAGTTAAATTCCAACGAGGAAGTTTGGGATATTCCTCGAAGCGCACCAACTTTGAAGCGCACCAAAAAATTCCTCGAAACGCATTAACGATGAAACATAGAGAAGAGCATGAAGGATTCGTAATAAATGATATCGATAGACGTTTTAAAATTCAACAGTCTTAATTATTTATTTATTAAAACTACCAGGAAAGCAGAAATGAACTGGAACTAGGTGTTAAGCGTATTACTACTTAGTACACCTTCATTTCATGTGAAAACGAAATGAAGGCATTCCTAAATGCGGGCAAGCTCTGACTAAATTTCCTTAGTAAACAGTCATAATTCGACGTTTGGTTCTCGCCTATTTCCCCCTTCAGTATTGGACAAATTTAAAAGATAATTATTCTAATTATTGTGCATCTATGTTTTCTTTTTTCATTTACAGTTTTCAAATGTGTACACTAGGCCTCTGTTGACTGCGCTGTCATTTTGATTTTGAGCATTTTTGAGGGTTCTAGTGCTTCTAAAGATAATGTACCTATCATCAAAAATGAAAACATAGGGCACAGTATATATCTTTCGCTTTTAGTTTATGGAATATCTTTAAATTGGTCAAATATTGGAAGAGGAAATAGGTGAGTGCCAAACCTCGAATTATGACTTTTTACTTAGGATATTCAATCGGATATATGTCTGCGGCCGCATTATGTAATAAGGAACTGAGCCTAGGGCATACTGAGCTAGAACTAAGAATACTTGATGGCTGGCTAAAACTTTGCTCAACCTAAAGGTCCTAGAATAAATTCAGCAAAACTTTAGTCTAAGAAGCGCTTCTATTAATAACTCTTATATTCAGGCAATGACATCCTAAATTCCTCTAAGTAGCCTTAATCTCCGTCAATCAATAGGCACTTTTCAATATTACCTATAGCACGGTGAATGATGGGTCGTGGACACGGGGGTAGGGGGTGTGGAGGGGTGGAAGGGGCTGTCAAATTTAAATAATGGCCGCCACGGGACGGGCTAATCACTGAGAGAGGATGTGTCTGGTTGGTGCAAGGTGTAAACTGGAGGTTTTATGAAAAATATGAGTAGGAGTATGTAGTAGTAGTTTTGATATTAAGGTTGAACTAGTCGACGGCACGAACTATTTTGTGCTTGGGGTTAAACTGCATGCTATCTTATCCGACAACTCGTGCGAAAGAAATAGATGCTGTGATGAGCAGTAAGAAGCTAGTTCGTGTACGAATTAGCACTTTTGCAAGTGTAGCGAAATGGATGATGATTTAGGACGAAAACGAACGCGCGATTTTTTGTAAACAGACCTTTGGGAGTCTAGATATCATGGAAAAACTACTGAATGTATATTTTCAAAATACAATTATTTGCATTGTTGAATTACTATTCTATTGCTGTATGGAGACTGTTTTGCAATTTTTCTTCTTCTTATGGTATTTATTTCCGCCCAAAGATGCGTTAAAATTAGTGTTAAAATATGGAACTTTCGACGCTCATAACTTTCAAAGATTTTATTTTTTTGTTTGCATACAGGGCTATATAATGATGAGACAAAATGATATCATATTTTATTTTGAACGTATTTCGTCAAACAGCGGAGTAATCTCTAGACTACGTTTGTATGGAAGAATTTTCGACTAGTGTAACCTTAAGATTAACCCCAGTTCTTAGTACATATTCAAGTTTTATGGAATCTCAGATCAACAGACCTGCTTTTCATGTCCAAGCTCGTGTTAGCTATTTGATTGTAGTAAAAGTAAGCGCTTGTGGGCGAAAAGGGATACCTATATGGAAATTAAAACAATTGTTTTTCCATTGTGTCTGCTAATTAGCGCTCAAGGCGCTAATATAAGCAAGCTATTGTTGTGGCACTAAAAAAGGAGACACAGTCAAGAAGCACAAAAAAAAAACATCATTCAGTGATAAGTAACTATCAGATTTGCATAGAAAATTAAATACTTGTCAACTTTTCATCCGTCTATTACCAAATAACTTATGCCCGCTTCTCCCCACACCTTGGAGCACCACCCAGCACACGACAGGCGTCTCCAATCCATCAGGACTCCTCCATACTCAGCAGATGACAAATTGACAATCCCTCATGACTGTCTGTCACCCACCCTGTCATACTGGGGATAAACACGTTTCTCTGAACGGCTTACTAGGCTTACTTTAGATTTATCTAAAGGGACGATTTTGAATATTGATTTATTAAGACTCAGACACGTGTACCGTACGGTTCAAACTTAATGGCGACTGTGAAAATTTTCACCCAGCTGTCATATTAATTTGATACTCACAGCGACTTGTGGTGTGTTGTGAGCCGCCATTAAGTTTGAACCGTACTATAACTGTGATTTATATCTTTTCCTCTAAAAATGGGTTAATTCATTATATGACCTACTTGTATTTAACATATTTTTTTAATAATAGGTTATCTTTGTAACATATTATTATTATACTTTCATGAGTAGCATTTATATTTAAGACTGAAACTGGCGACCTCACAATGTGAACAAAAATAGCGAAATAATTAAATCATTCAAATAAATTCTGCGGAAATTTAATACAAAATCCTTCCTATATTTTAATTACTGGCTTATCATTCATTGCTACTATCTACGTTAACATTACCAACCACTGAAGGATTTCTAAGAAATTCGTGATAGAATGTTTCTCTGAAAACGATTGGAGAAGACTACATAATGAGGTTTAACTTAAAATGCTGTAAATTCCTCTTTAATAGGAAGCCATAAATCTGGCCACTTACGGTTTTCCTCGATTTTATCCGACTGTGTCAAAAGGAAGTGTTATGGATTTTC
This sequence comes from Orthosia gothica, assembly GCA_949775005.1. NCBI lineage: Eukaryota > Metazoa > Arthropoda > Insecta > Lepidoptera > Noctuidae > Orthosia > Orthosia gothica. The sequence continues at coordinate 1,059,620 of OX459069.1, forward strand.
CTCTTTGCATTATGTACGTGATGGTATGTTTCTGTTCTTGTAAACGATTAAACCAGTTTTGATAAATGTATTTTCGTATTGTATATGTATAATTGAAATGCCTTTATGGTTATCTAATGATAAGAATAAGTGTTTTTTTTTAAGTTTTTAGTTTATTAAATTATGTATGTGTATATGTATTTATAGGGAGCTCGTGGCTAAATAATAACAGCCGCACTGGTCGATCTTCAAGGTTAAGCAACGCTTGACGAGGTCGGGCCGTGGATGGGTGACCATTTCAACATACCGAGTTTCCTCCGTGCCTCGGAAAGCACGTTAAGCCGTTGGTCCCGGCTGTCATTTGAAGATCTTTGACAGTCGTTACGGGTAGTCAGAAGCCTGAGATCTGACACCAGTCTTGCCAAGAGGTATCGTGTTACCCAGTTACTGGGTTGTGGAGGTCAGATAGGCAGTCGTTCCATGTAAAACACTGATACTTAGGTGAATCCGGTAAGACTGGAAGCCGACCCCAACAATAATTGGGATAAAGGCTAGGCAGATGATGAGTTTATTAAATTATGTATATGTACTTTACTTACATAAAGAAAAACTTACAACTTGTGGTCTTTCAGTTTGTGAAATTTTCAGATACTTCAGGCAAAGTTATATTTCATAACGTATACCACAAATAACAATTAAAAGAGTTTATCTGTTCTGTGGTATACCATTAAGACCCAGAAAATGTTCAATAACTGTAAAATAGATATTATCAGAAAAGGTAACAATTTTGATTCACAGGCATTCCTGCAGAAGTGCTCATACATCAAAATAAGTAGGAAGCTAGTTTAAAAGCTAAAATCTGCAAAGAACATCGTAAATAAACACAGTATTCTCAGAAACAGCACATAATGACTTGGCAGGAAACTAGAAAAACATAATAAATAACAAACAATAACAAATAACTAAGTATATAATACTTATCTACCTTCTTCAGATAAATCCTTCAAGCCTTGCCATAACGAAGCCCAAGAAATAGTGTTTTATTTACCTGCAAAGAAATACAAACTGTATTAGAATGGCTCTAAAGTTCAGATTGGCGTTAGGTTTCCTTGTACCACCATGTGCCAGGCGTGAGATGACGTCATAATAAAAATATTATCATCTAGTATTTAATTATCGCGGTAACGATGTTATTTCCATAAGTATCGGAATAAAGGCAAAGTTATTGGTGAAGAACATTCTATATTATACTAATCTAAGGGGTATCGTGTTACCCAGTTACTGGGTTGTGGAGGTCAGATAGTCAGTCGCTCCATGTAAAATACTGGTAATCCATCTGAATCCATGTACTGCCCTGTATTGGGGTCGATTCCAACCCCATTATAGGTTTGTTGATTCTAAATATCTATACTTTATTTAGGTAATACAAATAGTTCTTATTTTTTTTTTAATTATTGTTTGGATCGCGTTTGACCACTATCTCATATGATGGTAAGCGATGATGTGGTCGACGGTTTAACACGCTTGCCTAGAAGAAACCAATTCACGACCCCGAGGTTGTAGCTATCGGGCAACACAGACCCCGGCATGAAATTCCACTCCTAAGCTGTACGCATAATAGTCCGAAGTTGAAACGGGATTGGCGGAATTAGATCATGCAATTCCGTCGCACTACACTCCCCGACATGCAACCGATATAAAACCGACAAGCTGGCAACTCGGAGACGATGTTCAAGGCTCTGGAGCTTTGACTCAACCACTGCCTCATTGCCAATGAGCCTCTTGGCCCGTTATTCGTTCAACTCTAGAGGCATCAAGCTGGTACTTGAAGAAGGCAAGACCATCAGTAAAATTCAAGGTTAAATTAAATTGTCTAGGTAGCAAAACACTTTAAAAAAGTTTTTACTTAAATAATCACAATGAAGAATATACTAAGCTCTAATGCAACAAGATAGAAGCTAATATTCTGTCAAAATTAACGGTCCTTTGTGTGTCTAAATCCTCTTACGGTCCTCCTCTTTGTTGTGGCATAATAGCGGCTTTGCTGCCGGTCCCCCGAGTGGGAGAGCGTGAACATATCGTGTTATTGTTGACCTAAATGTGTTAGTGGGTAGTTTGGGTATACAAAATAGCTGTATGTAGGGTAGATGTGCATTGCGTTTGATTTCTGAGACAAGTAAAATTTCACAATTTAAAAAATCCCCGACACATTTATCTTGCGAAAACACCCCGATTCAAACAGTAAAATGCCCATCACTTTAAAACGGCTGAACCAATTTTATTCAAACATAGCTAAGAACACTTTCGACAAAATTACCTTTCAAACAAAAGAAACTAAATCGAAATCGGTTCACCCGTTTAGGCGCTATGATGCCACAGACAGACACATAGATACACAGACACACAGCAACACACGTGAAACTTATAACACCCCTCTTTTTCCGGCGGGGTGTAAAAATACGGTAGTATACAACAGCAAAGCTGGTCTGCAGTTCTATTCATAAACTCTGTCTGAATTCCGAACCTGGAACCGTATTTTCTTGCGAGTGAGGGGTATGGAAAAACAGTTCTTGCGGCATTTATAAACCAGTCCAAAAAAAAACTAGGCAAATACACTGTTTTCACTCGTGGTTACTGGACTAAACCGTAATGAAATACTCGTATAAGTCGTATTTGCAGTGAAGATCCCTTACCTAGAACACTTTTAAATCAGAAAATTATCAATCCTTATCCTTACTTTTATTACAAATGTATAAGTAACTCGGTTTGTCTGTTACACTGTTTTCACGACTGAACGGCTGAGTCGATTTAGATGATTTGTATGAATATAGTTGCGAGACTCTGGCAAGGACATAGGATTGATTGATTGGATGACTTTTAATGCCAGTAGTGGGTTGATAAAACTTTTTTTTCGCGGGTGAAGCCGCGGTTCTGCCCGCGGCTTTACCCGCTAGTAGGTTTGTATGTTATTTTGAATTGTATCTTAAAAACAATGATACATGCGTATACATTTATTGCATTGTATAGTGTTTTACAGATATTACGCAAAGCCTCTATTATGGTCTCTATCACTCAAAGGATTGCTGGAAGAAAATTCCATTTGGAGTTAAGCTCGTCTTTTTACATGAATTTTAATAACAACTTGTTAATATGCAATGTCTTATTGTACAATAAAGAATAAAGAAAGGATTATAGTAATTTTCAAAAATGTCTGATTGTAATAATAAATGCGCAAAAAGGCCTAGTCCATCGAAGAACAAGTAAACACAAGCCAGCAATAACAGGTTGTCCGGCCATATCTTACTACCTAGCACCAGCAAATAAAATAAACTTAAACAGAAAAATATTCCTTCCTATCATCACGAACTCATTAGCCATTAGTATTATCTCAGTACAGCCATACGTGACTGCAAGCTAACAAGAAAAAACTAAAGGAAAATGCAGGTTCTACAGCCTTGGGTAGCAAGGTTGATTCTTTGTTTATGATGAGGAAACCGTCAGATGAGTGGGCCTAAGTTCCGTGTCTGACGTCCCTTGAGATAACTGGGTAATCTCTCCAATTGATAGTTGTGCAAGCATGCGGGTAGGAATTGTTGTGGATTGTGCTATTGTATGTGTGCAGTGTCGTAGGTCCCAAGCAGACATTTTACTTTGTGCATAATTTATTGCCTGTAAAATATTGTTATCCAGCATAACGATACTGGGGAAAAGACTAGGAAGATGATGATGTTATTTACCAATCCATCTTGGTTTATAGCCTACTTACTGGCGAACTAATTGGGCTGCAGGGGGCCCTGGGCCTCTGGTCCTGGGAGGCTCCAAATCTCGATAAGTTAATCAAATTCTAGGCAACGCTAAGAGGTATTTTGGTGTTGGGAGGCCCGATAGATGTAAATTACAGAATATGTTTAGTTGTTATTTCTTTATGAATGGTCAATTCATCCGATAGAATGTTCGAGCTCGTCTCGCTCGCTCTAGCACACGTTCCTTTGATTCTCACTTATTTTTGCTTTAGTTGAAATAGTGGATATTGAAAAATTCAAGAAAAGACGGGGTGCTAATATTTTTTTCTCGCTCGATCCTGTGGTCGCTTCGCTTGAAGAAAAGGTAATCGGAACCAAAAGATAAATGTGAAAGAAAGCCAAGTTCTTGATAAGGGCTTCGCTGATAATAAAATTTTGTTCCCAAGAATTGTAAAAGATTTTTATTGAAATTTTGGATTGGGTAATTAGGTGGAGTTCTTACTAGACGCACATAATTGCAAGTGTGAAGGTTTATGTTTGGGTCGAAAGTAAGCCGACATTTTTCGTGTAATAAATATAACCCACGGCCGGTGTTACTCCATTTTTCTTCGTGAATTTGGCTCCATGTGTCTACCTTTGTGGGGCGAGGAGTAAAATTATCGAGTTGGCTTTGTTCATTACATTTTAGAGTCTTTCAAAAATTTTGCGTGACGGGGCAGGGGCCTCCGTTTTGTTTTCCGCCCCGGGCCCCTGACAGGCTTAGTCCGCCACTGACTACACTAATCCTTCTCAAAGAGAGAAGGTCTATGTCCCGGCAGTGGGAACGTTACGAGCTGATGGTATGTGTATGATATGCTGTACTGTACTGTAGTCGGGCAGGCTTATACTGATAACTGTCAGAGATGACGAATAGATTACAGTATCGTAGGTCAGGGATTACATTACAAGACGCATAACACTAACAATCAATAGATGTGAGTGACATCTATGCTGTCATTGTGTTGTGTATTGCACAGACATTTGAATGCATTGTGTTCAGCACAATATTTTGTTGTTTGGACTTAGAGGCGCCTGAGATGGTACAACAGGTCATTGTCTGGGGGCCTTTGATATTGAATAGGTTATGGAGATTAAACAGTGTGTGATAATAACAATATATAACAATAACCTAGCATAGCATCACACTTGTATCCCCTAAAGGGTTAGGCAGAGGGCCACCTATAATATACCCAAATTTCACCATATTGTTTAAGTCTCTTGAATAGAAGACGAGCCCATTGCCATCAACCGGGCAAACCAAATGCCAGACTTCAAGCTGCTAATGAGAAATTCGGGATGGAGAAATCCAATTATAATTGGTCCGACCCGGAAATCGGCGGCACGACCTCTTGTTTCGTCGCTAATGTGGTGTTCACTAGTAACACTAGTTAGGGTTTGGGTTTTATAATAAAACAACCAGATTTATCAGTAAGTAGACAGCACTGACTGGGACGTCCACTCACCGCTTGGTGCAATCTAATAATGAATACACGTAAGACGTAAGCATTCAAATGATACCACATCTCTCCAACCCGCACTGCGCCCGCGTGGTGGATTAAGTCCCAGTAGCGCTGCGACCATTTAATTAGTCCAAAAAAGCAATATCAAAAGAGAACCGACTTCAAAAGAAGGAGGTTACCTTGTTATGGTTACATGACTGTTGTCCCTTAAGACGGTACCCTGATCAAAAAATCGGCATGAGATATGAGCGTTCCTATTGGTCTAGCGGCACTGGTGGCGCATGAATTGCAGTAGTGAATACGCCCAGATTTTAGAATAAAATCTTTATAAAATCGAATTTTGGTCTTTTGAAAAAAATAATTCTACAAAAATGTTCGTTATTAAATTGTCTATCCATTAGTGTTAGTACAAAAAATAATCAATGAACACTTTACGAGGAGATGCATAATATCAATAATTATTTCTCATTTTTATGTTTATTTGGAAGTAGATTAGTGAAATATATACAACATTTAAAAAAAAACTAAATCTACCATTTTAGAATCAATATTATTTAGAAATTTAATGTATTGTTATTAATTGATATTTCTTTTTAAATAACGAGTAGATAGCTCCTAAAAACAGCACAAAAAACGGCTTGCGCGGCGTTTTGCTCAGGGTACCGCCTTAATACTTAGAAGGTTATGCAGATTACAAAGTGTGACATAATAACAATGTGAAACGGTATTCTATAGTGCGAAGATATTACATGCAAGGTAAATATTAATAGGGTAGTATTATGTAGTTATAGCAGAAGTTGTGAGTTGTTTGTTTGCTTACTTAGGTATTGTTTTCAGTGAAGGTTTACTCTACAATGTAATGAGATAAAGGTCGCACTACATCCGATCCGTGTCCGTAAAATTTCGGTGCCGAAGTAGTCGTAGTACTTCTTGTAAGCAAGCTTACGCACTACATGCGAACTCTATCCGTCATAATCTGTCATAATTCAGACATTTTGAACTCAGGACTCAAAACCGTTTTTTGGATCACGGACACGGACGTGTAGTGCGTAACCACCCTAAATGTCTATATAATAGTTTTTTTTATTATTTTTTTATCATTATTGACAAATTGATATTTCATTCATTCAATTAACCCGTTTTATTTCATGACGAAAAGTTCTGGAGTGGCGACCGCTTAACGGAAGACGTAGCGTTGGAAGGTCTCCCTCTAGGTGGAGCGACGACCTGGTCAAGGCTGCGGGCGTCCGGAGGATGCGAAACGCACAGGACCGATCAGTGTGGCGACGCTTGGGGGAGGCCTATGTCCAGCAGTGGACGTCTTTCGGCTGAAATGATGATGATGATTTCATGCCTTGATTAATAAAACCAAAAACCCTTTTTCTGAGAGCTGAATAAATTGTATTTCAAATGGTGCACCACGATCTCACTCTTACCATTGAATTAATAAGATTTAAATCATTTTGAAGACGATTAAGAGAAAAAGGTGCGATTTGTGATGCTAAGTATATTACGAATCACAGACGGCAGGGAATTCACAATCATCTTTACAAATCATTCGCCAAAAAACTTTTTTTACACCGAAGGTTCATTTTTGCACCAATTTTTTCAAGCCCAAGTCCATTTTCCGAAGCAGCCAAGCAGGTGCAATATGTAGCTACACGGTACACGTTACCCCTCGCTTTGTAACCCGTCCGCGCTGAGCTAGCGCCGACGCTTCCGGCTCGTGCCGCGCCTCGCTAATGTCGGCAGGCAGGCGAGGGTTAACACCCGATACTGCTCAACCTGTTCGCGAGCTGGGATATTGATAGCGTGGAGGAAGGTTTGTCTAGAAATTAGGTGATATGGTGCAGGGTTAAGGTAAAATGTAAAGAAAGTGCATTAATTGTATGCGGTAAAGAAAGCTATTATTGAAATTTTTGTTGAGGTTTTGGGCGCGGCACATACGGGTATTTTGCATTCCTAGCCGGGCGAAATTGGTAAAAACAAATTACAACATAAAAGCAAAAATGAATACTAGTCAGCGAGTCAGGTAGATACAGAACAATAGGCGACCCTTTTCGGGCTCGAGCGCCCGCGCCGTCAGCTAGCAAGCCAGTCGGAACTTAATCGTTGTCGCATGCGCTCGCGTCAGTTACTGGCTACATTAAAAACGTACTGCGTTTGAGACCTCAGTGCTTTTTAATAGTGAGTTATTTAACCAAAACTACTATGGATCATCATAATACTGGTAAGAACAGTTTTATTTATTAATATTTACTAATGTTTACATGTATTTGTAAGGTTCAAAATCAATTTACAACTATCTCGATTTTTTAAGCAATTTTTACCTGAATTTTAAATTTCAAAGTGATTATAGTTATCCTTCCGAGTACTTCCGAATAACGATTTTTATTGTTACGCATGACAAAATCTGTCATATTATAGATATTTTACGAATTGAGTGCTACTTTACGCTACTTTCGACGAAACTTATGCGTTTGTGTTGGTGTTACCTAAAAAGTATTAACCGTTATTTTCAAGCAAATTATGAAATTTTTTTTTTTATTGTTCTAGGGTTACCAGGGGTCTCTAACTACAAAGTTGTGACTAGACAATACCTGTTCAATAAAATGCAACAACAAGAATTACACACTTTTGATGAAAAAGTCGATTATTTGGAAAATTACCTTTTATCGTCTGACAACTTTAATGAAGAACAATTTCCAAAAACCCTCCCCATTGGTCGTCTGTACATTTTAGTAAGTCTTACCTACTTTACAGCAGAAAAAACCGCACAAATAATTTCGCCCGGCTAGGAATGCAAAATACCCGTATGTGCGCGGGTTAGACAGACACGATGCGACAAAATTTTTCATGTTTTTTTTTCTATAGCTAGACACAGATAATATAATACTAGCATACAGATGCCTCATCCCATACGAAGAAACCGTGCCGCCGTAACTAGCGTTTTTCATCTGATCATACCGATTATTTTTTGTAAATCGATCGCGTTCGGTTCCGTTCCACGGCGATAGATCGATCACCATCTAATAATTAATCGATATTGCTAGATAAATCAAATAATCAGTATAATCAGTACAGTACGTCGGGACAGTTTCTTTGTATGGGATGAGACCACGATCTAGATTACACAGTTACCTACTTATGTGTGAATGCTTTGTAGCATTGTTGTATATATGAGAAGAGTTCATCATCATCATTATCATTTATAACTATGTCGAATAATGAGCGTACGTTTAACCAAGCATCCCACATCGTTCAGCCAAGAGACCCACATCGTTCAGCCAAGAGACCCACATCGTTCAGCCAAGAGACCCACATCGTTCAGCCAAGAGACCCACATCGTTCAGCCAAGAGACCCACATCGTTCAGCCAAGAGACCCACATCGTTCAGCCAAGAGTCTCACATCGTTCAGCCAAGAGTCCCACATCAACCGTTCCTGTGCGTCTTGCATCCAGCGGATTCCCGCAGAATTAAAAGGCATTCGTTACAATACTTATTAAAGAAACGACAACCCACCGTACACACAAATGACAAACGCTCAAACCGTTCTATTTCTATAACAACATACCAAATCAACAAGCCATTAAAAACCGGACATGCTTAAAAATCCAGCATAACATTACAAAATCCGAATAAACATTAAACACAGCATTCCGGACGCTGTGGCGGACGGACGGAAAGTCCGGACATATCCGGGTGACCGGTCCAGGCTCGCTAATGTGTCGGACGGCTATCGTCCGGATAACGGTTATATGCTGGAGCAGCGGTGGTGCTTATGTTTGGAGGTTCCATGGCTGCAGGGCAGCTGATAGTAGTTATGACTGAACCACAGGACTGGTCAGTTACAGAAATTAGGCTTTTAATAGTTACTAGCTGTCCCACCCGGCTTCGTTCCCGTCATCTGGCTACCTACCTACCTACCCTATATTCATGATTGTTGCGTAACTTAAACCGTTTACGTAGCGCACGCAACAGAAGCTCTCAAAAAGTAATAATTTTGCCCGTTTTTGCAACATTTTTCATTTATGCTCCGCTCCTATTGGTCGTAGCGTGATGTTATATAGCCTATAGCCTTCCTCGATAAATTGACTATCTAACACAAAAATATTTTTTTATTCCTGAGATTAGCGCGTCCAAACAAACACTTCAGCTTTATAATATTAGTATAGGTTTGTTAATTAATATAATGTAAAACATTTAAAAAAATACGTCACCCTTTTTTTGGGACAACTCCTGAAAGCCTGGCGGTCACCAGAAAAGCTTGATGCTCGACCAGTCCAGAAGAAACGATACAACTATCTTAAATCCCGCAATGAAATTAATCAGAAAGGAGCAGAGAAGCAAAGTTTTGTCAGCCCCAGCTGCCTTTATCCTGATTTATTTGAGGTGAGATTACCTAGACCTAGACATTCAGTAAGAAGGATTAACTACCTATAAATGTGTAAGGCACATGAAATAAGACAAACTCAAAAGCTTTCATTTCAATTAAGGTTCCCCTAGACGGACGGCACGAACTATTTTGCGCGCAAGGTTAAAATGCATGCTATCTCATCCGACAACACGTGCGAAAGAGATAGATGTTGTAATGAGCAGTAAGAAGCTAGTTCTCGTACGAATTAGTATTTGTAGCGAAATGAACAATGACAATGACGATGACTTAGGACGAAAACGAGCGCGCGAAATTTTATAAACAGACCTTTGGGAGTCTAAATATCATGCGAAAACTACTAAATGTATATTTTCAAAATAAAATTATTTGCATTGTTGAATTACTAATCTATCTCTGTATGGAGGCCGTTTTGCAATTTTCCTTCTTCTTATGGTATTTATTTCCTCCCTAAGATGCGTTAAAATTAGTGTTGAAATATGGAACTTTCGACGCTCATAAGTTTCAAACATTGTATTTTTTACTTTTCTGTTTCCATACAGGGCTAGATAATGATGAGACAAATTGATATCAATTTTTATTTTGAACGTACATCGTCAAACAGTGGAGCAATCGCCAGACTACGTTTGTATGGAAGAATTTTCGACTAGTGTAACCTTAAACCATTTAAAGGTGCTTTTGAATTGTCAGGCAAAAGATGAAGATAGTTACACATTCGCAGATGTCGGTTGTGTATTGCACAGACATTTGAATGCATTGTGTTCAGCACAATATTTTGTTGTTTGGACTTAGAGGCGCCTGAGATGGTACAACAGGTCATTGTCTGGGGGCCTTTGATATTGAATAGGTTATGGAGATTATACAGTGTGTGATAATAACAATATATAACAATAACCTAGCATAGCATCACGCTTGTATCCCCTAAAGGGTTAGGCAGAGGGCCACCTATAATATACCCAAATTTTACACTATTGTTTAAGTCTCTTGAATAGAAGACGAGCCCATTGCCATCAACCGGGCACACCAAAAACTTTAAGCTGCTAATGAGAAATTCCAGATGGAGAAATCCAATTATAATTGGTCCGACCCGGAAATCGAACGCACGACCTCTTGTTTCGTCGCCAATGTGGTGTTCACTAGTAACACTAGTTAGGGTTTGGGTTTTATAATAAAACAACCAGATTTATCAGTAAGTAGACAGCACTGAATGGGACGTCCACTCACCGCTTGGTGCAATCTAATAATGAATACACGTAAGACGTAAGCATTCAAATGATACCACATCTCTCCAACCCGCACTGGGCCCACGTAGTGGATTAAGTCCCAGTAGCGCTGCGACCATTTAATAAGTCCAGAAAAGCAATATCAAAAGAGAACCGACTTCAAAAGAAGGAGGTTACCTTGTTTTGGTTACATGTCTGTTGTCCCTTAATACTTGGAAGGTTATGCAGATTACAAAGTGTGACATAATAACAATGTGAAATGGTATTCTAAGTGCGAAGATATTACATGCAAGGTAAATAATAATAGGGTAGTATTATGTAGTTATAGCAAAAGTTGTGAGTTGTTTGTTTGCTTACTTAGGTATTGTTTTCAGTGAAGGTTTACTCTACAATGTAATGAGATAAAGGACGCACTACGTCCCATCCGTGTCCGTAAAATTTCGGTTCCAAAGTATCCGTAGTACTTCTTGTAGGGAAGCTTACGCACTACATCTGAACTCTATCCGTCATAATCTGTCATAATTCGGACATTATGAAATCGGGACTCAAATAACGGACACGTCGTACGGATCACGGACACGGACGTGTAGTGCGTAACCACCCTAAATGTCTATAAAATAGTAATTATTTCTTTTTTTTTTTTAATTATTATTGACAAATTGATATTTCTTTCATTCAATTAACCCGTTTTATTTCATGCCTTGGGGCCGAAAAGTTCTGGAGTGGCGACCGCGTACTGGAAGACGTAGCGTTGGAAGGCCTCCCTCTAGGTGGAGCGACGACCTGATCAAGGCTGCGGGCGTCCGGTGGATGCGAAACGCACAGGACCGATCAGTGTGGCGACGCTTGGGGGAAGCCTATGTCCAGCAGTGGACGTCTTTCGGCTGAAATGATGATGATGATTTCATGCCTTGATTAATAAAACCAAAAACCCTTTTTCTGAGAGCTGAATAATTTGTCTTTCAAATGGTGTACCATGATCACACTTTTACCATTAAATTAGTAAGATTTAAATCATTTTGAAGAAGATTAGGAGGTTAAGATGCGATTTTTGTAATGCTAATTATATCAAGAATCACAAATTCCGGGAAGAAATACATGATGATCACCTTTACAAATCATTCGCGAAAAACTTTTTTTACACCGAAGGTTCATTTTTGCACCAATTTTTTCAAGCCCAAGTCCATTTTCCGAAGCAGCCAAGCAGGTGCAATATGTAGCTACACGGTACACGTTACCCCCCGCTTTGTAACCCGTCCGCGCTGAGCTAGCGCCGACGTTTCCGGCTCGTGCAGCGCCTCGCTAATGTCGGCAGGCAGGCGAGGGTTAACACCCGATACTGCTCAACCTGTTCGCGAGCTGGGATATTGATAGCGTGGAGGAAGGTTTGTCTAGAGATTAGGTGATATGGTGCAGGGTTAAGGTAAAATGTAAAGAGAGTGCATTAATTGTATGCGGTAAAGAAAGCTATTATTGAAATTTTTGTTGAGGTTTTGGGCGTGGGTTAAGAGTCTCGTAGACAGACACGATGCAACAAAAGTTTTCTTTTTTTTTTCTAAACCTAGATTACACAGTAACCTACTTATGTGTGAACGCTTTGTAGCATTGTTGTATATATGAGAAGAGTTCATCATCATCATTATCATCTATAACTATGTGGAATAATGAGCGTACGTTTAAACAAGCGTCCCACATCGTACAGCCAAGAGACCCACATCGTACAGCCAAGAGACCCACATCGTTCAGCCAAGAGTCTCACATCGTTCAGCCAAGAGTCTTACATCGTTCAGCCAAGAGACCCACATCGTTCAGCCAAGAGTCTCACATCGTTCAGCCAAGAGTCTCACATCGTTCAGCCAAGAGTCTCACATCGTTCAGCCAAGAGTCTCACATCGTTTAGCCAAGGACCCACATCGTTCAGCCAAGAGTCTCACATCGTTCAGCCAAGAGTCCCACATCGACCGTTCCTGTGCGTCTCGCATCCAGCGGACTCCCGCAGAATTAAAAGGCATTCGTTACAATCCATAATAAAGAAATGACAAACCACCGTGCACACTAATAACAATAGCTCAAATCATTCTGTTTCTATAACAACATACCAAATCAAAAAGCCATTAAAAACCGGACATGCTAAAAATCCAGCATAACATTACAAAAGCCGAATAAAGATTAAACACAGCATTCCGGACGCTGTGGCGGACGGACGGAAAGTCCGGACATATCCGGGTGACCGGTCCAGGCTCGCTAATGTGTCGGGCGGCTATCGTCCGGATAACGGTTATATGCTGGAGAACCGGTGGTGAGAGTGCTTATGTTCGGGGTTCCATGGCTACTGGGCAGCTGATAGTAGTTATGACTGAGCCACAGGACTAGTTAGTTACAGAAATTAGGCTTTTAATAGTTACTAGCTGTCCCACGCGGCTTCGTTCCCGTCAACTGGCTACCTACCTAACCTACATACATGATTGTTGCGTAACTTAAACCGTTTACGTAGCGCACGCAACGGAAGCTCTTAAAAAGGAATAATTTTGCCTGTTTTTGCAACATTTTTCATTTATGCTCCGCTCCTATTGGTCGTAGCGTGATGTTATATAGCCTATAACCTTCCTCGATAAATGGACTATCCAACACAAAAATATTTTTTAAATCCAATCAGTAGTGCCTGAGATTAGCGCGTTCAAACAAACACTTCAACTTGATAATATTAGTATAGATTTGTTAATTAAGATAATGTAAAACATTTATAAAAATACGTCACCCTTTTTTTGGGACAACTCCTGAAAAGCCTGGCGGTCACCAGAAAAGCTTGATGCTCGACCAGTCCCGAAGAAATGATTCAACTATCTTAAATCCCGCAATGAAATTAATCAGAAAGGAGCAGAGAAGCAATGTTTTGTCAGCCCCAGCTGCCGTTATCCTGATTTATTTGAGGTGAGATTACCTAGACCTAGACATTCAGTAAGACGTATTAACTACCAATAAATGTGTAAGGCATATGAAATAAGACAAACTCAAAAGCTTTCATTTCAATTAAGGTTCCCCTAGACGACGGCACGAACTATTTTGCGCGCAAGGTTAAAATGCATGCTATCTCATCCGACAACACGTGCGAAAGAGATAGATGTTGTGATGAGCAGTAAGAAGCTAGTTCTCGTACGAATTAGCACTTTTGCAAATTTGTAGCGAAATGGACAATGAATACTAAGGATGAAAACGAGCGCGCAAAATTTTATAAACAGACCTTTGGGAGTTCAAAATAAAATTATTTGCATTGTTGAATTACTAATCTATCTCTGTATGGAGGCCGTTTTGCAATTTTCATTCTTCTTATGGTATTTATTTCCTTCCTAAGATGCGTTAAAATTAGTGTTGAAATATGGAACTTTCGACGCTCATAAGTTTCAAATATTGTATTTTTTACTTTTCTGTTTCCATACAGGGCTAGATAATGATGAGACAAATTGATATCAATTTTTATTTTGAACGTACATCGTCCAACAGTGGAGCAATCGCCAGACTACGTTTGTATGGAAGAATTTTCGACTAGTGTAACCTTAAACCATTTAAAGGTGCTTTTGAATTGTCAGGCAAAAGATGAAGATAGTTACACATTCGCAGATGTCGGTAGGTCGCGGATAACCTTTGAGAGTTACCGCGGCCCTGGCGCAAGCAACTGAAGGAACACGGGTGGGTTTAGTCAGTAAAAGTCTGACACGCCCTCCCGCTTCACCCAGAGCGGGTGAAGTCATTGGATGTTTAACAATCCAAAAAAAAAATAGTTTCTAAGGAGGACAACGACAAGAAACTCCACGGACAGTAAGAACAACTCCATTTAATTTCAATACGTTGCTAATGATCTAGAAATGAAAAGGGTCTCGCGACACTAACAATCAAAATAACTGAATCAAAACCTAGGACCATTAACTCAGGTCTAAGAAGACATCATTCTTAGAACCTCAGCTGAACAAGTAATACTTATGTAAATAGTGCTTCGTTAATAATAATAAGTAATTAATCTTGTCTATTCAGGCGCCGTAATTACAAGATGGGAGATAGCTCCACAATATGCCTTGTTGCGTGATTTATATCAGGCTGTGATGCTGTGAACTAGTGAAACATGAGGTCTTATTGTGAAGGAATTATTTATGAATTATTTTTCTTGTAATTATTGTTCATTAGAAAAAAGAAGTGCCTAATTTATTTTTACTCAACTTACCAAAAAGGAGGAGGTTCTATGTTCGACTTTATGTATGTTTCTTTTTTTTTATGTATGTGCACCGATATCTCCGTCAATTGTGGACCGATTTTGTTTTTTTTTGTTTTTTTTTGTTGAAAGAGTATGTTTCGAAATTGGTCCTATTTTAATTTGGTGAAGATGTGATGAAGAACTTCGGGGATATACAACAGAACTCTACAATAAATAACGGCAAATCATTTGGGATTGCTGCAATCGCATGTCTGTTTATTGTATATACCATTACATAACGTAACATCACGCCAGTACGCTCTAAAGGGGTACGCACATCTATCATTTCACCGGTTATGTTCAAGTTTCATGTTATTCGGGTAATCTATTCTGGCATTATAGGTACCTTACTAAACAACTTGCCTATTTTAGGTAGGTACAACTAAAACGGGAAAAAAAAAATGTTTTTGGAAGTCGGTGTCCATATCGCAAAAAAAAATGGAAAAAAAACGAAAGACTTGACTTCCAAAAATAAAGTTATTTTTCACTTTGTAGTTTTTATTTGGAAGTCGGTAATATTATTTGCAAAAAAGTTTTTGTGGTTGTAGTCTTCTTTCATTTTCTGTAGGGTTTAATTTCCAAAAACAAGTGAATAGGTTCTAGAAACTATATAATTGGTCTAACGGTTGCTACAGCTACTTCAGAGAGGGCGCACGGTTGGCGCAGTGGTTGAGCGATTGACTGCTGCGCTGCGTGTCGCGGGTTTGATCCCCGCACGGAACAAATATTTGTGTGACCTACAGATAGTTGTTCCGGCTCTGGGTGTTTGTGTATGTGAGTTTATATGTTTGTAAACGCACCCACGATACAGGAAGAAATTCCTAGTGTGCGGCAACGTTTTTTTAAAAAAGAAAGAAGAGTATGAGGTCTTCGTTCGATTCTTGGGGCAGGAAGTGATAATACGGTTTTCAATGTTCATTTGACAAGAACCAGCAACATTCAATATATCAAGTTAAACTAACCGAAGGTTCAACAAGCTTCTAGAAAACTTGTGTAACCCCAATTTAGAGTAACACATATTTACTCAACCACTTTTACTTAACCAAAGTTATCTAAGCACTTTCTAGCGCCCTGTTCGGTTCAAGCGCGAGTTTAACTGGATTTTTTCGATGGCTGCGTGTGCGCAGGAAGCCGGGCCAGTCTTCCATGGCGGCTTCCGGTGGAGTCGATCGACCACGGCGGTGGCATACGTAAGTATTGATACGATTTATTTGTTATCTATGGGCTAGCTTAAGCTGGATAGTTATTTTTTCTTTACAAAAGTGCTCACGTTTGCGGGTTAACTTTGATCAGAAATCTCGCATGACAGAAAATGAAGAGATCTTGCTCAGCAGAATTAGACAATTGAAATACTTAATATCTTTACGAATGGACGGTAAAATCAATTATTATTATATTTAATTGAAATCTTTGATGGCCTAATTGAAATAAAGAATTTGATTTTGACTTAAAGTTGAACTAGTCGACGACGGCACGAACTATTTTGTACGCGGGGTTAAAATGCATGCTTTCTTATCCAACAACACGTGCTAAAGAAATAGATGCTGTGATGAGCAGTAAGAAGCTAGTTCGTGTACGAATTACCACTTTTGCAAGTTTGTAGCGAAATTGATGATGATTTAGGACGAAAACGAGCGCGCGATTTTTTATAAACAGACCTTTGGGAGTCTCGATATCATTGAAAAACCACTAAATGTATATTTTCAAAATAAAATTATTTGCATTGTTGAATTACTAATCTATCCCTGTATGGAGGCCGTTTTGCAATTTTCCTTCTTCTTATTGTATTTATTTCCGCCCAAAGATGCGCCAAAATTAGTGTTGAAATATGGAACTTTCGACGCTTATAACTTTTAAAATTTTTTTTTTACATTTTTGTTTCTCTACAGGACTAGATAATTATGAGACAAATTGATATAATTTTTTATTTTGAACGTACATCGTCAAACAGTGGAGTAATCGCCAGACTACGTTTGTATGGAAGAATTTTCGACTAGTGTAACCTTAAAAAGTGTTTACCATCAATACTGTCTGCAAGTCTGTCGGGCTGGTCCTTTGTGTCTATTGTTAAGGCTTTGACATTGGATTCTGTGGAATGTGTCATCTTCGTAAAATGGCAAATAATTTAAACGTTTGGCTTAAAATGCAGTCAGCGGACGCCGCCAATAACACCTTCATTTGTCTTTACAAATGTCAGTTTGACACACTCATGACTTGACATCTCAAAGGTCTGTCAATTTGTATGGACATCTGAAAGACACGAGGTCTTTGTCGATATTTGTTCAAGAGTTATGGTAATAAAATAATAATAATATATGTATGTAGAACTCCTATGTAAATATTACAGACATGTGACATTGTCAACTGTCAGGTCACAGTATAGGTCAAAAGTGAACGTTCAATGCAATGATATTCAAATAAACAGATATGTTATAAGCGCGCGCATTGTGAAGACTCGAATAGTAGACAATTGTATGATTTAGTCTTTAGTTTATGTCACGCATGGCGAAGAGCGATACGCTTTGTTGAAAAAAAAACAAAATTAAAAAAATGCCATCGTGTGTATTTAGAAAGTGTACCAATTATAATACCAAATTACATAAAACAGAAGGGATCTCATACCATATGTAAATACGCAATACACCTCAATTTACTAATTTTTTTCAATTTTTTTTCCTAATTTTCTGATATTTGGAGGTTACAAAAAGAAAAAACATTGGTTGTCAGAATAATGTTTGTTGACATTCACACGCAAGTGACAAACACTAGCTGTCTCTTTTTTGCTTGTTTGTTTTATCAAGCCATCCCTTTCGACATTGTAGTGAAATGTCAGATGAATGAAAAGTGTGTATGTGTGCTGCCGCTGCTGCGCGGAACACTTTTTTCAATTGTTTTGTGAGTGTATAACGTATCTGTTTATTTGAATATCATTGGTTCAATGAAATAAACGTAGAAGCGCTTTCAGATCGTATCAGCAGACTATTAAACGAATGTTTTAACTCGAACTAGAATATTATACTCACGGCCGTTTTTTAGCTTACCCAAGCGTATTTATTCTTGAATTTACGTTGATGACCTAAGCGCATTAAAATTTGATTTGCTTTATCAATTTAGGATTTTTGCTGATATTGCTGGATCGCCGATTTCATTTTTAGGGTTCCGTACCTCGAAAGGAAAAAACGGAACCCCTATAGGATCACTTTGTTGTCCATCTGTCTATCTGTCAAGACCCTCACAGACCCTTTTTCTCAGGAACGCGTGGAGGTATTAAGACGGTACCCTGACCAAAAAATCGGCATGAGATATGAGCGTTCCTATTGGTCTAGCGGCACTGGTGGCGCATGAATTACAGTAGTGAATACGCCCAGATTTTAGAATAATATCTTTATAAAATCGAATTTTGGTCTTTTGAAAAAAATAATTCTACAAAAATGTTCGTTATTAAATTGTCTATCCATTAGTGTTAGTACAAAAAATTATCAATGAACACTTTACGAGGAGATGCATAATATCAATAATTATTTCTAATTTTTATGTTTTTTTGGAAGTAGATTAGTAAAATATATACAACATTTAAAAAAAAACTAAATCTACCATTTTAGAATCAATATTATGTAGAAATTTAATGTATTTTTATTAATTGATATTTCTTTTTAAATAACGAGTAGATAGCTCCTAAAAACAGCACAAAAAACGGCTTGCGCGGCGTTTTGCTCGGGGTACCGCCTTAAGCTGAAATTTATATCAAAAAATCAAACTTCTAAGTCAACGCAATCAATAGATACAGCCGTTTATGCCGCTAATTTCCGCAAATTTTCGGCACTCGCAAGGGAATCAAAACCTACAGGGTACTTCCCGTGAACTCAGAATCTTGAAATTTGGTACGAAGCAACGTTTTATAGCACAGATAAAGGAATATTTGCGAAAACCGTAAATTTTTAGTTGCATCATATAATAAAAATATTTTTAATAATTTTAAAGTTACTACCCCTTTCCTCATGAACGCGTAGAGGTATTAAATTGAAATTCATATCAAATACTCAGGGCTGTAATACCTTTAAGTTGAGGTTTGTACGGAACCCTCGGTGCGCAAGTCCGACTCGCAAGTGGCCGGTTTTTTTTATTCAAACTAAGTAATTGGGGTTTGATTAGGCTTTAGGATTTACATAGACCGAACAGTGCAATCAAATAAGAATTTTAGTAGTGTTTTTAAATGTGATTAAACATCACCTTTTAAGACACTTTTGTTAAGAATCATCCGTCACATTTTTACAGGCAACGAACTAAAAACCTTTATAAGACCTTTATAAGACCTTTTGTCTAAATATATCCTTTCAAAAACAAATATACAGATTAAAAAAACCTAAAAGACCCTTCACTGAACTAAAATTCAGATCCTCGTTCCCTTTCATCAAAGTTTCACCAAAGACTTTCTAACAAAGGAATTTGTAATTTTCGTGAACCCTGCTCCATGTTTGTACATTAAAAAAACGATTGTGCCAGAATTAATACGACGGACCCCGATCGTATGGATAAGCATGCATCGATGGTCAAAGCTCTGACCGGGGTCCAGTGCCACTCACAGAGGACTTGGGAGGTTTGGAGAATTTTGAAGAGAAGCTCTTGGGCCAAAATACTGATGCTAAGTTGCCTTTCTACATTTTTATTTTGTAGTTACGAGTATATGAAGCTGTTAATGATATGAGAAAAGGTCAAGCAAAGGCGAAGGGCAAGGACTAACTTTTAGCTATCTGAATTTGGAGCATAGTAGCAATTATTGTTACTTACGAGTATTTAAATTTCGTTCTAAATACTGTGTCCAAAATCTTTTGATTCTTCTTTCACAGCTACAGTGGACAAAGAATACGTACTTAATATTCAAGCATTGCTACTAAAGGACTTCTTTTAATGTATATAACAATCATTATTATAATTATTTGTATTTTGTTTTATTTATTTATTTAATTCAGGTTCACCAACAGTTGTTACAGATATTATACAGATAGGAACATATAAGTAATTGTGTCTTAAATCTAACTGCACAACCAATTACTGGCAAAAACCTCATGCAAATTGCTCTTTGTAATCACAAAAACTTAATGTAGTTAAATACTAGTATATATTATATTAAATACTAATTACGTCTAACAAACTTCGATATAGCGTCTGCGTGGACGTCAACCAGGTCGCTGCGTTCGTTTATGAGTTTGAACATGCGGGGTATAGGAGAATTAGCACCAAACACTGTATGGCGAAGAGGTGGAGCTAAAGGTGTTATTGGGTTTACGGGGTACTCTGAAATAGAGCCTACATACCAATTGTGGGCAGTCAATGGTGTTATTGAGCAGTTTATATGCGAATCTCAAATGCAAGAGCTCCCTTCGAGCTTCCAGTGTACTCATTTTGTATCAGCCTAGTTTATCAAGGTAGGAGAGATATTGTTCCTCTCTGACATTCCGCTATCATTACGACCCCACCTCGCCTGGACTCACCGAAGTGAATACAGTGTACCTTACATCTTACTTCAAACCCTTTGCACATTTGTGATGAAAACCGACGTTTAATATTAATACCTAATACATTAAATTCGTTTATAAAAACGCTTTATCTAAAAGGTTAAGTATGGTTTATGACTGCTAAGCACGGTCTCTGGTTCCAAATCCAAACCCGGCTTGGAGGATTTTTTTTAATATTTGGTTTAAATGGTCAGAAAGTCCACAATAAATGAGATTCTACGAGAGTATAGTACGTCATTTTGTTGTTGTATACTTGCCTTCTTACTAGTTCTTACAGTTAATAGCCCTGATGGATTCTAATCATTGTTGTTCTTAGTCCTATACAAGACGTTAGCGATGGTTCGCAAATTGTCTATTCGGTAATGCTTCTACTATTAATTTAAATCCGAGAATACTTAAGGCGGTACCCTGACCAAAAAAATCAGCATGAGATATGAGCATTCCTATTGGCGTAGCGGCACTGGTGGCGCATGAATTACAGTAGTGAATACGCCCAGATTTTAGCACAAAATCTTTATAAAATCGAATTTTAGTCTTTTAAAAAAAAATACGGCCAATATGTTCGTTATTAATGTCTATCCATTAGTGATAGTACAAAAAAATAATTAGAGAACACTTTACGAGGAGATGCATGCTATCAATAATGATTTCTCATTTTTATGGTTTTGTTGGAAGGAGATTAGTGAAACATCTCATTAAAAAAAAAGTATACGACCATTTTAGAATCAATAATATGTAGAAGCTTAATGTATTTTTATTAATTGATATTTCTTTTTAAATAACGAGCTCCTAAAAACAGCACGAAAAACGCCTAGCGCGGCGTTTTGCTCGGGGTACCGCCTTAAAGAGAGAATACTTCATCCTAACAGGATATAAGAACTCAGGACAGTCTAACACATCCTAAGCTGCAACACACGAGCAACATCTTAGTCTCAAGAGCAATAGAACCTCTCCCAGGCAATACGGCTAGCTGCACACTACAGCACTACTCTGCTACATTTAATTACACACTGTTCGTTGCCAAATTGCTCCGCTCAGCGGCGCCTAGTAATTGCTGTTATCGGGCGGTGTGTACTTGGGTTAAAATCGCTTCGCTGGTATTGGCTCGGCCGTGTGTAAGGGCTTTGCTGGCTGCCCCAGAGCCAGGTAAGCTGGGTTGATTGATTAAATGGATTAATCAGTGAATTGTTTGGGAAGGTATTATTATGGTGTATTATTGGTATTATAGGTAGGTTTTTGTGATCGGTCATCATGTATGATTGAATAATCGGTGAATAGGCGAAAAATTTGTTGGAAAGTTTTTGATTACCTACACAATAAAATGTTCGAGAGCAGGTTATAATCAGTTTTATCGTATGTACTCCGTATCATTAAATAACAATGAGTAGCATTTCACAGTAATGGATTATTATGTAAAGCTAACAAACAGAGGTAT
This sequence comes from Orthosia gothica, assembly GCA_949775005.1. NCBI lineage: Eukaryota > Metazoa > Arthropoda > Insecta > Lepidoptera > Noctuidae > Orthosia > Orthosia gothica. Next base: position 1,081,655 of record OX459069.1, read on the forward strand.
TTATTTTCTATACAAGCTGAAACTATTTAAGTTTAGAGCAATCTGCCTAGCCTTTTTACCCGACTGCCGAAGGAGGGTAAAGTGTTTATCAGTCTATGTATGTAAGTATGTATGTATGTATGTAGGTTTTTTCCTATATTATGGCGTTCCAGAGACCAAACGCGTTGGCCGATATTGATGATTCGTACGTCAATCGATTCGTCTTAACCCTGCGAGTGTCACTGGCTACAATAAAATTTGACAATAAAAAGTCGGATTTTGGGTGCCATAATATGGCATATTATGGTGGGGGCCCAATTTTTTTTTCTTCCAAACCCATCGTGTGGGGTATCAAAATAAAGGGTTTTAAGAGTTTTAATTTCAAAAATATTTAATACTTACATGTTTAAATGTACCTAATTCGAAAAAAAACTAACTAAAAAGTTATAAAAAAAATAATTAAATCAAATAATCAAAAAACCCGACTGCTTCAAAGCCAACTAAAAAGACGTAAACAAGGAGAAAATCATGCTGTGCAGGCGGAGGATACACCAGGTTTTGGTCAGCCAGTCCGCGAATATGTATCCTCCTCCTGCACAGCATGATATTCTCCTTGTTTACATCTTTTTAGTTAGCTTTGAAGCAGTCGGGTTTTTTTATTTAAATTTTTGTCCAACTGTATTGGGGTCGGCTTCCAGTCTTACTGGATTCAGCTAAGTACCAGTGTTTTACATGGAGCACCTCCACAACCCAGTAACTGGGTAACACAGTACTCCTTGGCAAGACTGTTGTCACATCTCAAGCTTCTGACTACCCGTAACGACTGTCAAAGATCTTCAAATGACAGCCGGGACCAACGGCTTAACGTGCTTTCCGAGGCACGGAGGAAATTTGGCATGTTGAAAAGTCCCCTTTTACGCAACGACCTCATCAAGCGTTGCTTAACCTTGATGATCGACCAGAGCGGCTGTTATTATTTAGCCACGAGCTCCTATTTAACTTTAGAGCACGGAAATATTTTACGAAAGACCTTCATCGCTTGAATGGCTGCCTACCCTCTATGGAACAACTAGCATGAACACAACCAATCAACCATGTAAAGCTATGTAACACTCTCGTAAACATTAATCACCCACTCATTGCATTTTCTTAGAAAAGCAGGTTTCCACTCTTGCGCATATGAATGCTCAACACGTGTGCAAACGCAATATTAATTAGTTATTCTTTATTAATTATGATGGTACGACGCAATAATTTCTTGACTGCTAATTAATGGAGAAATCATGGGGCAGGTATGACTTCCTGGACTTCCATGGTAAACTACATTTGCAATGGTTTGTTGCAAGATTGAAGACGATACATTTAAACGTTTCCGCATCGTCTTGTCAGAATAGGACAATCAAGACTGTACAGTGTACATCAATCAATAGACATTTATGTTTAATGCATATTGCATATATTAGACAAAACTTATTTGCGGCAATTATCAAAGGAATTTTCCAGGTCTAGCCAAAAATACTTGTACATAATTACTGACTCGACCGACCACAAACAACAACAAGAAAAATTTCAAAATTTAAAAAACCCCCGACACATTTATATATATCGAAAACACCCCGATTCAAACAGTAAAACGCCCATAACTTTTGAACGGCTGAAACGATTTTATTCAAACATAGCTAAGAACACTCTCGCCAAATTCACCTTTCAAACAAAAAAACTAAATCAAAATCGGTTCATTCGTTTAGGCGCTATGATGCCACAGACAGACACACAGCAACACACGTGAAACTTATAACACCCCTCTTTTTCCGGCGGGGGTTAAAAACAACAACAAACAGAACATAAACACAACAAACATACATAGAACTTATTAAGTCGAATCTGATACGCAAATAAAAAAAAATGTTGGGCACTAAAAAAAAACAAAAGTGTCGTACTACATTAATGAAAACTATTAAAATTATGTGCACTGTACTGTTTTGCTTTCCTATTTTTTAAATCTAGCACTAAGCGAAAAGCAAATAAGCAACGTCTATTAATAAAAACTGCATTAAAAACTTCCAAGTAAACCACTCCTAGATCTCCCACTGTGTACCAGCGGTGTTTAGCTGAAATAACACGCAAATACAGGAGCAACACAAACTGTCCCGCACAAATGTTAGCGGACAGGCGGCACGTTCCAGCGTTTGTTGTGTACACTATGGACACACTGGAAAGTGGGGCAGGACAACACTTAAAGACGTCCGCTTACGTACTGGTTAGAAGAAGCTATTTTAATCAGGTGAACAGAAGAATAAAATCATGATAACGGATAGTTGGCATGTCTCAGCATTTGTTATGCACACTGTGGACACTGTACAGTGCACATTGGACACACGGCAACACTTACAAACCACTGGGGTATAAGAAGTATTGTTAGTTAGATTTAGAATAAAATGAAGTCATGATATCAAATATAATTAAACATGCGGAACGTCCGCGCGTTTGTTGTGGTCAATATACACACTGGGACAGGACTACATATACAAACCACTGCAAGTTTAAGAACCAGGTGTAGTCCTATCAAGAGTATAAATTATTTATTTACAAACACACAAAATTACATAAAACTAAAATAACCTAACAGCAAAATTGCACACTACAAAAATGAACTCATGATAATAAATGTTAGCGGACAGGCGGCACGTCAGTGCGTTTGTTGTACACACTGTGGACACTGGACCTGGACACTGGGAATTTGGGAGAGGACAACACTAACAAAACACTAACTATTATTCTTGAGCCTGAGGAGGGGGCGTAAGAAGTACTTATAGTTAATTGGATGAACTGGACTGAGTGCAGGAGACCGTAAATGCTAGGTTGATTACCTCTCATATTCATACTATACATAGAAAATCAGGAATTCTTTACAATAAGCCTTTTCCAAAGAGTAACGTTATGACTCATACATGCGACATCAATTAATAGAGAGAACATTCTTGGACAAGTTTATGAAATGAATGGAAAGTCATCTATCCAATATTCCTAAAAACTTTAAAACGCTTCATAATTTTTCAAAAATAAACATCATCAACTTGTTTCCCTCTTCACTAAACCTCTCGCAATTTTAAATAACATATCAATTCATAGTTGCATATCTAGCCACGCCACCCCACCCCACAAAACGTAATAAAATAGAGATGCCATTATTTTTCCAACAAAACCTAATCAGAAGTCCATCGTATCCAGTATCCAGTCCACCGGGCCGCTAATAAAAGACTAACGCAATCAATGAATACCGGCCCGCCGCCGCCGCCGGCAGGGTAACGAAGTGTCCGGCGCAGGCACGGGGGACGATGTCCCATCTGGTTCGCTGCCGATGGACCTGATCATTTGCCGCGACCATTTAATGAAGGGAGGGTTTTCATCTTAACTAATATTATAAAGAGGAATTAATTATTAACTCATAAAAAAAATTGTTTGGGTCGCTCAGTCACATAGAGTCCGGGATTATGATTCCGGAATAATGCATGCCACATGAGCGAACTTAGAGCAAAAGTTAGTTTTTAATATGTAGATTGTATTGACAAGTATAAAAGGTTTAATAGTGAACCCGCCTATACTTAGTCAAATTATTAGTCAAGTTATCTAGAAACAGGCTCAAATTGTATTAAAACAAAGAAATATCTACAACTAGCTTCTATCAGCGGCTTCGCCCGCGTGGAACCCGAAAATTATCCCGAGGGAACATATTCCCGGGATAAAATGAACCTTATGTGCTATTCCTGACTACAATCTATCTATGTGCCAAATTTCATCCAGTTCCGTTCAGCCGTGCTGGCGTGATTGAGTAATAAACACACATCCATCGAATCATACACACATCATAATATTTTAAGGTAACATTGTTACGCTTCAATGAGCGAACAAAATTCTATCATTTAAGTCAGGCGTACTCGTAGATCCTTGGGATTTGAAAGATTTGAAAATTGGGATCCTCGAGAGAAAAGAGCTTTTGTCCAGTCCAGCAGAGCAATTTGAAAGGCTTTATAGAATGATCGATTGAAGAAAAACTGGCGGATAATAGACAACAGGCGGAAAAACCTCTTGTACTGCGTTTGGAAGAATACATCAAAGCTAGAAAGATTTTATAGACATTTGTGAGACAACATTACAACCCTCAAGGTTAAACGAGGTTATATTAGAATAGCCAACGTAATTAACATTAAAATTGTTATTTATTCGAATACATAAGAGCCAGATGTTTTCAATAACAATAGCTCACTTATATACCTACATGTTTAGGCTATATTGTCGAACATGACTCATCCTTACTTACATTTATTAGGTATGTGCTATGTCGCTTGTTTCTGTGTGCAGGTTACTAGGTATTTAGGTCATGAATTGAAAATAATTCGTCAGCAAAACCTTCAAGTTCAAGTCCCACGCACACGCGGCAAATTGTCGTGTCTGTCAGGAGGATTCTTTAATATCTTTTGTGGGAGAGGCACAATTGCCCACCACCACGTAGGTAGGTAACATGATTGAAAATAAACGATAAACAAAATTAGCCTATAATGTACCCATTCCCACTGCTGGGACACAGGCCTTCTCTCTGTGAAAGGGAGAAGGCTGTACTATAATCAACCACGCGGACCCAGTGCGGATAGATGTCACAATTCTTCGAGTTTTTAGTTCTCGGACATGCCGGTTCCCTTACCGTTTTGAGAGCAGTGTAATTAGATAAATTACACAAAGTACGCCTTCTTGAATGCGAACCCGTAACCACTGGGTACCCACTGACCATCAAACTCTGAAGATTAATCAGTTAGTTTTCAAAGGACGGTGATAAAATAGAAAAAAAAATACCCCAATTCTTTTTTACAAAAATTACTTTTATAATTAGATGCCCTGAAAACGCCACCCAAATAACAGACCTCTACATGTCAATTCCACTGACGAACAATTAACGAAATAGCAACTGCAAATGAAAATAATTGTTGCCAATGAAAACCTGGCAAGCTCCGCGTCCGCGGCAGACAAACAGTCCAATTACATAAGGTAAACGGGAACGCGGCGGCTGCTAGCGGCGCGGCTGCAAACGGAATGGCTGCAAACGGCTGATAAGTGTAATGCGCTACGTTTGCATTCTGCGTTCTGCTTATAACTACTGTATTTATTGGAGGATAAGAGCAGCTGTTGCGGCCGGCACCGCTGATAGTTTTCAGTTGAGGATTTGTATTGGTCTGTGTTTTATCGGTCGATGTTTTAATTAAGGTGAGACCGCAAAAAATCTCTGAGATGGTCAAGCCCACGAGACTAAACAATATAAAACACAAAATATTTATTTTTCAAATCTAAGGTTTATATTCCAAGTCAGCAATTTGAAGGCACCGCCACTCTCTCAAAACCCAAGATTATTGTCAATAAATTACAAGCTTATGACTATCAATTTGATGAATCGGGGAGAAGTGGAGTTAGATGACATGACTTGGATTATTGGAGTAAGAATCTGCATTTTTTTGACGTTCGAAAAGTCTCAAAAACGCGTCTGCCAGCCATCACTTCCTATGCGGCAAATTCCCTAAAGATTGACCTATCCTAATCCCTGCCCAGAGCTAAAAATCAATAAAGAAACATCATCTGTTACCACAAAATCACAGTATACCCAGTGTGACTAAAACGTGCCCATAGCTTAGTTAAAACGACCTCATTACATCAAAACTGTACTTTTCCGCTCGAAAATCCACTTCATCATGCCAAAAAATTACAGTAATCGGCGTGCTATTCACAGAATCATAGCCATACCTCAACGTGAACAATAATTTCATGAAATAACTCTGTAATAGCTCTGCATAGCCCGTGCATTGTTATTGTGTATAGATAGTTGTTTCCCATGGAGTGTCTCAATGCCGGCAGTTTGCGGTGGTTTGCGTCCACACAACAGTTTCGACATTTGAAAATAAAAATGTTTTGAACTGCTTTAGTTAAGTGGGTGTTAATTATATGTTATTAATTTAATAAATGAGCTTCCTGAGATGTACCCATTGTGAAATAACCTGGTTTAAAACGCATGCTATACTGATAATACAATTCCATGCTGCGTGATATAGAAACGTGCGCTGTATATAGCCCTTTTAAAAAAAAGTTAATTATAAAAATCAAAAAATCCGACTGCTTAAAAAGCGAACTAAAAAGACGTAAATAAGAAGAAAATCATGCTGTGCAGTCCAAAGGATATATTATTCGCGAGCTGGCTGACCAAAACCAGATGTATCCTCCGACAGCACAGCATGATTTTCTTCTTGTTTACGTCTTTTTAGTTCGAATTTAAGCAGTCGGGTTTTTTGATTTTTTGAATTAACTTTTTTTATTTATAACAAATTAGATCTTTTATTTTTTTTGAATTAGGTACATTTAAACATATAAGTTTCATATATTTTTGAAATCACCTCTTAAAACCACAATTTTTCTATTTTCCAGTTTTAATGTAGCCAGTGACACTCGCAGAGTTAAGACGAAGCGATTGACGTAAGAATAATCAAAATCGGCCAACAAGTTTGGTCTCTAGAACGCCACATAGGGACAAACATACATACATAGACTGATAAACACATTACCCTCCTTCGGCAGTCGGGTAAAAATATCGAGGTCGACGCGTCTTCGTCTTCCATACAACTCAATCAATCAATCCAATCTTATTTCATTACAGTCCACTCCCTTCCTGTCTGACCATCTGCCATACAATCCATGCCTCATTTCTTCAGTCTTCCCCTGCTTTTAAAGCCACCACATTCACACTTAAAACTTTTCTTACGAGATATCCCACCCTCAACTCTTTTCAAACGTCCCAAATATAGAAACTTGGTCTTCAAAGTTTCCATCCATACACAAAAATAACAATGTATCTTACTTCCTACTTCTCAGACAATTACATCAGTAACAAAAGTGCAGACCCATCCAAATCGAGACCCTGACAATACGTGCCGCAAACTAGGTCGAACCCAACGTTACATTTGCTGATGTTCAACTCCTGCAGTTTATAAACACATGCGTGTGTTAAAATAAACCGCATTGTGTGTGTTTTTGTTTGTTTAAATTACTTCAATTTGGTTACCAGTCACAAATCACAATCACAAGTACGAAGGAGTTTATTTTGCTTCAACTGAAACAATGTGTGGCGAATTTGTGTTAGATACGGCTCCAATATCAGTTGTAGTACTGTTTTTTTTATAAAACTACGTGTTGTTCTCACTGCGTATTTATTTACATAACCTTGAAGTATTATGAAGATGTACACAACCTCTGTGGCTCTCTCAGAACAAACTGCGATAGCCTATCCGTCTGTTTTTCCCTTGATATCCATTTTGATCTTAAAATGATAAGATCGTTGGGTTTTTTGGAAGACTAATTCGATGATTATAGGATTATAAGGCAATTTATATCGTGACCAATGAACGATATTGAACAGTTTGATACGTTTAGCAGTGATTCATGAACAGAGTCGATGACATATCTTGTATGAATTACGATCAAAGAAAAGATGAATGAATTCTCCGAAAGATGATATTAGTCAGATGAGCTTACGATGTGTATAACAGGATAAATAGGACGTGAATAAATTGGGATACAAGCAGGAGAATTACGAGAACAATCTACCCGTCTTGTCAAGAAGTCCCATAAAAAATGCAGGATCTCCAAGCTTATCTTTTGAATTTTAAAAACAAAGAGCTCATAAACAGTGAGAGGGTCGTTAATTTGTTATCAGTTATAACCACGTGACCCAGTTTCTTCCGCTGTTGACTGAGCAGCTTATGTCTCGCGTTAGAAACACTAACGTGACTTAACTAACTACTGCAATTTGTTACTTAAAACTAGTTTACATGCTTATTGTTTTACGCCATTACTAAAATGTTCAGTATTTATATAACTAAACGTCATGGCAGAAGGTTTGTGGTTATGAAAAGCTACAAAGTGCGTGTTTATTCTTTTCAAATCTGTTGCTCACGGTCTCATTTGACTACTATGTCGATTGTCGTCTAGTAGTGAATGATGATAATTCAGTTGGTGATGATGCTTGCTACCTTGGGAAGTCAGGAGTTCAGGATTAATTTATTCAGAAAACCACCGCAGCGTTATTTTTTTTAGATATCGTTGCACATGCTTAGATAGGAGCCTTTTTGGTCTCGCACGGGGTTTTAATTTTGTTTTTGCTTATCTCGTGTCTCCTGTGCGGGTCACTGTAAAAATATTTTATCTTTCTTTCTTGTCTAGAAAATCTAGGGAAGCGTGCTCCATCGTACAGTCCATCCAAAGGTTGTCTGTAAGAGATTGCCCTGTGCGATAAGACCGCCCATTGTACACTTGTTTTTGTGAATATTTGTCCTGTATATATTTTGTGGTGTACAATAAAGTATATAATAATAATAATAATAACAGTCAACATAAGCAGAAATGCTGACAAGAAGCCAGGCCCGAACCAAAAACACACGCCTACCACCTCCGGCCTCGTCGCCCAGCTCCGCCTCGCCGCCGCCGGCAACCAGCCCCACCGTGAGTGCTGTGACACCGGCCGTGGCAGTTGCGTCGAGCTCGAGCGACGAGTATTTCTCTCCGCCGACGACACCACCACCTGCGCGTCGACGGGGAGTACGCCGGCCGCCGGACCGCTTAGGACCTCGAGGCTTACCGGTCTCTGATAGGGTCCCAGCACCCGGCGGGAGTGTGCAGCGCATGAAATGGACGCAATCCATTAACGAAAATGTCATGCGCGCATACTTTGGGGCTACAGAGGGAGGAAACAACCTGACCGCGTACCGTGTCCGGATGCTCTCTTTGTTTCAGGTGCTTGAGCCAGCCGTCAACGTTTCAGCCCAACGACTTTCGGATCAGGTGCGGGTCATCCAGCGTAATCGTATGTTGGATGATACTGTACTTGATCGCCTCCGAACGGAAATGGGTAACCGTGTCACTGCCCCATCGTCGCAGGCTGTGGTGCTACCACAGTCCAACCACGCTGACGAGGAGAGTAGTGACAGGGTTACAAACGTAAGTACTCAGTGCAATGAGGAGTTGAGGAGTGCTTTGGAGTGTGCTATTCGGGAGTATCGCTACATGCCACCCGAACTTAGGCCACGATTACCTCGTTTGCCCATGCATAACAAAAATAGGGCGCTGGTGGCTGTTCTGGATTCGCAGTTGTCAAACTATTTTGATGACTGCGAAGACCTCACTGATACACATTCGATCATGTACTGCGCGGCTGTAGCGGCATGTCGTGTAGCTCACGTCAAATTTGCAGATGACAGAGCTACACGACCGAAACCAGCCGTACCGGCTTGGCAGTGCAGGATCGAGCGTCGTATTGGTGGGGCCAGAGCACTCATTGGCAAACTAATTTGTTTCAGGGAGGGCAATAATCGCCCAAGAGTGATGCGCTTTGTGAGACGGGCATTTTCGGGGACTGATGTCAGCCCCCGAGACTATATATCCCGTGTCACAGAGCGCATCGACTTCCTGAAACAAAAAGTGTTTGCATGGGCAAACCGTATTCGTAGGTATAGGCGGAGAGTGGAGCGATACACCCAGAATCGCACATTCCAAAGTAATGAAAGGTGGGTTTATCGGGCTTGGGAGCGACCCAACCAAGGTGTGACTGATACGCGCCTGCCGGATGATGATGCCATGTGTTCATTCTGGCGCAGCATCTGGTCGGTGCCTGTCAGTCACACCGAAGGTGAATGGACTCGGGAGGTCGAACGAGCGTGCGATGCAATACAAGAAATGGGGGCTATCACGATCAGCCCCCAAGATGTAGCCCGTGCAGTCCGTCCGTTGCCAAACTGGAAATCTCCAGGGCCGGACGGGCTGCACAACTTCTGGATAAAGTGGCTACAAAGGTCGCACGCTCGTTTGGCATCTCAGTACCAGGCAGCCTTAGAGTCTGGTTCGCTACCCAAGTTCCTTACAACAGGAATAACCCACCTGCTCCACAAGTTTGGTAGCACCGCGGAACCCAAAAATTATAGACCTATTACATGTTTACCAACGGTCTATAAGGTTCTTACATCCATTTTGAGAGTTAAAATTAATAAACACGTCGACGATAACTCGATCATGTCGGTCTCTCAGAATGGATGTAGGAACGGGTCCCGCGGTACTAAGGAGCTGCTCCTTTTAGATATGGCCATTAGCCAACAGGTTCGGCGTTCCCGAAAGGATCTGTCGACATGTTGGATAGATTACAAGAAGGCCTATGACTCGGTGCCTCATACATGGCTCATGAGGGTGCTAGAATTGTATAAAATAGATACAACTCTACGCACCTTCCTGATGTCGTGTATGGGGCAGTGGAGCACAGTCCTTCGCTATCCAGGATGTCGAAATATCCAGAGGAATAGCGAACCTGTAAGGATCGAGCGAGGTATATTTCAGGGCGATAGTTTGAGCCCACTTTGGTTTTGCCTGGCCCTGAATCCTCTAAGCATGCTGCTGGAGAATTCAGGACTAGGCTATCGGTTGAAGAGAGGTGGTCAGGTTATATCTCACCTCCTTTACATGGATGACCTGAAGCTCTTTGCCCCCAGCAATCTCCAGTTGATGGAGCTACTGAAGGTAACTGAAACTTTTAGTAGCGCCATCAGGATGGAGTTTGGTGTGGACAAATGTGCGGTCATGCATGTAAAGCGAGGGGAGATTTTGGAATCCGTGGGAATTCAACTTGCGGATTCCATAAGCCTGAGATCCCTCTCTCCAAACGAAACCTATAAGTATTTGGGTATGTCGGAAGCGTTAGGTATCAGCACTACTGACATGAAGCAATCGTTGAGGGAACGCTTCTTTGGCCGCCTGAAAAAGGTTTTTAATAGCCTTCTTTCGGGTGGAAACAAGGTGCGCGCCTTCAACGGTTGGGTCATGCCGGTATTGATGTACTCTTTCGGCATACTCAAATGGACTCAAACGGAACTCGACGCCCTGGATAGGCGGGTCCGTACACTGCTGACTGCATATCGAATGCATCACCCACGATCGTCGGTCATGAGATTGTATATCCCGCGGAAGTGTGGAGGCCGAGGCTTTTTAAATGCCAAAAACCTCCACAACCGCGAGATATGCAATCTCAGGGAATATTTTCTACACGCCGACGTGGGAATGCATCGAGATGTAGTAGCAGTGGACAAGGGACTCACCCCGCTCTCCTTGGCGAATGAGAACTGGCGCAAGCCTGTAGTGCTTGACACTAACGACCGCAGGGAGGTATGGCAGAGTAAGGAGCTTCACGGACGCTTTTTCCGGGCCCTACATGGGTCCGATGTAGATCAGTCAGCGTCCGTAGCCTGGCTGCGTTTCGGTGACCTCTTTGGGGAAACCGAAGGTTTTGTCTGTGCAATTATGGACGAAGTTATCATGACGAATAACTACCGGCGATTTATTGTGAAGGATGGCACGGTTGACATCTGTCGGGCATGTCACCGTCCGGGTGAATCGATCCGCCACATTATCTCTGGTTGTTCTCGTCTAGCTAACGAAGAGTACTTGCATAGGCACAACCTTGTAGCCAGGATTATCCATCAGCAACTTGCTCTGAAATACACTCTTGTGGCATCGGAGGTGCCATACTACAGGTATGTGCCCGACCCAGTTCTCGAGAATGGCAATATCACATTGTACTGGGATCGGTCCATCATCACTGACAGGACGATAATCGCTAATAAGCCTGATATAGTGGTGGTGGACCGAATCGAGAGGCGTGCAATGATTGTTGACATTACCGTCCCGCATGACGGGAACCTCGTGAAAGCCGAGAAAGATAAGCAAATCAAGTATCTTGACTTGGCTCGCGAGGTTGTCGACATGTGGGATGTGGACACAGCGATCATTGTACCGATAGTCGTGTCGGCCAATGGCTTAATAGCCATGAGCCTCGACCAACATCTTAGGAGGCTCTCGTTAGGCAGCTGGGTCAAGGGCCTGATCCAGAAAGCAGTATTGCTGGACACGGCTCGTATTGTTAGGAGGTTCCTCTCTCTGGAGCCCTGACCGCCGGTAGCTTGGACCCTGTTCCCGATACCGGTGGGCCTCTATTTTTTATATTTTTAAATGTTTTTCTTTTTTGTACGTGTTTTTTAAAAATATTTAAAAATATATAAAATAAGAAATTAAATTAAATAAAGGACATAATAATAATAAAGACACATTATCATTATCACACATAGATAAACTCATATTAATACATCTCATACACGCAAAAGAAATCTCTTAGAAGAATGACAAAGCCAGCAAACACAGTCAAAAAGGCCCATTCTAAAAACTTAGAATCCTACTGGATACAAACTACCTAGGTATTTTTCTAGAAAAAAAACACGAATGTTGTGATACTACCATCGTGGCCATAGCCCTGCACACAATGGCTGGTCGACAATGATCCGTGCATTAGCGGTGCCGGGCGGTACCAGGCTGCGCGCGCGCCGGTCGTAGGGCTGCCCGTACAGCGGCGCAGGTGGGTAGTTTGATAATAAACATTGCTTGCATTAGGTATGGGATATTTCGCGTTGAAAGGTGGGAACCTTCTTTAGTGTATGTATTTAGGTAGTGACTGAGATGGGTAACCAGAGCGACTACCTATCGGATCTCCACAAAAAACTGGATACCTCTCAGCAAGATTTTCTTGATTCTGTCACCCGTTACGACTGTCAAAGATCTATAAAACCGGAACCAACGGGTTGATGGTTTCTGATGCCAGGAAACCGTGGAATCTCGGTTTGTAATGGAATGGCTCCTCACTTACCCACGAGCTCCTCAATTTAAGTCTGAGATAGTTAATACTGTGACATTTCTGAAGCACAAAATATCGCAGTCAAATGTTTATTTATACCAAAAGTTATTTCTATTGAGTTAATTTGACGAAATAATTTGGTATCAGATGAATCTTTTGCAAATTCTATGGTTCCGAATTTATCTCTTTGAACTGTGGTTCTGATAAAATCATGAATTTATAAATTAATTGAGTCAATTGCTAAATTCAAACGACACAGCCCTATAAGAACGGAGGCCGTTTCAAAAACACAACACAAGTACCTATTCGTCGAGTTGTTTCTTTAGAAAAATAACCCGCGCCATTCAAGCCCGACACTTGAGTACACAGATACTGCGCCAATGGTTAGCACGAGGTTAAGCAACTGTACAGAGGCTTAGAATATGATGGGTGGCAGTGGTAACATGGAATTTGTGCCTAAAATGTCCTGGTGTCGTTTAGATTTGACAAGTCTTATGTGCACTAATACTGTAACAATCGTAGATGAGCGCAACGTTAAGCAAATATATCTTGAATTGGAATATGATGGGTGGCAATCGTAACTTATTAGAATTTATTGTTATTTTTACCCGACTGCCGAAGGAGGGTAATGTGTTTATCAGTCTGTGTATGTATGTATGTTTGTTCCTATAAGTCGTTCTAGAGACCAAACGCGTTGGCCGATTTTGATGATTCTTAAGTCAATCGATTCGTCTTAACCCTGCGAGTGTCACTGACTACATTAAAATTGGAAAAGAAAAAAAATTGCGCATTTTGGGCGCCATTTAGTGGGGAAACGTCGTGTGTGGTATCAAAATAAAGGGTTTTAAGAGGTGATTTCATAAATATATTGCACTTATATGTTTAAATGACCGTAATTCTAAAAAAAATACTAAAAAGTTGTAAATAAAAAGTTACCCAATTAAAAAAATCAAAAGCAGTCGGATGACTGCTTAAAAAGCGAACTAAAAAGACGTAAACAAGAAGAAAATCATGCTGTGCAGTCGGAGGATATATTTAATATCTGGTTTTTAACCTGTGTGTTTTATATTCGACACTAGTGCACACAAATACCGTGGCAATGATAACTATACCACCAGCTTAGAACATGATGGGTAGGTCGGCAGGTTATGTACTTACTACTCACTTACCAAATGCCTTTGAATATAAATTAGGTTATTTATTACAACTCGACACTTGTGCACACAAATTTAACACAGTTTTAAATTAGCTTACTTTCAAAGTATGACATCAGAGGTAATCTCAAGGTTAAGCTAAACACTTATAAAAGTAACTAACGTAAATCATTAATTATTTATTATACTTGAAAAAAAGAATACAAAATCCTTTTAGATATGCATCTTCTGACTTGTTGGAGCGATATAGATATAGATATTCACCTGCTGGTTGGCGATGATGTGGTCGACGGTGAAGCCCGCTTGTCTAGAAGTAAGTTATTCCCTCTTGATGTAAAGACCCCTATAACCGGTAGCGCCTATGTGGATACTTGCGCGAAAACAAGCGTTGCATTATATACGCTATACAAATACAAATACAAACACCGATGAAGAGGAAGAGGACACCATTAAGATCAGTTACTGAAAACTAGTGGCTCACAATGGGCCTTATCAGAAAGCTTAAAGTCACCCAAAGAGCAATGGAGAGGGCTATGCTCGGATTTTCCTTGCGTGATCACGTCAGAAATGATGATATCCGCAGGAGAACCAAAGTTACCGACATACAGTGGGCAGGGCACATTGCTCGCAGAACGGATGGCCGATGGGGCCGAAAAGTTCTGGAATGGCGACCGCGAACCGGAAGACGATACGTTGGAAGGCCTCCCACTAGGTGGACCGATGTCCTGGTTAAGGTTGCGGGAAGGCGCTGGATGCGAGACGCACGGGATCGGTCAATGTGGCGACGCCTGGGGGAGGCCTATGTCCAGCAGTGGATGTCTTTCGGCTGAAATGATGATGATAATGATGACTGAAAACTGAAAATGAGACAAATCGGCGATCCGAAGCTTTCGTCGAGGGCAAACGAAAAATGTGCCAGTCCCGTTCAATGTAGCTATCAGGAAACAGACACAGCGGCAGGGAACTTCACTTCATAGGTAGGTACCGTAGGCCTTTACCAAAACGCAGTGTACAGACCTGTCCAGCCCAATTCAGAAAGAAGACTTCTATAAACCCTAAATTGATGATAATTCCAAAAGAGGAGACTTCCATTCATTTATTCATTATATACACATTGTATTACAACATAGATACGAACAGACCGAAGTAAACTACAGAATCGTGATAGGTTAAACTATTTTCTAATTGGCCAGATCATGTTAGTTATTCGAAAGTTATAATAACTACCTTCGGTTAAGTTAGTATTGAACTCAGTTTACTTTGAGAAGCTCATAGTATTTGCAATAGATACGTTAATTGCTGAGTGAGTAGACTGGACTGTTAATCTATATCTACCATATACCATACCAATATTATAAAGAGGAAGGATTTTTTTTGTTTGTTTGTTTGTACCGAAAAGGCTCCGAAACTACTGGACCGATTTAAAAAATTCTTTCACCTATGGAAAGCTACATTATTCCCGAGTAACATAGGCTATAATTTTGACGGGAGCGAAGCCGCGGGGGTCAGCTAGTTACAAATAAAAAAATTGCCATTTTTATCAGATGATGAACTTTGGATAAGGAGATTTGTATTGGCTTTGGTTTTACGGCCAGTTGCCACCTGACGCTAAGACCCCTTGGGACTATGAGTGCCACCTTAAACCTGAGAGAAGTAAATTTGGACATCAGCACTGCCCAAGATCGTGCACAATGGAGAAAAAGGTTAAGGAGGGCTGACCCCAAGTAAATGGGATAAGGTCGAGACTAATGATGATGATCAGATGAATCAGCTTTGCATTTTACATGTCAGCCAAATATAAACTAACATACTATGAAACCTATATTTATATTTCGCGAAGGTTTAAGTAGAGGTGTAATTATTTTAATACGTCCACATATCGCCAATTATATTTATTGTGTAAGTCCGATCTAAAAAAGGAGCGAACAAATTGCCAATTTACTATCAAATCCAGGCTACAACTGGGAAATTCCAGATGAAAAAACGTAGCAACAATTTCTGCGAACCGGGAATCGAACCCAGTACCTCATCCTCACGAATCCCAATAGCGCTTGCGGATATTAGACTAACGAGGCAGCCGAAACTCATCATCTGCCTAGCCTTTTCCCAATTGTTTGTTGGGTTCGGCTTCCAGTCTTACCAGATTCAGCTGAGTACCAGTGTTTTACATGGAGCGACTGCCTATCTGACCTCCACAACCCTGTAACTAGGTAACACCATACCCCTTGGCAAGACTGGTGTCAGATCTCAAGCTTCTGACTATTCGTAACGACAGTCAAAGATCTTCAAATGACAGCCGGGACCAACGGCTTAACGTGCTTTCCGAGGCACGGAGGAAACTCGGTATGTTGAAATGGTCACCCATCCACGGACCGACCTCGTCAAACGTTGCTTAACCTTGAAGATCGACCCGTGCGGCTGTTATTATTTAGCCACGAGCTCCTCGAAGGCAGTTGAAACTACTAGTAAGTAAATAAAGCTAGTTTCGGTATTTTTTTTCAACAAGGTTTTTGCTTACCCCGCATTTTCATCCAAACCAAACGTGTATGCAAAATTTCATCGGATAACTGCTTTAAAATAAAACTGAAAACTGCAAGATTTGACCCAAACACACATACATAAGCTTGTAATAATTGAACAGAAGACAATTAAAATTTGGTTTTTTAACCCCCGCCGGAAAAAGAGGGGTGTTATAAGTTTCACGTGTGTTGCTGTGTATCTGTGTGTCTGTCTGTGGCATCATAGCATCCAAACGGGTGTACCGATTTTGATTTAGTTTTTTTTTGTTTAAAAGGTGACTTAATCGAGGGTGTTCTAAGCCATGTTTGAATAAAATCGGTTCGGTGGTTCAAAAGTTATGGGTGTTTTACTACTTGAATCGGGGAGTTTTCGTAAAATCGTGTCATAATAACGTGTTCAATAGATTGCCGATCGAAGCGTATCTACTTTTTAATAGATAAATTATGTAGCATGAAATAAAAATGTGTCGCGGGTTTTTTAAATTTAGAAATTTTACTTGTCGCAAGATAAATGTGTCGGAGGTTTTTTAAATTGTGAAATTTTACTTGTCGCAAGATAAATGTGTCGGTGGTTTTTTAAATTGTGAAATTTTACTTGTCGCAAGATAAATGTGTCGGGGGTTTTTTAAATAGTGAAATTTTACTTGTCGCCAGATAAATGTGTCGGGGGTTTTTTAAATTGTGAAATTTTACGTGTCGCAAGATAAATGTGTCGGGGGTTTTTTAAATTGTGAAATTTTACTTGTCGCAAGATAAATGTGTCGGGGGTTTTTTAAATAGTGAAATTTTACTTGTCGCAAGATAAATGTGTCGGGGGTTTTTTAAATAGTGAAATTTTCTTTGTTATACATTTTACCGACTTCTGTTATAATACTTACTAATAACACAACTCGCGTGGAATTTTAATAATCAACGATTATACACAGATCATGCAATTTAGCCGCCATTTTCATGATTGATTGGAATATTAACAGATTATGTTGATTTTGAACCTGATATTTAGTTCGGTGCGTGTACAAAATACGTAACGAAAAGTACATTTCACCAGATATGTCATAAAGAAAAAACCGGCCAAGTGCGAGTCGGACTCGCGCACGAAGGGTTCCGTACTTGGTAAATTGTGGTTTACGATTTATGACATATTAAAAAAAACTACTTACTAGATCTCGTTCAAACCAATTTTTGTTGGAAGTTTACATGGTAATGTACATCATATATTTTTTTTAGTTTTATCTTTCTCTTATTTTAGAAGTTACAGGGGGGGACACACATTTTACCACTTTGGAAGTGTCTCTCGCGCAAACTATTCAGTTTAGAAAATAATGATATAAGAAATCTCAATATCATTTTTGAAGACCTATTCATAGATATCCCACAAGTATGGGTTTGATGAAAAAATAAAATTTTAGTTTCAGTTTCAAGTATGGGAACCCCCAAAATTTATTGATTTTTTTCAATTTTTGTATGAAAATCTTATTGCGGTTCACACAATACATCTACTTACCAAGTTTCAACAGCATTGTTCTTAAAGTTTCGGAGAAAAGTGGCTGTGACATACGGACGGACAGACAGACAGACAGACAGACATGACGAATCTATAAGGGTGCCGTATTTTGCCATTTGGCTACGGAACCCTAAAAACGGTCTATTAACTTTAAAACTTTTGCGATTCATAATTGAAAAACAATATATCACGGGAATTTAACGCGATGATTTCAATTATTTATTTACCTATTCATTATTATTATATTTGATTATTTTTTTAGTCTACCCGGGACCACATTCGTAGCAACACGGGCGAAACGTCGGGAGAACAGGTAAATAAATATTCGGAATCATCGCGTTAAATTCCCCTGATACGAGTATATTGTTTTTCAAAAAACGGACTGATTCCGCTACTCGTTTTGAATTTTTTTATTGTGACCAGTGTTTCTCATTGTAAGTGAATGTTTATTCTATTTTTGTGAAATAAATGTCTTAAACCAAAAACCATAAAAAAGAAGAAAGAAAACATGTTTATTTGTCACACACATACACAATGTAGGTACAAATAACAGGGACATACATACATACATAGGTACATGTAACAGAGACGAGCGTATTTCCATCAACCATATACAAAACCACTATGGAATGCAATAAATGAATATGAAACCAGACTTCGGGCTGAAGAAATCCAAATGAAAAAAAAAACGATGCCCGACCCGGAAATCGAACCTGTACTTCATGCTCAGTAACTCTGGCTAGCACTAGACCAACGAAGCAATCATTCAATTATACAAAAAAACGAGCAATTAAGTTATATATTTAAGCCCATCTTGACATCTTTGACAGAAAATTTAATTGCAATAGAAAATGCTCACTTATCTATAAAATTCTAGATGCATACGAGGTTCAATCACAATAATGGTTTTCTTGGCCTAGATTCCTGTTATGAAAAGCTATAGTTAACATAAACAGGTCTACGACCATCCTTGAATAGCAATCTTTATTTACTTCATTATGAGATCCAAACAATAAATAATACTAGACACCAAAGAATTGGAGTCATTATTTTATAATAGAAAATTGTGTGGATTATCTATAGACTCGGAAAATAATATAGGCTAGTATTAATTGTTGTATTTATTTTTAATATAATTAACAATCATGATTTATTAAAATCATTGAGTATTGTCGTTTCAGGAAATCAAGCAACGCCTTATAATGTAACTTTAAAAGAAAGAACATGCATTCTTCTTCAATACTACCCTGAATATAGACAATAGGGACCTGTCAACAACTGATTCTAACATCCGGTTTCTGGAAAAGCAATTATCGACGCGTCACAAATTAAATGCAATTCAACTGATGCGATTGATTATTGAAAATTTATTCAACATAGATAATGAAAGTTTGACAATTTGTCACAATAATTTGGCGCTCATTTTCGTTTCAAAAACTGGGGTTAAGAAACTTAACACAGCATAAACAACGCTTCTTATCACCTGGGTATTTTAAAAACAGCGAAGGTTTTTTGCTGAAGAATTCGGTCCATAGCAATTTGCTTAGTTAGGAATGTAATATAGCAATATTGAACAAAAACCAATCTTCAATTGTTTTTTTATAACGTAGTTCCACTAATATTCGCCTCACGACCATCAATGTGGTTAACAGCAAGTCTGTAATGACGTTTCAAGTGGCCAGCATGGCCCATTATGTACACGTGGTCCGACACATGATCAAAACCTCATAAGTACGACATGGGGGCTCCATAAATCATTGTACGTCTTACCGCAGCGCCCCATCGATGTATATAGCCATGCTAATCACTTGTAGCAGCCATAGCTAATACATGGACGTATATAATGTATGTTGTTATGTACTGGGGTATTTGTTGTACTTAAATATAGTGATGGCAAGGTTGCGAATAGTGATTTAGCTATAGCAGGTGTGGAGAAAACAAAACAAACTCGATATTTTTTTTTATTTGCACAGCTATATATATATTTTTAGAGAAGTGTGGGCCAATTTCAATTAAACACTATAGCAGGTATGTAACCTCACATCAAGTTCTTAAAAAGCTTACATTTTCTGGTAGGTTTCTTTGTGAATCTCAATCAGAATGTACGGTACAGCCTGATTGAGACTCGCAAAGACCAGGGAAGAATGACACATAAGGAGAATGGAAAGATCTATATATACACGGTGGGACAAAGCAACCAATTATGATCATGATGCATCTAATACACTATCCTTCTACTAGATTTTAGAAGATTCTCTGATGTGATTGCCACATAATAATAATAATAATATATCATCGTCATTATCATCCTTTTAATTTTCCAACTGCTGGGACATAAGCCTCCTCTCTGTGTGAGGGAATGGGCTTTAATCCACCACGCGGACTCAGTGCGGATTGGTGGATGTCACATGTCTTCGAATTCGGTTCTAGGACATGCTGGTTTTCTCACGATGTTTTGCTTCATCGTTTTGAGAGCAGTGGTGATGTAATAATTTACACAAAGTAAAGCGCCTGCCTGGGTTCGCACCCTCAACCTACGACACATAAGTCGGGGCACAATATATAAATAACTTGAATGTTTCCATTTATGTATTCCAAAATATTTGAGGGCCGGTTTCTGAATTGAAAATTTGGAGTAAAAAAAAAGGCATTTTCTCTCTTTATTTCACTCCAATTATTTAATCCTAAAGACAGATTTTCAGGCTAAAGTACAGTGCGGTTTGACAAAAACTTAAATTAAAATTCTGCATCCAGAAATCAGGGGTTATCCTTCTAAGTCTCAAAGTCTCAACCCTAAACCGCTCGAAGTCATAGAAGTACAAACATTGTGACCGATCTTGACCAGTACATATTAAATACGTACTGGTCAAGGACTGCACCGTACCACCGCACGGGAGCTACAGGCGTTTTAAATAATTCAACGACACGCTTTGTGAACACGCTGTATAATATACATGTTTATTGGAGGTATTTTGAGATTTAGGATGTTAAAACGTGCTGTGCTTTTAGGATACACATCCTAATCCAAATGTTGAGGCATGGCTTAAGGTACGTTCACACAGAAAATCCGTATTTCCAGAATATTTTTTAACGGATCCGTCGCTACCGGAGGTGATGTTCCCACCGCATTTACAGTACTGTTTTAACGGATGCATCGGTACACTACTGGGGATAACGTTCAACCAAATTTAGTCTGTGTACCACCAACTTTCAAACAAAACGGATCAGTATTTTAATACTGTTGTATGTGTCAACTCGCTATACAACTACCTATGCCATTGCCGAATAAAAACGTATACTATAAAGCAGACCTGTAAAACGGACTCCTGTATATTTTGTAGGAACGGTATTTTTTACTGGATCTGGAATACTGTCATGTGTGTGAACTTGCTCATACAACTATATACGTCAGCCTCGAGTAAAAACATATACGATAAAGCAGACCTGTAAAACGGACCTCTGTATGAACGAGCACTTATATGTACCTATGTAATGTCATGTGTCATTGTGAAACTTGATACCAGGGAAGTTCATAAGTCATTTGCATTCATTATTCTTCCTTCACCGAATAAAATTAGGTGAAAATTCCCTTTATCTTTCTCTGACAATGCACTATCTCGACTTCTCAAGAAACCCGATGAAATCATCTGAGACACAATGAAGGCGGCAAACCAGGCGTAGTGACTGCCACAACATAAGCATGGCCTTAAATTGGTCTGAATATACGAATACCATATTTGCTTCGGGTGGTCTAACTGAATTCCGTAATATATTTATTCTTTAGCTAACGGCATAACCATACATCGTGACTAAACAAACAATAACATCCATTTATCCAACATAATGTACCTCACCTATAACATGCGCAAGAGTTTCTCTAGCCTCGCGCTCGCTCGCGTGTCAGGGGTCGACTAACAGTTCTTTAATTCGCTATAGTATTGCGCCGGCGACGCTCGCTATTATTGTAATGATGGACCGTTGTTATATGTCTTTTGTTTTCTTGTTGGTGAACAGGGGGGTGACCACAAGCTCTTAGAGTAAGGTTATTTTGAGATCGAGTAAGTGACAGATGTATACAAGTCATATACATCTGGCCCTTACACACACTCAAAATAACCTTACTCTAAGAGCTTATGGTCACCCCCTGAATGATGTATGGAGGTTTTTGAAGGAAAGCAAGATAATAAAGAAGAATAACAATTTAATAGGTACCTAAGTACTTAAATTAGTAGATAAATTATTCATCAAAATTTACGTATTCTTCTCAGCAAACCCTTTCATTTGATACCCATATAATGGCAGTGCACAATAAATAACTAGTACGCCATCATGGGCTGTCCGCCATATTGGATTTGGAATGACGTCACTTAGCTAACCATGCATCCAAACTAAACGTTTATGCAAAATTTCATCTTAATCGGTGGAGGGTAATTGCTTTAAAATTCAGGTGCAAGATTTGACCCGAACATACATACATTGCAAGTTAAATAAAAGCTTGTAATATCTACGGGCTATTCTGACTGTTCCATTATGAAGAGTTTTTTTATTTACCAAACCAAGAACATAATAGATGAACGCATCACTTAGATTTTCCTATAAGTTCAATTGACCATAACAGCATCATCAAACAAAGGCACATAATTCTTATAGGAAAAGAAAAAATAAATTATTATTATTATTGTCAACTATTGTGGCTGCAGACAATCGCAGTATTGTACGGAGTATGATTCGATGACCGGAATTGACGCACTCGTTAGACGGATGTTTGGCTGACACTGTATCGTAGGTCAGTGTGTTGCAGAAACAGAAACAAAGGAGCCCGTGATATCTTTAATGAAATCTGCAGCTAGCTAAGAATATCTCTTACAAGGAGAAACCTTAATGAGATAAAGGTATATTGTGTCTTTTGTCTATCTGACCAAAAAAAACACAGTGCATTGACCGTTTATAATGACCCTACTAGGTATGTAAACAAGTAAAATTCCAAAATTTAAAAAACCCGCGACACATTTTTTTTTCATGCAACATAATTTATCTAGTACATAGTAGATACGCTTCGATCGGCAATCTATTAAACACGTAATTATGACACGATATCTTGCGAAAACACCCCGATTCAAACAGTAAAACGCCCATAACTTTTGAACGGCTGTACCGATTTTATTCAAACATAGCGAAGAACACTCTCGATTAAATCACCTTTTAAACAAAAAAAAACTAAATCAAAATCGGTTCAGCCGTTTGGACGCTATGATGCCACAGACAGACACACAGATACACAGCAACACACGTGAAACTTATAACACCCCTCTTTTTCCGGCGGGGGTTAAAAACCTCCTCTTTTGCAGATCCTCCATAGTTCAATCCTATGCCCTAAATGAGTACATTTAGGTGTTGACAGTTGACCCATTTTTAGGGTTCCGTACCCAAAGGATAAAAACGGGACGTCTGTCTGTTTGTCTGTCACCAGGATGTATCTTGTGAACCGTTATAGCTAGGCAGTTGAAATTTTCACAGATGATGTATTTCTATTTCTGCTCTAACAACAAATAGGTACTAAAAACCGACTAAAATACATATTTAAGTGGGGCTCCCATAAAACAAACGTGATTTCTTTGCCGTTTTTTGTCCGATAATGGTACGGAACCCTTCGTGCGCGACTCGCACTTGACCGGTTTTACGCAGGGTAACAGTAATACTAATAATATTAGAGAACCGGTCTACAAAAATTCCATCCCCAAACAAAACCTTTAAAAAAAAAGACTGCGTTTTTTTGACCTCTCAAATCGGCACTGGCGTGGAAGTTTCTGAATCAATCTAAATCATTGTATAAGGTTTCTCGGTAATATTCAACTCCTACGCAAGTTTGCGGCAACAATGGCGGCACACTGAGCCAGTTTTTTCATTGAGCGAAGTTTTTTCCATCAATCACCCCTTTGAAAGTTAAATTAGTCTGGTTCGCTAAGTGTCCAACTATTAACTATGGGGCTGCGAGCTCCTAACTTGGGTTATCCAGGGTTATACGCGGGTGTGGTTATCGAGATTGCCGATAATCCTATAAGGGTGATTGGGTTGAAGGGAGGAACTTTAAGTCAGAAAATTGAAATGAGATCAGAAAGGATTTAAATCGGTGCAGTCCCAATTCTATATGCATCTATAAGAGCTTCTATCTCTTCAATAAGCGTCGTCTGTCTGTTTGTTACGTTTTTACGCCCAAAGTGCTGAACCTTTTTTATGCATTTTGGCCTAGGGCTAGATTGGACAGGACATTAGACAGGAGGACATTTATGACGCGAGCGAAGCTGCTGGCAGTCAATTATGACTCTAAGTTAAATTACTTGATGTTATACTATAAGTCCTTTCTCAAAACTATGTAATTTCAATTACATTGCAAAGGTTTTAAATCAAGTAAGGTTAAGTTCAATATATTCTATCTGTAACCAGTTTCCAATCTCTTCTACATGAGAAACAATAGACACTAAAACTAACTCTTTGACAGGTACCAGCCAGCCGTAATGTACAGGGTTTAGAGGTGAAGAAGACAGGGTTACTAATAATAGTTCAGACTTCCAGAGGTTTCTTACGAGTTTCTCAGGATAATATGTAGGAAGTATTTATAAATATTGGCTTCTATGGTCACGATTATAATAAGAATGTATGTATAGATTGCAAGCCTATTGATCTTTTTAGAATCCAGATGCAAATACGGAAGTGATACTAAGAGGTTTTGAAGTTTGTCCAGAATTGATGAAGCATCCCATCAGCACGATTCCTACATAAAATAAATATTACCTAAGAATCAACTTGAATATAAGATAGTGATTACTATCTGCAAAAACTTAAGGACTCAAGTACAAGCCAGCCACGATTCTTGGTACTTAGATAAAACAATACGAAGAATACATCGTGTGTTAGTACCCAAAGTCGTGGCCAGTTACGATAAACCAGGTCGAAAACTGATTTGCAACAGTTCCGTATTCAACAATCACCATTTAGAACGTTTAGCAGCCACGAGACACGAAGGATGCATACAAATCTAACCCCATGCCCTTGAAAGCAGCCATGGTTACAAACAGCCGACGATTTTCCAACGTACCCAGCGATGCATGCGAGTCAATGACCTACTCTGACAACACTTTCATTTCACCTTTCATCCATTACTGGGGACATTCGCATGACTAATACCCAGCTTCGTACAGACCCGTCAACAGACGTGGAACATAGTGATGTTTCAATTATAAAAGTGGGGGATCTCGGTGGGGGGTACGTTGACATTCTTTTCGCCCGCGCATAGTCGAGCGTTCGTCGTCCACTGCAACTGCGAGGCTGTTTTTTGACATTGACAATGCACTGATAATGTTGCCTTTATTGTATTTTTATGGTGGCTCAAGGTTATTCGTGCACGCGTGTGCAATAAAACTGCGGTGTGGCATGTCGGAAATATCGGTAATGATAATTTTATTGCATTTTTGCTATCTAAACAAAATATTTTCCACACAGTATCATCATCAGTATCTATCTATCGGTGGAAAATATTTTTAATTAGGTAGTTAATTTTAAATACATATTATTAAATCAAAGCTTAAAACAAGCCTAAGATGCATTTTTCTTACGATTCTAATTTTCATCCGAGATTTTCACAAAAGTGTTGTGGGCCAACACTTTTGTAATGGTTAGTTTTTCGCCATCATAGGGCAAAACAATAAACTGTTATCTAAGATTCACAAAATATTGTTAAAACTAATCTTGAATCTTTTTTAAGACACTTGTCATCAAAAAGGTCTGTCACCCATCCATCACAAGTTCTCAACTGACAGCTCTTCATTACATTACAAGTCTATCACCGCCCGATCAATGAACTTATTAATTCCATACCGACCACCAATATATCGGACGCACGCGATTGGCGGCGATGTAACAGCGTGTGCTAATCACAACTTTTCATTTAATTGCCGACAACACGCTTCCTGTTATGCAAAACTTTCATGAAACAAACGATTGAATTCAGTGAAACAACCGATAATGGCTGAAAAATACTGAAGAAATTTTTATTGTAGCAAGTGAAAGTCGAGAAAACTTTTGGAAGCGATAAAAGAATGCTTTTGTCTCCTTTGAAACTCACGTTATAACATTCTAGAAAACATATTTTAATTAACTACACACACACAATGATAAAACTTTGCACTCAATTGAAACCTGTTAAAAGTTATTGCTGTGTTCTTGAGTTTTTGCGACACCAATTTATTATTTAATATTACGAAAAAAAATCTGTTGGAGTATTGATTGACGTAGTCATGACAAAAAATCTAAATAGGAAAGATACTCCAAATCGTAATGATTGGCATATTTTTATTACCAAAAACAAACGTGGCAGTCTTCGCTCGTTTACAGAACTTTATTGGAAGCTTTTGTATTGGTTATATTTGTTAACGTACCGACTGATTCTTACTACTGAACCTCAGATGAGCACAAATTGGCAAGAATATCTAAAAACAGTGGGCAGCCCACAGCCAGGTACGCTCAACAGCACTTCAGCAAAACACATGGACTTCAAAAACCGCCCGTAATGCTACTAAATTAAGGCACTGCCAAACTCAACCTGTCCCCATGGAGGCACAGTTGACTGTACACTTGGCCTAGCGGTGGTTAAGCAAGTTCAAGGCGAATGCTTGCCAAACTGGTTCTGCTCTCCCTCCCTTTCTCTCTCTCGAAGAAAGAGCGAGAGGCCACATGTTTAGATACCACTTTAGAATGTTTTGGACTGACTTGTCGTAATTTGAAGTAAAATCTTCAATATCTCGGACCGGTATATAAAGTTGGTTGAAATTAATCGGTCTGGTAGGGACAGATAGACTTACATTGAATTGAATCTGACAAGTTGAGATGGAAACAGTCGTTAGATTTGATAGTCAGTTAAATGCTATTGAATTATAATTCTGGCTTCTAAAATTAGCACTGAGAACTTGATTGAAAGTTTTGGTTTAAGTTAAATATGTTTTTATAGATAGGATCGCTGAAAATGGATCCACAGCATATATTTCTCAAAATGACACTTACAGACTTGCAGCGTTGGAAGGCCTACCTCTAGGTGGAGCGATGACCTGGTCAAGGCTTTGGGAATTTGGTGGATGCTACACGTAGTAAGTATGGCTTGGGGGAGGCCTATGTCTAGAAGTGGACGTGTTTTGGATGAAATGATGATGCTGATGATCTCCTAGGATTCCCTTACAACGATCAGGGAATCCTAGGAGGCCTTTAGCTTACGCCTAAAGCCTTTTATAAGGCTATCCATTTCTATTTATTTATTTACTACCTGCATGAGATTAAATAGTCAGCTTGTTTTATTGTGAGTCTAGCAGGCTGGCTGTGCTGTTTAGGGTAAGAAAAATCAATAAATTATTTACATAAGATGCACGTCTACGTCACGGGACTCAAGATAAAAAAAATGCAGTATTTACTACTAATCGAGCATGTGCAGTAGCAGACTAAACATCTAAGTTTCAATATAAAATTAGCTAGTTATCTGTTTGCTGAAGCGTGTTGGTTTTGACAACACGCTGACAATTCTTTTGAATGCATCTGCGCGGAGGAGCCAGTTCCAGCATCAGAGGTAAAAGCACGTGCTATTGTCATGTGACAATACGATCAAAAACTATTTAAATATACTCAAAAGCAGTTATAAAACCATCTAATCACCTAAGTTTTTTACTTTCTTAGCTCATTTCAAAAGTCTGAAAACGTCTCAAAAGTCTGTCGAGGTGTTGTTGAACTCCTAAAAAAGCGATTACATTCGCTTGTGGCGCACTGGGCGGAGAAAGTGCCTCCGTTCGTGTCTATTGTAATTTCGACCGCTTTTTTCATAAAAACGCTCATCGAGGTAAAAGTTTTTGAAGATATTTTTTAATTTCGCTATCTCTGCGAGAAACGATTTTGTTTGTTCGAGCATAAGTGTGTTTCAAATTGTTATTTTTATCTTCCGGTTCTGTAGTTACTTTTATTTCGGGGATTATAAAAATACACCTCAATATGAAACCAGCAGCCTCTTTCCCAAAATCGACTTTTCGCAATACGAAAAGTAAATTTTGGGAAAGTAACAGATTGTTTCCTTTGCCGAATTCACGTACACAATTAGCCTGCAGTAGTTCCCGTTTCAAATATTTGTATCTGTTACTTTCTTGTTCCTATTTCTACAAAACTAAAACAGTGCTTATAAGATCACTTTTCCAATAGTTTTATTTTCAAAAGCTGTTACCAAAAAGTTTGTTCCAAAAATCCCCCTTCTACGAAAACTCTTTGAACCATGAACTTTTTATTCCGCGCCTACTTTTACCGAGTGAGAGGTATCAGACGACCGTGAAATCAATTAACGCAAAAAAGCAAAAAAGAATCAATTGTAAATAAAAAAGTACTAACCACGTAACCTAAATTCGCCGGATTGCGGTCAACCACACGGCAAATGCAACTCTCAATTACTAAATGCAATTCTGTACTCTACAACTTGTGCATTAAGCTACAGATTCGCTTGTGTCAATTCCGCTCGTATGAAATTTCAGACGCATCAGCGTTTTGGAGACTAAACATATCATCATCCAGACGGATCAGAACTTTATTTGTTTAACGGTAAGGTATGATCTTGATTGTCATGTTGTCCCGTTGGGTCGTACTAGCGGAAGTGACTTATTGAGCGGACAACACGTCGTCGCGACGAATCGTCTTCCGCTGGTCAATGTCGTCGACAGCCGTGATGTCCACTACTCGAGTGGTCAGAGACTCACGTTTGTGTGGTGACGACGTCATCTGTCACAATGTGAAGAAGATACAGAAGATTCGCACAGAAACACCGGCTATTCGATGAGAATGTGTGACAGTGAGTATGTCACCGGTACTGACAGAGGTCGGGTGAAAGAGAACTGACTTTGCGAGCAAAAGCTGGATTGTTGACCACCACTCTGGACATGATGAACTACAAAAGAGTTGTAAGAAGTCAGGTCGGGCGTTTGAGAATAAAATACTCGTAACTCAAGACCTGCATGGGCAAGACCTAGTAGAAAGATGGTGCAGTAAAGTGCCTGTCTAAAAACATTATTTCTAACCGACGACTTTACCTCAGAATTTTTTACTAGGTGAAACCAATTTTGATGTTATTTTTTTTTTGTAAGCAGGTGCTTTTCATGTGGTCCCATTTATATTTGATCAAGATCTGACGAGTAGTTTTTGAGTTATCCTTATTAATACAACTATAAAAAGAGAAAATTAAAATCGTTTTCACAAAAAAATTAAACGGGCTGTAATCAAAATAAAAGACTACAAAGCGAAAAATTCCATTCTTTTCGGCAGTTGGTGTCAAAAAAGCAAAAAAAAACTAGGTAATAAAGACACCGACTTCCGAAAAGAAAGTTATTTTTCGTTTTGAAGTGTTTTGTTTAGGAAGTCGGTTATTTTTTTTTGCTGAACAGTTTTTATTTGGTACTGAAGTTCTGGAGGATCTCTGGATTCATATAACATATGGTTTATGAATTGAAAATGACATGTTCAAATGTGTCAAACTCTACTTAATGCCAAAGTTCGACATATTCTTATTTCTGCTTCGACTGTTTGGGATGTGTCAGCGTCTCCGCCATGCAACATTTATTCCATGCATAGTTTCACTTAAAACTTCTGTATTATTTATCTTACTGTATCTAGTAGTACAAAACAATAGTAATAGTACATTGTACGAATAATCTGAGTAGTGTCTGTGGGACATCAGATTTAATTTGTGGGTTCGTTCACTTGGAGGCGCGTCTCAATCCGATTCGCTAGGCGAAGCTGCGTAGTACATGAGCTGGGCACGTCTTGTTTGCCTTACATCTGTGTCATTGTACGGAAATTTTTGACTGTTATAATGGCAGTGCAAACATGAATTTAAATGATTCTTGTTCAATATTTCTGAGTTGTAACTGTAAATTGTAATTTATAAAAATTTGCAAATTTGCTTTGCATTCCAATCAGTTTTAAAGTGAGAAAAAAAATAAAAAAATATTTAAAAATAACAAAAAACCAGATGTATCCTCCGACTGCAAAGCATGATTTTCTTCTTGTTTAAGTCTTTTTAGTTGGCTTTTTAAGCAGTCGGGTTTTTTGTTATTTTTAAATATATGTTTTATTTACAACTATTTCGTTATTTTTTTTTAGAATGAGGTACATTTAAACATATATTTTTTTGATACCCCACACGATGGGTTTGGAAGAAGAAAAAAATTTGGGCCTCCACAATATGGGGCCCAAAATCCGCCATTTTTCTATTTTGCAATTTTAATGTAGCCAGTGACACTCGCAGGGTTAAGACGAATCGATTGACGTAAGAATGATCAAAATCGACCAACGCGTTTGGTCTCTAGAACGCCATATAGGAACAAACATATATACATACATACATAGACTGATAAACACATTACCCTCCTCCGGCAGTCGGGTAAAAAATGTTGAACTCAAGTTATCAGACAGTTAATTAAACATTTTTTAATTAATTTAAGTCTAAAATTGCATATTATGCTACTTACTACTAATATTATGAATGCGAAAGTTTCGATGGACGGATGGATGGGTGTATGTTTGTTTCTCAATCACGCCAGAAACTCTGAACGCATCTGGATAAAATTTGGTACAGAGATAGATTATAGTCTAGAATAGCACATAGGCTTTTTATCCCGGTACAATGTTTCCTTTGGGATGATAAAACACTTTTCACGCGGGCAAAGCCGCTGACAGGAGCTAGTGCTATAAAAATATCCCTCTTGATGAAGTTTTATTTTGATTAAACACAAGAATCCAATCACACTAATCAACGCAAAATAAAAGAGCACATCTTCTAATAAAATACAATTTTTGCTTCATAAACCCAAGATTTCGTAACACAAAAAGATCCACGATCTTACCGGAACCGGTTTTACAATGATATCCCAAAAACCTACCTACAGGCTTCTAGAGTAGGCCCCTAAAACAAATGGCCAACACTGTGACGTCATCTTTGAGGTCATCAACCCGTGTTAGCAACGACCTCAAAAGAACATAGGATTGACCCTGTTGATGTCAAAATGACACTAAAATTGTACCCCACTTTGCAATGAACGGTAGATTCGTTTAGATTGCACTTTGATTGTGTATTTTGACATTTGGGTCTTGCTAAAAGTATCGTTTGGTAAGTAATGGGATGCAAATGGTTAACAAGTAAAATTTCAAAAACCCCCGACACATTTATCTTGCGAAAACACCGCGAATCAAACAGTAAAACGCTCATAACTTTTGAACGGCTGAACCGATTTTATTCAAACATAGCTAAAAACACTCTCGACAAAATTACCTGTCAAACAAAAAAAACTAAATCGAAATCGGTTCATCCGTTTAGGCGCTATGATGCCACGGACAGACACACAGACACACAGCAATACACGTGAAACTTATAACATCCCTCTTTTTCCGGCGGGGGTTAACTAATAAAGGGTTAGTTAGAGGGTACAATCGTGATGGCAATAGCTAGCAATTTGACACTTGAAGCATAGACAATAATGGACATTTCTAGGTATTATATACATAGGTAATTATTTTTGTATCATTGAAGAAGAACAAAAAATCATTGACAGGGCAGAATTTATATTCTGTAGCTCAATATTTTAATTCAATATCAACCAGTTTTCTTAAATATCACATGGCTATTCTTACTTCTTCTAAATACACAAGTCTAACTTAAATACAGCTCAAAACGTAATATAGTTTTGTCGACTTTCCTATTGCGTTCGATGAGGTAAAGTTCTCGCAAATTCCATAGCCTTGTAAAGTTGTAAGACGCTAAAGTCTAGACTTCCTTATAAAACTTTTCGAGACAAAATTACCTGATTCTTCGAATTAATTTTCCTGAACAAATCGTCAGAAATAATGAACATTAATCTGTGTTTTTCCAGTCAGAATAAAGTTAGAACGTAAATAAATTCAATGCAGTGGAAAAGATTTCAACGAGCGCGTACTTTTCGATTAATTTTATTTTATAAAATAATGTTAATTTATTTGGTTGGGTTTTTTATGGCAATATTTGAAAAAAATCATGATTAAAGTACCTACTTTATGAAACAGTCAATTGTGAATTTCTTGTATGCACTTATTTTAAATAAAATATTACTTTATGTAGTGTAGTAGAACTTTTCGAAAGTAAGTTGTTTTCTGTCTTCAAAATTCTTAAGATAATTATGATTACAATTCGTTACAATGATAAGATAATGTTACCCTACTACCCTAACTTAGTTTGAAAGTTGTAGAATTCTTCCTCTGTGATAAGACTTGATAACACTAAGTAGTTGACCAAACTTGGAGACGAAATACTTTTAAGATTGTTTTGTTTGAAAAAAAACAAAATTATCAGATTTTTATTTGCCTAAAAATAGCTTCAATACTATTCTTTTTGGGGCTTCGAACAGTTATTTAATATTCACAAAAGATGGCTGACAAAAAACGCGGCAGTTCAACGAACAGCGGAGAGCCGCCATTCATTCCACGATCACGTACCATGGACCATTGTCTATGGCCTTTGTGATGCAAACACACCGTTGTTTAGTACGGCCAACATCGCTAATTATAGAAACTTCAAGCCTGTGACATGGGGTATAGGTAGAAACGTGTACTATGTCTATGCATGGAACCTTCTTTAAATTGAGTACAGAATTTACTTGCAAGACTTTTTTGCAGCCTTTACGAATTTATGAGAAGTTCCGTTTTTGTACTGGAATAAGTTCGTTGCTCGTCTCAAAAATACCAATTAAATAAAACACTTGTCTACTGTTGTTTTCATGTGAATTTAAATAAGTGGAATCAAATACAATAAAAAAAAACAACTAATTATAATACGAGTAATTCAATTTGGTATTTAAATTAGTTGTTTACTTTCAAAAGATATCTCTGACTACCCGACTGTTTATTTTTAAAACGAATAAATTAATCTACGTTGTCTATCTATTTGTACTTAAAATACTTTAGTTTTATTCAGTAATTGAAGTAAAACCGGTTCATACTTCTTTAAAATATAAAACTGCTAAGTTTCCGAAGACAACGGTTTCGATAAAAGTTGCTAAGTAGGTTGCCTATCACGACAAAATATCTCCGACATTCACCGTTAGCTACGAATTTTGTAACAATTTACTGTTTTCTACCAAAGAACCGTGTGCAAAAACAACATTTTGAGTAACTTTTTAAAATTCTAGAAAGACTAGGCTTTGAAGATTTAAAATAAAACTTTTCAAAAGTTGTGTTCTAAATTTAAACTAATCGATTTTGCTATTCAGAGTGTTTTATTTTTGAAGTTAAATCTGTTTATTTTGTCATAAAATATTTTCTTTTTAGATTCTGACCTGATAAGTGCCTCGTGTCGATCTGTGCTGCGGCAGCTACCGCCAGCAACAGGAGGCAGAACGCCTCCCAGGCGCTCCGCATCTTCACTTCACCTCAAACCACATCAACACTATACAAACACTCACAATAATATCAATATTTTTTTTTCACTCGCGTTATTACTTTATATTAGTTTAGTGGGACGTGAAGAAAGTTTAGCTCGGGTTGGAAAGTTTTGGTGACGTGTCGATGCGCACCGCGCGACGACAGACGTGAGCTCGTGAAGGGTGCGGACTAGCGACTGAGTCCGCCGGCGCCGGCCGGCTTCCACTCGCTCGCTCAGGGTGGCAAGCTCCACGACGCTAAATTGCACAAAAGGTGTATTTTTCACGCGAGTTTGCGTAAAGATGTTGCATTTTTGAGTTTACATTGTTTCGTCGGGATTGCTCAAAAGTCGCATACAACTTATTGGTTAAGAATTAAACAGTTGCATTAGACGGTTACTTACAAGGTTCATTTATTATGAAACTGTTGACTTATTAAATATTTTTGGATGACTTCTCTGAATCTCGCTAGCTGTTTGTGATTACATACTTTGATAACTTGGGTTGGTCGCTCCAAATACAGTGCCAGTGTGGAGCCCCTTTACTGGATATGCGACACCTTTTTTCCTGCCCACTGCAAATCCACATGCACATTCCACGACTTAGACGTAGTCACCGACAGAGTTATCCAGGTGGCTTTATTCTGGTTCTGATCGGACAAAATCTGAGTCAATACGACACGCAAAGAAGAAGATGAAGAAGCTTGGGTAGCAAATTATGGATTTATCAACAAATTCTTTAAAAAACTATGATTGAAATTAAGTTGAAGTGGCGATGGGCCGGCCAAATTAGCCGTAGAAGCGATGACTAAAATTGAATGATGATTTAAATTAAATATACCACGTCCACGCAAATACGAACTACAAAAGTTTTTTCGTTAATAACTTTTGTACCTAAAACAAAACAATAACAAAAATCTAATCAAAATCAACAATACGAACTTTTGTGGACAGTCATTAAAATCAATATAACATTTTTTATAATATTTTTAATCCAGTTACCAAATTAACATAATGAGCACGAAAAGAATCACCCCATATAAAAATTCCCTGAATAACGTGAGTTATTTCTCCGCTAGCAACCCCACGACTCGCACAGGTGGTCGCAGGCTCGCGGGGATGCAGGTAGCGGTAGCGGGTAAACAGACTCGCTACCAAGCCGACTGTACCCGCGCCCTGTAGGACCTTAGCCCCCGGGAGCCCTGCGACAGGGTGGGAGAACCTATGGCACGCGTCGTATGGATGGCACGTGCTAGACAGAGGGTAAGAAAAAAACTTTAAGATACTTTTAACGATGGTTTTTAGGGTTCCGTAGCCAAATGGCAAAATACGGAACCCTTATAGATTTGTCATGTCTGTCTATCTGTCTGCCTGTCCTACGGACGGATATATGTATTCTTTGAACCGCAATAAGATTTTCATACAAAAATAGAAAAAAAACAATAAATTTTGGGGGTATTTTTTATACTTGAAACTGAAACTATTTTTTTTTTCATTAAGCCCATACGTGTGGGGTATCTATGAATAGGTCTTCAAAAATGATAATGAGGTTTCTAATATCATTTTTTTCTAAATAATAATTAAGAAGAAGAATTTAAAATGCTTAGATAAATAGGTGTTAAACTTTTCATATGGGTCAGCGTTCGGGAAGTTGCGCGGTATCTTCTCGTCCAACTTACCGCAGTGTCTCAAGACGAAGGTCTATGACCAGTGTGTGTTGCCAGTGATGACCTATGGCTCTGAGACGTGGTCGCTCACAATGGACCTCATCAGAAAGCTTACAATTACCCAAAGGGCAATGGAGAGGGCTATGCTCGGAGTATCCTTGCGTGATCGAATCAGAAATATAGAGATCCGTAAGAGAACCAGGGTTACCGACATAGCCCGAAGAATTGCCAAACTTAACAGGCAGTGGGCAGGGCACATTGCTCGCAGAACGGATGGCCGATGGGGCAGGAAAGCTCTGGAGTGGCGACCGCGAACCAGAAGACGATGCGTTGGAAGGCCTCCCACCAGGTGGGCCGATGACCTTGTGAAGGTTGCGGGGATCCGCTGGATGCGAGACGCACGGGACCGGTCAGTGTGGCGACACTTGGGGGAGGCCTAAGTCCAGCTGTGGACGACTTTCGGCTGATATGATGATGATGATGATATGGTTTATCAAGTTTTTATAAATAAGAACCTAGGTGCTTAATGTGCCCATGAAAAAAAAATGAAATTTGAAACATGACTCTGCTTTGTCACTGTATAGCTTCCAGCATCAGCCAAGATTTCAATGATAGTGAACAAGCACGATACTGCGACTGCGTTCGTGCAGTCGTGACGGTAAAGTAATGAGAATCTACTGAATTTAGAAGTTCGGTGGATCTGGTGTAAGGAGTGGAATTCCCTGCGTCTAAGTATCCTGATAGCTATAACCTGGGGGTCTTTAAGTCAAGAGTGAGTAGGTTAGTTCTCGGCAAGCGTGATTGACCGTCGACCACAGCAGCGCTTACCATCAGAAGAGATAGTGGGCAAACGCGAGCCCACCATTAAAAAAAACAAGTTTAGTATTTGTCAATAAGACCTTACAAAATTTGCCATTAAAGTTGTCTTTGGGATACTCTATTCAATTGAGAAACCCGCCATAAGTATTGAAAACTAGGAAATCTGTGATTTTGCATAGTTAATACTGGCGTAACGTATGAAGATATAGTTATGTCCTCTTAGTTTTTTTTTCCATTTTCATTTATTTACGTATTATCTTATCTCCGGATTTTAATTTAGAGTTGAAAACTTTTAAAACCAGAGCTTTGAGAACTTTAACACTAAAGAAGAGTTTAACAAGTTCGTAAATTCAAATTCTCAATCCAGGGGGTCTATTCTCTATCTCCGTCAACGAAGTTACGGGCCCCGTCCGAAAGTATTTCGAAACTTTGGAGTGGAAAAAAAAGTGTTAAGTTAAAATTTTCGGACGGGTAAAAAAAGTGGGTAAAACCCAATCGGGAGTCACACATTCAATGTCATGTTTCATGTCAAATTGTGTTTTCATTCATTCATAGCAATCATCCGTCCGTAGGTGATACGGAGTAGGAAACGCCCGTCTGTGGCTGAAACTACGGACTTCGTGCTTAGGTAGTAGACCCCCTGGATCCGACAACTAGAGTCCATAGGTAACAAAAGGTCATATAGGAATGCGAAAGTTTATTAACAACTACATAGGTGATATAGACAAATATTGTACAAAAAATGTTTAAGTGACTCGTACGATGTTTTATAAAACAAAATACTTACGCGTACCCTGTAACACCAAAGCGACATTTTTGTACAATGACTGAACCATTTCTAAGGAACGATAGGTAGGTATAGTTGTGGTTTTTTTCCTCATTGATACATTTATTTAACAATAGTACCAGCCGGTAACTGTCTCTCTGCAGGATAAGCCTTTTCTACTATACGAAGGTGGCACGAGTATTAGGTAATCAGCTCGCTTGCTCACTAGGCAGGTTGGAGATTGCAGCAATTCATGTAAAATGAAGTAAAATTGAAAGCTGCTTGTTGCGACGTATGTAGAGTCGTGAGTTCGATACCTAGCTGTTTGCACTATTGATAATTTTACATAAAACCGCCCGGGCTTTCGAGTTGTATATAGTAGGTTTGAAGCCAGGCAGGCGCTTTACTTTGTGTGCTTTATATCTTCTTTGCAGGTCGTAGTGGACCAGAGGCAAGTCCTCGCCTCTCGTGCTTGAGGTCGTGGCCTCAAATCCGAGCAAGTAAGAATGTGACTTTTTCAAATTCATATGTACTTTCTAAGTTTATCTTGGACATCACAGAAAACGGTGAAGGAAAACATCGTGAAGAAACCTGGACTTATATAGTTAACTAGCGGTTCCTCGCGGCTTCGCTCCCGTGGGCCACCCCACACGACCCATTTTTGGGATTAAACAAGTAAAATTTCAAAATTTAAAAGACCCCCGACACATTAATCTTGCGACAAGCAAAATTTCAAAATTTAAAAAACCCCCGACACATTTATCTTGCGAAAACACCCCGATTCAAACAGTAAAACGCCCATAACTTTTGAACGGCTGAACTGATTTTATTCAAACATAGCTAAGAACACTCTCGATAAAATCACCTTTCAAACAAAAAAAACTAAATCAAAATCGGTTCATCCTTTTCGGTGCTATGATGCCACAGACAGACACACAGATACACAGACACACAGATACACAGCGACACACGTGAAACTTATAACACCCCTCTTTTTCCGGCGGGGGTTAAAAACACCCCGATACAAACAGTAAAACACCCATTACTTTTGAACGGCAGAACCGATTTTATTCAAACATAGCTAAGAACACTCTCGACAAAATCAACTTTCAAACAAAAAATAAATAAATTAAAATCGGTTCATCCGTTTAGGCGCTATGATGCCACAGACAGACACACAGATACACAGCAACACACGTGAAACTTATAACACCCCACTTTTTCCGGCGGGGGTTAATTAAAAATAGCCTATGTCACTCAGGAATAATGTAGCTTTCTATTGTTAAAAGAATTTTTTAAATCGGTCCAGTAGTTTCGGAGCCTATTCGGTACAAATAAACAAACAAAAAATATTTCCTCTTTATAATATTGGTATACATATAAGTCTGAAATAGCCAAGTCAGAGACCTGTGGGGTTCCCAGAGACGGCTTAGTTAACTCCACCAGAGATTGTCACATCCTCAAACAAAAAGGAACATCAAGAATCATCATCGCCGCTTTCTAAACGAAGCATCTTGATTAAACCGACATGTCCACATTCACCAAACCCACTTTCGGCACAGAATAAATATACAAACAGTATGGAAACTATCTACAAACGCTCGAAACGGCACACTCACATATATGCTATTCTATGTATCATATGTGCTATTCCTGACTATAATCTATATCTGTGCCAAATTTCATCAAAAGCCGTCCTGCCGTTTGAGCGTGAAGAAGTCACAAACATATACAGTCTGTAGTCAGTATTAGTCAACTCGAGAAGTCCTCAATCACAAATTCTCGAGTTCGGAGTCGGTACACGACTTTAAGTTCTACCAACATAAGTTCATTACTTTACTTACTTTACCAACGAACGCTTCGGCATGACTTCTGAAACGATCGGTTATTACAACATTGAACACTGGCCGCAATAATTTTCATAAAAAACTGGCCAAGTGCGAGTCGGACTTGCGGACGAAGGGTTCCGATAATTCACAAAAAACGGCAAAAAATCACGTTTGTTGTTCGGGAGCCCCACTTAAATATTTGTTCTGATTTTAGTATTTGTTGTTATAGCGGCAATAGAAATACATCATCATCTGTGAAAATTTCAACTGTCTAGCTATCACGGTTCATGAGACACAGCCTGGTGACAGACGGACAGACAGACAGATAGACAGACGGTTCGTGGAGTCTTAGTAATACCCCGTTCCCGAAGTCCCGTTTTTACCCTTTGGGTACGGAATCCTAAAAACTGTTTGCAGGATCAAATGAAAGACCTCGTCTTTCAGAAGTTGCACGTTTTGCTTAGCGCTCCATAGTTCTAGAATTTGCATTTTAGTGTTGCATTAGTTATATGCAATCCATCTAAGATTTGAGGGAGTTTTATAAAAGTGATGAAATGTACCTACAACACTAAATCAAATCACGTCTGCATTATGCAGAGATGTAAGAAGGTACCTTTAGTCAATAGGGTCAAAAGGGTCAATAGGAGTTGAACATATTGCCAAACACCGGCTGCTACTGAGAAATTACCAATGGAAAACCTTATAACACTCCCCGATCCAGAAATCAAACCCAGGTCATCAGAGTTATAGTTTAGTCACGAGCTTTTCAACCTACAACTATGTGAGTATTTTTTCATTATTACTTTTAGTGCAATCAAGGTTCCTATTTATAACAGCCTTACATCAATCACCAACGAAAAAAATAAATTAGGCACCTCGTCCATTACAAAATAGGTAGTAATGTATACTATCTACAATAGCTTAGGGTTAGGTAAGTTAGCCCCATTAATTACACTTTACTCCGTCCGAGATTCGAACATTAGAAGCATTAGCTATTGATAGCAATCAGGCGCTCAAAGCTGATGACGTCAAAGTCTGCTTTAAACTAAATTAAAATTTCAGTGCTCGTGATCATCTAGAAACGTACTGGTTTGTGTATTTTGTGTTTATCTACTGCCTGATATTTTCATAACTATTTATTAATTACATACATACATACATAAACTCACGCCTTTTTCCCATGGGGGTAGGCAGAAACTACAGAACGCCACCCGCTACGATCCTTACATACTTCTTTTGCTTCACACACATTGATACATCTAGTCATACATACACGTCGGTTATGGGTACTGCGCACTTGGCCTTTCTGAAGAACATCACCTATAAGGTCTATGTATGTCTTTCTAGGGCGTCCCCTCCCGGCGTTTCCATTCACGTCTGCCTTGTAAATACCTTTCGTTAGTCGACTTTCATTCATCCTCTAAACATGGCCAAACCATCTTAACATACCCTTTTCAATTTTAGTCACTACATCTTCTTTTAAACCACAACGTTGCCTTATTACCTCATTCCTCAATCTATCAGTTAAAGTTACACCACACATACTCCGCAAGGAGCGCATTTCTACTGCATTAATCCTACTTTCATGTCTTTTTTGCCATACCCAGCTTTCACTTCCATACATAAGTGTAGGCACCGGAGACATCGACTTGCTGGTCACAACTGCATGTATAGCACCATTCACTTTATTCCCTGCATTCACTCTCCTTTCCACATCCTCTTCAATCTTTCCATCCCTTGTGAGCATACTTCCCAGATATACAAACTCGTTCACTTGCTCCACACTCTTATCATTTATTTTCACTTCACACTTCGATACATCTTCTTCTCTTTCAAACACCATTACCTTAGTCTTGTTCACATTTATACTCATCCCTTTTAACTTAAAAGCTTCATTCATCACAGTCACCATGTCTTGCAACTGTTCTGCTGACGATGCAAGTAGAACTTGATCATCTGCATAGAGAAGGCATTTGACAGGCAACTCATTCATCCTCAATCCGCACTTATGCTCTTTCAAACCTATCAGACAACTATCCATGTACAAGTTGAACAACCACG
The DNA here is from genome assembly GCA_949775005.1 of Orthosia gothica. Lineage (NCBI taxonomy): Eukaryota > Metazoa > Arthropoda > Insecta > Lepidoptera > Noctuidae > Orthosia > Orthosia gothica. Next base: position 1,122,170 of record OX459069.1, read on the forward strand.
GTGACGCTACACAGCCCTGTCTAACACCCCTTGAAATGGAAAACCAGTTCGTATACGCCCCATTAATCCTAGTGCTGGAATCCCTATATAGAGATTTCAGTGCCCGTACCAAGCGCCAGTCCACACCGTACCCGGATAGCGTCGACCACAGTTCATCCCTCCACACACTGTCATAGGCCTTCTCCAAGTCCACGAAAGCACAGTAGACTTTTTTGTGCTTAGCCAGATGTTTTTCAGCTATGCTCCTCAAGGAGAAGACCTGATCCATACAGCCCATTCCTTCTCTAAATCCTGCTTGCACGTCCCATAATTGTTCATCCGTCACTTTTACCACTCTATTTATTAAAACTTTCGCATATAATTTGCCGACAACACTCTCTCTATTTATTAATTGTATTGGCATATATCAAAGCAAGACTCTATGTAACTCTTTGAAAAAAAAACCGGTCAAGTGCGAGTCGGACTCGCGCACCGAGGGTTCCGTACAAATAGCAACATTCACCTACATAATTAGGTAACTAGGTCAACGGGAACTACCATATAGGTTTTCGACCCGAAACCTATAGGGTACTTCCGGTTGACCTAGAATTGCCAATTTTGGTTAAAAGCAAGGTCTTACAGCACAAGTAAAGGAAAAATTCCGAAAACTAAAAAAAGTTGAAAACTAAGGTAAATGTTTTTACTTACAAGTTTTCGCGAAAGTCTAAATTTGCCGATATCTTTTTATCGTGTTGACTTAGGACCTTGATTGATATACACCTAATAGGGACTATAGACCTCAGTGTCTGGTATAAATTTCAACTTGCTTGGTTCACCCGTTCCTGAGAAAATCGGTGGTGACACACGGACAAACGGACAGACGGACAAGAAAGTGATCTTAAAAGGGTACCTTTTTTACCTTTTGAGGTACGGAACCCTAAAAATCAGCTGGTGTTAAAAAAAACAGGTTGTATGATATATAAGTAGGCTGACTTTGAACAAAAACCATCTCAACCGAAAACTGAAACCGTGATAGAACTTACCTACTACCAAAGACAATATTATGCTTTGGCAACACTGCCTTATTTTCTTGGCTATCCCCTCATTCAGTAAACAGTTAAAAACTCGTTGCATTTCCTTGAGAAAGGATATAGGATGACGTTCTCGTGACGTCAAAAGCAATCTGATTGTTTGAAGATCACATAATAACATCACGCCTGGTCGCCTGTGTTACTTGAAGTGTACGGCAGAGATATAACTTCTATTAGAATAGAATAGAATATACTTTATTGTACACCATAAAATTATAGACATTTACAAAAAAAACTTATATAAATGGGTACAAAGGCGGTCTTATCGCTGACAGCGATATCTACCAGACAACCTTACCACATGAATTTCACCAGTTATTTTAAAGTCCCATGTACCTAATAGGAGTGAGCCTGTCCCCATCATACGGGCACAAGTCTAGACTCCAGGCTGCTACTGAGAAATTCCACATCCAAAAAAAAACGGAATGGAATTCCATTCCATTTCCATTTTTTTTTTTTTTTTTTTTTTTTTTTTTCATTTCTAAATATTGAATATTGGCCTGCGGATCACAGCCAAGAGGCAACACTGGGGCCCATGAGCAATGCTGAACTTTTTGGCGGGAAGTCAAACTAAGCGGGAGCTTAAAATTTTCTCTCCAATAATTTTCATTTTATTTTCGTTTTAAAGTAAGGAAAACAGTTTCATTTAATATATTTTGACACGTTTTCGCCCTAAAATGGGGTCGGACAGTGACGGGGATGATGATTCCTCGGATCGCTAATCGTCAAAAAGAAAAATGTCCAAGATATCCAACCCAACAGATGAGGAAAGGTATAAAATGTATTTTAAAACTAATTATACACGACTATTCCTAGAAAATACCTCCAATGTTGACTATACAGTATATGTGGAATCTAAAGAAAAGGAAAAACTGGGTAACAAAAACCCTATAAAACTTACCAAATTATTTACTGATAATGTAAAAGGAATCTCAAGCGTATATATCTTCAAGAAAGCAGCTGCAGCTAACAGCTTTCTAAAGTATGACAACTTTTTAATTAAAAATAAACTTCGTGCCTTCATTCCCGCCCACTTGGTGGAGAAAGTGGGCATTATCAAATTCGTTCCCACTGACATTTCTAATGAAGAAATATACAGAAACATTACATCCGATGCAGACGTTATTTCAATAAAAAGGTTTATGAAGAGGGATGCTGACCGAAAATTAGTTCCCTTGACAACTGTGGCTATCACTTTTTCATCTACAACTTTACCGAAATTTGTTTTTATAAATTTATTCAGATATCAAGTAAACACTTACATTCCACCCCTTGTACAATGTTACAAATGCTTCAAATTCAACCATTAAGCAAAAATATGTAGAAGCGAACAAATGTGTTCATCATGTTCTGGAAATCACTTATATAAGGAGTGCATGGTAGATACCTTATCATGCATTAACTGCGGTGGGGCCCACCTTGCCATATCTCGGGATTGTCCCATTAAAAAGAAGAAATTAGAAGAAAAACGTAATTTAATATTAAACCAACACAGAACATTTGCCTCTATAGTTAAAGACGATAATAATTTCCCTATTTTAAAATCTAAGCCTGCACATAAAACTGTAAATACAAGTGTAAATAATTCTGATAATGTTATAAATGACTCTACTTTTGTAAATAAAAAAAACAATGTAGTAGTAGAAAAAAAGAATGAAATTGAACAAATTGCTAACAACGAAATTATCTTAAATGCCATAGTTAAGTCCTTAGTAGCATTAGCAAATTCATCTGGAACAGAGCCAATGACTTTAAATAAAATAAAAGATGTTTTTCTATCTAATTTACTTTAATGGATAATATTAGATCTTTTAACAAAACTTACAATAAGACTTATATAACAATAGCTCATTTTAATATCCAGAGTGTTAATAATAAAAAACCATTATATATTTATTTTATTTATTTTATTTTATTAGTTTTAAGAAGGCTTACAGTCTAATTACAAATAATAATAGGTAACTACAACACATTATCAAGTTGCTAATAACAAGCCTCCACAGATATATAACATATCGATCAATTTAAGCCGAACAGTTAAAGTTCAATGTGTACATAAGTAAGTAGGTTATTCCTATTTATTTAATTATTTAAGTTACTACGTATTAGTCAAAGAACCACTAGCCGGTGCATTATTCACAAAAAAATATTTGGCTAAGAGCGTCCTTGCTGTGCTTATCCTAGTGCAAAATAAGTCAACATCGTGCTCAGAAGACACAACATTGAAACTTCGAGCGCTTCTTATAAGAAAAGCATTACGCCTATAATTAGTAGTGGTAGAAGAAACATCTAGAAGCGGCCTTTTACGTAATCCAATAGTGTTAGTGCGAAATGATAACTTTGTTAGTAGCTCAGGGCAGTCAATCGAGCCATTCGCTATGTTAATCAAAAAACATACATCATTAATGAGCCGCCTACGATCTAATGGCAGAAAATGGTACCTCTTACAACGGTGACTGTAATCTATAGATACTTGGTGCGCCCTATAATCCAGATGTCTAAGAAACTTTTTCTGGATGCCCTCAATGCGTGACTTATGGATCTCATATTGAGGGTTCCAGACTTGCGATGCATACTCCAAGTGGCTGCGCACAAACGAACAGTATAAAACTTTGATAGGCTTCAGAGAACGGAAACAGGCTGAGGCTCTGATTACAAATCCTAGTGCCCTCGAAGCCTTGCCCACAATACCGTCAATGTGTTGGTCAAACAGTAATTTGCTATCTTGTATAATACCTAAATCCCTTATGCTGTTAACTTTGCCCAAGGTAAGTCGGTTGAGACTATAGTTTGAATTTACTTTACTGTAACTTTAATTTATTGAATTTACTATATATTATTAATTAACTTTCTTTCTGATAATGATATAGATATTTGCTCTTTGAATGAAACATGGTTCAAGGAAGGTAGCACTTTCAGTGTTTCAGGCTATGATATTATAAAACAGAATGGTCCTAATGGTTATGGCGGGGTTGCTATTTTAATCAAAAATACTTGTAAATACAAGGTGGTTCATACTCCTTACTATGATAATCTTCAAACAGTTGCTATTATTATAAAGACCAGTGTAGGAGATTTGTCTATACTTAGTGCATATAGTCCTCCAAGAGGTCGATTTAAATGTAGAAAATTAAAAAAGATTATTGATGATTTGGCCAAGCCCAACATTTTATTAAGTGACTTGAATGCACATCATGTTGCATTTGGTTGTTTGTCATCGAATTCGAGAGGCAATGATGTCTATAATCTATTAGATGAGTGTGATCTTTGCATTTTAAATACAGGAGTTCCAACCACTGTGGGTACTATTCATCATAATCCATCTGCTATAGACATATCATGTGTGAGTCCTGTTCTAGCTCCTTTATGTGACTGGAAAGTTCATGACGATCCAATGGGTAGTTATCACCTTCCAACAATTATAAATATTCAGACTTCTGTAGAAAAATATGAGATAGGTTATCCATCGGAACGCTTCATATATAGCCGGGCTGACTGGTCCGGGTATAACTCTGAAAGTGAAAAAGCATTTGATCATTTAAACTTTACAACAGCTAGCTCAATTGATTTATATAACAGTTTTTGTGATATACTGAACAATATAAAACTGAATCATATTCCGAAAATTGTGAATAAATCATCATATAAAATTAAAAAACCAGTTCCCTGGTGGGACAATGAATGTTCCACCGCTGTCAATACTAGTAAATTAGCATGGATAAACTACAAATCCTATCCTACAATAGATAATTATATACAATATAAGAAGGTTGATGCGAAAAAAAAGAAATTACTTGGTGAAAAAAAGAAACTTGGTTGGAGATTGTTATGTGAAGCATTCAATAGATATACACCTGTTAGCATGATTTGGAACTACATCCGTAGATTTAAACGCGTGGCATTTAGAAAACCTCCGAAAAACGATGAATGGATTCCCTCTTTCCTTGACAAATATGCTCCTATGTCTCCACCTGAAAAAGATATTGACACAACAAGGTTAAAACACATTTTTGAATTAGCTGGAAACACTGAAAGTCACTTTTTATCTGAGCCTTTTACATTAAGTGAATTCAAAATTGCTCTTAAATCTAGAAAGGATACTACTCCTGGTCTTGATGACATATCCTATAAATTAATTCGTAACCTCAGTACTGAAGCAAAACAAATATTACTTAAAATTTACAACTTGTTATGGTTTTCGGAATCTGTCCCAGACTCTTGGAAAACTCAGTGTGTGATTCCAATTTTAAAGCCTGAAAAACCTAAAAATTATTGTAATTCATATAGACCAATATCTCTGTCATCCTGTTTAGGTAAACTATTTGAATGTATGCTAAAATTTAGATTAGAGTACTATAGTGAAAAACATGGCATCTTACCTGAACAACAGTTTGGTTTCCGTAGAGGTAAATCTGCAGCAGAAAATTTTATGTCTCTTATATCAGATATCAAAAATTCCTTTCATAGCCACACATATACAGCCTGTAGTTTTCTTGATGTTAGTGGTGCCTTTGATAATGTTAATCCTTCTGTACTTATTCAGATCTTAAGTGATATTGGTGTGCCAGGTAAAGTATGTAAATGGATATTCACATTTCTGTATGATAGGGTAATGTATGTTAAATATAATAATATTTTACATGGACCCAGACATGTGTATAAAGGAACAATGCAGGGTTCTACTATTTCTCCATTGTTATATAATTTATATACTTCGCAAATTAATAAATATTTAACAGAATCCTCTGTTAAGTGTTTATTGTTTGCTGATGATATTGTTGTTTATAGTGTAAATAAAGATATAAATAAGGCCATAGGTAACTTGAACAAGGGTTTACAACAGGTTCATAGATTTTACAAGAGTCTAAAACTAGATATTAATGTTAGCAAAAGTGGTGCTATGTTATTTAGCAAAAAATTCATTGAACTTGATGAAATTCCTTCAATTTATTTTAATAATAACTTGTTGAATTGGTTTCATGAAAAGAAATTTCTTGGTGTATGTCTAGATACTAAATTAACTTTTGAAAGCCATATTGACAACATTTTAAGGAATGCCAGCAAAGGACTTAATATTTTACGTTCTTTAGCAGGTATTCATTGGGGTTCCGATCCAAAAATTCTGGCTTTGCTATATAAGAGTATTGTTAGGAGTCATTTTGATTATAGTTCTATAGCTTATATGAATGCAAATATTAGTCACCTCAGAAAATTGGACATTTTACAAAATAAAGCACTTAGAATTATCACTGGTGCTATGTGTTCAACACCAATAAATGCAATGGAGTCTGAATCAGGTAGAATACCTCTAAAATTCAGACGTTTACAGATTGCAGAAAAATTTAGTCTTAAATTACTGGCTACTAAAAATTCATTTGTTTTAAACAGGATTTTACCAAAACAGACTCTTCCAAACACCTTAACTAATAATATCAGTATAAATTCTCAACAGCTTGTGTCTGGACATTTACCAGAAATTTTATGTATAACATTAAATATCAAAACTTTAACCACTAATGTACGTGGGACACTCAGAAAGTTTTGCGAAACTAAAAAAAATTGTTCTATACGTACATATATTTTTATTAAATCTTTTCAAAGTACTTTCCACCAGCCTCTATACAAAGATTCATGCGCCTAAACCAGTTTTCAAAACACTTTTTCCAGTCCGCCGCAGACACCTCGTTTACAGCCTGCTCGAACGCAGCCAGCGCATCTTCCGGCGACGAAAATTGTATCCCTTTGAGCTGATTTTTTATTTTTGGGAATAAAAAGAAGTCACACGGTGCTAGATCAGGGCTGTAAGGAGGGTGACCCAGGAGTTTGACTGGCGTGCTGTCCAGGAAGTCCCTCGTTTTGAGTGCGGTGTGCGCAGGTGCATTGTCGTGGTGGAGCAGTAGCCCGCGGAGCCCTGTGTTTGGTCGCTTGTTGCTTATAACAGAGAAAACTTCTGGCAAACATTTGGTAGTATACCATTCGGCATTAATGCTTCTTTGATCCCGTAAGGGAATTGATACCAAGTGGCCAGTCAAATTAAAAAAGCTAGCGATCAAAATCTTACCCCCGCTTCTAGATCGCTTCACTTTGGTAGGCGTTGGCTCATTTTGAAACACCCAAACAGTCGACTGGCGCTTGGTTTCTGGGTCGTATTGATAAATCCAGGACTCATCACCTGTAACGATGTCGTAAACACGCCGAGACGAGCCTGCTTCAAATTTGTTAAGCATATCACGGCACCATTCCACCCGGGCCTGCTTCTGAGCATCGGTGAGGTTGTGCGGCACCCAGCGTGATACTATCCTCCTCACGCGAAGATGGCTGTGTAGAATCTCGTGAACGCTTCCCGATCCAATCTTCAATATGTGTTGAATCTCCTGATATGTAATTCGCCTATTGTCTTGGATTAAATTTTTCACTGCTAGCACGTTTTCTTCGGTAACAGCCGTCAAAGGGCGACCGCTTCTTTCGTCATCCCCCAAAGTTGGTCGACCGCGCTTGAATTCGTTATACCAACGATATAAGTTGCCTTGCCTTGGAAGGGCCTTCATCCATGAATGCCATTTGAAGTCTTTTTTCAGGTAGTTGGGGGCCCAAGTAGTGTGCCAGCCACACATGAAAGGCTGCCCCGCCAACTGTCGAAAAATCCCGGAATGCACTATCGTGCTGGTTGGCGACCAGAAGGGAGGGCCCGATAGACATTCCGGGGGGGCTCGGGCGTCCCCGCAGTCTCCGGGCTAGTGCCCCAATGATGGCGTCCTTTCAGTGCGTGTCTGTAGGTTAGCAGCGTGGAACCTCGTCTCACTTCCTACTCCTCTCTTCCATTCACTCTTCTTTAAATCAAAATGCCAAGGATAAAAAATACAGGATATAAACAGCGGCTGCACCCCCTCCCACACAAAGTGCACCTCACCAACATTAGAGGTCTGCACTCAAATCTCTCTGCAGTCCACTACCACCTGGAGACTGAAAAACCAGCGCTGTTTTTCCTTACGGAGACGCAGATAGCGAGTCCGTCAGACGCGTCGTACCTATCTTACCCAGGGTTTACCCTGGAGCACAATTATAAACCGCGCGCGGGAGTGTGTATGTACGCCCGTGACGACACTTGCTATCGGCGTCTCCGTAACCTTGAGGACCCAAGATTTTCGACGCTGTGGGCTCTAGTGGACACAGGTCTGGATAAAATTATCTACGCCTGTGTCTACCGCTCGCACAGTGGAGATCAGGAGACAACCAGGCTCACAGAGTACCTCAGTGAGGCGGCTGATGCGGCACAGCAGCGGTACCCTTCCGCCCAATTAGTGTTACTGGGGGACTTTAATGCCCACCACCAGGAGTGGCTCTTCCCATACCAGTGCACTGACCATGCTGGACGGGAGATGCGTAAGCTTGCGCTTGCGCTTAACCTTACCCAGCTGGTCCAGGGGGCAACGAGGGTGCCGGATGTTGATTCGCACACGGCCAATTGCTTGGACCTTCTGCTGACAACAGAGCCAGACCGATACTCTGTGTCGATAACTTCACCTTTGGGTAGTTCCGACCATTGTCTGGTGAAGTCTGTGTCCGTCTACTCCCCGCCCGATCCCAGCCCAAGAGGCACGCGGCGGGTTTGGCGGTACAGGTCAGCAGATTGGGATGGCATGCGATCTTTCTTCGCATGTTATCCTTGGCAGCCTACTTGCTTTTCTTCGGATGATCCTACGGCGTGCGCGGACAACGTGACGGATGTGTTGCGTCAGGGAATGGAGTACTACATTCCGTTTTCTGACGTAACAATGACCAATGTTGACCGGCCATGGTTTGGCGCTGAATGTCATCGCGCCGACGCGCTTAAACATGAGGCGTACCTGGCATGGGTTGACGCTCGTTCGCGCAAAGCGAGTGACGTGGGTCAAAGGAAGAAAGCCTATAACAGGGCTGCCAAGTCCTGCAAGAAGGTGTTGAGAAGGGCTCGGTTCGACCACATTGGCCGAATAGGGGCGAAACTTGCTTCTTACCCAGCAGGTAGTAAAGCGTTTTGGTCCCTGGCTAAGTCGGTCGAGTCCAACTTCAGCCGTCCCTCACTACCACCACTGCTGAAACCCGACGGGTCACTGGCCCACTCTGCTGAGGAGAAGGCAAATTTATTTGCCTCTCTTTTTGCGGAATCTTCACGTCTGAACCCTGGTGACGCGCGGCCCCCTTCCTATCCTGATGGATGCGAGACGAGTATGTCGGACATTCGTATCCATCAAAAGGACGTCCGTAAGGTACTGCGCAACCTCGACGTGAACAAGGCTAGTGGCCCGGACGGAATACCAGCAATAGTTCTCAGAACCTGTGCGCCTGAACTGTCTCCGATCTTGACACGCCTATTCCGCCTTTCGTATGAGACTGGAAAAGTGCCGAATGCTTGGAAGCTAGCTAACGTACAGCCCGTGCCCAAGAAGGGTAGTCGAGCTGACCCGGCCAACTACAGACCCATCTCTGTAACGTCCATACTCTGTAAGAGTATGGAGCGTGTACTTAACACGAAGCTCCTGGCATACCTAGAATCTAACGATATCCTTAGTGACCGCCAATACGGCTTCCGCCGAAATCGGTCTACTGGGGATCTTCTAGCGTATGCCATTCACATCTGGAGTGAGGCCATCGAGAGACACGGGGAAGCGCTTGCCGTCTCCCTCGACATCTCGAAGGCTTTTGATAGGGTCTGGCACGAAAGCCTTATTGGTAAGCTTCCTTCATTCGGTTTGCCCGGTGGTCTGTGTGATTGGATTGCAGACTTCCTGAGAGATCGGTCCATTCGAGTGGTTATCGATGGCTGCTCGTCGGACCAATTGGATATCAATGCCGGGGTCCCTCAGGGGTCGGTACTCTCAGCAACTTTATTCTTGCTGCATATTAACGATCTGCTTAAACCCGGCACCTTTGGGTATGCAGACGACAGCACTGTTGCTGAGAGATACTTGTCCAACGCTCGTGCTACCGGGCCTCAGATCCGGTCTCTCCGGGAGGCCATGGTGGAGCGCTTGAACCTGTCCTTGCAGGCAGTCTCCGAATGGGGCGATGCCAATCTGGTCAGGTTTAATGCCGCTAAAACCCAGGCGTGTCTTTTTTCCGCTAAAAAGAGCCAATTTTACCCAGATCCAACTTTCCGAGATGCGACCGTGCCAATAACTGACCATCTTGAGCTTCTTGGCGTTACGTTGACATCTACTCTCAATTTTGGCCCTTACATTGAGGCAAAGGCTCAGTTGGCTGCCAAAAAGCTGGGGATCCTTGCAAAGGTGAGACGGTACTTCACGCCGGAACAGCTCCTCAACTTGTATCAAGCGCAAGTTCGATCATGCATGGAGTACTGTTCTCATCTCTGGGACGGATCAGCCAAATACCAGCTTGACGCACTAGAGTCGATCGAAAAGCGAGCCAAGAGGCTCATCGGCGATGAGGCGCTGGTCGAGTCAAAGCTCCAGAGCCTTGAACATCGTCGCCGAGTTGCCAGCCTGTCGGTTTTTTATCGGTTACATTTCGGGGAGTGTGCGATGGAATTGCACGATATAATTCCACCTAGCCCGTTCCATCATCGGACTACCAGACGTGCGGCGATGCGCCATCGATACATGGTAGACATCCCACCCATACGCACAAAACGTTTTGGGAACACTTTTATTATGCGTACAGCTAAGGAGTGGAATTCCCTGCCGGAGTCTGTGTTTCCCGATAGCTACAATCTAGGGGTCTTTAAGTCAAGAGTGAATAGGTTATTTCTAGGCAAGCGTGTTTCACCGTCGACCACATCATCGCTTACCATCAGGTGAGATTGTGGTCAAGCGCGAGCCTATAGGTTATAAAAAAAAAAAAAAAAAAAAAAAGTCTATCGTACGATTCATCCGGTTTCAGGCGACACTTGAAATCGTATAAAATCATAGCTCTAAAATGTTCCCGGCGCAGATCCATATTTCAGTGAGACACAATACTTTGAATTAACTCGCAAAAAATGTGGAGGGAAATTTTGAAATTGGAACTTACTTATTTTTACTTATAAATAATCATATTTTCGAAAAACATTATAACTGGCCAGTCTCCCATATATAAAAACTTTTTTTCGCAATACTTTCTGAGGGGCCTGGTATACTCCTCAAATTTATTACCACTATATACAATTGATTACAAGTGTATAAATAGTGATTTTATTATTATTGATTTTGAAAAGGTTTCTGGCCAGTCTGAATTTTTAGAGTACCTACCTACACAGTCAACCAAATATTTATAAATTGTATACAGATGGATCAAAAGTTTTGAATAGAGTTACTGCAGCCTATTATGATCCACAAGTAAAACAAACCAAATGCTTTGAATTAGACCCTCATTGTAGTATTTTTACAGCTGAATGTTATGCAATCTATAAAGCATTATTGTATGTAAATTCTGTAAATAGTTCAAAAATTTTAATTGTATCTGATAGTAAAAGTGCTTTGTTAGCTTTAGAAAATAATTCCTTTAGATATAATTTGAATTTTATTTTGTTTAACATTAGGCAAACTTTATTAGAGTTGAGACAAAGAGGCAAATGTATTAAATTTAAATGGGTACCTTCTCACTGTGGTATCTCTGGCAACGAAGTGGTGGACATGGCAACCCGTGGAGTTTGTGATGAGGATCACTCTGCTTTGCTTCAAGTTCCTTTTACAGACTATCATGAAAAGTTATCTGGGAACCTAAAAATATTGTGGCATGAATATTGGAAAATTATAAGCCAAGAAAAAGGCAAGTGGTACACAAAAATTCAGGAGGTCCCGCCGCTAAGACCTTGGTATCATAAAAACAAAGACGCTGATAGCCGAAATTTCATAACTACAATAAATAGATTAAGATTTGGCCACTGTAAAACTCCAGCTCATCTAGCAAGACTGAAAATTATACCTGAACCTGAAGGGAAGTGTGATTGTTGTGTCAACGACGTCGCAAACCTTGATCATATAATAATGAAGTGTCAAAAATTTAACTTTGAACGTTTGGTCTTAGTGTCAGAGTTACAAAGTGTATGCGATAAGGAAGTGCCGAACGATTTACAAACCATTTTATCAGAATCTTTGTATTTTAAACCTTTGTATAAATTCATTGTTAATACTGTAGGTAAATTGTAATACGGATTTGTTTAAAATAGTTAAGTTAGGCTTTAAGGACTTGTATCCATGGCCGTTAAATAAATTGAAAAAAAAAAAAAAATGAGCAATGCTGCGACTCTTGGATCCTACAAGGTCTATACACGCGAAACCGCGATACGCGGCAGCGGTAACTTGGGGTTTGTTTTTGGGATACCGATTCATTTACCATGGTAGGAAAGTGGAAGTCCTACAATTACAAGCATACACCATTTACAGCTACACTTAAATTTGTCCCCGTGGTGGTCTGCTGGTCAATCCCGTGTCCGGTCGGGGGTTATAGTGGGAAGATATATATAAAACTAGCTGTCCCACGCGGCTTCGCTCCCGTCATCTGGCTACCGACCTACCCATCTACCCTACCTACCCTACCCTACATTGTTGTTGCGTAACTTAAACCGTTTACGCAGCGCACGCAACGGAAGCTCTCAAAAAGGATATTTTTTCCCGTTTTTGCAACATTTTTCATTTATGCTCCGCTCCTATTAGTCTTAGCGTGATGGTATATAGCCTGTAGCCTTCCTCGATAAATGGACTACATACATACATAAACTCACGTCTTTTTCCCATGGGGGTAGGCAGAAACTACAGAACGCCACCTGCTACGATCCTTACATACTTCTTTTGCTTCACACACATTCATACATCTAGTCATACACACACGCCGGTTATGGGTACTGCGCACTTGGCCTTTCTGAAGAACATCACCTATAAGGTCTATATATGTCTTTCTAGGGCGTCCCCTCCCGGCGTTTCCTTTCACGTCTGCCTTGTAAATACCTTTCGTTAGTCGCCTTTCATTCATCCTCTCAACATGGCTAAACCATCTTAGCATACTCTTTTCAATTTTAGTCACTACATCTTCTTATAAACCACAACGTTGTCTTATTACCTCATTCCTCAATCTATCATTTAAAGTTACACCACACATACTCCGCAAGGAGCGCATTTCTACTGCATTAATCCTACTTTCATGTCTTTTTAGCCATACCCAACCTTCACTTCCATACATAAGTGTAGGCACTAGCACGCTGTTGTGAACGGCGAGTCGAGCTTCCGGAGACATCGACTTGCTGGTCACAACTGCATGTATAGCACCATTAACTTTATTCCTTGCATTCACTCTCCTTTCCACATCCTCTTCAATTTTTCCATCCCTTGTGAACATACTTCCCAGATATACAAACTCGTTCACTTGCTCCACACTCTTATCATTTATTTTCACTTCACACTTCGATACTAAAAACTAAACTAAATGGACTATCTAACACAAAAGTAATTTTTCAATTCCAACCCGTAGTTCCTGAGATTAGCGCGTTCAAACAAACAAACTCTTCAGCTTTATAATATTAGTATAGAGTATAGATTAAGGGAATAAGGGAACCGACGTGGTCTGAGCCGGGGTTCCCGGCAGCCAGCGCAAAAACCCAATAAAACTTTGCCAGACCCGGCCATCGAACCTCAATCGGCAATAGCGCTTGCGACCTCTAAGATCAACGACGCAGTCTGTGTGCTTATTCCAAGGATTTTAACGAACTAGGTCGTAATAACGTAAACGATCTCTTATGTCAATGTGTATACAAAATAAGCACAAACACTACTATAATAGGATACATTGTTTTATTTCGGACTATTTCGGAGTTCCAGTGCTTCACCATCAGATCAGTTCGATGGTACCTTTTTCATCGGTACCATTTATTTATAAATATTTGCTTCATCATAATCGGTTAACTATACGAGATATCTTATACCTGTGACATACTTAGCACTAAGGAGTTCCAGTGGCCATCTGTGGTCTTCTTCATCAGTTCCACTTCACCAAATAATACTTTCTGAGTGCAAATGATTCTAAAATCGCTATATTTATGCCTATAATATTTGAGGGGTTACCTCGATTTCTCTAGGATCCCATTATGTGATCCTGACCGGATGGCCATGGAACCACCTGTGAAATATACCCATTCAAACAAAATAAGAATTTTCCAAATCGGTCCAGGCGTCTTTGATTAATCGGGGAAGGGAAAAAAAAGGGTTCCGACGAATTGAGAACCTCCTCCTTTTTTTGAAGTCGGTTAAAAAAGAGGTTTCTCCTTATTGTCACCAGACGGCGCTTGCAGTTTCAATACAAATTGACGTTTACGTTAACGCGAATGAGCGTGAGTAAAAACTGGCACTAAGCCCTGATTGTTTGAAGATCATGATTAAATGACTTTGACTGACCTATAAGACTTTTTAACGAATAAGTACCAACAGTGGGCCGCTGTAGGTACAACCTGGTCAGATGGGGGTACTCCGATCAGCCACAGTGCGACTGTGGAACCACACCGCAAACGATGCCCCATCTGCTGTCCTGCTCTCTGTGCACAAACACCTGCACCATGAAGGCCCTATGCGAGGCCAGCGCTAGGGCTGTCGACGTTGCTGAGTTCTGGTCGAAGCACAACATCTAAATTAAAAACTAAAAATGGAATCATCGACACGATGAAGAAGAAGAAGAAGTACCAACATTACCAAATAGTGATAATAGAGTTTCCGCCTATCCCGATTGCATAGCATAATTGCTTCCTAGAGCTGAACATTCTGGGTAAGCGGGTTAAACCCTGCGTCAAAATTACCTGATGAATGATAGAGGATGTGAGTCACAAGATTTTAGTTCTTGCTTCCTAGAGGCGAACATTCGTAACATAATAGATGGGGAACTGGCAGGGATTTTGAGCAAGCATTTTCAGATTTCCAACAAGTAAAATTTCAAAATTTAAAAACCCCCGGCACATTTATCTTGCGAAAACACCCGATTCATACAGTAAAACGCTCATAACTTTTAAATGGCTGAACCGATTTTATTCAAATATAGCTAAGAACACTTTCGACAAAATCAACTTTCAAACAAAAAAAAAAACTAAATCAAAATTTGTTCATCCGTTTAGGCGCTATGATGTCACAGACAGACACACAGACACACAGATAAACAGCAACACACGTGAAACTTATAAAACCCCTCTTTTTTTCGGCGGGGGTTAAAAAGGACACCTAACGTGCCTGCTAGGTCATTTCCATGCCATGAACCTGCTAATTTATAAAAAAAGTTAAATCAAAAAATCAAAAAACCCGACTGCTTCAAAAGCGAACTAAAAAGACGTAAACAAGGAAAAAATCATGCTGTGCAGTCGGAGGATACATATTCGCGGGCTGGCTGACCAAAATCTGGTGTATCCTCCGCCTGCACAGCATTATTTTTTCCTTGTTTACGACTTTTTAGTTCGCTTTTGAAGCAGTCGGGTTTTTTGATTTTTGAATTAAGTTTTTTTATTTATAACTTTTTAATTCGTTTTTTTTCGAATTAGATACATTTAAACATATAAAAGTTATATATTTTTGAAATCACCTCTTAAAACCCTTTATTTTGATACCCCACACGATGGGATTGGAAGAAAAAAAACATTGGGCCGCCACTGTAAGGCACCCAAAATCCGCCATTTTTTTTTTGTCCAATTTTAATGTAGCCTATGACACTCGCAGGGTTAAAACTCATCGATTGACGTATGAATCATCAAAACCGGCCAACGCGTTTGGTCTCTGGAACGCCATATAGGAACAAACATACATACATACATACATACATAGACTGATAAACACATTACCCTCCTTTGGCAGTCGGGTAAAAAAGGGCAACCATACACAATGTGCGACGCACAGGGCTGGAACTAGGGGGGAGGGGACAAGCCGGGCAAGTGCCCAGAGCGGCATAAATGAGGAGCGGTCAAACTGCAATAATAGCCCTTACGGTATGATGCTATTTTCAAGCTAGCTTCGCTGTCGAATTTTATTGGGTTCTTGTTGTAAACCCACTTCGTTCTCACTTCACTCGAAGTTGTCAAAAAACCGGCTTTTGCCGATCCGACGCGATTAAAATCGCATTTTTTTCAATAAATAATATTCTGAAACTCCACCTCCTTATAAGGCGTTACTTTAAAGGGCGGCAAATATTGTCTATGCCCGGAGCGACGGGCCCTGGGTATACACAAGTTGTGTACAATTTCACCCTGTGGACTTTCATCTTTTTTTTTTTATTTGTTTACCCTCGCACTAGAACGCTTTATAGCAATTACACCAATAAAGCACAAACTTACAAATACTAACTATAAGTCCAAGTTTCCTTCACGATGTTTTCCTTCACCGTTGTCAGCGATGTCCAAGATAACTTCTAAATTGAAAAACGTACTTGCCCGGATTTGAACCCACGGCCTCAAGCACGAAAGGCGAGGTCTTAGCTACTGGGCCACCACGACACGATGACGATAAAACCACACAAAGTAAAGCGCCTGCCTGGCTTCGAACCTTGAACTGAAATCTTGACTGTGTTTTTAAACAAACCAATGTTTTATTTTTGTTTTTGTATAATTGTTTGCTTGTTTTAATTTTACATATTTAAGTTAGGTACTTTTATCTCACGGTGTTATTGTTTTTAATCTATATCACTTCGGAACTGTGGTTTTCCTTATAACTTTGACGCACGTTGTACCTCTTAGATGGTACGACTGTACGCGTGGTACGACCTAGCACGGATGCTCAGAAGGAAAATACGATTTGTATTTTAAAATAAATTTGTTCTTATTTTGATGTTATTTAATTAAAATAATTATTATTGAAGACTTTTCCTGTACCTAGGTATTCCTTGCCATCCAGCCAATCTCGCCTGATGATATCGAAAGTGATTACACCTATATACCTATTAATTTGCGTTATTGGTAAAAATAGAAAAACCGGCCAAGTGCGAGTCGGACTCTCGCACGAAGGGTTCCGTACCATCATCATCTTCCTGCCCCTATCCCATGTTACTTGGGGTCGACGCAAATGTTTAAACAACGCGCTTAATTATCGCAAAAACGAAAAAAAACACGTTTGTTGTATGGGAGCCCCACTTAATTTTTTTTTCAGTTTTTAGTATGTGTTGTTATAGCGGCAACAGAAAAACAAAATCTGAAAATTTCAGCTGTCCAGCTATCACGGTTCATGAAATACAGCTTGGTGACAGACAGATAGACGGACAGTGGAGTCTTAGTAATAGGGTCCCGTTTTTACCCTTTGGGTACAGAACTCTAAAAATGGTTATACCAATATATAACCAAACCAAAATTGGTGGAATGGTTAATGGTTATGGTGGTACAAGCCAGTAACTGGGTTGTCAGGTAGTCCCTCCATGTAAAATACTGGTGGTTTGGTTTGTAGCAAAGATACTGTGATTCTCAGCAGCATCCGGTTAGACTGTTTGGCGATGCATATATTGTAGTATGGTAATGGCAAAAAAACTGCGGTCTATAAAGTGGAAATTTGGTAGATATGCAAGCCTGCATACCAAATTTGCCACAAATAAAGGAAAAATTAAGATAAGTATTTTTATCTTCCACCCTCCAAACCCTCCTACTGAGGGCGCAGGTCTGTCGATTGGCCTTTATTTTTTGTTCTGGTTTACCTACTTCTTAAAGTTCTACTTCCAGAAACCTGGAACTTGGTATACAAGCAAGGATTTTCACACTATTAGGGATAACAATCAAAAATATGCAACGTGTTAAATTGCAAGTTATAATGTCACGAACTGTTGCAATTACAATACTGGTAAAAGGATTCATGCATTCGAGATGTGGTGTTGGAGACGAATGTTAAGAATACCTTGGACAGCGAAACGCACCAATGCATCGATCTAGACCCAGCTCCGAATAAAAACTCGTTTGTCAACTATTTGCCAACAACGCATTCTTGCGTATTTCGGTCACACAATGCGCAGTGGCGACGAGAGTTTGGAAAAGATGATTGTGGTTGGGAACACCAAAGGCAAAGGATCGCGGGGTCTTTCACCAACAAGATGGACCGATCAAGTGAAAGACTCGTCGACCTCCAAATTCTACACGGTCGTAAGGGACGCGCTGGACAGAAACCGGTGGAAGCAGATTATCCGCTCCAGGTGCAACCCTGATGCTGACCACGATCCTCAGACATGAGGGACCGACCAAGAGAGAGAAAAAGTGGCAGCGATGGAAAAAATAACTAGCCGAAGCGCAAGAAATGTAGCAAAAACATACAGAATGGCATGTTACGAAAATAAATAACCAAACCAACCAACAAAAAAAAGCTTCATAATCATAATAATCATAATCATAATCATTTTTATTTGTGTAACATAGGTAGTAAATACAGTTCTTAAATTAAAGTTCGTAGGCCGCTATGTTATGCCAAGAAGCGTACAAATATTATAGTTACATGAGAAATACAATGACAAACAAAATATTATTCATGCGAGAGGCAAACACAAGTTATTTGGTAGGTATGTCAAAATTAATAGAATATGATGTTAAATAAATAACAACAAAATTATAAATGTCTCAATAAGGAGTAATTTCTACAGTCAAAAAAAAATTAAATATTTGTCATGCAAGAGGTAAACACAAATTATTTGGTAGGTATGTCAAAATTAATAGGATATTTTATATAAATAACAACAAAATTATGAATGTCAAAATATGGAGTAATTTCTGCAGTCAACGCATAAATAATAATCATAAATTACAATTAGTCACAATATTCAATTAAAGATTGTTTCACCAGTCAAATCAATAGATAGGTTACATTATTTTATCATTCAGAAATTCATCAGTCGTATAATAACATTTTTCAATTAGTAACAGTTTTAATTTTTTTTTGAAAAGTGTAACATTCAAATTTTTTATGGCGTCTGGTAATTTATTATAAATGCGCGGTGCCATGCCTAAAACGCTCTTACTCACTAAGGCAGTCTTACAACGCTGATTGCTTAAAGAGTTTGCGTATTGGCTACGAATCGGAACATCTCGTAACGTCGATACCTTTTCGAATAACCTCATGTTTGTTTTGACGAAAACACTAATTTCAAAAATATATAATGAAGGTAAGGTAAGTATTTTAAGCGATCTAAAGAATGGTACACAGCTATCATCAATTTTAAGACCACACATTGATCTTATGCATCTTTTTTGTGCTCTAAAAACGACGTCTTTATCAGTAGAATTGCCCCAAAAAATTATACCATATCGCAAAATTGAAGCTACTAAGCCATGATATGCTACTATTAGCGAATCTATATTTATTTTTCTCGAAATTTGGAATAGTGCGTATGCTGATTTATTTATTTTCTTACTTAGGTCATCTATGTGGGCCTTCCAGTTAAGCTGGTTATCAAGGAATAAACCTAAGAATTTTGCTTCTTTAACTTCTTCAATGTCACAGTTGCTATGTCTGATATTTACTTTTGGTACTTCAGTTCTTTGGTGAAAGTGCATTATTTTGGTTTTCTTTAAGTTTATAACTAAATTATTTTTGTTAAGCCAATCAATTATGTGCGATAGTGTATTATTTATGTCATCTTGATAAATACTGCGATCAATACATTTCACATTTCACACACAAATTCCATATTAGTTTTAATATTATTCTCGATTTCATCTATAAAATAATTATTAAATGCATTCGCAATGTCAATAGGTTTTGAAAGGGTCAGGTTACAATTATTAATAGTCATTATTTGTTCTTTAGGAGAGTTATTTTTTGGTCTATTGACTATTTGCCATGTAGCTTTTGACTTATTCTGCGAGGTTTTTATAAAGTAATCATTTTGAGCTTTTTGTGTCAGTCTTATAATTTTCTTATATTGTAAAGAGTAGTTTTTAAAGTTAGTTTTATTTTTTAATACAGGATTTAGTCTGTATGCCCACAGTAATTTTCTTTGTTTTTTACTACAGCTTTTTATGCCGCGTGATATCCATTTTACGTTTTTATTAGTATGAATAGTTATTATTTTATCAGGGAAGCAAAGTTTGTAGAATAGGGAGAACGTTTCATAAAATCTTTTGTAAGCTATATTGGCATCGTTACTTTCGAGTACATCCTTAAAAGTTAAACTCCGAATGCATTCTCGGAATTTTTTGAGGTTATCTGTGGAGTAGTCTTTTCTTACTACTTTCCAGAATTTTAAGCGGCATCTTTTATTTATGGGAACCCTGAGTATTTGTGACGTGTGATCAGAAAGGATGAGATCTATAATTTCAGCTTTACATCCTCTTCGTATGTTATGCGCGAAATGATCGATACATGTGTTACTACTAAGCCTCGTAGGTTGATTTATTTCTAATGTCAAGTTGTAACGTAGTACAAAGTTCTCTAGTTCCAAAGTAATCCTATTCCTTTTTAACGTATCAATATTTAAATCGCCACATAACACTATTTTTTTTCTATTTAACAAACATAACTTACTCAAAACAATGTCAAGTCTATCATAAAATGTTAAATAATTGTATTTAGGAATTCTATAAACACAAATTACAATGACAGAATAAGTTGTCAATTCAATTCCACAAATTTCAAAAACGCCTGACACAGAGACCTTAGCAATATCTGGCAGTTCTTTATATTGATGCCCAGTTCTAACTAAAATACAAGTCCCTCCGCGATTTGTTTTGCGACTAAAGAAAGCGGCGGGATGGAAACCAGGAAGGTACAACAAACTTTCATGGCCAGATGCAATGAAATGTTCTGTTATACAGAGAACGTCTACAATAGTTCCTTGATTTTCAAGGTTTTTTAATTGAATAGTCAACATGTCTGATTTGTTTAGCAAACCGGCAATATTTTGGTGCAGAATATTGAGGGTATTACAGAAAAAACTGCGAGTCATGTCGCTCTGTGCTAGTCACAGATGTTGTCATAAACTTACAGGAGTTGTCAATAAGATACATTTTGTCATTTATGTCAAGTCCACATATTTCGTCCACATATTTCCTTCATGAAAACTAAAGTCGGAACCACACTTACGTGGCGTGGCGCGGCGTGGCGCAGGATCCACCAATCAAACGACTCTGTTCCAATCTACGTCATAACGCAACGTGTTTTGTAGCCAATCAACTGCGTCAGAAGGCGCCACGACACGACACGCCACGACACGACACGCCACGTAAGTGTGGTTCCGTCTTTACACCTTGGTTAAAAGTAGGTATGGCTTAACTGTAAAATGTCCTTAAATGTTTGAGAAACTAACATAGTGAAAGCGATATGAGTTTGTAAGTATTTTAACCAATTTACATGAAGTAGTTTTGGTGTACAGTACGACCGATGGCTCGTGGCCCGCCAGAAGTTAGCGCCGCCGTTAGTGTTTGCGCAGAATGTAGGTACTTTACGAACCAAATGGCTGTTTTCTTCACGAGTGTACTTCTGCGAAAGTTCGCAAAGCCTATATTCAGACGTACGACTCATCGGTCGTACTGTACCTGACCTGTTATTTTTTCATTCAACTGCAATGGCAACAATTCGACCATATTGCTAGAAATATTTTTCTTGGCAACTTTAAAAAAAAAAATGGCAACCTTAGATAAAGATGGCAACGAAACCGACGAAACGTCATTCTGAGTGTGTTCCAGTATTCTATCTATTGTAGGGTTTAAGCATAATTAGATGGTTATCTTACTCTTACACGCTACACTTATAATCGCGTCATCTTTCGCCTGTAAGTTTTGTTTAAAATTCTAACAATGTTATTATCGTGAACGCGCTTGCGATGCGAATTTGCGAAAGTAGACGACGCGAGTTTGTTGTTCGATTAGAAAAGAAAATGTTGTAATTAACAAATTCAGGGAAAAGCTGACTAAAACTCTGCAAAAATGTCGGCAAACGAACAGCCGGATCTTTTGTTTTTCGATACATTCTCACACGACACTAGTGAGGTAAACAAAAAACCAATTATCAAGATGAACCTCATCTGTTTATCGTAATCTGTAGTAAATGTATCATCTTCTTAAAATGTCTATTTCAGGAGCTTAATTTAGACTTGGTGCAGTTTCCGAAGTCAGTTTATGTGAGGGAAATACGCATAATTCCATTGGGGGCTCGTGTGGAAGGTGATTTTCCGGGCGGTGTGCGCCTAGGCGCTACAAACCCCACAAAGTTTCACATAGACTTCTTTGTGAACGACCTGAGCAAGCCTGGGGCGTCTACGTTTGAGGCCCTCGGCAGCCTGGACTACTGTCAAAATGGACAGATACACATGGAATGCGGGAATGGACTGGAACAGCCCAGGATCCCAACTGATGGACTTGTTCTTAGAGGTTAGTTTTTTTGCCAATTCCTAACTGTATTTATTTAAAGTACACGACAGATACGACCTATAAATCTACAGCTATGTTATTTAGAATTATTTATAATACTTATCTACAAAGGTTTACTAGTAAAACCTTTTGGATTGTTGCTTAAAAACACTGTTATTTATTTATTATATACACTACTTAAATAATTACAGGACAAACAAACAAAACAATTGAACAAACTAATAGCAGCAGCTACTATATGGCGGCAAATAGCCCTCATACTTATTCATTCTTGTTCCTGAATTGTGTGCTTGTTGCTTGCCACAGTGCTGCAAGCATAGATCATTAACAAACTACTGTGTCAGTAAAGCTGTTGCTTTTGGAGCTGGTGTACCTGATGAGTTTTCCCATTGGAAAAAATCTTCTCTGACCTTCATCATGTACTTATTTAACCTCTTTAGATCTCAAGCACTTTCTTAGTACTCACTTGGTTTTACAAAAACTCTAGTAACTCTTGCATATGCTTTCTAGGTTATATACATACATCAATCTATCTAGTGAATGAATTTAAGATATCTATTAGCCACTGATACTTGCTAAGAAAATTCACTGTAGCTGTTGCGGACAAGACCAATTCATCATGTACATGACTAGAATTTTGTCATAAAAACTTGTAGTGTCTGTTGCACGCAAGACTATAAGAATATTAAACAATAAGATTGATTTTGCGCAGTTGTACATGGTTATGGCAGGATGCATTAGTCAAGTCTGTTAATAATTTGAATAGATAGTGTATACCCGATCATCCCACTGCCAGAATTAATTCTATTTTTTCCCCATCGTCCCACTACTATGTTGGTGAGATCATCAGGAAGAATTTATTATAATTTTATTGATTCTCATTGGTCCCACCAAATATAATTTGAGACTGGTTGTTCAATGGTAAAAAAAATAAAAACAAAAACCAGTCATTCACCAGTGATGTTGTTAAGTCACCACTAACCTGATCGCTATTAGATTTTAAAGGACACTAGAGGGATAGAATGTCAAGTCAACCAATAGAGTACAGACAAATAAAACAATGTTATCAGTACTCCTTTGGTAAGTAGAGGCATTGCTGGTGCATCCTGCTGGAGCCATGTAGATATAATATTTATATATCTATACAGTAAACATTTTAAATGAAACAATAAGAAATATAGGAGTTAAATTTTATATTAAAAAAAAAAATATTATTATATCCAACCAGGTAACAACTAATTTAACCACTTGTATGCCGGAACGCAGATCTATGGTTTTTGCATTGTGTTTACATACAAGGGGTTAAAAAATAAACTGCAAAACAAGAATTTGAACTTCAATGAACAATGTAGTGGGATGTGTGGCACTAATGTAGAAACATATTCCCATTTGTCCCACTAAACTCACGAAAAAATCATGTCAATTACAAAGCATCACAGAGCATGCCGTGTATAGTGCAGACAAGATTTTTGCTTGTTCCGCACCATGGCAGTGTACGCATTTAGTAGAAACTACACAAATTCATGTGTAGGCCAAATTTGATTGAGTAGTAGATTGGAGCTGACTATCAAGATACTATATAAACATGGTCATGTACTGGACCTAAATGGTCTAATACTAGCTACTAGCGCGACTTTGCTCCCATGGCGCACCCCACAGAACTCGTTTTCGGGAAATAGCCTGTTACTCAGGAAGAATGTAGCTTTTAAGTTTATCCATTTCAAACAAACTTTAAAAAAAACCTTTCCTCTTTATAATATTAGTGTAGACGTGTAGATAACATCCTACTTCTTAAAAAGTTATAAAAATATATAACATACCACAATCAGATTTTTTTTGTTTCAATTTACACCAATGATTTGATTGTGTACATGGGCTAACCCATATGAAATTTCATTCTAAATCAATAATATTATTCTTGGTCAATAAAAAAGGTTGAGGAAATCACACAAGATAAAGTTTCTGTCCTTACAGCTTGTGTTATAGTGAATTAAGTTCTTAATTTGAATAAACAAGTTTTTCCTTTGAAGCTTTTCCTTGTATTTGCAGTATCTTCCTTGTAAGCGACTTTGTTGTTAAGGAAAACAACCATGTTTGTGTCTTGGTTAAAAACCCCATAGCTATTAAAGAAGTGTTGATATGAATTCAGGGTAAACTAAATGTAAATTTATTGTTGTATTTTGCAGGTTGGTACACTACAATCACCCTGGCTGTCTACGGCAACCTGACTCAAGTGCTGCCGGAAACCCCAGTGGGTGCCAATCCTCCTCCAGTTGTGCAAAGACCTGTAGTTGCCCGGGAGGTCCCTCCGGCTCCACCACCAGCTGTACCTCCAAACCCAGAATGGGCCCCAGAGCCGGTGGTCCCAATACCAGCTTATACTGGTAATGTAGCCACAGCCAACCCGGATGCTTACGGACCTGCGACCTATCCTGAGAACTATGACAATCAGATGTACAGAGCTGAATACTATGATGCAGAGCAGCCCAAGGATCCTCGGACTTACCAGCATATTGAGGAAAGCACTTGGGAGAAACGAGACATCAGCATTGAGAGAGATGCTGACAGATTGCGTCATAGTCCCCGGTCTATTGACCATGATAGGGATAGGAGAGACGTGCGAAGTCGCCGACGTTCCCTCGACAGGGGACGAAGTCGTGAATCATCCAGACTTCGGGACAGAAGCCGGGAGTTGGACAGACTTCGGTCTCGATCGAGGAGTCGCGATAGAGATTACGTCGTTAAAGGAGAATATAGGCCGCATAGTCGTTCGAGATCCCGCAGTATTGACCGATTGCGTACATCAACGGATCGTGACCGCGACTGGGACAGAGGATCCTACAAGAAGGACGACTACCGCCGCCATCGCGAACCTTCGTATGACAGGTCACGCGGCGGGTCTTACGACAAAGAAGCTGGTTCCTACGATCGCCGATCACCATACGACAAGAGAGCACCGTCATACGAGAGAAAGGCTCCGTACGAGAAACGATTGTCGCCGTACGAGAAACGCGCGTCATCGTACGAAAGGCGTGCGCCTTCTTATGAGAAGAATTCTTCTTATGATCGGAAGCGTCATTCGCCTTACAGTCGCGTACGGGGAACTAGTTACAGCAGCCGATCTCCTAGTCGCGATGACCCTAGGAAGAGACCTAGGACTCCACCTGGAGAGAGTAGCCGACGACCTTTGTCACCGAGAGAAGTTGACGCTTCAAGCCCTATCAACTCGATCAGGTCTGAGGAAGGTGGAGAGTATGACAGAAGTGGAAAACAAATTCCAAGAGTTGATTTCTACCATCAAAGCTATCGTCACAAAACCGTCGCCTCAATTCGCAGTCCTTCACAAGAAACCGAAAATGCGGGTTACGTTGAACAACAGCAGCATTCTAGTTTGGTTACTGTCCAAATAGTTGATAATGCGACCGCTAAACCTATAGAATCACCTAATAGGAACACAGAAGAAGACAGGTCTATAGATGCTGAGCAATTTGAACCAATTCTCTCTGATGAAGACATTTGTGACGATCTTGAAGGTCCAGCTTATATGGAAGTAGATTACGATGTGAATGATTACTGTGGCGTCGATGACATCATCAAGTACTACAACCCATTCAAGTGTGATTGGAATAAATATGAGCATGTGAACAAAATACATTTGCTTGGTCCTAAAAGGGAAGGAGTCAAGGATGTTTTGAACGCTACATTTGATGAGCTGTGTGATGCTAGTCCAGAGCTCTTCAAAATATCAGAAATGGCGAAATCTAACAAGAAACTAGACCAAAAATACTTAACAAATACTTTTGCAGAAATAGACAACACGGCCAGAGAAGAATGGGTACACCAATGTGAACATATTTACGTATCTGTTACAACCCTTTGCAAGAACACTGATATCATACTGAGAATCTTCAAGAACCCTAAGAATGACACAACTGATGAGTTTACAGAAATCTATGAGTTGCTGGTAACTTTCTGTAAGATTGGCTTAAATTTTGAGTTTGCATTGGCTCAGCAGCAACCAACATACAAGATCAGACACATGAAATGTGGCATTCGTTTAGCAGAAGCTTTAACAGGTCACAGACATAATGGCGAAGTGACGAAATCACTCCTAACATCTGGCATAGATGTGTCCATGTTTCTGCTAGAAATGTACTCCAAAGAATACATGGCTTTGAGCATCCGTCTCATGATCTTAAAAGCACTAAACGCATGTCTATCTTCAAAAGAATCTATAGACCATTTCATGAAAGAGACGGTATTCCCGAAGTTTGATAAAAATGATGATAGAAAACCAAGGAATGGTTACCAAGCCTTGATAACTATGATGCAAACTAATCCACTTGCTAGACTGAAGTTTTCCATCAGTGCGTTGATAAAGAAGTTGAACATCTATGAACTGTTGAATAAAATGCATAATTTGGTGATTGACTTTAGTAAATCCAGTAATGATGATACTGAGCTTTCTGAAGCAGATTCGCATGCCATAGTAAATTCTCTCGAAGAGTTACTGTACATGTATCGATCGCAATGTTTCCATTTGTCACAACCGAAGCGTTTTCTACCAGTCTCCGCTCAGTTCGAGATTAGCAAAGAATGCTCAAACGAAACATTGCTGGAGTTTTTTAACATTCATCAAATCTTAGAAGTCTGTCTGTACTTGTTAACTTGTCCACAGACTTGCAATAACCTCGTGGTCGTCAGTCCGATTCACGACTTGATCTATGAGTTGATCAATTCTCAAAATGGCCTGAGCTTCCTTTATAAGAATATGGAAATGAGTGGACTACTGTTCAAGACTTTGACCCTGCCATACAGCCAGCAAAATACTGAGGAGTTCCTATATCCTCATGATTTGAGTAACTACAGTGATTTGCAAATTCTGGGCCTAGAAATGGCTTATAGATTGAAAGCATTGTATTACCTGCAGTCGATCCGTGATCAACAAGCAGGTAAAGCGGACGAAAACGAACTTATTGACAGACTACAGTCCTTATACTGTCTCAGTTTTGGTAGCATTGGTAGGACAGCAGTACCAGATGTGATCGTCATGGGAGATAATGCTGAATGTCTTATGGAAGTCTTCGAACACGACTTGAGAGCTAAAACTAAAAACGACTCGCCGTTAAAACAAAAATCTCCAGCGAAAGGATATGCCATTGAACTGATAGTTTCTGCTGTTCGATTCGCAGCCAATGTTCCATTTTTAAAGAAATATGGACAAAGACTGATCAATGTGTCAAGGGAACATGATAGATTTGAACCAAGTGTATCGAGTGTCTTACAAGAAGTGATACCATACCTAAAGCCGGTAGAAAAACCTACGGTTTTGTCCGGCGAAGACATGGTAGAATGCGTCGAAATACTTAAAGCTAGTTCAGAACATGCCCCAGACTTACCAGGTGAATTGATGACGTGTTTAAGGATCTTGAGACACTACTGCATATCTGATTATGAAAATAACGTGACAATAGCATGTGAGTCTGCAACTGAGGAGTATGTAGAACTTAAATACAAGTACAATGTTCTTCAACTGTTTTCGCTTGACGGTGTAGCGCATTTGGCAGGAGTTCTAGACCGTCTGGCCACTCATTTTGATCAGCCAAGCATGCATACTTCCCTGTTCGCGTCAGTAAAAGGGTTACAATTAGCCCAGATGTTGCTGCCGTGTCTCAGATTACTAGATTCTATGTTAGCAAGAGTAGTTCGCTGTCGAGGACCTAGATTCCGAGACCTGACCGCTGCTCCAGTTTTACTTAAGACTTACGGCATAGCAAAAGCCTTCCCAGTCGGGTCTGTTGGATGCAGAACTGCTTCTAAAGCAGCTGAAGCTTCAGTTAGAGCCTTATTGGCGTATGCTCAACCAATAGCTGATGACGCTAACGATGGTGACTCCATCCGTCGAGGACCTTGGACATCTCTTTGCTCCGAAGTCATATCATACATAACTACAGCTCCTTACACCTTTGTGCCGGGTCTTCTAGTCTTTTCGGAGTTACTGCCTCTGCCGCTACCGATGCAAACGAAAGCGCCACCCACAGACCGAGAATTAGCTGATGCATCGAATGAAAGACGACTCTGGTCAGCACATCTGCACGCCTTATCCAATGACTTGACAGACATGATACAGATTATCTGTATGTCAACCTATAGGCCTGTTGTTCATATGCTGCGCAGGGTATGTGTGCAAATAGCTGATTTAGCACCAAACACAGCTGCTACCGTCGCGAAGGCAGCCGTTGGTGCTGTGACTAGAGAATTGAAGCCCGGAGAACCTGCTTGCGCCAGCATAGCAAGAGTGCTTGGCTTTTTAGCTTGCCTAGTGTCCCATGCGCCAGTCAAATGTGCCGTACTCCATTCTATGAACAGTGGAGGACCTAGGGCTACTGATGTTCAAACTGCCCTTTGCTCGGTCCTAGGCCTTGCCAATGCAACCAACGAGCATGCCGCTGCCCAAGAATACGCAGCACACGCGTTAGCAGCCTTTTGTGATGCTGAAATAACCTTGACTCCTGTAAATGGACCTTCAGATATAATTTTATCGAACTCCTTACCAAATAAGGATGCTTTGGCAGCATTTTTGGATTCTACAGCAGACTGTCTTGAGTCGACAACTAAGACCTGTTCTGTCGCATCATCTATACTTCGAGCTTACTTCGTTCTGACAGAACATGAATACGGTTTCCAGCAGTTCAGGAAATTCGTGTCTAAAAGACGAGAAAGTTTGGGGAAATTCTTCAAGTGGGCGTTGGAAGGTCAGGGAGAAGACAAGGCGGAATGTTTAAGTTTATACATAGATCTGATCAGGATCCTGAAAATGGAGGCGGGCGAGGGTCCTGTGGGTCGGAAGACCATGCTCACGGTGGTTGAAATGGCTGATATGGTGGGATTCTCGCCGACTGATGAAGAGCATCCTGTCTTGAAGTTGGATACGATTTTGAGAGTGAGTGTTGTTTTGTTTATGTTCTGAATGCTTGTATTGTCATATTTATTATAACGAAGTTCAAGCTTTTTACCTAGTCTTGCTGGGCCAAATTTGGTCTAATCAATGTACTAATTTCATAATTTGGTTGCCAAAATTGAGCTTTGTTCGAATAAATTCTGCCTGTTGACTCATTTTGTTTCAACATTTACAGAGCATGTGTAGTTTGGGTTTCCTAAGAAAGCGGTGCCATCATAATAAAATACCATAATATGAGAAGATTGTTATGTTGTCATAAAGGATCTTTAATGTAATTGAACCATTTCTTGAGAATCCCAACCTTCACAGATACCAATATTATATTCCTGCTGCATGTTAACCAACACATTACCTGTAGGCACACATTAAGAGTAGACTTTCCTTCCACAGCCAAGAGAACAGAACAGCAATTTTAATCACCGTTTTCAGGAAAGGAACTCCGACGAAGATGCTTTGGCCAACGCTAGCTTCCTTGCCAGCCACCTTCAGAAGCTGAAGGTCCTGGAGGAGCCAGCCACTCCTCCTGAGGCTCAGGAGCTGGTGCTGCCAGGGCCTGAGAGCCTGGTGGCTCAGTTCCAGGCGAGAACGATATATACTCTGGGAGAAGCGAGTGATGAGAGGCTGACATCCAGTTATTGGTTGAATGTGCCCGCGGCTGGAGGAGAGGATGACGTCAATGATAGTGAGCTGGTGAGTGAAGTTTGCATTTATTTGAATACTTTACTTTGACATTGATTAATGAGCTAAGTTTTCGTTTTTTTACTAATGCAGGCTGAAAAAGTTTGAAAAATTTAGTACATACATACATAAACTCACGCCTTTTTCCCATGGGGGTAGGCAGAAACTACAGAACGCCACCTGCTACGCTAAAATTTAGTACAAAAATTAATGGCATCATTTGGCAGAAAGGTTAACAAACTCTGGTGTATGATGCTATATATTTTTCCCATTAGATACCTCTTTCAGAAATGAAAGGTTTTTATTTTTTTCTTCCTGAGATATTGTTTTTGGCAATACTTTGCACACGTTTACGAGTTTTTTTTTTTCTAAATTAATATATTATTTTGCGAAAGTTACTCTCTGTAAATTTTTCACGTCTTAATGGCTGAACACATTTGGATGAAACTTAACATATAGACCTAGATGAGGACATAGGATACTTTTACCCCAAGAGTATTTTCTCTTTGGACAATTACCGACTTCGACAGCGAAATCGCTAGTGGAAACTTGTAATTTCAAAAAGTTTTATTGGATATGCCTTTGCCCTGTCCCTGAAGGGCAAAGGCATATCCAATAAAACTTTTTGGCCCGACTGCTAAACCACTCGGGCTAATAATAAAAGGTCCGTTGCATATCGCCTTCCCTCAAAATGTTGCAGGTGTCGTGCGACATAATGGAGATAGCTGCAGGCTACGTGTGCGGCGGCGGCGAGGCGGTGGCCGGCGCGGTGCGGCGCCTGGCGGGCTGCCTGCACTCCACCAGCTCAGATCCAACACCCATAGATGACAAGCGACCCCCAGGTACTGTGCAACTATCTTTATGTTTCCTAGTATGCGGCAGTAAACCAGGCCGCACACCAGAGCAGCAAGCGAATTATAGCAAACGCTGTACTCTATTTGTTGCCCAATATTTGAATCTTGAAGCATTTTCTGCGAAAATATGCACACCTATAACGCAATATGTGCTACGTCGTCTTCCGATGAAAATTACTTTTTTATGTAGCAATTGCTACGAAGAAATAGGAGGAAAAGACGGTACTGTATACATCCTCATAATCTCGGTTGCGAATATTTTGGAAATTTCAAAATATCCAAAGAAATAACATTAACATTCGAAACGGGACATTTACCATGTTTACTGTTTGTTGCAAGTTTCCGATATTTCGGTGCTGTTGCAAGCACCATGATCACGGATGTTTATGTTTAGAATTAATAATTGCTCCAGAAAAGTTTAAATCGTCTTTCTTGTTAGCTTCCTCGCCGCAAATTATGAACGAGTATTGTATAGTATTCAGAGCCCCAGTTACTAGGTGGACTTCGTCTATACCACCCAAAAAGATGGTTGGTAAACCATGGCTTACAATTCGGGCAAGGTGGAAACGACCTCGTCTGCGTACTATACAAATAATTTATTTAAACGCGTTGTTAAGGTTAATCTTCTATTAAACGTTAGGTACTCGCGAAATTTGGCGTCACCACATCAATTCATTCTCTTATCAATCACTTTGACATCGCGATGACTTGACTTTTAAAGCGAAAATATAGATTACACGCTCTAGGTCACAAACGCTATTCGTCACGTACGTAGTACGTCATAATCCGCGATTAGACACTTTCGCTGTTTGTCATAGACGCCGTACGTTGGTAAATCTGTTCGTCACAAACGAGTTACGGCACTAACTCAATCCGTCACAAAATCGCTACGTCCGCGTCCCTGAGTTCGTCAGAAACGTAGTTCGTCATATCTTTTTAGAGTTCCGTAGCCAAATGGCAAAAAACGGAACCCTTATAGATTCGTCATGTCTGTCTGTCTGTCTGTCTGTCTGTCTGTCTGTCTGTCTGTCTGTCTGTCTGTCTGTCTGTCCGTCCGTATGTCACAGCCACTTTATTCGGAAACTATAAGAACTATGCTGTTGAAACTTGGTAAGTAGATGTATTCTGTGAACCGCATTAAGATTTTCACACAAAAATAAAAATAAAACAATAAATTTAGGGGGTTCCCATACTTGAAACTAAAACTAAAAATATTTTTTTCATCAAACCCATACGTGTGGGGTATCTATGGATAGGTCTTCAAAAATGATATTGAGGTTACTGATATCATTTTTTTCTAAACTGAATAGTTTGCGCGAGAGACTCTTCCAAAGTGGTAAAATGTGTGTCCCCCCCCCTGTAACTTCTAAAATAAGAGAATGATAAAACTTAAAAAAATATATGATGTACATTACCATGTAAACTACCAGCGAAAATTGGTTTGAACGAGATCTAGTAAGTAGTTTTTTTTTAATACGTCATAAATCGTAAACCGCAATTTACCTAGTACGGAACCCTTCGTGCGCGAGTCCGACTCGCACTTGGCCGGTTTTTTTTATGAGAAATACTGGCTAACATAAAAAAAAACAAGTATGTGGCAATCGTCATTTATTAACTAAATGATAGGGATACAAAAATATAATCACTTTGATAAATCTTGTTTGATTGAATTATTTGCCATTCATCAAAATCATATTTCTTATTATTATAATAGATATATAACATGAAAGCATAATATAATTGTTGTAAATAAATTTTCGTATATATAGTGTGATCTCGCCCGTTTGTAATTTTACTAAATATTTGCAAACTTTTTTGTCAAAACATATCTCCGAATTCTTTCTATTTTTATTTAAAGAATAAAATACACTGTTTTTTCAAAATAAAATCAAAATAAATAGTTTTTTTTGTTATTAATAGGTTCACGCTTGACCACTATCTCACCTGATGGTAAGTTTATTTTTTAAGTTTATGAAAAAATAGGTAAAGTGATGGTTTTTGTGCAATTTTAGTAATAAGACGGTGATGCGAACCCTTTAATACGTTTTTTGATCTGTGCTTGGCTCCCGAATAACTTTAATGTCTCAGGAGGAAATTGATCATGACAAACAGCGTTTGGCAAACGGCGATTCTGACAAATCGCGTACATGACGAATTGCGTTTATGGCAAGCACCGTATTAGACGAATCGCCATAGTGACTAACCGAGTTAAATCAGATAGCTATGACCAACTGAGTATGTGACGAATAGCGTTTGTGACCTGGAGCGTGTCATCCGAAAATACATATGCCTGTAACTTGTATTTAAGTGTGCATATAGCTTGCATGTAATTGTGACATTCACCAATCAGAATTTATTATTGACGAATAGCGTTTGTGACCTGGAGCGTGTAATCCGAAAATACATATGCCTGGAACTCTTATTTAAGTGTGCATATAGCTTGCATGTAATTGTGACATTCACCAATCAGAAGTTATTATTGACGAATAGCGTTTGTGACCTGGAGCGTGTAATCCGAAAATACATATGCCTGTAACTTGTATTTAAGTGTGCATATAGCTTGCATGTAATTGTGACATTCACCAATCAGAACTTATTATTGACGAATAGCGCTTGTGACCTGGAGCGTGTAATCCGAAAATACATATGCCTGGAACTTGTATTTAAGTGTGCATATAGCTTGCATGTAATTGTGACATTCACCAATCAGAACTTATTATTGACGAATAGCGTTTGTGACCTGGAGCTTGTAATCCGAAAATACATATGCCTGGAACTTGTATTTAAGTGTGCATATAGCTTGCATGTAATTGTGACATTCACCAATCAGAACTTATTATTGACGAATAGCGTTTGTGACCTGGAGCGTGTAATCCGAAAATACATATGCCTGGAACTTGTATTTAAGTGTGCATATAGCTTGCATGTAATTGTGACATTCACCAATCAGAACTTATTATGGACGAATAGCGTTTGTGACCTGGAGCTTGTAATCCGAAAATACATATGCCTGGAACTTGTATTTAAGTGTGCATATAGCTTGCATGTAATTGTGACATTCACCAATCAGAAGTTATTATTGTATGCCCTTAGGTTCTATTTAGCTTCAGTTTCTTGAGAGCCTGTTCAATAAATGCACTGATAACTTTCAGTGGCCCTGACCCGCGTGCGCGCGGAAGGCGGCGCGGACGCGTTCCGCTCGCGCCCGCCCAACACGTCCCGCCCGCCCTCCCTGCACGTGGACGACTTCACCGCCCTGCACCAGCCATACACCGCCGCGCAAGTCACCAGGTAACTGTTGCTATAGTACAGATACCCGCCCGCCCAACACGTCCCGCCCGCCCTCCCTGCACGTGGACGACTTCACCGCCCTGCACCAGCCCTACACCGCCGCGCAAGTCACCAGGTAAATCTATTATTGCTATATTATGATAGTCAGAAAGCTGGAAAACAAAGCTGATTGTATTTAAAACACTTCTACCTTTACAGATATTGAAAATCATACTACATACGTACATAACATCAAGCTTGTGTTCCTCGAAGGGTTAGGCAGAGGTACACCTGTAGCACACACTTTTTTTTACCCGAATTTCGCTATAAAATGTTTAAGCCTCGTGAAATCGGGGACGAGCCTGTCGCCAATCGAGCACAAGTCCGGACTCCGAGCTGCTACTGAGAAATTTCATAAGTAAACAAATAACACTACCTCGGCGCTTTTCTGGTGGTCGCCACTGTTGATTCTAGCTTTCGGAAGTTGCAGTGGTTTGGGAATAGTGCGGTGGGATTGACTATTACTGATCGAGGTCTGTCGTTGTCATATTTGATATATTAGCAACCCTGTCCTGTATGCCACTTTCGGCAAGGAGACTCTCCAAAATTTTTGATAATGGCAATACTGTAATAATTAATTTTTCTGAGCGATGCTCTGGAAGATTATGCATCATCATTATTAAGCCAACAGTATTTATAACAATATACATGATGACAAAAAATTTATGCCTCATAACATTATGCGTAATGATCATTATGCTGAATTTCGTTATGTCGTATTATGTTATAAATTATGGGAATATATTTTATGTTTATCAGTAGTAAGTTAACTGAACCCAGGACGTCTAAGGGCTTAGTAATGCTTTTGTTTTGCGAGAAGTGATGAAACATTGCATTTGACGATATATGGAACTTTAGAACTGCTGTTTACTTTTAAAGCGAAAGTTTAGTAAAAGTTACGGATACATTAGAACTTTGCTCTTTCGCAGCTAAAACAGTACTTTTTATATCATATTGTTGACATTTTGTTTTACTACAAATTACGCCTTTATTGCCCGAAGCGTTAGGCAGAGTTGTACATACAATACATACATATTGTTGTGTGTGTTGGGCGCACGGTTGGCGTAGTGGTTGAGCGATTGACTGCTGCGCTGCGTGTCGCGGGTTCGATTCCCGCACGGAACAAATATTTGTATGACCTACAGATAGTTGTTCCGGCTCTGGGTGTTTGTGTATGTGAGTTTATATGTTTGTAAACGCTCCCACGATACAGGAAGAAATTCCTAGTGTGGGGCAACGTTTTTTAAATAAATAAATAACATATATCGTCACCATACTGGTAAATTCTTTTTTTATCTAATCAGCTTACTAAACTGTTTATCCCATAGATTCAATTCCATGTTGTTAACACAATACGTCTGCCCCCAGGGGCGGCATGCGGCGCGGCATCGCGGTGGCGGACCGCGGCCGGTTCGCGTCCGCCGCGCCCATGCACGCGCACTACCGACATCTGTGAGTACATACACAACATACATACTAACTATACCAGCCTCTTACTGTCCCACTGCAGGGCAAACATCTCGTTTCATACAGAGAAGACAAGAACATTAATCATCGCAATGTCACACTTGCTCAACTTATTAATAACATATTTTTTTTAGATAACGTTAGCTTGGGCTCCATAGTAAATATCCTACTTTTATACATTTTGCATAGACCATCTCAAGGTACGGGCGAACCACACCGATCATTTTTTAATTGAAATGTGGAAAGCTGCGGCCCAATGCGGATGTTTATATATTGGATATATAATTATATCATATTGGAAGATGGGTGCAAAGCTTTAAGGCGAAAATAGTACTGACAATTTAGAACCATTTAAGCCATGGTTGTCTTAGACGAAGTCTTACCATTATTTTTAACGTAAATTTTGTTTTTAATTTTCGAAAATGACCATATTTAAAAAAAAAGTGTCATTCCATATGACGAAATCATAATTATTTAAGAACATTATTGGTTGTAATTAATGTTAGATGGCGTTTTCTAACTTTTTGACACGCTGATAGATGGCTCTGCTAGTAGCAAATTGGCTATTAGCGGCATCGCTCGCGTGAATGTCGAAAATGATCCCAAGGGAACATATCCCCGGGATAAAAAGTATCCCACGTGCTATTCCAGACTAATCTATCTTTGTGTCTAGTTTAAGCGTGAAGAAGTAAGAAACACACACCCACACTCACAAACTTTCGCCTTTGTAATATTAGTGTGACTGTAGTAAAACAAACCCAGTCCTGTTCATACTTACAACAGCTATCGAGCATCGAGGTAGTCAATAACAGTGTGTTCTAACGTATTCCAGTCGCGGTCGCGGCGCTTGGGAGATGGGCGCCTCACATTTCGGACACTTCCCGCCGGCATCACAGTACATGATGGGTAAGTTTCATTTTTAGTTAAAAGTAAGCATTGATTGCTATTACTATATTTGTAGGTTGATTAGTTAACACTTTCCAGTTGTTGCGTGATAATATACCTTTGTGTCATGTACAATTATGTGTGACTGACACTGGCACGGCCACCATCAGCTAGGTATTTTTTCTTGGCGATTTTTCGTTAACTATTTGATAAAATAACCCAGAGGTCCGTGGATCGTAACCACGCTCTGCTACCATATTAAAGAAAACGCAGTGGAATTTACTTGTTACTGTCTGTACTTTTGATATCGCACGAAATATATAATGTAAAAACCAAATTCCATTGCGTTTACTTTAATATATAGTTCTTGGACAATACCTCAAAAATCTAACTCTATATATTTACCCGACTGCCGAAAGAGGGTAATGTGTTTATCAGTCTATGTATGTATGTTCCTATGTGGCGTTCTAGAGACTTCCGTCTTAACCCTGCGAGTGTCACTGGCTACATTAAAATTGTAAAATTAAAAAAAAAAACGGGTTTTGGGCGCCATATTGTGGGCGACATATTTCGACAAATTAGTGACGAGTTTTATTTTGTTTTGTTTTGATTCCTGATGGTGGCCATGCCAGTGTCAGTCACATTATATGTCGTACATATCCCAATTAAGGCACCTTCTTGACCGGGTTGGTGCATTTTTGTTTCGGAACAGGCGCGTGTATGCGCTTGTATAAGAATCTGTACCAAAACGACTCAGTCACAAAGCTCTCATTTAATTACATGCACTCGGTAATGAATCTGTTTAGACTCGGTACAAAAACGATAACGCACCGACCGGGTCAGTATGGCGCCTTTTTGGGTTCGACGCAGCATGCCTTCTTTCGTATCTACGTCTCTAATAACCTTCCAACTAGCGTAACCATATTTCATACAAACCAACCATCCTTTCTTTGTTGTAATAATCATGTTTTTGTTTCCAGGCGGCATGGGCTGGGGCGGGCTGGGCCGCATGTCGCGCGGGCCCAGGCACCGCTCCTTCATGCGGTGACCTGCTAGCCTACTGCCTAGTGCCTAGTGCCTAGTGCCCAGTGCCCACTGCCCTAGTGACTAGTGTACCAGCGCTAATACCTAGCACGAACATCAGCATCGTACAGCTGGAGATAAGCCTCGCCTCATCAACGTATCCGACAGATTCCAGTGGGCCGTGACCTGACTTGTCGTCGGTCTACCGGTACCCAAATCGTGTAGTGTATAAATTCATGGAATCGATTGCAAACTATTTAATTTTGACAATTCAACTGAATACTTAATTGCGTGTATTACGCTGTCGAATAAAAGGTATTTTCAACACTAACTTTTGTCGGCTTAACATTCTAGTACTTCGCATAGCCTATTTTTTTTCTGTCAGCTTTCATTAAACTCCATACTTTTTAAATAATTGCGCAATAATATTGTAGGTGTGTGGAGCCGCCTTACTTGAGAAATTATTGGTTCACCGAACAATCTTCCACTCGTGATTAACTGTTGTGTCTGTTAAGTGAACAGTGAAACATTAAAGAATAATTCCCGTGACAAAAACTATCCTATGTGCTTTCCTGGGCCTCAAACTATGTACATACAAAATTGATCATCTAAATCGGTTCAGCGGCTTAAGCGTGAAAAAGTTACAGACATACACAGTCTTATTACAAAAAACTCAATAAACCTTGGTTTAAACCTGGCCTTTCAAGTCCAGGCTTATCTGCAAAACCATGGTCTAAATTTGTCCGTATTACAAAACATAAAAAAACCCTGGTCTTCTTAGTACCGTCATTTGAACCATTGTCAATATTTCAACCACAGATTAAAACAAATATCATTCGTTCACCATAATATCGTTCAATTGAAACGTTCCGTATGCCCAGAAAAGAAAACTTTTTAATAATACGATAAGGATTAAATGATGTTTAGGAGTGTTAAAATATTGACACTTTGTTATTTTGCATGTATATAAACATTAGTTATTTTATCGATTGCAGTTTTGTTTAGGTTTAAGCACATTACTTAAATTCGTATTAATTACTAATAATTCATCTACGTACGTGTAACGAAACGTAACATTCTCGCGCGT
This sequence comes from Orthosia gothica, assembly GCA_949775005.1. Classification (NCBI taxonomy): domain Eukaryota; kingdom Metazoa; phylum Arthropoda; class Insecta; order Lepidoptera; family Noctuidae; genus Orthosia; species Orthosia gothica. The sequence continues at coordinate 1,160,799 of OX459069.1, forward strand.
TACATGAAACCATTACAATAAACAAAACCATCGCTCGTTGAACAAAGTTCCTTAGGCTTTGGATTTTTAAGTTCTCCAAGTCTCTATTATTACAATTGCCTTTTTGTTAATAATTTGTTAGTATATTAAGTGTTGTGATGGACCAACAAAAAAAAAAACATCTGGGAATTGGAGTACCGAAAAAGTAATATCCTCAATATCAATTAAATCCACCATGTTAATATCCATTTTCGGGTAAAAACAACACAACACAATGAAAAAGATTCTATAACCTAAAAGAAAAACTTTGTCAGATACGACTTAGACCATCGTTAAACTAGGGGCCGCCGAGGTTTAGCGTTAGACCATGATATGGTCCATGGTTTATCGCTAAACCATTATTTGTAATATCATTTTTATTTAAACCGTGGTTTATAGAGATTTAAACCTGGGTTTTTAGTTAAACCGCTTTTTGTAATAAGGCTGACTGAGTTAACTTTCGCGTTTGTGATATTAGTAATGGATGAACTCCTTTCAGTTGTGATAAAAAATGTCATTTTACACAATAAGGGTGCGAGAAAACAAGGAAGACCGACGACAAGTGAAGTTCACGGCATCCGTTAGCAATGCAACATTGTTTCTAAAAGTATATTTTATTTTTTCGATGATTTTTTCAATTTTGTCGATGATGCTACAATAACCGAGATTATTTTGCTCATGTTCATGCTAGGTGTATCTACTGACGGTCATTAGATCTTTGTTGTGCCAATGTCTCATTGGACCATACAAATACGATGTATTATGTGAATATTATTTTATATGAATATTATTTTATAATAGTTTCAATTAATGTGTGTACGACTGATTGTTATATACAAGAATCTTTATTGCAGTAACTCGTCAATTTGTCCCAAACGGAATGCATTTATAATTGTTTCATTACATGTATTACAAACACAACCTTACTTATTACAGTTTGATGAAAACTCGTGTATCTGTGTACGAATAGTGAACATCACTATTTGTGAGTTCTCGGTACTAATTTAAAGATTCCTTATTGTCACGATTTCCAAGATATCCTTCATGTTTGTAGTAGGCATAAAGTCAATAAATACTTTTTTTATACTGGAAATAATAATCTTGTTTTATTCTAAAAAAACCTTCGTCAATTCTTTTCCTCCTTAATAAATGACATCATACTGCGATCGAAAGCGTTTGTGCTAACCTTGGGCCTTATTTATAAAAACTTTTCAATCATGGTTTAAGCACTGATTTGTTTAATTCAAATCGAGAGGTTAAATGTGGGTGTACCTCTGCCTTACTATTTGGCCAATACAGGTGTGATGTTATTTGTACGTTTAATTCAGATTTTCTATGGAGACTGGATTTAGAATCTGCTTATCAAGTGTTTAAACGGATCACTAGCATGTCGTCAGAAATTCGTCATCTCTCAGGATTTACTCGCAATTTGTCAAAAGTGGAACTCGACAGACACGCAGTTCGCAAGACACGCAACACGACAGATACGCATTTCGTTAGATATTTCAAACCATCCACCCAGATTGAGGTAAACAAAAGGATTAGGAAACCATTGCACAATAAAGGTGAACGCGCACCCAGACGCACCGCACTCGCCGCACTCGCCGCACGCGCCGCAGTCATCGCATTGTCTCTTGGCCCCGCGCTATCCGCGCCGAACGCGCCGCACGCATTGTATCCACTTCTGTACATCTTGAACTATATTTTCATACGGATACGGATCATGTTGCCGCGCCGCCCGCATCGCCCGCCGAGTCTGATGACGTCATCCGCACGCGCTGGTGGAATCCGTATACCTACAGCATTTTGCTGAAATGCGGCGCGTGCGGCGCGGATAGGTGCGCGAGGCTGCATACGATTTCATATAAAGATTTATAAAATGCGATGACTGCGGCGCGTGCGGCGAGTGCGGTGCGTCTAGGTGCGCGTTCACCTTAACACGTCTCTGAGTCGTTGACTGGATATGAATTAATACAGCAAGTGAACCGAAACAACCAAATATATATGTATCAGACCTATGCCGTTTTTTTAAATCGTCCATGTACCCACATTTCAATAGGTCACGCGGTTGAGTAGGTCTTTCTTAATCACGGAGAGATAGCGCAAGCACTGCAGTGAGTGGTTCTACAATTTAAAAAAAATATATAGCCGTTAAATGTACACGCTTATGTGTACATTAACTGTTGACTGGGATTGGTGGAGAGAGTAAAACACTTTGATGTCTTGGCTTACTGTTTCTTGAAGATTATATATTGATGAGAGCTCAGTTGTGCCCGAAGCAACAAAGAAGAAGGATAAATAAAATGAAATAACTGTAAGTTTTTTAATGATAAAATACGAAATAGTAGATTAATTTGTTGGACTAAATGCGTTTGTGTATGACTACAGGCGTTTAAAGCCTATTTATTAATTTACTATCGAGTTGCGAATCTGTCGAGACGCCCATCTGTCAAGTTGCGTATTTGTTAAGCTATCTTTGATGTGGTGGTGCTGCAAATTTGACGAGATGCGTTTCTGGCCAAATGCGTATTTGATCACTTATGTTTCTGACGACATTCTGGTGATCCGTTTAAACTATGTAATTATATGATAGTCCAGTCATTTATGCATAAATTAGGGATCAACTTCGGAATAAGCGATAATAAGCTGGAAACTCGTACACACCTTCATTTTTGCATTCGAAAAGTTGTCTCCAAAGTCTCATAAATTCTCGTGTCTGCGTTTTAAATTATTCAAGGGCTAAAAGACAACTTTTAGAATTTCAAAATGAAGGTGTAGACAAGTTTTCAGCTTATTATCTCTCAATCCGAGGTTGATCCTTAATTTGACTGGGCTATGGTTCGATTGTTTTTAATAAGACTGTATGTTCCATAGATTTAGAATTTTTTTTGCTAGTATGTTCATAAGATGTATGAATGTGTGTGAAGCAAAAGAAGTATGTAAGAAGCGTAGCATGTGGCGTTCTGTAGTTTCTGCCTACCTCTATGGGAAAAAGGCGTGAGTTTATGTATGTATGTATGTTCATCTAAATTGGGTAAAACAAAGAAAACAATGTTAGAAAATTTAGAAACAAATCAACTTTATTATCAAGATGAAAAAGATCAAATCATATATTATATTATAATATATAAGCTTAAGAACAGATATGTAATCCGCGACAATCACAGTCAGCTCGAACATAACCCTCGCTTTATATACCTTACTGCAAAACAAAACAAACGTTCACTATACATAAAATACAAGTATTATAATTTACATTATTCAATTATACATATCAAATAAAAACAAACTATTCATTTCCGCGTTTGAACTAAAGAGTAACGTTGTAAAATTTATAATTATAAGTATTATATTATTAATACTCCACCGAGAGAATTTCCCATAGCGTTTCGTTTACTATAATTGTCTTTGTTTTTTTTCTTATTTTGTTTTAATCATTAAACGGTAAAACATCTCACTAGCATAAGTTTATATTTACAAGCCCGGGGGCACAGTCAGTTCAGTATAAAAGTATCACTCGCACACATGGCAGGCGGCGCCGGGCCGCGCTACTAGTCTCCGGGGTGCTCGGGGCACGATCTGTTGACCTCGAACCATTGGTCTATACATCTGGAACATGAGAAAGGATACATGTTAATATTTTACACCATGAACAACATTTTTTGGGAAAATTTAGGAATATTTATAGAAGGTCTGAATAATAAGTTTTTTCAAAATAGAGAATAGAAACTTTTGTTACTTTAAAGTGTTCCTCTATTTTCATTAATATAACCTCTGATGCCTCTGATGGCCTTTTATAAAATCCAAAAGAACTCCATTTAACTACTAACGCCATCTATCTAGTACTTAACATTATAAACATACCCAATGCCCCCAATAGATGGCGTTAGCAGCGCTTCTAACGTCCAATACCATCAAATGGACACAGTTATGCAAACTAGAACCAACCCTCAAAAAGAGACTTTCGAGTAAATTAGATTTTTGTTTCTAAAGTGTGTAGAAATAAATAGGTAAGTTATTTGAGATAAACAACTTTACAACGTTAAGGTTGGTATTCATGACGATACAGGACAACTAGAGTAATTGGATTTTTGATATATTTTAGTATTTGTTTTCGATCAAGAACCTGATGGTTCCTTATTGCAAATTACTGTTTTGTGGGTTGGTTCTTTATTGCAATTATATTTAAGTTTTCAAGTAGGTAGATTGCTGTAAAAACACTTTCAAATACTTATGTTTCAATCATATCTTTATTTACTTGGACAATATTGGACATATATACTAACTTTACTTATAATTACTTCCTGGTAGTCTGAATCTAGATCAGATCGCATAAAAATCGAAAACTCATCTTCTTTCCTGAGCATTATCTCCTTTGTTTTAAGCCAAGATACTTTTGATCCATCAGTGGCTTTCTTTCTGTTTATTATTCTCTTTTCAAGGTTAGCACTTGACAAAAAGTCCTCATGGTGTCATGTCAAAGTCATCGTGGTTCCCTTTAGCAAGAAATAGTCAAACAGAAATTTGTCCCTTTTTATTTTAAACGAGAACCACGCGGCTTGGTTCTATTTTGCATAATGGGAATGCTGAAGATCTACAGGTACTATGCGACATGAGTCTGTTTAGCTTTTAAAAAGTGACTATATCTAGGGTTGGTATCCTTGGCGGCTTTCATTATTATAAGTAAAAATTGTCTCTAGCAGCTTAGTTCTTTTTTGAGTATATGAAAGTTGATTCGTAGATTCTGTTGGTACCAATAACTCAATTTCACCCGTTTTGTGGGTTGGTTCTAGTTTGCATAACTGTGTCCAAATATAAATAGCTACATTCAAGCCACCACTATCTACAAACACAGGCTAGGTAGGGCACTAGGGTAGCGTGGTTCAAGTCAAAAGTTCTCGACTTAAAGTATCGGGCGACCTAGATCGCCTAGTGGGCCTTATCGGAGGCTTTGTCTAGGTACCGCTCTTTGAGCCCTAGAGAGGGTTGAAGGGGCAGCGATGTTGCTAAGGGGATTTGAGAGTATTTTTTATGAGTATGGCAAATAAAAAAGGGGGGTGAGAGTTACTTTGGTCTGAGTAGAACTTTGACCGTTTTGTGTGGATGTGACGCATGTTTTTCCAATCTGTTTTGTGTGTTTTATTCATTATTTTCTCGTTTTTTTTATGGTATGTGTCATATTTAAAAATTAGCTGAAGCCCACGAACACAGACTTCATCGACACGTGAATGTTGAAGCTATCCAGCTGCTAGACAATACAGACTTAGTGCGTAGGATAAAAAGAACTAAACCTTATGAATTGGTATAGTGTACAAAGTGAATGAATAATAGTGACAACTCTGTGCTATACATATAACACATGAACATAGTGTTTTTATAAATTATATCTGACTCTAAGAAGTGCTACGGACTTGTGTAAAAGTGCAAACGGACACTATTCTTAGTTTTAACATAATCTATAACGTAACATATTAAGTTAGAGTTAAATTGCTTTTTAGTCTTTTAGGCTAGATCGTAATTAATTATTAAGAATGTTGTTCTTACTAACAAAGTACAAAAAAAAACATCGATATCTATGGGTCAAAAGCTATTAAGAAACGTGGTGACAAGCTATAATAACATAAAGTTAACGACAGGCACAGCAACAATTAAAACTATTTTAGGGACTAATAGACATCCGATCGATTCTTGTCAAATACATGTGTTAGAACAGAGAGAGCTACCTACTCTTTAAAAACCGGCTTTCACATGGACAATCAATACCTAATAAATTAAAGAAGTATAATACTCACAACAGATCTTTGTGGCTCTGAAGTTGGTTCTGTCAACTATTGCGCACGAAACAGATAATCTGCATAGAGTAAACGAGATAGGATGATGCGACAAACGTATGCGAGTGAAAGAGACAGTTATACAATGCTATTTTCGCTTTCAATATTGACACAAAAATAGCTAGTGCGCAGCCTCTTGCAGCCAATTCAGAGCCACAAAGATCCGTTGTGAGTATTATATGTAAGGATCGTAGCAGGTGGCGTTCTGTAGTTTCTGCCTACCCCCATGGGAAAAAGGCGTGAGTTTATGTTTATGTATGTATGTATGTAATACCTAATAAATAAATCCATGAATATTAAATGTCGGCAACAATAACGATTTAATTATAACATTGCAGGTTTAACTAGATAGCTACATGTCGGATTCACTTCCCAGTAATCGCGGTTTCAATACAATCAATACACAACGACTATCTGTCGGTATCATCAGATAACGCCCCGCTATCGGCAAATTGATTGTGAAACTATCAATTCGTATTATCTAGTCTTCGTATTACATGAAACTGAACAAGTTAATATTATGTGTGTACATACAAGCTAGAATTATGTTCAATATTTCTAAAGGGCTCGCGCGAGAAGGAAAAAGTATCCTGTAACTAACAGGATGTTTCCTTTTTTCCTGCTCAAAAAAACAATACCACAGATAATATAATACTACCATACAAATGCCTCATCCCATACAAAAAAAACTTCGCGAGGTAACTAGCGTTCTTGGTCTGAATGATTATTTTTTTAAGTACATCGATCGCGTTCGATTCCGTTCGGTGTTAGCAGCGACTTGCAATTAAAAGGGTTTTCTCTCTCTCTTTCGTGAGTATTTTTTTGTTTAAATACAGTGACGATTTGTTTTGTAGTATTTTCTTGGGCGTTTTTACAGTTCCATTGTTCTAAAATGTGTTACAATACAAATTAATAAAAAAACGAGTGATATGCCACCGGAATTTAAAACTGCGCCATCTATTGAAATCGATTTGAAATGATCCGTTCAAATAATCTTTGAAATGCGAATTAAGAGCCCAATATTCCATAATTTTCTGCTCAGAAGTGTTGATTAAAAAAGAACATACAATTTTTATGATCAATTCTAGAAAATGTTAATTTTACACACAATTAAATAACCAATCGATGCATATCGCGCCATCTAGTGACATTAAAATGAATATATTTTTTTTAGTTATCACTGGGACCCCGTGACAATACTAACTTATTTACTTTTTCGCCAAAATAAACAATAAGCCTACTGCCATACTGCGATCATCGATCCTGATACCTAGAGTTTGGATATTATCAATTTAAGCAGTTTATTCCATGATTTCTTGATTATCTGCTAATCAAGTCAAGATATTGACTGTTGTGTTGGTAAACAAATAAAACATTAAAAAAAGCCACGTAACGATGATTATTCATGATTATCCTGAGTTAAGTCATTTACTGTCAGTCATTCACTGACGCTGGGCTATTACTGATGATTTACGGCGTGTGTCATTATAAAAATCGTAATTATCTGTTATCTGTGGTATTATATTACATAATGTACTGCGCAAAACGTTAAGTTTTGCATCTCTAGAAAGAATATAAAGCATATTTTTTATGCTCCAGCTTTTCCTATTACAAGATTAGCAGTGTGTCTTCAGTTAGTGTTCCTAGTGCGTGCCGTAATAAAGAAAATTACTGTGGCATATGGCAAACAGGGCTAGCACTTGTATGTTTCTACAAAGAAAGTAATGCCTAGTAAAAAGTTAATAACAACTCCTTATCTTATCTTTTCTGTATTCCTGTTCTACATGCTGAAGTAGCCTCGTCACCATGTTATAACTTATACGTTAGGCACTACTTGGCCTATCGCAGTATTCGCAGTTGAATACTGGACATAGCCCTTTTATTTAAAGTGTGTTCTAATTCTAACAACACGCACCCGTAGATAAACTTCGCAGATTAAAACAGTATTGGTGAACGTAGAGAGTGTAGACCACTAGCCTCTGCAGCAGTAACCATCCGCTGTCTAAGGTTTTCTCGTGGTTTTAGAGCTGTCACGGCGTCTCCACTCGAGGATAAGTATGAGAAACCAAAAGCCAATTCTCATATTTTTAAGAAACGTTTAATTAAAAAGAGAATTGGCCTTTTGAACTACTAATCTGTTATTAATACAAATAATAAGTGAACAATGATCTTACCCCTTGTGGTAGATGCAAAGGCAGGGCAGGCGGGCTATGGTGTCTCCGGCCGAGAGCTCCTCCAGGCAGATGACACACTCGCCCTTGGAGTCACTCAGCACATCCTCTGAAAAACACAGAACATACTCATCAGAAATGGACAACATACACACAACTGTACCGGTACTCGGTAGATAGATATCACACTATACAGAAGAACTTAAACCTTCAATAAACCGGCTAAAAAAAGAGGGGGAAAGGTAGGTACATATTTGACGAGTACTTCTAGGTGATTTTCAAATCGTGTTACCGTGTTGGTAACAGGATTAGAAATTCCAGTTTATTCATGGCCCTATAAACAGCTATATTTAGAAACCGAGCCGATCCAATAGGTAAAGGAAAATTATTTTACAAAAGACCATAATATAAACAGAAATGTTTAATTGGATATTTCAACTATTGAATAAGTTTTAGAGTCAAACCAAACATTTCATACTAGTTATGAATAAAGTTAGGTTCAATCTAAGCAAAGTTTGCATAATTAGATAAAGTTTCTTCTGTGAATTGGATCTGACTTCACTCTTCTGTGAACGAATACTTGCCACAACGTTACACTACATCGACTCTTAAAACTTCAACTAGGTCAGAAATGAATTTTATGGCTGTAGATATTTTCCAAGGGGTTAGGCAGAGGTTTTGCCAGTAACTTACAAGTCACATCGTGTACCTAATGGAGGTCGTGCATATTGTCACTAACCGGGCATTATTTTGTCACTTTCTTACAAATTTGTCGTATTGTCGCGAATGTGCGTATAAGATCCGTGTAGGTTTTCTAGGGCGTCCCCTCGCCGTTTCAACTCGTCTGCCTAGTAAATACCTTCTGTTAGTCGCCTTTCATTCATCCTCTCAACATGACCAAACTATATTTACAATTAGTCAATAGACTAACATTTTAATCATAATATATTTTCTCCGCCAGTTTACAAGGAAACAGTAATAACAGTAATGCTAAGACAAGCATAATTTAACGGCTACTCTCTCCGGGTTCTACATAAATGGTTAATGAGTTATTTCACTCAAAGTCTTGTCGGTAATTACCGGGAAAGCCTCTGTCGTGGCCTGAAGTGCTTATTTCCACTATTTCTTGGTGAATTACGTTCAGCTGCTTGCAAATCTTGTCGGGAGTAGCCGGGCTAATTAGTTTTAAGACAAGGAAGTAGACGAATAGTTAAAGGCTTTGTGAATACAGCTGAATAATGTTAGTACAGTAGCTCAAAATGAGGCTAGAATGTTGTCACTAATGGTATACAGACATCTTCTCTGCGAGAGATTTATGTACCGTCAGATCGCACTGCGCCATATCTAGTTTCAGAAAAAGTTCGCCTTCTCTGTTACTGTTATATACCTCTGTATGAAAACCCTAGGAAGACTAGGTATTTAAGTGGTAAGTTACTAAAACTGTATCACCGAATGGTTTGAATACAAAGGAGCATTGTGTTTAAGTATAACTGCTAGTTTGGTAAGTCTCATTTAGTGGCTATCAATATCACTGGTTTCTTGCTACGCTAGCACGTCCTGCACGTCGCTGTTTACGCTCAATACTAAGAAGCTGACTAAGCTATGCGAGCATGCACTATTGACTCACCGCATTATAATTTTCACGGTTTTAAAAATAGCCTATAGCAATTAGTAATTTTCGATATACAATTATTTGCCAGTCGAGTTGCGTTCTGTCATCAACATCAAAGATTATCTTAAGCTGATAACCCTTCTCACAAGCATCATCATACATCAGACTGCCGAATACTAGGTCATCATCATAAACAATTTTTAGGGTTTCGTACCCAAAGGGTAAAAACGGGACCCTATTACTAAGACTCCGCGGTCCGTCTGTCTATCTGTCTGTCACCAGGCTGTATCTCATGAACCGTGATAGGTAGAGAGTTGAAATTTTCACAGATGATGTATTTCTGTTGCCACTATAACAACAAATACTAAAAACAGAATAAAATTAATATTTAAGGAAGCCTCCCATACAACAAACGTGATTTTTTGCCGTTTATTGCGATAATGGTACGGAACACTTCGTGCGCGAGTCCGACTCGCACTTGGCCGGTATTTTCGTTCTTACTCTTCTTTATATCTGTATAGACTTATCTCAACTATGTTGGGGCCAGCTTACAGTTTGTAACCAGATACTGCTAAAGTATTTTACATGAAGCGACTGCGTTGCTGACCTCCATAACCCAGGTACTGGGTAACACGATAACCCGTTGGAATACCCTTCAAATTCTATCAAGTAAAAGCCTAAGAGGGTTAAGTAGAACCAAACAGTCGTTTTTTACATGAACTTAAACGGTATAGAAGATTTTGATTTACCCTGTGTCAGATTTTGATTTCTAAATTAAAAGTTTGAAATTAGTGCTTAAGCTTGAAAATAATGTTCGACATAACATTGCCATTAAAGTAAGGTTTCTTAACTGCAAATACTCAATTCATATACCGGCCTTCAGTCTACTTATAAGTTCTCATGAAATAGCTAACAAATGAAAGCTGAATGCGGTGTCACTTACCATTATAAGAGAGTCTTGGCCTGGTGAGGCACATGACCAGATGGCACTCTATGTCGTCCGGCAACACGAACTTGCTGCATACCGGACATTTTATACCTGGAACACAAGGGAAACATACATTATTGTACATTCTGAATGTTGAATTAGCTGCTGGGTTACAAAGGTATTGTAGTGCTGGAAGCATTCAATAAGGCAATACATGAAACCTAAATCAAAAATGCTCTTATAGAGATTTACTGCTACAAGACATGGGTTAAAATTAAAACAGTATTCGATGGATACAGGTTAAAACGAGAAATTGTTACCTCATAATTAAAAATACATACAGTCGATCATAAAACTTCCCCCTTTATTTTTTGAATTCGGTTAAAAAGTAATGTAACGCAGTGGAATTCTTTATTAGTTAGATTGTTATCGATGACAATTTCCATAAGTTTTCAGAAAAGCTTTTACTTAATTATAAAATGTGTTCTACTGGTGATTAGCGACAATATTTAGGTAAGTACTAGATAGTAATTATACAAAGTGCACTGGTACTCGATCACTTACTTTATATTAGGTACTAAACGCATAGTTAAGACCTTAACACTCAATTTCAAAATCAAACTAAATGGCGAGTTACGCCCGGTAACAGAACGTAACAACTAGTAAACTAATCCATCAGGATAACCGAGTTTACTGAATAATGAAACACACGTTAGTGTCAATACGTAAATAAATAATCAGCTGAGCTTTTCGGGGTTTATCTAAGAGTCTAACATGGCGGGTGATATACAATTCTGTGTGTCGTTACAGCGTCAGGTAATCCGGTAAGAGTAAGCCAATTTAACGCGTGTACTTATGTACCCACCTATGTATGTAAGGTAGGTACCGTACGGTGTGCTTTTCATAAATATTTTCTCGGGGTAATCACAAACATAAGCTGAAAAATACATGACGATGTGAATCAAAGTTAGGAGTGAGGTGATGGCAATTCATGGTAAGAAAGTTTAAGAACTCTGCAAATCTAAGAACAACTTGGTTTCGCCTGAATTTAAATAAATGACAGTTTTCCAGCTGATAAAACCTGGAGACAAATACGTATAATATTGCAGTTGATAGTCGCTGTTAGAGCAGACGAGAGGAACAGCAAAGCGATGCAAGGAAATCGTCCCAGCCAAATTAACTAAAAACCTTAAATAACCTCAAATAACCAGTTTAAAAGTGGCTGCAACTGATTCAAGCTGAAAGCAGAGAGTAGTGGCGTATCTTGGGGGAGGCATATATCCTATGTCTAGCAGATGTCTGCAATACGCTGATTTGCATTGATGAGTTGTATTGCAATGGGGACCCTTTTGTTTTTGCTTGTTTTAATGGTCATGCATACTGCACTACCATGCCTTACACATCGAAAATATCGCTTTGTTTTTACTCTACGGTAGGCATTAAATTAACACAATCGTATTGATCGCCAATCATCCATTATGGAGTCTAGTATAATATAATAGAGGCCGCAGAGTATTGTCAGCAATTAGAGGTAGCCGGCAATAACGCTGAGTACCGAGTCGCTGACAATCGATACTGCCGTGCTACGTGCGTTTTGTTCCAATCGATATTCTTTATACAGGGGGGAATGTTTAATAGGTTGAACGAGTTTAAAATAAAGCGATATTGTGAAATGTTTGCTAGACATTGGTGGCACTACAGGTAGACTACTATAAACAACCTCAAAGCGTTTCTGAGGGGCTATTCCCAAAAGTAAGCCTTTGACCAGTCAGCCCTAGTGGGGTACGCTTGGGAATGTTTACACTCCCGGCAATGTTCCCACCGTTTGGTAGTGTTCCCGGCACGGAACATCACTAGTCAGCCCCACCAAAATCTAAGTCTATATTGTTCATACAGTATGATGAGCTGTTTTCATTTGGATTGTGTTGATACTTGAATAGAAGATTGATATCCAAAAGTACTAGACTGTTTACATGCTGATTCATGAATCTGCATAATAGGATGTCTATCAGAAGCTATGTAGGAACAGCCATATTACACACCACAATAATAAAGAGATAGTGAATCTAGTGAGGTAACACGCGTGTACATTATGTAATTGTTAGAACGTGTCCAGTCAGCGATGGAATGGAACATGTTATATACCTACCTATGTGCTGTACGTCATGCGGGCATGTTGGAGGATTCTGTTTGAGTCTAACACGAATAATATTACGACGTGTTTCTTGTGTATTTGTCGAGTCTGGGCACGAGATATAAGATAATTCATTCAATGACAAACTGTGTAAATATCTGGATCTAACAGCATCATAAACATGTAGGTGAGCCCTAAGAAAATTATGTTGAAAATTCACGGCCATGATGAAGTCATGAAATTTTGAACCACACACAGGTGCATAGGCCTTGTCGTAAGATAATTGCAATGGTGATAAATATTTCTAAACACCACCCTAAGGTCGACTGGTAGAAAATGCCTAAGGCATAAAGTCCGCCTTTGTACTTGTCCACAAAGTTTAAATAAATAAACTTCTATATATGACAGCTAGTTATTGAAGCATATTGGGAACAAATCAAAATTATTGAGATTTTCATATCTATACTTATATTATAAAGCTGAAGAGTTTGTTTGTTTGAATGCGCTAATCTCAGGAACTATGGGTTGGAATTACAAAATTCTTTTTGTGTTGGATAGTCCATTTATGGAGGAAGGTTATAGGCTATATAACATCACGCTACGACCAATAGGCGCAGAGCATAAATGAAAAATGTTGCAAAAACTGGAAAAATATTCCTTTTTGAGAGCTTCCGTTGGGTGCGCTGCGTAAACGGCTTAAGGCGGTTCCCCGAGCAAAACGCCGCGCAAGCCGTTTTTTGTGCTGTTTTTAGGAGCTATCTACTCGTTATTTAAAAAGAAATATCAATTAATAAAAATACATTAAAATTCTACATAATATTGATTCTAAAATGGTAGATTTAGTTTTTTTTTAAATGTTGTATATATTTCACTAACCTCCTTCCAAAAAAACATAAAAATGAGAAATAATTATTGATATTATGCATCTCCTCGTAAAGTGTTCATTAATTATTTTTTGTACTAACACTAATGGATAGACAATTTAATAACGAACATTTTTGTAGATTTATTTTTTTCAAAAGACCAAAATTCGATTTTATAAAGATTTTATTCTAAAATCTGGGCGTATTCACTACTGTAATTCATGCGCCACCAGTGCCGCTAGACCAATAGGAACGCTCATATCTCATGCCGATTTTTTGGTCAGGGTACCGTCTTAAGTTAAGCAACAATCATGTATGTAGGGTAGGGTAGATGGGTAGGTAGGTAGCCAGTTGACGGGAGCGAAGCCGCGTGGGACAGCTAGTAATGCATAAGTGGTTTTATCGGACAAAAGTCTTTTGACAAAAATAAAGGCAAGAAATAATTTCTCAATATTCCGCATGCAAATACTGGGTTCTCCAAGCATCTGATGGTAACAAGTCAATTACCACGCACAGCCTAGCATAAACACTCGATTTTGGCGCACAACAGTAACAGACCGAAAACCAACTGCCAACTTAGAAAAAGAACATTTTAAATAAGAGGAGTTGCAATACCATGGCTTTTCAGGTAAGACTTGTAAGAATGCCCCCATTTTTATTGCGATGATCTAATAATTAATGGATTGTTTGAATGATGGTTCGGCTAGAAAACAGGTAACCACTGAAATGATGAATGAAGCAGACATGCTGTACCAAACCCAAAATAAATTGGGATAGCTTACGTCCGACCTCCCACACTGGGTCCGCGCGGTTACGGCCTAGGCAACTAGAGCTTCTCTCTGAGAGGAATCTCACAAAGATAATATCAGGACTTAAGGTTGATGACTTCTTTTTCTCCAGCATTCCTTCTAGCATCCTCGAATCTTAGCAAATTTACGCGGTATGCTGTGTTAATTGATACACACACTGTTCCGTTGTTGTTGAATTAGGTAATTGACCTATGTTTGCAATATTTGTAAGTATGTGAGAACCATGTTCCTATTTATCAAATGAAGGAATTTACCTGTTAGTGCTTGTAATACTTTATACCTATATGTAGTATAGTAGTGCTGGGTGCATCGTCCTTACGTATATGAATTTATGTATGTATGTAAATGTTGTAAAACACTTTTTATTAAGAGTTAGTATGGAGATTTTTGTCCGTTCTTTTCCATTACAAGATATTTTTGCGAATGGACGGTAGAATACGAATACGGAATAAAATAATATGCGAATACAGTTATATTTTTACGTTAAAAAATGCCTCTTAATGGCTTATTTAGTTGAAATAAAGATTTTTTGTATTTTGTGTTAACATTTGTGAAAATACACCTTCTGCTATTTATCCACGTGATGGTGAGCCTCGCCTGCGAAACTTGCGAGAGCACTAGACTGTGCGTAATAGTGCTATGATGTTGATGGGCAGCGGGTAGGAGAGCCCTGGTTTTATTATATACAGGTAAACGGCAATACTGGGGTTTTTACTATGACTGTTTACAGCGTAATAGAGTTCCAATGTGATTCAAAATGATTTAGCATAATATGATGTACCTAGATCTCTATAATTTTCTAGTCGACTTTGTGGTGAATGTGCGCACTATCATAGTTTTCTTAAAGCGACCATTCTTCTAAATCTTTGCCCCAGTCTGCTTTACATTTTGCCACAAATTCACAGAATGTGAGGTTAGGAAGTCATCTTCCTTTTTCTTTCCACTTTTTCTTCTTTCATTCTCCCATGTCTTCACGCAAAAATTTATTCATGTTTCCCTTTCGCCTTCTTCTCCTCCCCTCCCCATCTATCCATCCATCAACATACATACCTACATAAACTAACGTCTTATTCCCACGAGGGTAGGCAAAACATACATACTGTTTTTTTCCTCAATTCATCCAAAACGTCAGGAAGTAACGAATACATATTATGCCAAAAAGTTTTTAAACAAAGAATACATTTCTATGCCATTCCCTGTCAGATGGTCGTCACAACAAAAACACGGACGCTTCGAACCCGGTACCGCGCGTTGCGAGTCCGGTCACGCGCGCCGCCGCACCTACCGGCACATAGCGACGTGCTCCAAGTAACGATGGCATGGAAAACATGTGGGATTGTGTTTACTACGCGAAGACGGGGTTTTTAGTTTTGGTAAACTAGTTTTTGTAAAAAAAACAAGTTTTTATTATTTGGTACTTGGGTTTTTTCAAAGACGTGTTGTGATGTTGATCTGTGGAGCTGTTTACGCGATTTAATTACATGTTTTGTACCTCTCAATCAAAGTTCAACCCTCTAACAAACCTTGTTGACTGCAAATTATTGCATGTTAAGTTTTGACTTGAATAGTTTTTAATAACAATACTGTACCTATAAAGAGCCTTGTATTAGTTACATTGTCAACAAGTAAGTGCAAGGAACTGCTGCAACCATATGTGGCAGTTACATTGAACCGTGTGCAGCATTGTAGCAGTGTTACTTTGTCACACAGAGATTGAATGAAACCAATTAAATGGGTCGTTTGTGACCCAATTAATTGGTTTCATTCAATTACAGTACACGACCAAGAGGAAAACTTGCTAACGCTTTTACCAGGTGAGACCAGATTAAATTGGATGAACATATCTTTTATAAGAACTGGTCTTATAAGAAAAGTATTTTAAGGTAGCCAAGAGTAGCTAGTGGTCTACCGATAAAAAAGAAGTACAGTAAATTCTTTTGTCGTAAATCGACTGTATAGGAAGGTCGATGAAAAGAGCAAAATAGTTATAGCTACCTTTTCTCTTTCTGTAGCAAACATTCGGGAGTACCTTCTAATCCCCTAATCCTATATCTGCCGAATAAAAACAAACCAAGTGACCCGTCCACAACACACGTCAGCTCGACCACTGTGCAGGTACACACAGAAGCCATAAGAAGCTGAGAATGTAACTGTAGTAGTAAAGTTAAAAATAAAAGTACCAAAAGAAAGTAAGTAAAGTTCGAGGGTACACTTCATCATAATTTCAGCCGACAGACTTCCACTGTACTGTGCGTCTGGCATCCATCGGATGCCCGGAACCTTAACCAGGGTAAACTTGTTTGAAGAAAATTCATAAACAGCCGCTGAATCGCAAAAAAAAACAAGGTTTTAATGACTTCAAACTGTATATACCTCATAATGAGCTTAGCACGTATCACCACGTATGGCAAAGCTAAAACGGGTCACGTGACAGCAGCACCCATATCCTTTAAATCGGAACACAGCTACGCCAACAATGCTAGCGGCAGAAACAAGGAGGTATAAGAGCAGTATTTCCCCAGACAAGCCCCTTCATCAGCTCTATATTACTATTACAAATCGTTCAACTAGTTATTTTTTATTATTATATGAAAATTATTTCACCTGTCGGTAAGCAAGAAGTAACCTATTCACTCTTCACTTAAAGACTGCCAGGTTGTGCCTTCTGTGAGTTCACGTGAGGTGGTCAAACCCAAGCCAATCTCAGCTCATCCGTAGTCCACACACGTCCGGCCGAGAGTGCCGGCCGCCGGCTCATTGTGCCGCTTACGGGCCGGCCCGGCTAACGACCGGCTCCAGGCCGCCTTCCGCCCCCATTGATCATTGTTCTACGGGTTTGCGATCGACTCTATTTGTACTACTAAATGTACCGTCAAACTTTGTCTGATAAAAGGTTGCTTTTAGTAAGGTTTCATTAACACATGTTATGCCGAAACTTTAGGTAGGCAAAGTTGGGGAATACAAGCGTTTCTGACAGATCCTAGCAAAATATTAAATTTATTTTGAAAAATGGACTTTTTGTCGATAAAGTGAAAAACTTGTATTGAGATTACCGTCTGTCTGGGTCAGCCTAAAGTCAGCTAAAACTCTAACAATAGTTAAAAAAGTTCGATTGAATATGTTAAGCCGATGGTCACCAAATGGCGGACCGCGGTCTGGATACGGACCGCTGGCCTTTTTAAAAAAAAAAATATATTTAGATCTGACACCAGTCTAGCCAAGGGTTACTGTGCTACCCAGTTACTGAGTTGTGGAGGTCAGATAGGCAGTCGCTCCATGTAAAACAGTGGTACTCAGCTGAATCCGGTTAGACTGGAAGCCGACCCCAACATAGATGGGAAAAGGCTAGGCAGATTGATTGTACTGTAAGGTCCACCTTACAGTACAATATGAATTTACTTGTGTTACTTGAGTAAGTAATTTAATAAATAATTGATGCCGCGTTTTGTCTTTACTGGTGTTGATTCGACAACGGACGAATTACCTCATCAAAATCTTCATTGATATTGTGTCTAAATTTACATATTTAAGATTATTATTTCAATTTTAACAAAGTAAATACTAGTGACGATTTAAAGGCCGGAGGAGGGGAGGTGGTGTTAAACCTAACGGACCGCGACGGTAATATTATTTCATAAAACGGACCCCAAACAAAAGTAATTGGCGACCCCTATGCTAAGCGGCTTTCTATGGATGGAAATACTGGTAAATGTTGGACAATGACTAGGACAAACAAACATGAAACACTACGTAATATAGATATGAAAGAACATAGAAAACGTTGCAATTTATAGCTCAAAACAAGAAGTCCTCATCACAAAATACTAAAAACTATTGAATTTCGAAATCGCAACAACTATTATCGCAATACTTGTATATCCCCAGTCGTCAACTCTTAAACACTGAACACCTGACGCCTCGATAACTAAAACAAATAACTTCGAGCACATAAATTGCTTTCGCAATGTTTGCGTAACTCACCGCTGAAATATATTACACGCATAACAGAGCAGTAGCTACTTGCTCTGAAGTACTTCGAACAAACGATCTACAAATAGTATTTTATTTTAAAACAATCAAAAGCCCACGATTTTCGAATGGATATTGGAAAAAATGCCGCCGAAATTGGGTATGAATTATTATTTTATCAATATTTTAAAGAAATCGATTCATAGAGAGTAAAGCAAAACAAAAATTGGGCATTAAGGCGGTACCCCGAGCAAAACGCCGCGCAAGCCGTTTTTCGTGCTGTTTTTAGGAGCTATCTACTCGTTATTTAAAAAGAAATATCAATTAATAAAAATACATTAAATTTCTACATAATATTGATTCTAAAATGGTAGATTTAGTTTTTTTTTAATGTTACATATATTTCACTAATCGCCTTCCAAAAAAAACGTAAAACCGGTCAAGTGCGAGTCGGACCCGCGCACGATGGATTCCGTACCATTATCGCAAAAAACGGCAAAAAAAACCACGTTTGTTGTGTGGGGAACATACGGAACGCATGGAGCACCTTCTGTGCACATGCGATGCACTGGCTGGTAAGCGAATGAGTCTCCTAGGGGTTGGATATCCAAAACCAGAAGACTATAGGCTCATATCTCCTAGTCTCGTTGTAAAACTCATGAAAAGTGTTTTCAACGAGATCGGCGAGGAGTAAGTTATCTAGGGGAACACAATAGATCCCATGGGTCGAAGTGTCCGAGTTATTTCTCGGCCCCTCCACAAGATAAGATAAGATAAGATAAGATGGGAGCCCAACTCAAATATTTATTTTAGTATTTGTTGTTATAGCGGCAACCGAAATACATCATCTGTGAAAATTTCAACTGTCTACCTATCACGGTTCATGAGATACAGCCTGGTGACAGACAGGCAGACAGACAGACAGACGGACCGCGGAGTCTTAGTAATAGGGTCCCGTTTTTACCTTTTGGGTACGGAACCCTAAAAATGAGAAATAATTATTGATAGCATGCATCTCCTCGTAAAGTGTTCATTAATAATTTTTTGTACTAACACTAATGGATAGACAATTTAATAACGAACATTTTTGTAGTATTTTTTTTTTCAAAAGACCAAAATTCGATTTTATTAAGATTTTATTCTAAAATCTGGGCGTATTCACTACTGTAATTCATGCGCCACCAGTGCCGCTAGACCAATAGGAATGCTCATATCGCAGGCCGATTTTTTGGTCAGGGTACCGTCTTAAAATGATGATGGCAATGACTGCAGGCACGTGGAGCATCGAATTTTTGTCTCAATCTCATAATTTTATTTTCCTGCTAAATTATTATTAAATTCATCTACCTGGAAAACGCCATACATTCTGGTAATGAAACCATTACGGAAATTGACGCAAATGCAATAAAAACATCTACAGACACTTAAAATATCACGAGAGACGATAACTGTCTAATGAGTTTTCCTCTATTGACTTATAAATTTGAATATCCTGGATCGCTTGAGTGAAGTGAATGAACCAAACATACTAGAATCAACAAATAAATCACTCCACACGCGTCTTGTTTTTCTTTGAACGCCAGATCTGCGTGAAATTAAGTAGGTGCGATGGTGCTCACAACTGGATTCTATTTCAGTTTCAATGCCAAGGGCTATTTCGACACTTGAAAAAGCTAACCACCGATCTCAGAAATCTGTAATCTCTCTAAAATCTTCAGTAATCTTCACAACCCACTCATGCAGGGAATGATCCTCTGAAGTGCAAGACAATTCCTCTGTAAAGTCTCTATATATCCAATTCTGTCTAGATGCATTGTTTCTTTATGCTTCTTGGAACATTCTGTTCCAGGTCTGCAGTACTCTTAACACTGGTGTTGCTCATCATCATACCCTCGAGTACAGGATACATAGACTGCAGGATATCCTGCAGACGGTGCCACGAGAACACGGAGCATCCAGCAGTGCTGGAAGTGTACTGCGCTATGTGCGAAGAGTGCAAGCAGAGACGACGAGAAAGGTATTCGATTTTAACCTTCTGAGTTTAGTCAGTGTGATAAATTTTATAGAATTTTGTCAGTTGTCTAATTTATAGTTTTGACAATATACAATTTTTGATTTTGAAGGATGCTCGGACGGACTACAAACGGAAAGGGAAAGCCAACATTAAAACCTTTAGTAAAGCTAACCAAACCAGGACAGTTGGTAAGAATGAGGGATGGCGTAGAAGTAAATATCAATGACGCAGCACAAAAAAATATAGCGCAGGAAAATATGCAATATCAACAAGGGGAGCAGGAATCCCTGGGGCTACCACAGCAGCCGTTGGAACAACAGCAGCCTTTAGAGCAGCAGGACCAATTAGAGAAACAACAGTCTTTGAATGCACAGCCGCCACCGCAACGGCCGCCGGAACCACAGAAACCGAAACCGACATACAAGCCGCAAAAAGCACTTCGAGGTTCGTATAAAAATTCTGTAAGAATGAAGTCTACCAAAAACCTTTTTTGAATATGCTGGGACAAAAGATCAGCTTTTTCGATAAACCTTCTCGAATAAACTAATTTCATTATCGTTTAACTTTTACCTGTGTGCTTTTGTAAATATCCGTTTTCTAATACTGTCTGATGATTAGTGATGTATCCGGAGGGTTGCCCGACGCCGCCGATATGCTCCGACTCTGAGGATGATGAGCCGCTGGTTCTCAATTTCCCGGGCCCGGAGCCAATGTCCACGACGCAGTCGCCTACCACCACGACGACCACCACCACGACGACTACCACCACCACGACGGCGGCGCCGGTGCTGTGCCCGCCCATTCCAAATTGCGTAAAGAAGAAGAAGAAGAAACTGCAGAGTCCATGTACGAATCCGTGCATGGTTCCTGCGCCCATGTGCCCGTGCCCCATGTACCCGCCACCGCCGCCACCGGGGGCAATGTATCCTATGTTACCTCCACCAGGACCGGCAATGTTCCCTATGCCACCCCCACCGGGACCGGCAATGTACCCTTCGCCACCTCCACCGGCACCGGACACGCAGCATCCATCCACGCAATCGCTTAGTACTCCAGGTCCGAACCACCCATTGAACCCATTTGTGCCACCTTATATCCATCCGCCGCAGTTGGTTGGCAACTTGGTTCAGCTCCTCCCGATGAACCAATATATGCCAGCATACTACCCGGCGAACCAGCAGGGTTTGATGTACCCACCGTCGAACCAATCATGGCCGTTTGTAGTGATGCAACCGGAGCCCAGATGGACGACAGGCTTCCCAACACCGAACCCTCAGACGACGAGCCAGGCGGCGGGACCCATGGTGTTCCCACCGGCAGACGAAGCGACTACCGCGAGTGACGATTTTCATTATGTGTTTGTTGGACTGCCAAGACGACAGACGATATGAGAGACACTTGATTTTACATTTTATAATCGTGTGTGTTGGAGTCGCTTGTGTCGAGTTGTGTATATTGAAATAATGTTTCGAGTTTCGAGAGTGTAATATTATTTGGTATTGTAGGTTTCTATGTTGTAATAAAAAGTATTTGTTTTGTATTCATTTGATGATATTTCCCAGTGTATTCGTAGGTAGGTTACAGCTGCTGTACAAAGTATTCAATTCAATTCAATTCAATTTATTTCATCACATATAAATTTGAGTACATGATTATCCTTTATACTACCACATACATAAAGCAGGTGAATGAGGTGAGCTGCAGCAGAGGGCAGAGCAAGACCCAGCCCTGCGCTAGGAGCTAACCTGTGTTACAGGCGCTGGGCACCTACTCGACCGTCACACTTGCAACACACTTACAAACATCGAAGTAGCATAAAGGGTTTAAGACTCGCTGATTTCCCAGCTTAGGCAAGCCTGTACATAGGGTCGGTTACAAGAAAACCTTCACGTCCATGAGATGGTTAATAGCGATTGATAACCTCGTTGTATTGAATAACTTGTAATCAGTGCACTGCTACTTTGATAGAAATAACTGCTTCAACGCATAACTAATTTAAATAATCATTAAAATACCCTTCACATAAAACATAAACTAAATTCAGAAGACCGACTCCTGCCGCATACATTGGTGAAGTCAAAGATGGATGGACTGTGCGAAGAGTTATATGAAATAAAAGGGAAACAGTAATAGCGTGACAGTAGACAGGACGGTATGACAGAAGAAAACGTGTTGCACCGAGCCCAAGTAACATGGGACAAGGGCAAGAAGAAGATGATGGTCCTTCTGTTATATCCTGCACAATGTATCGATAAGTAAGAATTACGTCAAAGATAGTTAGTATCTTGGCTCTAAGTCCGTGACCCGTACATAGATAGCCTATGTTTACATCAACTGTGAATAAATTGATTTTATTAATTAATCAACTGAATGCGTAGTTCGGTTGTGATTTGGTCTGCGTCACTACTACTGTAAGTGGAATTGGTTACAAAGAGGTGAGAGACAGAGCTTTTAAATATCTGCTATATTGATCAAGTTACCATTAAGCATAGTGTCAACAATAAAGATGTTTTTTTTCCGAATCCGTTGTTTTTGTATGTTGGCTACGAGTTCCAAACGAGGATGATATTCTAATCTTACATACTACTTCACATAATACTAAATGTCCCGGTGAACTTCGTACCACCTTAAAATAGATTTCTAGGTTTTTCCTCATTTGATTATTTCCTAAACCAGTATTCAGACGAACAAAACAAAAAAAGAAATTAAATCAGTCGAGTTACCGATTGTATCAGGCTACAGCTAATTATATTACTTATTTCGGTTAATCGTTAAACAACTTCAAGTTAAGTCTGAACTTCATCCATCCACTTTTTCTACATTATTGGTTGTTTAGTAGAGTCATTACAATGCAGTTCCTATATGAGAGAAACAGGGCAAAACACCCTGCTTTTTACTACAATTTAGTGCCAAAATGCCTGGCGCTATCCGAAATTGAATTTCAACGAAAAAAAAAGGAATCGATCGGGAGCAATTGACACAGTTCCGTCCCGGGAAACGGGCAAAGCCTAGCCTACAGGTATACAGGCCTGCGGCATTAAGGTCTACAGGTCTAGCTAGAGCTGTGATCACTTGTTGAGTCCGACATCGATCGCTGTCGCCGACGTCATCATGTTGAGACTGTTGAGAGTGATCAGACATGGTGGCTGTCGACTTCGATATGTAGGTCATTTAGGATAGCTTGACTAGTGGTTTATACCATTGTTGTGCGTGTTGTATTAAAATAATTGTTAATTATAGACGTGAGATATTTTTATGAGGACAATCACCGATGTTATTTTGTCAAATTATTATCTACGCAAACTTATTTAGTAAATTTTTCCTTTACAATGTTTGTTTTCCTGTGGACTCTAAATTATTCAATTTAAACCGATCAAATTAGATAGATAAAGTGGGATTCGTTTATTGGTAATAATATAGGTACAATTTAACTGCTTCAAAGATAATCTCAATGCTAGACAAACGAGAGTTCGCTTTATTTATTTTTTATCATGGCAATAAAAAATCATACCATGTCTAAACCAATAAGCACATCCCACTTTAATCGATAAACATTAACTTTAAAGGCATACAATAGTCAGCAATAAAAAGTAATGCCTCTATAGTTCGTGATTGACGGCACTAAGGCGCCATGCGATGAGGTTGCCACTACCTACCGAGCCGGTTTCATATAGCTTCCCTTGCACATAACTCACCTGTCTTTGGTTCCGTCGATTTTCTTTCAATAATTTTGGTATACGTCACCTTGTAAACGAAACCTAGTTCTAAAAGAATACCGATTTTAAAAACGCTACTAAATGTTTCTTGATACAAATACATATAATAACTGGTTTAGGTTTGGTTATGTTTTCGGTCAAATATTATCCTTCATGGTACGAAAATGGGCACGCATACATATTCTATCCTTGCGTCTTTTCCCCAATGTTAGATGTTAATGTCATCATCATGGTTTACAAACTTTCCCTTTATTTTTTTGTTATAGGCTCGCGTTTGACCACTATCTCGCCTGATGTTAAGTGATGATGTGGTCGAAGGTGAAGCACGCTTGCCTAGAAATAACCTATTCACTCTTGATTTGAAGACCACTAGGTCTAGGTCTAGGAATTATGTTTCTCCATTTTTTCTTACTTTCTCCACGTTTAGCATCATGCACGGTTTCTGAGACTTCAATAGTCAGGACTCATGTACTCAAATACTCATCACCAAAGATGAAATTCGAAGGGTAGATAAAAACTTCATGTTCTACAAATGTATTTGACATACGAGGATAGGCGTTCTAATGTTGCACCTTATCGGGAGGACCGATCTCGGAGGCTGCTATCAGGAGTTAGGACCAATGTCGATAAGTGGCGACGTTGAGTGATTGGATCTACGCTAATAGCTCTGCGAATCACACGTCCACAGGCCCACGGCAGATATAATCTTAACTAATATTATATACCAGGTTTTTATAGGCAAACAAAATGTTTTATAGAACACAATATCTAATAGTTTGTCCGGATATGATTACGAGAATTCTTTTACAGATAGAAAGCACTATAGCTAATTGCCATGGGTTACTTTATATGCCGGAAAAAATGCACGGTTGGTTCTGTGAAATTGACCACGGGGGACCACGACCACTTGTGTCTCTGATGATACTATTTTATTCATAGAATAACTTTTCCTCGCAGATTCTCTTGCGTGGCGCACCCCATAGGAGCCTGTGTTACTCGTGAAATAATGTAGCTTTCTAATGGTGACAAAATTTTCAATATCGGTTAAGTTGTTTTTGAGTTTATCCATTACAAACAAACTTACAAACAAATCTTTCCTCTTTATAGTATTAATATAGAAATACGATTTCTCACCCTTTTATTAAAAAATTGATAGACTACTAATCAAACAGAGAGAACGACGAGAAAGTTCTCTAAACCAATCAATCAATCCTAAATGAATAAATTAACTCAATTAATCAAACAAAAAACTCGTAGAAAATAACAAAAAAAAAAACGATCATTAATCCGGTGCGACCTCACTGAACAAAATTGATATATTCGTATGTTGAAACAAACGACATACTACGCCCAGTACTTACATAATACTACATACATAACAGACAAACTTTTTTATTACTTTGTCCTATTATTGTTTTATTTCGATCGATAGGTGTACAGAGCCAGCGATTTATCAGACTGGGTGATCAAAGTTCGAACTAAAATCTACACTGTCTGGTCGAAAAAATGGCATATTTGTTTTATTTTCAAGAGTTTACTTTTAAGAGCTTTGATTTTTTTACAGAGATATTTATGCTCGGGTACTGTACAATTATTACACTAGATTGTGTACTTTGGCACTAAATCGGAACAATTGTCTTGTACCGTCTCGTAAGGTAAGGGATACGGAAGACATTTCATTTTTAGGGTTCCGTAGCCAAATGGCAAAAACCGAAACCCTTATAGATTCGTCATGTCTGTCTGTCTGTCCGTCCGTATGTCACAACCACTTTTTTCCGAAACTATAAGAACTATGCTGTTGAAACTTGGTAAGTAGATGTATTCTAACTGAAAAAAAAATGTTTTTTTCATCAAACCCATACGTGTTATCTATGGATAGGTCTTCAAAAATGATATTGAGGTTTCTATTTTTTTTTCTAAACTGAATAGTTTGCGCGTAAGACACTTCCAAAATGGTAAAATGTGTGCCCCCCCTGTAACTTCTAAAATAAGAGAATGATAAAACTAAAAAAAATATATGATGTACATTACCATGTAAACTTCCACCGAAAATTGGTTTGAACGAGATCTAGTAAGTAGTTTTTTTTAATAAGTCATAAATCGTAAATAGCAATTTACCAAGTACGGAACCCTTCGTGTGCGAGTCCGACTCGCACTTGGCCGGTTTTTTTTTATGATTTCACTGCTATTAGTTGTTAGCAACCATTACCCATAGATCCTTGGTTTATAATCATCATTTATCATCATAGAAAGCTGTCCATCAGGTTCGGAGACGAGCATTGCTCACTATAGGTACTTGCTGACAGATGAAATAACCACTCGTGACTCGTGATGGCCGATTACATATATTTAAACATACTTACATTACTTACCAGGTAAGTGACAAGTAACCTCGTAAAGTACCAATGAACTTAAAAACGACAACAAGCATCTTTGTGTACAAAAACCTTTACAACCGGCTCACACCCTATAATTAATTCAAAAGGTATTTTTTGTTGAACCCAAATATGAATAGTTACTCAAATATGAATAGTTACTTTGTAAATATGTCAATATCACAAGAACTGCCTTCAGTAATTTTCAAGAAAAATAAAACAATAAAATTAACCTTTTTTTAATTGCCGCTATTATCTTAGTTTACCTCCTATACAATGAGTTGTTGTATAAGCAAAAAAGTTAATTTAAAACGCCATAGAATTCGTACCGTATAAAATCCTCCTGGGTGGGCGCCGGATCTGAGCCCCATAGGCGGAGTCCTGCTCAGCATCAGGCACACAGGTTCCTATTATAATACCCATCGCCACCATACCACTAGTCCGCACACACATCAGAAAATTCACTATCACCTCAAGTTTAACATTTCACTTCGCGAGGACACAAAAACGTCACAGCATGCATTATTTCAATAAGTCATCACAAAATAATTACGACAAAGTTTTAATATAAAACTGGATAGTGGAACGTGCGTTCGTCGTCAGAGTTGGAATGTGACTGGCTGGTGGTTTGTTACCGGTGTGCTAGGTCGCGAGGTCCTCGTCACATTTGTCACGCAACTAGTGACGTCACCGCGGCCAGCGCGCGTCACTTGCCCGGGACTACTTGGGCAATCCTGCCTTGAGCGTGCAAATAAGGCGATATTAATAGACCTAGTATGCATACGGAAAAACTGCCTGACGTTTTTCTTTGCGATAACAAAGGGTCCATATTTTACGACTTGGCATGACTATTTCTGGTTAAACATGGTTCTTTACTTGCGCTGTACGTCAAAATGTAAATAGACTTATTAATACACGACTTTGCTTTTAATAAAATCCATATTGCTATTACTATTAATATATTCAGAGCCAAAATAATTAACAGGACAGTAGGATTATGTTTGAGGCAACATGATATGTCAGTCACGCGCCTGTATGTCGGAGTCCTGACTCCTGCCGGCCGCAACGAAATTAAAGAGTCCCTGACTGTACTAAAATCATTCATAAGAGAATAAGGCTGGCGAGAACGAAAATAGAAACTTATTTCAGTAATTTGATTTGTGACGTAGGAACTTCAAGTTAAATATAGACATGTTGTTTTGTTGTGGGAAGCTTTCGATTTTGATGATAGAATAATAACTGTCGTGTGTACTTTCCTTATTTTCCGGGTATTGAATAGAGTACACTACAATTATTAATACAAATACTTGGAAAATACGTTACTCATGTTCCGTACCTATTCCGTCCCGTGTCATGAAAAACTACCAAAGTGTTTGACAAAAACGTCGTCATATATTTCTGTGTTTCGTCGTGATATACTAATGTTAGTAAATTTTATATTTCATACAAAAACTTATATAAATAAAATGGACGATGACTTAAAAGCGAAACGAATCATTTGTCTCTACTTATCTTATAAACTTCAAAACGTTGCATAACTTTTTGTAGACATTAATTTTCATATCTTTTTCAACAGCTGACGCAATCGTATAAAATTACAGCAGCTGAATCAACGAAAAATATAATCATTGCATAAAAATGAAATCTAAATTACATTGCAGATGACAAATAGTTGTATGACTAGACTTAATTGACTTTGAAGAGGCCAAACATGGTGAAGCTTGGTTGTTTAACCAACTCGACAAGGAAAGGTTAGGTGTGAAGGCGTCGCGTGCAGTTAATGTTGCCTGCGACCTGGCACAGATCTGATACCATTCTTACTTAAGAAAAGTAGCTATTCAACTAAATGTTTTTGAAGGTGGAATCCTTAATGTCATTTAACTTTTCTATTCAGAGGTTTTGTTCTATGAATGCATGTTGATAGACTAGCATGAATGTGAACTCACTGAATGATGAAACAAAACTGTCTGCGCTAGTTACATGCTGAATATCTTTTGGACAATAGAACCAGAATTGAATGGTAACCGAAATACGGACAATGTACGAAAAAGATGCGAGAAAAGTTGGTTTTTGAAATATTCTGGTTCAGGAACTAATCCATTTACACATAAACCAACAGTCGCATGTGTACTGTTAGTTTCTGTTGTTCAATAGAAATGCAAAACTAGCTTCTAATTATATTCAGTATCTACCAGTTCTGTCTACCCCAGAAACCAGACCACTCTAAATAAAGATTACTAGCCCTCGACTACAAGCAGCGCTTGTTATCCGCTATCAAGTTGAGTACATAATGATTACCCTGAAGGGACCGCTCTCATTTGCGGAGCCGTGAATGAGGCTTCGTCGGCACGCAACGCCACAAAACCCAAGCTTTTCACGGACAAACTACAAATAAATACTCCACAGAACTATCTAATATCACAGTTCCAAGACATAAATATAATGTAGGTACTTATACTTTATTTTGTTCTACATTGTATCTCTCTTTCAGCTACAATAATAATTATTTCTTTTTATAACCCTAATAGCTCACAGTTGTGGAAATTTCTTCTTATTTACAGATACAAATAAGTATAATAAAACTCGGAAAACATACACTAAAAGCCATTTCAATCAAAGAAGTTCCACTCGTAGGTTATATCAAAATTACGATCTATTATTGTGTGGAATACTTCAATACAATAATCAAAACCAAGATCTCTTATAACATCCATTCAAATAATCTATTATAGACCGAAGCAAAAGACGGTACTATGATAAAAGCAATCATTCGCTGCGTAATTTTGGTTATAAATCTTCCGTATTACATTTCAATTACATTTTCATCTTTTAGCAAACGTTATTCACCATTATTCATTCGGAAAGCAGAATTATATAACAAATAAAGACCATAAATAAAACGAATACTAAGATGAAAATTGTATGTGTACATCGATCGGCCGATTTTCATTGGCCCCAAGTGTACGTGGAGAGATTAATACGGAACCATCGGTGAAATGACGCGGCTGTCACGGGGAAGTTGGAACGATCCATTTGACTTGCGGAACCCTAAAAGGGACAAATTACTGCAATCAGGTGAAGTGAATCAAAGTGAGGCGGTTGTCTCTGTTTGGTAAAGTTTTGTGTTATTTTTCCAAATAATATAATATGTATGTAACTTATGTTAGGAGAGGCAGATGTTACGAAGATGTTGTTGACATGACTACAAATTCATCTGATTCGAGAATAAATATAGCATTAGACAAATCAATTCACTTTTTAACATGAAAGAAGAATATCTCCAATGTAAGCGACGGTCACATTACAGCCAACAGCGAGCTCTCGATATATTCACTTGTAAAATTTTATGGAAACTAAATTTGAATTGTATCGATAGTCGATAAAGTGAACGCTCGCATTGTTTCTTGAAGCGAGAACTTATTGATAACAAGAAGTATACAGTTCTTTTATGTATCATTGAACTTTTACTATAAATATATATAATAAGATGATTAGGTGGTTGTGTAGTTGGAGAATCATTTGCAACTACCCATAAAGAAACCAAGTGCTTCGTTAGTCACAATTGTAGTACACAGCATGGCGTTGACGTCACAACAAATTGCTAGCCATTACCGCAATGGGGTTTATTAATATCTCGAGCGTTGTGCGTAACATGGGAAGTTGTAGACAACCTATAATTTAGATGTTCTAGCAAAAAGTGGAAAGGTTGTATGATTAATAGATGGAAATCGTGTTGACAAAGTGGAAATACCGAGAAGTGAAATAGACACAGGAAACGACAAATCTAACGATTGATAAGGGGACCATACCCAGCCCTAATAGGTACTAGCTGTTAACAAATTCATGTCATGACAATTTAAGAATGCGTTTAATATCTTAACTGGGTCAACAAAGATAAAGAAACGACCTACATGAATATAGACAAAATCACACAACGACATAGTTCTATTTCTATAATTTTCCTCATTGATAACTTATTCATATGGTCTTGACGCAAAATCTCAACGGTAACGAGAATTTAAAGTCAGAACTTTAACTGACAGAACAAAGAAATAACACAACATTTTTTGACGTAGTGTTAAAACTAATATCAACATCTAAAATAAATTTCAACATCTAAATAAACAATTTCACAAGTTTAGACAAACAGGCGTAAGAAAAATATGACGTAGATATGTCAATGAACGAAGATCGTCCCATTTACACACTGACAGCGATGTGTCATTCTGAGCACAGACTCCTGCGCATCACGATATAAGTGCAAAAAGACTTGCGTACGAATCACTGTCTTAACATAGACCGACCTTAAGGGCACTTGAACTAGACTTGGAAAGTTTTTCGCATAAAGAAACATCATGATTGGAACAGAACTTGTATTGGAATAAATAGCGAAACAAACAAGACGAGAGTAGAAACTACATATTGTCCATCAAACTGTATTTTTCTAGAGCCTTTAAAAATATTGGCACATTTATATTCATAATAATGATGGTAAAGTTTTAAGTAGAAAGGGAATTAGCGGCAAAAATATTAATGTAAAACAAGGCCAAAAGTATGAATATTAATTATAATCAACAAAGACGTGAAGGAAGAAAGTTTGTTAAAAGCATTTTACATTATAATTTTAAGTAAAGGAAATATAACAGGCCTAAAATCCAGATTTACAAAGTAACACTGAAAGCATCTGTAAAAGTTTTAAAGAGGATTTAAAGAAAATTCCACTTGCGGTAAGCCTAACGAAGACAAGTGTACCATGAACGAACACGCGTAAGTCAAATCAGAAACAAATAAAAGCGGAGTTCATACAACTCGATATATTTTGGGAAGTCGGAAGTCATTACCAATTTACCACTTAACTATGACCTGGATCTCGTACATTGGGATATTTACTGTCATGTTTTTCTCGCATATTTATAACCAGTATTTGGGCTTTAAATATTTCAGCTTGGAGATAAAAACCGGCATCATTAAAATGTCTGCTTTTGCTTCTATATCTGTAGCAAGTTTGTGAACCCTTCTAAGCACTGGAACGGCCCATAAACTTCTGTGTAACCCGTCCTCTAACTACGCAAACCCATTGATCAGAATAGTGCAAAAGTCTAATAACTCATGGGCGGTATCGATCAGCGGTTATTGCAAAAAGGAGTGTTGGAGCCAGTGGCCCGTGCAAACGGGTCGCGGGTCAGTCGTCCAATTAAAACGTTTCAGACATCAACGCCTCCGTTTATAGGTGACAGATTTAGGTGTAATTTTTGTTTGATTTTTGGAGATTATCTAGGTAACGTAAAAGATGACGCTGAGTTAGAGCGTGGTAAAGTTTGGGATAACGAAGTGGAAGAAAGTGACAAAGGACAAGAAGACAAGGGGCAAGTGAAACACACTTGTAAATATAAGCCAAAGCTATGAGTCACCGAGTCTTGCTGTAAAACCTAAGACATAAACAAGAGAACCGCTCACAAAAGGGCAAATAAATTCCAATGAAAATTTCCATGTTCCAAAACCACTTAATTCCGAAATCCGGCGCAGAAGTGTAAATTGTACGACATTAAAACATGACACACGCCAGTTAGTAAGTCGACGTAATTGAAACACATCGGAGCACTCGCTATACTCGCTAATGCGACGAGGAGAATCCCGCAAAACGCTCGTATGAGCGACTTCATTTCACCGGCTTAACCAGAGCGTCATGTAGGCCTCGCTTCGTTCCTCATATTATGTCATATTTCCCAAAAGTTTTCACGTTTTACACGTCAAATATAATTTGATGAGACCGCTTTTTGAATCCTCCTCTGGTTTTATTAAATTCGTACTTTATGAGCTGGTCTGATAATGAAAGTTTGATATCAGTCTGATTGGCTGGTTTATTTCATTTGGCTCTGACTTCTGATAAAGGTTTCATAATAGAATCAACTGAATTTACACCACACTGCGGCGGCGGCGGTTAAACAGCACTTTAGCTCAAAAGACTTATTGATTTCTCGGTGCACGAAGTATTGAAAGAAAAATACGCTGCATCAGCTATTTCTATTTTCATGTTAAGAAAAATATAAGGTTGGAGTAAAGTTTGAACTCAATTTTATGCCCGACTAGAATCTTCAAACGCTATCGAAGCGGCGCGCGCTGCTATCTCTCTTCACATTAGTTCAGCTCGAGGTTTTACCCGTGAACGAAGAAAACGGACAAATTCTATGCTTTTACTGCGGTTGAAATATGTTCGATACTTTATCAAAAGTTGGTAGAGGAATGTCAACCTACACTCTGCTGGAGATTCGGAAATTGCGGGAATTAAGAAGTATGTTACGTATATATATGTTACGGGCGGCGTTCGAGAAGTTGCGTGGTATCTTCTCGTCCAATTTACCGCAGAGTCTCAAGACAAAAGTCTATGACCAGTGTGTGTTGCCAGTGATCACCTATGGGACCGAGACGTGGTCGCTCACAATGGGCCTTATCAGAAAGCTTAAAGTCACCCAAAGGGCAATGGAGAGGGCTATGCTCGGAATTTCCTTGCGTGATCACGTCAGAAATGATGATATCCTCAGGAGAACCAAAGTTACCGACATAGCCCGAAGAATTGCCAAACTTAAGTGGCAGTGGGCAGGGCACATTGCTCGCAGGACGGATGGCCGATGGGGCCGAAAAGTTCTGGAGTGGCGACCGCGAACTGGAAGACGATACGTTGGAAGGCCTCCCACTAGGTGGACCGATGACCTGGTTAAGGTTGCGGGAAGGCGCTGGATGCGAGACGCACGGGATCGGTCAATGTGGCGACGCCTGGGGGAGGCCTATGTCCAGCAGTGGACGTCTTTCGGCTGAAATGATGATGAAGAAGTATGTGAAAAATTAAGTTTATTTTATTTCAACTTAGTAGTTGGAAGGTTAAGAGAGGAATTGTTTGTTTTAAAGTTTTTTACGCAAGAAGCTTATCTGTACGAATATACTACAAACAAAGAAGGTAGAAGTCTCCCTAATAAGTAAGCGAGATGTGGCGGCAACTGATAGGTCCCTCGCTGTCAATATATCGTGGCTTTGCCTCGAGTTTTGTCCAAACATCGCGGGATTAGTTTTCTTCTGGAACCTCTCCTGGTATTAATGCGTCTCGGGCTAGTAAACCTCTATTCTTGTTGACAGTGTCATTTCAAGGCACAAATTTCTTAGCCCTGTTTTTGGTATTCATACTAGGACCAAATTTAATTATGGAGAAGGTTACACACTATTTATTGACTCTAAAATTTACATTGTGGCAGAAGCTTATAGAACGTTTTCTTGGGCTGATGTTATTTTTAACCGATGTACTGTATGGGCTCATTTTTAAAAGGGAAAAGAGCAGTAAAAGTATAGCAATGTTCAGTAACTGCGTAACAGTAGAAGTTCTTTAGATTCCGAAACAATAAAAAAGCCATTGCCTCGCGTGGATCCACGTCTAAAACACATGTAAGATTAATTGAGATAGGAGCCTTTTAGTCTCGCACTTTATCTTTTTAATTATTTTTTTTTTCTGTATATCTTGTGCGAGTCACAAATAAATATTTTTCAGAAATATTTTGTAGAATCTGAAGCATTTACGGAAAGATGAAATAAAATCTGTTATATAAATCAAACAGTAAGGACACATACGAAGACTGAAGAGATGATATACTTTGACTAAAAACATCTTAAGAACTCTTTGAAACCCCAAAGCTTATCTTCGCAAGTCACATTTAACAAAATTCCGGCGCTTCACAAAAACGTAGACAAACATTTTGAAAGTCTTGCGGAAATTCACAAAGCTCTCAAAAGTCGTGGGTTAACATTGAAGTGAAATGAGAACAATCAGCATAATTAAACCGCTTTCACGGATTATTTCACAACCTGTATTTCTTAAATTCCCTTTTTTCATTTGACCCTTCGTCTGGTTTTGCAAGGTGACACCTTATTGGTTCAGTAAAAGGTTAAGAGTATAAGCGTTTGGCGTTAGATTTCCCGGACGGCCAGAAATAATGTTTGTGTTTTGCCGACGAAAGAAAGCCCGTTTTATTCCCGGATTGGATGGCCAAACGATCGACATTTATCGGGTCATGGAGCTTAAAACCGTCATTGGCAAAGAATGAGCTGAAGATATCGTCAATATCACACCCTTCCACTTCCAAGGGGATCATAGATGAGATATTTTCGGTATTTATCGTGAAGGCAATGTTATGTCCAGAAACATTGGACGCAATAACAAGGTTAATGTAAATTCCTTGCAATAATAAAGGTCTCCTGTTCGAAAGGTACAACATAGGTCAGAACAACAGAATTTTAACAATGTCACCGAGGCCAGCGTTAACAATGTGGAGTTTTTAAATTGAATTACAATAACAAAAGCTGAAAGTAGAACAGTGCCATTAAAGTGAGATTAACAAAATATACTATTGTGATGAAAATATACCAAAAATATTATGTTCTATGTTATCTAATCCATCCTTAATCTAAGGATCGTGGACCAGATGCAGTTCAATTTGATTTTCACACGGAGCTATATGGTTCTGAGTAAAACGTTATTGGGAATACCAATAGCAAAACCGCAAACAGTATTATCTAAGCCGTTGTATATAGCCAGCTATGAAATCATCAGATAGCATCGTAATCGCGAGCTCGATCGATACAAACAAATATCGATACACGGCCATATATCTATAGTAATAGCTTGTACATGTGTGCGTAAATCAACAAGGGTTCTATAATATTAGAAATGGAACCAAGGCCGCGAAAGCTATTGAACATTTCAAGTCAAGTTTTGACTTACACGTTCTTCTTCGTGCATGGCTTCAACTTTCTGACCGACTCCTACACAATTTATTCAGAATCATGAATGGAACTCTATATAAAAGTATTGGTTTCTACCAAGATAGCAAGCTTTGAATGTCAAGATGGTTGTTTGTTATTTACTGTATATCAGAGTGCCAATATATGTGGTGTGTAAGGAAAGGGTTTTATGAATAAAAGCACAGAAAGACAAGACTAGGTATTTATTTAAGTAAGGCTTGTCCATTAATTCATATTTAGAAGGCTCATTAGCTTACCGCCCGTTCGCTAGACTTAAGTTCTCGTGGGGAAGATGGGCAACAAACCCCACGGAAGCTCGTTCATAGTATTTATCGATATATTTTACAACCACATAAAGTATTTACAATATTATATAATCAAAATAACAAGGATAAGACAAAGGACATAGACTAGCCCTTAAATCAATATAAGATATTAGGAATAAAGGCCATAATATGATATAAATGTTTTACTTGAAATAAATGCTTCGAGTTTACAGCACAGTAAGATTTATCTTCCGACTTGGATGCATTCTATTTCTCCCGGTAAGAGTTTTCGATGTTAATGCAAACAGACTGTGGCTTGGGAAATCTCAGATGGAGCTACAGCTTAGCTTAAGTAATCAGAGCAGGTTCTGAGTGAGGAAAAGCTTAGCGCTTGAGAACTATCCAACACTGAAGATTTCTTCGAGGGTGAAAAGCAAGGATATCTTGAGCAGCAAATAAAAAATTACGTAACCGAGAAAATGCTTGAAATATGTATCGCAACAGACACAAAACGATCGCAAATTAGATTCAGAAGAAGATATCAATCTGTAATTTAGTTTCGAATGATTGGCTACTTATTTGCCAATAACTCCGATTCGACGAAGCTTGTCATGCAAATTTATCATCCGGGTGTTTAGCAGCTTGCATCTGTTCAAAGCCAATACTGGCATTAACGTGGTAATTTGATATTCTCTTCTATTCGATAGGCTGTATGGATCTGAAGTATTTTCCTGCCAGGATATGCATGGTAAGGCCTCCTCTAGGTGGACCGACTACCTGGTTAAGGCTGCGGGAATCCGCTGTGATGTGGCGACACTTGGGAGACCTATGTGCAGCAGTGAACGTCTTTCGGCTGATATGATGATGATGGAACCTTTCAGTCTACGTTTTATTAATACTTAAACATTGTCCTTTTCACAGGACCTCCTTGTACCTTGAAAATGTTTATCATGTTTAATGCCTACTTGTCTAGCAACAAAACGTGTAGGTGTAGATACTTATTATTTAATCTCCTAACTTATTTGTAACTTCAACTTTAGCTCAAGACAAAATGTCATATCTTACGCACGAAGGACAAGGTTGATACGTTCCATTCACCGGAGTCTCAGTTTTAATACTTTCCATGTCTTATTATTAGAATGCGCCAACCAGTTTGTTTTATTTATAGGAAATCACAAAACAGCTGTTCTCATGAAATTCACGTTAGAAATAATGTGTTGTATTTCTTATGATAGAATTAGACTAATCTTTTGCTATTTAATTCATAGGACCACTGGTTCGATACCTTAAGGATTTTCGATCCAAAATAACCCCACCAAGCACATTGTTGTCCTTGAATATAAAACCTTCAACCCCTAGACGTATTAGCTATACAAATAAAAAAAAAAGACAAAACTTGATATCATAAAAATGTTTAATAATTTTCAATTATGAAGTCATTCCACATTCAAGCTTGGCGTTCGTCTCGAATAATAACGTCTGTTCTTTATTTGAACTTGTTTATATTAAAATACCCGCACGGTACAAAAAATAAATCTCATTTAAGTGTGTGAATTACTTTTGGTTCATTAAGTGAAGCTGAAACAATGTAGCTTTTCATTTTCATTATTTTAGCACATGGTTTATTTCAATGAAAACAAAAAGTTATATATATTCAAATCAAACTATTGAACTTCATACAAAGGATTTTCTATCTCTCTCCTTCAAATCATATGAAAGGGTCCCTCTCTGACTTTTAATATTTCGGTGGTGATAAAAGGCGGAAACTATCCGGCGGCGCCGGATGCGGTCCCACCCGCCCAGAGCTACCGGAAGCGGAAATAAAGACACCGAGTGACACCTTCGGGCAACGACCTACGTTAGACAATACTCGTGTATTGCGTACTACCCTCACTTGTTACTTTAACTTTTGTATCTTTTATTTTCGAGTTTTTTTTTAATGACTTCTGCGAAAGGGGAACATAAGAGGGCTTTTCTGTCTGTTGGGAGTATTTATTCTTCCACATTAAGAGGGCCCCCTTCCCTGTCCGTCTATCGTGAACGAGAGCATGGTTGAAAAGCTTGTTGTTTCGTCTAGCGCAATGTTTGAAAAAGATGTAAATCGAAAAGAGAGAGATAGTGAGAAATAGTGTTCGAAACATAAAACTTTCAAAAAACTCGATAGATAAAAAAAAATGTGTTCGAAAACTTCAAAAAACTTGTTCCAGAAATACGTGTTTTTGAATAAGCCTTACAAGTTTGTGAAATAAATATTTGTTATTTAGGACTTCCATTATAATGTTTTCTTTTTCTTTCATTACAAGGTTTCTATTAAAATATTTTCTTTTATTTTACAATTTATGAATACATTATGAAAGGCCAAAGTTCAGGTCAAATTTTTGAAAACAGCATATTTTTGGCGGCTTATAGTGAATATGTTTCTCCAAATTTTAGTTTTTGCTTTCATAGAAACCTAGATATAGTGCACAAGACACCTATTAGTTCTGAAAATTCAAAGATAGTTTTGTTACAACTGCATAAACACGTACGACCGTTTGTTTAAAAAGTATGACGGGTTGGCCGCTCTTAATACCTTGATGCCTTTGTTCCCAAAACCGTTGGGCAAAAAATGTACTGTCATATTCTAGCCGATAATCCTTCGCATGTAGTTACGAGGCATTGAACACGACTTTCAACAGAATCCATTGCTGGACTTCGGCCTTCCTAGAATCGAGGGTAATAGCCGCAGGCGAGTCTATCACAGTTTAATTTAATTTACTTGTAAGATGTTTCACTTAAGGGATAACTTCACAGTCAGTTAAAATAAAAATTAGTCTTAAAGACCACGGAAGCGTTACATGCCTGGATTCTGGACATGTTAAAAGAATACTGTGTTAAAGATCTATTGAAACAAAAGTTTTTTTTTACAGAGAACAAAGGAATGAAATAAAAAAAGAGTCAGAACCTTCAGAGGTGACCTATTTCATAAAATTAAATAGAATCTAGTTGTCGTTGTATTCTCTAAGAAAGGAGACATAAAAATCTGGGCTAAAGTGTTCAGACGTTTCTATTTAACACCTAATATGTAGGAATTAGGTTCTTTGTGATGGCTGGGTACAGGCCCGCTACGATATTCCCTACCGCTGCAACTCCTGAAAGCCTAGATCAACAGTGGTGACCCAGAAAAGCTTCGAGTCAGTGAAGCTCGACTAGTCCTGGCTAAGCGATTTAAGTGTATTGGATCCTGCTACGAAATTAATTAGAAGCTGACTAGTAGATCTGGCAATGTTTTGAAAACTTTGATATTTATTTGGTGGTAGAACTTGCAGCCACACATTCTATATGTCATATAAAATTATATATAGGAGAATAATTTAATGCTTTGCTGCGAAATGCGTCTGCTTATTACCAATTTACATACATTTTTTGAGGTTGTCTGAAGGAGATCGTTGAGTGCTATTAATCTTTGTTTCATTATTAATTTGAGATATAACAATGGACGATGATGAAAATATGCTTGGTCTAAATATTATTTAACCGTTCGGGAAAAATAGAAGCAACAATTTCTTCCCAACATTTGAAACCGTATGCACACAAAAATAAATAATGGATGGTTTCTAAAAAGCAACAATCCGATTTTTTACGCTTCAATAAAGCCCCAAGGAGTGAATATCGAGCATATTACTGCAAACAAACGTCTCGGAGAGGACGCCTTGAGGAAATTTCAACAATAACACGACCAAACGAAATATTATTCACTGTATTTTTGTACGCTCCAACAATTCCCCTCGAGATACTTTTCAAGAAAACGCCACTTATACAATTTTCCATTGTGGGGGCTTTTAATTAAATATAATTGTGTTTGCTACGGTATGTCTTAAGGTCACGAAGTAGTATTATTTTGTATAATTACACTGTAATGCGGTTAAATAATCTTATTAAATAAACTCAATCACGCCAAGTCGCGAAATCCTTGACTTAACGAAGATATATGGCATCAATCAAGGCATTAAACAGACTAACTTGATACAAAGTAAAAGCAAAAATTAATCAAAACTTGTTCACAACTCCTCGAGTAAAAGCCAGTGTCTTTGTTTTGTATGCCGTTGTTAATCAAAGTCGACACGATAAAGAAGAAGAATGAAAGTCACATTACGAGATCCTCAACTTAATAATGCTTTATACAACCTAATAATTAAATAGCACCTCTATACCTGGCACTTATTTAACGATTCATAAAACCACAGTCAGTTAGATTATGTGAATAATATAAATTTAATATACAACACCACTCACTGAGTGTTTTAATAAAGATTTATGGTGAATCACGATTAAGGATTATTTGGATAACATGACAACATCAGTTATTAAAAAGATGTGTGAAAGAGGAGGACACGCGGCGACGCGACCGGCCGCGACAAGCGCCCGACGGCGACTGGCGAGTTGGCGACCCGACCCGCCTCCCCACGAGCAACGACCAGGCTCCAGAAAATATGGAAAACCCAGGAAACAAGGTACGAGGGTGCATTTATAAAACGAGCCTTTAACGATAAAATATAGCAGAAACAAGACGCGTTTTTCTCCCCGAATAATATTTAATTAAAACAAACGTGCAGTTAGCGGGCATTTACGGAATAATGACCAAGGAGGATTTATCTACCGTCTAATTAACTAGTTTGTTACGTTTTGTTTGTTGAGGTCAAAACAATATTACTTTTAATATTGACTAATATTTAGAACAATTCTGTTTTTCGCCTGTCGGTTGCGCATTTAAGGCTTTTATCTCGGGCAGGGAGAAAGGTACAAGAATACCTTTCTCTGACATAAACAACACAATGTTTGCGCCTTTCAGCGATATTTCTCCGCGGGAGCTTTTCTCGGAACTCTCTTAATAGGTGCTACCGTATAAAGTTAGACGTCGCTACATTTTCGAAGCGGGTTTTAAGCAATTAAACTTTCCTTTAGTATCAAATTCTGGTAAAATTAGCATTGTTTATTACTACCAATAACGTTCTGAAATTGTAAATAAACACAAGCTTTGAACTTTCATTTTTCTGAGTATTCCAGACTGGAATGTTGTTCAGAAGTCAGTAAGACGTTCCATTCCGTCCCGTCATACAATACTTGAAGTTATTCTGGCATTCGATGACGTGCTTTGCATTTGGAATAACCCTGACTGACGTTGAACCGACAAAGATTCGACAATAACTGACATCCTTGTGGTCTTTAAAGAGTAAAAGGTACACTCATAGATCGACGAATAAGGATAAAGAGATGACTTTTAGTTATATATATATATATTTATTTATTTAATAATTAATATACACACACAGTATAATACATAAAGACAACACATCAAGACAAAAGAGTACAAGAGCACTGCTTATTATATATTTGATATCTGCAAAATTCAATCACATATTGTCTCACCAAAGTACGGCTGACTCGGTCACATTTGCGGCTCGGATATTATCGTGATAACCAACAAAGCATAGAGGTGAGATACCGGCACAAATACGCGGTTTAGTTTCCCAATTTACATTTGTAACAAGCGTTGGTTGCTATGGCAGTTATGTGGTATAATGTGGGAGCCATAATCCGGCGCTCGGTTCGACATGTCTGCAAACAAATTGGTTTGTTTGCGAACAGAACAGCAGCCGAGTGTCGATGCTGTGACGTCATTGCACACATGTACACAACACTATGGGATAGGGCTGTCAAGTTTGACATAGAGCCTATTTGGACCACTGTATAGGACTATAAGCTATTTAATAATGGGGGCAATACTGTCGGAGTCAGGACAAAATGAATTGTTTCGAGGCTTTAAGGGTAAAGTATGATAAAGGCTGCTTAAACCGTGGTGCATGTCACAACGCATTTCAAGCTTCGAGCATCGATATTAAAAACATAGTAATCTTAATAGAGCGTGAAAATATTTGCTGCTATGGAAATAGGCAGCCCTACCGGGAATAAATGCAAATATTTACTTTAACATCACAACTCCGTACCATTAGCGAGACCAGACATAATTATTGGGCAAATACGAAGTTGGCTGAAGATGTTACTATTCTGGGTTGTACCATTTGTAACTACGCACGATTCTGTAAGATTACTGTTAGATGTCGTGATGATGTCAACGAAATAGTGGATGATAAGGTAAGTGGACAAATAGTAGAGTTAGCAACGAATTGGCACCAATCACAGGACAATGAAGAAGCACCTTCATACTAAAGTGTCGCAAACAATCAGATGAATACGGTAGGAACCACCTTGAGGGATTTGAATTATTACCATGACAGCCCTGCAATAATAACGAAGCCCAAACTTTTAATAACCGTGTTCCAGGTATTACATAAAACAGTATGTAAGTCAACAAAGGAGAATAACAAAAAGGAAACAAACTTAATTCTTTAACTATAAAGAGAGTCTTAAACTTTTTTAATAAGACCGCCGAATGACAGCGAGGCTCCGGACAAAAAGTTTGATTATTTACAGATTTCCAAACGGATGGGCAAGCTCGTAAATCCTGAGAGACTGGGAAAAGACAAATAAGTAGAAAACTTAAAAATAATGCGCTGGAGTGAGGGTAGGATGATGAACTGGCCCTATCAACGGACTCCCGTTCCCTGATTCAATTATGGCTGTTCAGTAATGGGTGTTATTTTTCTCCAATTTTCGCGGAGTTAGGACGTTGTTTTTCGATTTAATGGTTCGGCAAACTGCGAATTATAGTGCTTTTAATATAGCTGGAGTGGGCGTTGATGATGACGAGCTATTAAGTGAAGTCTCTGGTTTAATTTTCGCGAGTAAATTTCATTTGAATGATCGTCAATGACTTTTAAATTCTTTCTGTACGCTAATTGCTTAAATTTATTGAAAACTCAAAGCACTTTTTCTTTCTATGTAGCCTCCAGCCAGGCACAAAATTACTAAACCTAAGCGACAACGCTGAGGGCTACCCCCTGTGGGGTCGAACCCCGGCTCAGGGCGTCGCTGGGGGACAACTAGGGCTGGATCTTAATAAAGTGATTCTACCATCCGATCGGAAAAAGCCTACGTGGAGAAGAACGGACAAGAAACTCCAATTAACTAATTAGAATTTTACTAAGGCACAGCATTGCGCGGGCTGGCTTGCGTATCTTGACGGGGACCCGGACGACGCGGCGGGCCTCGGCGGCGAGGGCGGACTCAAAGCACCTGCACACGCGGGATAATATCATGCTTCATATATTATTTAAATTCAAAATCTGTCGACACGCGGGCACTCTTTCATTTTGATAACTCAATTGTATTCCTGTTGAGTTGTCAAATGAAAGCAGGCCCATGCAGCTTTCAATAAATTTACGCAATTAGGGTGCTGAACAGTTACCTTAGAATCCGTTTATATAACCAGTGTAGTGCTTACAAAATACAATGTATCAGGTATTTGGGGCACAGCGGAACAGTAAAAGAGCACGATCAATACACATAGCTGTTTCCTGTGCAATATTTCAGTGTGCACATGCAGCGAGCATTGTAAGGTAATTTCCTTTTCACAGCTGTGTTATGACGTTTGGTTCAGTATTGTGAGTGAGGAAAACTGAACAGCCAGCTGTATTTTATAATTACACATATTAAGCACTGCGAAAATGTGTAAAGACTCATGTTAGGCAGAG
This sequence comes from Orthosia gothica, assembly GCA_949775005.1. Classification (NCBI taxonomy): domain Eukaryota; kingdom Metazoa; phylum Arthropoda; class Insecta; order Lepidoptera; family Noctuidae; genus Orthosia; species Orthosia gothica. Next base: position 1,203,926 of record OX459069.1, read on the forward strand.
CTCAGTAGCGCTATCTAAACTCAGTTTGATATTTTTATTACTGACATAGATTACTTTTTAAGGTTCTGTACCCGAAGGATCCAAACGAAGCCCTACTGCTGTCACTCACGTGTCCGTGTGTCTGTCTGTCTGTCCGTCACTTGTCACATAGGTTTTACATCCTAACGGTTGGAGCTACAGTCTTCGAATTTTCACAGCATAAGCATCTTGTTGACCCAAAGCCATAAGAATTAAAAAAAAACTTTTTTAAATGTTTTTAAGTGGGGTTCCTATACAGCAAATGGGGTTCCGAAATTTTTATGTTGTAGGCTATCATTGTTTAGAGCTCATTGAGTAGATAAATACTGCATTTACTGTTTAAAAAAAATTGGGCAACAAAGAAATGAGAAGCAACCAAAAACAGCTTTTTTACAAAAAAAAATACCGTTTTTAATTCAGATACAATGCAATGTGATGCAAACAGCAATGAGAAGTGGGAAAAATTAGCAAGAGGTAGGCCTTTGCCTAACAATGGGACTTCATAATAATATGCTGATACAATAACAACTAAAGATGCAATAAATTAGCCCTCTAAAGATACCTACTAAGTTCCTCTGAAACAGAACCTCCCCACACTAATCCTACACGTTGTAACTGGCAACACCGACCTTGTCCATGATTTATCAGGCTTCCACGCGTCAGGTGGCGCGATTATCAAACTTAATTGCGAGGAAGACTCCATTGGGCTGTCGTGATGATTAATGGCGTCCCTCACCTGGATGTAATCAACTAGAATAACTGACGCTAATCTCACTGCTTCTACGAGTGATGGGGATGCGAGGTGTAATTAACGGGATTTACCTTATAATGAAATGGACTTTGGTCAAGTATTTTTCGCCTTTTGAAGGATAAAGACAAGCTTGAGAGTTTACTACTGAATGAAGAGTATTGATGACGTGAATAGAGCAAAACAGTAACTACTTTCTGCACTGAAGGTTGTGTGATCAATACACGCATGAGAACTAGAGGTATTGTACGTGAACATCCAAGTTGTGCTCATTATAATGGTCAAGACAACTATGTCAGTCTGATTGTAGGACAGTCAAAGACAAGTGTCTGCCTTCATAGACAATGTATTATAAAGTTACTGCTAACCAGCTACTTCGTCTTTGCCGTGCGTCATTACCCTAATTTCAAAGCCACGTGAGTTCACTTGACTGACGTAATGACAATTCAAAAGAAGAACACATAACTGTCATCCATTTTAAATTTTAGAACTCGTTTAACTGTCATATTCAAAGTGACAGCTAGGCTTCCGAAATTTAAAAATGGAAGGTAATAACCGTCGCATCAGCGATGCATCAGTTACGTGATTACATCATGTCAGGTCATAGTTGGGAATGCAATAAGCGAGGGTAGGACTGGCGCGGCGAGTAGGCATGCCGCCAAACTGTCGCGCTTGCCAACTGCCAAGGTTCGATACCCTGCTGAGTTTGAGGGGAGCTACGTGCTTTAGTTTCGGGCTGTATCGTTTAAGATTAAACTGCGATACTGATGTATGGCCTGAACGGATAAGTTTTAAAGTATTCGTATCTTCAAGTTCTTATCTGGCTTAAGATGTTATGCTGAAACCATCTTTATAAGGCCGGATAACATGTTATACTCAGAATTGCTGCATCAATACTGGGCAGTCTTTTTACCCGACTGCCGAAGGAGAGTAATGTGTTTATCAGTCTATGTATGTTTGTTCCTATGTAGCGTTCTATGGACCAAACGCGTTGGCCGATTTTGATGATTCTTACGTCAATCGATTCGTCTTAACCCTGCGAGTGTCACTGGCTACATTAAAATAGGAAAAGAAAAAAATGGCGGATTTTAGGCCCCATTTTGTGGATTTTTTTTTCTTTCTTCCAAACCAAAAGTATCAAAATAAAGGGTTTTAAGAGGTGATTTAAAAATATATAACACTTATAAAATTAAAAAATAACGAAAAAGTTGTAACTAAAAAAAGTTAATTTAAAAAATAAAAAAAACCCGACTGCGTAAAAAGCGAACTAAAAAGACGTAAACCCTGGACTGTGCAGTCGGAGGATACATCTGTTTTGGTCAGCCAACTCATGAATTTTTTTATATTGATGGAAGATTCTAAAAAGATCTTCTACCTGTTTCTCAAAAGACAGACTTTTCTTTGAAACTCCCGTATCTACAAAGATACGCTCGCAAGCTTGAAATTGTCAATAAAGGCAGTTGTAAGGAACTTACTTAATTAAGATGAATCGTCTGGAGAACAGTTTTATTACGCAGAAGTAATAATGTTGGACTGCATGAGATATGGATGTCGTTAAATTAATCGTCTCGTTACTTACGCTTCCTGGTTTCGACATTGTAATAAGAGATTCCTTACCTGTAACAAAAAAATAAGATAATAAGTATAAGGTGAAGAAATATCGGAAACCAAGAAAAATTCATCAGTCTGAAATTTGATAAACCATGGTGATTAATGGCAGCACCTTCTCTATATGAGAAGAGGCTGCTGCCAGCAACGAGCAACCAGCCTGCAATTGTCTTACTTTTACAGAACAACAAGCCTGCAACAGTCTTACTGTAAAAGTAAGACAGTTGCAGGTTTGTAATCACACTAATATTATAAAAGGGGAAAGTTTGTGAGTGTGTTTGTTTGTTAACACCCGACGGAAAAAGAGGGGTGTTATAAGTTAGACGTGTGTTGCTGTGTATCTGTGTGTATGTCTGTGGCATCATAGCGTCCAAACGGGTGAACCGATTTTAATTTAGTTTGTTTTGTTTGAAAGGTGATTTTGTCGAGATCGTTCTTAGCTATGTTTGAATAAAATCGGTTCAGCCGTTCAAAAGTTCTGGGCGTTTTACTGTTTGAATCGGGGTGTATTCGCAAGATATGTTCGAAGCGTATCTACAATGTACTAGATAAATTATGTAGCATGAAATAAAAATGTGTCGGGGTTTTTTTTAATTTTGATATTTTACTTGTTACTTCTTCACACTCAAACGGCTGAACGGATCTGGATTGAATTTGGCACAGAGATAGATTTTAGCCAGGAATAGCAGATAGGATATTTTTATCCCGGAAATATGTTCCCTCGGTATCATTTTCGACATTCACGCTGGCGAAGCCGCTGGCAGAACCTAGTAAATCAATAAAAATATATATAATACATATAAAACTTTATAGTTATTACTTAATTCAAATTTCAAAGTAAAAAAATAGAATAGAAGGGTCTGAAAATAAACGTGAGAAAATTTAGGAAAATTATGTATTCAAGAGCTGTTGTCTTGAATTTTACGTAAATAAATAACGGAATATTAATTTATTTACCTTACGAAGTAAAGCTTAATTGATAGAAATTCTTAGAATAAATGGAAGTTTGTGACCTTTTATTCATTTTCTATCGGTTGTGGCCTATTTCTTCCTTGTTGAGATTGTAGCGATCAAGTTCTTATATGAATACTTTTAAGTTTTGTAGGGACAAATAGAGCAATAAACAAAGCTATTCTGATACTTAGATTAATATTTACGTGTTTATTATGAGGTGTCCCAAAAGGCACTTTGGTCCCTTCAGTTGTTAAACAGTATCATCAACTGCCTCACAGACATATCTGTGATCTGCCTAGACTTTTCCTAACTATGTTGGGGTCGGCTTCCAATCTAGGCAGACGCAACTGACTACGAGTGTTTCACATGGAGCGGCCATGCTGATGCCATTCTGACTGCCATGACTCAGTTCAGGGCTGCACGATACCCTTATAGTAAGATTGTAAAGCAATATAGTATGATTATATTCTGTACTAGCTATTGCCCGCTGCTTCGTTCCCGTCAACTACCCACTCTACCCTACTTACCCACCTAACTATATTATTTTTTTCAGGGTATTTCTGCCGCGGAGAATCTTAACACCGCCATTCAGAAAATGACGTCAAATGCACAACGACATCTATCGAATATGGAGTTCAACTGTCCGAGTAACTGAAATGCGTGTGTTGTGATATTTTACTTCTTTAACACTTTATATTCATACTAGCTAACCCGGAAAACTTTGTTTTGCCATAAAAACACCATAACATTAATCTAGCCTACCTACCTACCCTACTCTACCTATTAAAAAATAGATAGTAGCGGATTCTCAGACCTACTGAATATGCATATGAAATTTTATTTCATAAAAATCGGTCAAGCCGTTTCGGAGGAGTATGGTAACTAACATTGTGACACAAGAATTTTATATATACTCGTAAGATAGCTTTTGTTTATTAACCCCCGCCGGAAAAAGAGGGGTGTTATAAGTTTCACGTGTGTTGCTGTGTATCTGTGTGTCTGTCTGTGGCAGCATAGCGCCTAAACGGATGAACCGATTCTGATTTAGTTTTTATTGTTTGAAAGGTAATTTTGTCGAAAGTGTTCTTAGCTACCAGGCCCCTCAGAAAGTATTGCGAAAAAAAGTTTTTATATATGGGAGACTGGCCAGTTATAATGTTTTTCGAAAATATGATTATTTATAAGTAAAAATAAGTAAGTTCCAATTTCAAAATTTCCCTCCACATTTTTTGCGAGTTAATTCAAAGTATTGTGTCTCACTGAAATATGGATCTGCGCCGGGAACATTTTAGAGCTATGATTTTATACGATTTCAAGTGTCGCCTGAAACCGGATGAATCGTACGATAGACTTCAAATGGCATTCATGGATGAAGGCCCTTCCAAGGCAACCGTGTATCGTTGGTATAACGAATTCAAGCGCGGTCGACCAACTTTGGGGGATGACGAAAGAAGCGGTCGCCCTTTGACGGCTGTTACCGAAGAAAACGTGCTAGCAGTGAAAAATTTAATCCAAGACAATAGGCGAATTACATATCAGGAGATTCAACACATATTGAAGATTGGATCGGGAAGCGTTCACGAGATTCTACACAGCCATCTTCGCGTGAGGAGGATAGTATCACGCTGGGTGCCGCACAACCTCACCGATGCTCAGAAGCAGGCCCGGGTGGAATGGTGCCGTGATATGCTTAACAAATTTGAAGCAGGCTCGTCTCGGCGTGTTTACGACATCGTTACAGGTGATGAGTCCTGGATTTATCAATACGACCCAGAAACCAAGCGCCAGTCGACTGTTTGGGTGTTTCAAAATGAGCCAACGCCTACCAAAGTGAAGCGATCTAGAAGCGGGGGTAAGATTTTGATCGCTAGCTTTTTTTAATTTGACTGGCCACTTGGTATCAATTCCCTTACGGGATCAAAGAAGCATTAATGCCGAATGGTATACTACCAAATGTTTGCCAGAAGTTTTCTCTGTTATAAGCAACAAGCGACCAAACACAGGGCTCCGCGGGCTACTGCTCCACCACGACAATGCACCTGCGCACACCGCACTCAAAACGAGGAACTTCCTGGACAGCACGCCAGTCAAACTCCTGGGTCACCCTCCTTACAGCCCTGATCTAGCACCGTGTGACTTCTTTTTATTCCCAAAAATAAAAAATCAGCTCAAAGGGATACAATTTTCGTCGCCGGAAGATGCGCTGGCTGCGTTCGAGCAGGCTGTAAACGAGGTGTCTGCGGCGGACTGGAAAAAGTGTTTTGAAAACTGGTTTAGGCGCATGAATCTTTGTATAGAGGCTGGTGGAAAGTACTTTGAAAAGATTTAATAAAAATATATGTACGTATAGAACAATTTTTTTTAGTTTCGCAAAACTTTCTGAGTGTCCCACGTATGTTTGAATAAAATCGGTTCAGCCGTTCTAAAGTTATGGGCGTTTTACTGTTTGAATCGGGTTGTTTTCGCAAGATAAATGTGTCGGGGGTTTTTTAAATTTTGAAATTTTACTTATTTATTTATGAAAACTTTATGCACAAGTACAAAGGCGGACTTTATGCCTTAGGCATTTTCTACCAGTCACCCTTAGAATGGTGCAGAGGTAAACTATGGCAGGTGCAACTTAATGAAAATACAAAAACAGGAAAGAAATATAAATAATACAATTTAATATATATACATCTTTGGCACCTACGATTACATTACCAGAATAGTATTTAAAGTTAGTATCTCAAGCGGCAAACTTAGGCGTCAAGTTTGGGACCTAGGTACCGAGGTGTGAGGTGCTAGATGATAATGTAGTCTATAACTTTAGTTTCAGTTTATAATTTAATATTTAAACTGATTTAAGTAGGTACGAAGTAGTCAATATTATAAGTGAGAGGGTGTTTTTATTGAGCGATAAATGGCTGTCTTGGTATTTTATTTATTATGAGAAATATTACACTTGTGTTTAGGTCTGATAAATGCTTATAGAAGTAGTACACGCCAACCCTGAGTAAAGCAGGTTGAAGCAGGTGGCGTGTTATAGATTCTGCTAACCCACCATGAAAAAGAGCGTGAGTTTATGAATGTTCAGATACCCGAAAACTAAAAATACACACAAATCTATTACGATATAGAAAAGGAAGACGTTGGAAAATGCGATTTAGTTGCGCGAAGGTATTAGATATTAGATATTAAGATATTAGACTCAATCCTATTAGAACTTGAGAAAAAATTGATTTCTCTTTGTCAGATTTTCTTCGCTATTATAACTACGAGGATCATCATCTGCCTAGCCTTTTCCCAACTATGTTGGGGTCGGCTTCCAGTCTTACCTGATTGAGCTGAGTACCAGTGTTTTACATAGGGCGACTGCCTGTCTGACCCACAACCCAGTAACTGGGTAACACGGTACCCCTTGGCTAGACTGGTATCAGATCTCAAGCTTCTGACTACTCGTAACGACTGTCAAAGATTTTCAAATGACAGCCGGGACCAACGGCTTAACGTGCTTTTCCGAGGCACGGAGGAAACTCGGTATGTTGCAATGGTCACCCATCCACGGACCGACCTCGTCAAGCGTTGCTTAACCTTGAGGATCGACCCGTGCAGCTGTTATTATTTAGCCACGAGGATATCACAAGTAAATTAAGTATCATAAGTATATTACGTGTAATTATAGTGTAAGGAACCCTGAACCTTGTCGCTAACTACCTATGTAACACGAAGGCATCGAGTTTTTACACGCGCTGTTCTTTAATTTACTTCACACTTTTTGGTATAGAACATCAGTTACCTATTATCAGTAAAGATATCATACAGAGATCTAACAAAAACATTCAAATAGCCATTCCTTTATTTACAAACTAACATACATAAACTTACGCCTTTTTCCCATGGGGGTAGGCAGAAATACAGCACGCACCTGCTACGATCCTTACATACTTCTTTTGCTTCACACACATTCATACATCTAGTCATACACACACGCCGGTTTTGAGTACTGCGCACCTGGCCTTTCTGAAGAACATCACCAAAAGGTCTATGTATGTCTTTCTAGGGCGTCCCCTCCCGGCGTTTCCACTTGCCCGACATTTTCATTTACAAACTTCTCACTAATTATTTTAAATATCTTTTGTACAGGTTTCTATAAACAGTTCGTTTTTCTTTTCAGCATAGGCCTCACCCAGACCCTTCCACAGTGCACGATCGTGTGCTTTTCTCCTCCATGACGTTCCTGCTGTCGATCGCAGAATAAAATCATAAACAAACAAATATATATAAACATTTTTATCCAGCTGCGCGACAGCTTAAACAGGGTTATGTGTTTTTCACGCTTCAAGGTTACTTTCGAATTATTCGTAAACACACTGACCAAAAAACCTTCTTCCGTCTGCATGATATAGTTTACATTTATTTATTTAGTTGTCAGTTAGTAATTATATTTTCTACATAAAAATCTCGTTTCCCTATTGACATTGGGTATTTTTAGGGTTCCGTACCCAAAGGGTAGAAACGGGGCCCTATTACTAAGACTCCGCGGTCCGTAGTCTGTCTGTCCGTCTGTCACCAGGCTGATTCTCATGAACCGTGATAGCCAGGCAGTTAAAATTTTCACAGATGATGTATTTCTGTTGCCGCTATATCAACAAATACTAAAAACAGAATAAACTAATTATTACAGTGGGGCTCCCAAACAACAAACGTGTTTTTTTTTTGCGATAATGGTACGGAACCCTTCGTGCGTGAGTCCGACTCGCACTTGGCCGGTTTTATTTAATTTATTGTTTGTATTTTCTTTGAAATTTTCCCAATTAGATCAATTTTCCTCAATATTTGCCCGGAACTGTTAGTTGGTTAAATCTAAACCAAACACTGTCGGCTACGCCCATAAGGTTAAAAATAACGTTGCAAACGTGATGACTTACTCATTGGGAGTTATAAACGGGTGCGGCCATTAGGGCAGCAGCACACGAGGGGATATATCAGCAGCTGTGGATTATGAATCTTGTGATCGACTGATTTGCTAATGAGATTCTTGCTGGAGCTTTAGTAAGCTCATTTTAAAGTATACAGGGACGATTTTTCGCTGCTCAATCAACGCAACCAACTGATTGGCCTAGGTAAACTGCCAATAAAATTAATTGATGTCGCAAACTATAGCTGCATTGTTTGAACACAGTTATTATCTCAAAATGGTATATCTTCTTCCTTTCCAGACTCAGTCCCATTACGTGAGCGGGTCACGGGACATGCCACACCTTCTTCGCTGCCCAACCAATATGCACAGACACCTGAAAATTTTAGTCTGTTGTAGTCAATCGACAGGAAAAAAAAGATGTTATGATATTCGTTGCTCCACCTAACATTGTAATCAATCAGCCTGACCTTAAAATTTATCTCGACTCAATGCAGTCTAAATCGCCAATCGCAAAATATGTCTTGTGTCTCGCGCCTTATTTCAGCAGGAGCGGCCATAACACTTGGTGTGCGAACGCGATGCATTTGTGCGGTGACGTCAGAGCGATCGTTTTGCGGCCAGTAGACGTATATCCACATCCATACATCCACACCTACTGCCGACCCGCAGGCTTATTACGTATCTTTTGAAAGAGCAAAACGATTGCGATTTTTGCGCAATAATTGCTCTTCAATACGAAAGTTAGAGCATTTCTGGCGGTTTTTTTTTTAAATTAGTGCATTTGACAAACAGCGAGCGATTAGCAAACGATTATGTAGGAACTACCATACCTACACTGCAGGTAATGCCGACTTTTATGACATAAAGCGTTTGATCGCTATCGTTTTGCTCTTGCAAAATATACGTTATAAGCCTACCGATCGGGTCATCTACACCTACTGGGGCCGAGAGCGACCCCCAATCGGGTCGATAATCTTGCGATTAATCAGTTGCACTCAATTTTTTTCTTCACTTCAACTTTGATAAATATAAGCGTGCAAACACTTATAATAATCAAAGTCTTTGTGTGAAACGGTTTTGGGTAAGCTCTTGGTTATGCGGTCGCTGATGACGATAGTTATAGAACATATTCAAAAAGATTGGAGAGTCAACGCTTAATCAATTGCATTGATCAATAAACTGCTTTTCTGATTCTGAGCATAATGATGAAGTTTGTTTGCCTTTGGGGACTATTTCCACACGTTTTGCTTTCTCACAAGGACATAAGCCGTAATTAATATACATGTAACATACTATGTTGTTCCACCATCTACAAACAGCTTACCATTTCAGTGTCAGATTTCCCTCAACACATGATTACCATTCCCCATACATTGATTTAGGTTCGTTAGCAAACAAAGTTAGCCTAAGAACACATTGTATAAATATGACCGAACATTTCCCATACATCCTGTGAAACGTTTCTTTGTAGGTATGGAGCCTACAAAGAAACGTTTCACAGGATGTATGGGAAATGTGCGGTCATATTTTAAAGATTGCAGAAGCAGTTTTTAAAATGTAAATGAACGATTTTCACCATGAAAGTCATCGGCAATTCCTTACTAATGGGGGTACTCCGATCAGCCACAATGTGACTGCGGAACCACATCACAGATGATGCCCCATCTCCTGTACTGCTCCTTATGCAAGAACACCTACACCATGCGAGATCGTCGACAGCGCTAAGGCTACCGACGTGGCTGAGTACTGATCGAAGAAAATTTTGAAAACTGAATCAGCTACACGAAAAAAAGAAGATAGGCCATTCTCAAAAAAAAATATAGATTTTCCATACAAAGTTGTCATCAGCTAACCAAAATTTGTAAGGCAGTTTTTTTTGGAGATTCTACTATGTTTTCCTTGGAGAACTTTGTTCGTTTATATGGACAGAAGATTTTTTTAAATATGAGCAAACCTTTCTGTTGCACCCCGTATAGCACGCTTACGTTCGTTAAGACTGTATGTATCTATACGTTCTATGTATATGATCGTATCGTATGTACTCGAGTTGTATACTTGTATGTAATACAAAGTGAGAGGCGGGTTCTGCAGTGTTTACACTCGCTGGTCTCGGCAGTAGCTCCGCTCCGGTGTATAACCGCACAAGTACACATCCGACCAAATGCTTTCTGTATTACACTTATTTTGTTTAGCAGTCCGTACGTTAGCTTGCAAATTAAATCGGATTTATTTTTTTACAAGCTGTAAATATGCAATATGTTTGGTAACTACAAATACCGGTGTATTTTCAGTTTTTTCAATTCAATTTATCTGAGTCTGTCCAATCACAAAATAGATGTAAAAATAATTATTTACTAACGATTGTTCCAATTTGCGGACTAAAACAAAAAGTATCAGCACAATTTATTTATTCGTCCGAAACAACTAGTATATTGAATTGGAGATACATTGTATAAATTTTAGCGCAATTACAAGGGTGGACGGGCGACACAGAGAAAATATTATTTACTATAAATAAAAATAATAGATTCATTTTCAATAAAATCTACTTTGTTTCAAGGTGGTTTTTTTGTTAATAAGTTTTTATTTTTGTCTTTTTAATTTTGGGTCGTTATAATTATTACCATGAAAATCATTTATAGCCAGAGCGAAAAATAACTTTATTTTCGGCAGTCGGTGTCAAAAACGAAAAAAAAGGGTTACCAACGACTTCCGAAAAGAAAGTTATTTTTCGATTTGTAATGTTTTGTTTTGTAAGTAGTTTTTAACCCCCGCCGGAAAAAGAGGGGTGTTATAAGTTTCACGTGTGTTGCTGTGTATCTGTGTGTCTGTCTGTGGCATCATAGCGCCTAAACGGATGAACCGATTTTAATTTTTTTTTTTTTTTGTTTGAAAGGTGATTTTGTCGAGAGTGTTCTTAGCTATGTTTGAATAAAATCGGTTCAGCCGTTCAGAAGTTATGGTCGTTTAACTGTTTGAATCGGGGTGTTTTCGCAAGATAAATGTGTCGGGGGTTTTTTAAATTTTGAAATTTTACTTGTTTCTTTTCTAGATTTTATTTTGTATGAAGCTAAATGGAACTTTGTAGACAGCTGAATAAGTGAATAAGCCAAGATTAAATTAAGACTATTATAGTGTCGTTACTTCATTAAGATAATAGGGTAATTACGTTTATCTCTTAAGTCCTCAATGATTAGTTTGAGTAGAGTTACGACGGAAAATAACTGTAGTTGCGGGCGGTTGTCGTCTAGTGCCTAGTGATTGTATTATTTCTGATGAATAAATACTCACGCCGTTTTACCAGGGGGGGGAGCAGTAATTTAATTACAGATCGCCACTTGCTATTACCTTATATACTTATGTATAAAAGGATAATATTGGCCCAGATTGAAATTCTTGTTATAAAAGTTATCCAAATATTTAAGCTAGATACTTCTCTTCTTATCAACAAAAGGATAACTCAAGAGTTGCTCAAAACTTTGTAGCAAGTACTTCCATAAAATGTGTATTTTACGGACGGTCTGTGAACATTTTATCCGCATTTCTTCAAAACAACTATTCAAACGTTTCTCACAACATGACCTAGTTGCCAAAACACACCGTTACACCAGTTTCTTCGCGATTTGTGAAAATGTTTTCCATGCAATTAAGGACACTCTCATATCTGTCTCATTTGTTTCCATGTATGTGACCGTAAGAAATCTAAATGCAAACAAGTTCAATATTTCATAATCTACGTCGTATAACAGGATTGAGATAACTGTCGTTTTATCTGATCTAGTAATCGTAGGAAAACCTTTTTTTGTTTCATGTTAAGTTTCTAAGCAAATTCTTTATGATGGTTGAGCTAAGTGGTGCCGATCCATGCGTCCTGATCGTGAACGGGCGCCATCAGTTGGGATTGGTCATAACTTAGCTGCCTCGGTCTGTTATTGAATTTTTTTGGTAAAATTGTTTGATACTCTAGACGCTTTTACGTGCACTCCTTTTTACATCGTTCTCACATAGGTATATGTATTGTTTTCAACAGGAATTATGTAACCACAATCTTGTAATTGAAACTGATGGAAAGGAGTGTCCGTGGAGTTTCTTGCAAATTCTTCTCCATTGTGAACTACTGACGCTTGCGAATTTGCAACTAGTCATCTTTTTATTTTTTGTTTGACAATTCAAAAGTACCTCTAAGGTTTATTTGAAATAAACTATTTTGATTTTGATTGATTGTGATTTTGAGAAATATCAACGTGAATAGGTTGCTTCACCGTCGATCACATCATTGCTTACCAACAGGTGCGATAGTGGCCAGTCAATAAAAAAGAAACTACATAAAACCAGTAGAAAATATCCTTCTAAGTAAAGGAAGGGAAAAATAGTTTTAATGAGGATAGATCGCCACCTGCGACTTTTACATAGACGTAACAAGAATAGATCGGGCTCAAGCATTCAACTAACGCCATTCAGAAAACTCTGCGAGAACTTTCTATTAGCTAGAGAGATTTCTTGAAGGTTATTTTCTTTACAAATACATACATGAAAGTAGTATTTGAGAAGGGACCAACTCTTTGTGTAGGAGGAAGTACTAACACCATACATATTTCTGACTCTAAGCAGCGTTGCTATGTGAATGTCTGAAGTGTATAGAAGTGCCAGAGGAATCACAGGCAAATTAGATATTGCAGCTTTGACTCTGGGATCCATATGCATCCCTGACTTATCAAGCAACCCATCCAACCATTCAACGTAAGAGAACCAATAGCTTATCCTTTTTGTGATCAAACACATCACCTCTATTCACATTTCTACTGAAGTTCAGACAAAGACTTACATAACCCACTCTAGGTGTACTGCAGACTGCAGAGCCATCGCTACGAGCTGCACTTACATAACAAAACAATTCACAGCGACCTCACTGCACACTGACAGTTACGAATAACGTCTTTATTTATTATTTATTTATTTAAACTTCATGTACAATGGTGATACATAGGCGGACTTAATGCAGCAAGGCATTATCTACCTTTGGGTTAAAAAGAACACAACAGTAAATAATTTCTAAAACAATAGACTAATAAATATTATAATAAATACTATATTCTAAACGAAACAGAAATTTAAATATAATATATATGACGAAGACCGAGCTATGTAAGAGAGGACAAGTAATAGTTCCGGATTTTACGTTAAATGAAAATTTACTCTCAGCTTTTTTATGCCAAGAGGAAGCCCGTTCCAGAGTTTTATTACTTAGAGACAGTGTAAGAATTCGATACAAACCCAGTGCGGTGAGAAGGAATATGCAGAAGTAAGTTTTTGGAAGCTCGAAGGTTAAGATCGTGAGAACTGCCCAACACTTCTTCTTTAAATCAGTTTTACTTTATTTTACAACTGGCCTTTTGCCTCTAAACTTGGTGTGCAGTTCTCGACAAACTTCTTGGCCGCCCTGAAGTTGGCTGAAATGGCTGCGCATCGAAAAGTCAACTTCAGGTCGGCCAAAAAGTATAGTGAGGACTACAAATTGGAAAAATGTTGATATTCAACTGTTTTTTTATTAAAGTTATGGAAATAACAGTTTTGAGGAGCTCCTGGCTGACTGATAACCGCACGAGTCGAACTTCGAAGTTAAGCTAGGCTTGCCGAAGTCTGTCCGTTGATGCAATCCGTTACATGCAGATGCTCCACCGTGCCTCGGCAACTAGGTTAAGCTATTGGTCCCGGATGTCATGTGTAATTGTTTGATAATTGTTAAGGATAGTCAGAAGCTTGAAATCTGATACTAGTCTTGCCAAGGGATACCAGCTTCTGGGTTGTGGAGGTCAGATGGGCAGTCGCATCATGTAAAACACTGGGTATCCGGCTGAATCCAGTTAGATTGGGAGCCAACTCCAAAATCGTTGGAAAACGGTTAGACAGATTGATTGAATGACAGCATTTAATGTTGGAGAAAGGCTGAAACTATGAATCAAAGTATTTAATTATCGGAACCATTCAATCCGATTGAATCGGCAGTTTATTTCCTTATAGCTGTAAACACTGTTACATAGGAATATTAAACCAGGGATAGGTACTATAACTATATCTGGTTTTTTTGAGCCGACGAGCTGACTGTGAACTTGCGAATATTCAGTGAAAATACCGTAAATCTGTGATGTCTACAGCTTTACGCTGTTTCCCAGCTACATTTTTTTTTAATTTTCAGCAGAAAACGTACGGCAAATGTCTGTTCTATATGCATTACAAGCTACACTGGTTCAAGGCACATGGTTCTTTCGGAATTAGATTTGTAATTCGGAATAACACGAGTGCGCTAATGCAAGTGAGCAAAGAGGAGACTCTGTTCCTTTGAGAGTCTGCGCCATTGTGAGATTACTGAGAGCAAAGTATTTGATTGGACCGACGTTGTAGTCTGCTCAATCGAGAAGAGTGCTCTGGGAAATTGGTCTAAGCGGGCATTTATGTGAACCGATATTTTCTGAAATTGCGTCGTTGGTATATGGTTGCAAGCGCTTCAGCTGAACGTGAGGTCTTGGGTTCGATTCCTGGGTCGGGCAAAGTGTTATTGGGTTTTTCATCTTGAATTTCTCAGTAGCAGCCCGGAGTTTGGAGTCCCGTTCATAGCAATAGGCTCGCCCTCTATTACATGGGTCTTAAACATAACTATGAAGGCGTAGTACATGTTGCCTAAAAGTACAACTATATTTTCTAAAAGTTGCTTCTTCGAATCAATTATTCCATATTGCCGAAAAAACACTCCATTATTCGTCCACTCTAAAATCTCATCACAAACCGCATATATTTCATAGCACCATACGTTTTTTGCACGTACATTAAAAACATGCATGCACATATTCGCTGACTAACAACGTAGTAATAGTGCGGAGCATAAAGCCGTATATTTGAGTGGTTCATTTTTCTGTCCGCCAGTGCATCCGGGTTTGTTAACCCTAGGGCTGGCACTGAGGAAAACCTAGGAACCAAGTGGTAAGTGAAGGCAGTTTAGGTTATATTCATATTTTACGTGTTCATCATCATCATCATCATTTCAGCTGAAGGACGTCCACTACTGAACATAGGCCTCCCCCAAGTGTCTCCCTCCGCCACATAGACCGGACCTGTGCGTCTCGCATCCAGCGGAAGCCCGCAGCCTTACCCAGATCATCAGTCCAACTTATGGGACGCCTTCGCGGTAGCCACTCTAGAAGTTTTCGGCCCCATAGACCATCCGTTCTGCGAGCAATATGCCCATTGCCATTTAAGTTTGCAAATCTTCGGGCTATGTCGGTAACCTTGGTTCTCCTGCGGATATCTTCGTTTCTGAATCCATCACGTAAACTTCGAGCTTAGCCCTCGCCATTGCCCTTCATGTTTTATTAGTTATCGCGACAATAATGTCGTATTTCGTTATGTAATAAAATAATTATCTCAGCATTAAATATTTTTCTCAAGTAAATCCATAATTGCGCGCGTAATAGCCTTTTTGCGGTTCCTACAGGCTTTTATTTGCGTTAATAAATCATAATGAAACCAAAATGTTCGCAACATTTTGAGGACACACTCGTGCTTGAACCTGAAAGGTCACATTTACTCAGAATTGGGGTAAAACTTTGTTACTGAATTATATTTAACTAACGTGGACTCCGTCAGTACTCTTCAACGTAAATGGTCCCATTTATTATCAACGGTACTTTTGCGACACCTAGCTCCATTTTACAGAACATTGCCTTAATCTAGATTTCTAGACTATTTCATAGTTGGACGACCTTATCGCACCCTTAGAATGAAAGTGACCTAATTCTAAGTACCTGTATTTTTTTATTGTGCTATAAACTGACTCTCAAGAGCCTACTCTAAAGCCCTATGGTGAAAAAGATTCCAATTATGAATAAGAAAGGGACGGCATATACATCAGTTTAATACTCAGTCAACACTAAAGGTATTTTTTTGAAGGAATTGCTTTTTTTTGAGTTAGGTCACTTTCGTTCTGAGGGTGTTTGAGGGCTATGTAAAACGCAATGGAATACTAAATGATCCAGATTTACTGTCGACTGCTAATTCATATAATCTGAAATTGAATAAGGCTTAGCAAATTCGCTGATACTGCGGGAGGCTTAGCATCAGATAACGTAATGGAATCATTCTACAATACTAAGCGATTTTTTGTTAAGAATATAAAATAGAGTCCAAATACAGCTAACTTTTTATAATGAGATGCCTTAAGAAGTTATTTTATTAAGATTAAACGCGCAATTCTTGTATATTATATATAATCTGAATATCGGAAACGGCTCCAACGATTTTTAAGAAATTTAGTATGCAGAGGGTTTCGCAGGCGATAAATCGATCTAGCTAGGATTCAGAAAACGTCGTTTTCTTTATTTTCACCAGAGCAGAGCTCGATCGCCCAGGTACTTTTATTAAGTTGAGTAAAAATTAAGCTAGCAACATGCAAACATAACTCAAGCCTTTTTCCCATTACATGTGGGTGGTGGGCAGAAACTACAGCCACCTGCTAGGATCTTACATACTCTTTTTGATTTATTTACGTTCATACATATAGTCATACACGCACGCCGGTTATGAGCTATCAAGTGGGCTAACAATTCTATACAAGCAAAAAGTCATAACATCACGCCTTCCCCGAAGGGTTGGGCAGAGGTATAGCACACCCAAACACGAAAAGACCAAAAAATCAAACTCTCAAAAATAAAGTGTCATATTCGCCAACCCTACGTCTGCCGCTTTAGCCTCGAATTATGCAAGTGCACTGTAGTGCAGTTTAGTTACACCAGCATAGTATAGCAACTTCACCTGGCGTCGCCCGCGATCGATACGTCGCGACGACCGGGAAGTGCGCTCGTCTGGCTTACACCAACTTTTAGTTTAATTGTCTGTTCAATGCTGATATATGAATTTACGAGTACGTGATGTTTTTGTTATGACTGCGAGGGAGGAAATGTTCAGAGATGTTTTTCACTTACCTGGACAGTAAATAAGGACCATTGTCTAGCTGTTGTGTGAGAATATTGGACAAATAATAAATTCTTATCCAATCAATCTGCCTAGCCTTTTCCCAACTATGCTAGGGTCGGCTTCCAGTCTAACCGGATTCTGCTGACTACGAGTGTTTTAGATGAAGCGACTGCCTATCTGACCAAGCCAAGAGGTATCGTGTTACCCAGTTACTGGGTTGTGAAACCCAGAAACTGGGTTATACAACCCAGTAACTGGCTATAATACCTCTTGGGTAAACTGGTGTCAGATATCAGGCTTCTGACTACCAGAAACGACTTTCAAAGATCTTCAAATGACAGCCGGGACCAACGGCTTAACGTGCTGTCCGAGGCACGCAGGAAACTCGGTATGTTGAAATGGTCACCCATCCACGGACCGACCTCGTCAAGCGTTGCTTAACCTGGATGATCGACCAGTGCGGCTGTTATTATTTAGCCACGAGCTCGCGAGAATAAATTCTTATCCAATCCATCGAAATAAACGATTTTATGACGACAACAAATCTATAAATAATTTACATTGACATTTCCTATTGACATACAAAGAAAACGCTCTAATTTTCTTCGAAAACATTTCACCACGAGTTACACTGTGTGCCTATCAATTGTCACCGAAGGGCCGTATACTGCCACATAGCATTGACACCATCAACGTCACGAGGTGTCAACGATGTCTATTAATTTGCCACCGCGAGTTCCCGTGGCTGGGTGCGGGTTGAATCGGTTCGACCATCGAATAGCATTTATGTTGCAGGATTAATAGATTTTTTTTTCGAATAACCTGGGCTTTTTGCAAAAAGACCTAAATATCGGAAACGAAGGTTTTAGTCGAGCCTATTTCAGCCGGGCAAGCACGGCCTCTGTGATAAGCTTGAGTCACACATTTTATCACGGAAACTGCGATAAAAATGTGTGACTCAAGCCTGTCACAGTGGGCCGTGTTCGCCCGGCAGGATTTTTGCAAACACAAGTAAAATTTCAAAATTTAAAAAACCCCCGGCACATTTATCTTGCGAAAACACCCCGATTCAAACAGTAAAACGCCCATAACTTTTGAACGGCTAAACCGATTTTATTCAAACATAGCTAAGAACACTCTCGACAAAATTAACTTTCAAAAAAAAAACTAAATTGAAATCAGTTCATCCGTTTAGGCGCTATGATGCCACAGACAGACACACAGACACACAGCAACACACGTGAAACTTATAACACCCCTCTTTTTACGGCGGGGGTTAAAAATAGCTTATCATAGGTTAATCGCTGACAAACACTATGAATGAAAACGTTGTATGGCTGTTATGAACGTTATGCACTGATTGGTTTACAGCTTTATTACCTAAAGCGAGACATTCTGAGTTTCTGTCCAAGCAGAATTATGATGATACGACTTGACTCTTTGACTCTCAATTTTCCAGTGGTCTTAAATAGGCTAGGTTTTTCGCAAAAAGCCTGAGATTCCCTCATATTAACAAAATCTGCAGTCTTGCAGAATAATCCTAGGCTTTTCCCGGCAAAACAATTGTTCCAATAATCCTGCGACACATACATCGAGAATTAAATTAAATCGATTTGAATTCGAGTACAAATCGTTTTGTTCTGTGGCCACTCGAGGGTATTCGAGAGGTATTCGATTTGAAGTTGTGTGCTTCCCCGTATTAGTTTGTTTTGGATTTCATTGGACTGCAATATAAACAAAAGGCGGATCTGTTTGTTTTGTTAGAACTATTCCGCCATTCTGGGCATTCCGTCATCAGTTGATAGTTTTTAATGCAATGCAGATGGAACTTGTATTATTTGATTGAAATTTTGCACGATTTATTACGACATTTGCATTTTACACATGCAATATTTTAATATCTTGACATTTTTTAATAATTTTGCTTTGACATTTTGAATTGAGTTATTATTTTTAATTTTTATTCGTTTTTATTTTTCATCAAGGTTAAGCAACGCTTGACGAGGTCGGTCCGTGGATGGGTGACCATTTCAACAAACCGAGTTTCTGCTGCTGTCATTTAAAAGATCTTTGACAGTCGTTACGGGTAGTCGCAGAAGCTTGAGATCTGACTCCAGTCTTGCCAAGGGGTACCGTGTTACCCAGTTACTGGGTTGCGGAGGTCAGATAGGCAGTCGCTCTATGTAAAACACTGGTACTCAGCTGAATCCGGTTAGACTGGAAGCCGACCCCAATATAGTTGGGGAAAGGCTAGGCAGATTGATTGAGTTATTATTTTAATATCTTTACATTTTTTATTATTTTACGCTGACATTCTGAATCATATTTTTTTTTTATTGACATTTTCACGATATTTATATTTAGTATTGCTTAATATGAGATTCTATTAATTATTTTGATTTGTCCTCTTTATTAATATTTGCATGACATTTTCCAAGGCAAACATGACGTTCTATTATTTTGTATCCTAACATCTCTTCATGCTCATACTCATTTGTTTTAGCAAATAAAGATGATTTGATTGTCGTCGTCGGTACTTGACTTTTCAGTTATTTAGAAATATCATTTTGACGGCTGTTTAGTAAATCAACTACCATTTTTACATTTTCTATAAACATCAAAACCAAAATCAATTTGCTAGTCTTCCAACTATTTGGGGTCGGCTTGCAGTCTAACCGAATGCAGCGAGTACCAGTATTTTACATGGAGCGACTGTCTATCTGACCTCCACAACCCAGTAACTGGGTAACACGATACTCCTTGGCAAGATTGGCATCAGATATCTGGCTTCTAATTACCCGTAACGAGCGACTATCAAAGATCTTCAAATCGATCGATCTTCAAACGGGACCAATGGCTTAACGTGCTTGCCGAGGCACGGAGGATTCTTAGTATTTTAAGTTGGTCACCCTTCCACAGACCGACCTCGGCCATCGTTGCTTAACCTAGACGACCAAGCCACGAGAAAACATGTGCGAAAAAGAAAAAACAAAAGAAAATTTAAAGATTTTCAAATGGATTTTTCCTGCATTGCCATAGAAAACTAGAGATGTTGTCAACAGCAATAAGCACAATTTAGATAAAATCCGTGTCCAACGAGGTCCATTAGACGTGAAGTGATGATCAAATTGAGCGCGCTGATCAAATTGCTGCGCGTGATCAGTTTGAACCGGAGCCAATCGTGGTCAAGGTCCCCGTCTGACGAGGTACTGGACCATTAGGTGGGTTATATCATCACTATCGTATTAGTTAATAAGGAAAACTACAGTATTGTGTATGGGGGGAGATCTTTACCCAGCAGTTGGACAACATAGAAAGTATGAAGATAATTGCGAAAAACTATAAACATCCTGTATCCCCAAAACAGGGTTTCTTCTTCAAGACATGCGGGTCAGGACCAAATTTTTGACGTAATTGCACAACGGAAATCACATGTGTCACACTAGAATATAAATGTTCGAAAATAAAACGCACAATGGAATGAAAATTATTCACGACATATCCTACAAGTTGCAACAATACACAAATTTAAAAAAAATACCGACAAAAATATTCTTAGGTAGTCAAGCAAGGACATGCGTATTTTACATAGCGTAAAAAGACATCGTGTTGTTATTATATTTTATTTGAAGAAATTAAGCTTCAAGTTTAGTTGTTTAATGAATGAGATTATTTACAATCTATAAAGATAATTATTATTAGTAAATATCCAAAATTATTTTAAAGCGTGTAAAGTTCGCAGTATTTTGTCACTTATGAGTCGGAAACCAAAGTGTCTGTATCCGTCAAAAATTTCGACCTGACCCATGCATCATTTGACCCTAGATCAATTAAGGTTCTTAGTTCAGACTCGTTAGTCAAAACCCTCATCATCCACGCCACCAGATGCCGATTGATAACAGAAAGAACCTTATATTTTTTCAAGAGTTTGTTAAAATGTCTTTCTTTTTGGAAAATACCGTGCGTGATTGTTCGTCACTAGGTTACGATAAACAATGCCGTGCGAATTAGCCTCTAATATAATTATCTACTCTGTGTTGTATCTGGTCTTTGTCTTCACAACAAGACCAAACAGGTCAACTAACCCAAGGTAGGCCAATAATCAGTTAATTGGTCCACCAAATATAGAATTAACCCAAAAAGGCTAAACCAGATATAATGAGGTAAATAAAGACGTCAAAAGTGCCAAAAACATGGTAATCGTTGAGTTGGTTCACAGCGGATCGGGGTGACCGTGTTTGTGTCACATTCGGACAATGACATGACGGGTGACGACGGAAAACTGCGCAGGAGCACCGTTACCGTGACGAATTACTGACGATGCGCGAAAATTAAGTATCACTTTGTATGAGTTGTGGTAGGTTTGTGTGGCGATATTTTTTGGAATAAGTGCTTTTATGTTTTTTATTCTCCAGACTATTAAGAGAAGTAAAAAGCGGGCCTCCCAGAAAAAAATTGGCAAAATTATAATAATATTGCTTCCAGCATGACCAATCGTAATAACGATTTGACATTAGTATCTATCTATATATATATAAAAGAGAAAGTATGTATGTATGTTCCTATAGTTATTATAGACTCCGAAACATGTGGACCGATTTCAAAAAATCTTTCACCATTGGGAAGCTACACTATCCCCGGTGACATAGGCTACTTTTTATCACTGTATTCCCACGGAAACTGGAACTACGCGTGTGAAACCGTAAGGTGTCCGCTAGTTTTCGATAATAGGCATCAAAACCTGGTCTTTTGATACGGAAGGTAAAAATTGTATTAACGCTGTAAGAACAATAATGTTCTACAATAATATTGTCCCAAAATGTGTGAAACATCTGACAAAATACCTGAGAAAACCAACGTACCATTTTTCCATTAAGGAATCTTTCTATACAATAACCCTAATTTCAGCGCGTGACTGCGTTCTAGGACATACGATAAATAACGTGGACACGAAGCAATTCCCCATATAATAGGTAAAAGGACCAGAAACACAAAAGCTTAGACTAGACTGAGGTTATACGATAAAACTGGATGAAAAGAAAATATATATTCCAGGGTCTTTGTGGCCCGAAGGTCTATAAACCTCCCTACCCGCTTCAAAATCTGTCCTAACTTAATCATAGGCATGATAGACTTAGAAAACCATCCGAAGTAAAAAACTAAAGACTTCATTCTGCCCTTGCCTTTATCCCGATTTAGGATCGATTTATTCAATTAAAGTAATCGCGATAAGTTCAACTAAACTTAGTTTATGCGAATACAGGGTTCTGATTAGTTGAGACCGCTGAAAAACTACAAACCAGAACGCTGTATTTGCATAAACTGAATTTACTTGAACTAATCGCGATTAGCTTCATTGTTGAAATAGGTCCTAGTTAGGGACAACAGCGCATCATTTATTTATTTATTTATTTACACTTTATTGTACACCAAAAGAAAAATTATTCAAAAAGACATCTTATATCTAAAACAAACATACAACAGGCGGCCTTATCGCGATTCGCGATCTCTTCCAGGCAACCAAGAATGGAAAGTGACAGCCTGGACACAATATGGGGTTGCACTTGGTGCAAAATTAAAAAAAAAAACAAAAGATATTAAGAAAGTAGGTACTAAATACGAAAATAAATAAATAATAATAGATACATAAATACATACATACAACTAATATACAGACAAGAAAACAATTCAGCTTATATAAGATTATGATCACAGTAACAAGTAGTGCTTCACATTTATAAAATAGATAGGAAAGATACGGATGTCTTACATGTCAACGAAAGTCTTATTATTCTCACAAAATGGTTCGCAGCTAATAATCTTTTACTGAATGCGACAAAAACTAAATGTCTTAAGTTCTCTTTACCAAATGTACCACAACGAGACCTGAATTTGAATCTTGACGGCAAAAGTCTTGAAGTTATAGCTGAAAATGTATTCTTAGGGATTACTATCGATTCAAAACTGCAGTGGGGCGCGCACATTAGAACTCTTTCGGGTAGGTTAAGTTCAGCTGCATATGCAGTAAGGAAAATAAGGCAGTTAACCGATGTAGCCACAGCTAGGTTAGTATATTATGCTTATTTCCACAGTATTATGTCTTATGGCATTCTGCTGTGGGGATCAGCAGCAGATGTTGACTCAATTTTCATCTTACAAAAGAGGGCAATCCGCGCGATTTATAAAATGGGTCCTCGCGAGTCCCTTAGAGAAAAATTTAAAGAAATCGATATACTGACTCTACCATCACTCTATATTTTGGAATGTATTTTGTATGTCCGCAAAAATCGAGGGCTTTTCAAAACTAGAAGCGACTTACATAATTTAAATACACGCAGTAAGCACGAAATTGTAATACCCAAATTCAGATTAACAAAAACTAGCAAGTCTTTTTATATAAACAGTATACGCTTTTATAACAAGTTGCCAAAGTCAGTTATAGAACTGACCGATGGAAAGTTCAAAAACTACATCAAACGTGTCCTTGTTAAAAAAGCATATTATAAAATCAAGGACTACGTTGAAGATAAAAATTTTGGCTTTAGCTCCTTCTGCGCATGCGGCTTCCCTGGTAACTCATAAACGGCACAACTATGTGGTTGTCTCTAACTATTCTCAATCTCATTAATTCTTTGTTTTTTTTCTTTCTTTTGATTATTCTTTTTACAATGGTTTTCAATCATCTTCATAGCCCTTTGCTAAGAATAGTTACAGCACTGCTACCAATATTTGTGCCACATGTTAGATTTAGTCTTTTTTTTATTTTACTTTTGTATAGATTCCTTTACCGATTATTTTGTAAATGTGTGAACATTGTAGGCCTTCTAGATGCTTGTTAACTTTTTAACTCGTTTTATTTTCTTTTGTTTAAATAATATGTAATCTTTTTTTTTTTGTTTTCTTACGACTTATTGTCGGGCCTACGTTGTCCCCACATATCTAAGTACTAATGCTGTAACAAGGAAATATTGTAAAACCAAACCATTTTTTTAAAAGAGTAACCATGGAGTTTCTTGCCGGTTCTTCTCCATAGGAAACGACCAACCCGAACCGTGCACATTGTCGACGTTTTATAAGTGCCCATGTAGGCCTATATGAAATAAAAAAATTGATTTTGATTTTGATTTTTTTCACAAGTCGCTTAAAAACAGGCAGTGATTGCGCGCGCCTTATAGTAACAGGCAATGCATTCCATAGACGAGTGGCCTGGACAGTAAAAGATTTGTCTAGGAAGATAGTGGAGTGCATTGGCATTTTCAGTTTCATATTATCCGATGACCTAAGAACTTTCACGTGCGAGTCACACAGAAACTGAAACCGTTTCTTGAGATAAAGAGGGGTAGAAGGAAGAAAGAGAATATTATACAGGAGAGAAAGAATATGAGCATTCCGGCGATGGCGAATAGGCAACCACTTCATGTGTTTATCTTCTATACTTTGCTTTAATTCGTCATTTCCTTATAGATTCTCCTTCCACATTCATACTCTAAACTTTCCTCAGGACTGTTTCCAATTTCATCCACCTCGACTTCATAGTTTGAAACATACTGTTGAGTAATAACGGCCTTTGCCCTGCAGTGGGACAGTTTACAAACC
Source organism: Orthosia gothica (assembly GCA_949775005.1). Taxonomy (NCBI): domain Eukaryota; kingdom Metazoa; phylum Arthropoda; class Insecta; order Lepidoptera; family Noctuidae; genus Orthosia; species Orthosia gothica. Next base: position 1,228,720 of record OX459069.1, read on the forward strand.
AATATAACACGAAGGCAAGCTCCCAGCATCTGCCGGTCCCCCACCGAAACGAGGCGTGAAGCAAACGATGATGAATGATTTAATAAATTCGCACCAGTAATATATATCACTCGTAGTAAAGACTTAGAATAACACGGGCGAGGGTAACGGGCGGAACCGACACGGCTATATCTACGCTGTATAATTGGATAATATTGTATTTGTCTTGCGTCATTATTACGAAAGGACGTCAAAACACGAGGTTATTGAGTCTTAAGTTTTATGACTCAAAGCGATAGCTACGTGTTTTAAAACAGGATTCATAAAAATGCAGTTTTAAGATGCAGTAGGTAATAAACGACTCTTTAGATAACAGCTTGCGCGTAACTAGTTATGTGTTCGTGACGTAGAACGATTAATTTGTTTTATTTTCTTGTTGACAGTGACGCGAAATGCATATATGTTTCTATGTTTAATAAGACTCTTTGTTAATTTATTCTGTGATGCGCTGCTGACGAAATAAAAATACAAGTCAATTGATAACCACATCAAGACCCCAATCATATCACCTACAAATAATTATAAATGCCCATTAAGGTCACCGGTTGAAAGCCATTAACAACGTAATTAATTCATGATTTTAAGTAATTACGCGATTATCATTGGCCGCGTGACACAATGGGTTTGCGGGGCATGTCGAAATTCGAACGCGTGTGTTTACAACGACTAAGGGGACAAACAAACAGAGAATGCATTAAATATCTTTCAACATTTTCTTTTCTATAAAATATTTGAGTGTCAGATGACGAATTAATTGCCTCTTGTAGACTTTTTTTTATTATAAGTGATAAATGTCGCAGTGTCTCTACACATCGAACTGTTTTGTGCGTATTCTCGCAGCCTTAGCCAGCCTTTTTTTTAAATTGATGATAAATTAGTAGTGGTAGAGCAGTGGTGGCCCAGTGGTATCGGCCGCGACTTACAAGTTGCAGGCCGTGGGTTCGAGCCCAGGCAGGCGCTTTACTTTGTGTAAATTATTTCTTTACCACTGCTCTCAAAACGGTGAAGGAAAACATCGTGAGGAAACCGGAATCTCCTAGAACCAAAAAATCGAAGAAATGTGACATCCACCAACCCGCACTGGGCCCGCGTGGTGGATACGGCCCATTCCCTCTCATAGAGAGGAGGCCTGTGTCCCAGCAGTGGGAACATTAATAGGCTAATGATGTGATGTGTGATGATAAATTTATAATTTATAGTTTAACTAGCTTTTGACCGGGACTTCGTCCGCGTGAATGTTATCGCGGAAATAGAGATATTTTTCGAAAAAAAAAAAAAAACTTTGAAAAGGATCCTATGTTACTTCTAATACCTCCAAGAATATGTGTACAAATTTTCATGATGATCGGTTAAGTAGTTTTCGCATGAAAGCGTAACAAACAAACTTACATTCACATAATATGACTGTCGTAATGAAAACCTGCTTTTTCTCGCAGCTTTGCTCCCGTGAAATATCCCACAGAAAACGTACACTTTCAGCGATAAATAGTCAAAGTCAAATACGATTATTATCATTTACCATATCCGTCCGTGGAAGCACTTTTGCTCTTTTACCTTATAATCAGAATATTAATTAAAACAAAGCGCCACATTTGGCTAATTAATGAATTCATGCATTTATTAGCAATTTAAATGCGGTGACATACCACGACCTAATTATTAAAATTCAGCGAACAAACAATTCAACAGAATAACGTGTACCTATGTCACCCCAGTGTTCTTGCTAAGTTTTAATCAGAATTTTGAACTGTTTTATTTATAGTTGAGTTAGGTACCAAGTCTAAATCAGAATTACTTTGATCTTTCTTTATTCATTTTGAACTTGTTTTGTCATTCTTGTTTTTTTTAATTTATTCTGTAGGCTCGCGCTTGACCACTATCTCACCTGATGATAAGCAATGACGTGGACGACGGTGAATCACGCTTGCCTAGAAATAACCTATTCACTTTTGACTTTTAGACCCCCAGATAGTAGCTGTCGGGAAACACAGACTCCGGCAGTGAATTCCATTCCTTAGCTGTACGCATAATAAAAGTGTTCTCAAAACGTTTTGTGCGTATGGGTGGGATGTCCACCATGTATCGATGGCGCATCGCCGTACGTCTTTTAGTCCGATGATGAAACGTTGTCTCTAGCTAAGTCTATATTATTAAATTCACTTTGTTTGGACTTCATCCACTTTATATCATAGACTCTATGCCCTTTGTTTTACGAAACCTAATATGGGCTTCAATTCAATTTGATTGTCTACTTCCTTTATTAATTTTATCGCACCTCTATTAAACACCTCTGCGTAACCCTCCGATGAATACAGGCTTCATATAACTATCAGGGCGCACGGTTGGCGCAGTGGTTGAGTGATTGACTGCTGTGCTGCGTGTCGCGGGTTCGATTCCCGCACGGAACAAATATTTGTATGACCTACAAATAGTTGTTCCGGCTCTGGGTGTTGTGTATGTGAGTTTATATGTTTGTAAACGCACCCACGATACAGGAAGAAATTCCTAGTGTGGGGTAACGTTTTTAAAAAAAAAAAAAAAAAAATTTGAATTTGAATCAACATACAAATAAGCTATTACATAGCTACTATGTCTCCCTGGTCCCCAGTTGTGCCACAACACTATTCCATATCTATGTTAATGTTTCCTTGCACTTAGTAACAAGAAACTTTTCTATTACGAAGAAGAACATCATCCCTGTTAAAACTTTACCCCATTAAGCTTTACCCGTAACTCTTCCCTGCAACAATGTATTACTTTTATCTGCACAGCACCAGGAAGTGTCTGATCTCTGGTGAAATAAACGCAGTTCAATGCGTTTCACAGTTCACTGGGCGAGCACTGCCAGCGAGACAGTGACATTGTATCCTAAACCAGGAAAATACTTATTGAGCAAAAAGCTTGAAAGCCGTGAGCGTGTAATATGTAATTATGTACTAGATATCAAGGGCAATAGAATATCATAAACTTAAGTGCACTGACGTAGGAGAACCTTAAGTGCACTAGAATAATTTAGTTCCTAGCTGTGCATATGTAATACTACCTTATTGACTAAATCTTTTTCATAATCTGTCAAAGAATGACGATGTATTCTTTTCTAAATCAAATTATGACTTAAAAAGTTAGACAGCTCAATATTCTGAAAAAAACCAAACAAAATAACAAAGGAAAAAAGTCTTCATTGTTCAATTTATAACAGTCACAAAACAAAGATATTTCAAGTGCAAGCATACTAAATCACCTACATGACATTAACAAAAAGTTAAGTACATTTGAAAATTGTGAGGGTACATCGTTAAAAGCGGAGTGGTAGGGGCAGACTATGTTAGATAAAGTCATTAATTTTAGGGACTCGTTCGGGAGCGGTCGTGTCTAGGGCGTGCTGCTGAGCGGATTAGCATTCACAAAAATCGTTCAGAATACTAATAATGCCCAAACAAGCTTAGTTACTTCATATTAGGTGAACTAGTGATTTATTTTAAAAGATTACTAGTGTAAAACAGATGAATTTACAGTACTTTTGGTTAGAATATCGAGGTTAATGTGAAGAATGTATTGATATCGGTAAAGGTAGCATAGCTGTAGATAAATTATCTTTACGTATTCCTTCCAGATCAATATAGAAGAAATTGTCATCGATCATATTATCAGATAAGTAAAATGCTTAATGCAGTATCAGTCAGTCTCTTTGACCAACTTAAGATTTTTAGTACGTTTGCAAATGATTATTTATGACTAATTTTACCTAGTACGATTAGATAATTTTATAATCTTTATTCGGGCCGTTTCCCAAACTATTTGTCATACATATTGGGTAATTTTATGACACCCTGATTGATTATTAAGGGTGTAACATATAACATCTCAAATACATAAATGTATTTTCAGAGCGGTTCTTAGCCACCATCCTTTTCAGGTCGCAATCACCACTACTGGATAGGCATACCCTTTCTACAGACAGTTGCCCGAACGTTCCTCATCCAGGTGTTTCTCGTGACTTTGAAGATATCATCAAAATTAAAAAATATTTTCAAAATCTTCATAGTGTGTTTCGTAATATTCAAACTAGAGGGCGCCACCATACCGGTGATGCATTAAATAAAATTACTCTCGTTTACTCACGTAGTTGGTATTGACGTTTTGATATATTGTCTGTTTCTTCTATTGTTTCCGGCGGTAATAATTCTACAGTTTTTTGGCACTGAATATTTCAGCTTTGTTACCTATGTGAAATGTGTAACAAAAATTTAATTTGTAATATCGTTTACGCAGATGTATTTGTAGTAATTTTATAAGCTTAATTTGCTGCAACAGTCAGATTTGCAATTAATATGTATTGGCTACACATTCCAATATTGAATTATATTTTTCTGATAGCATTTAATAAAATACTGTGCTTTACATGCGGAAAATTATTTAAAAAACTCAATTAGTGAGATGATTCGAGGGATCGTAATTAAAATCCTTTAATCAAAAGTTATGTTGCATTGCAGTTGTTGAAAACAGACTGTAAATTAATTACATTATCTACAATTATGCTCTTCAATAAATTAAATTGATTTTTAATTTGATATAAAGAGATATATGAAGAATTCGAATTTGAGAATTTTTCAAATTTGACTTTAGCCGGTTTCAAATACTGATAATCACTGATATTAATAATGATTATATAGGTAAACAAAAAAACAAAGAAAAGAAAAAAAATACCGAGCCGAACCTACTTACGACTACAGGTTACTAATTGCATTTCTCCAGTCATCATGACAAAAGAAACATTAAAATATAACAAAACAAGGTTAACCTGCATATTCACTAAAACGTCACACTCCAAAATACTTAGCGACTGTCAGACTGAAACGCAATACACTGCAATCAGTTGTTATCACGACAACAGTGAGACGTAAGAAGGAAAAGATAACAGGTGCGAGTACATAAGAGAGCATGATAAGGATTACATCGATAAAGACTACGTCACAAGTTGAGACAAACAAACAAATTACGATGACGGTGGAAGTACAGAAGGACCGGGTGTGTGTGCGCAACTCGACGTCAAAACGCGTATAAATAAGTTCTTCGATCCATACCAGCAGCTCCTCGAGGAGGGCCAGCGTATGTCAGTGTTTCCAACCTGCACAATTCGACGCTGGTAAACCCGCAACAGGTACCAGCTTTCTATGTGAATCCATCCATAGACTAGATCGAAGCTGATGCAATTTTCATAGATAACCAATGAATGATGCAAGCAGATCCTAACATTTTCCATATAGTGCTGATGAAGCAACTGATCTCTTTCATTATATTCTTATCTTTACGTAGTATGTCAGTGTTTCCAACCTGCACAATTTGACGCTGGTAAACCCGCAATAGCTACCAGCTTTCTATGTGAATCCAGCCATAGACTAGATCGAAGCTGATGCAATTTTCATAGATAACCAATGAATGATGCAGGCAGATCCAAACATGTGCCATATAGTGCTGATGAAGCAACTGATCTCTTTCATTATATTCTTATCTTTACGTAGAAACATTAAAGGTTTGTCTATCTGCATTATTCATCATCTACTTCAGTTATGGTTTTCGGAAGCTTTCCAATTATTGACTTTATGTTTGTAAATATTTAATAGACCTTCTGTCCTTCCTAACAAATATGTAAATCTTTTAAGTTTCTTTTCCTAATCAGTAATGTTAATGGATATTTTTTATCAGCTGTACAAATATAGATTGCTCGGTGTTTGTTGATTTTCATCGTTGGGGTGTACTGTATATCTATGGTATCACCTAAAGTAGGTACATTTACAATGTGTGTTTATAATAAAATGTAATTACTTTTATCTATGTGATTATTGTAGTGTCGGAAAATATGAGATCATCATTGTGTGGGTACACTGGTTCAGGAACTTAGTCATCATCAGCGTGAGGAGTTTTTATTTTACCTACCTTGCCTGGCCTATTTGCCAGATCTCTCTTATTTCCTGGCCTAGTTGAGTTCTATATGGTTGTGATGGTTGTTTCAATCCTGATACCTGTCCTTTTCTCCTTTCATATTTTTTTATCGAAGGAGAGTCGAACAATTAATGATGTATGTCATTGTTTGTTTCTCGGAATATAACTACTTAAAAAAATTTCAAAGACAACAATAAAATATTCATCTCAACATGATTGTTATTATATCTTTAAATACATTCATCTTCTGTAAATATCATTTCAATCAACATTTCCAGCGATTCATCCGTGTCGTTTTTATTTATTTTCTCATTGTCATTATATATTGTAGGTATTTTATAAATTTCTTTATTGTTACCTGTGTTTCCGCGTGTTCATTACTCAATCAATTCAATGGATCCAATCGTCGTCATAACTTACCTGCAAACAAAAACCAAAAATTATTAGTATATTGTTTAATTATAAAGATATTTTATTAACAAATAAAGTCATTATAACCACCAGCTATGAAAAAGGAAAAACTTTTGAATCGCTATTCAATAATTGGAATAATAGTTTCTTGTTCTCAGTGAACAAGAGACTTAAATTGCATGAATAAACCAACGCAATTGCAATCGTTAAAACTACAATATACTTTACAAAACGGTCAAGGGCTTTGCTTATATATGACCATTAAACATTGCTTTAAAAAATGGCAATACAGCTAAGAATAGCTAGATGAATAGGTGATATAAATATCATACTGAAGAGAAAATAAACATTATTATGTCTACTTGGTAATTAAAATGTAAGGATCGTAATAGTAGTTACAGCGGATCTTTGTGTCTCTGAAGTTGGCTCTGCCAATCATTGCGCAAGAAACAGTTTCTCATCGAGTATACTGCATAGAGTAAGCGAGATAGGACGATGCGACAATCTTAAGTGAGTGAAAGAGACAGTTATACAATGTTATCTTCACCTTCAACATTGACACAAAAATACATACTGCGCAGGGTCTTGCAGCCAATTCAGAGACAAAAACTTAATTCAAAAAATCAAACAACCCGACTGCTTCAAAAGCGAACTAAAAAGTCGTAAACAAGGAAAAAATCATGCTGTGCAGTCGGAGGATACATATTCGCGGGCTGGCTGACCAAAATCTGGTGTATCCTCCGCCTGCACAGCATGATTTTGTCCTTATTTACGACTTTTTAGTTCGCTTTTGAAGCAGTCGAGTTGTTTGATTTTTTGAATGAAGTTTTTTTTATTTATAACTTTTTAGTTAGTTTTTTTCGAATTAGATACATTTAAACATATGTGTTATATATTTTTGAAATCACCTCTTAAAACCCTTTATTTTGATAACCCACACGATGGGTTTGGAAGAAAAAAAAATTTGGTCCCCCACAATATGGCACCCAAAATCCGCCATTTTTCTATTATCCAATTTTAATGCCTATGACACTCGCAGGGTTAAGACGCATCGATTGACGTATGAATCATCAAAATCGGCCAACGCGTTTAGTCTCTGGAACGCCATATAGGAACAAACATACATACATACTTACATACATACATACATAGACTGATAAACACATTACCCTCCTTCGGCAGTCGGGTAAAAAGATCCGCTGTGAGTGTTATAATAAGTGGCGTTTTGTAGTTTTTGCTTACTTAAAAGACGTATTTTATGTATGTTAAAATATTAAGTATTAAAAACTCCAGAACCAGAAGTAGGCGTCTTTCGGCTAAATTGATGATGAAATGAAGGTACAATAATATGTAAATTTCGTGAAATTGAAACTTCAAATCAACCTTTTCAACCACAAAGACTCAACGGTAATAAAAACCTTGATAAATGAATCTTAGTTTCCAATTGCATTGCACAAAAAACTTTTCCACGGCAATGCTTTTCCAAATCCGCGGTTAAAAACGAATCTTTAGAGCAGATCATTAACCGTTCTATAGTTCAAAGAGTTCTTGAACCGGACTGGAACCGGTGAAAAACGATTGAAAAGCCAACTCATCGATAAATGCTCCACTAGGCATCTACCGAACTTAGTCTGGTCGGAGTCTGGGGGGAAATGGAAATAGCTATGTTGTAATAAAAATGAAGGATAAGTTTTGAATGGGTAATAGTTTTCTATTTTAATCTGAGGGGCGATTTTTTCAATCGTCAGATAACTTTAAAAACTTATCTACTACTGGAAAATCTGCTCAAAAAGATCACATTGTATAGATTTGAAGATATTGGTGATTCGTTTGACTTTTCTTTTAACATTTTCATAATATATTTCATCATCATTTTCGTTCTTCCCTCTGTGTCTATCATCTCAATTTCACTACAATAAGAGATCTATTTGTCATCTGAATTAATTAGAATCATGTAAGTACATGACGCCATTGCTTGTCATCTAACTATATGTATATCTACCTAGGCTCATGTAAACAGGTGTACTTGTGTATCTAGCTCTCTCTAGAGGACCTAGTCACCGTCAGCTTAACACGTAGGTATGTGTACGAGAAAATTAATGAGACTTAATGGATTCGGGTCTAGAAATAACTGGAAGATGCTGGTGTAGAGTTGGAATATTTAGACCAGTTGTATTCGAGACACTATCATGAAAGAATTGAGGAGTAGGTGAAACCCTAAAGAAAATAACAAAGTATCGTAGTATTTCACAAAAGGATAAAGCCTTTGAAATGCAGTGTGTCGAACAAGTCTCTCAAAGATGACGATGATAATGTTTACTGGAGTATAGATTTTGAATTTGATTCGTTCATCTCATTTGTGCTAATCCACTGATATCTACAATCAACTTGCAATCTGTTACATCCATAATTTATCAAGTAAATCCAGTTACCGTTACCACAACTGCAATAACAGTAGCTCTACCAGTTTCTGAACCGGCTAATAACGAAAATGTTGCTACGGACAAGTTTCATTTCAACAACAAACTAGTTGCTATTGGTTCACGAAATAATTTGTAATATTTTAAGGACCATTCCAGTACTTTTAGATCAAGGACTAAGTGCTGAGACTAACGAGGGAGACTCTAAAATGGATTACCTAGAGCAAGCTATAATCAATAGGACCCTAATGCTACCCTCAGCATAAAATACGGCCTGAGTAATTAACGAAGTGGTTTGTTATGCAGAAAGGGATAATCTGTTATGGATTTTTAGCTTAAATGCTTTCTATAGCATCACCAAGTCCTTGCTATACATAATACTTTATATTAATATCTTAAAAACTAGTTTTTTTTTTACATTTATGATAGGCGTTTGACCACTATCTCCCCGATAATAAGTGACGATGTGGTCGACGGTGAAGCACGCTTGCCTGGAAGTAACCTATTGACTTTGACTTAAATATTGATTTGAATGTAGCTATCAGGAAACACAAATTTTAGATAGCAGGTACAATTAGGTAAGGTGAGTAAGGAAATACCAAAGACACGATGGATGGACGGTATGAAAGGTGATATTGCAAAAATGGGGATGACTACTGAGAATACGATTAGATACTAAATAAATGTGGAAAAAGAAAAAAAAATGGCTAAAAGCAACAGATTGTTTTTAATTTTTCGCCTTCACTTTTGACCACTATCGCGCCTAATGGTAAGCAATGATGTGGTCCACGCTGAAGCACGTTAGCCTAGAAGTAACCTATTCAATAGAATGATAATTATTACAAAAAAAAAACAATCACCACACGAATCAATATCAAATTGAAACAAACAACAACCTACAAACAGCCCAGAATCCAATGAATTTCTCGACTAGCAGGTCTGGTAGTCATAAATCGAGATCCAATCTCAGCATTGCGGTAGGCCCACTCCTCTCACAACCTAGCCAATGGTTCCGTCTGTGTGTACATAACTCTTCAAAAGATAAACAGAATATAATTAAGATCAAAGAACTGGTTACACAAAGCAGTCTCTCAAAGGACTCGCTAAGTGCAATTAATTCTCAACAACTTGCAACTTTGTAAACTGTTGAGGAAGGGAAAGATGGTAAAGTTATAGCTTTCAGATCACAGGATACTGAAATATTGATATTTGTAGCAGGGATTGGATGGGAGCATTGAAAACTTTTGGCTTCAAATCGTCAAAAATATATAGATCATAGATGTATTAGTTAATTAAATATATTGACTCGTAACTGGTCAATATGGAAGCATTGAAAACCATCCGAGTTCATAACCATTCAAAAAGTCATAGATATAGTAATAAAAAGATAACTAATTAACTGTTCAAAATCTGGCACTGAAAAGATCTGATCATCAGGGTTTGTTACTTACATAACTTTCTGTTTAAAAAGTTTCAATCTGGCGTATGGCCAATAATCTCGAGATCATGAAGAACCGATATAACTTTGTGAATGAAGATTCAACAAACTTTGGTTTCACAAATCTTTGAGAGACTCCATTATAAATACATTTGCAGGAAAATAAAAAGTGACATCAAATCTTGGCAAAAGCGGAAGGGAAGACAAAAACAGAGGTCGACTAAAATACCAATAGGAAATATACAATGCCCAAAAAAATATTTTACTATTGTAAGCAAGATATTGTTATATTTTGTTATATATAAACAGTGATTTTGTTATCATATAAGGAAACTAATGTGCTGCTAATTGAATAAAAAGGACACAGCAGAAAAACCATAAAAATCTGATGGTTAAAACACAAAGGGGGCGTAACAATGCATGATCAATAAACAATTGTGCAATAATAGCGCAGTTAGTTGCGCAACCATGACAGTCAAAGTACTAAGAGCTCATGTCAACGCGGTGATATCACGACGATTATCTTCTGCACGGTCATTTGCGATCGTCAAGGTAAGGTAGTGTAAATTCGGAGCTGGTGATATCCAAGGTGTAAGTCATGTGTAAGCTGGTGAAATTCAAATAAAGAGTCGAAAGGGTATTAAAGCTTTAGTTGCGCAACCATAACGCTTGCTTGGTGTACCAGGAGCTCATGACAACACGGTGATATCACGACGATTATCTTCGTGCACGGACATTTACGATCGTCAAAGTAAACAATTGAGAATGAGGACCTGTAGTGCTATTCTGTCAATCAGTCCAATCGAGGTGGAATGGCAGTTCACTTCGAGCTAATTCCACCTAAGTTTTTACGATGAGATGTTTATAGGCACAAGCTGGTGATATGTACAAAGTGAGTCCATGTGATGTGTTAAGTAGTGAAATTTAAAGTAAGAGTCGAAAGCGTATTGAGCTACAAACAGAACTCCTGATATCGAGGCTGAAATTGCGTATTCATGTTAAAAGATGGGAACTTCAGAACAACTCTTTAATCTATTGTGATGATGCGCTATTTTCATGGTAAAACGTTTGTGGCTTTAAAGTATTCTTTTAACTTCAGGTAATAATGTTGGATTGTAGATGTTTTGAGCTCGTGGCTAAATAATAACAGCCGCACGGGTCGATCTTCAAGGTTGAGCAACGCTTGATGAGGTCACTCCGTGGATGGGTGACCATTTTAACATACCGAGTTTCCTCCGTGCCTCGGAAAGCACGTTAAGCCATTGGTCCCGGCTGTCATTTGAAGATCTTTGACAGTCGTTACGGGTAGTCAGAAGCCTGAGATCTGACACCAGTCTTGCCAAGAGGTATCGTGTTACCCAGTTACTGGGTTGTGCAGGTCAGATAGGCAGTCACTCCATTTAAAACACTGGTACTCAGCTGAATCCGGTAAGAATGGAAGCCGACCCCAACAATAATTGGGAAAAGGCTAGTCAGATGTAGATGTTTTGATTGCTGTCAAAATATGATCAATCATTCATCATCAGTTGTTAGGTAGTGTTCCTCCATTTAAATATCACAATCAATCAATAACAGTATCAAGCCATTAACCAATCTACCGCAACAAACCATTTACTCGGAACTCATCGTTCTGCCAACTAACGGTCCCAAAACAACACGCACGGAAGTGTATCGCCAGGTTGCCGAAAACCTGGCAGACTTGCAATTGTCGTATGGCATGGTTGTCCTACTGGCAATGTTTCCGGTTTCAACGTGTCACTGGGACGAAAATACCGTAGTTCGACGACCGACCCACAATCAGTGTGATTACCTGTAACTAAAATAACTACATACGACTGAAATGCGTACTGTGACAGTGTTAATGAACTGTAATTTTACAATTGTAGAAATTAGGTTGAGTTTGTTCGACGCAGACATAAAAAAACTGGCCAAGTGCGAGTCGGACTCGCCCACGAAGGGTTCCGTACCATTATCGCAAAAAAAACGGCAAAAAAATCACGTTTGTTGCAGGCATACAACAAACGTGATTTTTTGCTGTTTTCTGCACTTGAATATTTATTTTATTCTGTTTTTAGTATTTGTTGTTATAGCGGCAACAGAAATACATCATCTGTGAACATTTCAACTGTCGAGCTATCACGGTTTATGAAATACAGCCTGGTGACGTGGTGACAGACGGACAGCCAGACAGACGGATCGCGGAGTCGTAGTAATAGGGTCCCGTTTTTACCCTTTGGTCACAGAACCCTAAAAAGTGGTTTCCTCTTTCGTTTCAAGGCGATTCCCGAACTAAGAATTTACAAATTGAGTATTTGTCAAACTTTACTTTGGCTTGAAAACCAGTCAAAGTTGGTTATTAAACGTTTGACACGCTACAGAAACGGGACCTTACTGTCGTCTTAAGAAGTCCCAGGAGAGAAATCGATAAGGAATAAGGACATTGGGTTAAGGTAACTAACAGACTTCGATAGCTCGGACAGATCATTTCATCTCACCGCAGACATCACACCAGTTCCATTTCCCACATTTCCGCTTCGCTCAGTACTCGGTTTCCTTTCCCACAAGGCAAAACAAAAGCGTAAACACACAGATAGGAATCTGTGAGAAATACTGGTAACATGGTGTCTACGTGCATTACTCACGTCCCCTGAGACTCTGCCATATATTACGTCGCGAACTGTTTCACCGATCCCTCACGTCACTCTTTCGTATTAGATGGAACGTCGCATATCAAACTGTCACAACTTCCAACTCCCTCCTTGTTTATACGACATGTAATTTATTGACGATCCCTTAAGAGGATATTTTGTATCGGCCGTATGTGCTGTAACTGAGTGTATACTTATGTAGTTGAGCAATATTTGCCATAATCCGATGAGCTGAGTACTCAAGGGATTAGAGATCAAGACGAGAAATTATGAACGTATGTATCATCTCAGAGGATCTTTTATTATATCTAGACAGGATACTTGCTAATGATAGAAGAAACTGCCAGTGATTGGCCAGCCTTCAGTCACACCGTCACACGTTAAAATAACCCGTGTTCATTGCAGAAATAGAAAAAAAAAAAAAAAACCTAATTTAAAAAATCAAAAAACCCGACTGCTTAAAAAGCGAACTAAAAAGATATAAACAAGAAGAAAATCATGCTGTGCAGTCGGAGTATACATCTAGTTTTGGTCAGTCAGCTCGCGAATATGTATCCTCCGACTGCACAGCATGATTTTCTTTTTGTTTACATCTTTTTAGTTCGCTTTTTAAGCAGTCGGGTTTTTTGATTTTTAGAAATAACTTTTTTTATTTATAACTCTTTAGTTTTTTTTTTCTAGAGTTTAGTACATTTAAACATGTGTCATATTTTTTTATAATCACCCTTAATTTTGATACCCCACAAGAAATGTTTGGAAGAAAAAAAAAATTGGGCACCCACAATATGGCGCCCAATTTCCGCTATTTTTCTATTTTCAAATTTTAATGTAGCCAGTGACACTCGCAGGGTTAAGACGAATCGATTGACGTAAGAATCATCAAAATCGGCCAACGCGTTTGGTCTCTGGAACGGCACATAGGAACAAACATACATACGTGGGACACTCAGAAAGTTTTGCGAAACTAAAAAAAATTGTTCTATACGTACATATATTTTTATTAAATCTTTTCAAAGTACTTTCCACCAGCCTCTATACAAAGATTCATGCGCCTAAACCAGTTTTCAAAACACTTTTTCCAGTCCGCCGCAGACACCTCGTTTACAGCCTGCTCGAACGCAGCCAGCGCATCTTCCGGCGACGAAAATTGTATCCCTTTGAGCTGATTTTTTATTTTTGGGAATAAAAAGAAGTCACACGGTGCTAGATCAGGGCTGTAAGGAGGGTGACCCAGGAGTTTGACTGGCGTGCTGTCCAGGAAGTCCCTCGTTTTGAGTGCGGTGTGCGCAGGTGCATTGTCGTGGTGGAGCAGTAGCCCGCGGAGCCCTGTGTTTGGTCGCTTGTTGCTTATAACAGAGAAAACTTCTGGCAAACATTTGGTAGTATACCATTCGGCATTAATGCTTCTTTGATCCCGTAAGGGAATTGATACCAAGTGGCCAGTCAAATTAAAAAAGCTAGCGATCAAAATCTTACCCCCGCTTCTAGATCGCTTCACTTTGGTAGGCGTTGGCTCATTTTGAAACACCCAAACAGTCGACTGGCGCTTGGTTTCTGGGTCGTATTGATAAATCCAGGACTCATCACCTGTAACGATGTCGTAAACACGCCGAGACGAGCCTGCTTCAAATTTGTTAAGCATATCACGGCACCATTCCACCCGGGCCTGCTTCTGAGCATCGGTGAGGTTGTGCGGCACCCAGCGTGATACTATCCTCCTCACGCGAAGATGGCTGTGTAGAATCTCGTGAACGCTTCCCGATCCAATCTTCAATATGTGTTGAATCTCCTGATATGTAATTCGCCTATTGTCTTGGATTAAATTTTTCACTGCTAGCACGTTTTCTTCGGTAACAGCCGTCAAAGGGCGACCGCTTCTTTCGTCATCCCCCAAAGTTGGTCGACCGCGCTTGAATTCGTTATACCAACGATACACGGTTGCCTTGGAAGGGCCTTCATCCATGAATGCCATTTGAAGTCTATCGTACGATTCATCCGGTTTCAGGCGACACTTGAAATCGTATAAAATCATAGCTCTAAAATGTTCCCGGCGCAGATCCATATTTCAGTGAGACACAATACTTTGAATTAACTCGCAAAAAATGTGGCGGGAAATTTTGAAATTGGAACTTACTTATTTTTACTTATAAATAATCATATTTTCGAAAAACATTATAACTGGCCAGTCTCCCATATATAAAAACTTTTTTTCGCAATACTTTCTGAGGGGCCTGGTACATAGGCTGATAAACACATTAGCCTCCTTCGGCAGTCGGGTAAAAAATATAGAGAAGGGAGCTATAATTTCACATAGTATTCACCACATCATTAGGGATGGCCCACACCTCATAATCACAGCGAGGTACACAAGCAGTGTTGGCGTATCATTAGTGAGGCAAACCGAAGCACAGCAGAAGTTCCGGTCGTTAGACGAAAATACCAACGTGCTATCACGATATCGTGATTTTAAATCGTCAGATTAATTACTACGTGTGTAATGATATGGGATCGGAAGATCAATCATTCGACAGAGATTTTTACAAATTCCTTCTGACACATAGATATGAGCATTCATCATATCAAAAGGTCCTAGAGTGAATCAGCGCACAGATGATATTGCAACATATATCAAATTTATTGCGTAACAAAACAACCGATAAACCACTTGACCGACAACCTTAATTCTGTCGCAGATCATTTCTTTTTTTAGGACAATATCTATTTATATGCTAAGTACTTTAAACAATGCCACTTGACTTTCAAACCATCATACGATAGATAAAGAAACAAAACAAATACCACGTAGATATTATCTGGTGACCATCAGAGGCTTCAAGAGTAAGTAAAGTAAATGCAATCCGCCATATTTGTGTGTTCAAACAAGTCGAGTAGCGTCAACGGACTGCCAAGGCAGCCATCACGGGCCAACGAACTAACTTATCTCGCTGGACAGCTATACATGTATTGAGTTTTTATCTGTTTACGTACTTTTAAAGTTATTTAAAAAACTGTGTATTTGTTTTTGCTTCCTTGATGCGTCACGATCCATTTGTTAATTAAACAATAAGGGTGTAGGGGCTAGTTAATTGGAGATAGGGGTAGCAATTTATGGGCTTCATTTTTATACTACTGGGGCACACGCCTTCAGGTTTTTACTATAAAAACGAATTAGCTACTGCCACATGCTCCACCTTCTGTTCTGTCCCAAAATATGCAACCAGTGTGATCTATGCGCTGTCGGCGACGACGCCGTGAAAGTGGCTAAGTTTTCGGCCAATCAAATTTGAACGACTGTAGACCCAACGATACGCAGAAGAAAATGCTGCTGCTGAATAGCAAACAGATGTGAAAGAGACCATACCAACCGCCAGTGAAACTACAAAACTTCTTTTCAATTCTTAATCCATCTTACCATTCAAGGCTATCAATCACCCATCACTCAAGCTCAACAGCCTAAAGACAATTCAATCTTACATTATTTACAGGCAAAAGTATCGTCGGAAGACTTTCTAAAAGTATGCGCAAGAGCACTCATTGCGTAAGTAATACTTGATCCTTTCTAACTGATGTGAAAGTGCTGGATGCTGGTCAAACGCTCAGTCATGTCCTGTTGACCACTGAAGATCATTACCGAGTTTATACAAGGAGACAGAAGAATCAGGACTTTAGGTAAAGGAACAGGTAACTAGAAAGAAATTATAGTTTAGCAAACCAACACAATTACATTAAAGAATCTTTGCATACATACTCGTATAAGCAGTAAATTAATCATTACCGACATAATAAAATATGTTTGCTCCATATTGGAAAATGTTAAAGACAAAAAAAGTATTAATATAAATAATATAACATCCAATTCACGACCTCTAAAAAGGTAAAGACACAATCAGAAAAGAGGTTGAAATATAAATATTAAAGCTTTATATTTGTCAGACAGGGGATCAGAGCAGGTTTTATTATCCCAGGCTGAAGTCAATGACACGAATAATATCTCGTCTGGGACACAATTAGTCGCACTAATGAGATATACAGTGATAGGGATAACATTGGCTGTAAAAGTGTCAACTGGTCAATTATTTTACGTAGTAGTAATAAATCAACTCGAAACCTTGATGCACTAATCTCATTAATTGGTCGAGTTGATAACAACAAAAACAATTGTGTACAAAAGGTGCTGCTTATTTCTTAAGAAATTCTCCCAGACCCATGAAAGGAGAAATGAAAAAGACGTAGACAATGATGCTGATGATTTGATGTGGCTTGAAGGTCGCAATTTTCAATTTTTGTATGGAGGCTGAGATGATGGCAGATAGAGACGTAAGGAAGAAGCACAATTACCCCCAAATAGTTAGGATAAGGGTCTGAGTATGAAGAGCATAATATGGAGACTGAGAGAAGAAGATCGCCTCTCTATAAAACTATTCTAATTATCTCGTTTAACACATGCAAGACCGACAATATCTTCAACTGTATCGCTGTAGACAAAACACTTTTTTTACAAAAAAAATATACCGACTTCCAAATAAAAACACTACAAATTGAAAAATAACTCCAATTTTGGCAGTCGGTGTTCCTGTTTTTGTTTCTTTGTTTTTCATTTTTTAGTTGAGCAATTTCGATAGTAAGGTGCTTATAATGCCCAAAGATATGCCAGATTAGTTTACCCGAATAACATTAAACTTGAACATAACTGGTGAAATGAGTGTAGCAGGGTGAACTGTAAGTACACATCTGCGTACCTCTTTAGAGCGAACCGTTATGTGAAATGGCGTAAACAATAAACAGAAATGCGATTGCAGCAATCCCGAGAGATTTGTTGTTGTTTACTGAAGTGTTTATCTCCGAAGTTCTTCATCAGGTCTTCACCAAAATTGTAATGTGACTAATTTCGGCACATACTTACACTTTAAAAAAAAAAGATTTTTCAATATCGGTCCTCAAAACTGACGGAGAAATCAGTGAAAATAAACAAAAAAACCGGCCAAGTGCGAGTCGGACTCGCGCACGAAGGGTTTCGTACTTGGTAAATTGCGGTTTACGATTTATGACGTATTAAAAAAAACTACTTACTAGATCTCGTTCAAACCAATTTTCGGTGGAAGTTTACATGGTAATCTACATCATATGTTTTTTTTTTAGTTTTATCATTCTCTTATTTTAGAAGTTACATGGACACACATTTTACCACTTTGGAAGCGTCTCTCGCGCAAACTATTCAGTTTAGAAAAAAAATATATTAGAAACCTCAATATCATTTTTGAAGACCTATCCATAGATACCTCACACGTATGGGTTTGATGGAAAACAATTTTTTAGTTTCAGTTTTAAGTATGGGGATCCCCAAAATTTATTGTTTTTTTTCTATTTTTGAGTGAAAATCTTAATGCGGTTCACAGAATACATCTACTTACCAAGTTTCAACAGCATAGTTCTTAAAGTTTCGGGAAAAAGTGGCTGTGACATACGGACGGACAGACAGACAGACATGACGAATCTATAAGGGTTCCGTTTTTTGCCATTTGGCTACGGAACCCTAAAAAGCAAACATAATGTCGAATATAAAACCTCATTTTTGGAAAGTCGGTTAAAAAAGACAACTATCAACAGCAATCATAAAATAAAAAGAAACAAATTATTTACACAAACAAAGAGCAGACAGAAAAAAGCTTTTCTTAATACCAAATAAAAGAAACTACGCATAAAGTGTGTCAGTGAGGTCGTAGCCCCAGATTTGGGTATTTCGCTATCTATCATAATATCGCGATACCTTATCAATAGCAGGAATAATAACATGTTCCTTATCAAAAGACTTGTTTTTTGTTCCGTCTCCAGATAAAATTGTTTGTCTATTTGCATATTATTAGCTAGATATTTTGTAAGCCTTCCGATGATAAAAGATAGATGAGAATACCACCCAAATTGTGAGCTGAAAAATCGACAAGAAGTGTCTCTAGTGTAAGAGGTCCGGCTGTGATGTCACCAATAATGGACGTACGTCTAGCAATAGTTTAGTACTAGGTTACGAACACACGACAACTCAGTAGACAGTTGTTATTATATCTTAGATCTCAGATTGTACCTATGTAGCTAAGAATAAACTACGACCAGTGATAATATGGCTAAATGTAGCTCATAACTTGTCATTACATTGTATGTAGACTTCTCCTTTTGTCAGGATTCTAGTGGCAGTTTCTTCATTATAATGAACCGCCATCTACTTTTCATCCTCAACTTCTTCTACCAAGTTCGGGTATACCCCTTTGGGCTCCTTCAGGGTTCTCTCAACTCAACCGTTTGCTTCGAATCTTATCAGACGCGACTGATCAGTACCGACGTCACAATATCATCAAAAACAGTGCCTACGTAAGAACACAATACGAAAGAGACATCGTCTGTTTGCGATGGTATCTCGATAACCATTGTATTGTATCAGATGGGCATTCACACGACGGACGTGATAAAGCCAAAGTCAAAACAAACTCGACCTGAGGTTCCAATGACGTGAAGGACGAATGTCTAGACTTTAAACAACTGGCACGATTTAGAGTTACCTCAACTAGTTAGCAATCTGGGATACAGAGTTTTTACTAAGCTTTATAATGAATTTTATATGTAAATAATATGTCTGTAAATTATAAATTAATTGAATAATGTACTGAGTAAAAATTAAGGAGGAGCTCGTGGTTAAATCGTAACAGCCGCACTGGTAGATCTTCAAGGTTAAGCAACGCTTGACAAGGTCGGTCCGTGGATGGGTGACCATTTCGACATACCGAGTTTCCTCCGTGCCTCGGAAAGCACGTTAAGCCGTTGGTGCCGGCTGTCATTTGAAGATCTTTGACAGTCGTTACGGGTAGTCAGAAGCCTGAGATCTGAGACCAGTTTTGCCAAGGGGTATTGTGTTGCCTAGTTACTGGGTTGTGGAGGTCAGATAGGCAGTCGCTCCATGTAAAACACTGGTACTCAGCTGAATCCGGTAAGACTGGAAGCCGACCCCAACAATAATTGGGAAATAGGCTAGGCAGATGATGACTGAGTAAAAATGAACAAAATAAAGTTTTTTTTTTAATATTTAATAAATAAACATTAAAAGACAACACGACTCAAGCAGATATCCAACTATCAACAGTATCAACCAAAAGCCTTTACAATCATACGCCATTTATTATCCAGATTCTCGAAATCTAGACTCATTCAGCTGTAAACATGCCACTTAAAATTCTAAATTCAGACATCACCAAGTGTAATGAATTGCACATTGTACCGGATACAAACAAATCGACTGTTAAGATTTTGACAATGATTGAGCTAAGTAGCTGATAATTCAAAATAAGTGAAAGGAGATACCATTTGTGAAATAGGTAGTGATAGCGATAGCCAATGAAATACGTGTTTCATAAGGGTAGAAAGCTTTAGCCGTGCACTTGCTGCGATTAGTACCCGTCAGTCGCTTTCCCCACGTCCTCACAGCTTCCATTCAAGTGCAGATACACTCGTGCACTATTGTCAACAGCTTTTCGTTTCCGACAGACACTTTAGCTTCAACCTGCTGAGCACCACTCACTTCCCGTATTCATTTCACCTTTTCATATCCGTTACAATTTGTAGCTTAATTGAAATCATTAGAGGCCTTTCTAAATATACTTGTGAATTCTAGGACGGCAATTTTGTAGATTCTAATTCCAGTTAGTAATAGGACTGAAACTTGTCATAATCGGTTCGCTGACCTCTTATAAAGGCCATGTCTCACCGAGATGACGTTACCTAGCCAGGAGGCGTGACGAGCAACCGCAAAACCAAATACTGTACAGCAGGGACCTGAGACAGATATTCTAGATTTATAGCAATCAGCGAACCGCTTTAAACTCCCGTTTACGGCACAAATCTAGTGCCTAACCATGACGTGCCAAAACTATCATGTTTCCACTTTGATAGAGAGACAGAACTATACAAGACAAATAGCACTGTCCCTTTTCCATAGAGGAACCACGATAGTTTTGACTGTTCATGTTAAAGCCCTGGTAAATTCCACATTTGAAGTTGAGAAACATCATCGAAACACTCGCATTTGGATATCGTACAAATACATCGAATGCTCTGCGCAAACTGGATTATTCGCGAATGGCCCAACTAAGTGCGAACCGCACTTAACCGGTATCTGAATTGAATACGTACCGCCGCCATTTTGTGACATGTGTGAAGTGAATGCAACAGTTTTTACTCCGAATTACATCCCGAACGGAGCTCAAGGTAGGAAGCTGACTTGACTACAAACAAGCGAAAGATTCAGTTCCTTGTAAACGCAGAAAGAGGTCCTTGAGAGAGAACCTGTGCACTTAAACAACACAGAACAGAGGCCTCTCGCTCCGGCGCAAACGTACAAGAAGACCCTAGCTAAACTGGAAAGAGGGTTGGACGAAGAAAAAGGAAAAAACGAGCCCTTGAAACCTTCGAAAACAGAAAAGCGATTACTTTTATTAAATTAAATTAAATAAAACTGATGTTGTGATGACCTCGACCGCGGCCAAAAAGCCATTAAAAAAAAATCTTTTCATCAAAATATCTTCCTCAAAACGATCCCAAAATAATATGTTGCGATGGCCTTCTGGCTTCTGGTTTGCCAGTCACCACTCGCTCAGAATTCTAATTTTATCAAGTCTTAGCATTAGCAGCAGAAAAACTAAATAGTGAACAGAATGTAAATAAACTACATACTGAATAATTGGTTATCGACTTAAAACATGGCATTTTACTGCTCCTGGAAAAAACACCTACAATTTGAAAATATGACTTTGTTTTTTGCAAAGAGAATAATATCTATCCTTGAGCATATATGAACTCGACAGCTGGATGCCTTCATCTCTCATTTCTTGGCCGTTCTGGAAAATACAGAACCTTCCTTCTCTTGTCGATTAGCCTCCGTTTTCTTTTCGCACAAAACCTCAAGTATTCGTATCGTAAATTAAAACCGAACAGTGTTTGTTTGCGGGCGAGCGGTTCGCCTTGAGCTGCGCGGGCGCCGGTCGACCTCAGCCACACTTCAGTACACAACGCGCGAATTGAACCTTTTTATTGTGTTGTCAACGCGCCCAGTCATTCAGACTAAGATATTATTTTGAGCTGAGAGAATGATCAAACCACGTGTCTTCACAATTAAGTATCTACGAACGTAATCATTTCAATGAAGACTTTATTAGACTGTTCACAAATTACAAAATCTATTTACAATTCTCTAAGCAGTAATGTCCCAGCTTGCGTCACAGTCGTCCATTGCCGTTCAGTGCTCTGTTGACAAGCGCTACTACTCACAAGTTACAAGGCAACTCTCCAAACGGTTCAAGAAATAATCGGTTATCAATATTGCACGCTTGGCAAACAAAACATGTACCTTTTGCATTTTTCTTAAGAGTGAAAACAAAGGTCGAACTACGAGGAAAATCAAGCAGATCGAGCAAATGTGTCAATGTATTTTTTTTTGTCAAACATACGTAGAAGACATGGTTGAATGAAATTGGCCATGCTTGATGAAGGCGAAAGATATTGGTAGATATCGAAACATTCAACTATCCACATCCAAATCAAACTAATTCAGCGCTCGTTTAAACACTATATCATCCAGACTAATATGCGCTTGCACATTTAATCAATTCCCCAGTAACCCTATAGCTGCCACAACAAACATGTCAGGCACGGCAGCTAAAACGATGAGTACGTATGCGACGCGTCGCAGTCGGTACGCCTCGCATCCGGCGCGCGCGCTGATTCAGAGACGAACAAAGAATATAAACAAGCCGCGGTTGATACATTGTATTGCTTTTTGTACCTTATGACGGCGTTTGGAGACAAATTATAAGCGATTTATTAGTTGTTTGAATTTTATGTAAAGTTTGAAAGTTGAAGATACGGTAAAAGAAACCGCTAAATGGAAAGAATCGAAGAAAACCTTTGTCCAGGAGTGAAGCGAGAACAGCTTTGCTAAAAAAATAACTATATTACTAAATTAAATGATGAACTGTGTATTTTCTCGCAAAAAAATACATTTTCATTTGATTCGATGCTTCTAAAAAATAATAGCAGGTTTGCAGTTATTACAAATTCAGAACCAAAACACATTTCCATTTATGACTCTTTCACTTTTATGATTCAGCCTTTTTGCACAAAAAATAACTGTTGTACTATACACACATTATATCTTCCAGATTATAAATAATAAAACAACAAAGAACGCAAAGTTAACGCATGCTCGATACAGACAATCATAGCGGTAATTGCGCAGTAATTAGTTTACGCTCAAGGTGACAGGTGGTGCTAATTGCGATCATTACATAATCTACAGGTAATATGAGTACAGACTGATTATAAGATTGTCTTTTAAAATAAACACAAGAAAAACATGAGTGAAATTTCGGAACAGTAACAAAGGATGCAAAGCTGAACTATTACTTTCCAGATTCAACAAAATATTTTTAGATTTGACTAAAGCGTTCGATAAGTTCAATCACAAATGTTTGATATGCCAATAATCTCTGTTCTGAGGATTCAAAGATTTGTTTCGATAATCTTGAAGAAAGGAGTCTCTCTATAGGGTCATATTGGTTGGCTATTGGATTGCTTATCGAATTTTGTCGTTAGTAAGGCGTAAGATAATAACGACCCTTTGACCACATTATTCTATAGTTGACTTTAACGAAAACTAATGATAGAAAGACAAATATATATCCTAATAATAGACTGTAGTACATTCTACTGTACTAACTATAAATGGTCTATTTACACTTCAATTAGTAAAGTGATTAGCGAGTTAAAATTAGAAGTATCGATCACTTAACAAGAGCCGAGTCCAGTGCCTTATTTGTAGTAGATACTTTATGTAAGTACTTATATTATCACTCTGACTAGACGTGCTATCGACTGAAGTTCTGACGTCTTTTGAATGGAGATTTTTGTCATAAGAAATCGTAACAAGGGTTTAAGATACATTAATGCTCATGTCCTTTACGTCATTCTGGTCCTATCCTAATGTGTCAATATTAAATCTGGCTACCTGTAAGCCAAAGACCTTATTAAGATTCTTAATAATTTCTTATGCTCCGTAATATCTTATTATATTTTCTTGCCCTATCTTTGTGTAGTCATTAGCCTTCTGCGTCAGATCAGAACCAGTTTGTTACATAGTTTATATATGTTGTATATGTTGGTCCAGTCACCTTAGTTTTTGGGGCAGATCACATGACCTGCAGACGTAGGTGCTACCTGCTTTTTTACCAGTCTCGGGCGGTTCTTGACCTATCTTATTTTTAGAATTTTTGGTTGTGTAAATATCGAAGTAAAGGTATCAATTTTATGTGTCAATAAACTGATTTGGAGTCTTGATTTTATTTTGAATAATAATTTGGGATCTAAACAGATTTAATTTATACTATTCAAAAGAAAGCGTTCTCGTCTTCATTCAGATATAATAGAAATTAATAAGAATACTTTTAAAAGAATATGGAGCCACATACAATAACATCAAGTTATTCCACTACAGGAACTTCAACAATGGTATAAGTATAGAAACAGCTAAATATAGGTTCAAATAAATAACTTAACAAACCTTTAAAATAATCACCATATCCTTCCGTTATAAACTTTTTAACGAACAAGGTTGATAAATAAGGAAACATGTACTGACATAAATACAAAAAAAAAATTCGTTATTTTCCTGCCGTAGGTACAGGAAAAACCTTAATTCGAATTAATTATTTATATTTTGATAAATGCGCATTTAAAATAATCGATTAAGGTTATATTATATGACTATTAGTCTGCTAAAAAGTAGGTTATCATATCAGACAGTGACATCACATAGCCTGTTTTGATTTTGATAAAACTATGCATATAAGCATTTGCAATATATATTATTCATCTATAAAGAGAAATAGGATGAAAGAGCAAGTTGTTTCTAAGCCAAATAAGAGACTGGCAGTAGTACTTAAAGGTCGAAGGATCGTAGCATTCGTAGTAAAAGAGAACACCCAAGCACTACTACTAGAATTAAAAGAAAAACACAAAATCAAACTTCACAGAGAAAACCGGTATCAACTGAACCACTTGAGAACACTTGCAGAACCCACCGCAAATACCAAAGCAACATCCAATTATCGAAAACGACAGGACTCCATACATCAGTAAGTCATAACAGAAAGTGAACAATTACATGAAACCGAAGTGAATGCAATCATTAGAAGAAAGTGACCACATGCTAGCAAACAATAAAATAGCAAACGGACCGGTTTTAAACCTGATCTGGTAAACAGTCGCAATTCGACTGACCACAGATTATTGAGAAACGAATCAACTGGTCAGTTGGTATTAAATCACAGGTCGATCAATAATTAAATTCTACATATTATGTTAAGTAATACAACTAAATGACAGGCGAAGATATAGATAATAACGGTGACTGCCGGGTCATTATAAACATCAGACATATTGAAGATAAGTAGTTTTATTGGTGTTATTATGGAAAGAACAATGGCAGATGCCCATACATTTTTTTAGCTGAGATTAAATTCCTACGTCTTTAAATGAAAAATATCTGGTTTAACTCAGGGTGATGTTCTGAATTAGTTTGTGCAAGAATTTTTGTTCGAAAATGTCGAGAATAATAGATATTCAGTCATAAACTTTTGTAGGTTATGTCTGGGTAACTTTTAATAATGTGTTAAATAGGTAATATTATTCAATTTCGTGGAAGTAAAAGGGGAATATCGTATTAGCATTTCCCTTACCTAGTTATTTCAGCATGAAATGTATAATATACTCTTTGGAAAGAGTATATTTATTTAAACTAAGCGACTTTGACGTTTATCAAAAGGTCGTCGTCCTCGTCAACAACCAAGCTATATTTTTTAAACTTGGATATTTAGCTATTATGATGCTAATTTATTATTGCATTAATGTCTGTTGTAATTATGTATGTATAACTTTATGTGCTCCACTTTTTGTGTTGAGGTAACAGGTTAAATAGAAACGACCAATTAGGACTGTAGTTTATTTGCGACTAAAAACTTCTCTGTCTCACGGGCGCAGCCGTGCGTCACCAACTATATTATATTTGCTGAGTTAGCTTGTACATATAATGTGTCCCTACAGTAGCCCCCTCCTTAAAGAAAAAAAAAATATGGAACTTACACTAAGTATACTTTTTAAGAACAATACAAATAAATTTTTTTTTTTTTAAAACTACATGGTTTTTTATTTTAATGTCCATACACTACTTTATCTTCATAATCCTATTTCTTCATGAAGAAGAAAACGACACATGTGACACCACACTATGCTTACAATTAATACACATCTGGATTACGGGGTATGGTCGGCGGTGGCACTGCTTGCACCTTAACGACTGGCAGACTCCAACCAGCCGCAACTGCTTCCTTTTGGAACCAGCCTCGTACTCGTTTTTTACATTGGCCTCGGATTAAATACAGAATCAACACTCCCATGAGCACAGCGCACACAATCACCATAATTTCCAATACACCCACTCTTTGCCCCATCGTTTCGTTAGACACCGACTGTGCTAACGCGACATTGTTCTGTTGTGGTTTACTTTGTCCCCAACCCATTATTAATTTCAGAGATTTTTATTCTATTAACAAAACAAACACGTTCGTAAGGACTTATTCCAACAATGGATAAATTACGTTTAATGTTACAAATGCTATTTGTTACACTACCAGAACATTTTGTCTTAGTTATAATTTAATCTTAGTCAGCACTTCTTTATGATACTTCGCAATTGGCTGGCCTAAATAAACATCCTTCAATATGCTAGAGTTGCATTCATTGTTTATTACTAAATGCTTCTACGTTGATACAATATTAACCAATTTACATGTTACCTACTTATTGAATATCACCTGTAACTTATATTATTAACTTGTTTACTTAATTACATGAATACAATACAATTATAGTAGAGTACACTTTTTTTTAAACTGGGAATCGAACCCATTTCCCGTAATGCTCTAGCTTACTGTACCATAAGGTATAACATACATAGTTTTCATTCTGCAAACCTTATCGGCTGCTTAACCGTTCTACCGCTGTGGGTGGTATAAGTTATACGCTTAGTACTACAAGTCTTATCATTAAACAGTTTGTTATTAGGTTTAGTTACTACGCAATCTTTTTCTTGTTGTATTAGTGGAAAGGTTCCGTCATTAACTACGTACGCCGGTTTTAACCTATCGATTGATATTTTCACACGCTTATCTGCTATTTGTAACATGAAATACTTCTCTTTTCTCTCTAAAACCTGATATGGACCGTCATAGGGAGGTTGTAAGGATCTTTTAACCAGATCTACTCTCACAAAAACATGTGAACAAGTTTTTAAATCAGAATGAACAAATATATTCCTCGCGTCTCTCTGTTTAGTCGGTCTCGGCCTAAGGTTTTCGATAATATTTCTAATTTTGTTTACATATTCGTTTGAATCGCTAACGCTTATGCTATTGCCCCCGTAAAAATCCCCGGGTAACCGTAATGTCTTTCCAAATGCTAATTCCGCGGCACTGACACCAGTGTCGCTCCGCGGTGTTGCTCGTAACCCAAACAGAACTGTCGGCAATTCTTCCACCCACGCGCCGCTGTCCCTCCTGGCCATCAGTGCTGCTTTTAACACGCGATGAAACCTTTCTACAGTGCCATTCGCCTGCGGGTGGTACGCTGTAGTTCTTAATTTATCTATCCCTAAACATTTCATTAATTCATTGAACAAGCTGCTCTCGAATTGTCTGCCCTGGTCTGTAGTAACCCTTACCGGACAACCGTACCTTGAAATCCAACCTTCGTACAACGTCTTGGCTACCGTACTAGCATACATGTTTCTGATTGCAAAAGCTTCTGGCCATCCTGTCGCCCTATCAACCACCGTAAGGCAATATCTATACTCCTCTGGTGACGTAGGTAATGGTCCTACTAGATCGACATGTATATGTTCAAAGCGGCCACTACTTTCGTATTGACCCAGTCCGGATACAGTATGACGTATAACCTTCGACTTCTGGCATTGAACGCAGGTTTTGGCCCACTGTCCTACGTCTGTGTTCATACCTGGCCAAAAATACTTAGACGTCACTAATTTCCGAGTAGTACGAACTCCAGGATGGCACAAACCGTGTACTGCTTGAAATGCCCTTTTCCTAAAAGCTACTGGTAGATATGGCCTTGCAACCGAAGTAGATAGTTCACACATCACCTCGCTTTGACAGTCGGGTAAATTAATTCGCTTAAATTGCATCACTTTGTTTTCTTTCAATAAAAGCGACGTCAGCTCGTCATCCATCCGTTGCGCCAACGCTAATTCGCTGAAATCGAGCGTTGTTGGACATGTGATAGTTTCAACCCGAGACAGTGCATCCGCTGCCGTATTTTCATTACCGTTGATGTACTGTATATTTGTTGTGAATTCACTGATAAACATAAGTTGTCTAACGCGTCTAGTTGTTTCTTTGTCACTAGGTTTTTGTGTGAATGCATAAGTTAATGGTTTATGATCCGTGTAAATTACAAAAGATCTGCCTTCTACCATATAACGAAAATACTGAACCGCCGAATAAATAGCTAATAGCTCCCTGTCATACGTACTATATTTAAGCTGCACGTCACTGAGTTTCTTAGAATAATAACCTAAGGGGCCCCAGTGTGAGCCAACCTTAACTTGTAACACGGCACCGATACAGTCGTTCGACGCGTCCGCCCATATTGCAAGCTCGGCGTTTAGCACCGGGTACGATAACATAGTCGCATTCTGTAGGCTAGTTTTACATTTCGCAAACGCAACGTTTGCTTCTGGCGACCAGTTAATTATAGACTTATCTTTTTTCTTAGCCTTCTGTAAATACGTATTTAACACTGATTGATATTCCGCTGCCCTAGGTAAACTAGACCTATAAAAATTTATCATTCCCAAAAAACGCCGTAACTGATCTACCGTTTCGGGCTTTGGGAAATCAATGATTGCCTGAACTTTATCTGGTAATGGACTGATTCCTGATGACGTGACCTCGTAACCTAAAAATTCTAGTTTCTCTTTTCCAAAACTACATTTTGCCATATTGATAGTTATGCCGAATCGGCTTAATCGCTCAAATATCGCCTTTACGTGTAACTTATGAAGCTCGGGCGTCTCACTAGCTACGATGATGTCATCTATGTAACAAAAGTAGAAATTAGACTCGGTTTGGCCTTCTGCACCTATTTTGCATTGTGCATCTAAGCCTTGTAATACCACGTTATTCATATATCGCTGAAATGTTTGCGCGGCGTTCCGTAAACCGAAGGTCATGCGCGTAAACTCATATAACCCAAAGGGTGTGGTTATCGCGGTTTTTTCTACGTCTTCAGGTGCAATCACAATATTATGATACGCTCTGTTTAAATCTAAACGCGAGAATATACACTTATTCCCTAAAATATATGTAAAGTCATTTATCCGCGGGATGGGGTACCTATCCGGTATTGTTATTGCATTTAAGGCTCTATAATCACCGCAGGGACGAATCTGCCCGTCCTTTTTGGGTACCACATGTAACGGACTGGCCCAAGGACTTTTCGACGGCCTACAAATTCCCATTTCCTGCATGCGTCTAAACTCCTCCTTTACCTTTACATATTTCTCTGGGGCTAATGGTCTAGCTCGAGCGAATACGGGAGGGCCGTGTGTTTCAATGTAATGTAACACCGCATGCGGGGGTTCCTCATTAAAAGACACAGGTTTAGTGATCTCGGGAAACTCGGCTAGAATATCCGAATAAATGCAAGCGTTATCAATCGTAGTTAAGGATGGTCCCTTCCACTTTACAATTAAACCTACTGCACTTAAACTCGTTACTTCATCTATGAGTCGTCGGCCGCTTACATCTACTAGCAATTTATACCTTGTTAAAAAATCTGCGCCTATTATGGGCTGATTCACATCTGCTACAATGAAATGCCAAGTATACGGCCGTCTTAATCCTAGACTTAAAGTTAATGTTTCAATACCGTAAGTTTTTATTATTGTACCGTTAGCGGCATATAAAGTAAAGTTAGACCTATTACTATCATAATAACTACGCGAACGATTTTTCCTCACGGGTATTACGGATACATTAGCTCCCGTATCTATTAAAAATCTCATACCTGTCTTCTTATCACATACAATTAGGCGGTTGTACACCGTGCAACGTCCCGCCGTCGGCTGCACCATGTCTAGTTTCCCGCCGACTTCTCCTGGCCCTTGCTCCAATTACAGGGTTTCACACACTTTGTTGCCTTCTCCCTGTAACGATAGTGGTAAAAACACAACCAATTAGCACTTTTTCTCTCGCCACCCGCATCACCATGTCTCGATGCCGATCTCGAACCTCGGCTGCCGCCGTCCCAACGCTCTCTGCCTCTGCCACGCTCCAGACCTGTGAGACGCAGGTTGATTTTCGCTAGCTCCCCCAGGATTTGGCTGGTGCTTGATGATCCATCACTCCTGGTCTGGACCTCCCCTGCCTTGACCTCTGCTACCATTGCTGAGCCCTCTCCTATGCTTTCCAGCACCTTGTCTGCTATGGTTGCGAGCACGTCCAATTTCTTCGAGTCGGACACTGCCAGCACAGCACGCACTGATTTCGGTAGGTGTGATTGCCACATCAACTTCAGGGTATCGTCCGCCACCTTCTCCCTGGCCAACTCACGCATCCGACGTAGCAAATGGGATGGGCGCTGGTCTCCCAACTCCATTTCGCTGATCAGCTTCTGCAATTTCCTCGTCTCCGACTCCTCGAACACTTCCAACAGCCTTTCCTTCAGCGTCTGATATTTCCGAGACTCAGGCGGGGCCAATAACAAATCGCTCACCTGCTGTATAGCGACCTTGTTTAGCTTTGTAACCACCAGATTTTGTTTGGCTGCATCACTCAGCCTTTGATTCTCCACCGCGGCCTCGAACTGGACAAACCAGAGTCGCGTTTGGTCTGTCCAAAACTCAGGAATGCGCGAAGAGACAGTTATGCTGGCCAGCGCCTTTTCGCTGGCATCTCCGGACATGTCCTCCTTCACACCTTGCGCCCGCGGCGCAACTCCTTGCGGTGGATTAATTTTTCCGTCCATTTTTCAGTCTATACGTGTACCTCACCCAAAATAAAATGATCACGTCGGGGTCACCACTTTAGCTATTATGATGCTAATTTATTATTGCATTAATGTCTGTTGTAATTATGTATGTATAACTTTATGTGCTCCACTTTTTGTGTTGAGGTAACAGGTTAAATAGAAACGACCAATTAGGACTGTAGTTTATTTGCGACTAAAAACTTCTCTGTCTCACGGGCGCAGCCGTGCGTCACCAACTATATTATATTTGCTGAGTTAGCTTGTACATATAATGTGTCCCTACAGATACTAGTCTTTTTGCTAATCATTAATTAAAAGTAATTCATTTATTTCTACTGCACTACAATATTCTTACCTACCTGCGAGGAACATCTATGCTTAGACATAAACTGTATTGTTAACTTACTTACTGCAATAAATACATTAATTATATTATTAATTAATATAGTTACTACTTGTCACTTAGCAGATAAAATATATAATGGCAACACTAAGCTAAAGAAATTAACTAAAAAATCAAATAACTTTTTATTTATTATGATTTTTTTTTATCCGTTTTGAACCAGCCCAATAATATATTTAAAAAATGTAGACAATTAATAGAACGTCTTTCGTATATAACTCACTTTCAGACGCTCAAATTTAAGTCAGCTAAAATCTCGCCATTGTTCTTTTGGCAATGAAATTGTTACGGTTTGGATGCAAATATTAATAGAATTAATCGACAAAGTTGGTTTATTATACTAAATTTAATCTTAGTTGCTATCAATATAATTGAAAAGCTCACTTCGACTATAATTAGTAAGGGTAAAGTTGTAGGATATATTAAATACGTATATATAGCTGTACCCGAGCCAGACCAATTGCAACAAGATAAACTAAGGATATAAATTCTCTTATCATTTGACCTGACACCTTTAACACTTCGTTTTGACCTTTCCCAAGATACGATGACTTCTCATAACAATTCTCAATATATTTGAGTTCATCGCCTTTAAAATCATTCAATAAGAGGTATGTCTAATGCTTTGTTTTCTAATATTTCTAAGGTGCAAAGAATTCATCTCAATATAGCACAGATGAGAACACGAAAGAGTGCAATAAACTTGGATGAACATTAAAATACGATATTAATGTTCATCCAAGTTCATCCATTAAATAATTCTCCGTCTTACATCTGTTTTCTAACTCAAGGAATGTCATAAGCAAATGGCTTTATTTTTGTATATTTATTATTCTGACTTTTGCGTTTTAGCTAAGGAATCAAGCATAATTTGACACTGAAGTTTGAAATTTTTCGAATTAATTTGAAGTGATCCTGAACTAGGTGCATATATATAAACACAGGCGTCTTAATTTGCAAGTACTGAAAGAACGAAAACTATCCAAGTTTCCTCCATTTATATTAATGAATGTAAACTAGTTTTTAATTAAAACAAATGCATACCGTAACCAGTTGTTCCAAATATTAGTAATTCCAAGGTTCCAATGCCTTGAAGAAATGTAAACCATGTTACTATTAATTAAATAACATGGTTGTTGGTCTATTTCATTTACAATTAATCAACATATGAACCTACATACGTATGATAAAAACACGCCACATCTCAAAAACCCAAAAAAAACATATCGTTCTTAATATTTGTTATCATATAATATTGTTATTCAAAATTCTGGACACCAATTTTATTATTACATTCATAGTTGATTTTGGGAAACATAAAGTAAATAAGACTGATATTTCAATGCCTATTGTATTATAATCGCTAGTTTATTTACACACAAAACAATACATTATATACTTCTATAAACACAATTTATTAATTATTTATTACGATTAGCTAGCTCATTTAGATAAACATAAACAAATATATTGTTAATTATATTGATACATACTTTCTAGAACACTTCAAAATTATCTATTTTCTTTATCTTATAGATTTCATAACAGCCGATAAGAAATGCATACATCATAAGTACAATGAAAGTGTCACAAACATACCCTTATCAATTACAACGAAGGAAAAACAACTTTATTACGCGGCGATAAGATATGAGAAAGCGCAAAAAAATAAGTTGTTTATTCACACGATAAGAACAACACGCCATCATACTATACGTCTAAAGAGTCTACAAGTACGCCATTATAGACCATAAATGTTCATTATGATATTAATAATGGTTATTAATTATAATAATTATTTTCCGTCGTTTCTCATTGCGAAAGAGATTTGATTAATTCAATATTTGCTTCTTACAATAATATTTGCAATGCTACATGGAATCAAACGCTTGAGTAAAATTCATAAGACAATTTGCTCTGCCTGGTAACGCATAAATGTCACCCAGCCAGCAAAAATCTCAAAAACCCACGTCAATTTCTCACAATATAAATTAGATCCTTTAGGAATTTTGAATTTACTTGTTCATTCTACAATGATGATGTTAAAATCTGGTAAAGCACACCAATCACTGATGAGTGAGCCAAATAACACATCTAAGATCGACAGTGGAAACGATTTGGAATTATAAAAACAAGTCAATGATGCAATTCAAGAAGCACCTAAGCCCATCACTGGCCTGCTATAAGCCTATGTGAATGATTGACACTTCACTTCATATAATGACATTATTACCGTAGATAGTATTGTCATTGAGTGAAACACTCTCAGGTGTTGATGCAATCGTCTAAGACGTCACACCGGTTCTTTCCTTTTGAGAGTTTCATGTGTAATAGTCTAGCCTAGACATCACGTCTATGGAAGTCCCCTAATCGCAATTTTTACGTTGACTTGTATTGAGATTTGTTATTGTTAATTGAGATACTCAGAAGCAATTAGCCCATCTAAACTGGAAAGAGGTTTGGACAAAGAAGAAGAAGGTCATGGCTTCTCCATTCAAATCTATCGTTTAAGAGACACTCTACTTGTTCCAGAAAAACTAAAGATTCATCAACAAAAACACTGAAGTTAAAAATAATGAATTCACAACGTATCAATCTATTGAGTACATCTTGAGAAGAATAGCAATAAATGTGAAGTTGACGCCAAGTTCTTAGCCATTTCAGCATCGCTACGGAACACCATTACGACATTAAAGGATTCAACTTGACATTTATAACTGTTGAAGTGGATTTCTTACTAATACGAGGCGACAAAGATACCTATATAAAAGATGATAAGTAACCTCAAAGTAATATGGAAGAAGACGTAGATCATGTGGATGCTACAGATGACACAGAACAGAACATCTTATTTCTCAAATTAAACCGAAATGTCTCCCAATATTTGTTTTGTTATAACTCCAGTGTGAGAAACTTGTGGAAACAAGTCATAACGGTAATGCTTTACATAAATATGTAACAGAACATTAATTATACATAAACGTTATAGAGAAAGTTTCTGTTTGTCCGCTGAATAACAGACTCTTTGGCTTCTGGCCACTTTCTTGACGTAAGTTTAACTTTACTTCAACTTTATTTGTTATTTAAATTCTACACATTTTTCCAGAAAGTACTGACCGTATTTAAACGTATACAAATATTGGAAGTTTGAAGACAGTAATTTGTTAAACACGTTTTTTCTTCAAAAACATCCGCAATAATTTCCCACGTATATAACACACAGTCTCAACTTCATCATCAACACTTGAATCATTATTATTTTTTCATTATATCTTCCATATATGTATGTATAAAGTTGATATGCTTAAAATGACTTCATTAGTCACCCTAGCGACTCATTTACCACTTATTCGGAATCTAAAATCTTTAAAACGTGATAAGAACATGAATAGTAATAAGGAATAGACTCAATAAATAATAACACAGGAGGCAACAGACAATACAAAACCAAATACCAAACGTAAGATGGGTACCTGAAGTACTTTAGTCCACAAGGAAGGCATTATAATGTGCTCTGCCCAATGCATAATGCCATGTGGTCATAAAGACAATGTGGTCTTTTTCTGTGTTTTCGTTAATGCCTACTAAAATGACCATTCCATATTTAAAAATGTCTCAGAAGTTCAGGACTAATATTGTTTTCTAGTGAACTCATGCGTCCAATACCGCGGAAGCAATTAGGGAAACCGCAAGGGTCACTTGGGGTTAGGGGAAAACTGCTTACTCATTTAGATGTGGTTACTCAGTGGTGCATTTGATGTATTTTGGTGCAATATGGGTATCAAAAAAGACACATTTTGGATTGCGAAGATGGTAAAAAGTTACCAGTTTTACTTCAACATTGAGAGACTAGATTTGAGCATAGACCGGGCGCTATCCTTGGTTTAGATTCAGAAGCTGTTCTTTTGTCGTTGTTATATTGATTACCTGGTCAGGAGAGAAGGTTGGCAGCACCATTGGCTATAATATTAATAACATAACAGTACTCGGCCCACCGTCAGCACAGTCCAACAATAACAAACAAGACAATTGACTTACCTATTTCTTTTCTGGTATAATGCCTCTGCTCATCATTGTGAGAATTCGTCGTTCCGAAAGCTTGACCCATCTTTATATCACAACACTGAGATCACGAAAACAGAAAAATTATGACAATCAGCTGATTACACCGAACGTAATAATGCGTTTGTACGCATGCGCGGGCTCATATCACAGCTACGTGCGCGCCCCGCGGCGTCTCATACAACACTGGAGTAATGGAGTTTAGTGCAAAGGCTCGCAGCGTGGGAGCGGGACAGGTAATCTGTGACCGATAAGCTTCTCGGTGACCTACATACAACCGGCATACGAGCGACAGAGACGGAACGACTTCAAGTTGCACAGATGCAGCCAGACACGGTCTGTTTACATTCTGGGTAAGCGCAAAATGGCTACCGGCTGAACGTCTTAATTCTCAGACAAATTGCAAAAACAAACTAACACTGTGTATTCTGCTTAGTTTCATCAACGTCACTGAAGTTCTAAACAAAAATAAGGATTGGCGCTTTGCTTTTCCTGAAAACAAGTTCAGTAGAAAAGCAGGACCGCTTGGGAAAACTCAGTGAAAACTTTTCTAGTTAAAAAAGTTTTGTAGTTCAAGAATCTTACAAACTACTTGCAGTTAAAATTCATTTCGTTCTGAAGAAAAGACTGCTCTGAGATAATTACATCTCTCAGGAAACTTATAAGAACAGGAAACTAAATAACTATTAACAGATCACGATTCTCGAGACCAGACACTTGTCAAA
Organism: Orthosia gothica; assembly: GCA_949775005.1. Taxonomy (NCBI): domain Eukaryota; kingdom Metazoa; phylum Arthropoda; class Insecta; order Lepidoptera; family Noctuidae; genus Orthosia; species Orthosia gothica. The sequence continues at coordinate 1,264,947 of OX459069.1, forward strand.
AGCATTTAAATCGAAAGACTATTAATAACCGACCGTAAACAGTCTATCGAGCTACTGTATCTAATTATAATTGCCAATTAGACTTGAGGTCAGCTCAAAAGTCTTTGACTTGGCTCGGAGCCTCGAATTTCGTAAACATCAAGACAAAGTGCATATTGGGGCTAAATTATTTTCTGGAGCCAATGAGAAGAAACCTTCGAAAGGTAGAATACCCAAGAGGCTATAGACAAGTGGTCTTCTATATCAGTGAAGGCGATAGTCCAAATGTCAAAATGTAAGGTATCGATTCACGTGATTTTTAGGGTTCCGTACCTCGAAAGGAACAAAACGGAACCCTTATAGGATCACTTTGTTGTCCGTCCGTCTGTCTGTCAAGACCCTTTTTTCAGGAACGCATGGAGGTAAATTTATCTCAAATACTCAGGTCTACTGTCCCTTAAAGCTGTGAAAAAATCAAACTTCTAAGCCAACGCAATCAAATGATACAGCCGTTAATGCCGAAAATTTTCGACACTCGCACGGGAATCAAAACCAACAGGGAACTTCCCGAGAACTCAGAATCTTGAAATTTGGTAGGAAGCAACATCTTATAGCACAGATAAAGGAATAATTGCGACAACCGTAAATTTTCAGTTACATCATATAATAAAAATATTTTTAATGATTTTAAACTTACTACCCCTTTCCTCATGAACGCGTAGAGGTATTAAATTTAAATTCATATCAAATACTCAGGTCTATAATACTTTTAAGCTGAGGTTTGTACGGAACCCTCAGTGCGCGAGTCCGACTCGCACTTGGCCAGTTTTTAACGATATCGCTTGTCAATCCCATACAGGCGCATTACTTTGTGTAAATTATTGCATCCCCACTGCTCTAAAACGGTGAAAGAAAACATTGTGAGGGTTTAAGCCGGCATGTCCTGGAACAAAAAATCGAAGACATATTGTGACATCCACCAAACCGCAATGGGCCCGCGTGGTGGATTACGCTCTTACAGAGAGAATGCCTGTCTACCAGCAGTTAAAATACTTATGATGATGATGTCACTTGTCTAGGGCATCGGGTTATCTTACAAAGTCCTTTGGTCATCAAGAGTCAAAAATCTTTTGATAAGTCCATTGTCACACAGTTCACCCTTGACATGTTTAGAACGACTTCAAATATTAAACAATGCCTTTATATCGAAATGTATTGTGGCAATAGATAATTGAATTGGGTTGAAAACTTGAAAAACACAATAGTGAGAAAAGGTATGAGTAATGAATGACTTAACTGTGCTCTCATTTACAAATATTATGCTCTTGAATTTCCTTAGAATGCCTAAGATAAAGAAATAAACAATTATGTTTATCAATGATGAATTTAGAAAGAATCTCGAAATACATTAGTAGGTAGTAGAGGCACCGCTCCAAGATGTAGCAGCAAAGTTAGATTTGATAGATATGTTAATTTTTTACCCTTTTATAAATGTCTTCAGTTATAAAAGGACTAGCTGAACCCCGCGGCTGCTCTCTCGTCAACTAGCTACCTTACACTACCTACGTACCTAACCTACCCTACCAATAATATTAGTATAGATGTTGATAAAACTCCTTCGCAAATGAAAAAATTAAAAGATAGACATATGCTGTCACGGCCTTTTTTTTTGAACTTTTAAAGAGGTACAATTCCAACATTCATGATATATGCGAAAAAACCAAAACGGTGCACGAAACTGAAGCTCTCAAAAAGGAATATTTTGCCCGTTTTAACAACATTTTTAATTTATGCTCCGCTCCTATTGGACGTAGCGTGATGTTGTATAGCCTATAACCTTCCTCGATAAATGGACTATGCAACACAAAAAAAAATTACAATTCAAACCCGTAGTTCCTGAGATTAGCGCGTTCAAACAAACCAACAAACTCTTCAGCTTTATTATACACAGAGATATAGACAGTCCATGAAGATGATCAACTCTATCAATCAAGTGTTACCGACAATCGCATCACTACACATTCCAAGAGCTACAAACATTGGAGAGCTAGACAGAAATCAAGACTGCCTGTGTGTACCTCAGTGCCAGTGCCAATTATATTATCGTCCCTATGACTAAGATAGAGGAAATCATCAACCTAATGGCAGAAACACAAGCAGGGATCTGAAGCTGGATGCACAAATCACCTCAGTTGGTGATGCAACCCATCCCCAAGACAAACGCGGCCGAATGCTGGATCGAGTTACTGATGCCACTGAACCGATTGTGGAGCGAGGCAGCTGGAACGTTGCTGCGGTTACCCTACATTCTGGAGATGTTCAATGTTTGACTAAAGTGCTGTTGATTTTATCAATAAGGTGTGTGCAGAGGTAAGTGCTGAAGGGGTATTAAATTCATCTGCGAAAGTTTAGACGCAGATAACGTTGAATAAGTGGCGTTCTTGGGAAATGTATTGTATGTTGAAAACTTGATTTTTGTTTTTGGTTACAGTTCCGAATACTTGTAGGATTTTGTAGAAGACCTGCCTCTGAAATACATGCTCATCCAAGTTATGTTTCTGATATAAACGTGGTCTAGTGTAAACTATGAAGCTATTGATACATAGACATACTAGGTACATATAAATATCGTAATGAAGACAAAGGCTCTATCTATAATTAGCATATATCAGAAATAGACATTAGCGAATAAACATTAAACTATGCAGCATAGCACGCCTTCAAACCCGGTAGGAATTTCTACTGATAAGGATAACCATACTTCTGGTTGTAAAAGGCAGTTAAATCTAGTCACAACAAATTGTAGAACCAAGTCCATTTCCTAGTATTAATGGTAATTTGCATAGATTTCCCGCAGAGAACAAGGGACATAGACACTTGAGGCATACGCTACGTAGGAGCTGATAAGGCCGGCCCTGAGACGAAACATGTGGAAATGCTACGTCGGCACGTATTGCGTAGTTTTTCACATACCCACGACATCGACATGAATATGAATGCATTTGCATAAGTGGATACGGAATATTTGAAGGCATTTCTATAAAATATTATCGGTTGAGGAAATCCAGTGGAATTTCTAAGAATTCAAGAGTCATGAATTTGAATAGTTAGCGAAACGGAATCATTCTTCTTTGGGCACCGGGAGAGGGGTGCAAGAGTGCATTTAGCACATGGGTTTCAATAAAATATACAAAAACATTAATAATCCAGAGCGAGGGGCTAAAATTTAGAGCCTGATATAGTCGCTCTTGAATTCTAAAACTGTTCTGCTACATGGTTAGTTCTACTCTGTCCAAATGGGCAGAAGAAAACCCATCTAATTCGAGGCGGGGTGGTGATGCACCCCCATAAAATAGTCCCGCCGGTGCCTATGGCTCTCCTACAAGATCATTCATTTTTTTCTGGCTTTATACTAAATTGACCGGCTTGAACTTCCACTATCTACATAATATGATGGTGCAAGACATCACCAATGCCAAAGCAGATGTCGAAACGAAAATAAGACAAAGCAAGTCAGAGGGTAGCTCTTACTTACAATACTGTTGTTTTTGTACCATTCTGCACGTGGCTTCTGGTTATTGTGTGTCCGTTTGTTATGGTTCTCATTGTCATCACTTGTGTGTGCTATAAGAGCCGCAGTGTTTGCTTCCATATTGGTAACTTCATACGACGCGACGCGGACGATTGAAATGCAAAATTTACCAAGTCATATTTTGGGCGATATTGAGTTATAGCACTACTATAGACAGTCGAAATGAATATACAACTGTATTCGTTTCGTTTTAGAATGACAATATCGGACTTTTCCCGTTCCTGAACATATCGCTGTAGAGACCCGAAAACTGTATGTGTCGTTTTCGTGTGTTAAACATTTTGAGTCTCTCGAGAGATTTTAATTCCAGAAAACTTTATGTTTTTAGTTAACCGACTTACCAAAAAGGAGGAGGTTCTATGTTCGACTTCTTGTATGTTTTTTTTATGTATTTATTTATGTTCACCGATATTTCCGTCAATTGTGGACCGATTAAAAAAAATTTTTTTTTTTTGAAAGAGTATGTTTCGAAATTGGTCCCATTTTAATTTGGTGAAGATCTGATGAAGAACTTCGGAGATATACAACAGAACTCTTCAATAAATAACGGCTAATAATCATTCGGGATTGCTGCAATCGCATGTCTGTTTATTGTATATACCATTTCATAACATAACATCACGCCAGTACGCACTAAAGGGGTACGCTGATCTCTCAATTTCACCGGTTATGTTCAAGTTTCATGTTATTCGGGTAATCTATTCTGGCGTTATAGGTACTTTACTAAACAACTTGCCTATTTTAGGTAGGTACAAGTTACAACAAAAAAAAAACAAAAATTATAAAAACCTTTTTTGCAATAAAATACTACAGACTTCCAAATAAAAAACAACAAAGTGAAAAATAACTTTATTTTTGGAAGTCGGTGTCCATATAGCAAAAAAAATGGGAAAAAAGAAAGACACCGACTTCCAGAAATGAAATTATTTTTCACTTTGTAGTTTTTTATTTGGAAGTCGGTAGTATTTTTTTGCAAAAAAGTTTTTATTTATTGGTCAAGTCTCAAATGTGTACGACTTATGTACCATAACAAAGTTAAAATAGATAATGTAGCATAATTATAATGTCAAATTGCCACAGATAGAAGTAGTGTAAGGCTACCAAGAGAAAACTTAACAATCCTAACTATCAAATGGGTGAAAACCAAAACAGAGCGAAGAGGAGGACGTGAGATTTTTCGTTCAGCATAGTCCTAGAAATGTAATTTGCGCCATAAGCAAGCCTGTTTGAGAATTTACAACATTCTCAGCCAAAGTTGGGCAACCATGTATTACTAAAGTTAACCTTTACAGGCTTCAATATTTACTTCACACTAAGCAACATTAATTTGAGGCCGAAACGTTCGGTAGATAACTATGTACAGAAATAAGTTGTCCTTCAAATATTGTTCAGTCAAGTGTGACCTGATATTCATACCAAATCCTGCTTTAACACTTGAAGAATAGAAGCCAAAGTCGTGTGGAGTATTCCAGTCTGTACATGGCATTTGAAACCATATTAAAGTCAGTATTAATGCCGTGTATCATTAATCCTCTTGGAAGAAAACCTTTTATATTAGTTGCTTGTCATCTGACGCGCACTGAAAGAGCCAACTGAAAGTTAATTATAGCTTAGACTGAGGCAAAGGACGGGTATTCTATACAGGGTTTACAAATAGATAGAACACAATACTATACAACTTATATCAGCATTATAAGACAGTAAAGAGACAGACAGTAAACATACAGTATCAGACATCCTTGAAATGGAGAGTTGAAAGTTCGAAAACAAAACAAAGGAGGAAGATGATAATTTAGATAGTGACAATAATTAAACAAATTGTAAGACAATAAAGACAGACACAGTATGAGACATCCTTGAAAATGGGATTGGAGTCGAAAGTTCGATACAATAAGGAAAATCATAATGGTTCAGATAGTGACAATAATTACTCAAATTCATTAGTAATACACACAACATTAATGGACTACGATTGTACTAATCGCTATCGCTATCAATGTTGGAATAATGTCGTGGAACGATAAAAACCTGTTTCAGAAGACCCGCAGAGCGACAAAACTAATGGCTCTGCTAGCTGTTAATACATGGCGCAATTTCCTCATCAATCTGCCTTACTTTTTTCAACTATGTTAGAATCCATTTCAACAACAATGTCATGTTCCAGTCTACATGGAGCGACTGCCTATCCGACCACAATCCCCTTACCACGATAGCACGATACCCTTTGGCAGGTTTAGTGTCAGATTACCTGGCTTCTGACCACCCGTAACGACTGTCCAAGACCTACAAAAGACAGTCAGGACCAACAGCATATCGTACTTTCTGATGGAGGAATATCGGTAAACTAATATGGTCACCCATACATGGATCGACCTCAGCAAGCTCTGCATAACCTTGAATATCGACCAGTGCAGCTGTTACTATTCTCACATCATGTTAATGTCAAACCTGGTTCTAATTATGACTTAGGTGCTAATATTGCAGTCCTCAGTTCAGCCTTTAAATAATAATTTAAGTACACGCTATATATTTTCCCTCACGAGGACCAGTGCACGTTTGAATGTCATCCACCTCGTTTAGCTACCTCTTTGTTCTAAAATGGACTCATGAGTAAGCGTTCGTGGAATACTTGTACCTATATTACCTATTCAGTGACTTCTTGCAAACCTAGCAAGCTTTAACGTGACAAAAGATAAGACATGTGTCACAGAAGTCCCAAATTCGTGCGAGAATATTGGGAATTGCTGTGACATATTCCACGGTATGCGACATAGTTGTAAAAAAAAAAAAAAAAAAAAAAAAAAAAAAAAAGTTTCTAAGTACATTATCTTGTGAAGTAAGATGATACAATATGTCATTATTAAAATATGTGATTTCAGAAGTGGTGACTAACGAGTTCTAGAAAGATGGTACTGTTAGCTTACTCATTAATTTTAAGGCAGGAAGTGGGTACTTAAGTGTATCTTATGCAAGTAAGCAATTATGATAATGCTTCAAGAGTCTTTCTTCTAAGTATTGTTTGCCCTGTCTCATTGAGATGCCTAATTCTGATTGTATACTGCAACAAATGTATAAATAATCTCATACTCTACCTCTGACACCTTTATGCTATTTCCCTTATCCCAATTTTTTAAGTATCGGCGCAGCATGCATTCTTCCACTATTTGTCGTCATCTCTTTTTTATTATAGACAGGCTCGCGCTTGACCACTACCTCATCTGATGGTAAGCAATGATGTGGTCGACGGTGTAGCACGCTTGCCTGAAGTAACCTATTCACTCTTGACTTAACGACCCCGAGGTTGTAGCTGTCGGGAAACACAGACTCCGGCAGGGAATTCCACTCCTTAGCTGTACGTATAATGAAAGTATTTCCTAAACGTTTAGTGCGTATGGGTGGGATGTCCACCATGTACCGATGGCGCATCGCCGTACGTCTTGTAGTCCGATGATGAAGCTGGCTAGGCGGAATTAGATCATGCAATTCCATCGCACACTCATGATCTCTATAGGCATTCCCCTTTCTAGTCGTCTGTGTTGGGTCTTTAGCTGTATCCGCAGCTACGGCACTCAACAATTCAAGCTACAAAATCAGGATCTACAGTATTTTGTCTAAGCAAAAACTATCACAAATATCCATTATCATATCCTTATTGAATTCCTAAGTAACATTGCTGACCTACTTTGCTTTGAAAATTACAATGTCTCAGTTTTTCTTCCAGTTAACATGAATGGAAATAAATTGTGAAGTCGGTAAAAACTACAGTTACTGGCACTTCTCAGAAGTAAACATTGCAGGCACTTACCAAGCGTGTTTTTCGGTCAAACCGCAAACATGTTTACGGTTTGTTTTCTTTATTAATATATACTCGATTCTCGATTCCATGTAGTGTTTGATCTTAAAACCAGCCAGAGTTTATGTTACCAATAATAACAAGTCTTACCTGAAACAAATGAAGAAAATAATGTAGAAAACATGATATAAATCAAAGTCGAACAATCTTTTTTGTTAGATGAATATGAAGTTCTAAAATAAACGTTCCCTTTTATATAAAACGTAAATCAATGAACACAATTTTGACACAACAACATAACATTGAACAAAATAGCTCTAAATAAAAATAACATCAGTTTTCTTTTTAGTTCCACATCACTGCGAGCGCCTGAACATTTGGTCATAGCAAAGAATTGGAAATTGTTGCTATAACTTTTGATGTAGGCGCTTTTATAAAATATTACAGAGAAAGATGAACGCAAAATAGCGAACTAGATGTCTTTTGCTTATATCATTTTATTTCCCCCAGTTTCGCGAGAACTATACACAAATAATTTAAACGTTTTATTTACTTACACATTCAAAAAGAACGATAAAATAATAACAGCAAGCCGTAAATAATTTAAATGTCACCGCACTCATTACGTAGGAGTTAAATATAAATCAGAGGTTTAATTGAGCGTTGGTCTACAATGTATCGCGGTGAAAATAGTTGGCAGCCGATTGTTATTCGAGACTCTTAGCGCCATCTACCGTTCCACACACGAACTCAATATAATACTAAATTTAAATTAAACTTTTTTCTTTTTAACCGCCGCCGGAAAAAGAGGGGTGTTATAAGTTTCACGTGTGTTGCTGTGTATCTGTGTGCCTGTCTGTGGCATCATAGCGCCTAAACGGATGAACCGATTTTGTCGAGAGTGTTCTTAGCTATGTTTGAATTAAATTGGTTCAGGCATTCAAAAGTTATGGGCGTTTTACTGTTTGAATCGGGGTGTTTTCGCAAGATAAACGTGTCGGGAGTTTTTAAAATTTTGAAATTTTACTTGTTTATAAGGCACCCAGCAAGGGGAAATTCCTAAGCAGTTGGTAGCAGATAAAAAACCTCTAAAAACGGTGAAGGAAAATATCGTGGTGAAACCGTCATGTCCTGGAACTAGAAATTCGATTCGGAGTGCCATCTACCAAACCTCATAACGCCAGTGTGGTAGATTATGCCCACCTCTCACAGAGAGAAGCCCTGTATCCCAGGCGGGCGAGCACGACCTACTGTGACAGGCTTGAGTCACATATTTTTATCACAGTTTGGAAGCAAAATGCGTGATTCAAGCCTATCACAGAGGCCGTGCTCGCCCGGCTGCAGTGGGACCATTATATTATGCTATACTTCAAACGATTGCAGATAATAATGTCACAATATTTCTTTCCTACTTCCTCTTACCCTCCCACCTTGGATTCGGTGTGAATATATTTCCGTTTACCCGTCTGGCCTGCCGAATAAATCCTGCTAAAAGGGGTGCATGAACTCATTAATCTCCTGTTTTCCCATTATATATCGTTTCGAGTGCTCTATGTACCGAGGAACTGACTGTGCAGCTAATTTTGTAGTTTGACGTAGATGTAACTATGCAGATGTAGCCGTATAGTTACATGTAATAGGGCTATTGTTACAACTTTGATGCATACTACTCGTACGTATACATGTATATTAAACCCATTTTATTTATATAAAAGAATATACAGTGTATAACATATACGAGGAACTCTTTAGGCAATATAAAATTATTTTTTTTGTTTTAACTAGCTTTCTGTATTCTTCTCAGCAAACCCTTTCATTTGATACTCATATCAAGGCAGTGCAAAAAAAAATACTAGTCCGCCATCTTGGTCCATCCGCCATATTGGATTTAATGACGTCACTAAGCTAACCATGCATCCAAACTAAACGTGTATGCAAAATTTGCTTGATAACTGAGTTGCAAGATTTGACCCGAGCCCACTTAAATAAATAAATGATAATGATAAAGCTTTGTAAAAAGAAGTAGGAAGACTGACCAAGCGGTAGGACTTTAGAATCTAGAAATAAAAATTAGCTTTGGCTATACGGTCCGCCAAAAAATTTGAACTACTGGGAATTTATTCCACCCATCGCATTAAACGTTTTGGGAAAACTTTCCATTGTGCTTACATATGAGGAGTGGCATTCGGTCACAAAGTACGTAAGCGACGGCGCGCCGCAGACAGAGGGAACAAAGTGTCATTTTGCACACGCACTTTGACAGTGCGGTTTTACAGAGAGAATATTGGGCAATATTGGACCGAGCTCAGTCGCGGCTGTCATGAATGTGTTTGTCACGTCATTCATACATTATGTACAGTAACGAGGTTGGTTGCATTGGATGGGTTACCTTTATTATTTGTTACAGACCGAATTTACTTTTTGTTTTTAATTCTTTCTTTCAATATTTTTTAAGTTATAAAGGTCATTAAATCTTTCAAGATGACAAATTAGGAATTCATTATCTAGGATTATAATAAATTATTTTAAGTCCATAGACGACATTGGGAACTTGTCATAATAATAAGGTTCAAGTCATACAGCTTACAAATATGTTTCCTCCGACTGCACAGCATAATTTTCTTCTTGTTTAAGATTATCTTTGGTTTTTTGGTTTTATTAGGTACCTGTTTTTTCTCATTCATATTTTTGTCGAGCTTGGTGCTTTTCACAATTTAATGTTTTAAGTGGGATCATTATTACACTATTACTATGTCTTGTTACTCTCCAATCTTCGTCGTATGTGACGTAACATTAAATTTTTCGTGATATTAAATGGATATTTGATGCCCTGTCTACCCTCTAAGCCGTGTAATAAGCATGATATGATGTATGTTTAGACGAATCGATGTATTTGTATATTATTATTTGTTAGCGCTATGTCAATAACACTCCATCTGACGTCAAACAGTAACCTAGACGCGTTAGATAAAATGAAATATGGCTGAGATTTAAAACTAATGTGTTCCACAAATCAAAGTTGTTTTCTTGATAGCCACGAGGAAAGAACTAGCATTTGTTATTGCTAAGCGGAGTCATCATCGCTCTTGTGGATAAAATGAAGATTGAAGAGGTTGTGCTGAAATGTATTATACATATACTGGAAATAGCATAGAGCAAACTTCTTATGTAAGGATCGTAGCAAGAGGTTCTGTAAATTATGCCTATGGGATAAAAGATGTAATTTTTGTATATATATGTAAAACTGCTTATTTATCGAGTGCGGATGTCGACGGCATGTCACAAGAGTTTCCTTAAAGTACATACATAAACTCACGCCATTTTCGCTTGTGGATAGGCAGAAACTACAGTAGGTTACGATTCTTACAAACTTTTGCTTCGTTTACTTTCATACATCTTTTTGTTATGGGTACTACGCACCTGGCCTTTCTGAAGAATATCACCAATAAGATTATATCGATATCTCAGTTCCAAAGTGTAACAATTCAGAATAAGGTTCTTAAGATATAATTTAAAATTATACGACTAGTGATACTTTTACCATTTACAAATATTCATAAATTAATCTGAAATGTAATATTATTATGAAGTATATGAACGGTCTTGTGATACTAGGAAGTTAAAAACATACTCAATATTACTCAATTCCAAAAGGAAACAACTTAAGTTGTTGGGTGTAATGACTAAATTGCTAAACAATAAACTTTCACTTATGGACTGGTTTTTCTTTGGAAATGATGGGTTTGAATTTCTCAGACTTATCTCAAACGCAGTGAATATCAGATATCCAAAAGCTATCAACCACGATACGTGGGGTAAGCTTTATACAAAAAATATAAATGATGATGATTTATAAGCCTACTTAAGGGGAGGCCTATACCCAGTAGGCGATTCAGGCTGCCCGGTGATTTTCAGGCGTCGGATGCCTATAAACGTCGGTAACAAAACCATAGCGACTTCTAATTCGACGCCAACGCCATCTAGTTACAAACTCTAAACTAAACGCGAGAAAATTTTCTTTGGAGAAAACGTATCGAGATTTTTGAACGAGTTTTCAATGGACATATTTAATTGGCATGCACAGTGGTTTTTGGCCAAATAAATACGCTTGGATTTTTTTATCAACCTACATTGTCCCACTGCTGGGCAAAGGTCTCCGCCATAGCTTTCCACTCTTCCCTATTATTTGCAATCTCCCGCAAACGCCTCTAAGTCGTCACGCCAGCGTTTCCTAGGCCTCCCACGGCGACGACGCCCATCTCATCATCTCTCTCATTTTTAGATACCTAAGAAAGATATACGTAGAATAATGTGATTTAAATTACTTATTTACTTAGTGGCAGCTTTACAGCCTCCATAAATCCTCTAATTGAAACCGATTCTGAGACAAAGAATCTTACAAACGCACAACTTAAGCGTCGGCAACACATATATTGGTTCATTGACTTTAAGCAGTGAGCCGGTTTATTGGGCATTCCATTAATATTTGCATAAATAAATAAACCAGAAGTATTGACATTTATGATAGTATTCTGTTTAATTATGTATGGCATGGAGGCCAATAACAGCAAAGCATTTTCCGCTTAGTTACACAAAAATCAAAAGTCAATCGGGAAATGTTGTAAACGATATAATATCCCTAATTGAATAGGCAGATTCAATGAAACCACAAAAAAGGAAAGCGATGTATGAGGTAAATTATGGAAAGAACGAGCCCAGAATAAGGCTAATATAAGACAGATAGGGAACACAGATCAAACACCACCACCGCCAAGACCAACCAAGGCCTAGAATACCATATTTGGATTATTCCCTTTCGCAAGAACAACAGTTTCAGCATAATGGAATTGAATGGCTATGATATCTAATATTATATGCCGTAGTATGTTTTACATTGGATTATAAACTATAAAGTTATAACTAAACAAATGAATCCAACTCTTAGCAGAGATAGGTAAACAGAGTTGCAAGGAGGAAAAATTTAAAGACGATTGAGTGGAAACCATTTGTTATTACAAAGCTAAAAGCTTTGACTACAGTCAGTAAATTATATAGTGAACTGATTTAGACGAATGCCAGCTATTTCGTCATGACGGATGGTGAATATTTGTTGACAGAAATCATGGGTCTAACGACCAAGAGCCTAGGGCTTAATTAGGTTAAAACACTACAAGAATTGCCTCGTTGTTCTAAGTGGTCAAAAGAGCTACTGTTAGAATAAGATCTTAGGTTCGTTGCCTGGTTCGGGCAGTGTTATTACATTTTCCCATATGAAGTTTCTCATTAGCAGGAAGCTAGATTTGTGCCCGTTGGTCATTTACATGGGATATAAAGATTGTCCACATGTGGGTCTAGGTAGCTACTAAAGTATAAATGCGATAGTTTGTATGGACGTATGGATGTTACTGAATAAAGCCAGAACGGCTGAACGGATCTGGATTAAATTTAGAACAGATATAGATTATAGTCTGGAATAGCACATCGGCTTTCATCCCGGTGTTTCCCTGGGGCAAAAACACTTTTCAAGCCAGAAGTTAGTATATGAATTCTTGCTATGCTTTGTCAAAACCAGATACCATACGGAATCAAAGCATACAGGTACATGTTCAGCGACAGTTTTCAAAACACCTCAACATCCTTCTGGGGCAGTAGGATAAAAACAAGATACTCGCCATATGTAACCTTTACTAAATAACTATCTAACGAAAACTACTTAAAATCCACCAGCAACCGCATTGTTTGCTAAGACGCGTCAGTGAACAAAGAGTTGCATACGACTATAAATAGCCCTCCCCAGCGTTGTCACCACGCACACGGCCACTGACTCCACTCACCAGGCCTTGGGGTATTTGTGGCCTGGCCTGGTGGCTACTGGGCCACTTGGGGACTTCGCGGGTGATTGTTGTAAGTTATTGGACGATTTGTTGATATTATTATGGTTCTTCTTGGTATAGAAGGTCGGCCTTTGAAGGATATCTTACGATAGAATTAAATCTGCAGTTGTTGGCTTAATTATTTGGATTGGGAAGCATATTTTCAGCACTTAATATAATCTTCTGACATTTCATGACACTGAATGTCATTCATGCAAGGGCTGATATAAAGATTTTCTAAGTAATCGGCGCTAGATAGCAACCACCACAATACACATCACAAGCCAAGAATTATATCTAAGGGTTTGAATTATATCCATTGAATGTTATTGGCGAAGAATGCTCCGCATAACATGGATCGCCAAGAGAACGAACAAATCTGTCCTTGATCAACTAGGCATAAAAGACAGACTAACCACGCTCTGCTACCAAAGGATTCTCAGCTACTTTGGTCACATTGCCCGTCGGGAACCAGACAATCTAGAGAAGTTGGTGGTAATGGGCAAGGTGGATGGGAAAAGACCTCGCGGCCGGTCACCTAACCGCTGGGCAGACCAGGTAACCACCCTTACTGGACTCTCCATTACAGCCACCCTGAGAGAAGCTAAGAACCGATTGAAGTGGAAGAACATCGTGCATAAAGCCATAAGAACCTTTCAGGGACACGAAGTAATGAAGAACGCGTCCAAGAAGAGAAGAGAAGGGTTTGAAACGGAAAAAACAGGGCCATGTATGTTAAAAGATTGACCAGAACTTAAATGCCAATGACCTACCAATATTTTCCAAGACCATAAATGGAAATTAGATGACTGACTCCAATGGATATATATTCCTAGTATTCACAGCTTTAAAAGTAGATGCCGATTGAAACTACGCTTTTGTTAGTTTCCCAGAAAAAGGGATTGAATTAAATTGAGTTGGGTATAATCCGCTTGAGGTTAGTAATATTTTAGATAGGTAGAAGAATAAATAAACCACTTCTCAATCCTGATGGAGAGGGTATTCTTTACATAAAAGATTAAAGGCATGAAGAGGCACGTAGGATACCTAACACCTAGGAGAGGCTAATGAAGGAGACAAAGGAGGGTGGGTGCGGGTAGTTAGCAAACTGACTTTGCTCCATAATATTAAATGCAAGTTCAATGGAAGTCAGTCGACGCTTCAGAAGAATGAAATAGGGCCTAGATAAAATAACATTATATTTGCGACAATGCGACAAGTAAAATTTAAAAACTTAATTAAAAAAATCAAAAAACCCGACTGCTTCAAAAGCGAACTAAAAAGTCGTAAACAAGGAAAAAATCATGCTGTGCAGTCGGAGGATACATATTCGCGGGCTGGCTGACCAAAATCTGGTGTATCCTCCCCTCCGCCTGCACAGCATGATTTTTTCCTTGTTTACGACTTTTTAGTTCGCTTTTGAAGCAGTCGGGTTTTTTGATTTTTTTAATTAAGTTTTTTTTATTTATAACTTTTTAGTTAGTTTTTTTCGAATTAGATACATTTACTCATATAAGTGTTATATATTTTTTAAATCACCTCTTGCAACCCTTTATTTTGATACCCCACACGATGGGTTTGGAAGAAAAAAAATATTGGGCTCCCACAATATGGCACCCAAAATCCGCCATTTTTCTATTATCCAATTTTAATGTAGCCTATGACATTCGCAGGGTTAAGACGCATCGATTGACGTATGAATCATAAAAATCGGCCAACGCGTTTGGTCTCTGGAACGCCATATAGGAACAAACCTACATACATACTTACATACATACATATATACATACATACATATATAAATACATACATACATACATAGACTGATAAACTCATTACCCTCCTTCGGCAGTTGGGTAAAAAAGGCATCTTGCGCAAATTACCCGATTGAATCAGTAAAACGCCCATATCTTTTGAACGGCTGAACCGATTTTCTTTAAATATAGCTAAGAAAATACCCGATAATGTCACTATTAAAAAAAACCGGCCAAGTGCGAGTCGGACTCGCGCACGAAGGGTTCCGTACCATTATCGCAAAAACCGGCAAAAAATCACTGTTGTTGTATGGGAGCCCCACTTAAATATTTATTTTATTATGCTTTTAGTATTTGTTGTTATAGCGGCAACAGAAATACATCATCTGTGAAAATTTCAACTGTCTAGCTATCACGGTTCATGAGATACAGCCTGGTGACAGACGGACAGACAATCAGACGGACCGCGGAGTCTTAGTAATGGGTCCCGTTTTTACGTTTTGGGTACGGAACCCTAAAAACCAATATCGTTTCATCCGTTTAGGAGCTATGATGGCACAGACAGATACACAAACACACAGGTACACACGTCAAACTTGTAACACCACTCTTTTTCCGTCGGTGGTTAAATATATACATAAATGGTATTGACATTTGCTAGGTACAGAAATGTCACATCGCCAATTCCAATCATACTTTTTTATTTATTTTTTATTTTGCCCCCACTAGGAATTTCTTCCTGTATCGTAGGTGCGTTTACAAACATATAAACTCACATACACAACACCCAGAGCTGGAACAACTATCTGTAGGTCATACAAATATTTGTTCCGTGCGGGAATCGAACCCGCGACACGCAGCGCAACAGTCAATCGCTTAACCACTGCGCCAACCGTGCGCCCAAAAATTGGACTGGACTTACGAAAATCGTGTCTATTTGTATATCAATAGAGACAGTTTTAGTCAAACTAGTTAGCTCAAAATAAACTAAGAAACCGACGTAAAGCCGAGTTCGACTGTAGTCAAGGTATCCTGCTCAGTATTCTACAGTTACACATCAAAGGAACCAATTCAGTTAGCGATTACGACTATCATAGATGTGCTATGAATTTTAAACGATTAAATTCACAGCTTGAATAAGGCATTATAGAATTTTACGACCATGTGATGGATTACCGATAAAAGGTTCCTTTTATAACATAAAATAACATCACGACTGTATACACCGGAGGATTAGGCAGAGGTATACTCACATTTCGGCAATTATTTTAAAGTACCATGTAATAGGCACTATGAATTTCCAGATGGAAAAACCCTATAACACTTCGCCCGACCTGGGAATCGAACTTCGAACCTCATGCTCAATACTAGGCCAACAAGGCAGTGATTTCAGTACCTTTTCAATGGTACAAAGTACTTAAAGGCTACATACTGATGAAGGACGCAATTGACGTCATTGGTTCGGCGGTAACAAGCACGGAGGGTGACCTGCTTTTCCTAAGACCATGACCGGTTGCAGTGAACCTTTGGCAACTAGATAATATGAATAGCTTTGTGAGATCCAACAACGTATGAATTATTGAGGCGAAAATCCATAATTCAAAATTACTTTTTGTGAAGGAACCCTACAGAGTAATGATTAGCCCGAGTTTTTTTTTTAGGACGATGCCACCGCACTATTCCCAAACCACTGCAACTCCTGAAAGCCAGAATCAACAGTGGTGACCACCAGAAAAGCGCCGAGGCAATGAAGCTCGACGAAGTCCCGAATTAATTTAACTGTATTAGATCCCACAACGAAATTAATCCGAAAAGAATAACGGAGCAGTCGGAAAACATACAAATACAAAGCAGGAGACAGAACAAACAAGTCGTTTACAAATTAGTCCGAATTATGAAGAACATACCTTTACTTATCCAACCACTGAAACAAAGTAAACGAAAACGAGATCAAAACGGGCAACAAACTCCCTTTCATGCCCGCATTAACAGGAAAACCAAGCGAATCACTTAAATCATAAAAAGCGAAGATAAAAAGTACGTTATTTTCCTTTTCCCTCATACGATAAACAGAGCAATAACACACACAATAACATTAGAAGACGCCGCTTATTCCGCACGAAGTGTCCTTGTACCGGCGTGCGGGGTGCGGCGGTGTCATACGAACAAATCAAATGTGGCGTTCGATTAAATTCACATTTGCATTGCAAAGTGTTCGGGACCGAACAACTCGGGTACAAGTGGAGAAACAAAGGATTGTAATTTCCGGGAGGAGAGTTTTTATCTTCGTCAAGTAATAAGTATACAAATTATGAGTTGTTTGCTGAAAACACATCGGTTTAATCAGTACAATTATTCTTGTTTTGAAACAATAACTTTGCGTTTATGTTCTACGTAGATCTTTCGCCAACGGAATCACTTTCGAAACAAACTGCTTGCGACAAAATTATCATCGCAACAGCTTCAGTCACATCTGGATTAAATTGCAAGCATGCACGATATAAATTGTTTCTAACTGCTATAACGTGTTATAATATTCGAGTCTCATGTTTCACAAAATAAAATTATTTTGCGCAGCAGAACAGAGTAACTAAAGCCTAAGAAACTGCGATGAAACCTAATTTTTACGAATTTCCTACGAATAAAGTTGGCAAATGCTCAACAAACGATTACTGTGGTAAAGAAGAAGCTTTACCACATTAGATATAACGCTGGGATCGGATCAAAAACATTTCTCATTAAGAAAACTGACTAATAGACCACGTTAAAGCGAGCGAGGTCAGCGGCGAAAAAAATATTAAAATAAAACTCAGGCAGAATTCGAGTTGAATTCAAAACATACGCGAAAACGTGGCAAAAATACAGAACATGCAAATAATATAAACATAATAGACCTATAAATCAATTGAGAATATTTAAGTTCTGAGAAACATGAAGATTTGATGTCTAAACATACAGTTTTATGGTTTAATTTGGATGCGGGTCAGGATGTGAACAAAAACCATGATGATTTTAAATAGCCTTATATTCATGCGGAAATTGTACTGCCGATTTATGAAATATACCATTCAATTGGACTTTAAAGTCTCAACACGGGAAGTCCTAGTGACTGCTATTTTAAGACTTCTGTGGCTCTGTTATTACGACGTTCATTGACGTAGCAGACTAGCCGTTGGCATAGCAACCCAGTATTTATGCACTACTAAAAGTTTAAACCAGGATATCAGTAAATCACACCAGTGAAAGGCTCATGTTCAACTTTAGATATCGACAGCATCAAAAAACACTTAAGATTCAAGAAACGACATATTGCTAACTCGAGCACGTCTTCGGATCTACAAGATTATCTGCGTAATATTGGCGTCGTGTTAAAATAACTATGCTACAAGGTCACTGCTACCGAACATGACCGAAGATTGATTCTAAACAAAACAAATGAACTTACGCCATCATTAATTTTGTACTATCTTTACATGGAAAGTAATTCAAAGTAGGGTAGGTAGTGTATATTTTTGTTTCGTTCAGGTACTCAGAACACCGAAATCTTGAAATTAATGGAAAGTTTTTGAATAGGTTTCTAGAAACTTTGTAGAACCATTTGAAAGTGTTTTCTCCAAGGGCTTCGAAGTTGTTTATTTATGGAAATAAAGGGTAATTTTCCAGTTTTAAGGACGCTTTTACGAAAACTAGAAGTAAATAGCGACCAAGATAGGAATTGTTCATACTCCTGTGATCCGAAAAGTTAATATCTTCACCAAATAGGCAATTTATGAATGAAAGAAAAGAAAATAATCCACCGTGTAATATTTTTTTACGAGCTCACGGCAATTTTTATGAAAACCTGGTCTTCAGCCAGGAAAACTATTTTTGTTAAGCCAATGTCATAAAACACCTGTAAAAGGGTCAACATACTGGAGATTACTAAACCTTGACCGAGTTTCGAAAGAAACCCATAGGTATATTACAACTCACTCAAGATAAAACTGCTGATGTATCTATTTTTGTTCCCATGTAAACAACAACAACGAAACAATGTTATATCTACAAGAGAAGGAATAGCTCATAGCAGAATATCTGTAGCAAGTAAACAAAGAAAAATATTGAGAGAAAACACTTATATTGCGAGAGTCAATACCAGCTTATGAATAAACAAAGAAGGATCTGTAGATCTATCTGTTGTTCGGCAGCATCCAATCTTAAAACCGAAGACTTTACGACTTTCTGTGCACTCGTAAACTGGCATCTTAGTCTAGAACAATATTAATGAGGTTGAAGAGCTGATGCGAGAACCTCTGGTGAATCATAAAGTAGACATTTGGGCTATGAGAACGAATTTTACAGCTGAATTAATTTAAGAGTATAATGGTTTTTGAGAAATTGCAGCGCTTTACTAAGATTGTGCAGCATTAAACACAAATCGTCTGAATAAAGATTTTGAAACGAAAGAAATATCTATGGATATATTTTAAGCAAAATGAGTACGTAAGTTGTAGCAGGTGGCGATCTGTAGTTTCTGCCTGTATCGACTGGCAATCTGTTGTATGTACTCGTATCTTTTAAGCTTAAAATAGAAAAAAAATTACATATCACGTTTCAATCCACCAAAGTAAAGTTCAGATCAAACAAAGGAGCCAAAACCAAACAAATCGTTTGCCAATTCCTTGAAACAAACGTCCAAATGAATTCCCTGGTTAGCATGTCACTGTCCCATACAACAAAGACAGTGACAATAAAATCAGTGACACAATGGAAAACAAATGAGAAGACTCGAGATCCGTTGAGATTAATGACTCCCTGTGAAAATTCATTGTAAACTTACAACGCAAACCTCTTGCCAGAATCCTGGCAGGTTTTCTAGAAACCACTTCCAATGAGAAAAATAACAGAATAAACAGAATTGCAGTATGTATCTTAGACTGAATTTAACTGCAGCGATGTTTTTAGAATTATTTTCAGTAATTAATCAACCTGCCTAGCCTTTTTCTAACTATGACTGCTTCCAGTGTAACCTGATGCTGCTCAATACCAATTTTTTACATGGAGCAGTAGCTCTTAATAGGCAGTAGCCTATCTGATCTCCACAATCTGTTAGAGGGTAGCACGATACCCCTTGAGAAGACTGATGTCAGTTTTTGTGCTTCTAGGTTCCCGTAACAACTGTCAAAGATTAACAAATGACAACCAAGACCAACGGTTTACGAGGCCCTGCAGTATTAGAATAATTATTCTTCAGTAATGTGCGTGTAATAAGGCATATTATCATCGGCTGGTTTTAGTTGTTAAGCTCATTAGCCGCTTGCGGGGCTTCGTCGTGCGTAATCAGGATTCCTGCGGTTTGTCCCTTCAACGGAACGTGCAAAAGACAAGACTCGCAAATTACAAAAGTAAGCAATTTCATGATATCAAAATCTTCAGATATAGTTTTACTTGTTTGTGTTGATGAGATTGCAACGTAACACCATATAAGCCAGTACCTAATAGGTATCTATAAAGGTCATAACAACCATAAACTTAATCTGCAAGTGACAGACTTCTGATAAATGATAGTTCCTCCATGCGACTACCACATCACGTCACTGCAGACATGCAGGGCCGTCGAGCAATGTTGACAAAACTTAGCGCTGAGAGCTCCTGACAAGTTGGCACGACTCGGAAGCTATCACTATCAGAAATATTTGATGAATTCTCATTATTATTGGCAGAAAATGTTGCTAAAGACAAAACGGTGATGGTTGTTAAGTTGTAATATTGGTCAGGATTTACAAGAAAGATCTTTGTTGGGTAGTATAACAGCTAAAACCGATTTATACTACACCTGCTCTGAAAGTACCTTGATACTTTATCAAATTTACGGTAGAAAGTACGTCATTGCATATCGAACAAATATGCGGCGAGAAAACGCATCTGAGCGGGAGAGAAAAGTGTATGAAAATCCATTTCTTACGTGGTTTTTCTTTTTTAATTTTGGGTAAGACTATGCGCTGGTAACCTAAATATCAAAAGCCAAAAAGTTTTTACAGTGAGTTTTTATCTCCAAGTTCGCAAAATGACACTGGCCACTAGCTGTGTGTTGGATGGTGTCAAACAATTTGAAAAAAGAACATGTGAAAAAGTGTTACATTAAGCTTCACTAACTGCAACAATTTCAATATAAATTTCAATCAGTAAAGATTTAGTTTTTTATTTTCAAACGATTTTCTCGGGCTTCAAACGACACCCTCGACGGTAATCGGTCAATTTCTCCTCTCGTTGAACAATGTACTATTGTTTGCTATTATGCAAATAGATGCATTGGCCTATATAATGCTATATTTCCTCTGTATGAGCAGCATGGGGAATGATTAATGAAAATACACGAGCACAGCATATGAACGACAGTGCCGGGTATAAACGTCAGTTTTATCATATGTCGCATTCAGATTCAGAAGAGGTTCGATGTCTGTAAAATGCATCAACTGTGTGGCTTCATATTGAAGACAGATATACCCTTTCTTGAATAGGTATATATAACCATCATCATCTGCCTAGCCTTTTTCCCAATAATTGTTGGGGTCGGCTTCCAGCCATACCGGACTCAGCTGAGTACCAGTGTTTTACATGGAGCGACAGCCCATCTGACCTCCACAACCCAGTAACTGGGTAACACGGTACCCCTTGGCAAGACTGGTGTCAGATCGCAAGCTTCTGACTACCCGTAACGACTGTAAAAGATCTTTAAATGACTGCCGGGATCAACGGCTTAACGTGCTTTCCGATGCACGGAGGAAACTCGGTACGTTGTAATGGTCACCCACCCACGGACCGACTTCGACAAGCGTTGCTTATCCTTGAAGATCGACCCGTGCGGCTGTTATTATTTAGCCACGAGCTCCTCTGAATAGGTATAACCATAACCCCATAAATCCAGCGCCCATATATGTAGATCAAAATGATGTCACATACACACAATATCATACAAAAATGATTAAGAGTATTTGAAATTCTCCGGAAATTCTCCTTGTTAACAATCCATATTTGGGCATTAAGTGTTATTTCTTCCGTATAAGGAGCAACTAAAGTAATATAGGCATACAAATAAGTTCGAACATATTCGTCCCACACGTAACTTAATTCTCCTTTCATATAACTTTGTTTACGTCAGAGGTTCAATATCTTAGAAACATCTCGTAAACTTTTACAGCTCTGATGCTTTCTGCCTTAAACATATATTAGAAAAAAAATCGGATACCTGCTTAATTCTCCACGACCTGCTTGTGTTTCGGATGAACTATATGAACGTATATTGCTATGTTGATTTCAAATTCGATACATAAGCCTAGTGACCATCGGAATCCTAACTGATAGTGACCTAATCATGTTTTCTGCAAATATTCATACGTACTCTTACAAAATTGACTTGAAAGAAAGAAGAATCTTCTATCGTTTATCTGGATATCATGGCTTGACTGTTAGTTAACACAAATTGTATTTACTATGATCAAAAACTCCACTGGAAGCCGGGGCCAATTGCTAGTGCATTGTGGCTTAATAAATTATAATCACCAGCTCACAAATACTGTAGAAAAAACCACTCTAGTGCAATAAAAATATAGTTAAATCGCAGACACTTGTAAATTGCAAGCGTTGACAAATGACAGGAGACAGAAATATCTAGAGAAAACTGCGCAATGCAGCTGCTGTATCTTCAGAACTAGTAGTCATCACTTATCTGTCATCAGGTAAGGAGTGGGTGTACCTACAGATCGGTGCTGTTGCGTCAAATGAGTCCCTGACATCATTGTCATGCGGATCCTGGAAACTTCACGTTTATGAAGTCCTACATCAATCTGAAGACTGTATGAATATATGTGTATTGTATAAATTAAATTTATTTTAATATTATAATAACTGCACAGCACATGTGTAAGTACTATGTTCCGAATGTAAATCTACCATTCACTGTACCTATGTGTCGTTCGTTGACTTGTGTGTGCCCTGGCAGTTAAGTGTGTCATTCTCTCTCAAATGTCTCTCTGATGGTGGCACATGTGTTGTCATTCGGTTCCCTTCATGATCGTTAAGCTGAGTGGTGCCAATCCATGCGTCATGAACGGGCGCCATCAGTTGGGATTGGTCATAACATCAGCTATCTGCCAGTGAAAGTCTCGTCAAGATCAGTCCTGACTCCTGCCGTTACTGAGATTAGGTAGTCGGAATCGGAACAAATAGACAGACCGACAATTTTTTTTCGTACCCTATTTATTTCCATATGCATTGTGCATATGCACTCAAAAGCTGTTATTTTTATATTAAATTCAGTGTATTTGTAAAGATTTATTAGAAGAAGTAGATAATAGATAATAGGCCCCATCCACGGTAGATTTTACCACAATAACGGTACAAGGTAGTACAAAACAACTAAGGCAGTCCTTAGGGTGTTTTTAGTCGTGTGTCAACGACCCGCAGGCGATTTAGAACAGTGCCAATTCTAACTAGCGTTCCTTCATATACATTAAATAAACGTGAGTTGAAATGTTTCATAGTCATCAGCCTGTGGCAGTTCAACGTTAGACTGATCTACAATGGTTAAAATTTTGGGATTAAAAATATCTGTCTGTGTTTCCCGATAGCTACAATCTTGGGGTCTTTATGTCAAGAGTGAATAGGTTACTTCGAGGCAAGCGTGCTCTATCATCGACCACATCATCGCTTACCATCAGGTGAGATAGTGGTCAAGCGCAAGCATATAGAGGATAAAAAAAATAACAATCTGCCAATTTTGCCCAAACTATGTTGGGACCGGCTTCCAGTCCAATCGGCCTCTGCAGAGTACCAATATTTTACATGGAGCGATTGCCTATCTGATCTCCACTCCACAACCTATACTCTGGCCAAGATTAAGGTACAATATTTACTTACAAAGTACCAACAGCTGATCTGCTAACAGCAGGGGCAGAAATTTTAGGACCACCAGAATCTAATAAAAAAAAATAAAAAAAAGCTGTTTATTTCAATTAAAATACAGTTTTACCCAATTCTTAACTTAATCTTAAACAAAAATAGAAAAGATTTTACAGTTAAGGAGTTGCTATTCGATTACAATTCATTAAATGTTGCTTGAATATGTTATAGGTCTGCCTTTTATTTTTGTTTTTCAGTTTACAAACTATGTGTTTTGGCAACTTGTTTAGTATTCGGGCGAGACTGACATTCCATACTCTCTCACCATAATCGTTATGACATTTTGGTATTTCAAAGGTCGGGAGGTAGTCTAGTTTACGTAATGTGATTAATCTTTTTACCCTATTCAATTTACACATGTCACTACTGTTCTCAAACTATCTTTCATCTATATTAATCGATGTACAACAGATAAAACATTCCAGGTATATCGAATTCGTTTTATTTTTGCTGTTGAGTAGAGGGTAGCCCTCGAAAAATGCTATTTTACTTTGTTAGTAAAGATTGTATTTTTAAAATAGCTGCAGTATAGTACCTGGCTCACACTGTACTCCTTAACAAAACAGGCGTCTGATTTTCTGGCTTATGAATAACGTAAATCGCAAAGATCTTCAAATGACAGCCGGGACCAACTCAATGTGTTTGCCGAGGCACGGAGGAATCTCAGCATATAAATATGGTCACACATCCTCGGATCGACCTCAGCAAGCGTTGGAGATCGACCATATGCGGCTATTATTATTTAGAGAATAATAATTACGATATTTTCCTCTCTCATAAACTAACGACAAAATAAAGCCTATATTTAACCAGTTCGCAGCATGCATCCGGCCATTTTGTACAGCCCGCTATTGGGAACAATGCGATACAGTAAAAATAGCGAGTTAGCCCCAATACACAAGGCCGAGTGCGCTTTATTTTAGCTGTAAAGTGACACGCACGAAAGAAAAACAAAAAAAAAGAACGTCAGAAAGTTTCTGTTCGAAGTTTAAAAGTCTGGCGCGAATTCAAGGATCTGTGTGGTCCTTTCAATCGAAAACTTCTTAGCATTGTTTATGTTTTAAAAGAAAATTAAGCTATCGGGAGAATAGAATATGCTCAGACCTGATATTAATTTGTTTTACAAACGCTCTGATACAGCCAAAAATATAAAACTACAGCAGTTTAGCTTTTGCGTATGATGCGGACTTAACTGACTTACGCAACTAACTAAACGCATATTCAAAGCAAGTCTACAAAGGTAATAAAAATATTATAATAATCTTTTAACTTATTGATCTCATTATTTCTTCAAAACCAACCCCGCATTATTGGATTTATCACTCAAACATAGACAAGTCAATCCGCAACATTTTTACAGCAATATATAAATCAGTTTTAGAACAAGATTCGAAGTCGAACCGTCCTAGCCAATTCCAAGGTCAAGGTCGCGAGGCATTACGAGTGTCAAGGTCACGTATGAAAAATACAGGGGCTTATGTAACGCCCACGTATTTGATCTGTTAAGTCTATTTGTGTTTGTGAGGCCTTGTAAGGCCGCCATGTTTAGGCTTTTTATCAAGCAAAGCCCTTTAAGAGTTTTGCGAAAATCCTATTTGTATGTTTGGAAAATAATAAAATATGGTAAAGTTTCTGTATTTAACGTATTCTATATTGTTAGGAGTTAATATTTTTCTAAAACGCTGAAATCTCTGATCGTTATGAATATAACACAATGTGTGTAGAAGTTATGTTAAGACTATTTAAAGTTGCCACCATGCAATCAAAAGCAGCAAGTTCTAATTTTATGTCAACAGATGGCGCTATTACAAACAAGACGTAACACGAAGGTCCTAACTCGCGCAAGCAAAGTTTGCATACTCGTCTGTTTGTTTTAAACACGTTACGTGATTTTAATCCAAATTATATAAAACCCAAGGATGTAGGGTCGTTTTCTATTAATTATTACATTATTTATAGCTGAAAGCGTTTGCATGCGCGGTGCCTGCGTCTGATTGCTCGAAATAAGGCCGATATTAGCATATGCGTGTCTACGTGGGTTAAGTCTCAAGTTTGTTCGATTTGTCCGTATTTATAGTTTAACGGCTCTGCAGTCTGCAGGGTTGATGTAACTTGTAACGAGGGGCTTAAGTTGGAAATGCTTATTGAATTTATGCGGACTTTGGACTACTTTTTCTTTGAGTTGGTTGAGGTTACTGTGCTTTCTTGACTTGCTAGTGGTTCAAAAGGTTAGAGACGTGAGAGGTTTTTAACCCCCGCCGGAAAAAGAGGGGTCTTATAAGTTTCACGTGTGTTGCTGTGTATCTGTGTGTCTGTCTGTGGCATCATAGCGCCTAAACGGATGAACCGATTTTGATTTAGTTGTTTTTGTTTGAAAGGTGATTTTGTCGAGAGTGTTCTTAGCTATGTTTGAATAAAATCGGTTCAGCCGTTCAAAAGTTATGGGCGTTTTACTGTCTGAATCGGGGTGTTTTCGCAAGATAAACGTTGGGGGTTTTTTAATTTTTGAAATTTTGCTTGTTGGTATTAGTTCCACGGTGAATGAAATATGAATGATGACTTGAGAAACTATATTTTTTGAGGAGTTTGCCCTGAATAAACCTAGAGCATAACACACCCTTAATGAGAAGAGAGTTGCCAAGAATCGCGATGAATTGTGTGCGATTGGTAAGGCTTCAGACTGATGATACCCTCATAATGTAGATAATTATTGTACCAAGGAGCGTTATCAATTTAGGAACTACTATCAAATTCTGTTCTCACAAGTATCCAGGGACAAACACTCCACGAATTGTGAGAGCCAGTCGTATATGATTCAGAGGTCCGCACTCCGCAGCAATTTGAGGCCATTACGAGCGCCCACGCACTCACTTTATGGTTATTGACTCTACGCGTCTCCACCTTTTGGATATTCTTTTAAAGGAACTGTATTAAGGAAGTTCAGAGAGTTGACTTTGCAAATTCTTGGCCACAATTATAGCATCAACGGAATAAAGATAGATTATAGATATTCTTTATTATATAGATGTACACCATCTTGTACCAAAATATACAAAAGAAGAAGCCATTTCATAAGGTGACACAATGGGCGGCCATATTGCTAAAAGCGATCTTTTAAAGACAACCCAAACACTGCTGAGAGATATCTAAGGTCTAACAACTCGGTATACAGGACTCAGTAACCATTGAGTAGATCTACTGATCTACTCAATCTATTCCTCTACTGGCGAACCCATTGTATCTAACTACAATCCACATGGGCTAAAATAGCTACATAATTTTTACCCGACTGCCAATGAAGGGTTATGTTTCTCGTGCGTATCTTGTATGTATGATGTATTTATACTTGTTTGTGAATTTCTTTATCACTTCATATCTTTCAAACTGCTAGACAGATTTTATAATAAAGACATCGTTACATAGGTCTTGACCGCCCAAGTGTTCTTAGATAAGTGACGATAAAAAAAGAAACATGGCGGATTTTGGGCGCCGGGCGCAGTTATAGTTTTAGACAGTCAGCTCGCGCATAATATTATATATCCTCCGACTGCACAGCATGATTTTCTTCTTGTCTACCTACATCTTTTTAGTTCACTTGAGCAGTCGGGTTTTATTTTATTAACTTTTGCTACTTATCGTTCCAGAAGGAGTACATATAAAATTAAATTTATATTGAACTAGATTGTAATACGGAACAACTATTAAACGAGACAGTTCTGGCAGCAGAACACGATATTAATGACATTATAACCCGTTGCCATTCATATCTTTCATTTAATTTCACAAACATCCTTAATTATATCATCCCCGCCTTCATATTAGTACTTTATTTGTCCAGAACAGATCAGCAATATCGCCAGCATGCCTAAGAATCATAATATCATTTCTTTTAACTACCTTCACTAAAGTACAGCAAGCTTTTTCCGTATTTATATCCAGCATAATCCCTCTTGGCCTATCCACGATGCTTCTTACAAAATCTTCGTCAATTGTTGGGTCAGCATCATTTGTGTCAGTAACCAAAGCAAAAAGGTTAATAAATCTATCATCACCGTGATATTTTAATCCCCACTTTCTGACACAAATTACGTAACATCGTACTCCATATATACGGCCTACTTCTCCTGACCTTCACACTACAAAATATATATTAAAAAAAACAAAGATTAAAAGTGTTTTAATCTTAACTTTTTACATGCTAAAATAATGATGGCGTACTCCGGCAACTGAACACATAAATCAAGCAAGGAGTAGATAATAATTACTGTAAGAGACGTTTTTATATAAATCGCCGCAAACCCGGCGGCGTTTACGTCAAGTCATAAATTGCAATTTGGCTGTATACCAAAACATGGAGTAAGTGATGTGTCTAACTCTATTAACGGATTGATACGAGACGAGTTAGTCGATTGCAACTTTTAAACCGGTTGTAGTTTTCCATAAAGATTTTCGAACAAGATAAGCACAGCACGTTAACTCTGAAAGAGAGCGTAAGGAAGAGGATCTGGCAGATAGTGAACTTTTGAGCACAAATCGAAATAAGAACAAGATTGAGAACCATTTTTAAGTATGAGCTCCCTAAGACTGTTAAGTAGGCCCCATGCATACTAACAGCGAAATTCCAATTAAATTCCAGTCGTTTTATGAATACTGAAGTATCTACGATCTTGATTCAAGTCAAAAAATCAAGCACAGAACTTTACACCCTACATCGAACACTTGACATTTTAAAATTCAACAAAAACATACAACTATATATTGTAATACAAAAAAAGAAAGTAGTTAGTAATACTCAAGTGACTGCAGCAGCAATTTAATAAGCTTATTATTAATTTCGTTGCAGAATCAACAATAAAGGTAGACCTACGAAGAAACTGACAGTACTATGCTTTATAGAATGGCAGCTCAAGATCTTTTGTGACAAATTTGGATACCTACACAATAATGTCCGTAAATCAGTAAAACCAAAACCCAACATTTTGTCTCCACAAGAGTCTAAACTTGATCGAGTTGACGACTTGCGATAACTTTCTCGTTATTGGGGCTTCAAAAGACGTGACATTTTGTTCAAACTTTGTTAAACTCATGTCTTGTAATGCATCCCGCCATCAATGTTATACTGAGACGTGCTGAGAGCCACCAGTCTACCTCGCGCGGCATTCCTGTGTCCGCGAGATTAATTACTTTTACCTGAAAAGGCTTTAGTAATGGCTTCGAATTTTATGGCTATTTTAAGGCATCTAGCTGCTAAATATGGCTAGTATCCAATCATTTACTTTCCGCTGCTTCATCTCATTTCTTCGAAAGACCATCAGCGCTCCCGGTGAGACAGTGGTCAAACGCGAGCCTATCAGCAATAAAAAAAGACTTTCATATATACCAAAATGGTACAGCTGCAATGAAATGCAACTTATAATTTAAAAAATCACAAGACCCACTGGAACCCGTCAGTTCAATAACCCCTCAATCTTCGACTTTGATCTTCACAAGTGAGTACAGCGTAGTCATAACATCCAATCATATAGATGCATTAGAAATAAATGTTACAAATGTAATACTATCAATAACTTTGCGGAAAAAACCAACTGATGACGTCAATCCACTGGACGAGCCCGGTGACGTCAAGGAAGCAATGTGTTTCCATTGATGTTATCATTTCATCAAGATACCGAGGAAAAAAAGCAGTTAAGCTGTTTAGAACCGAAAGCTCAAGGACAAGCTCGCATAAAGGATGAGGCAAAAACAATGACGTGTAATTATATGAGGACAACATCCTGATTATGTATCTGGGACACTTGCGACAAAGCGACGGCAAATAAAGCATTGCATCCCGTGGAGGATCACAACGGCCTCATTTTTTCACAAAAATTAACTATTTTGTTAGAGCCTAAATAACAGAACGTGAACAACAAAAAGACAACCTCTCAAATAATTGGACAGATCCAATTTTGTACATGTTTTGTAGAAAATAACGGTCTGATATTACCAATCACTTTTCGGAGGATCCATTACAAGGAACAGGGGAAACGAAGTTACTTATTTTGGAGAGTGAAATGTTTTTTTCCAGCCGGAGAAAATTTGCCCAGATGTTTTCAATTTGGCAATACTTGGAATGTATTTTTGTGAAAGATCGAAATTACTTTAGAATCGGTAATAATGCCGGAAACGCAGCAGATATTATTTCCCCAGAACTCATCATATACATGAATAAGTTCTAAACTGAGCTTGTGTATTGAAAAGTGCTCATCCGTAAAGATCGAGATAAAAACGAATTTCCTGTGAAAAAGCTGTAAATTAACGTTGACTTTTATAAGATGCTGCGAGCCTATGTCATTGCCAAGGCGACGTTTCCTCTTGTTTGTAAAGGCCTTTGTGTACTGGTGCGTAACATCGGTAACAATAAATGATTTCACTACTAAATATATTCTCATCAATTAAATTATTGGAGCTGAGATATTGAACCTAGGATCCTACGAGACTAGAGTATTGGTTCCTTTCTTATAACCATCGTTATAGACGATGTAAATATTTCAGCTTGAAAACTTCACAGTAAAAAAACCAACACTAAAACAATAAAATCGATTATAAGCCACTTCAAACAAACAGACTCCGCACGCCACAACGCCACTGAATCAAATATATGAATCTACAAACCCAGAGAGACATCAAAGATTTCGCATAATTTCACTTCTGTGGAGATAACAGAGAAATTATCTGTGATCTATTGTTGTAGACTGAAGATGCTGTAGCGACACGTGAGTTTATTTATATTGCAACACATACAGACCACGATGATAAGACAGTTTATAGTATATAGATTAAACTTGAGTTTACCAAACTCTGTGGTAAAACAAATAGGTACAGTAGTTTTGTTGTTCTTGCTAAATTAAACCAAGTGCGTGTAGACCGCATGTGCTAAATTAAAAAACGTGATTTATTATCTGACAAGCATTATTTAGAAAATATCGTTGTTTAAAACGGATGTGATATGAACAATTTAAATTAAATATTTTTTTCATAAGTGTGAGAAACACGTACACGTACAGTAATTTATAATACTTTGCGGCATCAGAATAATTTGTATGGCTCTTCTAATTGCATATTTCAAAGCCATATTATATTTCTTTTTCTTAAAATTTTCGTCCATCTATACTATTTTCAAAGACTGCAAGCGTTCCAAAGACAAGAATCATAAGTAATAAAAATATCAGAGCCCATAGCAATAGCAGTAAACGATACAAAGGGGTTGCTAGAGGGTAAACCACTAGGTCTGTGGATAGCTCTCATGTACCAGGGCGGTTAACGAGACGAGCTAAAAATAAGCGCGCGACACGACAACTCGGCCTTCAAGCCAATTTTTTTATAAACCGGTATTGTAATTCGATTGAACGAAGAAATTCTGACAATTTCTTTAATACTTTAAGAAATACCATGATCCTCCCTCAGGGCATTTTGTAAAGTACAAGATTATCCTTATCGAGTTTATGATCTCTTCTTGCAAAAGCCTGTTTGCGGACCCTGAGGTCATCAGGGACTTGTTTTTATTTGGCGAGATAAGCAGATATTGATTTACCATAAAAAATCAAGCTTACTTCCATTTTAGGCAGACAAATATTGCTAAACTTGATAAACTTGTTTTACCAACAAGCATTATGAATGACAAAAAAATATAAGGAAAAATTATGGCTATAAAAACTGTAAAAAAACTACTGCGTTAAAAAGAGTACCTATTTAGGAAATTCAACGCAGTTTCGTAAATATAGAAGTTAAAAATCGTAAACTCACGCAAAGCACGTGTGAAGGACCAATAAATTATTGCAAATAATGAGAATATAAACACAATTGCTGAACGGAGCTGATCTGGAGTGTTTCCAACTGATTGACGAAGAAGGATTAAATCTCTAATGTAGATATTGAGAAGATGGAGAAATCACACATTGATATCGATATAGAAGAAGGCAAAATCAGTAACGCAATAAACAAACTACGCCATAAGCACTGTCACGAATCCAAGGGACCGGAGGATAAAAGAAATGGCATCAAGACAACCCTGCCCACACTACATACAACTCTTCATCATCTTTCTCTGAAAACAGACTTCAATAACCCTCATCCCGGAAGCCTCAAGAACTCAAGACCAATGAACCTGATCGCTTATTACGCAAAGAAACACGTGACAAATCTAAATGCAGAACTTTTAATTCCTGGCGAAATGCACAGGCTGAGTTCAGAGACCGGCGACTCGGGATCGGGAGACTGAGTTAAATCCCGCCGTGATAAACACGAGAACTGGCGGGCATCCAACGGGAATCGAACCGCACCCACTGGGGAACGTGCCCACGATAAATGTTGGGCTATTGTTTTTCTTAATGTTAAGGCAGGGCAGCTTTGGTTGGATTGGAGTTCCGTGGTAATGCTATATTTGGGTATACCGTTAGATTGGTTGAAAGAGAAAGTTTTTGAAAGCGACAATTTCAAAGCTTTCAGAAAATACAGAATCACGTCAGACCAGTCCGAAACTAACGCAAATACCAAAGGTGTCTGCCTCACCTACTGGTCCGTCACCAACACACACTTTTGTAAAGATTGACAAAGAGAAGCACCAAAATATTTAGGGAATTGGGAACCTTTAGTTGGATTGGAGTTCATTGGTAATGCTATATTTGGGTATACCGTTAGATTGGTTGAAAGAGAAAGATTTTGAGAGCAACAATTTCAAAGCTTTCAGAAAAGACAGGATCACGTCAGACCAGTCCAAAACTAACACAAATACCAAAGGTGTCCGCCTCACCAACTGGTCCGTCACCAACACACACCTTTGTAAAGATTGACAAATAGAAGCACCAAAATATTTAGGAAATTGGGAAGCTTTAGTTGGATTGGAGTTCCGTGGTAATGCTATATTTGGGTATACCGTTAGATTGGTTGAAAGAGAAAGATTTTGAGAGCAACAATTTCAAAGCTTTCAGAAAAGACAGGATCACGTCAGACCAGTCCAAAACTAACACAAATACCAAAGGTGTCCGCCTCACCAACTGGTCCGTCACCAACACACACTTTTGTAAAGATTGACACAGAGAAGCACCAAAATATTTAGGTAATTCATACGTTTTCCTACCATCAAAACAAAACAGATCCCAGAAAACGAAATGTGAATAGTGTTATTGAACTTGATTGTTAATTTTGGACATCCGGAGAAAAATCTGATAAAATTAGTCCGCGTTCCTTTAAGATGTTCTTTAAATAGCGTTCACGATAAATATTTTCCCGGCACGGAGTTGAATCTGTTGTATTTTTAAAACAAATCTTTATGTTCGACGGGAAAAGGTTGATATTTTAATTGGAAACACTTGACCTTTTGTTTACGGAGAAAATTATTTTTTTTGGACCACTTAACCTAAAAAGGCATGAGGTAATTTTTGTTACGGAAACATAAATCTGCGGGACGGATTTTCTTTACCTATTTTATCAAGCATCTCAAGTTTCAATATAACTAACTACTTAGATATAAGTTTTCAGTAAAATCGACATGTGCCAATAGCGGCTCGGTAGATCTATGCGCGTACGCACTATTTAAAGCGGATGTAGGGCAAGTCAGTGGGGCGGCCGAGTCCAGCCTAGTGCCAAATATCGGCCAGGTGGCAACCGGTAACCGACTGTTTTAGCTCTTACTACAGCGGAATTAGTTTTATAACAAAATATATGAATGAATCAATAATAGCTCTTTATTTTGGGCGTTGCGTAATCTAGTTTGAATCCCTTTTTACCCGACTGCCGAAGGAGGGTAATGTGTTTATACTGATACTATGTATGTGGCGTTCTAGAGACCAAACGCGTTGGCCGATTTTCATGATTCTTACGTCAATCGATTCGTCTTAACCCTGCCAGTGTCACTGGCTACATTAAAATTGGAAAATAGAAAAATGGCGGTTCTTGGGCGCCATATTGTGGGAACCCAATTTTTTTTCTACCTGTTCCATCGTGTGGGGTATTAAAATAAAGGGTTTTAAGAGGCGATTTCAAAAATATATAACACTTGTATGTATAAATATACCTAATTCTAAAAAATAATTAACAAGTTACAAAATAAAAAAAGTTAATAAAAAATATCAAAAAACCCGACTGCTTAAAAAGCGAACTAAAAAGACCAGAAGAAAATCATGCTGTGCAGTCGGAGGATACATCTGGTATTGGTCAGCCAGCTCGCAAACATGTATCCTCCGACTGCACGCAGATTTTCTTCTTGTTTACGTCTTTTTAGTTAGCTTTTTAAGCATTCGGGTTTTTTTATTTTTTTAATTAACTTTTTTTATTGATACGTTTTCACTATTATCTCCACACCAAAATCTATCCATCTTTTCTGCTCTGATAATCCTTTATCATCACAAATTGTAAGTTTTCGCCACCTGCAGTCTGAATAAAGCGAGATTTAATTGTACTTCTGCATTCATAAATCAATTCATGCCTAGACTAAAGCTATATCTGACCTAGTTTTATTGTTAGCGCATATAGGACATCGCTAGTACTAACTACGCTAGTATTTGGAACACGGATGTTTAACTTACGCTCGTAAATAACGGCTGCAGTTTAAATATATGTTGCTTTTGACTTTTTGGTGAGGATTTTAATTTTTAACCGACTTCGCAAAAAGGAGGAGGTTATCAATTCGACATTCGACAAACACTACAAAGAAAAAAAATAACTTCAATTTCGGAAGTCGGTGTCAAAAAACAAGAAACGAAAACAGGAACACCGACTTCCGAAATTGACGTTATTTTTCGTGTATGATTAGTGTTTTTGTTTGGAAGTCGGTTGTAATTTTTGTAAAAAAGTTTTTTATGTGTGCTGAGTTGACAAAAACCAAACAAAAACAGAATTATTAAATTATTTTCCATTTTTTTGCTTTCGTGTGTTTAAGACGTGGCTTCACGCGGGACACAATAGCTTTTCTATTGTTTCGGTAATTAAAGGCACAAGACCAGCACAAGCTTGCCAGCTTACCGTGCGTTGTCACCCAAACCAAACATGTTCACAAAATTTCAGCTCAATCGGTAGGAGTTACATGTTTTTAAATTCAGTTGCAAGATTTGACCCACACATACTGCGAAACTATCAAGGTAAGTTTATTAAAGCTTGTAAAAATGAGGAGATAGCGGAAAACTTAATATCTTAACTAACTAATGGTCCAATTAGGCAAAAAATGCGCTAACAGAGCTAAATTAGCTCCAGACACGAGATGCCGTAACGACTCTATCAGTTAGCACCTTAACGCGAGCACAGCTAATTGTTCACTATCTCGAGCCGGTTAGCAGTTCCGACTTCCGACACGCTGATTCACTTTTTACACTTAATTCGACACTAATTTGCCGTTTTTCTGTTAAAGAAACATTATTTTTTCTATATAGCACTATTGTTTAAAAAATATTTGCATTTATTCAATTGTTTTGGGACTTGTTTTTTGTAAACCAAGAGTTTGTCTTTTGTTTAGTGCTAGCAACTGCATCGTTTCAAATTGCAAGCATTATTGCAAAAGCAATCCACTTGAATCTGCAATGATAATGATAGATCATACATCCAGTTCGGCCTAGTGGATGACTCAGTTGAACGCAGAAGCTTTTCTAATCACTACTGCCTCAATATAACTTCGTGAGAAGCCACAGAGAGAAGATTATAACCAAACGAATAGAGACCCGCAGTCCGTACGTATCGCGAGGGACTCATGGCACCCTGGGGATCAATATAGGGTGGTATTCATAGGGCACGTGTGTGTTTAGGCGGATAACGTAGAGATTCTGCGGTAAATAGAAAGGAAACATACTGTATTAAGCTATTCTACCATGCTATAAACTTCTAGTTTTATTTCTGGTAGTATTTCAAACGGATAACTTATGCTTATAAGTGAGAGAGGAGCTCGTGGCTAAATAATAACAGCCGCAAGGGTCGATCTCAAGGTTAAGTAACGCTTGCCGAGGTCGGTCCGAGGATGGGTGACCATTTCAACATACCGAGTTTCGTCCGTGCCTTGGAAAGCACGTTAAGCCGTTGGTCCCAGCTGTCATTTGAAGATCTTTGACAGTCGTTACGGGTAGTCAGAAGCTTGCGATCTGACACCAGTCTTGCCAAGAGGTATGGTGTTACCCAGTTACTGGGTTGTGGAGGTCAGATAGGCAGTGGCTCCATTTAAAACGCTGGTACTCAGCTGAATCGGGTAAGACTGGAAGCCGACCCATAACAAAAATTGGGAAAAAGGCTAGGCAGATGATGAACAAGACGAAGGTTACACACAAACCTGCTATGTTCAACTGCAATAATGCCGCCTCTAATCAATCAGGCTATCGACCTAGACCACATAGGAGCACCAAAACATGAAGACCAAAGTTACCGACATAGCCCGAATTGCGAAACTCAAGT
This sequence comes from Orthosia gothica, assembly GCA_949775005.1. Taxonomy (NCBI): domain Eukaryota; kingdom Metazoa; phylum Arthropoda; class Insecta; order Lepidoptera; family Noctuidae; genus Orthosia; species Orthosia gothica. The sequence continues at coordinate 1,301,289 of OX459069.1, forward strand.
GAGATTGGGCAGGGCATATTGCTCAGAACGGATGCACGGGACCGGTCAATGTGGCCACACAGTGGACGTCTTTCGGCTGAAATGCTGATGGTGATGATGGACAAGTCTTTACTTTAACTGTCTTGCAGAGAAAGGTACCTACTTCATTTCAGGTTGTCACAGCTGTGTTCAAAACACTCCAAAGCTCTGAAATGGCAGCTAGCGTTCTAGGACGGTAACGGTTATAATGGTGAAGGCAAATAAATGGATTACAGACGACATGCCAGTCGTTTCGTACGGATCTGATCTCACATGGTTGTGGAAAGACGTAGCTGATGTATTACGTTTCTGGATTCATGTGCACCAGTATAAACGTACGTACGACCATATGATGCTTTTCCTTCTACAGTCTCCACCACAAACTTGGAAAGCTCGTAGCAGTTAAACGAGCCACGCCAGGTGCAGCCACGTGGATCACATTACATGTGTGGTTTAAGTGCTGCAATGATGCATAAACACCAAGGCATTTATGACAAACAAGTAACATGTAGACGTTTATGACATACGTCGGTATGGTGGCAAGCTTGAGTTATTGATTAACAAGCAAGAATACCCCAGACACATTTTTATTTCATGCTACATAATTTATCTACCTCGTACTTATTAGAAACGCTTCGATCGGCAATCTATTGAACACGTAATTATGACACGATATCTTGCGAAAACACCCCGATACAAACAGTAAAACGCCCATCACTTTTGAACGGCTGAACCGATTTTATTCAAACATAGCTAAGAACACTCTCGACCAAATCACCTTCTAACTAAATCGGTTCATCCGTTTAGGAGCTATGATGCCACAGACACATACACAGCAACACACATCAAACTTATAACACCCCTCTTTTCCGTCGGGTGTTAAAAACATACCTACAAACGGGATAAATAGAGACAAAAATGTTGATTAGGATTTTCATACAAAAACCCTTTTTCACAAGGGGGTAAACAGAAACTACTGAACTCCACGTGCTATAATTGTTAAATCACGTGAAAATGCCCTTTTAAGTTTTTTATAATCCTATTCATCCCTTTCGACGGTGTATTATTGTAAGCTCTGTACTGTACACTTCAGAATTTGTGAAATTCAGGTTTAGAGCGTCATCATAAAACGTTATATTCTCTGGAGACACCATTCGCAGCGTCTTGATTTTAAGTGTTATTGGTTGTATTGTATTGCTCATTTATTTAGCCTTTTAGATCTGACCCTGATATGTGGCATGTCTCTTCGTGGGTCGATGAGGTCAATGTTCCAATTTTCTTTAATCTGACTTTTACAACTTGTGCTGATTTGATTGACAGACCGTTTTATTTTTCATCAGACTTTTCATTCATATATTTTTCTTTAATATTTAAATATTCAAAAAGTGCGTCATTTCCTAACAGAATTGGTGTCGCGCAAACATTACGATAGCGGATAGGATAATAAATAGAACATTACTGAGGCAACTTCCTCGGGAAAATGCTACATTTCCACTAGGGAAGCGACCCTGCGGATATGGAACCGACTCACGGATACAGATACGAGAATTGTAGCGGCAAGCGATTACGTTGTTTGTGAAACTGTGAGTAACATTCACACGGAGGTTTACAAAGCTTCTTTTAACATACAATTTACCTTAATAATAGGAAAAAATATTTCAGAGGAAAAACTAATTTGTTTTTGTTACTCGGTGTAGTACTAGCAAGGCGTTTCCACAACGCATCCAGATGCAAAGCAAAGCTAGCAGTGACGTTTAAAATAAATCGCAGTAGCAATTTATAGGGACAGGTTGTTAGGCTATCCACAATAACCTAGTTCCCACAGCTGATTCGTGAAACCCGCTTGGGATAACAAACACCAGATACACCGTCTTATTTACAGAACTGCGTGGCAAATAAAAGCATTATAAAAACTAAACATTATTGTAAACAAGAATAAAACGCAAAAGCTTATAGTCGTGATGGTGCAAAAACATTATTTTGATAACACCCAAAGTCCTATGCAGATAGTTTCACAATACAATATACGCATTGCTAAAAACATGTTCTTACTTTAAAACGACGTATTCTTTCAGTCTTCCAGTGCGAAAACGAATTCCAAATTCAAACTCGCGGATATGTAGCTGTTTACAAAGTGTGGTAACAGCACTAGTTTCGTCTAAATCGTAAATATTAAAATTAATATCTTAGCGGAGTGACGCGCTATTTGATTTAGCTTTTTACGACAAATCGGGATCAGACGCAGTCAAATGTCAGACTTATTTAAAGTCTGGATGTCTGTCATTTCAGCGTGTTTACATGTGGCCTTAGTACTATAGTTGGGCCATTTATTTTAACAGTAGACTGTATAATTATTTAAATGATCCGAATCAAAGGCTGTCGCGTAAATCTCTCGTTGTTTGTTCAATGCTCATGAATATTTTAAACATTAAAAGACATTAAGGTTTGTTTGAATACTTTAATCCGACAATGAAGTCCACAGTTTTCCTTTATTCCTATTTTCCTTCAGCTACCGATAGCTAACTTCGTAGAAACCCTATGTAATTTAAAAGCTGGACAGTTTAAAGCACATTAAGCTCAGGGCACGCGGGTAAAAACTCGCTCCTAGAACTCCATTATGCAAAACAGGTAAAACACGGTTAAATTACAGCTCATAAAGAGTAGAATAGAAATATTTTGTCAAAGGTCCGCTTTCCCTGTGCTCATTCGTAACTTGACTACCTGAAAAGGCAGACAGAACGTAATGTAGCGTATGGAAAAAATATTAAACAAGGTTGTTTAATAAAAAACTAAATAGCCATAGTCCTTTGGGGATGTTTCTAGCATTTAATTAACTTTGAGGGTGCCTTTTGCGTTGAGAAATAAGTAGTTACGACGAATTACAATTGAGAAGATAAGCGAGCTTTTTAAAAAGTTTCAGCTGTACAAATCTTCATTAATGGTAACCAGAATCGAATGTAGCAACAATCAAAACTATTGCATATAGTTTGATTACCAACCGATTAAACTTTTCAGCACTACACCATATCTGCAATAGCTCTGTGTCTATGCTTGCTAACACCCAAAGATGCGTCCGTGTCATAAACAATATTCAGCCAGTTTCTTCAGTTAACCCTGACGTGTTTTCGTTTCCGTTTTCATTGTCATTTTTTGTGGCTAGCTCGAAAGCTCTAGGTCATCTAGTCTAGTGCTTGTCAGATCAAGTAGCTCTCCGTTCTCAATATCGTATCGTCTCGTCGTCTGACACAATTATGTCAAAGCACACTCACTTGTCACAGAATTCGGGCAACTTCACTATTTATAAGACGTGTAAAAACTGTATGATTTATTATCTAAACATCGAGGATCCACCTAGCTGTTAGGTAGTTCTGGACTTTGTTCATATTCGAGTTATTTCTCTCATGAAAATAATTGAAGTCTAGCTTGCAGCTCGACAAAAGTTAATAAACGTAGATACGCGATATAAAATATTAGTAGAAGCAGTACAGACAGTAGCTCCTCTGATAAAACGATAATATTAAAAGCTCACAAAGTTATCATATTTTTATCTGGTTCACGCAATTTTTACTTCGGTCGTGAAAATCCATGTTATCAAAGAGGAAAACCATTACAATAAAGGGCGGGGAAACAAATATAGTTGAAATAGGCAATCACAACGAACATCCCTCACATAAGGAAAACTAACAAAGAGGCTACGACCAGCCATTACTCTCCAGATATATGCGGGGAAAATATACACGAAAATATCTTTAACTTTTCGGGCAACACTAGAGAATGGTTATTAGTCGCACACACGTTAGTAACACACACACCTTGCGCTGTGCCGGCGTTTTCATACTTCGATTTGAGCTTAGCGGCCGTCGCACGCGCATCTGAGCGGACCGTGTCGGTGGCGGATGATGTGGTGGTGGTAGTGGTGGTCCTGAACGACAGCGTCGTGGAGAACGACGACGAAAACGAGGAGCCGAGCCCCAGGCCCAGAGTGGTGCGGTAGCGGCGTCTGTACATAGTGCTGTGTGAACTCTGCGGTAGTCCGAACGCGACTGAACGACGAAAGCGCGTGCGCCCCAACCCGGAAAAGCGGCCGCGATTTATTATAGTACGAGAAAGTCGCTCCCAGACGCGTAGACGCACGGGAGTTAATAGTGCTGTCTCCTCGCGCCGTGGGGTAGGCAGAAATAGCGCGGTGATAGCTCAATAACATGACAAGTGATGCTCCTGTCTGTACTGTTCATAATGGCTGAGGTGAACAAACTATTTGAATAGTTTTGCACCAAACATGCCAGAAATATCTCGCGTAATGATGCCAACATACCCCCGCGTGGATGTTTATCGAACTTTATTGAAATCGCGATCCTGAATGCAAACGGGATTTTGGCTACAATGAAAAGGCCCAAGGAAAATGAGATTTTTTTTTTTTAAATAGTTGGAACCAAGAGATTTTTACTTTACAAAACAGGTAAATATTATCCTTATTTGACTTGTGATTTTATCAAATGGGATTGTAATTTATCTGTTTAGATAAACTGAATAAATAAGTAGGTAAATAAGGCTTTAAAGCTTTGTCATTATTACAGATCAATTCAATAATAATGACATAATGGTTTTTTTTCATCATTGTTATGATTTCACTAAATGACTATTGAATATTGAAATCAGAAGATAAATGCAAGTCAGCACTCCACTCGACAGATAAGAAGTTAATTTTAGAAACTACATATACTATATTGTTGGTACATGATGTACATCCCACCCTTACGCACAAAGCGTTTTGCTAATACTTTCATTGTGCACACAGCTAAGGAGTGTAATTCCCTACCGGAATCTTTGTTTCCTGATAGCTACAACCTTGGGGTCTATAATTCAAGTGTATCAATTTAAGGCAAATGTGCTTCCCATCGACCACATCATCGCTTACCATCAGGTTGGTGGTCAAATGGCGAGCCTATACATAATCTTATAATAATCTATCTTAAATGTTATGATAATATTGATAATAAACTATCTGCCAAGAGTATAGACAGAGGGGGCCAAATTGTATGGTCTATCAGATGTCACTTTAAGCATTATGACATTAGATTTTGGAAAAAATAAAAATAAATCTATTGTATTTTGAAAGAATACTTTACACCAAAAAATATCTAGTATAATATTAGTATGGTATGATATATATTAGGTATGATAATTTATACAGAACAAAATATTTGAATAATATTTAATTGTTTTTGGTTTTCAAAACTAATATTACCAATAATACAGCCTCCACCCATAGACAATAATAGTAATAAAGTGTGTACCACAGACAATGACCTCACTGATTTTATATTCTATTCAACACTATTAGGTAATAACTCTAAAGAGATGCTTCATTAACTATTCACAATACAACATTTTTTCTTACAGAGTTCATGGTCAATTGATATGATTAGGTAACTATTCAAGTTATTTTTAACCAAACCTGCTTTTTTACCAAAGTAAAATCAAATGACTTGATTTATTTATTTGGAATATAACTTAATTTGATTCCATTATTATTTAACATTCAGAGTAGTGGTAGCTCAGTGTTAACAGTCATGACTTACAAGTTGTAGGTTGTGGTTCAAACCCAGGCAGGCGCTTTATTTTGTGTTAATTATTTCATCACTACTGCTCTTAAAACGGTGAAGGAAAACATTGTGAGGAAACCAACATATCCTAGAACCAAAAATTCAAAGACATGTGACAACCACCAACCCGCACTGGGCCCGCGTGGTGGATAACGCCCCAATCCCTCTCTCACAGAGAGGAGGCCTGTGTCCCCGCAGTGGGAACATTAATACGCTAATGATGATGATTATTATCCAAAAATTGTTGTATCTAATTAATCAAAGAATACGTATCATAATCTGCCTAGCTTATTCTCAATTATTTTAGGGGTGGCTTCCAGTCTTTATGGATACAGCTGAGCAGCAGTATTGTTTTATGGAGTGACTGCCTTTCTGAGCTCCACAACCCAGTAACTGGGCAACATGAAACCCCTTGATAATAAACAAGTAATTCAAGAGCTTAAATTCTTACTATAAAATCATCATAAATGATCATAAATGAAAATTATTCATCCATCCAGTACAAGAATTGTTTCATTTGACCTTATATTCTGCTGAATGTCAATTATATTGGCAACTAATGCTTAGTCTGAAGATGAAATATGTACTCCCAATGATAGATGACTTAGCAATAAAAAATATAAATCAGGTATTCAGTTTTTATGTATCAAACAAAAAATATTAAGGTGATCAAATCAAGGTTTGTGTATATCCTATTCACACTGATCTCATTATATATAATATATCCATTAAATGAGATCACTGCAAGCAGCAAGCAAATATTTTAAATATAAATGTATTTGTTTAAATTGGATTCAGGTCTTGTTGATTATAAACTTCTAATAGTATTAAAATACTTATCAAATACCTGATAATGGATTAAATGTTTAACAAGTGCACAAATCACAATAGAACTAAGAATAAATAAATAATTGAAGGTATCTTAAAATATGTAACACTTGTAGTGTTAATATTCATGCTCTAAACACTTTAAATGTACACAGAACAATTTGTATCCAGAAATAGACCTTATCTATTACAGAGAACTTGTTAATAAGCTGATCAAACAATGTGCTACTCTTGAAAACATATCATTTATCTCAGACTGTGCCACTTGATTGCCTCACAACAGACCAATTTGAAACATTACAGATACTGCTGAATATATTACACAAAGTATTCACTACCATCACTTTATATGTCACACCTACTTGTGCATTGTGCACATAATACAACTAATTAGTTATGATTGTGATCATAACCATTATTTTTGCAAAGCATTCATTATCTTGCAAAATAAAAACACTAATGATTACCTAACAGTTAATAACAGTGGCTGAGTACCTACACATTGAGTGCTGGTGGAGTGGAAAATATTTGTGGAGGGTACTTACCGTTTATAGACCAGATGTGTGAGGGCAACGAGTGCGCTGCGTACACCCGGCCCAGCGCCAGCGACGTGCCCGGCACGGGACCTGCCTCTTCGTTGGAGCTGGAGTCCGTGTCGGGGCTGGCGGCCGCTGACGCCTCGTAGCTCTGCGAGTTGGGCGGGATGGCAATGGCCTCGTGAGACGCGTGCAGGTCCGGCACCGACGACAGGGATCTTGCGCGCTGGCGGTCGTTCGTCACCTGTATGCCTGGTATCGCCCTCAGCAGGCTGAAGCCCGCGCCACCCGACACCACCTCCGAGCTGGAGCTCGTGGAGAATGTCCTCGTGCGCGGACTCTGGCCTCCGTTCGCGGTACTCGCCTTTGCGCCCATCGCGACTCCGTTACGCAAAATTCACACCTGTCACGCACTAAAACCGAGAATCACGACCACACTCGTGAACCGACCAACGCGCCGACGGAAGACATCGTATGACACACAATAATTGGATAACTTTAAGCTAAAAAAATTACACTGTAACGACAAACACAAGTCTGTTGCGAAATTGTAAACAGCCTTTGCATGTGCCCTGCTGCAAAATTTTGACAGGTTTATCTTTTTTTTAATCGAGTGAAGTTAGAACGGGTGTTTGCGATATGCGCAACCTTCGTTCAAAAACAAATTATAGATTTTCAGTTTTAATCCGGTGCATAAAATTATTGATAAAACGTGCTAATTTATATTCTTAATAAGCAATGAACAGCAGAATACGATTTCAAGCAGATGAATAAAATTAACATTTCCAACAGTAAACTGATTTCAAGGAGCATAGGAACCATTCAACGTTTCGTTCAACAATTTAAAAACTTCATTGTTCATTGATTTATTTTATTTTTCTTGTAAATTTTTAGGCTTGACACGCACTGCGGTTTTTACTCTCGCGTTTTTTTTCATCACATCTGCGACACATGGAGCTGTAAGAAGCTGCACGCATTGTGGTAAAAAAATCGCGCGGATATAATATCGCAAGTTCGCGCGAATATTTTGAGCTCTATAAATAGGAGAAAAAGAGTCAAAAATCAGTGCGAGTTAAGTTAGATGTGATTTAGAACGCGAACAAAAATTCGCGCGAATAAAATCCGCGCGGCTAAAAACCACAATGCGTGCTTAGCGTTTTACTTAATTAAATACTTTATTTTCGAGACTGACGACAGACGCATACAGCCGATGCTGTATCCAAATTGATTACATCCATTATGATTTGTAATCATCAGGCTTCTTCTTTTAAAGTGTCGCAGGCAAATATAGTTTTATTATAGGTAAATTATATTTCTTTGGCCTAGCTTCAGTAGTATCAGTAGTATCATAAATCATTAAATACAATGTATGAAATTTTAATACCACTTTAGAAGGTCCCATCTTACCCACAGAGCACGGATCCGCTGCGACCGCCACCACCGCGCCAGCAAACGTCTAGAGATAGCTCTTGGAAGTTCAGCACCTCGCTCTTTACTTTGGGTTGAGTGCTCAAAATCTGTCACGATTGTCATGAACCGTATTCAAATCCATAAGTTTCCTGTAGATTAGCCGGTTTCGGCCACAGCGCATTATTTGGCTCAATATGGTTGCGAGCTTAGATTTCCTCATCTGCTATGTGCCCTCAAGCGACTTGCATATCCTTTGGTCGAAAAAGCTCGACCACAAAGCGGACATGTTAGAAGAACACCGATAACAAAGTGTTAAGTAGTAGTTGTTGGTGGTCTAGCTTTAAGGTCGTCGCGTTTTTCGTTCAATTCCTACCTCCAATTATTTTCAAAGGCCTGCACCTACCGATGCGCACGAAGTCTCTACTCGGGCCGATTTTGCACCTGCTTCTCCCAAAGTGTAGGGTCAATTTCGCCTCTCCTTATATGCGTACTCTGAACAGGCTTGAGTACAGCCACATCCTATTCTTCTTCTTAGCGTGTCTATGACAAACATAGTAGATTCTTCTGAACTAAATTCTTTGCCTGACGGTTAAATGCTCTAAGCTGACATCCTAATAAGTAGATGTAAATAAATACACTTTATGGCAACTATAGTGTTTTGAGGTAGTGTTTTTTACAGTTTTATTTGATGTAAGGAACCACAAGAAACTATCAGAAGTACTCCTGTGCTATGGAACCCTAAATTGACATGTCATCGCTTTGCCTTGTTCACATTGTCAGTGTCAAAACATGAAATAATACCTATACCAAATAAACTACAATGCTACGTTTTAAAGCATGCGCTAAGCTTTTTTCTCTTTTTTTCAAATAATAGATGTATCTAGCTATCTCTTGTCCTCGTCAGTCGATGCTCGCTCTTGAAACATCAAAAGACTTGTTGTCAAAATAGTGATCGACTGATCGATGACGAATAAAAAAAAGAATTGTGTTGATTTCTTGATTCTATTTTTGTTAAAAAATACCCAATATTGATAGCGCAAAGTATAGTAGTTAACAATTAAACAAAGATGAATAATCCTGGAATGAATTCGGCGACGGTAAGAACTTTAAATATCTAACTATATCGTTATTTCTTTAACATGTTTGTATGCAGCGATTGATTTCAGTTTTCATAACATTCCCCTAATTTAGTGATTACTAGATCATTATCATAGACATTATAATTAAATCATAGCCTGTAACTGATATTTATTCTTTAGCTGTTTTGGTTTGCGAGTAATTATGTAGAGAGAAGTTAATTTGGAGCCATTTATGGAGCTCGATAGTGATAGTGGATGGACAGCGTTGATTTGCTTTGCACGGCTTGAGCTGATGTAGTGTTGTTACCGCGCTACTTACAGCCAGGTGTGCCGCAGGTGCCGCTACTTGATGATGACACCCTCGCCTTCGGAGAAGAGGATAATGCTACCAAACAGTTTGTGTAAGTGATAACTTAACTTATACCATCTGTCCTAACAACCTTGTTATCTAGTTTGACGGTTAAATAAATGACGTGTTTTATTGTAGAGGATTAATGTGGCTTACATTCTCATAAACCAATAATAACATTTCTACAATGAAAAATTCATATTTTGGAACTTTATTTTGCAGTATCTAGCAAAATCGAAATTGACTAGACAGTAATCTCCTACTCTCCTGCTGATTTTTCTATCCCTATCTACAGACTGTTTACTATTTCTTTGTTTACAACATTATTTATACTACTGTTCTTGCATATCTACAAAACAAAGACAACTCCTACTAAAACCATGTATCAAAAAATTTCAGGCACCCTTACATAGTGTTCTTCCACCTAGTATTCCGGTGTTCAGCCATTGTGGTGTACATGCTCTGTGGCTGGTTCTCGGACTCCTTCATCGCTAGCTTTGTGCTTGTCGTCCTTCTGCTGTCTGCTGACTTCTGGACTGTCAAGAATATCAGTGGTATGATTTAAACCTGCTTTACTAAGTTAACTCTAAAGGTCTATCCACACATATCAGGGCCGGGCCAGGGTCTTGGATGGACCGTGACCTCAAAAAAATATTGTTGTGTACATTTTTATATGAACTCGTTCACACGTCTGTGCACGGACCAGTGACGAATCTTCAATGCCTGGGCCCAGCCCTGTCAAGTCCCGGGCACTGCCCTGATATGTGTGGATAGACCTTCAGTTGTTTTTTTTTTTAAATCTTGTTGTAATCAGGGAGCTGAGCATATTTCCTGTTTTGTTCTGTTTTCCTGCCCAAGCAAGGATATAATTCTGGCTCATCCTTGTGTCATAGATACAGACACAGAGTAGTAATCTTAACATTGTTAATCGCGGCTCAGAACCCACCTGGGTCACGGTCCGTGGACAAACAATCATAGACCTAACACTCGCTACAGAAAACGCGACAAGCCTCATCACAAACTGGCACGTATCGGACGAGCCTTCTTGCTCAGACCACAGAAGGATCCGCTTTACACTAACTACAAACACCAAAAAACCCGCACCGAGGCGAAACCCGAGGCGCACCAATGTGCCCGGATATAAAAACCTTCTGGCCTCGCTTTTAGCTGGACACCTAGCACTGGTAACCATTAGGGACCAAGCACAATTAGAATACACCGTAACACAACTATCCAAATACCTAATTGAAGCTTACCACGCATGCTGTAAATCAAGAGCGCCACAGAGCAGGAACGAAAGGAACCCCTGGTGGAACGCTGAACTTGGTAAACTCAGAGAAACGCTACGTAAGCAATTTAACAGAGCAAAAAACACGAGACTCCCGGAAGACTGGGAGTTATACAAAGACACCCAATATGCATACAAAAAACAGATAAGAACCGCCAGGAGGATGGCATGGCAGAAATTCTGTGAATCCATTGAGACTTAATGAAGCCGCCAGGGTACGGAAGATACTATCAACCGATCAGGACCGAACCCTCGGCACGCTGAAAAACCCGACAACTCATACACACAAAATGATCACGAGACCAGCAAGGTCCTCCTCGAAACTCATTTCCCGGACTGCCAAATCCTGGAGGACAGGATGTGGGAAACTGACACCGAATGGACTCCAACGGACCAAGATTGGTCAAGAGCCCAAAATATAGTAACAGTTGACCGGATAAAATGGGCTATCAACACATTTCAACCTTTCAAGTCGGCAGGACTGGATGGCATCTTCCCAGCCCTGCTGCAGTGGGGGATAGATCATCTAACACCATGGCTGTTGGAGATTTATCGGGCCAGCATAGCACTTAGGTACATACCTCTTGCATGGCGAGAGGTAAAAGTCACCTTCATACCCAAACCTGGAAAAACTGATTACACACAACCCAAGGCATATCTATATCTATAAAAGCAAAAGGTGACTGACTGACTGACTGATCAATCAACGCACAGCCAAAACTGCTAAGCCTAGAAGCATGAAATTTGGCAGAAAGGTTCTTCAAGTGACGTAAGTGTGCACTAAGAAAGGATTTTTGGAAATTCTACCCCTAAGGGGGTAAAAAAGGGGTTGAAAGTTTGTATGAAAAATCTAATTCCTTCGACCAAAATTCTTGAAACTTAGCACAAAAAGTATTCTAAGTAAATGATAAAGATTGACATTATTAGTTTTTCGAAACTACCCCCAAATGATGATTTAGGGGGTGTTGAAGTTTGTATGGAAAAATCAGATTTATTTGATCAATAAACTTGAAACTTGCCACAAATACTAACCTAAATGAACAATAAAGGTAACTATTATTATTTTTTGAAACTACCCCCAAAAGACGATTTAGGGGTGTTAATTTATTTTGAAGGATCTCATTACTTCAGTTAATAAACTTGAAACTTTACATAAATACCAATCTAAATAAACAATAAAGGCTTTCATTGTTGGTTTTTCGAAACTACCCCCAAAAGATGATTTAGGGGATGTAATTTTTTTTTGAAGAATCTGATTTCGTGGGTGAATAAACATGAAACTTGACATAAATACCATCCTAAATAAACAATAAAGGTTGTCATTATTAGTTTTTTGCAACTACCCCCAAAAGACGATTTAGGAGGTATTACAGTGTTTTGGAAAAATCTGATTTCTTGGGTCAATAAACTTGAAACTTGCCACAAATACTAACCTAAATGAACAATAAAGGTTGCTACTATTAGTTTTTGAAACTACCCCCAAAAGACGATTTAGGGGTGTAATTTTTTTTTAAGAATCTAATTATCTAAATAGACAATAAAGGCTTTCATTGTTAGTTTTTCGAAACTACCCCCAAAAAATGATTTAGGGGATGTTAATTTTTTTGAAGAATCTGATTTCTTGGATGAATAAACATGAAACTTGACATAAATACCATCCTAAATAAACAATAAAGGTTGTCATTATTAGTTTTTGCAACTACCCCCAAAAGACGATTTAGGAGGTATTACAGTGTTTTTGTAAAATCAGATATTTTGGGTCAATAAACTTGAAACTTGCTACAAATACTAACCTTAAGGTTGCTATTATTATTTTTTGAAACTACCCCCAAAAGACGATTTAAGGGATGTTAATATAGTTTTTCGAAACTACCCTTAAAATACGATTTCGGGGTGGTAAAGATTTTTGATTACTTTTACTGCACATAGCTTCTTTTTAAGATGTAGGGGAGCACCTAGGAGGGATTTTTGGAAATTCAACTTTTGAAGGGGTTAAAAGGGAGACATTTATTTGTATGAAAAATCTTTGAAGAATCAAATGGCACTAATACGGGGAACTACCGCACTCGACCGTTTGTCTCAGGTAAACATAGTTGTGAGTGACGTTTTAGTGTTGCGTAATTTACGCTGTATTAGGTTTTTGTGTTGTGTAGCGTAATTTACGCAGCATTCGTTTTCATACTAAAATAATTTTTGGTCCACCCGAAATTATGAGTCTCAAAAAACCCGACCAGTCTTCTGCTTCATATATCTTCTTCTATACATATAAAATGCTTTGTCCTGAATGACTGACTGACGGATCAACGCACATCCTAAACCGCTGATCGTAGAGACCTGGAACTTGGAGAGTATGTTTTTGTGTGACGTAGGCATCCGATAAGAAAGAGTTTGCCTAAATTCTTCCCCTAAACGGGAGAAAAAGGGGGACAAAGTTTGTATGAAAAATTTAATTCCTTCAGCTAATATTCTTGAAACTTGGCATGCAAAGTAATCTAAGTAAATGATAAAAGGTTGACATTATTAGTTTTTCTGTAGTTTCTGCCTACCCCCATGGGAAAAAGGCGTGAGTTTATGTATGTATGTATTATTAGTTTTTTGAAACTACCCTCACAAGTCGATTAAGGGGGTATTGAAGTTTGTTTCGAAGAATTTTATTTCATGGGTTACTAAACTTGAAACATTGCACAAATACTAACTTAAATAAATTATAAGGTTGTTATTATTAGTTTTTCGAAACTACCCCCAAAAACTGATTTAGGGGTGTTAAAGTTTTTTTGAATAATCATATTACTTGGGTTAATAAACTTGAAACTTAAGCAATAAAAGATGTTATTATTAGTTCTCTAAACTACCCCCAAAAGACGATATTTTTTTTTTTGATGAATCTTACTTCTTGACTTAACTTTAAACTTGACATACATACAACCTAAGTAAACAATACAGGTTGAAATTCTTAGTTTTTTTAAACTAACCCCAAAATACGGTTTTTTAGGGGTGTTAAGGTTTTTTGAAGAATCTTATTTCTTGAATTAATAATTTAGAAACTTGACATAAATATCAACTTAAGTAAACGATAAAGGTTGTCTCACTCAAAAGTCGATTTAGGGGGAGTTAAAGTTTTTTGAAAATCTTATTTATTGGGTTAATAAACTTGATACTTGGCAAAAATACCAACCTAAACAAACAATAAACGTTGATATTATTAGATTTTCGAAACTGCCTCCAAAATACGATTTAACAGGTGATAAAGACTTTTTCGAAACTTTAACACCCACTAAATCCTATTTTGGGGGGTCCAAAATAGGATTTAGTGGGTGTTAAAGTTTGTTATAAATCATACTGGACAAGGTTTCGTTTTTGATGTAGGGATCTAGGGGAGCACGAAGAAGGAATTTGCGGAAAATCAACCTTTCACCATCATCATCATTTCAGCCAAAAAACGTCCACTGCTAAACACAGGCCTTCCCCAAGCGCCGCCACACTGATCGGTCCTGTGCGTTTCGCATCCACCGGCCCGCAGCCTTGACCAGGTCGGACTTCCTAATTTGCGTTTGCCGGTTCGCAGTCACCACTAACTTGTCTACCTTTAAGGGGGTGAAAAGGGGGCAATTTGTTTGTATGAACAATCTCATTTCGTGGAGATAAGTAAATAATCAAAATTTACATACTACGTTTTTTAAAACTACCTCCCCCCTGATAGGTTTAAGTGATTTTAGTTTTTTTGAGACATCTTACTGAGCAATCGAACTAAAATAAACAAAAAATTCAAAAGAGAAAAAGGCTATATTAAGTTTTAAGGGGCGGATTTTACTTAGTAGCGGTATCCTAAAATGTATTATTCTTTAAGTCAAATAACGAATCGTCCCAAACCTATAAACCGTAGAACTTTACGAAACCTCATTTTTATTTGGTTTAATAACAGCTTATTTTTGGTTCCTATCACACGAACGAAGTCGCGGGCGGAGTTAATATTATAAATTTGAAAGTAACTCTGTCTGTCTCTCTGTCTACCTTTTCACGCTTAAACCGCTGAACCGATTTAAATGTAATTTGGTTCGGAGATATATTATTATTTATTTGAGACCCTGGGCAGGACATAGGATAGTTTTTATCCAAACATACTTACGGAAATCATACTTCAGGGAGTGGAAAGAGGGGTAGAAGTTTGTATGGAAAACTTACAATATTAAGCCGCGATATAAAAAATAATCAATTCGAATTACTAATGCTTCGCAGACGAAGTCGCGGGCAACAGCTAGTAGACCTATAAGCCTCACATCCTTCTTACTGAAAACCCTCGAAAGACTTTGTGATAGGCACATTCGCGATGGGCCTCTCCGGGTAAAACCACTTCACAAACAACAGCATGCGTACTCCACAGGCAAATCAACAGAATCCGCGTTGCACAACGTGGTCTCCAAAATTGAATGCGCAGTGGACCATAAATGCTCAGCACTGGCTGCCTTCATTGATATTGAGGGCGCTTTCGATAAGACCACGTTCAACAGCATTAAACACGGCCCTCGACAGACATAGCATAGACCCGACCCTAGGAGGCTGGATCACCAACATGCTCAAACTGCGAGCGGTCCAAGTCACGGTTAACAACACCACAAGGGCCGTCGTCGCGAAGGGCTGTCCACAGGGGGGCGTCCTTTCGCCACTCCTGTGGAACCTGGTAGCGGACAGCCTCATCAAAACACTCAACGACAAAGGTTATTTCACTGTCGGCTACGCGGATGATATAACAATAATAATAAATGGAACCCATGAAAACACCCTACGCAATCTCATGCGTCAAGCCCTAAAACTGGTAGAGAAATGGTGCAGTGAGCACCAACTCTCAGTGAACCCCACAAAAACGGAACTAATCCTCTTCACAAAAAAGAGGAAACCAATGACAATGCAACTACCAAAATTCTTTGGAACAACCCTAAGCCTTTCAACTGAAACCAAATACCTGGGAATCTATTTGGACAAACAATTGAACTGGGCGAAACACATGAACTATATCACCACAAAAGCCAGCATATCCCTGTGGCAGTGTAAGAGACTGCTGGGCAGGAATTGGGGGATCAGCCCCATGGTCACCCACTGGCACCACAGTCATCCGACCAATCATTACATACGGCTCGTTGGTCTGGTGGCCCAGGACAGACCTCAGTACAGCACAAAAAGATCTAGAAAAACTGCAGCGGTTTGCTTGCATTGCAATAACTAGCAGTATGAGAACTACGCCCACGGCCGCCCTACAGGCAATGCTGGGATTGCCACCTCTGCATCTTATCGTGCGGGAGGAGGCAGCCCTGGCTGCTTTTAGACTCCATCTATCAGGTACCCTAAATAAAGACTCCAGAGTTAAGCACACACGCATTAAGGAGGACGCGATCAAGCGAAAACCTATGTTAGCGTCACCATGTGACAAAGCCCCAAAAACACACCACTTTCATAGGCACTACAACATAATACTTACAGAAGAACGATGTGACTACTCAGGCTCGAAAGAGATGAGAGTATACACCGACGGATCGAAGACGAACTTCGGTACCGGAGTCGGAGTCTTCTCACACGACCTAAATATAAATATATCCAGACCGCTAGGAGGGTTCAACACCGTCTATCAGGCGGAGTGTGTGGGCATTATACTAGCGGTCCATGCCTTAGAAGCCAGGAGGGTTACGGACACTCGCATACGCATACTCTCCGACAGCGCTTCAGTCCTCCAATCTTTACGGAAAAAATATATTACATCAAAACTAATACTAGAATGCCACAACGCACTAGAACAAATAACTGTATCTAGTCGTAACACGATAACACTGCAATGGATAAAGGGACACAGTGGATCGCTGGGTAATGACGCGGCTGACGAGCTTGCGAGACGCGGATCTAGCACGGCGGTCTATGGACCCGAGCCTGTTGTACCCATCCCCTTCAACCAAATACGCAGGTGGCTACAGGAATTCACCCAGACACAGGCAGAGAACTGGTGGACCTCGGCACCAGGCTGTAGGCAGTCCAAAGAAGCTCTGCCCTCTTTGGATAGTAGACTTACCAGACGTTTACTACGCCTGGACAGGAATAGCCTGCGCCTGATGACGGGGACCATCACAGGACACTGCTCACTTAACAAACACTTCCACACAATAGGCATAACGGACAGTCCTCTGTGCAGGGCATGCATGGAGACTGAGGAAACCGTCACGCACGTTCTCTTCGAATGCACAGGGGTCACCAATATAAGAACACAAACCCTCGGGTCGCCCAGAACTTACACGGACGTTCTAGGAAAACCAGGAGCCCTAATCAGCTTCTGGAGGGAGGTGGGCTGGCTGGAATAATCCACCCAACGGCCGCCATGGCCCACGCACAATGGTCCAGCTGAAGGACTAAGTGCGGAAACCAAACCCCCATAACATAGAACACAGAGTAGTAAGTATCGGAGCAATCATGTGCTAAATATTGTGTGATAAATACCCCTTTCTGATTTTGTACAAATAATACTGTACAATTATTTTTATACATTCTTGAATTATGGAAGATATACACATAACTGACATAAGACTATCCACTAACAAGTAAAATTTCTCAATTTCAAAAACCCCCGTCACATTTATCTTGCAAAAACACCCTGATTCAAACAGTAAATCTCCATTACTTTTGAACGGCTGAACCGATTTTATTCAAACATAGCTAAGAACACTTTCGACAAAATCAACTTTCAAACAAAAAAAAAAACTAAATCAAAATCGGTTCATCCATTTAGGTGCTATGGTGCCACAGACAGACACACAGATACACAGCAACACACGTGAAACTTATAACACCCCTCTTTTTCTGGCGGGGGTTAAAAATGGTGTTAATGCTATTATATGTGTCTCTAAAAAAAAATTACAATTGTTTCCAGGTCGCCTTCTAGTGGGTCTGCGATGGTGGAACTATGTAGATGATGATGGCAAGTCACACTGGGTGTTTGAGACCAAACAGGTAAATGTGAGTGTTATGGTTGCTTCTATATCATTATAATACTTAAGCAATAACTTGTACAAAAATCCTTTAAAATACCAAAACCATATTTTTAGGCAAAGAATATGCTAACTGTACTGTACTGTGTACGCTAAGAAACTTTGTAGTAATAAATCATTGTACTGCTTCCAGAATCGTGTGAACCAGAATGAGAGCCGTCTGTTCTGGATGGGACTCATCCTGTGCCCGGCTATCTGGTCGACATTCTTCATCTTCTGTTTATTCGGACTCAAATTCAAATGGATGGTATGTAATCAAGAAATCAAAATATTCAATTCTTATATATTTTCTACAGAGGTTGAACTAACTAGGCCATAAGCAACTTGTTGGTAGTATTTCATGTCTGGAAAACCAATATTCCCAAAAAAGGGATGTCTGAAAATGTTCCCCTGAAATACGAGTAATTTCTGTAAATACCTTGTTCTCTAGCCGTAAAACAATTTAATCTGAGTATAAAATATCAGTGTGTTTAATCGCACAATCGTAACAAATGGTTTTAAGCAGTATTTCAAGGTAAAAAGCATAGTTAATGTAAATAAAAGTCATAAAAAGCGTCATAATCAGATAAGGAATGTAATACATGATTCAGCTATTAGAAATGTTGATGAATTGGTGTGATTAGTAACATTTTCAAAGTATTTTTCACGCAGTTATCATTTTTTATTTATTCAACTCGGAGAACTTTAGACCTGCGTGGCAGGAACTGGGTCCTAAGTGGAGCCTTGTATGTGCCTAGTATATGCTTTAATATCATTTTCATCAATCTTCTGTACAAATATCTATAATAGAGAAATCCTGTAGATTTTTTATTTTATTTTAATTTTATTTTTTCACCAACAATTGTTTACACTAGTTTTATTCTAACGGTGGAGTGCAAAAGTATATGCAACAATCACTTACAGGTAAACATCGCATGCGCATAAGGAGTTCATCATCATCTTCCTGCCCTTGTCCCATGTTACTTGGGGTCGGCGCAACACGTTTTCCTCTTCCATACCGTTCTGTCCCCAGTTACGTTATTACTGACTCCCTTTTCCTTCATATCACTCCTCACACAGTCCATCCATCTTTTCTTTGGCCTTCCTCTTCCTCTCCATCCATCCACATTTATATTCATAACTCTTTTAGTAACATGCGTTTCATCCCTCCTCATCACATGACCATACCAGGACAAATGGTTTCCCTTGAACTTTTCTGCCACTGGCGCCACTGTCAAACTGCCTCTAATATACTCATTTTTCAGTTTATCCAATCTCATCACGCCGCACACCCATCTCCACATTCTCATCTCTGCTACATGCAATCTCCTTTCATCCATCTTTTTCACAGCCCAACATTCTGATCCATACAGTATGACAGCATATGGAACTGTACAAAAATTTATAAAAAAATGATCTAGTTTTTAAAATAATTACATATCTAAAAGTCTAAATAATTTATACTTATAGCAACATAATATAATAAATTTAGGTACTTATTTATCTATAAAAACATTTATCATTTATTCATACTTTTTTCCTTTCCAGCTGCTAGTCCTCATCGCGATAACCCTGACATACGCCAACCTGTATGGCTACATCAAGTGCAAATTCGGCGCCAAGGAGAACCTCAAGTCAGCCACCACGGAGTTCATGAAGAAGCAGCTGTTCCAGAACGCCACCACCTTCATGTTCACACAGCCCGCTCCGCCCACTACTGGGAATACTGGCGTTGTGTAGAATTGTGCCTACTTTAAATTTTATAGCCCTGTGTATGACGAGTTGGGGACTTCAAACATTCTTACTTTAGCACTTACTATATTTTAGACTATACATATAAAAAAAACTTAAATCAAAATTGGTTCATCCATTTGAGAGCTATGATCTCACAAACGGATACACACGTCAAAGTGAACAGCCCCCTTTTTGCGTCATGGGTTAAAAATTCGAAGTCATCAAGAAATGTTAAAAAAAAGTGTTTATTTAATCTCTAAAGAGACTACTACTATTTAAGAGGAAATATGTGCAGAGAGCGCCGACTGAATTTCCTAAGTAAAAAGTCATAATTCGAGGTTTGTCTCTCGTCTATTTCCTCCTCCAGTAATGGACCAATTTACAAAATATTCCATAAACTGGTAAAATAAGATATATACTATATCCCTATGTTTTCCTTTTTTCATTTATATTTGTAAAATTTGTACATTAAGCCTCTGTTGATAGTGCAATTTTGAGCATTTTTGAGGGTTCTAGTGCTTCTAAAGATAATGTATCATCAAAAAGGAAAACATAGGGACATAGAATATATCTTTCATTTTCAGTTTATGGAATATCTTTAAAATTAGTTCAATATTGGAGGAGAAAATAGACGAGAGCCAAACCTCGAATTATGACTTTTTACTTAGGAAATTCAGTCGGCGCTCTCTGCCCCCGTTTCCTCTTAACTTTCGCATTGCGGCCCAAAGATGGTAATGCGAAATAAAACCAATTTTCTGTTTTGTTGTGTGTGTTTTTCATTTATCATTTAGCATGTCATTCACATGATTTCCAATTATTATATTTTTATTCGTAAATTGTACTTGTTTCGAGCATAAACAGTTATGTACAGGCCTTTAGTATTTATAGGTTAGATAATCATGTGATGTAATTTTCATAGTACGAGTATGTTGGGCGTTCCTTGTTTGTACTTTATTTATTTGTATTCAAGTCAGTACTTCTGTCCAAGTAAATAAAATAAGCTGCACAATTTTAAAAACGTAATATGTTATTCAAATAAATATAATATTCACAACGGATCTTTGTGTCTCTGAATTGGCTGCAAGACTCTGCGCAGTAGCTATTTTTGTGTCAATATTGAGAGTGAAGATAGCAACGTGTAACTGTCTCTTTCACTCGCTTACGTTTGTCGCATCGTCTTATCTCGCTTACTCTATGCAGTTAAACCGTTACTTGCGCAATAGTTGACAGAGCCAACTTCAGAGACACAAAGATCCGCTGAACATATCAAATCTGGCATTTTTCGCTAATACGTTTAACCTTTCTGGCAGATGACTTCATTTAACCGGTTCAATGCCGTAATTACCGAAACAAATTATTAATTAGCCACTGAGTCTCGCGTGGATCCACGGTTTGGGCACTCACGCGATTCATAGTAATTCTGTTCCTATACTGAATTTATCTGCTAGGTAACGCTTATCAGGAATATGTGAAGCAGGTCTTTAGTCGTTTCGAATGAAAAAATATGAATGGTTTTGTATGATGTGATTTTTGTCATTTGATTTTTATGTTTACATATTAAGGCGGTACCCTTACCAAAAAATCAGCATGAGATATGAGCATTCCTATTGGCCTAGCGGCACTGGTGGTGCATGAATTACAGTAGTGAATACGCCCAGATTTTAGAATAAAATCTTTATAAAATCGAATTTTAGTCTTTTGAAAAAAAAAATACGACAAAAATGTTCGTTTTTAAATTGTCTATCCATTAGTGTTACTACAAAAAATAATTAATGAACACTTTACGAGGAGATGCATGCTATCAATAATTATTTCTCATTTTTATGGTTTTGTTGGAAGGAGATTAGTGAAACATATACCTCTTTAAAAAAAAGTATACGACCATAGTTAACTCATCGTTTCAGACTTTTACGCTGAGTTAGCAGTCACAATTTAATGAATTTTTGAAACGAATTATTGAAATTTAATGTATTTTTATTAGTTGATATTTCTTTTTAAATAACGAGTAGATAGCTCCTAAAAACAGCACGAAAAACGGTTAGCGCGGCGTTTTGCTCGGGTACCGCCTTAATTTATGTTTTCTACGTGTTTATCTATTTCTAGCTTCGTGTAATGTTTAACGAAAGTAACAGTAATGATGAAAATATCTTTATCAATGTAGTGTTCACTCCATTTACTTACTACTCTGTGATTCAAAATATACGAGTCGGTTTTTGCTGCGTATGCTACCTTTATTTTACGATTTAAATATCGCTGGTTTGGTATCAAATATTTTACAATTATAATAAATTGTAAGGATCATTAAAACAAAGCTAGAATAAATAAAAAAGATCTTCTATTGGTTTGTCAAAATATATTTTGTTTAACCAATAAGAAATTCATGATTTAAATTGTATTATGTAGTGTGTTGAATGCATACAAACGGCATTTATATGTAAAACATGAGCTAATCAATGGTCGTAAAGTGTATATTGTTTAATTCAAATGTTGCATTCAAGCATTTTTTCATGCGACATGAAATGAAACATATTTTCAGAGAAAAATATGAGGTCTACTGATTTTTCAGACAACAATTTAAGAAAAAATCATTTAAATAATTCAGTATTTTTCCTCAGAATTTTCTTTAAAATAATTATTTTTAAAAACCTTCTGAACAATATTTTAATTATGTAATAGCACATATATTATAATACTAGCATACAGATACCTCATCCCATACAAAGAAACCGTGCCGACGTAACTAGAGTTTTTCATCTGATCATACCGATTATTTTTTGTAAATCGATCGCGTTCGGTTCCATTCCACAGCGATAGATAGATCACCATCTATATGGAACGGAACCGAACGCTATCGATGTACAAAATATAATCAGTACAGTACGTCGGCACGATTTCTTTGTATGGGATGAGACACCACTGGTAATAGTAACATCTGAGTGTAAATTGTTTTATCATTATTATGTTGTATAAAATTATTTTAAGATAATTAATAAATTATATTAAATATAAGTTTACTTTTATTTATGTAATTCTTCGGTAGAATTTTAAGTAACGCCGTTTGTCTCTTGAAGGGGCCTATGATTACAAAATAGCCATGAAATAATTTGAAGGTTCTATTTAATTCATGTAAACACAAACCCACACATTTTTCCATGGGGGTAGGCAGAAGCTACAGAACCAAGCCATAAAATAGGTTCCGATACTTTACGATCCTTACATACTCCTCCTTTTGCTTCGATAACGTTCATACATCTATTCTAAAACATACTCCTTTCATACATCTTACGCCCCACGCCGGAAGTTCATTTTACTATTTATCATTTTAAATCTGTATTGTCCCACCGCAGGGCTAAGGCCTTCTTTCTCTCTACTTTTCGCTGTCTAAAGTAGAACTAGTGGGTTAAGATAAAATAATCTTAGTTAGGAAGGCTAACCCTCAGTTTCCCAGCTCAAAATTATCGGAGAATTAATGTGACAAATTGTCAAGCACGCGTTATCTGCTGTGATTGGCTGTTGAAAATTCATTCAACCAATCACAGCAGATAACACGTGTTTGACAATTTGTCACATTAATAATTCTCCGATAATTTTAAGCTGGGAAACTGAGGGTAAGTATAATAAACCTCTTAATTAAGGAAGAATTACACTAAGGGCTCTTTCAATTTAGACTTTTTGTGCCAGACTGCTGCGGTGCTGCTGCTGCGTTGCGTTTGTCTACTGCGCAATCAATCGTGCGGTTATGAGGCTTGAAATATGCCAACAAAACCGGCCAAGTGCGAGTCGGACTCGCGCACGAAGGGTTCCGTACTTGGTAAATTGCGGTTCACGATTTATGACGTATTAAAAAAAAAACTACTTACTAGATCTCGTTCAAACCAATTTTTGGTGGTAGTTTACATGGTAATGTACATCATATATATTTTTTAGTTTTATCATTCTCTTATTTTTGAAGTTACAGGGGGGGGGGGGGCACACATTTTACCACTTTGGAAGTGTATCTCGCGCAAACTATTCAGTTTAGAAAAAAAAAAAATTAGAAACCTCAATATCATTTTTGAAGACCTATCCATAGATACCCCACACGTATGGGTTTGATGGAAAAAAAATTTTTAGTTTCAGTTTCAAGTAATGGGACCCCCAAAATTTATTGTTTTTTTTCTATTTTTGAGTGAAAGTCGTAATGCGGTTCACAGAATACATCTACTTACCAAGTTTCAACAGCATAGTTCTTATAGTTTCGGAACAAAGTGGCTGTGACATACGGACGGACAGACAGACAGACAGACATGACGAATCTATAAGGGTTCCGTTTTTTGCCATTTGGCTACGGAACCCTAAAAACCGGCCAAGTGCGAGTTGGACTCGCGCACGAAGGGTTCCGTACCGTTGTCGCAAAAATCGACAAAAAAAAACAAGTTTTTTGTATGCGAGCTTCACTTAAATATTTATTTTATTCTGTTTTTAGTATGTGTTGTTATAGCGGAAACAGAAATACATCATCTGTGAAAATTTCAACTGTCTAGCTATCACGGTTCATGAGATACAGCCTGGTGACAGACAGACAGTCGGACCGCGGAGTCTTAGTAATAGGGTCCCGTTTTTACCCTAACGTAGGGGTACGGAACCCTAAAAAGAGAATATATAAGTATACATTAACTAAACATACAGTCCTCATCATCATGGCTCTATTTGTATTAAGTCTTGCTAGGTTCTGCCGGTCATCGATGCCGATGCGTCAAACTGTACAAAAAATATTTTCAACCATAACCAAATCACACATTAAATGAGATTTAACAAAAAAAATCTTAGAAAACATGGAACAAATTTCAGTACTCAACAAAACATGCAACAAAAAATATTGCTCCAGGTGAGGCTCGAACTCACAACCCCGGCATTACTCACACGAAGCACTGTCTTATAAGTACCGTGCGCTAACCAATTGCGCCACTGGAGCTATGGAATAACAGGCGAAAAACCGGACATCTACCTATGTCACCACTTGAGTCATGCGATGTACTTTTTTGTGATTATCAAACGTCAAATCAGTCGTTCACAATACTTTTCGTGGCACTTGTTCAATCTGAAAATTATGGTTTATTTTTGATAAAGTTAAAAAATAAGCTACAAAATACATTTAACAGTACTAATAAAGTGAAATACTTTGACAATTGCAAAATTCTTTCGATTCGAAAAATACATAAACAAAATGGAAACGTCATCTGGTTTGTTGTGATAAGTTGAAGTGTATTTCCATGGATAATCTCATAACAAGCACGTTATTCAGCCTGCTTTAGGGGTGATAAATTACTGAATGTTTTGATTAAGTTGTAGTTTGTGCTGTGTTGTGTCTAATGCGCCGACAAAATGAATTGGTTCGACACGTCAGGCTTCACGAGCCTCGCTAAGAACGCGCTGAAGGAGGCACAGAAGACTATAGACAAAGCGCTGGACATCCAGGACGAGAGCGGAGAGGAGCCGGAGGAGGAGGCGACCCCGCAGACCAGCGCCAAGTCGTCCCCCGGACACGGCAACACGTCAGTCAAAGACAACTCGGATTTCTTTTCCTCCTGGGGTCTGACCGTCAGTGCGGAAAGTGAACAGGATGCTCCCATCAAAGATCAGCCTGTCGTCACGGAGAGTCCATCCAAGTCCACATCGCAGAGCATCTGGGGCTCGTTCGCGGGTTCATTTTTTGAACAACCTAAAGAAGACGATCCTACAATTGTGAGACCACCGAAAGCTAAGTCTATGAATGTTATTTCTGATACTAAATATGGCAGTCATGATGACTTGTTCTCTAAAAGCCAGCTAATTATGTCAGACAGTGATGCATTAGACCACAGAATCACAAAATCTTTGAAAGATGAACTTCCCAAAGATGAAGCGAGACGAGATTCAGCAAAGTCACACAGATTGTCTCTTGTATCAAGTAGAAATAGTTCTGATTCAGTAGAGGTGCTATCACAGAGTTTAAAGACTACTCCTGACTCTGAGGCATCTGTTCATTCCATATCACACAGTAGTAGTACGGGCCAGAAACATAACTCAGAATCTGTAGAAATATTACCAGATAGTCTGGTGAGCCCTAGCTCCATTGAGTGCCTTGGTTTTGATAGTTACTCTAGTGATAAAAACAGTAGTTCATCCTCCCTATGCCTGTCACCTGGAGACCTCAGTGATAAGAAGTCCACTCCCATCGGTGATAAGACTGAGAAAGCAGAAACTGCTGATAGTGTCAGTATAGTGGCTGATGATGATGAAGACACAATATCATACAACTCTATATCAGAATGTACAGCACCTACTGTGTTGGATACTGATGATAAGTCTGTGAGCCCCTTTCCTAAACTAGTCAAAGCAGATACAGGAAGGAAAGTTATTGAAACAGGATACATACATTTTGAGCAACCCCTCCTGCCACAGAGAATGCAAATCAGTGAAAACTCTTCAAATGATGGCTCTTGGTCTGACAGGACCCTAAATGCTGACAATGACAGTATTAACTTGGACATAACTATAGAAGAACAGAAGAAGGAACAGGAAGATGTCCTTATTGATAAATTGAGTGACTCCTCATCATTCTACAATGTCAATGTTTCTAATGACATGTTGAGATCTGAAAGTTCTGCTTTTGTCAATGTGGAAAAGCAACAATGCAATGAATCTAGTAGTAGCTCTTCTCAGAAAGACGGCAGCATTAAAGAAAGAACATCTCCAATAAGTTCTGATAGTAAAAGTGACTTAGTCAAGATTGGGTCTGACAGGACTTCTGGTCACACATCTGGGGATGAGTTAGAGACAGCTACTTCTTCAGATATTGAGATAATTCCAAGTCCAGAAGGGGATGGCCATGGTTTTAGGAATAGTCCTGCTAAGTATGCTTTCAAACAATCAAAGTTTGATGGCACAACGTCACCTAACCTTGTTGACTTAGTTCTAGGAAAGTCTTTAGCAACTAAAATACGGGGGCATAACCGGGAGCTATCAGAAGCATCGGTACAGAGTAACACGAGTGATGAGAGTCAGGGTTCAGAGAATGAGAGGCTGATGAGGAGGCTGTGTGAAATGGCTGAGCTTCTTGAAGCACGAGAGAACAGACTGTTGGAAATGAGTAGGAATAATGCAGACCTGGCAGAGAATAATGCAGATTTGAAGAGTCAGGTGGAGTCGCTGATGTTGAAGCATGAGGGAGGCGATATAAACACTATTACAGAAGATTACACACAGAGGATGTCTGCTTTAGAGAAGAAGTTTCAGCAAGCGATCAGAGAAAAGGTATGATTATTATTATACATCCAGAATAAAAAAAAAAAATATTTTTTATTGCAGTTGACCTATATTCTTTTCTAGGTTATTTAAAAATAAAATTGTATGTTTGCCTTGATATTTAAATAATGATTTGATTTAATTTACTTTGATGATTATTATCTGATAACATGTTTCAAGCTTTATTATATGGAGTTATAAAGATTTAATAAAATATGTAAATCTTATAAAACCAGATTTTGATTACACAATCTAGATATCTTAATACAATAAAAGATCATAATCTCTGAGTTATTTTTATTGTTTACAAACAATACTTTCACAGTTAGCTGCATTTCAATGTTTGACCTTGAAAGCGTTTTTATTTTGTAGCGGTTTTATTGCTACTGACATGCAAGTTGATCATATTTTATTATGACTAACACTACTTTTACCTACATTCCCCACAGGATCAGCTAAGAAAGCAACTCGACGCCTTAAAATCGGAGTCTTCCTCACGCAAGAACTCCTCAGAGTTAGAGAATTCGCTCAAAGAGAAAGACGAGGTAATCACTCAGCTCCAAGAAGAGGGCGAGAAGTTGGCGCGACAGCAGCTACAGCAGTCTAATATTATCAAGAAGTTGAGGAGCAAGGACAAGGACAATGAACAGGTCATTAAGGGATTGAGGTGAGGCAGACAGGACTGGGTGTACACCTACAAGCACCCTCACAACACCAAATCACAGTTTTCATCATAACCGAAAGGAGTTCACATATTTTTTTGCTTCATATTTGTTAAAATTGCGTAAATTACACAATGTAGTATACAGTTGAATAATTGTCAAATTGAAAGACTGCAACCAATACAATGAATTTATATGTAATGCAATTAGGCTGCAGATGCGATTCCTTTCGAAATTTTAGCAATAGTGTTTAACTATGGCGCAATCGGCAATTGTCACCAATTTACGGCAATTTTGAATATACATTGCGCAACACCTTATTACTGACCTAGTAAACATAATATTATAAATTTTAATATGAAGCTTGTATTTCTAAAGGGGTAGAAAGTTGTTTTTAGAACACCATTATGCATACATACACATACATAAACTCACGCCTTTTTCCCATGGGGGTAGGCAGAAACTACAGAACGCCACCTGCTACGATCCTTACATACTTCTTTTGCTTCTTTCTTTTTTTTATTATGCATGAGCAGATTAATTACATTAATTGGATTAAAATTAGCTTAGTCATAAAAACATCATCATCACGTTTTAGAGCAGTGGTGGCCCAGTGGTAACTGCGGCGACTTAAAAGTTGTAGGTCTTGGGTTCGAACCCAGGCAGGCGTTTTACTTTATGTAAATTATTTCATCACCACTGCTCTCAAAACGGTGAAGGAAACCAGCATGTCCTAGAACCAAACATTCGAAGGCATGTGACATCCACCAACATGCACTGGGCCCGCATGGTGGATTACGGCCCATTACGACTCACAGAGAGGAGGCCTGCACGCCCAACGGAGCAAATGCGAGTCTTAACTGCGGAAAAGGGGTCCATCGATCCTATCTTTACATAGAATTCTCCATAGAGCATTGATGTTTTAGAATTTTTGAATTATCGTATTTATTTTCTAGAGACAAAATAGCGGAGCAAACAACGGAACTGGACAGACTGAAGCGATCCATGGCTGCTAAGGAAGAATTGGAAGTCAGTCAGATTGAAGCAGTGTACCGGCTTACCACTGCTAACAAGAAACTTGAGACTGAACTTATGGAGGTACATATATGTAGAAAATAGCACAAACATAATTTGCTTATATATTTTTAAGTCAACTGTTCTATTGCTATGTGTTTTTTAGGGTTCCGTACCCAAAGGGTAAAAACGGGACCCTATTACTAAGACTCCGCGGTCCGTCTGTCTGTCCGTTTGTCACCAGGCTGTATCTCATGAACCGTGTTACTAGGCAGTTGAAATTTTCACAGATGATGTATTTCTGTTGCAGCTGTAACAACAACTACTAAAAACAGAATAAAATAATTATTTAAGTGGGGTTCCCACATTTTGCGATAACGGTACGGAAGACTTCGTGCGCGAGTCCGACTCGCACTTGGCCTTTGGTTTTTTTTAACGTGTGGCAATCCTCATGGATGTTGTTCTACTCCCTGGGGTGGGCGGAGTGGTCTGTCTTAACTAAAAACCACACAGTGTTCTGCATGGAAGGAGATAATCTGTAGAAAGTTGTATAATGTCCATTGTAGTTAGATGTGTTTGTTGTTTGCTTATCGCTTCGAGTTCTTATCAGTTGTGCAACGCGACACTCCAGCGCCAAACAGACGGAATGCAATGTTATTGTATATATAGATTTTATACCGTTGGGAACAGTAAAATAATAGCTGGAAGTGAAAATAATTCTTCACTTCTATGTGCAAATAATTGCTTTTCGTTAAGTCATTTATTTCATTCTATAGTTAAAGGAGCTAGTAGTAAGCTTTGCTAGTCGAGTTGACAGAAAGGATTACATAATTTATCCACTTTCTGTACCATTCTAAGTCCCTAAGAATTCAGTACTGGCTGATATTTGTGCTCAACTGTTTAATCAACCTGTCATTGTCAACACGATAAAAACTCCATTGCGAGGCACAAAGGAATGTTTATTGTGTCTGTAATGTTATCATTAAAACAGTCTAGCTATCGCCCGCGGCTACGTCCGCGTGTTTGTCGATATTATCCCAAAGGAACTTACTAGCGGATAAAAACTGTGCCAAATTTTATCCAAATCCGTTTAGTCGCTTTTGCCCACAAACTTTTATATTTATAGAATAAGTAGGACTAGGACTTGTCAATCTTTTTATCGTTTCAAACAGACAAAAAGCCAGCTAGACGACACGACACACAAACTCGAAGGAAGCCGGGCCTCCCTCGAGGGGGCGCGGCGGGAACTGACCGAGCTACAGCGAACCAGCGCCGACCTGGCGCGGCGGAGCGCCAACCATGAGCAGGCGCAGGACAACCAGAGGAGAGCTGACGAGGAGGTGCAGAGGCTGCGGGCTGAGCTGCAGCAGCTTAGGGTTGAGATGGTCAACGGTTAGTGACATGTCATAATGTATGTTTGTTCTAGACGGATATCTTGTACAAACCGAATTCCAAAACAAAACAATATAAAGCGGAAAATAACTTTCTTTTCCGAAGTCGGTGTCTTTGGTAACTTTTTTTGTCGTGTTTCGACACCGACTCAGTCGGTTTGAATTTTCGTTAAAAAGTTTTTTATTTATTTCTTTTTAGTCTTGGTAGGTACCTCCAATTGCCATAAAAATTATATATAGCCAAAGTATATCTCACGACGATTCCAATAAGCCCAAACACGACTAGGATACAGTGTTTTATTTCGGAGTTCCAGTGCCTATCTGCCGGCTTCATCATCAGATCAGTTCAATGGTACCATTTTCATCAGTACTATTTATTTATATGTGCTATGCTTCATCATAGTTGTTTAAATATTCGAGATATCGTAGATATGTAACAAACTTAGCATTAAGGAGTTCCATTGGCCATCTGTTGTCTTCTTCACCAGTTCCACTTCACCAAATGATACTTTTTGAGTGCAAATGATTGCATTGTAGATGAAAATGCCAAAATCGCTATATTATTATGTATGCCTATAATATTTGAGGAGTTCCGTCGATTTCTCCAAGATCCTGACCTGATGACTATGGGACCAACTAGGAAGTATACCCTTTCAAACAAAAGAAGAATTTTTCAAATCGGTCCAGGCGTCTTTGAGTAATCGGGGAACATACATAAAAAAAAGAAAAACAAAGGTGCCGACGAATTGAGAACCTCCTCCTTTTTTTGAAGTCGGTTAAAAAGTGTACCCAAAGCGCAACCTTTAATTTTGTCAGTTTCCGAATCCATGATCCTATCAGCTCTTCATCGACATCGACTAGAGCAATAAGCGGTTTACCAATTTTTGTCAGCAGTTTACGATTTTAAACATGGTGTTGTAATTTTTCAGAGGAAAAAAAATGGGTATCTCGCGAGGAAGCCCTCCGAAGAGAACTCCACGAGGCTCGCGAAGCCTGCTCAGCTCTAGAAAGTAGTGAGAGTGCGGGCGCTGCCGGTGACAGCGGGGCGGCCTGTGTGCTGGCTCAGCTGGCGCAGCTACAACGTGCGGCGTTGGACAGGGACCAGGCACATGCGCACGCGCTGCGCCAGAGGGCAGCACAGCTGGGTGAGTGTTTGTAGACAGGGAGAGTATGGCAGCTAGGTGAATAATCTAATCTCATATAACTGGCCCCCCTTGCCCAAAAGACGAGTGCATTTGAAAATTCAAATGTCAAAGGCGCAAGTCTTTTTTATCGTGATAGAATTGTGTGCATTACGTTGAGGAGATAAGGTTCAATATGCTTTGTACATTATTAGAAATTAGCTTCGACTCTGCGTCAATATGCTTTACCCTAATTGAAGTAGTAGTAGACAGCTGATATTGGTGTTACGAGCCTGACTAACAGTATGTATCTCCGCAGGCGAAGTGGAGCGCTCGCTAGTGGCGGCGGCGGAGCGCGAGCGTGTGTGCCGCGAGGAGTGCGGCGCTTTGCGCGCGCGCCTGGCGGAGCTGGACGCGCAGCTGCAGCGCGCCAGGGAACAGCTCACGAGGCTCAGCCAACTGGACGAGGAGCATGGCAGGACTGTGCAGCGGCTCCAGCATGAGCTGGCGATGTGAGTGCAGCATACCTTACCTTTATGTTGGACATTGCTGACATCGGTGAAGGAAAATATTGTGAGGACCTGCAGCCTTATCGCGTAATTAATTCGGATAACGAGATGAAAGACCCGATGTGGATGTCCGTCTATTTGATTGTTCGATTTTTCATACTCTTTGCCCATTGCCTTGCCGAAAATTCATTACGCAATAAGGCTACTGGACTTATAGTTATAATACTCACAACGGATCTTTGTGTCTCTGAATTGGCTGCAAGAAGCTGCGCAGTAGCTATTTTTGTGTCAATATTAAAAGTGAAAATAGCATTGTATAACTGTCTCTTTCACTCGCATACGTTTGTCGCATCATCCTATCTCCCTTAGTCTATGCAATTAATCTGTTTCGTGCGCAATAGTTGACAGAGCCAACTGCAGTGGCACAAAGATCCGCTGTGAGTATTATAAGTTTGAAATCGTCAATCTGTCTTAAACAAGCGTAGTGATCATTGCTTGTGCCTTCTTTGTATAAAATAAACGTTAACTCTACAATGAGACAATTATGACTGGTCACGGAGTCCCAGCGCTGAAAAAGAAAATTTGGTTCAAATAAATATCACTAGATGGCGCCATATGCACCAATTTGATATTGAATTGTGTGTAAAATTAACATTTTCTAGAAATGAACTCTCCTAAGCATCAAATTATGGAATATTAGGCTCTTAATTCACATTTCAAAGATTATTGGAACGGATCATTTGAAATTGATGCCAATAGATGGCGCGGTTTTAAATTTCCGATGCATTCCACTCGATTGTCTAAATTGGTATTGTAACACATTCCGGTGCAATGAAACTGTAAAAAACATGCAAAAAATTTATATAAAACGAATCGTCACTGTATTTAAAGAAAATTATACTCACGAATCGAGTAAACCCTTTTCCTTGCAAGTCGCTGCTAACACCATCTATCTATCGCCGTGGCACGGAACCGAACGCGGTCGATGTACAATAAATAATCAGTTTAATCAGGCAAAAACGCTAGTTACGTCGGCACGGTTTTTTTTGTATGGGATGAGGCATCTGTATGCTTGTATTATATTGTCTGTGGACTGGTATTATTAATAATGGTTATGCCAACAAGTACAGCAAGCAGTACTGCGCTCGGCTGCTGCTCTACGTGTCGCGGGTTCGTTTTCCACACGAAACAAAATTTTCACTCCACTAGACACATTTTTCCATTGAAATCATGTTCTACTGGCCTGTTGTGACTCCTTTTTAACACAGTAAACTTCTGTGTTACTTACGGATAATTTCATATAAATACTGTCCAATTTTTAATTTACCTGGTGTATCCGTAAACAGACATTTATATTTGTATTTTTTTATAAAACTTTTCCCCACGCTAGGAATTTCTTCCTGTATCGTGGGTGCGTTAACAAACATTTAAACTCACAGCCAATCGCTCAACCACACACACATTTGAACAAATACTATCCACTTTACAGTAAGACTCAAGATTTAGAAGCACTCCGAGCAGAGCACAAAACCCAAATATCCCAGTTGCAGCAACGGCTAAGCGATGTCGAGCTACAGTTGAGCGCCGAGAAGAACGCACTCGACACCGAGAAGAAGAGGAATGCTATATTACAGGTATTGTACACTCGGATGAACAATAACGTAGGGCTGTAATGAATATAAACTTTGAAATGCATACTTCACTGGGAAAGCCGGTGTGAGGATCTCTGGATCACTGTTGAAGTACCTATCACAAAATCTATACGTCGAATAGCTCTGTGCGCCGTATACTTGCCACCACCTGTTACTCGACTAACATTGGAATCTTTTTTGGATTGTTGTGGCATAGTTTTAGAACAGTCAGGCTTGTACACATGCATAGTGGGTGATTTTAATTTAAGTGCTATAAACTGGAGCTTGGTAAGTGATTCAACTGTTGGTTACGCACCACCTGGATTCACCCATGTTTTGACAGATTTTACACATGATGTAAATAAACTCGTGCAACTTAACAACATTTGCAACAATTCAGAAAAAATATTGGATCTTGCCCTAAGTAACTTGCCTTCTGGTAGCGTGAGTGTTGCACAAAACCCTTTAAGCAAAATTGATCCCCTTCACCCTCCTCTAGAAATTTTATTTAATGCTAACGCAGACCCTAGACTTCCCTACAATCTTAATAATATCCGTCCAATTTTTTTTAAAGCGGACTATGACAGAATTTGTAAGCATATTAATGAAATAGACTGGGCGTTATTATTGGATGACAAGGACGATGTTAATGAGATGCTTGCAATTTTTTACGATAGGCTTTTAGATATTATAAAAACACATGTCCCTACCAGAAGAACTCAGAAAACGAAATATCCACCTTGGTTTGATAGAAACTTAATTAGAACTTTAAAAGAGAAGGAAAAAATCAGTAAGCGTTTCAAAACATACAAAAACCCTATGGATGAAATAGAATTTAAATTGTTAAGTAAAAGATGCTCGCATTTAGCAACCATAGGTTACAATAAATATATTGCAAATATCGAAACTGATATCTCTGATAATCCAAAGCACTTCTGGGCGTATAATAAAGACAAACGGGGAGGTTCCAGTTAATTTCCTACCACAATGAGTGATGGAAACAGAGCAACGTCGGATGGACTAGAAGTGTGTGAAATGTTTGCGGAGCAATTCTCTTCTGTTTTTGTTAGTAGGAAATCAGCACAGCGTTCTTCAATCTCAGACTACCTTCAAAATCTGAATAACAACAGTTTGCCTCACACGGCACCTGCAATAGACCATGACAGTTTGGTTATCAAATTAAAGTCCCTAGATTGCCATAAAAGTGCCGGCCCTGATGGCATACCACCTATATTTGTCTCCAAGTGCGCTTCTTCATTGGCATCTCCATTGTTATTAATATTTAATAGATCACTAAGGACAGGAGTCTTACCGGATATTTGGAAAACTGCAAAGGTTGTACCTATTTTCAAAAGCGGTGATAGCGGTAATGTGGGCAATTATAGGCCTATCTCTCTCCTCTCTACTATGGGTAAAGTTTTTGAGTCTTTGATTTGTCCTCTCATTCAGTCACACTTAAAACTTTATCTTGGTGTCGCCCAGCATGGTTTTGTGGGCGCCAGGTCTACTTGTACAAATCTGGTGACTTTCACTGAATCCTTAGTTGATGCTGTTGACTCTGGCAAACAGGTTGACGTTCTCTATACGGATTTCAGTAAGGCTTTTGACCGTGTGTCACACGATATCCTTATGGAAAAGTTAATGGGCTAAAGGCTTATGGCATTGCTGGTAATTTATTGGCATGGTTGAAATCTTACTTAGAGAACCGTTCCTACTTTGTCGCAGTTAATGGCTTCCAATCTGGTACTTGTGCAGTTACGTCGGGTGTTCCGCAGGGCTCTCATATCGGTCCAATATTATTTATTGTCTTTGTTAATGACATACTTGAATGTTTCCGTTTCTGCGAATGTTTCATGTATGCTGATGATCTCAAGTTTAGTAAAGTAATCGAATCAAACGATGATTCTGAGTTACTACAGAATGATCTGGATAGATTAATTGAG
The DNA here is from genome assembly GCA_949775005.1 of Orthosia gothica. NCBI lineage: Eukaryota > Metazoa > Arthropoda > Insecta > Lepidoptera > Noctuidae > Orthosia > Orthosia gothica. The sequence goes on from OX459069.1 coordinate 1,336,678, forward strand.
TGGTGTGTTAATAATGACATGGACTTAAAAAATGCTTTCATATTAAGTTTTCTCGGAAGAGGCTCTTAGTACCCACTGTTTATTACATTGGTACCCACGTCATCCAAGAAGTGGAACAAATTAAAGACCTGGGTGTACTTTTTGACAAAAAGCTCACATTTATACCTCACTTGGAGAGCATCATCAAGCGAGCCTCTAGAACGTTAGGTTTTGTTATTAGAAATGTGGTTGGCTTTCGACGGGTCAAAACTAAAATTTTATTATACAACTGCTACGTTCGTAGCATTTTGGAGTACTGTAGCACTGTTTGGAGGCCACATTATGCAACACATAAATTGAGATTGGAGCGTATTCAAAAGAGGTTTCTCTGGCATTTGGCATATTCCTGCGGAATTGCCAAAAAGAAGCGATCATACGTGGCTAGGTTAATGCATTTTAAGATAAACTCTCTAGAGAAACGTAGAAATATTATTGATACTAGTTTTTTAATCAAAATGCGGAACATAATAGACTGCCCTCAGTTATTGGGCAAAATCAAATTCCGAGTTCCAGCTAGATACCCCCGTGCTCCTATCACTCCTTTCTACCCTCCACCACGTGGAACAGTCCTCGGTGACAACTCGGCCATTCCCCGGATGTGTAAAATCTTAAATAGCTGCAGCGATCTTGCAGATGTGCATGCGGACTCACTTACCAAGTTCCGCAAATTGACACACGATAATATGTAGTGTGATGTACTTATTTAAATTTTAGTTTTTATTTTTAAAGTCAAGATTATACGGTATCACTCAAAACCATTTCTTATTCCTATTAATTAAGTTATTTTTTTAAAATATTTGTACAACAACTTAGCATAAGTGGTGCTTACCTGTTAAAAATTGTGACACTCGACATTAGTATTATGTGAATAAATTGTAATATTTAAGTGTTAACAATTGTTGGTGAGCCTAATAAATAAATAAATAATAACATTTTGTTCCAGGAGCAAGTGTCGATGTCGACTCGTGGCGACTTATCTCCGCCGCACTCCGTCGCTTCGGACTCGCTGTCCGCCTCGCTGTGGCATTCTGTAAGTACACTATACTAATTCATTAAATAACACCATCGATCTGAAAACTACAAGCAAAGATGATATCGTGTCGTTTTATGGTTTAAAATTTAGGTTACATATTGCATTGTTACCCGACTACAATGAGTCTCTGGAGGTCCCAGTACATGGGAGTCTTAAGTACGGAAAAGGGGATCCATATGTCCTATCCTAGCCCTCATAACATCCTTCTTTAATATGACGCTACATTCAAAGTCAAAATTCTTTATTTCAATTAGGTGGCACTAAGCGGCACTTTTTGACGTCAAAATTTATAAGCAATAATAATTGATTCTACCGTCTATTCGGAAAAGTAGCCTGGGGCAGAACGGACAAGAAACTCCACACTTACTCTTTTAAAAAGAAGGGTTTTATAACGCATACATATATACATTAATTCATATACGCGAGAACGATGCACCCAGACTAACACTACTATACTACGTATAGGTATAAAGTATTAAAAGAACTAACAGGTAAATTCATTCATTTGATAAATAGGAACATGGTTCTCACATACTTTAAAATTTTGCAAACATAGGTAAATTACCCAATTCAACAACAACGGAACAGTGTGTGAGTCGATTTCTTAATCAAAAAGTGTTTAAGAATAAATCAAAACATAAAGAATTGCATTAGCAGCATTTATAATTTTAGGACTAGTTTTTATGAACTGGTAACATTACTTGTGGTAGAATCTTCTCTCTGTGTAAAAATTAACAAAACTATTTGGAAATTAACTTCACTGCTATAAATCTATCAAGCATTTTATTACACAAAAGTAAAAGAAAAAAGCAATACTATAATTATGAATATAATATTGTAAGATTCGACGTGGCATTTTAATAATAAAAAAACATAACACGTAACCAAAACTTTATTGTACTTTGGTTTTACAATTCATTAATTCAATTAGGAAACAGAATCAAAGTTACATATTATGTCATAACATGTGTAACTATCTCCATGTGTCCACGTAGAAGCAGTAGAAAAGGTTCAAATGGCTGTTATTCAAGTTTATGACTATTCTAGTTTATATTAATAATAAACAAGTCTTATACGAGAATACAGCCAAATATCTCGGTATAATCCTTGAATTTGCACGGCATTGCATGGTAGAATAAATTTTTATTACTTGTAAAATTTCACGTTCAAAAGTGCCGCATAATGGCCTTCTTGAGAAAAACACATTTAGAAAGAAGAAAAGAAAGAAAGAAAGAAAACCAGTTTATTTGGCACACACAGATACACACAATGTACAAATAAAAGGAAAAAGAATTAAAAAAACCAATTACATACATAGTGTTTCTCGCGGCTGCGCCAAAAAGGTCCAGTTCAGCAAAATGCCAGACAACTGGGAGTTGCCTGACGCTGGTTTTCAACTGAACCTTACGTTGAAGTGCACGGATGTGAATCAGTTTTGACTTGTCTTTGACACAAAGTTACGCTGGAAAGCCCCGTCAAGAAGAAAAAAGAAGAACTCTACTGCCGATATTAAAGAATGTGTTGGCTGCTTTGAAGAAACTCCATGCTGTCCGTGCAAAATAAATTGTTGCTATACAAACAAGTCCTGATGCCAGTTTGGACTTTGGCAATCAGCTATGGGGCTGCACCAAACAAAGCAATATATTGATTATACAACGATTCCAGAATAAAGTGCTAAGGGCAATTGTAAATGCATCTTGGTACATACGAAATAATGACTTCCATCAGGACCTAAAAGTTGAGTTCATCGAAAAAGTGATCCAGAAATTTGCAGAAGCGCACAAAAAAAAATTTCATCAGAATGTGAACGTCGAGGCAATCCAGCTTCTCGACCACACAAACATAGTGAGAAGACTAAAAATAACAAAACCGTTCGAGTTAGTGTTTAGTTTTAGTGAATGTGAATAGTGTTACGTACAAAAGTGGTACCAAGCAAACACAAGAACGAAGTGTATTCGCCTTAATAGAGACAATAAGAAAAGTGCTAATGGACACATTATTAGTAAAGACAGACTCTTCGTTCACCGACACTGCCAGGGCACGAAAACCATATGGCATATATGGCCACTTTAAGTCCCTAGGGATTAATGAGCTATTTTAGTCCCTGTTTACGAAGAATAAACTAGCTCTTTTTGAATAAATGTGATAAAAATTACGCCTTGTCCTGATCCAGGACATCGTCTACACGTGTGCTAAGTGTCAGTGAAAAGGCTACAGACTGACAGACACACACACAGAGTTACTTTCGCATTTATTATATTAATATTAGTTTGGGTGAGGCCAATAGGCCAGAGGATTGCCAAATTGATTGATTTTCCATAACAAAGCCCATTGCCAAGTATTGTGCTTTTAATTCATGTACGTTTCTCATGTAGTTTGTATAATATGTTACAGGAAGAAGGCTGCGCGACGCCCACAGCGTCATCAGCTATGTGTGTGGAAGAGACTCTCGCACAACTGACACGACGAGATGGAGAGCTGCGAGCGTTGGCACAACACAGGGACGCCTTACTCAGCGAGAGGACTGCGCTGTCGCACCACCTGGCCAGGTTACAGGCTGCGCTGGATGAGATGCAGGTACGATATGACTCCAGTTAAATACAGCGGCGGATAACAATCAAGGGCCGAAGTCTAGGGCCCATAGCAGTCATGCGACTCCTGGATCTGCAGGACAGTACCCACGAAACCACGGTTCGCGGCAGTGGAAAGCTAGGGGCTTGTTGTTTATGGTTGAATAGTACCTGCTACAAGGGTTGGGTGGTACAATTACTCTTACCTGAGTTGTCGTGGGGTCCTTCTGCTCCTCGTTCAATCCCGTGCCGTGCATGGTACAGAGAGAGGAAGGCGATATATATAATAATGTAGGACAATGATGGGATGAGGGACACAAACGCGTTCTGAGCCAGGGTCCAGCTACCAGCAGACACACACACGCGCTCCCGTCAAAAGCACTCCGCTGCGCGCGAAATATGCATAAAAACCAATTGCACAGACGCCGCACAATACAAATCGCGGATGCAATTCGGATGCAGCTGGTTTGATTATTCAACGATTATAATAATCAAACGAGAACCCGATTCCGCGGTGCTTGGTCACACAAAATTTTGTAGACCAGTGTCAACAGTCAACTTTCAACTCAATCAAAAGCTGTCAAATCGATGACAGACGAGCTGACACAGTGTTGCATCAAAATAACAAAAATAGTACGTTCCGTTACTGGGACGAAACATCCCCCCCGTCTCGGACATAACGAGTTATGTCCGCTAATAAATGGGCAAGCGTGCTAAACTCGCCACTGAGCACTGGCTTCAAAACCGAATCTCCGACCATGACCACCGCAATTCTGGGAACTCCGTCAGACCCATAAATTAAATGGGAACGGAAACGGAACGGAGAAATGTGTCCACGACGCCAATACAAAGGCAACAAATTAGATTCTTTAACAAGTACAAGGTCTTTAACTTTGGAAGTGTCAGTTTTGTCAGTCCACTCAACGCGCTGCTGCAAAATATGCAAATATTTCAAAGACCAACGATGCCAGAAACATTGTGACATCTGTTGGAGCAATTCAAAACGCGTCATTTGCGAAGATTTATTCCGGCAGGGCGTTGAGGGGCCGACCAATTAAAAATTTACCAGGGGTCAAGACTTCCGGTCATTTGGGTCTAAGGAGATCGGACAGAGGGGTCGCAAATTGAGACTACCGTAACAAGTTCCTCAAATGTGAAAATAGTTTCACCAATAACACGGCGGAGATGCGTTTTTGCTACTTTTACAACGGTTTCAAAATGTCACCCCAGTGTGGGCAAACTGGGGGATCAAATTGCCATTTAATGCCCATTTGGGTCATAGCAAATCTTAAATTCTGTTTATCCTTATTTAAATAATTACAATTTCATTTAAACATCTATCAGCGCCCTTAGAATTAGTACCGTTATCAAAACGGATCAAAGATGGTAGTCCTCGGCGGGAAACAATTCTACCTAGCTCTACAACAAACGCATCTGTGCTGAGGGCAGTTTACAAGGTTCCAAGTGAACCGCCTTGGAGGCCAGACAAATGAACACACACAAATAGGCCTTGACAGACTTACTTAGCATTACGAAGTTGAGGAGTCTTCACTAAGAAGGGACCAGCGAAGTCAGTTCCAACAGAAGCAAATGGCCTACTCTCAGCCACTCGATCGGAAGGCAAATCACATTATTGGTTGAGTGGGAGTAGCCTTCAAACGATAGCACTGCATACATTTAAAATTGATGTTTGTACCGTTTAATTGTCATTTCCAGACGGTACAAGAGCAGTACGACGCGCTGCTGCAGATGTACGGCGAGAAGGAGGAGCAGATGGCGGAGCTGCGCCTCGACCTGCAGGACGTCACGCAGCTCTACAAGGCGCAGCTCGACGAGCTCATCGCACTCAAGCAGGCGCGATAGCACGCGGCCTGTCCGCAGCTGTGCTGACGACCTACGAGTGCTTATACATAGCAAGACTCTGCATCATCATTCGTCGCTTACCATGAGGCGAGATGGAGTTCAAAATCGGGTTCATTAGGATAAAAAATACTATATGCAAGAGACACCAGCTGCTACGAGCCGAAATAGGGTCAAATGCATTAAGAACCAAAGCAAGAGTGAACGGGCATCTTCTGAGCTCGCCTTATCGGTACCGGCTAAAATACATTAAGAACTCGTCAGCCTTCAAAGGAAGAGTAAACTCTGGGCTCGCTCGTTCTATTGGTACCAGCTATTAGGACCTAAAATATGTAAAATTCGTCAAGCGTCAGACCAGGCGGTTTCTTAGCGAGAGTGACCAGGCTGCGGCCCGCTCACTCCATCGTAGACCTCACCCATCGCTTGCCATCAAGTGCAGGTTCATTAGGAAAAAGAAACTATATGCAAGCGAGATGCACCGGCTACTACGTGCAGTACGAGCCAAAGTACGCTTAAATAAATTAACAACCAAAGCAAGAGGGACAGGTATCTTCTGAGCTCACTCGCTTCAAGACGTTACCGGTTACTACGAACCAAACCAAGCTCCTATACATTAACAACTCGAGAGCCTTCAAGCAAGATTCAACAGGTTTCCGACTCATAGACGCTTGCTCCATTATAGACCACATCCATCGCTTACCATCAGGCGTGGTCGAAGCCAAAGCTGGTTCATTAGGAGTAAAAGCAAACCTAAAGCAAGACCTCAGAAAGTAATGGGCTTGATAAGTTTACAGATATCCATCAAACCTATGAGGACATGAAACTTTTTCATCACATTTAATAAGTTATTTTTATATGTAACTATTGATTTTATAATGTTATATTTATATGTGGAACCACCAAAACAATGTCCAATGACATATACCAAGCCACTACTAAACTTAAGGGTTTGTTTGACGCACATTCATTTTAGTCGAATCCGAAGCTCTTGCTTAGACCTCTAAAGGAAGGTCTGGATAATTGCTTCCAGAATGTGTTTGTACTGAATATTACTAATGCACTGAAAAATGGCTTGTATTAAATAGCGAATTTTCGAAAACTGAATGAATGATATACTTGAGGTTGAGACATGTACCTATGCTTTTCTGCCACGGCAAGTATATGGCATATCATCAAGCAATAATAATAAATGTGCGAAGAATCGTAAACGATAAATAACGAAGTCTTTAAGATGTCCCTCAGTGAAAAGGGTTTCAATGTACCATGTCAAGATCATACTTCTACGATCGGCAAGGAATGATATCATTAGGGTTTCGTATTTTCAACAACCGCATTGTATTGGTTGCCGACCACTGATTATTGTCATTGTTAAGGCTGATATATTCAATAATCAGATACGTTTTATCGGAAGGATAAAATTGGGGTTTGACATATTTTCTGTTCAAAAGCTTCCAACCCGCGTTTTTATTCCTCTGAAAAAAGTTATCTGACTAATGAAAGACGGCTTCTTACGATGAAAGTATTTTAATCTCTTAGATATTACTTAATGTAGACGTGGCGCTAAAGTATAATGGTTTTATCTGACTAAATAAGTAATAGTAATAATGGTTGACTATAGATGGCGCTACTAGAGGGTTTTTATCTACTAAATAATGTATAGAAGTAAATAAATCGTGGTCGCGAAGTTTTCTAGAGATATTGTTTGCTTCCGTCTTGAGATAATTATATTTGCTAAACGTTGAACGTTCCTTTGTATTTTGATCTTGTCTTATTATTATAATTGCCATTTAAATGCTCTATGAAATATTCTTAAAATATATTATTATTGAAATTGTAAAACATGAGTTTATTATTGCACATAGAATGTAATTATTATTGTGTACAGTTTAGTATAGTTTAAATTCTTCGTGACATGTCGGACTGTGTTGTTAAGATTTAGGGGATATGCAATGAGGGAGACAAACCAAGATACTTACTTAGAGAACTCGTATTTTCTTGTAATGGTCTGATTTTCTGCGACTCTAGAATACTCTCATAATAAATTATTTTATTTATTGGTTTTTGTTCGAAAGTTAACTGACATGGCTTACTCAGACAACTACCTTTCAAGGTATCTTTCCAATACTCAAAAAGTCATCAAAAAAAAATTTTGCATGACCACTGTGAAAATTTCAATATTTGTTTGTCTTCCTACATCGAGCGAGTATTTGTGTGACACCACAAAGTGTGATGTTTACAATTGTTGTTGTTGATGCGCACGAGTAGTTTGTGTGGTGTGCTTCATGTGATATGCGCGGGAGTTTACTGAGTATTCTTTTATTTCATAGCTATCGGGGATCAAGGGCGTGTTTGTAGATTTATTCTAAGGAACGTGAAATATAGTAGACAGACGTTTGTGTGGGGACTACATACACACCATCGAATGTATTATATATATATATTGAGTCGGCATCAGTGACGTCCCATCGTTGTGTGGAACAGCTCCACTTTTTCGTATACGTCAAGTAGTCTTGACGTGAGCAGTTTTACTGGCTACGACCAACACCTGTGACTGATTTCTTTAAAGAATGTGCAAAGTTCTTTTTTCCTTGCAGTATTCCCTACATTTAATACTGCGCCAGTAACGTTTTACGTGTTACGTTTAAGCCGGAGTAAAGCTAGGTTTCTGGTTTATCGAAGAATAAGAGTTCGAGAGACGTCTTAACTACGTTGGTGATGTCAAATCAGAAAGGAACCTAGGTTTAGGCCGCGTTTCCACTGACGCGGAGCTGGGCGGAGACGTGCGGAAGCGACCAATTACAATGGTTGAAATCCTCAATCGCGCCACTCGTCTCGTCTGTGATTGGTCGCTTCCGCACGTCTCCGCCCAGCTCCGCGTCAGTGGAAACGCGGCCTTAGGCGTAATGGATAATAGTCTGTCGGATGTATTTCACGTTAACCAGATTAAGTAATCATATTTTATTGCGCATTACCCATCTTATGAACAGGTTCAAATTATTAAAATATTTAAGTTCCTTCACAATTCATCCCACATGTGATTATTGTTATTATGTAAATAAATATAAACTGCCAATTACATGACTGAGTTTGATTTGTATCTTCATTTTAAGGTAAGATCCCCTGATTATATAGACTGGTGTTGTATCTGATATATATACAGGGCGGCCAAAAAATCGTGGATCCAACGCAACTAGGTGTTAGATGGGGCCTTCAGCTGCAAAAAAATGTTATAAGGGAGGTCCCACAACCATAAATAAATAGCATGTTTAACGCAAGGACTCATCAGTACCTACCAATCTAGTGAAAATTATAAAAAAGGAATAGAATGTAGATTTTTCATAGACATAATAAATAATATGGACTGGAAATACCTACAATAACAACGTGCCTACCTAAACCTTTAAATGTCACTTAAAATGGCTGCCGATGCTATGGTTGTATTAATCACGGAACACACACATTAATAATACAATAAACACATTACCCTCCTTCGGCAGTCGGGTAAAAAGTAAACAACCATTTGACAGCAGGACTACCACGAACACAACCACAAAATTCGTCACATAAAATGGCGAATATGGCACGTACCTAAAACTGTCACTACGTCAAAACAAAATGTGAGAACAAGTAACATAATGAGCAACAACTGAAATATTGTTGTCTCTTTTGTCAAATACGATTACTACAGTAGAAAGAATGAAACAAAACGATGTTTCACATTCTGTATCGTATTTCACTCATATTTGTATAAGCTAATGTATAGACGTCACATTTTGTATCTACGCAAAATACGCGCTTGGTCGTGGAGTTGCGGAAACCAGCCCGTTTTAACCTAACCTAACCTAAGCTAATGTATGTATAGAACATCGCGGCGCCTCCATAATTTTCCTAACTCAATGAGATTTTTTCGAATTTTAAGAAGAATTAGTAAAAAAAGTCAATTTTCCCATAAAAACACAAAATAAATTATAACTGGAACAATTTTTTGCAGCTGATGACCTCATCTGACCCCTAGTTGCGTTTGATCCATGACTTTTTGGCCACCCTGTATATGATATGATATCTGCTAATGGCCGAGACTTCACGAATAGAATAACTTCGTTTTGTGGAAATAACTTGCTTTCATAGTTCAACAACTCTTACATTAAGTATTATTTCTGTGGATAGGGGAATTAGGGGATAATATAAAATAAAACAACATCTTCCATACACCATTTATTTTAATAAGAAGCGATACAATCACACAGTCGATCGATGCATTGTTACGATTTAGACCAAATACTATGCGTTACAGGGAAATACATTCAATGAGGGAGATCTACGTGCGTTACATACAGACAACGCAGGGGTACACAACATTCATCGTATTAACATCCAATATTATATCTATGAGCTATTACTGTCTGTCGCAGCGACATCGCTGGAGACAATTCGTATGCCGCTACATATTATACTAAATCGCCTTAGGTATCTATTGGGTCGTATAACACAAAGTACGGCATCTCCTTTAAATCTTCGATCAACGATAACCAACTAGATAACGCACAAAATCAATGCTAAATTCTGTCCGCGTGAATATCACTCAAGTGCAGGTGAGCTGTTATTTACCGAGAAGTATTTTTTGAGCCGACCCTACATCTAGTTGGTATTGTTGATCGAAGGTTTAAAAAGTCCGATTGTGGAGGAATGTCAATGCCTTTGGAAAGGTAGTCACCGGTAGTCTAACACTTAGTACGTTAACCTATCAATTCCCGATGAATGAGACACAGTTACATAATAGTTCGCGGCACTCTTCTGGTCTCAAAGGTTTTGGTGGTGGTGGTCTAAATCTGGGTGGTAGCGGTTATCAAGTATCAAATGCATCCACGTCACAAGTACACTACGTCCTAGAGACGTACGGACACACACTACGTCGTAGAGACGTGCGAGGTGCGGACTCTCATACAAGCGCGTGAAGGTTATATAGTGCGGTACGCGATATATAATAATATTATATGTTAAACTATGTACTCATTTCCTGAAAAAAAAGGGATTGTATATGGAACATGTTTTAATGTATAACGCCATGAATTTCTGGAAACAATAATTGTTCACTATATCGGTTCAATTTATAGGCCGAACGCTTAGTATTAAAATTTTGGAATCGATCATATTAATTGTAATTTTGTTTCGATATCGAATTCTTTGTTGCAATTTTAATCCAATTAGGAAAATATTAATTTTTTATGTTAATCTGTAAATTCGAATTTTAATTATCATATTAGCCGAACGACGTCTATAGCTGGACATGAACATGGTCATAAACCGAAATAGTTAATTTAAATCTGAATTAACAAAGGCCTCTAATGCTAAAAATAGGCACCATACTTATAAGAACGGAATGACCGATGCTAGCACAAATAATTATAATTACATACAGTGAGATACGTTTATTTTGACTAGTTTTAAATGATGACATGTTTAATTTGAATATTGTTTAAGTGTTGCCATGTTTAATTGGTCTGATTTTAGATTTTGACATATTTAATTTGCCTTATTCTGAATGTTGACATTTTATTCAATAACAATAAATTGACAGTTTTTTTTTTTTTTTACTTTGAAAATCTCGGGACTCTGGGGTCCCGGTTCTTTGAAACGTGTGCGAGGGGCCAAAGCCAACTCGCAGAGGCCTTGTAAGGCATGTATCAGGAAATGTGACATCAACCGACGATTATCCCTGTATGCACTGCGCAAGTGCAACCAAAGGCAATCCCCTACTCCTGATTATTATTGGAATTCTAGTTAGTACTAAATTTTATTGGATCGTTTTTTATATACATATATGGCATGGCAATTATTTCACATTATTTTTCTTCATATTCTTAATATGTTATTTAGAGCTGTGTATACTCAGCAATGTGTAATCTGTGGTTGTGTGTAATTGGGTGTGCATTACAGGAAAATAATATTTTGTGATCAATTTTATATTTTGTGTATGATGCTATTGTTTTTTAACACTCTTTGGTGATCCTTAAATAAATACTGCGATTTCTCTTTTCTCTAATCTGAGGTGAGATCTAGATCTTAGACATTGGTTTTGATATGAAATTGTACTTGCCGGTGCCTGTTAGCTTGCGACTGAAGATGTTTGCTGTACAAGTAAGATGAAGATGGCGGGACGAGCTCGACTGCTTATACTTTTTAACGTGTGGCAATCTTCTTGTATGTCCTCCGCCTCGGAATGAGCGGAAAGGTATGTCACACCTTAACTATCGAAAGGCTCGCACTAGCAAAAAACAGAATTGTGTGGTACAAATAGACGAGATAGGTAGCAATATATAGTGCCAAAGTTTTGGACCGGAAACATCTAAATAACTACCAGCGGTACGAATAAATAGAAGGTAGAAATAAAATATTGTAGAACATTACTCATAGTTTTTTTTCTTTCATATTCATAATAATTTAATTGCTAATATGGCTAATTACATAAATTTGTTAAAAATTTCGTGGTGTGCCATTCCGTATAAATGTGTATAAAGTTCCTTAGCCTGTTTGTATGTCAGGCGCCACCTACAAAGGCGAGTATATATCTACAGAACACGGGAATACCTAAACAGCCGCTAGAGACGATATTCTCAACACTTGCCATGCAAACCAAGCATGACAGTCACTCCTATAGATTCACGGCTCACTGCTAACTACGTCTATGATAAGTTCCACGGGCACGAATATTACATGTAAAGGCGTCAATAGTCGTAGCCAGCACGGCGAACTCTACGGCAATACGTTGTGCGATAGAAAACGTGGCAGGGGCCAGGCAAGCGTAATGTGAGTCGTTCAATCTGAGTCGCGGATTTTACGTCCGAAGCAATTTGATCATTTCGGAAGGATTCCTTTCCTCTTGCGTCAAGTGTGACACAGGCCACAGCAGTATGGTATTATTGGGTGTGTAATAATGGCATAATTACAGATAGTACATCACTTGAAATAACGTTCGCATCTTATAATTTTCTTATGCTATAGAAACAAATAACCAAATTTCATGTGATTACTTTTATATTTCATATAACCTTCATTTTCTCTAAACCCTTGAGTGCCTTTTGTGTACTTTGGTTCCCGTAATAATTGTTTTTCTATTGTGTGTGCACTCAAGGGGCTAATAACATTTAGTATAACTTTTATTTCATTTAATTTTTAATTTGTTTAATGCTCTTTTTATATAACTTTCAATCAGTATGGTAGGTAAGTAAGATTACTATTTAAGCAACAAAGTCGACGGAGCCCTGCTGCGCGGGGCTACTATTTCTGTCTGCAGGGCCTAAAGTAATCTAACAAGGAGATGACGTGAGCTGAGTTCGAACCTAACCAATCCGTGTCCAGGTGCCCTAAGCTCCCGAGCTCGCTTCGCTCGCTCTTGGTTTTGAAAATTTGAATTTGAAATCTAATCAGTTTTTGCAAAATAATACAAAACTTGAAATTTGCATTATAGAAAATGTTAATTAAACCATATAATTATGTAAAATGAATATATATCGAAAATTCATTATATCATTTGATCGTTATATTAAAAAAGGTATATTAAATGAAATTAGGTCATATGATCATTAGAACTTTTGTTATTATTTGAAACGTTTCACACGCGGTAATATTATACCAAATGCAACGTAATGTCGGTGACTCAACTTGAGAAGCGTAAATAATACAGAGTTATGCTTGTCTGGCCCCGCCCCAAAATGTTTTTGCAACCGCGGACATTGAAACCGCGTAGACGCTGCGTACACGCTTACTTAAAAGTGATTGTACGAAAAAAGCATCCGACATCATAGTAAGCGTGGATATCTCTACACTGCGCATAAGCACGACTAAAGCCTACATTATGTAATATTTACTTGCGAATACACCCTGAAACGCAGGGTGTAGCGATTTGACAAAACAAACCACAACGACAAAATGGCCGACATCGCCGGCATACCATTTCAAATTGCGATTACTGCCCATTTACAGTTATTTTACCTCGTATTTTACAGTGATCTTAAGTTGATCTTTATTTTAAAAAAGTAAATTTAAAAGTTGCTGTCAGAGTTAAAGTAACTGCAAACCACCTGTTTCCACTCGTCATGGATATTACGAGTCGTAATGATACGCCGAACGGAGTGGTTCCCTTATTGTTTTTATTTATTTAAGACTAGCTTCTGCTAGCGGCTTCGCCCGCGTGATAAGTTTTATCATCCCAAGGGAACATTTTATCGGGATAAAAAGCGTATGTGCTATTCCAGACTATAAACTATCTCTGTGCCAAATTGCATGCATATCCGTTCAGCCGTTCTGCCGTGATTGAATAACAAACATACATCCATATACACTTCCGTCCAAACTTCACGTTTATAATATTACGTAAGGTTTATTTGATCATGATGTTTATTCACGTGTTGGTAGTAAGATTGAGTTGAGAACATTTCGCACCCTCAGAATATAAGTAAAGAAACTCAAAAAAAAATACTGCAATTTGTAGGATATGAGCAAAAAGACTTAGTTTTTTTAAATAGTGTTGAGTATAAAAGTGACCGATGGTCTTTCTTACTCATAATTTGGATCCTTTTTGACCAAAGGGTTTTAGAGCAGGGTTTTTAAGGTCAGTTTATATCAAAATCAAAAAACAAGAATTGTAATAAGGTTACTTTCATTCTAAGGTTGAATCGGCACCGTTCGATAGTGCACATTATGAAATAGCGTTTTAAATTTTTTGTGCGTTCTTGAACAATTCAACTCGATGTTACTACTTTAAATAATCTTATGATCCGACTATTTTTGGGAGGAGGTTTATTTTACTTTTTAGTAACAACTCTGGAATAAAAATATTGATAAAACCAGCCGGTGTAGGTGGCGCCTTAGTCATATGCTTTTTAACAGAACTTGAAAATATTTTTAATAAAAGTTACAGGAAATGAGTACAGCTAAATTAATGCCTACATTAAGATACATTTATGTGTTAGAATATATCGAAGTTTAGTCATAAATGTATTTTTGTTACATGAATACGTTAATATGATGAGGACTACAGAGTATCGTGCAGAATTTGAATGCTATGTATTCAGTTTTCATTGTCTATATAAATGGAATATAAATCTAGCTATTATAATGCCAATTGATATAATTATGCTGAGACTGCTACAATATTATTGTGCAATGCAACTGTAATTCCACACTAAAGTATAGTGCACTCTACCTCGGATAAAATGACATTCAAATTACATCTAAAAAGGAAAAATGAATATATCAGTATATCGATTCTGCACAGTTCGTGTCGTTTTTATTAGTACATACTTATTTTTTTGTTCTTTTATAAGTTTTTTTTTTATAAAAAAGTTATCATAGATGAGCTACAAATAAATTTTGTACGCCAATAATGTCACATAAATGTTTACTTTTTTCGCCTTGACTTTAAGATGTTGATAGAAATAAACACAGTAATCGCACGGATATTATTGAGAACATTTACTTAAGTATACTTGAAAAGAACACCAGGTCGGTATTTTATTGTGTGTAATAACTATGTTTCCGCAAATAGATACTAGATACGTTTATAGACTGCGTCATATTTCTGATACGATACAATATTCGTCGATAGAGGGCGACGTTCAGTGACAGTGTCACGATAGCTCTAGACAGCGCCGCCGGCCACTGGTGGCCACAGTGAGAGGTACACTACGCCTCGGATGTCGCGAGTAGAGCTGCCAGCCGCCCGGCTCCCCGGGCGCCGCTGTGCAGCTGTTCCGGGATCCAGGGCTCCGGCTCGATTGGCCTGAGCCTCGGAGCTTCTATAGAAACCGTTATCTAATCCTAATGCTCGGCCCGACTGCGAGCGTCGTTTCGGACGCGCCGCTACATACGAACGCGAACATAAAAGATAAAACTAGTAAAAAAACGTGGTACCGAAAGTGAGGTTTAAACGAGTTGTTTCTCGATGTGGTGCCCAGCGCGTCACCCGCGGGTCTCGCGGGTCGCTGGTGCTGGTCGTGTCCTGGGCCTGCTGTCCGGGCGCGCGGGCCGGGCGGCACAGGCGCGCGGACGTCGGCGGGGACCTCAGACCCACGCCATCCAGCCCTCGTACATCATGCACAGGTTGTCACAGCTTACCGCTTCCGTTATCATGTGGTCCACCTGCGAACACAAACAACAGTCAGTCGCATGACGAACTTATCAAAGCCGCACTAACAGACAGAATTAACGCTTGTTAAAACACATCTTTTATCAGTGGGAAGAGGCACAAAATACGGTGGGTATCTTTTGCGATCTGCCTAAGGCGTTTGATTGCGTGAAACACGAAATATTACTCCTGAAACATGAGCATTACAGGCTAGGCAAAACAGCGTTATTCTTTGTGAATTCGTATGTGAATGATGACCAGTAATATGTTGAAATAAACTGTGTTAATTTATAGGGATAAAACGTCAATACGGGAGTACCTCAGGGCTCAGTATTAGGTCCTTTCTTATTTTCAGTTTATATATATGATAATGGTATTATTACGCAAAGTAAATAAAGACCTACGGCAGTACCATAATTGGTTCACTGCTAATAATTTAGTATTATATGGAAAAAACTAAGTAGGTACATAATATTTACTTTACCGAATGTCAAAAGTAGTGATTGTGTATTGAAAACAGAGAGGCCATTATGTGATGGCCGATGCAAAAACCAAAGGACTGGTAGGTATGGCGACGTTCGGGACAACCACATGTTCAAGAGTGAAAGTCTTTAGGCTGAAATGATGATGAGAGTGACACTTACTTGGTCGTGCAGCGTATACCGCCGCGTGGTCTGCGAGTCGTCGCGTCCCTCCAGCTTCAGGCGGACGCGCTTCCACACGCCCGCACCCACCGCGTTACGCTCTCCTCCTGAAAAATAAAGTATTGTTGAAAACATGCCTATAACATAGAGTAATTAAAAACGTAATAATCCGTATGAGTGTATACGAATATGTAGTGTTCGACCGAAGGTATGAAGATTGATTTCTTGCCGAAGCCGGAGCCAATTATTTGGTTATCATCACAACCTTCGAACCTGATGTCGAAGATAAGCGCTATTTATATATTAAGATAAGCGTTATTCTATTCATGATAGTCCGCACTCACCATGTCTGTTGTTGCCACCTAGCTTGCCAACGTTGGGTAGCTGGCGCGTCACCAGGCGCCCGTTCACCTCGCGGGGCCAGTTGTTGTGTAGTCTGTGAATTGTAATGAACATGCTAATCATTATGGTATCTTTCGTTTTTACTGATCTCTAAATACTATACTAAGCCATAGGTAAAACAAAAAAAAAAAACTGTTGATCCGTTTAGGAGCTATGATGCCAAAGACAGAGACACATATACACCCCTTGACGTGTCTATATGTTAGGCACAAATATAGAAAAAGCTCATTGAGCGAAAAATTGCTTTTGCAGAGCCACAACGCGAATTTTGTGTTGTATCACCTTGAAAACCGGCTATCATCAGTTGTCTCTATACGAGACGAATGTTTCGCAGAAAGATACCACCGCGTCCCAGGACTGCTCGCTGCCGACCATAGACTCCTCCCGACAGTCGACGCAGTGGTGACACCGGGCTTCCGTCGCCCTGTTTATGCGATATAGGTACTTCCCGAAGCCATGCCCCGAGAGCACCTGCGTCCCCCGAAACGACAGGGAGCCGTGCTTCCGCCCGAGCCAGCGCTCGAGCACTGGCCGGACTGCCTTGGTGGTGATGAGGCCGACAGTAGGGCGTGAAAGCCTGTCCCGCCATTCCGGCACCAGGACCTCGCGGAGCTGAGACCGACGCAACTCCATATGTCGCTGCAGCGGCCCTTCGCCCTACGTCCGCGCTTCCTCGCGCCACCGATACAGTGACGAGAGTACCTTCGCCACCAGGTCCCAGAGCGGGAATCCGGCCAGTACGATGTTTATCAAGTACAAAAATATATGACTGACTGTAGCAGCTCGTCGTGGTGCTCCGGCAGCTTGCTGAGCAGGTAGCCGGCAGCATCCCGCGCGCCCCTCACGGCCACTTCGTTCTCGCGGACGGCCATGAGCGCTCCTATCTCGTCGGCTATGATCCTCTCGCGGTCCAGGAACTCTGCGGCCGGGTTGTAGCCCTGAACAGAATAAGAAGAGAAAATGGTTAAATTAGATAATTCCATAATGTTATCATGTTATTGCTGAACATGAGGTCTCGAGTTTGATTCCCGGGTTTACAGTTTCTGTTGCTTCCGCATCCCGCATCTTAGTCTGTTTTGAGTCCGCAGTTTCGCTCCCGTCAACTGCCTGGACCTACTACTGCTTAGCCTAATTACCAATTATTTTTTTTCTGTGGTCATTCTTTCGCGGTGAATCTTAACACAACCTTTCAGAAAATGACGTCAAATGCCCAACACCATCTATCGAATATGTTGTTCAACAGTCGGAGTATCTGAATTGCGTGTGTTGTGATATTTTACTTCTTGAACACTTTAAATTCATCTAACTTTTGATAGAGTGATTGCGATGAAACAAAAAGTAAGTAATAGGTCAAGTAACGCAAAGTTTTTATGTATAAAAGTTATCTACATTGGTTTCGTACATTTTATGTGATGTGTGCACAACTAAACAGACAGAAAATCCAAAAATACTGGCAATGGGATCTGTTGGTAGTTCTTTAACACCCTGGCTACTTATTTTGGAAATATTTTCGATGACAAAAACGACTTTTCTACAGATTTACTATATTTATTTATTATTTTTATTTATTATACTTTTATTGAACACCACTTAAATAATTACAGGACAAATCATTTATAAAGATAAGTCTACAATGGGCGGTCTTATCGCACAGGGCAATCTCTTACAGACAACCTTTGGATGGACTGAACGAGAGGAGATAGACATTAGGGCTGTCAGTGTACAAAAACTATATTAAATAATATTACTTAGATATATCATAAAATACATACATACAAATAAAATAATATACTAAAAAATATCAAATAAAGAACAGAGAAAGGAGAAGAATAGTTATAGAGAAAAGAAATGCTCCTTCACCATTTTTTTAAATGAAGGTAATGTTTGCGCACGCCTTACCTCAATAGGTAATGCATTCCACAAACGAGCTGCTTGAACCGTGAAAGATTTGTCGAAGAAGGATGTGGAATACATACGAATGCTTAATTTTAGGTTTTCCGATGATCTCAAGGATCGAGAATGTGTGTCACAGAGGAACTGAAAGCGTACTTTAAGATAAACAGGACTAGAAGGATTAAAGAGCACATTATATAGCAATGAAAGTATGTGGGTATTCCGGCGAAGGCGAAAAGGAAGCCATTTGAGCTTGGTTCGAAATTCAGTAACATGGTCATACTTGCGTAATCTAAATATGAACCTGATACAGAGATTTTGAAGTCGCTCAAGCTTGTCCAATTGGTCTTGGGTGATATCGAGATAGCTGGCATCAGCATAGTCATAGTCCAGGGCCTGCAGTCTCGACATAGCTAACGATCGTTACGTTAAGTAACATTCGTTAACTCTTACAACAAAATAGTAAGTATACAGAAGGGCCACTCCCGCCGTTTGGAAAATTGACAGCTAAACTTGACAGATTCACTAGGGTTGTAGTGTTCGTGATATTAAATGGATATTTGATGCCCTGTCTACCCTCTAAGGCATGTAAGCATGATATGATGTATGTTTAGACGAATCTATGTATTTATGTTTGTAACTTGGGCAACCTACCCTTTTTTTTTTAATTCGGAATCAATATAGTAGCAACCCTAGTGAATCTGTCAAGTTTAGCTGTAAATTTTCCAAACGGCGGGAGTGGCCCTTCTGTATACTTACTATTTTGTGGTAAGAGTTAACGAATGTTACTTAACGTAACGATCGTTAGCTATGTCGAGACTGCAGGCCCAAGATAGAGAGAAGAAGAGATTGTGCTATCGCAATTTTAGTGTTGATGAGAAGAAAGTTACGAAGGCGTCTCAGGGAGGCCGCAGACGCAAACAGTTTACGACTGACTTCCTTCAGTTGTTTAGTCCAGGCAAGGGTGCTGTCGATGTAAATCTCCAGGTTCTTTACAGTTTGAGCTATAGGAACAATGGTGTTGTTGAAAGAAACCCGGGGAAGTGTAGCCCAATCAATCCTAGAGACCGTTGGGGAACCTCCCACAACAGCCACTTGAGTTTTCGTCGGATTGATCTGCAACCCAAACTCAGTGCCCCAGTCACCAACTCGAGCCAGGTCCGTATGAATAGTCTCAATAACGTCTGATAACTCGCCGAGAGGGGCTTGAGTATAAATTTGGAGATTATCAGCATAAAGGTGGTAGAAAGAAGATAGCCGTTGAGTGATAGCATTAATAAAGAGTGCGAAAAGTAGGGGAGAAAAAACGCCACCCTGCGGCACACCGGCAGAGGTGTGACACCAAGAAGAGAAATATTCCTCAATGCAAATACGCTGCCGGCGGCCAAACAAGTTACTATGAAACCAGTCGATTACCGAAGGAGATATGCCAAAAGAGCACAGGACGCCCAGCAAAATGTCGAAGTCAACCGTATTGAAGGCATTGCTGAAGTCAAGTAGAGCAAGTACAGTTAACTTCCCTATTTCCATGCCTGACCTTATGTCGTCCGTAATATGCACAAGTGCTGAGGTAGTGCTGTGTCCCGGACGATAACCAGATTGGAAGGGATTTAGCAGCTTGTGTTTGGAAAGGAACGAACGTACTTATATGTATTGATAACTGAATAAGTGCACGTAAACCTCATAAGGTTCACTTTAATTTTCATTAAAGGTGACCCTTTGGATCGCTGGGTAACGACGCGGCTGACGAGCTTGCGAGACGCGGATCTAGCACGGCGGTCTATGGACCCGAGCCTGTTGTACCCATCCCCTTCAACCAAATACGCAGGTGGCTACAGGAATTCACCCAGACACAGGCAGAAAACTGGTGGACCTCGGCACCAGGCTGTAGGCAGTCCAAAGAAGCTCTGCCCTCTTTGGACAGTAGGCTTACCAGACGTTTGCTACGCCTGGACAGGAATGGCCTGCGCCTGATGACGGGGACCATCACGGGACACTGCTCACTTAGCAAACACTTCCACACAATAGGCATAACGGACAGTCCTCTGTGCAGGGCATGCATGGAGACTGAGGAAACCGTTGCGCACGTTCTCTTCGAATGCACAGGGGTCACCAAGATAAGAACACAAACCCTCGGGTCGCCCAGAACTTACACGGACGTTCTAAGAAAACCAGGAGCCCTAATCAGCTTTTGGAGGGAGGTGGGCTGGCTGGAATAATCCACCCAACAGCCGCCATGGCCCACGCACAATGGTCCAGCTGAAGGACTAAGTGCGGAAACCAAACCCCCATAACATAGAACATAGAAGGTTACCCTTTAAGGCCGGGGCAATTGTAGCGCCATCTCTAGTAATATGTCATAAACAAATGATCATGATGATCAATGATGATGATGATGAATGATGATGACAATAGACATTTCACGTTTGATCTTGCTCCCCTTAATCCTGCTCCATAAAAGTACGTAGTTGCCAAGGAAACAGAGCAATTTAAACCTTAAACGTGAAAGGACTTCGTATCTCACCGCCAGCTTTTCATGCCACATGGCTGAAGATTGATTAATTGGATTGCAGAGAACTTTATGCACTGTCTATTGCCCGCTTCGAGAATATAAAAACTATGAGGTGGTGTCGTGTGAACGTGAATAAGCAGACAACCGTCAGCCGTTATTTTGGAGTTTGAAGAATCACCAGCTCGCCAGTCTTCGCACCACGTGAGTTGGCTATATGCGTACAATCTCCTTTTTCCCCATACCACAGATCACCCGGGTTTGAATTCGAGAATAATTTTCCGCTATTTTTAATGACCACAACATTGTCAGACTCTTCAAACATAGTTCAAAATTTATAATAGGCCCAAACTTTAATGAGGTTTTTCAAACCGCACTAACACTGGCAATAGGAATGTTCTCCAATACAGGTTTACTTAGCCAAACCCTTTAAGAAATTTAAGTGTAAAGTTATGCATGTAAATAAGCGTGTAGCGAGTTTCAAACCGTTGGTGAGGTAGTCATTAGAATATCTTTGATAATTATTGATTCTCGTAGTCAGAAGCCTGAGATCTGACACCAGTGTTGACAAGGGGTATCGTGTTACCCAGTTGCGTGGTTGTGGAGGTCAGATAGGCAGTCGCTCCATGTAAAACACTGGTACTTTGCTAAATCCCGTTAGACTGGTATCCAACCCCAATATAGTTGGAAAAAAGCTAGGCTGAACATTGTTGCTGAGTTGACAGATTGTTGGTTTTGGATCGGTTACATTTCGTTCCATCATCGGACTACCAGATGTACGGCGATGCGTCATCGGTACATGGTGGATATCCCACTCATACGCACTAAACAATTTGGAAATAATTTTACTTTGCGCACAGCTAGGGATTAGCCAGAATTCTCTGCCGGAAGAGTGAATAGGTTACTTCTAGGCAAGCGTGCTTCACCGTCGATCACATCATCGCTTACCATCAGGTGAGATAGTGGTGAAACGGGAACTTATAGATCTTTATACAAGAATAAATGAAGTATACCGCTAGTACTATCTGCAGCGTGGCCAGCGGCCCCTTGACGTCCTGCAGCAGCAGCGCGCGGTTGGCGGCCGCGCCCGCCGCGCGCTCGGCCGCCGCCGCCAGCGCCGCCGTGGCGCCGCGCACCAGCGCCTTGCGCGACACTACGTCGGCGCTCAGCGACAAGATCATCTCGCGCAGCAACGCCGACACGTTGTCCACCTGGGGAGACAACCATGCTAATGTAAACTGAGCCCGAAACTCAACGAGGCCACCTGGAATAAGCTCGCGTGATACACGTCTAGAGCAGGCTTCGGCGGAGCCATTCATCTTAAGACGGTACCCTGACCAAAAAATCGACAAGCGATATGAGCACTCCTATTGGTCTAGCGGCACTGGTGGCGCATGAATTACAGTAGTGAATACGCCCAGATTTTAGAATAAAATCATTATAAAATCGAATTTTGGTCTTTTGAAAAAAAATCTACAAAAATGTTCGTTATTAAATTGTCTATACATTAGTGTTAGTACAAAAAATAATTAATGAACACTTTACGAGGAGATGCATAATATCAATAATTATTTCTCATTTTTATGTTTTTTTGGAAGGAGATTAGTGAAATATATACAACATAAAAAAAAAACTAAATCTACCATTTTAGAATCAATATTGTATAAAAATTGAATGTATTTTTATTAATTGATATTTCTTTATAAATAACGAGTAGATAGCTCCTAAAAACAGCACAAAAAATGGCTTGCGCGGCGTTTTGCTCGGGGTACCGCCTTAAGCTACACATTGTGTGCCGATTGTTATCCGGCCGTCACTATAAACACAACTGACGTGAAACAAAAAACCTCAACACTAATAAGTGCTGGTAATCTGCAAATGGGCTTAACAGATTTTCAAACATACCTAAAACCACCCCATTCTACAAAGCTTTCGAGAAAGAAAATAGAAAGATTGCAATCTGTGTATTTTCCTTTTTCACAAACAATTTCTAGGATTTTAAAACTATTTTAATTGACAGTTAAAATTTTTCAACAACTTTTTAAGTTGATTGTGCTTTATTTATAATAAAATGTATTGTTTTAAAAACTTACCCATTGTGTGTCAATATTTCCTTCAGGATGTAGCATCTCCATGAGCGACTCTTCCACGGGAGATACTTGCAGGGAATACTTCTGTGCCAGAGTGCACGCCTGGAAATGAAATATATAGTGAATGTTTTATCATTATTTGTCAAACAATATTTTAATAAGTTTACAATTTACCCGGATATAACTGAATATCAGTATTTTACATTAACCAATTGTGCGCACCAGCCGCACCCCATGTAGATATATTACCTTCTCCCAGTGATGCAGGGCAGTATGCAGCGAGTGGTGGTGCTTGCCCCTGGTCTTGGTGGGTCGCTGCGTGCTGGCCGCCCGCGCGTGCGCAGCCAGCGCGGCGCCGGCCCGGCACAGCGCCAGCCCCACCCCCATGTAGATATATTACCTTCTCCCAGTGATGCAGGGCAGTATGCAGCGAGTGGTGGTGCTTGCCCCTGGTCTTGGTGGGTCGCTGCGTGCTGGCCGCCCGCGCGTGCGCAGCCAGCGCGGCGCCGGCCCGGCACAGCGCCAGCCCCACCCCCATGTAGATATATTACCTTCTCCCAGTGATGCAGGGCAGTATGCAGCGAGTGGTGGTGCTTGCCCCTGGTCTTGGTGGGTCGCTGCGTGCTGGCCGCCCGCGCGTGCGCAGCCAGCGCGGCGCCGGCCCGGCACAGCGCCAGCCCCACCCCCATGTAGATATATTACCTTCTCCCAGTGATGCAGGGCAGTATGCAGCGAGTGGTGGTGCTTGCCCCTGGTCTTGGTGGGTCGCTGCGTGCTGGCCGCCCGCGCGTGCGCAGCCAGCGCGGCGCCGGCCCGGCACAGCGCCAGCCCCACCCCCATGTAGATATATTACCTTCTCCCAGTGATGCAGGGCAGTATGCAGCGAGTGGTGGTGCTTGCCCCTGGTCTTGGTGGGTCGCTGCGTGCTGGCCGCCCGCGCGTGCGCAGCCAGCGCGGCGCCGGCCCGGCACAGCGCCAGCCCCACCCCCATGTAGATATATTACCTTCTCCCAGTGATGCAGGGCAGTATGCAGCGAGTGGTGGTGCTTGCCCCTGGTCTTGGTGGGTCGCTGCGTGCTGGCCGCCCGCGCGTGCGCAGCCAGCGCGGCGCCGGCCCGGCACAGCGCCAGCCCCACCCCCATGTAGATATATTACCTTCTCCCAGTGATGCAGGGCAGTATGCAGCGAGTGGTGGTGCTTGCCCCTGGTCTTGGTGGGTCGCTGCGTGCTGGCCGCCCGCGCGTGCGCAGCCAGCGCGGCGCCGGCCCGGCACAGCGCCAGCCCCACCCCCATGTAGATATATTACCTTCTCCCAGTGATGCAGGGCAGTATGCAGCGAGTGGTGGTGCTTGCCCCTGGTCTTGGTGGGTCGCTGCGTGCTGGCCGCCCGCGCGTGCGCAGCCAGCGCGGCGCCGGCCCGGCACAGCGCCAGCCCCACCCCCATGTAGATATATTACCTTCTCCCAGTGATGCAGGGCAGTATGCAGCGAGTGGTGGTGCTTGCCCCTGGTCTTGGTGGGTCGCTGCGTGCTGGCCGCCCGCGCGTGCGCAGCCAGCGCGGCGCCGGCCCGGCACAGCGCCAGCCCCACCCCCATGTAGATATATTACCTTCTCCCAGTGATGCAGGGCAGTATGCAGCGAGTGGTGGTGCTTGCCCCTGGTCTTGGTGGGTCGCTGCGTGCTGGCCGCCCGCGCGTGCGCAGCCAGCGCGGCGCCGGCCCGGCACAGCGCCAGCCCCACCCCCATGTAGATATATTACCTTCTCCCAGTGATGCAGGGCAGTATGCAGCGAGTGGTGGTGCTTGCCCCTGGTCTTGGTGGGTCGCTGCGTGCTGGCCGCCCGCGCGTGCGCAGCCAGCGCGGCGCCGGCCCGGCACAGCGCCAGCCCCACCCCCATGTAGATATATTACCTTCTCCCAGTGATGCAGGGCAGTATGCAGCGAGTGGTGGTGCTTGCCCCTGGTCTTGGTGGGTCGCTGCGTGCTGGCCGCCCGCGCGTGCGCAGCCAGCGCGGCGCCGGCCCGGCACAGCGCCAGCCCCACCCCCATGTAGATATATTACCTTCTCCCAGTGATGCAGGGCAGTATGCAGCGAGTGGTGGTGCTTGCCCCTGGTCTTGGTGGGTCGCTGCGTGCTGGCCGCCCGCGCGTGCGCAGCCAGCGCGGCGCCGGCCCGGCACAGCGCCAGCCCCACCCCCATGTAGATATATTACCTTCTCCCAGTGATGCAGGGCAGTATGCAGCGAGTGGTGGTGCTTGCCCCTGGTCTTGGTGGGTCGCTGCGTGCTGGCCGCCCGCGCGTGCGCAGCCAGCGCGGCGCCGGCCCGGCACAGCGCCAGCCCCACCCCCATGTAGATATATTACCTTCTCCCAGTGATGCAGGGCAGTATGCAGCGAGTGGTGGTGCTTGCCCCTGGTCTTGGTGGGTCGCTGCGTGCTGGCCGCCCGCGCGTGCGCAGCCAGCGCGGCGCCGGCCCGGCACAGCGCGGCGGCGCGGGCGGCGGCCAGCGCCCCGGCGCGCGCCAGCCCCACGCCCATGCCGGCGAGGGCCGGGTTCGCGCCTGCGCCCCATTTCACTCTGAAACAATGCACCCCATCATATTAATGTATGCTTCATAAGCAATCATCGTCATCATCATTTCAGCCGAAGGACGTCCACTGCTGGACATAGGCCTAGTGTCACCACCTCGATCGGCACTGAGCATCTCGCATCAGGCAGATTCCCGCAGCTCTGGGCATTATTATTCATAGGCAATATGGTGACTCAATTACAAATAGGTACAGACATAAACCGCATTTAACATCGTATATTTTATTTCACACTGTTCTTAAAACAAGCAAAGTAAACATCATTAGCAACCCAGTATTTTTCCTGCAAGCACTTCGCCCGCGACATGCTCGTGATCCGTATTTTATTTATTTTATTTATTTTATTTTATTTTATTTTATTAGGAAAACATACAGTGTATTCATACAGAGTAGAAACAGATATAAACAACTGAATACCATTTACATGTTTCCGCATTTAAACATCTAGAAAGCTTGTTATCAATCTTTAGTGATATAACAGGTAATGTAAATAACCTAATATTAAGCAAAATTTGAAAATTTGAAAAAGGGAAATTTAGAGTAAGTATATTTAATAACTAAATTATGTTGAAGTCAGAGAACCAAACCATGATTTCGTTGATGTTCTGTTGAAAACGCGTGGCTTTGAATTAAACAAATCCAGTTCAGGAAAGTCAACAAGTTTATTAAATTCTCTAGCGGACCTCACAAAAAATGAATTCTGCCTGTAGTTTGAAGAACTCTGAGGCACGTCCACACATGCTTTACGTCTCGTCATTCTATTTGGGACTTTAAGTTTAACTTGAGATAGTAAATCCGGTGAGTCAATGTGATTCTGCGCGATTTTAACAAGGCACGCAATATCCGAAAACTTTCTTCTTTGGTACAATGGTAAGATATGGTGTCTTCGACATCTCGCCTCATAATTGGGGTCATATGTTTTAGACTTATATTGCAAGTGTTTCAGGAACCTACGTTGAATGGATTCAATTCTATCTATATAAATATTGTAGAGAGGATTCCACACTTGGGAACAATACTCAAGAACGCTGCGCACCAAAGAGCAATAAAGAATTTTAAGTACTTTCAAGTTCGAAAACTGAGAGCTGGCTCTCAAGACGAAGCCCATGGTCCTGTAAGCTTTTTTGACAATATGATCTACATGTCTTTCATAAGTTAGCTTGGAGTCGTGAATGACACCTAGGTCCCGTACTGAGTCTACCTGTTCCAACTCATGTCTCTTGATAAAATATTTAAATTTAATAATTTTGACTTTACGAGTAAAGGTTATAAAAAAACATTTTTTGACATTTAAGTCTAATTTATTGATTAAACAATATTGTTCGAAACTATCTAAATCATTTTGGAGAAGCTGACAGTCTTCAAAGCTGGTGATTTTTTTGAAAATTTTCATGTCGTCAGCATAAAGGAGTAATTGTGAGTATTTAATGCATTGAGTGACATCATTTATAAATATGTTAAAAAGAAGGGGCCCAAGCAAAGAACCCTGCGGTACCCCAGAAGGGACGATGCTCCATTTAGAACGGTACCCATTCACAACCACTGCCTGCGATCGATTTTCAATGTACGAAACAAACCACCGATATAAGTCTCCATGGATGCCAGCTTGGAGTAACTTCTGTAGTAATATTTTGTGGTCGATTCGGTCAAACGCTTTACTATAATCAGTAAAAATTGCATCGACCTGTCCACCAGCATCCATGCTAGACGTCGTAAACTCTGTGAAAGACAGCAGATTAGATAAAGTTGACCGCTTGCTTACAAAACCATGCTGCTCCGTGATCAAAGTTGGTGAGATACTCTCATAAACTTGTGTATATACGATTTTTTCCAGTATCTTAGCAAAGATGCATAATTTGGAAATGGGGCGATAATTTTTAGCATCACTCTTGCTACCACTCTTATGTATGGGTGTGATAAATGCAGATTTCCATATTTTAGGTACAAGTCCTTCCGAGATAGACCTTTTATAAAGAATAACAAGAGGTTCAGTTAAGCACGTAGCACAAGAGACAATAAATAATGGTACCACATTATCGGGCCCTGCACCCTTACTTAAATCTAAAGATTTTAATAATTTAAGAACCAGGTCAGCAGTGACTTCTATACTACCTATGTTGCTTGGTGCGTTGTTATCAATAGACATGGGTATTGAAGAAGAGTATGTAGACGGAGGTAGAAAGTTTGAATGGAAATGAGAAGCAAACACATCGCATATTTCATCCCCAGTATCAGCTGGAACACCATTATAATGAATAGTTGATGGGAGTGAGTTCGATCCCTTTTTATTTGACTTAATAAACGACCAAAAAGACTTGGGACATTTAATTATTGCATCTTCCGCGTGTTTTATATATTTTAAGTAGCATTCTTTCTCCAATCGTTTGGCACGCTCACGAAGAAGACAAAAAGTATCATGGTCACTAGTATTACCATATATTTGAAATTTTTTTAAGAATTTGAACTTCTCTTTGAGAAGTTTCTTTAAAGGAGCACAATACCAAGGTGGGAAAGAGTCAGAGGCTATTAATTTGTGAGGAACATACTGCTCAATGACATCATATAGGTGTTTATAAAATAATTGTACTGCGTCCTCTAATGTATTATTATTTAAGCATGTTTGCCAATTTATGTTATTTAAGAAAGTTTTTATGGCTCCGTAGTCCGCTTTATTATAATAATATTTAAGTCTGGTTTTACTTTTCAATAAACACTCCTTGGTAAAATCGAGGACTATATCTAACGACTTATGATGACTATCTTCCGGTACCAACGGGTCTGTGCATGATGTTACCGTTACCTTATAGTTACATAATATATAATCCAGTAGTCTGTTATTTGCATTCCTGTTTAAATTATATTGGTTGAGGTCACATTCGGATAAGGTATCGAAAAAGAATACCTGAGATTCACCATTAATCCCACTAGGTTGTAGAGAACCTAAATCGCCTGACCAATTGATATGACTTAAGTTAAAATCGCCCATTATCAGGAACGCATCCTGAGGGTGGGCGTTAACAATAAAGGAAAGATTTTCGGTGAAATTCTGCAGTTGCGTATTGAAAGAATTACCTGACTTTTCTTTACAAAGATATAAAGTACATACATGCAGTCGATGTGATCTACTGATAGGACTATTATTTTTTAATGTTATGGTGACCCAAATATCCTCAGCCGTCGAGCGCCAATCGGGCTGCTCAACCGCAGCATACTCACGACGAACAGCTAATAGCACGCCGCCACCGTATCTTTCCCCCGTCGCAACATAGTTCCTATCCCGCCTCCAGACAACATACCTTTCGTCGAACAACTCACTATCACATACACCCTCCAATAACCACGTCTCAGTCAACGATACAATATCATATAATGAAAGAAGGAGATTACGTTTAAATATGTGCGTCTTCGTGCGCAGTCCCCGAGTATTTTGATAGTACACACTTAAATTAGAAGTAGCCATCAATAAAACAAAAACATAAACTACAGCGCAGCCAATTAATTGAAAATGTTATATTGTTAAATATTTCGCACGGTGAGTAGCTCAAGAATGTACGCGTCGTCAAATTGACACACTCAGACCCACATAACATAAAAACAGGACGATATGATTGTCGCGAATTCAATAACACGACACGCAAAGAGCCAAGCACAGATAATATTTGTATAAGAGATAGATAAAAACGTGTCAAATAGTATACCATAACTATAAAACGCAACAATCGGATCATAATTATAATAGAAATATAATAACGCTTATTTATTTTAACATTGCAGGTAAACCCACAACTATTTCGTTTAACTGACGTCCGTACCGTGTATCGAAACCGACATAGATGCAAATACATATTCAATCTTAAGTAGATAAGTGTGCGCGCGAAAGCGACCGCTATAAGTATGAGTAGGCGCGTCAGTAAGTACGAGAATGCCATTGAGTATTGCATAGATATGTGCGTTAACTTGTTGACACCTTTAAAACACTGGTCATAAATCACAACACAATAGCCCCGCTTAGAACAGAATGTGGTTCTCAAACTTTTTACATAGGTTTTATAGATTGTAAATATTAAAGAAGTTAAATTAAAATTAAAGTATCTTAAATTATCCTCGCAAGGTCGTTTTCGCATTTTATAAAAAATACTGGAGAACCGTCCACTTTCCTGGCCATGATTTTTGAATGTTTCACCCATATGTACTGAAAGTTCCGTTCTTTTGCCAATGATCTCGCCTTACTCAACAGTTTCTTGTTCCGCTGCGTTAGATGGTCGTTTACGTAAAAGTTACCGGTAGATGAGAACCCCATATTGGAAAGAGTGAGTTGTTTACTTTTACGTGCAGACGCGACCAGTTCTTCCTTAATATAGCGATTATTAAAAGCTATTATTATGTGTTTCTCTGCATTAGGTGCAAGAGTAGGTACCCGGGCAATATAATTTATTTGTTCCTTTTTTATGGGAAAACCACACAAACTTCCGATTTTCTGGGCTATTTCATAAAGGTTTTCATTCCTTTTTTGTGGGATCCCCCGAATTTCAACATTATTCGCCCTGGCCCATTGATCCTTTTCGTCCAATTCCCGGTTTAGTCTGGTTATCTCAGCCTGAAGAGTTGGAATCTGGGTGGCAACTTTCTCCACTAAAGACACTCGTTCTTCCAAGGAGTCAATGGTACTTGAGAAGTTCTTGATCAATCCATGAGCCATTTCAAGAGAGTCCTTTAGATTGTTGACATCCGATTTGATCAACTTGACATCCTCAACAAGAGTAGCCAAAGGAGCCAACTGAAAGACGATTTGGTTCAACTGTTCTTGCATTTTATCCAATTGACTTGGTACCGGAGAGATTGGGGCAGGAGAAGGTAATGGACTTGACTTGCACTTAGGGCAACGCCAGCTGTTCTTCCTTTCCCCTAGACGCCTATAACCAGCTTCAGTAATCCCAGC
Source organism: Orthosia gothica (assembly GCA_949775005.1). Lineage (NCBI taxonomy): Eukaryota > Metazoa > Arthropoda > Insecta > Lepidoptera > Noctuidae > Orthosia > Orthosia gothica. The sequence continues at coordinate 1,367,371 of OX459069.1, forward strand.
ACATCCAAAGTCATATTGACTTTTGCAAGCACTGCAGGTCGGGCCATCAGTGTGGTGGGTATTGCAATCCGGGCAGGTAAACATCGCGATAGTAGTTTGAGAACCACTGGAAATTTGTTTTAACTGAACAAGCGTGTATCCACGAATAACACCGAACGGTGACTAATCTTATCTTACAGATGACTTTTTATTTTCACCCACATAAAGGTTGAATTCGTAAAAAGCCCTTCTTAGTGATCCCCTACATCATAAAAACAAGCCCAGTACAGTAAAAATCTTTGACACTCCCTTTAAATTAATAATTTAAATTAAATCGTCTTTTAGGGGAAGTTTTGAAAAGCTAATAATTAAAACCTTTACTATTTACTTCGGTTAGTATTTCATGTTTCAAATATATTAGCTCAACAAATTAGCAACTTTCACCTCCTTAAGGGTAGAATTAAAAAAAAAACAATAAATACATAAATTCTTTTAATCAACCAAAAGCGTAAATCTTTCATTTAACGTGTCATACTTAAAAGCGTAGAAATTGCACTCAAACTTCCAAACCCCTTTTTACCTCTTTAGGGGTAGAATGTCCAAAAACCAATAAATACATGAATTCTTTTTATCAACCAAGAGTATAAATGTAAAAATCAGGTATCCAACTTACAAACCGTAGAAATTGTATACAAATATTTTACCCCTCTTTTTCCCTTTGGGGTAGAAATGCAGAAAAAAAAACTTTTTTTTTTATATTTACCAACAATTCCTGATGTTCCAAACCGAAGAAATTATACAAAGTTTAATTCCCTATTTTTTCCCCTTAGGGGAAGAATTTCCAAAAACCAATAAATGCATGAATTCTTTTAATCAACCAACAGCGTAAATCTAAAATTACATGTGTCCAATTTACAAACTGTAAAAATTTCATACAAACTTTCAACCCCTTTTCACCTCTTTAGGGGTGCAATTGCCAAAAACCAAGAAATAGATAAATTTTTTTTATCAACCAACAGCGTAAATCTAAAATTGCACGTGCCCAACTTACAAACTGTAAATTTCAAACAAACTTTCAACAAAATCCTTTCTTAGTGCGCACTTATGTCACTTGAGAAACCATCCTGCCAAATTTCATCTTTATACGTCAAGCGGTTTTCAATAATTCGTGATGAGTTAATGAGTGACCTTTCGCTTTTCTATATATATAGATTAGCCCAGTAAAAATCGCCACAATAAATGCTTAAAAAGCATGATGTAGTTCTGGATGTTTGGATTTACTTTTTTAAGAGCAGTGAAAATAAAATAAATAACACAAAACAATACATCAAGTAAATAGATAAACGAAACGTAACCCCTAGTTCAACGACCACCACTGTGCACGCGTGTTTGAATGTTTTCTGTATATAAAACTAGCTAACCCCGCGGCTTTGCTCCCGTCAACTGGCTACCTACCTAACATAACTACCCTACCTACCCTACGTTTTTAAGATGTATTCTGCTATTCGGGGCGGAGAAAAATCCAACGAATCAAAAACCATGAAAATTGATTCAGCGATCTCGAGTTATAAGTGTTGTAACAAACCCGTCTTTGTTTTATATATATAGCTATATAACTAGCTGACCCGGCAAACATTTATCTACCCTACCTACCCTCACTACCTACCCTACCCTACCTACCCTCACTACCTACCCTACCCTACACTACCCTACCCTAAGTTTCATTTTTAGGGTTCCGTACCCAAAGGGTAAAAACGGGGTCCTATTACTGAGACTCCGCGGTCCGTCTGTCTGTCACCAGGCTCTATCTCATGAACCGTGATAGCTAGACAGTTTAAATTTTCACAGATTATGTATTTCTGTTGCCGCTATAACAATAAATACTAAAACAAAATAAAATAAATATTTAAGCGGGGCTCCCATACAACAATCGTGATTTTGAGCCGTTTTTTTTGCGATTATGGTACGGAACCCTTCGTGCGCGATTCCGACTCGCACTTGGCCGGTTTTTTTTTTACATTAACCATCTGCTAAATAGTCCGAATAAAGCCTAAAAATTTTTTTTTTGGTAGTTGAGTCCGTTCTTGAGTTATAAAATAACAACGAAAAGTGGCATTGATTTTTATATATATATAGAAGATTGTGCTGCCGTTCATTATACATACCTCTGATGAGCTGCGGTCAGTAAAGCATGTGCCTTGTTGTTGGCGGCGGTGAGACGTTCCACCGCGGCGGTCAGCTCTCGGGAGCGACGCGCCAGGGCTGCGCTGGTCTCCTGGTTGCTGCCCAGCACCTGAAAATAAACATGAACAGTATTTAAGTAAAAGTTAGAAAAACAAAGACACACATGCTTGTTCGTGTCGCTAGCACGACAGTCATCCAAAATTGTTTCTGAAGTGGTCCAAGTCACTCAACGGTTACACATTGTCTGAGCCTGAAAAAGTAGTATACACAGGCGTGGAACATCAACAAGCTTTTTGCCCAAAATTGACAGTTACAAGTTTTTATGTAGATGAAATACAAAATAATGTAGCTGAAATAATGTCGCGCAACTTTTGGTTAGTATTTTAGGAGGCTATGTGATCGATCGTTTTACATCTGGCGAGGTGCATGGTAACGCAGCGCAGTTGTTATCACACTTCACACCAATATTATAAAGGCGAAAGTCTGTGAGTGTGTTTGTATTTTTGTAACTTCTTCACGCTCAAACGGCTGGACGGATCTGGATGAAATTTGGCACAGAGATAGATTATAGTCTGGAATAGCACATAAGAAGACTTTTCTTCTCGGGAATATATTCCCTCGGGACGATTTTCGACATTCACGCGGGCGAAGCCGCTGACAGAAGCTAGTTGTCAAATGAATATCAACATTGAATAGGTTACTTCTAGGCAGGCGTGCTCCACCGTCGACCACATCATCGCTTACCATCAGGTGAGATAGTGGTCAAACGCGAGACTATAATGAATAAAAAATAAAAATAAATTACATTCATGAAAAAAAAGCACGCTGCACGCGCTAGTGAGACATGTGTAGTTGTGTACCTCAGCATGTAGATGCGCGTGCGCAGCATGGGTCAGCCTGGCTCGGTGCGCGGCCGCAGCGCGCCGGGCGTGCTCGGAGTGCGCGCGCGCCGCCCGCTGCACGCGCTAGTGAGACATGTGTAGTTGTGTACCTCAGCATGTAGATGCGCGTGCGCAGCATGGGTCAGCCTGGCGCGATGCGCGGCCGCAGCGCGCCGGGCGTGCTCGGAGTGCGCGCGCGCCGCCCGCTGCACGCGCTAGTGAGACATGTGTAGTTGTGTACCTCAGCATGTAGATGCGCGTGCGCAGCATGGGTCAGCCTGGCTCGGTGCGCGGCCGCAGCGCGCCGGGCGTGCTCGGAGTGCGCGCGCGCCGCCCGCTGCACGCGCTAGTGAGACATGTGTAGTTGTGTACCTCAGCATGTAGATGCGCGTGCGCAGCATGGGTCAGCCTGGCTCGGTGCGCGGCCGCAGCGCGCCGGGCGTGCTCGGAGTGCGCGCGCGCCGCCCGCTGCACGCGCTAGTGAGACATGTGTAGTTGTGTACCTCAGCATGTAGATGCGCGTGCGCAGCATGGGTCAGCCTGGCTCGGTGCGCGGCCGCAGCGCGCCGGGCGTGCTCGGAGTGCGCGCGCGCCGCCCGCTGCACGCGCGCGCGCGCCGCCTGCACGGCCCGCGCTAGAGCCGCGCCGCGCTCGGCGCTCACGGAGGAGCTGGTCGTGCAGCGCCGCCGCGCCTTCTCGCACAGGGACTCCAGGGGCACGCTCCATGATGCGCCTGGAAATTAAAACGTACTATTATTTTCGCATTTGACCACTTTCTCACCTGATGGTAAACGATGATGTGGTCCATGGTAAAGCACCCTAGCCTCATCATCATCATTTTAGTCGAAAGACATCCACTGCTGGACATAAGCCTCCCCCAAGCGTCGCCACACTGATCGGTCCTCTGCGTTTCGCATCCACCGGACGCCCGCCTTGACCAGGTCGTCGCTCCACCTAGAGGGAGGCCTTCCAACGCTACGTCTTCCGTTAAGCGGTCGCCACTCCAGAATATTTCCCTTCAGATGGCCCCAACGGCCATCCACTCAATTGCCACTGCCACTTAATTGGCAATTCTTCGGGCTATATCGATAACCTTGGTTCTCTTGCGGATGTCTTCTTTTCTGTTTCGATTACACAAGGAAACTCCGAGCATAGCCCTCTCCATTGCCCTTTGGGTGACTTTAAACTTTCTGAAGAGGCCCATTATGAGCGACCACGTCTCTGTCCCGTAAGTAATCACTGGCAACACACACTGGTCATAGACTGTCTTCATTTCTGATTCGATTACACAAGGAAACTCCGAGCATAGCCCTCTCCATTGCCCTTTGGGTGACTTTAAACTTTCTGATGAGGCCCATTATGAGCGACCCGTCTCTGTCCCGTAAGTAATCACTGGCAACACACACTGATCATAGACTTTTAGTGGTAAATTGGATGAGAAGATACCGCGCAACTTCCCGAACGCTGCTCGGCCGAGTCAGATTCGACGGTCTACCACTTTTTCGAAGTTGGACCTACCTAACTGGACCGTTTGTCCCAGGTAGACATAATCGTCCACAACTTCGAGTGTAGAGTCTCCGATTTGATAGGAATGGTTGCAACAAACCAAGGTGATGATGAATGCCCATCATTCAACATCACCTTGGTTTTGTCCATGTTCATTTTTAGACCTACTCTTTCGGAAGCTCTACTGAGGTCATCGAGCATTGTGTGAGGTCCTCCATGGTCTAAGCCATGACCACTATATCGTCGGCAAACCGAAAGTGAGTGATGTACTCGCCATTGACGTTGATGCCTAGCCCTATCCAGTCCAGAACCTTGAAGACATCCTCCAGTGCAGCAGAGAACAGTTTCGGAGATATGACGTCTCCCTGTCTTACACCTCGCTGCAGAAGGATAAGTTCCGAAGTCTGATCCCGAAGTCGGACTGACATGATGGCGTTTTTGTACAAACACTTCAGCACCTCGATGTACCGGTAGTCGATTTGGCACCGTTGGAGAGACTGCAGGACAGCCCAAGTCTCGATCGAATCGAAGGCTTTCTCGTAGTCCACAAATGCTAAACAAAGAGGTAGGTTATATTCTTCGGTCTTCTGTATAACCTGCCGTAGCGTATGTATGTGGTATACGGTGTTAAAGCCTCTACGGAATCCGGCTCGTTCGGGAGGCTGGAAATCGTCAAACCTGCGCGCCAGACCATTCGTAATGACTCTTGAAAACAGCTTGTAGACATGGCTAAGAAGTGAAATGGGCCTATAGTTCTTCAGTAGGGCATTATCACCCTTCTAGAAGAAGAGTACCATCACACCCTGCACCATGCTTTTGGCGTTTTCTCCTCAAGTTTGACGAAATCGAACAGCTTCTGAAGGGCCTTAAGTACTGGTTTTCCATCCGCCTTCAGGCGTTCGGCCGTAATTCCGTCATCACCCGGTGCCTTGTTGTTCTTAAGCTGTTTCAGAGCCATCCTAAGCTCATACAGGCTGACGTCCGGAATGTCTTCGGTATAGTGTCGAGTCAATCTGGCTCTAAGGTCATTTGCTAGATTTTACAACTGCCCATAGAATCTCTCGATCTCCCTCAGAAGTGCCTGATTGCGTTGGATTTATAAAAAAGAACATAATTTGCTAAATATTTTTTATTTAAAGCTACTAAGAACGTAGTCTTAGAATCTCAGTTAGAAAATCTAATAATTAAATACTTAAACAGGAGCTACTTAAATTCGTAAAAGAATATTCATTCTAATTCAGTCCATGGGGACTAATTTCCATGTGATTTTCATTAAAACAATTGATAAATCAAATTGTTGTAATTTCTAGCACTAATCTAAATTTAAGAAAATAAGTAATACGGATGTCATAAACTACTTTTTATACCTGAAAATTCCAGAAGAATTTGTCACGGGAGCTACAGGTACCACAAGTAAAACAAAGCAGTCACAGAAAATATTAAATCCCAACAAATCTTGAATTATTTTGCTGTTTCTAAAAACTTCTAAAGGTATAAGGCAATTTAAACATTTGCTTATTTTGACATTCAGAGTGATGCCAAAGGAACGTAATTTTATGAGTTGTACGTGTAAGTTTTGAATGAAACGAACGTAAGTCGTGTAAAATGCGTCGCGGATTTTACGCTGCATTCGATTTCATACTAAAGTCCTATCTGTGCCACACGGCGACGCAAAATGAGTTAAACGTTGTAGTCTTTCAGGCTAACTCACCGATCTCCTTCTGTTCCACTTCGGCATGCAGGTCCAGCCTAGCGCGACGCAGCAGCAAGCACAGCACGCTGGCGAGTGCCTTAGAGTGCACGCCCAGCACGCAGCGAGACACGTACTCCGCTGTGAATCTGAAACATATACAATACATTTACAGTACCTGGCATGATTGTCTTCATTGCTTTCAACATTTTTTGGAATGAAGTTTTAGGATGTTATGCTCCTGACAATTGGCGAGTAACCTTCAAATAAAATCAAATCAAGTGCGGGTGTTTCGTGGACATTTAACATGACTTTACGGAACGAGAACGTTTCGCTCCTTGTTGTTATTTTGTCTCAACACTGAGTCAGCTCGCTGTCATCGATTTGACAGCTTTTGATTGAGTCTGGACAGTTGACGTTGACATTAGGAAAAGCGTAAAAGCGTTTTCGAGATCGTGACACGGAAAATATGTCGGTCTTGACCTGGTTTTTTGAAAGCGACTTGTAACCAGCCGATTATTATCCGAAATTGTAATCGCGGTTCGCGGGTGGTGTTGTGGGTCGACTGTGCATTTGGTTTTATGCATATTTCGCGCGCAGCGGAGTGCTTTTGACGGGAGTGTGTGTGTGTCTGCTGGTAGCTGGACCCCGGCTCAGAATACGTTTGTTGTCCCATCCCATCATTGTCCTTTATTAAATATATGCTTTCCTTTCCCTATACCAGCAAGGCACGGGATTGAACGAGGAACAGAAGAGAATCAAGGTAAGTAGTGAACATTGTACCACTTTACCCCTGTAGTAGGAACAATTCCCTCTAAAGAACAAACCCCTAGCTTTCCACTGCCACGTACCGTGGTTTCGTGGTTATAGACCTGCAGATCCAGGAGTCTCAAGACTGCTATGGGCCCCAGTCTTTGGCCCTTGGTTATAATTTTGGGCGCATGGTTGGCGCAGTGGTTGAGCGATTGACTGCTGCGCTGCGTGTCGCGGGTTCGATTCCCGCACGGAACAAATATTTGTATGACCTACAGATAGTTGTTCCGGCTCTGGGTGTTTGTGTATGTGAGTTTATATGTTTGTAAACGCACCCACGATACAGGAAGAAATTCCTAGTGTGGGGCAACGTTTAAAAAAAAAAAAAAAACCGCAGGTCTGTATTTAACAATGACCTTTTGTTAGTCCATCCACTCTTTCAGCAGCTCTACGGGACGTCTTACCGTTTGACAGGCTTGCAGAGTGCGGCGTCGTCGTAGAGCTTGGGCGGGCCCTGCCCCTTGAAGGCGCAGGCGCAGTGCGCGCACATGGCGAACACCTCGGCCATGACCTGCACGCGCCGCACCAGGAACACGTCCTCCAGCACGCCGCGCAGTTGTCCGCTTTGGAGCGCCGCCTGGAACATACAACAATACTCAATTACATACATACTTTTTATGTTGGTTGGTTGCGACATAATAAAGAGAATTAGGAATAACTTGCTTTTTATTAGTAAACGTGTGTCATTCTCCATTTAGCATAGCAAACCAAACGTTCACGTGGTGTGATTTTATGCAAGCTGATCGTTTGTTTAGTCTCAATCCTCATCAAAATGATCAGTTCGACAGAACCACTGACCAAATATTCAATCCAATGAAATGCCTTTGTATCGACTATTTCGCCAGTGGCACTAAACCATCTATTTCCATCTGGAAAACTTTAAAAAACTACACTCACACTCATATGCATAGACTCGCTGATGTGGTCGATCTTCCTCCACGCTGGCGGTATGGGGATGGCCAGGTGGTCGGCCAGCTCCCTGGCCCTCAGCTCCACGGCCGCGAACAGCCCGTTGAAGCCCATGAGCAGCATGCGGCCGGCTGACTGACCCTCAGCGTCCGTAGAAGAAAGTAGAGCTTCGAAGCGCGCGCGGACTTCGGCGGCCAGGAGAGGGGCGTTACTGGCTGGGGACTAGTCAAGAAAAAAATATATTAATAATTAAGCAACAGTCAAAACGGGTGAAAATATAAATATATATATTAGAAGTCTTGAAGACACGAAATTAAATAAGCTTAAACTCACCTCCATATCCATAACCAAATATCTAAGATGCATCTCTAACTGTGTTATTATCTCATTGAGAGGAACCGGAGAGTTCATAATCACAGCATTCAGTTCATTAAACATCAGTAGCACTGACGGGTCCTCGGAGTGCACCTTCTTTAAAGCCTCCGGCAGTATAATGGTGCTGAAGTTGTAGTTCAGCTGCACTAGATCAGCCAGCAAGAGGTTGGCATTCCTGACGCATTCCACTGCCACAGGCATAGCCGAATCTTCAGCAGACGCTGATTGTAGAGGAAGCAGCGATAACAGCTCAACTGCTTGCATAGATAAAGCACTCATATCATCCAAGAACCACTCTCCTTCTCGTGAAGTCAAGTCTACAAGACAATCCCCAGCACTTTGAGCTCCGTTTTCCAACATTAAGTATCGTCTGTTCAGGTTGCAGAGCATGCCAATCACGACACACTCTAAGGCGGCTCCAGCACCTTCTTCAGCCCTCACCCAGTTGCTGATGTTCGTTTTTGCTTCACGGTAAGCCTCTTGTGCCAACGCTAAGGCATCGGGACCACCTTCCAAATTTAGCCTCTCTATAGCCTTGGTCAGATTAGCGTTAGCTTCAGCATTCATGGTTTGAAGTCGGTAGTTGTAGTTGATGATCTGTTGTGATGTGTCACCCTTGTTGTTGTCAGCGTTGTTCAGGGCTGTCACTTGGCTGGACACGTCGCGACACACTTCAGGAGACTTGCTCTCTAAAGCTGCTGCTAAGAATTTCCTGAACATCATGACACGATGGTACTCTGTGTGGCTTTGAGGGTAGTACTGAGATACCGCCACATATTGTGATAAGAGCTCCAGGCAGGATCTGACGAGGTGGTGTGTCTGCTTCATGCTCTGGTATAACTCCGTCTCAGCCTGCTCGCACTGTGATATCATAGCGCTTTGTCCAGCATTGATAAGGAATTCCCTAATATGTTCGAATATCGGTTGTGGCTCTTCGTCGTTACCGGAGAACTCTTGCACCCACTCCATTAGTTGCGGGCCATTGATAGCTTCCGTCGTGTTCGCGAAATTTTCGATCTGAGTGTCGAAGTCTTTTAGTATCTTCACTAGCGCCTTCATGGAGTCTTCCATGGCGTTCTTTGCTTGTTTATAAGATGAGTACTTCTGAGAGATGGCGAATAAGGGATGGTTGTTTAGATTCGGTCCGTAAGCTTCTATTTCCTTGATGAGGGCCATCTGTTGGTGACAGTCTTGCAGTCTGGTCTCCACTGCCTTCAGTTCATCGTTCTCCTTCAGCCAGTTATCCGCGCACTGCTTGATTTCGGGCAGCACGGCCAAATATTGTTCCCTGAAACAAATATTCGGCAATAAATAAAAAGTTCACGTTATGAATATTTAACGAGGCATATTGAACACGTCGCTTTAATAATTCAGAGGAACCAGGAAGCGTGTTCTATTGACGCGTCGTTCAGTTCAACGTTAACTTTGAACACGGACGCAAATTGACACGAAACATTAGGGGGTGTACAAGACAGCTGTAATTCCTGAAATGATTCCTGGAACGTTTGTTATTAAAGAGAAAACGACGCCATAAAGCCTTAACAACAAGACACGAAATGGGGGATGTGTTTCTCTGTTACGAACCCTGTAATGCAATAAATGTAAACTTGTAATAATAAATAGTCCTTTGAGAATGTTTATGAACATGAGGTAGGTATTAGTATTATTTACATCCAAAGACTCGTCCAAGGACGAACCCATACATCAAGGATACTAAGTAATTAAGCTACCCACAAATGGGCACATTAGGAACTACAAAGCGCTTTCGATCCAACAAATTACTAAACATTAACGACAGAACTTTAAATAGGTGTGATTTTGTTTCTATGGGAGCTTGCCCTTGTTTGAAGAACTTTGCTTATATTTTGTGAACTATTTTCAGTATACCAGTGAAAGTGTGATTAGGTCTTGGGTCAGAAAATTCGAGTCTGCTGGGTCAACACTCAATCAGAAACCTTCGGGACGCCCAAGGTCAACAAGAACAGAAGAATCAATTAACGAAGTTAGAGCTCCCGTGCATCGTAATCCTGGTCATCAGCTCGCAAGCGTTAAGCTGAACTTGCTGTATCCAGAACAACTTTGCGACGCATTTTAACGAAAGATCTTAAGTTTTACCCCAAATAAGATTCTATTAGAGCAGGATTTGAAGCCAAATGGCCATAAACAGAATTGCCATTACTGGGCCGTACATAGCTTCATGAACAGTACAGTTTACCACAATAATCCAACCACAACTGTCCAGTTGAAGACGAATATCGAAGAAGAAATGGCGGCTATTCCAAGAGCAATGTGCCAGCGAGTATTCGATAATCTAAGTTCCTGATTGGATGAGTGTTTGCAGCGCGATGGTGCACATCTTGAGGATGTCATTTTCAAAAAATAACTTTCCCGTGTACCCATTTTTATTACAATAAAGATTTGTTTGTATAATATTTTTCCTTTACATATTTTTTTCATATCCACCCAACTTATTGGCCCATCCTGTATATTGTTAAAGGGCTTAGGGACTTTAATTGATCTAGAGTTCCACTCTGGACCTTATTTTCAATATCAATAGCATTCAGTCAAAGTGACATTATATTATTGTTATTAAAGATCCGCCTAACCGTGTCTTTATTGACACAGTTGCTGATGTAGACAGCTCAGTGAACTATTCATAATATGAGTACTATTTATTCATCATTAAAATTATTCTGCTATACAAATATTGGACAGTAACTGTATCGGGTGGCCTCGATAATATTTAACGTACTGGGTTGAGAGAAGCTTTTAATTTCTGTTGAGTAATACACGTGAAAGCTGAATTCGTAAGATTAAATAGGGATGGGATATCGATTCATGTTTAAAAAAAAACTTGCGGGTCACACACACCGTTTTCCCAGTGTTTCCCGTTTCCCTCAGACTAGGCAGAGATGCATCCATATTTAGCCAGGTATGTAAAAACGTTGACTCTATTTTCATCGACCACAAATCCAGATACCCTATCACCTTTGCTTGTCCTAGGAGTCGAACCTAGCACCTGATAATCAGTGTAGCTTGCAACTACAAGACCAAACAAAACTCGGAAACCATATTTCGGAGTTTTTAAAAACGACCTAGATTAATTTATTCGCTATTATATTCTATAGCCTACCCGTACAGTACAGTAAACAGAAATCTTCTTAGACAAGTGAAATTTCAAAATTAAAAAACCCCCGACACATTTATCTTGCGAAAACACCCCGATTCAAACAGTTAAACGCGTATAACTTTTGAACTGGATTTAATTCAAACATAGCTAAATTCACATTTCAAACAAAAAAAACTAAATCAAAATCGGTTCATCCGTTGAGGCGCTATGGTGCCACAGACAGATACACTGATACACAGCAACACACGTGAAACTTATAACACCCCTCTTTTTCCGGCGGGGGTTAATAACACCGCGATTCAAACAGAAAAACGCCCATAACTTTTGAACGGCTGAACCGATTTTATTCAAACATAGTTAAGAACACTCTCGATAAAATTACCTTTCAAACCAAAAAAAAACTAAATCAATATCGGTTCATCCGTTTAGGCGCTATGATGCCACAGACAGACACACAGATACACAGATACACAGCAACACACGTGAAACGGCGGGGGTTAAAACATACAAATCAACTATACTTGGTTCCGAAAGTCCGTGGTGATTCTAAGATATCCGCATTGCCCATCCCTATTGCTGATATAAATAAACGCATAGTAAGATAGTACATCGCGGCGTCAGATAATGTACAGTATTTATTGGGTACGTAAATCTGCGCCAATGAGTGTCGTATATCGCGGCGTAACAAAGCAACGCGGCGGCGGCGCGGCATCGTTTGCTACACTTATACATGTTGTGTTATATTGCTCTTTGTAGTGGGGAGGAGACTTTATGAGTTGATGTTTTTGTGGGAATAGAGAGTGAAGATGGGCATGTAGTTCCAAGTCATAATAGAAATGATGCTGATAGACTGTCCAGAAATTGGAATTTTGATGATGTTAAACAATTAACATATATGGAAAGCCAGAAAGGGTGGAAAAGAGTTAAAGTACCGACAATGACAATTGAAAGTTTTGGGTCCAGAAATCTTCAAAACGAAGGCAGTGAAAGACGGTTTAAGAAGCCTCTGGCCTGCATTGGGTCTATCATCATAACCCACAGCCCGACTTCATCCCTCTGCCAGAGCATTAACAATTTCTTTGCTTGTGATAATCGTAATCGTTGGAACTATCATAGCTAAATATTACGAGAACCAAATCCTACTCGATAAGCTTGAAATCGTCTAGCCGCACTGAAGTAACGTGGTAGATAATAATGAATCGTTCTTTCTCAGTATGATAACTATGATAAGAGATCTTAGTCCTGCAGTAGGACAGTAACAAACCATTAAAGTATAGAAAAATAAACAAACAAACGTATACTCACGTAACTTCAGTAAAGTGATACTTGAGCTCTTGCGCCCGTACCGCCATCATGGCGAGGGCGGCGCACACGTCGCGCGCGGTGCAGCGACGCTTGCCGCCGGAGCCCGAGGCGCCGCCCCACTCCACCAGCGGGTCGTACACGAAGGCCTCGAGCAGCGTCAGCAGGGTCTCACGGCCGCGCCGCATCGTGCGCAGGACGTGCTCGCAGGCCAGCCGGAATATGCCCTGTGGAAGGAGACAATAAATTGTAGAAGCTGTTAAAAGATCAGGAAAGAAGGGGTTTGGGTCAACTATTTCATTTCATGATTGTAATATGACCAGCCGGGCGAGGACGGCATTGATAAAAATGTGTGACTCGGGCCTGTCACAGTAGGCTGTGCTCGCCCCGCTGAACCGAGATTGAGTTAGTATTTATGGTATCCCGCATGCTTACTAGAGCGTTTGCTTACGACGGTTTTCACTACCACAAAAAAAGATTTAAATTCTCTAACTATCGACTCCCAGAGTTGAAAATCTATCGGGCAATAATATTTAGGAATTTCCTAGTTCTAAGCATAAGAAATCGCACAAAATTCAAGGATACATGTATGAATTAAACAACAGGCATGGGCGTTAGATTTTAACAACTCATTTATATGAACAAAGGTATGTAATCTTTCGTTCAACAACATTTTGTGCCAAACCCAGCAACTAACCGCTCACCGTCAAAGGCTGGTCGATACGATTCAGGTGGTTAAAGCCGTAGTTAGTATTAATTCGCGGCGGTAATTAGCGGGCAGATTGTTAGCCCGGCCGCCTAGTTTGACCCAATTCACTCGGTGACTCTTGGCGGAGAACTAAATAACTAATAAACTACACTTTCCAGCCATTTTGGATCAGCTTAATAGGTTATACGGCTTTAATAGAGTGGATAATTTGTAAACGACACTAAAATATGGATACATTTCAGCAACTATATTACGTATTTCTACGCTGCAGTAACAGCACAGTCTGAAAAATTGCGAAATTTAAGTGGCAGTGGGCAGGGCACATTGCTCGCAGAAAGAATGGCCGAAAGTTTTGGAATGGCGACCGCGAACCCCTCCGACCCTCACATGATCCGTTGGTCTCGGCTCTCATTTGTTGATCAATTGATGGGTAGTCAGAATGCCGGGGTCTTCTCCCAGTTTAGCAGATGATGATGATGATACAATATCAATGAGTTAAGTTATAAAAAGACATACCTAACACAAGATGTAGCTTCTATATCAAGAACAAGCCTTACAAAAGCACATATAATTACGTCACACATTAGAAGCTATTTCAATCCCAGCTTAGAGCCAAGTAACATGAAATTGGCGGCAACTTGTACAGCCTCCGCGTATAACATTATGGATATGAACCGCCACCGCGCCCCGCTGCAGGGTAGCAACTTGTTACGAGTTCGTGCCTTGTTCATCTGATTATAACTTAGCTGTGTATAATGTAATTAACAAGAGTTATACTGAAGGTAGACCACGGAATTGTAGGCTTTTAGCAAAGACATGGTACAATGTGCCAAGAAGAATTTGTAATGTTTTATTTGTTATTTGGTTGTTTGTTTGCAGATGCCAACAGCTTCAAATAAAGAATAAACAGTATTTAAGAGATAATCCTTATCATCAATAAGAAAGCTGCGCAATCGCATTATAGTGACAGGTTATTGTTATGTGTCGCTTGTTTAAAGGGGAATTTTTCAATTCAGAAGAAGATCGGTTGGCTTTCAGTATGTTTCATTACCAGTCGTGTAGCTAAAACAATCAGAATAAAAATAGTACATCCAGATCCATAACCAGATTTTGGGAATGGTATTCAATTATTTTTTTATTAAATCACCGTGTGAATTTATTTCTGAACTTACTGAAAGCCAACCGATCTTCTTCTGAATTGAAAATTCTCCGTTAAACAAGCGAGACACATAACAATAACCTGTTATTAATATAATGCGATTGCGCAGCTTTCCTATTGATGATAAGGATTATCTCTTCAAGTCGTCCATAATTGATAAATAAATAAATAAATAGATCCATCCACTAATTTGAAGCTAAGCTAATTTCAGCTTACATATACGTAATCATAATCATCATCATTAGCCTTATAATGTTCCCACTGCTGGGATACAGGCATCCTCTCTGTGAGAGATGTAAACAGCTTACATAACTCACTAAATATTTAACCCACAACCTTTTAACCAACATTCAGCACTGTTTAGCGTTGCATATTATAACCCGTTAACAAAGGCGGTGCACCAGGAAATATTCCCGGCTGAGCACAAAAGAGGCGCTCAGTTCGCTCCGAATATGTTGAGTTGAGCAGCTCAACCTTCAATCCTAACCTGCTGAATATTTAAACGAGACCTAGTTTATTCTTGAGGGAAGCGATCGCTTTTGTTTATCCATTAGTTTGTGAAAGTTTTTGAGAAGGGTTCACTTGAGGTATTTTTCTAAGTTATTGTCTATTCCGATAGGGGTTATTTGTTTGATTGATTGAAATAACTTTTACGTTAGGAGACTATTTCAAAAAAATTGTTTATTTACTTATCTCAATTTACTGTTAATGTTGTTCTGTGTCTATGCATTGAAAAGACTAGCAGGTACTTATTTGGTACTAACTCAAGTATTTATTTATTTAACTAGCTAGCCTACTTACGCTATCCTACCTACCTACCCACCTACCTACCTACCTACTTACCTACCAATTTGTTAAACTATTTATTTGAATAAAAATTAATATACTACAATACGAATGTACCCAACTTTTGTTTCTATCGGCGATTAAATTAAATTTTAAAACACAAAAGTTGCTATTGTGACTTAACTATGATAGTATATGTCTCATTCTTGCAGATTTTTTTGTAGGTAATAATGAGTACTTTAACCATATATTACATAATTTTTATGTATCATCTATAGTTTTCTCAGCGCAAGCCAAATGGTGAATTTTATACACAAAACTTTGCTACTTTGGGTTATATTATTGCAATTTTCATATGGATCTCTATTTTTTTTTAAATAAATTATAGCATATGTTACCCGGGAAAAATGTAGCTTCCCATAGGTGAAATAATTTTCAAAATCGTTCCATTAGTTTCCGAGCTAGAGATTATTGGTATAGATACAGTATGTGTGAAAACGTTCAAAAGCGAAATTCAAGTCTTGCTTATTATCTAGAGACAAATAATGCTATAACTACTGTGGGTGACTACTTTAAGAATATTATCCATTCTATTTTATCATAAAACCTGCGCTTGTCCCGCTTTGTCAAGCAAAACTAATCAAAAGACATTTTAACCCCATCCCCTGACACAGCCACTAACCGTTCATTATCTACAAAGTGAAGGTCCGCCAGCCCCCGAGGACTGGTAGCAGGACAGACAGACACATTAGTTTCCACACAACGCGACGTCTCGCGCCAATTGAAAAATTCCGCCGTTTGTCGCACAACACAACTATAGTTCACAAGGGAGGTATACAAGGCAAAAGAGATGTACCATTGACTATTCTTGTAAATCTTTAAGTTTCAAAGTACAAGATAAATATGTTTTCAAACGATGGTGAAATTGGTTCTTAAAGGCGATTTCTATATGTTCAGAAAACTTTCCAATAAATAAAGCATTTTGACAGATATTCAGATAATAGCTTATCTATTGGCAGAAATATCGGCATACCCAAACAATACACGCATCGCATGCTTTATGTGAACAACTTGATTTAAAAACTTGTTACCTGCCTGCATATCAATCTGTTTTGTGGACTGTACGTTAACGTATTGTGTAATGTTTGAAAGCATGTTCTTTGTACGAGTATAAGCAACCACAATGACACAATAAGTGTGTTCTTTCAAAATTAGGAGATAAGTAACGACGAACCAGAGTTCTTATCACCTCCTCTCATCGGATGCTGACGGTCGCATTAAGATGGTATCTATATATACTAGTGGAACGTGAGAAAAGAAGCTAACTATTACGACATTTTCTACAGCAATATTGTAAGTCTGGATCTCTGAATCGAAGCTAGAGATAGATGACTTTATCAAATAGTTCATCTATTTACCTATTTATTGACAGACGGGCCAAGAAGCTTATTGGCAATGATGCACTGGTCGCGTCAAAGCTCCAGAGCCTTGAACATCGACGCCGAGTTGCCAGCCTGTCGGTTTTTTATCGGTTACATTTCGGGGAGTGTGCGACGGAACTGCACAATTTGATTCCGCCTAACCCTTTCCATCATCGGACTACAAGACGTACGGCCATGCGCCATCGGTACATGGTGGACATCCCACTCATACGCACAAAGCGTTTTGCTAATACTTTCATTGTGCGCACAGCTAAGAAGTGGAATTCCCTTCCGGAGTCTTTGTTTCCTGATAGCTACAACCTTGGGGTCTTTAAGTCAAGAGTGAATAGGTTTCTACTAGGCAAGCGTGCTTCACCGTAGGCCACATCATCGCTTACCATCAGACGAGGTAGTGGTCAAACGCGAGCCTATCAATAATAAAAAAAATAAAAAAATATGTGTGACTGGATTTCCTAGTGCAGATTCCAGTCGCCCACAAAGGATTTAACAAATAATATTGCACTTTATAGTCCGAACATTTTAGAGAAGATTTTTGGAGACCATTGTGGAAAATAAATAAATAGTTATGTGATGTTATGTTATGTTATTCAATAATAAAATAATATAATATTAAATCACATAATTAAATAAAGGCGTTTTCACTTCACACTTTTCTACTGGTTGATAATGCTATGTACCCGAAAAAGGAATTAAGAAACAGCGTACTGAATAGTTTTATTCTTTATTAAATTCAGTTTTTATTTTATCTTTGTATATATTCTTTTACCGATTGTTTTGTAAATGTGTGAACATTGTAGACATTCTAGATGCTTGTTAACATTTATTAACTTTTTAATTCGTTATATTTTCATATAATCTTTTTTTTGTTTTTCTTACGACTTATTGTCGGGCCTACGTTGTCCCCCCATATCTAAGTACTAATGCTGTAACAAGGAAATATTGTAAAACCAAACCATTTTTTAAAAGAGTAACCATGGAGTTTCTTGCCGGTTCTTCTCCATAGGAAAAGACCAACACGAACCGTGCACCTTTTGTCGACGTTTTATAAGTGCCCATGTAGGCCTATATGAAATAAAAAAATGATTTTGATTTTTGATTATAATCATATATACCTATCTAAATACCTTTAGTACACAAGTATTAACTTTGAGAATGAATCGTGGTCTAGCCACAGATATTATACCAGACATGTTTTTGCCAAAAGTCCGCAGTCAAGGTGATCGCTACCTCGGGAACAGATTACCTGCAATCCCCAGACCGCGCGAAAGATACGAGGATATTGGATTTATTGCCAATAACTTGACACACGGGATTTTGTTATCGACTCAATAAAACAATATTTTACAAACATTTACATTTCTTTATTTTTACCCGACTGCCGAAATAGGGTAATGTGTCTATCAGTCTATGTATGAATGTATGTGGCGTTCTAGATACCAAACGCGTTGGCCAATTTTGATGATTCTTACGTCAATCGATTCGTCTTAACCTTGGGAGTGTCACTGGCTAAAATTGGTAAATTGCCGCCATATTGTGGGGACTTCAGCTAGTATTGAATAAAATCGTTATCTCTGTTGTTATTTGTGTATTTAAATAGTTAATATAAAATTTACTAGTTTAATTTAATATTAATAATATTTTGATTTCAAAACACATAATTGAATATTGTAAACATAAAGCAACAAGAAGTGGAAGGTTAGTTTTGAACACGCAACCATGTGACGCGGTGGTATCCTTCTGCGAAACAGTCGTCTCGCAGAAGGAGGCTGCGGAGAGGGAGAGGGAGATTTCATCTGCTAACCCGATCCGCAGCAGACGCGCCGGGCGTCGGCGGAGGGCGGACAACGCCCTCTTCCAGCCCCCCTAAATGGGTCCAGGGGTGGCGGACTCGGGGACGTCCGTCGCCCCTCACACATCAGGACCCGAGGTGGCGGCGCGTAGTGTTCCACGCGCGCCCCTCTTTGACGTCGCAGGGGGAGTCAAACACCTCACTCCCCCTCCAACCCGAGACCGTGGCCCGCACAGGCAGGCCGGCACTAGCCGAGGGTTGCGGAAGTATCATTGTTCCCGTTCGTTCATTGTTCGACCCCCAGCGTAAGTGTGAGATGGAACACCGGGGTGGTTTTTAGTCAGTAGGAGTCTGACAGACCCCTCCGCCCCCCCCAGGGCGGAGGACATCCGATGAGGATTTTCCACCCCGGAACAAAAAAAAAAAAAAAAAAAAAAAAAAAAAAGGGTTCACTGATGCAACCTCTGTACTTAAACGACTTAACAGATATTGTTGAAATTTATAAGTCCATCATGGTGACAAAACAGTATTCAAACCTACCCTAAGGTTACGTGTTAAAGATCAAATTGGCTTAACTGTATTCTATAATATTGGCCTACCTTGAACAAGTATTTCTGATTCGACAAGCTCTAACGTATTGAATTAAGAGATATCTACTGCTAATTGCAGAAGGTTTAAAATCGTCTAACTTTTAATTGGTCAGCTAACGGCAGAGTGGGTCAGGTAACAGCTATTACCGACTGTACTATCTAAGTTCATCTTGGACATCATAGGCAATGATGAAGGAAACCTGGACTTATATAGTTAATGTTAGTCTGAAATAGCCAAGTCAGAGGCCTGTGGGGTTCCCAGAGGCGGCCACTTCCTCACACGAAAAGAAGAAGTTAGTACTGCGAAGGCTAGTTATCCATTGAGTTCTCTGCTGTTATAACTCTCCGAATACTTTATACCTGATGTTATAGTGATCCGATGCCCAAACCTACTCGAACTAACACAAACAAAATGTATAAAACAAAAATAAAAGTCTTTTTTGATACTAAAAGCCTGCACATCCCAATAAGTGTTTATTGGGTTATATCGTATACAGAAAATACCTAGAAACACAATACAGTAGTAGATTGAATTCAACTAACAAACACAAAGACGTAACGATTGCAACATGATAACTCGTAGCCGCGTAGCAGTGCTACGAGCTACGTCTGCTACGAGCTACGACGTAGCAGCGTAGCCACGTAGGTAGACTCGTAGTCCCATTAGCGCTTTTGAAGCTAAAGATATTTTGAATATATTTTACTAGCTGACCCCCGCGGCTTCGCTCCCGTTAAATGGCTACCTACCAACCATAACTACCCTACCCTACCTACCCTACCCTACCTACCCTACCAACTGGACAAAATAAATAAAACATAAATCATCTACTTAATAATATTTGTTTCGGGATATTTACCATGTATATTTTGAATTTGGTTGAATATACATGGTAATTATCCCGAAACAAATATTAATTCTAATGATTGTGACCATGTCAGCTTAAAAACTTACATCTACTAAATAGTCCGAACAAAGCCTAAACATTTGGTTTGGATAGGTGAGCCCGTTCTTGAGTTATAAAATTACAAAGAAAAGTGACATTGATTTTTATATATATAGATGTAAGGTACATAGGGTCAAATAAAACAAAAAATGATTTAGTCTGGATCTAGACACCTACCAATTGCCTTCTCTGTATAAAAAGATCATTGCTCTTCAGTGGGACTGCAACCAGCTGATATTATTATTTTTGCGTAGCGCTAGTGTTATTCATTTGGTGTATTGTGTGGAAGTCAAAAGGGTAAAAAGGCCTATTTCTTGAGGGTATTTAAAACCTAACTCTCATGAGTCATCTTATGTCCTTATATTCTGTGATTCTGGCCGGTAGGCCATCGGTAATACATGTGGAGTGCTCTCAGCGTCGCATTACTCGTACGAAGTCTAACTCAGCCTTGTTTCACTACCGACTACTACTTCTAAGATTGACAATACTGCTGGCCTCAAAAGTATTGTCCAAATGGATTTGGTCGGAATGGATTTCAAGACATGATGGGCGACACGGTAGGTTTGGGCAGAGGTACACACATTATGAGAGATTGCAGTATGCGAAACGGCCGCTCTTTGTATGTTTTTAGTATCTTTTGTTTTTGTATAATCTGATGTACTGTAAGGGTCAAAAGTGCATTCACACTCTACCAAAACAGAAAAGGCATATTTTTTGTAGGCAGCAGAATTTCAACCTTTCGCGGTTAGTAGGAATAATCTATACTTTAATTTCTATACAAAATATTAAATCAGTTGTGGATAATTTTACTTCTTCTACAAAAACTAGCCATTTTAGTTTTGGGAGAGTATGACTGCACTTTTGACCCTTGACTGTACAATAAAGTATATATAAATTAATTGTGATGTTGTTTGTTTGGATATTATGACCAAATAAAAAAAACCGGCCAAGTGCGAGTCAGACTCGCGCACGAAGGGTTCCGTACCATTATCGCAAAACACGGCAAAAAAATCACGTTTGTTGTATGGGAGCCCCACTTAAATATTTATTTTATTCTATTTTTAGTATTTGTTGTTATAGCGGCAACAGAAATACATCATCTGTGAAAATTTCAAATGTCTAGCTATCACGGTTCATGAGATACAGCCTGGTGACAGACAGACAGACAGACAGACAGACAGACGGACCGCGGAATCTCAGTAATAGGATCCCGTTTTTACCCTTTGGGTACGGAACCCTAAAAAAACAAACAAGCCTGCCTTTTTATTAGGCTATAGATTACATTGTAAACTTAACAAAGTCTGGTCACAAACAAAACCATTGTAATGGTGTCAGTTCGAAACCATTCATATTATTTTAACAATATTTTTTTAACTTGCAATGTATGTGTTTCGGGTCAAATCTTGCAACTGAATTTTAAAGCAGTTATAATAATAATAATAATAACAACCAGCAACCAGCCCCACCGTGAGTGCTGTGACACCGGCCGTGGCAGTTGCGTCGAGCTCGAGCGACGAGTATTTTTCTCCGCCGACGACACCACCACCTGCGCGTCGACGGGGAGTACGCCGGCCGCCGGACCGCTTAGGACCTCGAGGCTTACCGGTCTCTGATAGGGTCCCAGCACCCGGCGGGAGTGTGCAGCGCATGAAATGGACGCAATCCATTAACGAAAATGTCATGCGCGCATACTTTGGGGCTACAGAGGGAGGAAACAACCTGACCGCGTACCGTGTCCGGATGCTCTCTTTGTTTCAGGTGCTTGAGCCAGCCGTCAACGTTTCAGCCCAACGACTTTCGGATCAGGTGCGGGTCATCCAGCGTAATCGTATGTTGGATGATACTGTACTTGATCGCCTCCGAACGGAAATGGGTAACCGTGTCACTGCCCCATCGTCGCAGGCTGTGGTGCTACCACAGTCCAACCACGCTGACGAGGAGAGCAGTGACAGGGTTACAAACGTAAGTACTCAGTGCAATGAGGAGTTGAGGATTGCTTTGGAGTGTGCTATTCGGGAGTATCGCTACATGCCACCCGAACTTAGGCCACGATTACCTCGTTTGCCCATGCATAACAAAAATAGGGCGCTGGTGGCTGTTCTGGATTCGCAGTTGTCAAACTATTTTGATGACTGCGAAGACCTCACTGATACACATTCGATCATGTACTGCGCGGCTGTAGCGGCATGTCGTGTAGCTCACGTCAAATTTGTAGATGACAGAGCTACACGACCGAAACCAGCCGTACCGGCTTGGCAGTGCAGGATCGAACGTCGTATTGGTGGGGCCAGAGCACTCATCGGCAAACTAATTTGTTTCAGGGAGGGCAATAATCGCCCAAGAGTGATGCGCTTTGTGAGACGGGCATTTTCGGGGACTGATGTCAGCCCCCGAGACTATATATCCCGTGTCACAGAGCGCATCGACTTCCTGAAACAAAAAGTGTTTGCATGGGCAAACCGTATTCGTAGGTATAGGCGGAGAGTGGAGCGATACACCCAGAATCGCACATTCCAAAGTAATGAAAGGTGGGTTTATCGGGCTTGGGAGCGACCCAACCAAGGTGTGACTGATACGCGCCTGCCGGATGATGATGCCATGTGTTCATTCTGGCGCAGCATCTGGTCGGTGCCTGTCAGTCACACCGAAGGTGAATGGACTCGGGAGGTCGAACGAGCGTGCGATGCAATACAAGAAATGGGGGCTATCACGATCAGCCCCCAAGATGTAGCCCGTGCAGTCCGTCCGTTGCCAAACTGGAAATCTCCAGGGCCGGACGGGCTGCACAACTTCTGGGTAAAGTGGCTACAAAGGTCGCACGCTCGTTTGGCATCTCAGTACCAGGCAGCCTTAGAGTCTGGTTCGCTACCCAAGTTCCTTACAACAGGAATAACCCACCTGCTCCACAAGTCTGGTAGCACCGCGGAACCCAAAAATTATAGACCTATTACATGTTTACCAACGGTCTATAAGGTTCTTACATCCATTTTGAGAGTTAAAATTAATAAACACGTCGACGATAACTCGATCATGTCGGTCTCTCAGAATGGATGTAGGAACGGGTCCCGCGGTACTAAGGAGCTACTCCTTTTAGATATGGCCATTAGCCAACAGGTTCGGCGTTCCCGAAAGGATCTGTCGACATGTTGGATAGATTATAAGAAGGCCTATGACTCGGTGCCTCATACATGGCTCATGAGGGTGCTAGAATTGTATAAAATAGATACAACTCTACGCACCTTCCTGATATCGTGTATGGGGCAGTGGAGCACAGTCCTTCGCTATCCAGGATGTCGAAATATCCAGAGGAATAGCGAACCTGTAAGGATCGAGCGAGGTATATTTCAGGGCGATAGTTTGAGCCCACTTTGGTTTTGCCTGGCCCTGAATCCGCTAAGCATGCTGCTGGAGAATTCAGGCCTAGGCTATCGGTTGAAGAGAGGTGGTCAGGTTATATCTCACCTCCTTTACATGGATGACCTGAAGCTCTTTGCCCCCAGCAATCTTCAGTTGATGGAGCTACTGAAGGTAACTGAAACTTTTAGTAGCGCCATCAGGATGGAGTTTGGTGTGGACAAATGTGCGGTCATGCATGTAAAGCGAGGGAAGATTTTGGAATCCGTGGGAATTCAACTCGCGGATTCCATAAGCCTGAGATCCCTCTCTCCAAACGAAACCTATAAGTATTTGGGTATGTCGGAAGCGTTAGGTATCAGCACTACTGACATGAAGCAATCGTTGAGGGAACGCTTCTTTGGCCGCCTGAAGAAGGTACTCAATAGCCTTCTTTCGGGCGGAAACAAGGTGCGCGCTTTCAACGGTTGGGTCATGCCGGTATTGATGTACTCTTTCGGCATACTCAAATGGACTCAAACGGAACTCGACGCCCTGGATAGGCGGGTCCGTACATTGCTGACTGCAAATCGAATGCATCACCCACGATCGTCGGTCATGAGATTGTATATCCCGCGGAAGTGTGGAGGCCGAGGCTTTTTAAATGCCAAAAACCTTCACAACCGCGAGATATGCAATCTCAGGGAATATTTTCTAAACACAGACGTGGGTATGCATCGAGATGTAGTAGCAGTGGACAAGGGACTCACCCCGCTCTCCTTGGCGAATGAGAACTGGCGCAAACCTGTAGTGCTTGACACTAACGACCGCAGGGCGGTATGGCAGAGTAAGGAGCTTCACGGACGCTTTTTCCGGGCCCTACATGGGTCCGATGTAGATCAGTCAGCGTCCGTAGCCTGGCTGCGTTTCGGTGACCTCTTTGGGGAAACTGAAGGTTTTGTATGTGCAATTATGGATGAAGTTATCATGACGAATAACTACCGGAGATTTATTGTGAAGGATGGCACGGTTGACATCTGTCGGGCATGTCACCGTCCGGGTGAATCGATCCGCCACATTATCTCTGGTTGTTCTCGTCTAGCTAACGAAGAATATTTGCATAGGCACAACCTTGTAGCCAGGATTATCCATCAGCAACTTGCTCTGAAATACACTCTTGTGGCATCGGAGGTGCCGTACTACAGGTATGTGCCCGACCCAGTTCTCGAGAATGGCAATATCACATTGTACTGGGATCGGTCCATCATCACTGACAGGACTATTGTAGCCAATAAGCCTGACATAGTGGTGGTGGACCGAATCGAGAGGCGTGCAATGATTGTTGACATCACCGTCCCGCATGACGGAAACCTCGTGAAGGCCGAGAAAGATAAGCAAATCAAGTATCTTGACTTGGCTCGCGAGGTTGTCGACATGTGGGAAGTGGATACAGCGATCATTGTACCGATAGTCGTGTCAGCCAATGGCTTAATAGCCACGAGCCTCGACCAACACCTTAGGAGGCTCTCGTTAGGCGGCTGGGTCAAGGGCCTGATCCAGAAAGCAGTATTGCTGGACACGGCTCGTATTGTTAGGAGGTTCCTCTCTCTGGAGCCCTGACCGCCGGTAGCTTGGACCCTGTTCCCGATACCGGTGGGCCTCTATTTTTTATATTTTTAAATGTTTTTTTTTTTTTGTAATTTAATTTATAAAATATTTAAAAATGTAAAGAATAAGAAAAGAAAGTGAATAAAGGAGATAATAATAATAATAAAGCCTTTTTATTTCCTATAAACCTTACATATGTAGTTACAATGTTTTTTATATTATCTTAAATCTATGTTAGTAGCTCTATGTTTAATTGATTCTAATGTTAGTTTTTATTAATTTTATTATAGGAACCCCTTGGTAGGGTATAGGCCTCCTCCAACTTCTTCCATTTTGCTCTGTCCTGTGCTATTTTTGTCCAGTTTTTTCCTGCCACCGATACTATGTCGTCCGCCCATCGTTTTTGTGGTCTGCCCACGTTTCTTTTTCCTTGTGGGCCAGTCCATTTCGTGCTCTTGAGAGTCCATCGCTGGTCTGTGCATCTGGCTACATGTTCGGCCCAGCTCCATTTTAGTTTTAGTGCTTGGTGTAACGCGTCTGTCAGTTTCGTCTTTTTTCTTATTTCTTGACTTCTTGTTTTTTGAATTTTTCTTAGGCGTAGCATGCTTCTCTCCATTGCCCGCTGACAAGTTCTTATTTTGTTGGCTATATTGTTTGTAAACGTCCACGTCTGGGAGCCATAGGTCAAGCAGGGCAGAATACAAGTGTCCATGATGGTCTTTTTCATATTTAGGTCGTAGTTACCTTTTAGTATTTCCCTGTGGGCCCAGTATTTGTTCCATTTACACGTGACTCTTCTATTGACCTCGTCTTCATTATTTGTTTTAGAAAACGATACTTGTTTTCCTAAGTATACGTACTGCTCCACATATTCAAGTTCAACACCGTCTAGCAATATTTTTCCTTTTTTGCCTTTTGCCATTATTTTTGTTTTGCTGAGGTTCATATGCAAGCCTACATGTTTGCTCTCTGTATTAAGTTGGGATATCATATTTTCTAGCTTCTTGTGAGTTTCAGCAAAGATTGCGATATCGTCAGCAAACCTTAGGTGGGTGAGACGGTCGTTGTTAATTGGGATGCCTTCAGAGATCCAGTTCAGTTTGGAAAATATGCACTGCAAGACAGCTATAAACAATTTTGGAGATAGTGGGTCTCCCTGCCTGACGCCTCGGGCTATTTTGATCTCGTCGCCTCGAGACTCTAGCTTGACTCTGCTCACACTGTTGTGATATATGTTTTTTAGAGTTCTAATGATTATTGGATCTATATTGCAGCTGTGCAAAGCTTGCCAGATAGAGCTATGATAGAGACTGTCAAATGCTTTTGTGTAGTCAATGAAACCTATATACAAGTCTTTGTTAAATTCGGAGTATTTTTCTATGACTTGTTCTAGCGTGTGGATGTGGTCCATTGTCGAAAATCCCGGACGGAAGCCTGCTTGCTCTTCCGGTTGCTCACTGTCTATTGCTGAGCTAATTTTGTTATGTAACGTGGAACTAAATAACTTATACACGCTTGATAGTAGGCTAATCGGGCGGTAGTTAGCGATGTCCAGTGGGTCTCCTTTTTTATATAGCAGTATTATGTCTGAATTTTGCCACTGCTCGGGTATTATGCCTGTTCTTAGAACCAAATTAAATATGCGTGTCAGTGGTCCAGTGAGTAGCTTTGCTCCTTCTATCAATGCCTCGTTCTTTAAACCATCGGGCCCTGGGCTTTTCTCTCGCTTCAACTTTTTAATATTTTCCAAGACGTCACGTACTTTTATAATAGTTGTATCACTGATGTTTATCTCTGATCTATTTGTTTCTATGAACGGAGTCGTGTCTTGTAGCTCAGTAGCATATAGGTCTTTGTAGAAGTTCGTAGCACATGATATTAAGTCTTTTCTTGACTTTGTTTCTTTTTGTCCGTTCTTTAAGCTCTTAATCCAGTCTGTGTGATTGATTAATTGCTTATTAGCTCTTTTGGCGCTTCTATAGTGCGTTATACTATTTTCAATTATTTTTTGCCTATGCCGCTTGTAATCGTTTCTTATTGCCTTGCTAGTTCGTTTGAATAGGACTGATAACTCTTTTTTCATTTCTTGTGATTTGTTTTTGATTTTTATGAGTTCGGTGCGCCGTTGGATCAGAAGTTTCGTTGTTTCTTTGAAGAAATAGCAAGTATGTTCGTTGTTATTGTTTGCAGTCTCAGATTTTAGGCTATTTTTTAGGTGGAGTTCGAATTTGTTAAAGGTTTCTTGTATGTTATTTTCATCAAAGAAGGTTGGGTCCGTAATGTTTGTTTTCAGTTTAAAGCAGTTATCCTCAACTAATTAAGATGAAATGTTCCATACACGCTTGGTTTGGATGACAAAGGCTTGTTTAAAAAGAAGTTTTCTTAATTGGGAAAAAAATAAGTTTTCGCCTCTCAACTTCGAAAGCATAAAATACCAATATTATGTTGAGTAATTGTAAGCTTAGAATTAGTAATAACAGTCAACATAGTAACATGATCGTTCAATAATACTGTAATAATAATTCCCTGGCCGCACTTGTGGGATTTGCGTATAACACAATCGTAATAATGTAACAACTTATCGAGAACTGTTCGCTACTATTAAGGGTTCTTAGGTAACTGAATTATTTAGTTTAGTTGAGGGAGCACGGGGTGTTTTGTTAGGCTATGGTGATCTTTGAAAATTTCAAAATTTTAACAAACCCCAACATATTTATCTTGCGAAAACTCCCCTATTCAAACAGTAAAATGACCATAACTTTTGAACGGCTGAACCGATTTTATTCAAACATAGCTAAGAACACTCTCCACGAAATCACCTTTCAAACAAAAAAAAAACAATATCAAAATCGGTTCATCCGTTTAGGCGCTATGATGCCACAGACAGACACACAGATACACAGACACACACAGATACAACACACGTGAAACTTATAACATCCCTCTTTTTCCGACGGGGGTAAAAACAAAAAAAAATTAAATCCAAAAACCCGACTGCTTCAAAAACGAACTAAAAAGTCGTAAACAAGGAAAAAAAACATGCTGTGCAGTTGGAGGATACATATTCGCGGGCTGGCTGACCAAAATCTGGTGTATCCTCCGCCTGCACAGCATGATTTTTTTCCTTGTTTACAACTTTTTAGTTCGCTTTTGAAGCAGTCGGGTTTTTTGATTTTTGGATTTAATTTTTTTATTTATTACTTTTTAGTTAGTTTTTTTTCGAATTAGATACATTTAAACATATAAGTGTTGTATATTTTTGAAATCACCAACAAAACAAAAAAAAAATTTGGGCCCCCACAATATGGCACCCAAAATCCGCCATTTTTCTATTGTCCAATTTTTATGTAGCCTATGACACTCGCAGGGTTAAGACGAATCGATTGACGTACGAATCATCAAAATCGGCCAACGCGTTTGGTCTCTAGAACGCCATATAGGAACAAACATACATACATACATACTTATATACATACATACATAGACTGATAAACACATAACCCTCCTTCGGCAGTCGGGTAAAAAAATACTTCTAAGTCAAAAATTTGTTTAGAAAGATGCTAAATTGCGTTTTCATTTATTAAATTATTACTATTTATTTATTTATTAAAACTTTATGCACTATACAAAGGCGCACTTAGTGCCTTACGCATTTTCTATCCTTCAACCTTATCATAGTCTTTTTATCTCGGTATAATGTTCACTCGGAATAATAAAAACTTTTTCACGAGGGCGAAGCCGCGGGCAGGAGCTAGTAAGGAGTATATAAGGATCGTAGCAGGTGGCATTCTGCAGTTTCTGCCTACCCCATAGGAAAAAGGCGTGAGTTTATGAATGAGTAAAACTGTATCAGATTACGAAAATTATTTCACTAACACAAAGCTACGCTATTGCTGTGCCGTAGGGTCATTTTAATTATTATTCTGAAATAAATTATAAAAAAAAAAACAGCTTTTTTCGTATTCTTTTCAGCAAAACCTTTCATTTGATACCCATATCATGGCAGTGCACAAAAAATACCTAGTCCGCCATCTTGGGCCATTCACCATATTGGATTTAGAATGACGTCACTTAGCTAACTATGCATTGTCATCCAAGCTAAACGTGTTTGCAAAATTTCATCTGAATCGGTGGAGGATAACTGCTTTAAAATTCAATTGCATGATTTGAATTTGACCCGAACACACTTACATATATACATACATACTAACATACATTGCAAGTTTAATAAAAGCTTGTAAAATGCACGGTCTCTGTGGTATACGCCACCTGAGCGAGGACATCAGTCTGCCAATACTCTAAACATGACTATGCAATAGCTTTAATATAGTAAATATGTTATTGTAAAAGCCCAATCTACTGTAAAACCTAGGATTTACCGATAAAACCTAAGATATACCAAGTCCTAGTGGTATAAGTCCGAAATGACCTATGATAATTGCAAATTTCGGGCTTTTTCTAGTAATCACACGGTAAATCTTAGGATTTACCTCAGATACTGATAAATTTTAATGTCTGATACGAAATGATGAATACAGTTAAGGACTGATTGATTAGATTCACCAAAGTAAGAATTATATTTAGTAGTTCAGGCTTAAACAACAGATATACGAAATAGGCAGTATAATATGACAGTAATATTCTATGTTTATGTACTTTATAGGGCAATTAATATTAATATAGCTAACACCTACGTGTTTCCGTTACCCTATATACATATCGTACGTGGCTAATAAATGTTTTAGTTTTAATATTCATATTTATACAGCATCCCCCGAGTAACTGTACACCAAACCTGAATAAATAAATTAAGGATGAGCAAGCAGGCAATTACTAGCGTGTTTTAGATTAGGTGTAAATGGAGCAGTTTCATAACTAAGGCCAGTATTCTGGAAAGGGTTGTTTAGTCAGGTATCGCTATTAAGTCTAACAGATGTGCTTACTCATTGCTAGTACACTTCTCTCTACTATCTTGATTTTAATCTAGTCTCAATTCGAGATAATCTGCCATGATTACCGCTTCAGTGAACGTGAACGAAGTTGGCTTGGTGAGGCAAAACAAAAAATATAATAAAATACAATTCACATACTATTTAAAAAAAAATATCTTGTTTTTATCAACGAAAGGTGATGTGAAAGTTAAAAATAACTTCTTTTTTCCGAAATCGGTGTTCCTGTTTCCTTTTCTTCGTTTTTGAGACCGACTTTCGAAAAAGAAGTAATTTTTCACTTAGTAGTGTTTTTATTTGGAAGTCGGTTGTATTTTTATTAAGCAAGCAAGTTCTTTATAAGGTACCTATAATGCCAGAATAAACAACCCAAATATCGATATGAGAGTGTAACCAAGGTGAACTGTACACATCTGCGTGTACCCCTTTAGAGAGTACTGGCGTGATGTTATGTTATGAAATTGTATAAAAATTAACAGACATGCGATTGCAGCATTCCCGAGAGATTTGTCGTCATTTATTGATGAGTTCTGTTGTATATCTGCGAAGTTCTTCATGAGATCGTTACCAAATTAAAATAGAACCAATTTGGGAACATACTCTATCAATCAAAAAAATATTTTTATATCGGTCCACAATTGACGGCGAAATCGGTCAACATAAACAAAAAAAACTAAGATTAAGTCGAACATAGAACCTCCTCCTTTTTGGAAAGTCGGTTAAAAACTCTCAAGGTTTTCACGAAATATGCATAATCAGTAGATATAGAATTGTCTGTGTATTACTTGATTACTACAATATTCTGCTACAAGAAACAAAATACCCGTTAGTTTCCCGTACCCGGTTACCTGACATTCGACCAGAGACATCACAGAACATACACTCGGTCCGGCTCAAAAGACTAGTTTCGTCTTACACAGCCATCCGAAACGACGGTCACGCACCAAGGACTGATACATACATAATAAATGTGGCAGATTTAAGAGGTTTACTTTTACGCTTTGTTGTAATGAAAGACGCTCGTATACTGTAAACTGTAAGTAATAAAGTTTACAGGGTTTAATTTATTTTTATTTATATGTGTTGATGGAAATTGTATTTAAAAATTCTTAGATTATCATCATTACATCGGTTTGACATGTCTTACATTTAAGTCCTTACCTCAGAGCCAACCCTTTCCTAGACATACCATCATTCACACAGTCCATTCATCATAGCTATGGTCACATCCTTCTCTTGTAGGTACACCCCCCCCTGCATTCATCCCAAAACTTATTTTTAAGTTCAACTTGTCGTCGAACACCGATTGTACCTTCTTCTTCTTTTTGAAAAGTCAAAATTTGAATGTTTTGTTGAGCCCATTAAGGACCTTCCACCACTTCAGTTCCGTAAAACCTTAGTAACCTTAGTAACGGCTAGGTTAAAAGGTTTGAAAACAAGTAAAATTTCAAAATTTAGAAAACCCCCGTCCCATTTATCTTGAGAAAACACCCCGATTCAAACAGTAAAATGCCCATAACTTTTGAACGGCTGAACCGATTTTATTCAAACATAGCTTAAAGTAATTTAAGCTAGTAGTAGTAGCTATTCTAGCGAGAGTGTTCTTACTCTCGACAAAATCACCTTTCAAACAAAAAAAAACTAAATCAAAATCGGTTCATCTAGTTTAGGCGCTATGATGCCACAGACAGACACACAGATATACAGATACACAGCAACACACGTGAAACTTATAACACCCTCTTTTTCCGGCGGGGGTTAAAAATAAAAGTGTTTTGATTAATTTACATTATTTGTGAAAGATGGCTTTTTCGTGTAACTAATAGTTTTGCTTTAAATAAATAATTAACAACATGATATTTTTTTCGCTACTTTTTCGTTACTTTTTTCGATACTCCTCCAAAACGACTTCGATGTTTAAAATTATTTTTACACAGAAAAATTGATGGCTAGAATTTCTTCATAACTGAAATAGCATATGTAAATCAAAGAATATTTTGCAAATAAAACTGTCCTAAAGGAGTTTCAATAATGATATTCTAGCACCGAGCCGGGCGCACGGTATATAAACGCCTTAATTGTATAGCTATAAAATCAAAAGCTACAGAAAATAAACCTTTAATATTTCGAAGCAGACCCGTAGTGGCAAATGACATTTCGTAAGACCGAGAACATTTTAAAAGTTTGTCCAACATCGTGAAGACGCCAAATACTAATGTACTGTTGACAAGTTTACTGAGTAAAATGTAGTTCGACGGAATTTCTCTTCAGTGAAATTCTTTAAATTAACTTTCTGGTCTTGTAAGGTTAATATTTGAGATGTGGAAACACAGCTAAATAATTAACTACGGAGGGAATGTAGGCGGAGAAAGTTTGTGCTGCGTGTGGAAGTTGATTTGTGCTAACATTGTTTAAGATTTTGTTGTGTTGTGCTTACACATAAGTAAAAGCCGCATCTGTTTTGATACCTAAGTGATGAGCAGTGAGATATTTTATCGCAGTTTTTTTTTAAATATTCGGATGACTTTATCAAATGCAAGAAAATTTTTGCGTGGCTTTGTTAGGCGCGATAAAAATATAATTTGGTCTATTTTGTCGACCCACTGAACTACAAAGGCCACGAATTCTTATATCTTCAAATTCATTTATTTGGTCCTAAATCCTCCTCTCAGTATTTAGTAAGGCACCCTCGTCTGAGTAGCTCGTGTGTACAATAACGGAGCTAATTACTGGTCAAAGGTACGCCGGCTATGTTTTATTCACGCGGCGGTTCCCTTTGTAAGTACTGTTTGCGCCTTTGAGGACCGACGCTGCTGATCATCTATTTGCATGTGGTTATGATATTGTGGTTGGAATGGTTAAGAAGATGTGGCGAGATGGATTTATGAAGAAAATTTGTGTGATGGTCTGACAGATGTCTACTGGATGCATATCCATATTCTTTATTGTAGGTTCACAAAACAAACATATACAAATACATTAAGATAACTATGTACAAAGGCGAGCTTAACCCATAATTGGGTTCTCTGACAGCAAACCTTATCCTGAGTTTCTCACCTCTAAATTATCGCAGAATTAATGTAACAAATTGTCAAGCACGAGTTATCTGCTATGATTGGATGAATGTATTTTCAACTGCCAATCACAGCAGATAACGCGTGCTTGACAATTTGTCACATTAACTCTACGATAATTTAAAGGTGAGAAACTCGGCCTTAGTGTTAATTGTCCTGATTTTGTCAATCTCTCTTGATAACAAAAATCGTTCGTAACAAAAGCGCTCAACCAAAACTTAAAAAACACAGGCATACATCAATTCTTACTAACTAAATATAGACTACACAAATACGTGTACAGCACACAATGCTTAAACATAAAAAATACTATATAATATATAACTACAAGAAAAATGTCTAAATTTAAAAAACCCCCGACGCATTTATTTTGCGAAAACACCCCGATTCAAACAGTAAACCCAGTAAGCCCATAACTTTTGAACGGCTGAACCGATTATATTCAATCATAGCTAAGAACACTCTCGACAAAATTACCTTTCAAACAAAAAAAAACTAAATCAAAATCGGTTCATCCGTTTAGGCGCTATGATGCCACAGACAGACACACAGATACACAGCAACACACGTGAAACTTATAACACCCCTCTTTTTCCGGCGGGGGTTAAAAAAACAGAAACAGGCACTGGAAAAGTTCCTTCAACAGACAGAAGACCATCTGTCTACGATCTAATCAAGGACCCTAGAGACAGCGTTAGTCTGTGGTATTTAGAACACAGATAATATCACGCCTGTAATTCCCAATGGGTTAGGTAGAGGTGTAACTAAGTACATTTTGCACTAGTTAAGTTTAAGTACCATGCAATATCAGGGACGAGCCTCAGCCGGGTGCTAAATCCTTGTATCAAATATAGCTGGAGCATATGCGAGTCAATACAGACAAACAAACAATTATTATGTGTAGCATAACTGATTAGGAATTAACCTTTTCAAAACTTCTAGGTCTTGACCCATATGTGTTAATCCATCATTGGTCCCACAGATGTCGCTGGTGGTTGGCAAGTTCCAGTCAAGTGTGAGTCGGTAAGCAGTTGGCGTTAGTTTTGAACTCGGGGCTGGTAGCCCGACACTTCATTAAAAGTTGGGCGCGCGCTCAAAAATATCTCGCCCGGAGATATTGCCCCAATTCCAGGCAAGCGTTGATGAATTGCGCGCTTAGATATTGAGGTATTATGTTTTAATTTGATGGGAGGAGAGGAACTGTGATTAATTTCGTGGACTTTACTTTGCATGGTTATGAGTAAATTTCACCAATGAAAATGAACGCGATCGGCACATTCAAACGTTCGTAAGCTGTCAATGTCAGCATTGCTGAGGAATTCTAACAGTGACAGTACCTGGAAACAGCTGTGCTGAACGCGTTAAGTTTTGGGAAAAACCCTCTTAGTGTTTCATTTTAATTATTCATTTCAAGAGATGTCTTTAAAATACATACCTAAATCTTTGCTACGTCAAATAATAGAGGGTTGCAGTGCTTCTAAAAGTAATTTACCTCTTACTTTGTAATAGTGACATTTTCTTAAACTAGAATTCAAAGTAAATGGCTACTTAACTTTTTACTTAACTTAGATTTTCTATTTTCAGATTAGAACCAGTGGAGAGCGTTTGTCGAAATAGAAATGCCAAACTTTTGCACTCTTTCACGAAAAGCGAGCATTAGCAGAGCTTAAAGTATTTTAAGCTAGCATTATTGTAAACAAACGCGATCTTTTTGAAATAGACTTGAATAAAAGAGGCAGGTTCAGTATAGATTCAAAGATTGAGAATTTTAAATTGACGCTCGTATATGGAAGGTTTAAAAACAATATCGGAGAAACAATACAGAGTTCCGTTCTACGTTTCGTAAGCAATGAAATATTAATGAGTACCTAGTGTAGTTTGCCGAAAAGGGCGGAGAGGTCGCCCCGTGGCCGATGCAATATTCATACTATCTCCTATTCAAGATAATATTCTCCGTGATTATTAGACGGAGGCGTCTAATAATCACGGAGAATATTATCTTGAATTGATATTGATTAATTCCAATGAAGATATTTTTCTACGTTATATAAAAATACGGGCCATTAGGAGTCGATTCCTTTTATTTTCGAAAGATTCTTACGTAAAAGTTTAGGGAATTGATTGTATAACGCAGGTACGTTTCAATGTTTCATTTATTCATAGTGATGTGTCATTTAAGTATTTATTTTGATAGGTTACAGTGTCAGACATTGATTTTATTTAATCCACTGTCGGATCACACATCTACTGATATAATGAGACAGAGTGGTTACGCACTGCATCCAATCCGAATCAGAAAAAATTCGGTTCGAAGTAGCCGTATTACATCTTGTAGGGGGAGGTTACGCACTGTATCCGAACTCCGTCGGTCTGAAATCAGACATTTCCAATTCGCATGAAACTCGGATTCGGATAAAGATCGGATGCAGTGCGTGAACACTCTTTTTGTTATTTTGGTCAAACAAGTGCAATGTATATCGTGCTTTAGAAAAAAAAAAACTCCGCGATCCGTGAGGACCTCTGTGGCGGGCTGTCACATGGGTAACAAGTGACAGCCTGTCAAGAGGATTGAAAATTATAATAAAAGAGAAGAAATGATTAAAGTTTTACGCCATAAAGAAAGCCTGGACAATGCACCTGACCCGTCCCGATCAAAAATGATATATTTGACTATTGAACAACAACCAAATTCCCACAACAGCCACGCCTATTTATAAATAACAATCCGATATTTCCGTAAACACAAACACGTGTGTGTATCCGAAAATATATTCCGGCCTCGGTTCAGTGGGTTACCATCACAAAAATAACTGGAACGATGTGTGATTTAACGTCGCATGTCTGAGCACAAGGACTCTGTCTCGGCAACGGCTCGGTATTAGGCTATATTGTCTGACGGTGAACTGTTTGACAGTCTCACGAAATCACGATTGATAAAGCAGAAGAACAAACACGTACATGAATATAAAAATAAAAAAAGTTAAATCAAAAAATCAAAAAACCCGACTGCTTCAAAAGCGAACTAAAAAGACGTAAACAAGGAAAAAATCATGCTGTGCAGTCGGAGGATACATATTCGCGGGCTGGCTGACCAAAATCTGGTGTATCCTCCGCCTGCACAGCATGATTTTTTCCTTGTTTACGTCTTTTTAGTTCGCTTTTGAAGCAGTCGGGTTTTTTGATTTAACTTTTTGTATTTATAAGTTTTTAGTTAAGTTTTTTTCGAATTATATACATTTAAACATATAAGTGTTATATATTTTTGAAATCACCTCTTAAAACCCTTTATTTTGATACCCCACACACTGGGTTTGGAAGAAAAAAAAAAATTGGGTACCCCACAATATGGCGCCCAAAATCCGCCATTTTTCTATTGTCCAATTTTAACGTAGCCTATGACACTCGCAGGGTTAAGACGAATCAATTGACGTATGAATCATCAAAATCGGCCAACGCGTTTGGTCTCTGGAACGCCACATAGGAACAAACATACATACATACATACATACATACATAGACTGATAAACACATTACCCTCCTTCGGCAGTCGGGTAAAAATACCAGCCGTCCCACGCGGCTTCACTCCCGTCAACTGGCTACCTACCTATCCATTTACCCTACCTACCCAACATACATGATTGTTGTATAACTTAAACTGTTTACGCAGCACACGCAGCGGAAGCTCTAAAAACCGGCCAAAAGCGAGTCGGACGCGCGCACGAAGGGTTCCGTACTTGGTAAATTGCGGTTTACGATTTATGACGTATTAAAAAAAAACTACTTACTAGATCTCGTTCAAACCAATTTTCGATAGAAGTTTACATGGTAATGTACATCATGTATTTTTTTTAGTTTTATCATTTTCTTATTTTAGAAGTTACAGGGGGGGGGGACACATTTTACCACTTTGGAACTGTCTCTCGAGCAAACTATTCAGTTTAGAAAAAAATGATATTAGAAACCTCAATATCATTTTTGAAGACCTATCCATAGATACCCGACACGTATGGGTTTGATGAAAAAAAAATAGTTTCAGTTTCAAGTATGGGCACCCCCAAAATTTATTGTATTTTTTTCTATAGTTGTGTGAAAATCTTAATGCGGTTCACAGAATACATCTACTTACCAAGTTTCAACAGCATAGTTCTTATAGTTTCGGGCAAAAGTGGCTGTGACATACGGACGGACAGACAGACAGACATGACGAATCTATAAAGGTTCCGTTTTTTGCCATTTGGCTACGGAACCCTAAAAAGGAACAATTTTGCCCGTTTTTGCAACATTTTTATTCATGCTCCGCTCGTATTGGTCGTAGCGTGATGTTATATAGCCTATACCTTCCTCGATAAATGGACTACCCAACACATATAATAATTTTAATAATAATAATTTTTCAATTGCAACCAGTAGTTCCTGAGATTAGCGCGTTCAAACAAACAAACAATCAAACAAACTCTTCAGCTTTATAATATTAGTATAGATTGAACACGGTAAAAAACAATTGCATAGCGTATATATTTTTAACCCTGGCCAGAAAAAGAGGGGTGTTATAAGTTTCACATGTGTTGCTGTGTATCTGTGTGTCTGTCTGTGGCATCATAGCGCCTAAACGGATGAACCGATTATGATTTAGTTTTTTTTGTTTGAAAGGTAATTTTGTCGAGAGTGTTCTTAGCTATGTTTGTATAAAATCGGTTCAGCCGTTCAAAAGTTATGGGCGTTTTACTGTTTGAATCGGGGTGTTTTTGCAAGATAAATGTTTCCGGGGTTTTTTAAATTTTGAAAGTTTACTTGTTTCTCTGTAAAATCCAAACTCGGCCCATCGTTACACCCTTAACCCTAAGGTCGCCTCATTGTAATGGTGTGCAATAAAGAGAATATATATATCTATCTAAAGCGCTAAATTGACTAGAAAAAAAGAGTACGTTATAAAACTTATTTATCTAACTTGAATAATAAACAAACTGACTTGCACTAGATAGCAAAGCTTGAGTTATTATCATCTTCACAAGCCTCCAAATAAGTTGTATTATAATAAATCTCTACATTTCTGCTGACAAAGCAAATAATACAAAATCCTAAAATATTTATCTCCAATGCATTATATTACGTTTATCCCCCGATCAGCATAACTTGTCAGTGCTGAATGCGATTCAATTTTAATCAAAACGAAATATAACGCCTATTTCGACTTAAAGAAAACTAAAAGATTTCATTTTGATTGGAAATTAATTCTATTCAATGATAATAACAGTCGTTACAATTTCATCGTGAAAGCGTCTTCGTGTCAAATTGATTTGATTAGGATTATTGATTCTGTTGAGACGCTTTTAAACAATTTAATTAAACAAATCATGATTATTTGAAGATTTGATTTAAATGTTTACTTGTATCGGTGCTCCCACACCTCTGTTAAGAATGTTTACAAACATTTTCTGAACGAACATTTGATCACAATGTTAAGATGCTCTCACACTGCTGATAAATGTCTTCATGTTAGGTAATGTTAGTAAACATTGTACAATGTAATAATATAATGTAGTAAGCATCAGGTATGGGAGCACTCAGAACATTTAACAATTCCTAACATTGGTTAGTAAATGTATTGGTGTTAGAAAATGTTTGTATACATTCTTAACAGCGGTGTGGGAGCACCATATAATTTGGGGAGGAGCGAATGACCAAGTACTAATAGCCGCACGGGTGCATTTTGTTGCAGGATCCAAGACAGTTAAATTCATTCTCCTGGACTTCGTCGAGCTTCATTGCCTCGGCGCTTTTTTGGTAGTCGCCACTGTTGATTCTGGCTTTCAGGAGTTGCAGTGGTTTGGGAATAGTGCGGTGGGATTGTCCCAACCAAAAAAAAGCCGTTTTGGTTGGCCAAGGTTGGCCCGGGGATGGGTGACTATCCAATCAATACATACTGGAAATTTCCCTTCATTTGTAGATCTATGACAGTTGTTACGGTGGTCAGAAGCCAGAAAACCTGACACCGGTTTACTTAGCAACCAACTCAGTTACTGGTTTCTAGAGGTCAGATAGGCAGTCGCCCCATGTAAAATACTGATATTCATTCCATTAAATGGGAAGCCGACCCCAACATAGTTGGGAAAAGTTTAGGCAGATTGATTGTAAATTATAAATTAAGGCGCAGATACCCCTCAGTAGATGATTTTAAAATGAGCATCACGTCTAAACTGCTAGTCATATTTTTTTTAATAAAATATATGTTACTAGCTGCCCCGCGGCTTCGCTCCCGTGGGCCACCCCAAAGGACCCGTTTTCGGGATTAAAAATTACACTATGTCACTCAGGAATAATGTAGCTTTCTATTAGTGAACGAATTTGTAAAATCGGTCCAGTAGTTACGGAGCCTATTCGGTACAAACAAACAAAAAAGAAATCTTTCCTCTTTATAATATTGGTATAGATATTAGAGCATTTTTTAAAATAAATTGATCAAGGAAAATTTTGAATTTTATTTTCATAACATGGTGTAATTAATTTGTAAAGTTATGTGATGACACGGATAAAAAAAAGACACTGGCACCAAAACCGCAGGGCGTATTTTGATGAAATTATCATCATCTCAAAGACAATTTCATTACCTATATTTTGATCTAATCTTTTTTTTTTAAGTCATAGAATAATAAGGAAAGTACAAAAAACTACAGAATTTTGTTTTTATTGTCGCGCGGATTTGAAACGTGTGCGCGTTTTGTACCCTCAAGATCGTTGGCGACTGTCATGGTCTTAACATTTTATAAAAAGAAACATTTACTATAGTGCAGTACGTATCAAATATATAAAATTGGTTGAAGTTTTTCATATATATAACTAGCTGACCCCCGCGGCTTCGCTCCCGTCAAATTTGTAGCCTACGTCACTCGGGAATAATGTAGCTTTCTATAGCTGAAAGAATTTTTAA
This sequence comes from Orthosia gothica, assembly GCA_949775005.1. Lineage (NCBI taxonomy): Eukaryota > Metazoa > Arthropoda > Insecta > Lepidoptera > Noctuidae > Orthosia > Orthosia gothica. The sequence goes on from OX459069.1 coordinate 1,407,451, forward strand.
AATCGGTCCAGTAGTTTCGTAGCCTATTCGGTACAAACAAACAAACAAAAAAATCTTTCGTCTTTATAATATTGTTATAGATTTTTATTGCTTAAAAGCAAATTTTCATCTTATATTAGGAGCACTCCCAGTAAAAGTCTGGTGTCAGAAGATATTCTAATCACAAATGATTAGAATCCCCTCTAGAGATACATAATGGATGTCTGTCACATAAACAAAATAGAAGATTTGATGCAAACATTTGCGTCACATCTGATTTGGTATTCTTGTGATATTTAGATTTTTATCTGTATTGTAATAGTATAAATTAGCTGAATGATAGCGATTTATTTATAAATCTTTAACGGTCAAACTCAGCCTATTGCCCACTGCAGAACAAAGCCCTAGTCTCAGTTGTTACGACGAAATAGCGGGTGTACTATGAAACCACAATCCAGCTGCTTTGATTACAGCTGTTATTACTCTGGGTTTAACCTATTTCGTCAACTTGTATAAGACAGACACACAAGAAAAATCTCATTTAACAAGTAAAATTTCAAAATTTAAAAAAACATTGACACATTTTTATTTCATGCTAGCTAAATTGCTAGTAGAGGAGCTCGTGGCGAAATAATAACAGCCGCACTGGTCGATCAAAAAGGTTAAGCAACGCTTGACGAGGTCGGTCCGTGGATGGGTGACCGTTTCTACATACCGAGTTTCCTCCGTACCTCGGAAAGCACGTTAAGCCGTTGGTCCCGGCTGTCATTTGAAGATCTTTGACAGTCGTTACGGGTAGTCAGAAGCCTGAGATCTGACACCAGTCTTGCCAAGAGGTATCGTGTTACCGAGTTACTGGGTTGTGGAGGACAGATAGGCAGTCGCTCCATGTAAAACACTGGTACTCAGCTGAATCCGGTAAGACTGGAAGCCGACCACAATACAGTTGGGAAAAAGGCTAGGCAGATGATGATAATTTATCTAGTACATATTAGATACGCTTCGATCGGAAATCTATTGAATACGTCATTATGACACGATATCTTGCGAAAACACCCCGATTCAGACAGTAAAACGCCCATAACTTTTGAACGGCTGAACCGATTTAATTAAAACATAGCTAAGAACACTCTCGACAAAATTACCTTTCAAACAAAAAAAACTAAATCGATATCGGTTCATCCGTTTAGGCGCTATGATGCCACAGACAGACACACAGATACACAGATAAACAGATACACAGCAACACACGTGAAACTTATAACACCCCTCTTTTTCCGGCGGGGGTTAAAAAAACACATTTAACAAGTGAAATTTCAAAATTTAAAAAACCCCCGACACATTTATCTTGCGAAAACACCCCGATTCAAACAGTTAAACGCCCATAACTTTTGAACGGCTGAATCGATTTTATTCAAACATAGCTAAGAACACTTTCGACAAAATTACCTTTCAAACAAAAAAACTAAATCGAAATCGGTTCACCCGTTTGGACGCTATGATGCCACAGACAGACACACATATACACAGCAACACGTGAAACTTATAACACCCCTCTTTTTCCGGCGGGAGTTAAAAGTAAAAACAGTTATTTAAAACAGACACAGCGACAACATACAACCCCGCGTATTTGCAGACTGTATATTGAACACGTCAATCAGTCGAGTTATAAGTAACGTTCCAGCAGCACGTCGCCACGTTGTCGTGACGTCGGCGTCACGTCACAAACATCCTCATTATAACTGACAGCCAATGCCTTCGACACTCTGTTGGCTGACGCCATCGATTTTTTGTAAAACTCTACTGTTAGTCAAGCAATAACAATAATAAAACCCCTGGCTGGTGTGTCGCCCTGTTAGTTTGCGAACTTGGCTGACACACTGCCAGTTGTACAACTTACATATTGGGTAACATAAGATATTGATATTTTCTTTTTTTTTGTTTTTAATTTATCTTAGTTAGTTTTTAATCATGGTCTGGCAGTTTGAGTAGTTTATGCGGCCTACCCGAATGTCCTTTCTTTGGTATTGTTCGTCGATCGTTGAGCTCCTTAAATTCTGAGTTGAGCTGCTCGGTTGTTGACAAATTCGTGCATTGACTGGACTGGTCCAATCAATCTGGCTGGTTCTTTCCTCAAAAGACCATTTCAGACATCAGTCTACATGGTCTTCACATGATCTTACCAAGATTTTGTCAGGACTTTAAAAGAGACTGTGACCTCTGAGTTTGTTTCGACATGTAAAAGTGTTTGTACAAACCAACTTACAGAAATAAAATCATTTATCATTTATATTTATCAAAAATCTACGAATGATAGCGGATAGCTGAACGTGCTTTCCGTGGTTCTCGCTGGCTATCCATCAACGGACCGACCTCGGCGAACGTTGCTTAACCGTGAAGATAAATCCCTGCGACTTTTATTATTTAGCTACGAGCCGACACAAAATTGAAGCAATATCAGAAAAAACCTAGTTACACCATCAAGAGAAAATTCGTTTAGTCGATCGTTTGAGCGAGCAATACATGTCAGTGCTACGTGGCTACGCGCTACGAGACTGCTACGGCGTAGCAATGCTACGAGCGTAGCGCAGCCACCGTAGACGGGCCACGAAATTATGTTACTTCTCTTTTAGAATACATAACGTCGCCTTTGAGTTCTGAAATCACATTTCTATACGAATTTGTGATCCGAGATTCCTTTTGAAGTTACAGTTTGGAAGATAGTTTAATATTCCAATTTGTTGATTGTTGAAGAGAACAATAATTTGTTTGATACGAATATTAACGGAAAGGGCAGATGATATCTGTCTGCCGCCTCAGCTAAGCTGGGAACAAATTATCGGACGCGACTTACAGCCGCGACTGATATGTGTGCACAGACGCTTGGGACGCGGCTTGCGGACGCGTCCGAGCGCTTATTCCATAGACAATAATATAACTTATTCAACGAAGATTATGTTTACGTAGAAACCTGTCGAGTAGTAAAAATGAGGACGCAATTCTCTGCTGCGAACACACTCGATAATTTTTCTTCCATTTTTATTTATAACCTCGCACGCACGTGCGAGATTTCGCGTAGTCTGAGTTGGTCTGACGCTCGGACGCGTCTCGTACCCCGTGCACACCGTCTGCGGACGTTTTCGGCTGACACAAAGATCCAGCGGGCTAGATCTCAATCGGACGTCCGAACGCCCAAGGTCACATCCGCGACTTACGTCCGATAGTTTGCACAATGTAATATGTACATTCATTACCTAGATACTCTATAAGCCGCGGCTGTCAGTCGCGTCCGTAAGCCGCGTCCGATAATTTGTTTCCAGCTTTACAGGCACGCCAATCAACGTAACATCTATTTGATCTGAATTGGTTTTAAGATACGATGGCTATTGTGAGGGTGACCCATTGTGGGGTGATGACATATCCTCACAAATACGTGATCCGCTTTGCCGATAGGATCTGGCATTAATCAGATTATGTCAAACGGTTTTATATGCAGACGAGGCTGTAAAAGGGACCCGCTCTGGAGATATCTATCGGCTCATTATACGCGTCTTTGTGCGCTATAGGCAAGCGTCGCCGAGCTGATAAGACGCAAATACGTCTTAATGCTGGGGATATTAGGAATCTTCGTGATATGGAGATTCAGGAGACAGGTAGTCTTCGTGGTTTGTGTATAGAGCTGGTTCTCTATTCACTCTGGCTTGGCATTCAGGCATTTGAATAGAATCGACCTTGTTATTATTTATTTATTATATACTGTACTAGCGAACCACCCCGCATTTGCCCGTAACAAATTATACACAAAAACCTTCCTCGTTTTTCACTCTTTCTTGGTGAAAACCGCATTAAAATCCGTTCAGTAGTTTTTGTGTTTATCGCGTTCTAACGTGGCGGGGGACTTTATAATATGTAGTTATAAAGTTTGTACACCACAAAAAATTCTTCTTATTCATCAAATTGGTTATACAGGCTGACTTTTAATAATCCCTTTAGACAAGCCTCCAAGGGGTAAAACTCGTGAAAATTAACAACTTTCATCAAACTTCACACCTATTTAATATTAAGGCGAAAGTTTGTGGGTGTTTGTATGTTTGTTACTCTTTCACGCTTAAACTGCTGAACGGATCTGTATGAAATTTAGCACAGAGATATAATCTGAAATAGCACGGGATAATTTTCGACTCCAACGCAGGCGAAGCCGCTGGCAGAAGCTAGTTAAATCCATAAATCACAAAAGATACAAGTAAAATTTCACAATTTAAAAAAACCCCCGAGACATTTCTCTTGCGAAAACACCCCGATTCAAACAGTAAAATGCCCATAACTTTTGAACGGCTGAACCGATTTTATTCAATCATAGCTAAGAACACTCTCGACCAAATTACCTTTCAAACAAAAAAAACTAAATCGAAATCGGTTCATCTGTTTAGGCGCTATGATGCCACAGACAGACACACAGATACACAGCAACACACGTGAAACTTATAACACCCCTCTTTTTCCGGCGGGGGTTAAAAAACAGATGTGCCTTACATCTGGTCAAGTTTTGCTAATAACAATGTTTTGATCAGCTGTTTTTTATATATGTTTCTGAGTAAAATGTGTTTATATTCATGTGTACTTTGACCCTCTGAAAGATTGCCGATGAATTTAGCCACCCTGTATTTCCAACTTGATATATTGGTGATCCTATACATACGAATTATGTTGCTAAGCACTTTTTTACAACGGTAAAACAAGCAATAGTTTTCAATGCCACTGTTTCGTGTATCAGCAGAGGTTAGTATTGTTCACGAACCTACTAGTCTAGGAATATTGATTCGGTGAGGCCTTCAAACGGGCCCGGGCCGGCTCACGGACTATCCGAGACAATTTAGACAAAATGATTTATTAACAAACCGAGCAATTTAACAATTTCCAAGTCATTTATTTGTCGAATCCTCTACATAGGATTATGATTAAAAGGGCGTAGAATTAAGGATACGGCAAACTAGAGAAATAACTCTACGCTGTTTATATTACTAACATTTTGAAATTTGTTTGTTTGTGTGGAAGCATAGGGAATTTTTTGCGAAAGCAAGCGATATGAACTCTCGCAGCAGGCGCGACCCCCACAGGCTCGTGTTAGATGTCCTTCCAAAGCTTGCAAAATATAATAAAAGCTGTATTTTTTTTATGTGTGTCCAGGTATACAATAGAATACCAATTGAATTAAAAACTTTAAATACAAGAATGTTCAAGAATAAAGTATACAAATGGCTCTCTGTTTTAAGATTATAGTGTTAAGAAGTTCCAGGAACATAAAATCGCATGATGACTGATTGTATCGTTATGCATGTATTTGCACGCTTATATCTATTTAGCAAAACATGTTTGTTCATATTGTTTACATTACCATGTTTTTAGAAAATAAATGATTATGATTATGAACACTACTGAACTTGAAAAGGAAACACGAGCAGTTCCTAGGTAACTATGTGTCGCTACCATATCCGAATGATTATTGTCTGTTGAACCCAACGCTAACAAACAAGGCGTTTGGGTCTCACTTTGAAGCATACTAATATCATAACAGGTCTGACTTACAAATTAATCACAAGTGGCTTCGTCGCAGGAGTCGAAAATTATATCACGGGAAGAGCATCATCATTTTAGCCGAAAGACGTCCACTACTGGACATAGGCCTCCCTCAGGTGTCGCTACGGGAAGGTATTACCGAATAAGAAAATACTATGGTCCTAATCCAGGCCATGATCTACCTGTTTCAGATTTAATTTAAATCCGCTCAACCATTGACGGATGATGAATCAACAAACATACTGACTTCCGTATATCTAACGTAAATAGGAACTAGGACTAGGAATAGGAAGTATGACTATCCAATCTAGCAATTCGCACGTCTGTATATCTGATCTCGACCTACAAACGAATGTGTATGTTTGTCCATTTGTGGGCTCATAAAGTGGGCTAACATCACAAGCTTTATGCCCTCTAAGTGTGTAAACTTTTATGACGACGACTAACGCCAACGACCTTGAGGGAACAAAACGCGCCCTCGTTTGTCACCCGCGCGACCCGAAATTTAGTAGTTTTTTGTACTTTTCTTATTATTTTATGACTTTAAAAAAAAAAGCTTCAGATCAAAATGTAGATATTTAAATTGTCTTTGATATGGTGTCGATTTCATTAAAATACGCCCAGCGGTTTTGTTGTGATTGTCGTGTTTTTGTCCGTTTTAGACATAACTTTACAAATTAATTACACTATGTTATACGAATAAAACTCAAAATTTGCTAAGATGAAATTATTAAGAAAATGGTCTAATATAACATATTTTTTTTTCAATTAATTACGACTAGCCGTTTAGACGTGATTCTCATTTTAAAATCAGCTACTCAAGGGAATCGGCGTCTTAAGTTTCTGGGTAAACGCGGCTTTTGATTTATTTTACTACTGCCTCCGGGCTGGTTGTTGGATGTTTCGACGATTGTTCTGGCTGTTATCATAAACTCTTGTGTGGATAGTTATGACCTATGAACATTATGTTTTGAAGTGTTTATATTAAAGAAGAGACAGAGTTTGAGTGCTGTATTAGGCGTCAAAGGTGGATTGTAAGACTTAAAACTGGCCAAAAACGAATATCTCTACTTAGGTACACTTCCACACACACGTAATGTTATATTCTTCGTCTAATAACAATAAGTACAATATTGCTAAAAGTTTGGTCACTTATTCAGTTAGTAACAGTGACCGCTTACTTATCGTGTGTTGAAGTATGTGTGGTGTGCTCGTCCACCCATGAAGAGAGTGAAATGTAACAACCGACACTATTCCTTGTTTGTTTGTTCAACTGAGTAATTCCTTGATGAATGAACGACGGAAAAGATTGGACTTGCGGTAGTTCCGCTTGACTTGACCAAGAAAATAATGGGATCCAAGATCGGTACCCCGATGGGACCCCCGGGACCCCGATTACTGATTGAGTAAAACGCGCATAACTTTTGAACGGCTGAACCGATTTTATTCAAACATAGCTAAGAAAACTCTCGACAAAATCGCCTTTCAAACAATAAACTTTCTATTTCAAACTAAATCAAAATCGGTTCATCTGTTTAGGCGCTATGATGCCACAGACAGACACACAGATACAAAGCAACACACGTGAAACTTATGCGGGGTTAAAAATAAAAGAATGATCTCAGTGCGACACCAAAAATTCTTCTTATATCAGCAATGTCATGTCCATAACTGACAAAATGAAGAGAACAGATGTTTTGCCTTTCAAACTAACACGTATAAATCGAACAGTGTTAAAATTCCAAGCGAGTAGCTCAGTAATATCTTACACAAACCCGCGTAATTAATTGTATTTATCGGTTGTTCGCTTGTTATTCACGCCGACGACTCGGTTCCAATCGGGCTACAAATGAAAATACTCGTAATGTTCTAATTAGATTTCCATATTTTCCGATAGTGCTTATAAAGTGGAAGTGGAACCGGAGAAATGTTAAAACTGTGTATAAATAATATTGCTGGTGGGTTTGCGTACGACGTGATGGAAACTCTGATTCAGACTGAAAGAGTAAGGTTATTGCTTTAGTGTTACAGTTTGTCCATATATATATGAGGTCATCTACCAGCAGGTTAAACCGAACCAGGAACGGAATAATAACTCGATAAAATAATGATGATTGGTGCTTACAATTCCGTGCAATTCGTCGCTGAACTACGATTCGCAGCATGTTACTGGAGAGGATGTGGCAATACATTCCTGTATATCAAATTGTATCATACCGCACGGCTGCGTTTGAATGTTACATTTTGAAATCATTCGTGCGTTCTTTATCGCCTCTGGTGTTAACATAAGTGTAAATACACCATAAAATATACGAAACTAGAGGATACCCGGCATGTGCTTCTACGCTAAAAAAAGAAATATATTTTGTTTATTTGTTAGAAAAATGGGGTGATGTTTTTTTTGTTAGTGTTCTAAAGGCCTTTCTAATGAAACCGGTTTGGAGTACATCGGTTGGATGGTTTCAAAGTCTATGACGGATAACGGACATAGGTAGATATATTTTTTGTTGTTGTTTTATTGTTCCGTCATTTCAACGGTGACCGGTGAAGAGGAATTAGTGGAAATTGCACTCAATTGAAGGCATCGTCCCTTTGTTTATTTGTTGGAAACACAAGTAAAATTTCACAATTTAAAAACCCCCGACACATTTATCTTGTGAAAACACCCCGATTCAAACAGTAAAATGCCCATAACTTTTGAAAGGCTAAACCGATTTTATTCAAACATAGCTAAGAACACTCTCGACAAAATTACCTTTCAAACAAAAAAAAACTAAATCGAAATCGGTTCATCCGTTTAGGCGCTATGATGCCACAGACAGACACACAGATACACAGATACACAGCAACACACGTGAAACTTATAACACCCCCTTTTTCCGGCGGGGGTTAAAAAATATGTTTTGTTTACTTATTTTTTGTTTGTTTTCTGATCTAAAACCATCTCCGCATTATTGCCTTTCTAATAAAACCGGTTTGGAGCATATCGGTTGGATGGTTTCAAAACCTATAACGTACAAAGGCAGAAACATTTTTTGAGTTTTAAATACAAAGATATCATAACTCAGTCTGAATTCCTCAAAGGATTATGCAGTGGTGTAACATAGTACACGCACTTTTTGCCAGTTATATTTAAATACCATGTATCGGATGACAAGACTGGCAAGCTCAAGTGCCACCAACGGGCACATAGCCAGTTATATGAGAATCCCAATAAAATCTTTTCCGAATTTAAATCCAGGAGCAGCTCAATAGTAGCTCGTTACCAATATCTGAACGAGACAGACAGATCCGAAATAAGTTTCTATATAGTTATGTAAACCTAGCTTCTGCCAGCGGCTTCGCCTACGTGAAAAGTGTTTTCTTATTCCAAAGGAACAGAATACTGGAATGAAAAGTAAGTAAGTATTCCAGACTAATCTATCTTTGTGACAAATTTCACCCAGATCCATTCTTGACCGGATGATTGGATTGAGTAATAAACATACATCCAAACTTTCGTATTTATAATATTAGTAAGGTTCAAGGTTCTTATTTCATGTTTTTATTTAAGACATAACTTATGCAAGTTCAACAAAGACTTGAACAACAAAAAATCAAACCGACTTCCAGAACAAAAAACTACAAAACAAAAAAAGGAAAGGAACTGGAAGTCGGTTTGATTTTTTATTAAAAATGTTTTTTTTTTTTCTCTTTTTAGTTTTGGTAGGTACCTGCAATTAACATGATTATTATTTATGGCCAAAGTACATCTCATGACGATTCCAATAAGCCCAAACACGACTAGGATACATTGTTTTATTTCAGAGTACCAGTGCCTACCTTCCGGCTTCATCATCAGATCAGTTCAATGGTGCCATTTTCATCAGTAACATTTATTTATAAGTATTTGCTTCATTATATTCGGTTAACTATTCGAGATATCGTATGCCCGTGACATACTTAGCATTTAGGAGTCGCCATCTGTGGTCTTTTTCATCAGTTCCACTTCACCAAATGATACTTTCTGAGTGCAAATGATTGCATTGTTGATGAAAATACCAAAATCGCTATATGTTTGCCTATAATATTTGAGGAGTTCCCTCTATTTCTCTAGGATTGCAAAATCAGATCCTCACCTGATGACTATGGGACCAACTAGGAAGACCCTTTCAAACAAAAGAAGAATTTCTGAAATCGGTGGAGGCGTCTTGGAGTAATCGGGGAACATACATAAAAAAAAAAGATTCCAACGAATTGAGAATCTCCTCCTTTTTTTGAAGTCGGTTAATAAGAAAACGTGCAGTCCTTTGACTACTTTCTCAGACTATAATGTTAATGAAATTAAAAGTATACCAGAGCCATATAGAGTGCGCTAACAAGTTCAGAGCCCGCATTAGATGCAGTTAGAGGCGCCACAGACGCTGCTACAGAAACAGATGGCAGATGGAATTAGTGTTAACTCACGGTTAATGTACCGCGACATAACGTGGAGTTAATTATGCTTTATAGAAGGAACAAGTACGAGGATATCTGGAGTGCAACTTTGTTGATAAAGGATGCAGCACCAATAAGGATTTCTGGAGGACTTGCATCTGGTGGCGGCACTAAGCCATACCAGGTTTTTGTGATAGGTCAGGTTTTTTTTTATAACCTATAAGCTCGCGCTTGACCACTATCTCACCTGATGGTAAGCGATGACGTGTTCGACGGTGAAACACGGTTGCCTAGAAATAAGCTATTCACTCTTGACTTAAAAGACTCCCAAGTTATAGTTTAAGTTGACGTCATAAGGTACGTTTTATCTACTTTTACTACTACTATTCTACTTCTAATAATATTATAAAGCTGGAAAGTTTGTTTGCACGCGCTAACAACTACTGGTTGGAACTGAAAATTGTTTTTTTGTGTTGGATAGTCCATTTATCGAGGAAGGTTATAGGCTATATAAAATTACGCTACGACCAATAGGAGCGGCGCATAAATGAAAAATGTTGCAAAAACGGGCAAAAATATTCCTTTTAGTTAGCTTCCGTTGCGTGCGCTGCGTAAACGGTTTAAGTTACGCAACAATCATGTATGTAGGGTAGATAGGGTAGGGTAGCTAGGGTAGAAGCCGCGTGGGATAGCTAGTATTGTATATGGACGAGCAAGAGATTGCCACAGGGTGACAACTTTCATTACAGTCTAACATTTTGAACCCTAACAAGTTAAATTTCAAAATTTAAAAAACCCCCGACACATTTATTTTGCGAAAATACCCCGATTCAAACAGTAAAACGCCAATAACTTTTGAACCGCTGAACCGATTTCATTCAAACATAACTAAGAACACTCTCGATAAAATAACCTATCAAACGAAAAAAAACTAAATCAAAATCGGTTCATCCGTTTAGGCACTATGATGCCACAGACAGAAACACAGATACACACACAGCAACACACGTGAAACTTATAACACCTCTCTTTTTCCGGCGGGGGTTAAAAAGGAAAACCTTGGTGGAAAACTCACAAATAACTTAGAACAGTTAGCTCATTAAATTTCACTTTGAAAGTAACTGAGAAATGTATGTATTGGAGAATTATTACGTTTAGCTGCGACTAAAACGAATTCAATTTAAGTGATTTTTCCTAATGTGGCTTATAAAAGTTTCAGTAACTACTTTCCTTACCCAGTAAAGGTTGCTAAGATAAGCAAAAATACACAATTGCTTGTTCACTCCTATCAAGTTCTTTCCTGTAATGTCATCTGCAGACATCTAATGAATCTAAGTGAATCCAACCGCAATGAGACAATTTTCTGCACAAACATTACAACAATGTCAGGGAAATATAATCGAAGACGGTTATTATCACATTGGAAACTGAACCTTGTGAATTTAAAACTTGAAATTCCTAAACGGTTCATACATCTCCATAGATATATCAAGGAAAGTGCTACTGCTACTCTATTCGTATATTATTCAAATAATGAATAACGTGAAAATATCAAGAAAGAAAGCTGAAAAGAGTTTATTTTCCTTCAAGTTTTGTGAATGCATATTGAAATCACAACAAGCAAAATTTCAAGCTCCTCCATTTCTAAAAATAAATCAACAATATTACACCACGTAGGGAACATCATTAGTTGAAGTTTCTTCAAGACAAAGCTACAATAATTGCTTATAGTTCCACTGGCGAATAGCTATCCTGAACATCTGCAGGCGCTAGGTTCCCGGAAAACTGCCAAACTTGAAAACTTTCACACATTAACGGTACAAGTTCATATTTATAACTTTAAAGGAAGGTAAAACTGGTAGGGTTTTTCCTGTATGGTAATTGCCTTGTAATCTAATTTGGAATAAAGGAAAACCATAATTAAATGTGAATTATCATTAAAGGATAATATAATCAAATGATTAGGAAAATCCCATTTTCCTATATGTGTAGGTCTATTTTTAACCAGAGATTAGACGGCTTATCTTACTATTGCTGTTAACTCGTGCCAAACGGAACGATTCACGTCACTTCGCCTGGTTCTAAAGAAAACAGACAATGAAATCCTAAAGAATTTGTCAATTACTCATATAAAAAGACGTCTCGGTACAATCTGTAATTGATCAAAGACGGCAATTACACGACAAAGCGTTTGAGCGACGCGACGCCGGCACAACAATGTACAATAGATCTAGCTCGCAGGTGTTCCGCTCAATTGTCATATATACATGCGTGGATCCTTCAGGATATTATATTAAATACGTCCTTTCAGAGCACGCATGTTAAAGGAATCAAAGGCAAGGATGTTTTTTGTGTGTAGGCGAAATGATAACGAACATCAATAGGATAGACGAAAGATACGGTTCTTCTTTTGGTGCCTTCTCCAATTACTGAAGATTGGCCATCAAATCTGAATCTGGCTTTGTTCTTTGCAAAGAGAAAAGTTTATAGCTAACAATTCAATAGTTACATTTAGCTAAATATATGGAAAACAAAGGCTTTATAACATGTTATTTCTTAGAATTTTAATCATCTAAATATCGTAAACAAGTACCAACAAGCCCTCACTATTACGACTTCGTTCAAGATTACATCATGTTCCGAAAATTCTGCATACTCTGCCGACTCCCTTCCAATCATACGAGCACGTAGCATATTGAATATCGAGTCCCATTGGAATAGGAGATGTTCTGGCATGTTCCTTACGTACTGTAAGTGTTTATAGAAACTGCTTTTATTTACATTATCTTGTTTATTTTGTGAAGGGCTCTGAGGACTCTGAATGCCAACAAATAGAGACTGACAGACAGACTGAAAATTTGTAATCATTCTTTTTACGAGTAAAAAAAAACTGACTAATGTTCTTTGATTTTAATTAATTCTGATAGTAAACATGAACCTAATTCTTTGGCAAATTAAACAGGGTTTTCATTAAAAACACACAGCTCCGATTTCTGAATGAAGAATTTGGAGTTATGTATTTGTAAAACTCGACTAAAGCTTATAAACCTGTCAATGTATGACTTTAAAAAAGGGTCTGAAACATTCCTAACTATAAATTCTCAATTCAATAACCCTTTCCTTGCATTAGGGTAAAAACTGGTCCAAATTCCTTTTCACACGAAACCCCCTAAGTATTTTCACGGCAATATTGGGTTCAGTTTTCACTATAACTGTATTTTTAGTTCCACGGAACCAAGCAATCCAATTACTGGAAAATATAGGTACAGTTTACTTTCCAAAAGTAATCTTACTGTAACTCCTGAGGGTGCTCTCGTGTACCTGAAGCGAGGCAGATAAAAAATCCTTGACCACAGCAAATGAAAGAGCAAGGAAACTTTTTGTTTAAGTTAATGACATATTTTCTACAGCGGCCGGTAAATAGAGAGCGGACTTAGTTAATTGGACACCATTAGGGACATTTGACCTGTGGACAGGGTTGCCTCGTAAGTAATACAAATTCGGAATAAACCTACAATCAATCTTGCTCGCTTTGCCCAACTATTTTGGGGTTGGCTTACAGTTTAATCGGATTCAGCTGAGTACACGTATTTTACATAGAGCGACTGTCTATCTAAACTCCTTAACCCAGTAACTGGTTAACACAATACCCTTTGGCAAGACTAGCGAAGAATTAAATGTCTTCTGACTACCGTATCGACTATCAAATATCGTCAAATGATGGCCGGGACCAACGGCTTACTTGAAACATACCTACCTACATACATGTAGAAATATTGAACAAGTCGCGATGTAGTTTAGTATATTGAAGACCTATCTGAGTCACAGACTCATCATATCTTATAATGTATCAAATCGCCTAGGTATACTTATGTCGTGGACTTAGGGTATTCCTATCGAAAATACAATTATTATTATTTCTTACGAAGCCATATTACTGTAATCAGAAGCAACATAAAATATTTATTTTTTATTATTGCGCGGTAAGCGGTAAGGTGGTCGACGGTGAAGTAACCTATTCACTCTTGACTTAAAGATCCCCAGGTTATAGCTTCCAGGAAACACAGACTCCGACAAGGATTTAGGGAATATCTAGCTTAGATGCGTGGTCAAAACTTTTGAAGTGATTGGGATTGACCCCGCATCCCATACATTTTAGACTTTTCCATAATCGTTATCGCTGACAGAGTGGCACATTGTCTAGCGCTGAGAACTCCTTTCGAAGACGTGACAAGAATCATGATCAGCAGTGGACATTGATGAGTGACAGCCCTATTTGTAGGCAATTCCACGACGACTTAATGACGGACGAGGTAATTAAAAGTTTGTAAAGTACACTTAGAGTATGTCGTGTCTTTTGCTCCATTCGGAGACGAGAATTGTGAATAATTAAGTTATTATACATATCTGTTAATTAGACAATCGTTGCGCACTTTCTGTAAAAGGCTAAAAGATGATGACACAGCTGGGACACAGCCCTCCTCTCTGTGAGAGAGGTACTGGGCCTTAATCCACAACGCGGGTCCAGTGAGGTTGGTGTTTAAATACTACCCCTTTTGAATTTTCAAACAAAAGATGAATCTAGTTTTTTTTGTAACAAAGTATTTGATAGTAGGCTAAAAGGAGGGTGTCTAGCTTAAGTACCCAAAGACCATCCCAGATTTTTATAAGCTCTATACGATCACTGATAAGCTGACACTGAGCAACTGGGATGCTAATCGATAAAAATTGACCTTTGCGTTTCAATCATTGCACAACATCACATACAGCATATCTTTACAACAATTTTTGATGTCACTCGGACATTTCGCGACCGTAAAGGTTATGTCATCACTAATGGTATCATAAAATAGTTCGATAAAGGCCATTTTATGGTTATATACCTCTTTCAATAGCTATTCATGGAGATACCACCTGCGCGAGAAGTATCAAACTACTGATAATATTAAGGGTGCCATAACTACGCAACTCTTTTCTAAAAACGCTAAACTTGAAAAGCTATTTGTAATCCGGGAGATGTCAAATTGAATAATATTATTTGTTTTGAAGGACTTTTGTATCGTAATTTGACATTAGTACATTACGTTAGGGTTCAGGGTACAGACTTTAAGAGGGGACTCTAGTGAGACTTTCTCCATACAAACACATTCTGCTGTTTTCTTCGGGGATAATGCCTCTAGAGCAATGATTTTTTTCCATAAAATCTAGGTCTAATTAATACGTGCCTGTATCATTTCCTTTTTTCCAAAAAATAATCACAAAAAGAAATATGACAATACAAAATCCGAAAAAATGCCCGTTTTTACCGCCATGTTCAGAAGACTTTCAGACAAAATTTATAAGTTTTTAACAAAAAAGGAAATGATAGGAGCATAGACATACTTTTCCTCTAAATTTTGATATAAGAATTTTTTAGATCAGACCAGTTTTCATGAAGAAAACAGCAGAATACGAAACGTCTTTTAGTCAAAGTTTTTGTAGGTAAAATCAGCCTGAGCTGCAGTTGTCCCTTTCACACTTTACGGGGTGAGGTTGGAGGTGACGCGACGGCAATAGTTTCTTCAAATACCTATTTTTCAAATTCCTGTTGACTAGAGTCCGCTCTTAAGCAGACATTATACATAAAAAAATGATGCGAACGCGAAACAGCTATTAGATTCATTTCTCTGATACCATCGTTAGGAAATGATGGCCCGTCTCAATATCCTGGCGCACGTATCTCCGCAAAAGATAGGTACCGAAGGCCAGCTCCATACATAGAGCGAAATCAGGTTTAAGCTCTCATAGACGCGTTGCCTTTGCTGACTCCTCTCACGGAGAGGGAAGTGGCTGTATTCCACCCGCGGACCAAGTGCGATTTGGTAGAAGTCACAAGTTTTCGAATTTTCACCTACTTTAACGTTTTCCACACAACGTATGAAAAAAGGCGCACGCACATATAAACACGTATAAAGGGGGGCAATCTCAAACAAATGAAAATCACGAATTCGCGAGAGCGCTTGCACGCGCTGTCGTGAAGCGTAGGTATCTAAGTGTGCGATCGTTTTCGTTCGAGTTGAGGTTGTTCTTCTGTTCCTACTTATTCTATGGTATTGCTTATTTAGCTCAGTGCGCTCAATTGTACGGTAGCACGTTGTTATAAATAAGCTGATTAATTAACACGCTGGCTGGAGTTTATTTATGACTTCGTTACGTGAGTTTGTTGTTGATGTTCGTCACGTTTGCTGCTCAACGCCATTCTATTCGAACCGATAAGTTTATTATTGAATGTGGATTTAGTTGCAACTGGGTTTAATTATGAATGATATTGTTATATGAATATAATTAAATTATGAATCAAAACTAACTAGTCTGTATTGTGCTACTGCAACGCAAAGGCTATCCCTCTCCCTTTTCTACATAATTCAGTTAGCTGCTAATGCGGGACAAACAACGATTATTTAGAAAAAAATTGGTTGTCTGTGTAAGTCTGTTTACGGATGATAGTTTAACGTGACAACGTCATAACACAAGTAAAATTTTAAAAACCCCCGACACAGTCATTTTACTTGCGAAAACACCCCGATTCAAACAGTAAAACGCCCATAACTTTTGAACGGCTGAACGGATTTTATTCAAACATAGCTAAGAACACTCTCGACATAATTACCTGTCAAACAAAAAAAACTAAATTGAAATTGGTTCACCCGTTTAGGCGCTATCATGCCACAGACAGACACACAGATACACAGCAACACACGTGAAACTTATAACACCCCACTTTTCCGGCGGGGGTTAAAAACATTGATGAACCGAACGCTCAAGCCGATCGTGCCTTTCGCTCGCTCGAGTAGCGCTCTCGCTCTGATCGTAACGTTACAATGAGCGTAACGGGACACTTTTTCGTGCATGCAGCCGGCGTTCATTGATTTATTAGACGTTGTCACGTCAAAAGTTCTTAACAAATTATCAACTACGTCTCCTAACATCACAATCTTCGACACAAAACAGCTCGTAACATGGACCACAAAGACACCAGCATCAAATTAATCAAATATTCAAATAGACAACGACCTCTGCTAGTCCCGATATTAATATTGTATCAATCAATAACACTTACACTGATCAAGCAACACTTGTCGTGAAGGGCGCTATCGCCACTCGTAATTGATTTTTAACTCGATTATCTGAACAAAGCGCGGACACTCAAATATCGAACGAAAGCATCGAGATTCGAGTTCGAGTAATCGAGCAATTCTGGTACGAGTAAAATGACAATATTATCTTTAAAACTGTCGCGTTTCATAATTGAAAAACAATGTATCACGGGAAGTTAACGAGATGATTTCGATCCAGTGATTCAAAAAACATTAACTCGTTTTGTGCAGTCGGTGAACTTGCAGAATAAGGACACGGTCCGTGTTGTGTGTAGAGATGTGAGGGTAGAGGAAGAATTTTCTGCCCTAACGGAGCCAGTACACCGAGGCACCAGTCTACCCGGGACCACGGTCGTTGCAACACGGCCGAAACGTCGGGTGAAATAGGTAAATAAACAATCGAAATCATCGCGTTGAATTCGCGGACCAGTTTGGCAATAAAGAGGATTTTTTAAAGACAGACCTTTAAATATCCTCTAAAGAATCGCAAGCTTTATAACAACAAACAATAAAGTTTTGGGATCGATTTCCTAGCTGATATAGAGAGTGAGGGAGTGTTCCTAATGTACGTTACGAATGATCAGATTTAACTAAGTAATGGTTTCGAAATGTAAGCAGAATCTGATTCCAGTCGTTGATGGAATGTTGTATATTTACACAAGTATCGATCCGTATCGTCCACTATCGAGATTAATTAACTTACTAGTAATACGAGCTAAGTTTTAGTCTGATCGCCGAAGACACACCTATTCAGCCGATATCAAAGCGTTGTGTTTATGTTTGTTTTTTTATTTAATTATTTTGCTATTATCACAAAGTAATAAGCTAAGTTTACAAGAAAGGTAATTTACTTCACAACTAACTATAGCCGCGGGGTTGCCTTTGTTGTACCGGGATGCAAAGAGATGATAAAAGTAAAACATATTATTTTCCACGTAACAAGCTACGTGTCTGTAATTGACAGATGAACAGACAGGGAATCAAATGATTATCTGAGTGAGTGTGACTGTATAAGTATTCACTCAGATTGATTGCATATTTATGAATGTTTATCAAGCAGTCAATCTTTTAAGGGTTCCGTACGCAAAGGGTAAAAACGGGACCCTATTACTAAAACGCCACGATCGTCTGTCACCAGGCTGTATCTCATGAACCGTGATAGCCAGACAGTTGAAATTTTCACAGATTATGTATTTCTGTTGCCGCTATAACAACAAATACAAAAAACAGAATAAAATAAATATTTAAGTGGGATTCCCATACAACGAACGTGATTATTTGCCGTTTTTTTTGCGTAATGCGTACGGAACCATTCGTGGGCCAGTCTCGCAATTGGCCAGTTTTTTTATTCATGAAACCTTGTTCGTTGACAACAAAATACCTTATTCTTCAATTTACCTGTCTGTGTTTAACTTAAATAAAATAATGGCTTAGAAGTATGGTATAGCCAGTCGAAACATACATTAGCAGGATTATTCGTGATGAAATAACTAGGTAACAATTTGTCGAGAAAGGTCACAGAGTTATACACAACAATTTCAACGACTCTTGACAAATTGAAGTAGCCCGCGACATATCAAGGACTAATTGAACTAACTACAATAAATTGCTTAACCACCTTTAAATAAACTATTGCAGCAATTACTATATGGACATTTGAATGTAAAAATGCGCTCGCATCGGATTTGATATTTCGAAGAGCACTTGAGAAATTCTTGAGATTTTAGAATTAATTGGAGTGTATTAATATTTGCATGATTAGTTTTGTATTTTTTTTTTATTTAGCTTAAACCTTCAATGTCATAGTAATAAAATAAAACAAGTTAAATTACAAAATTTAAAAAACCCCCCGAACCATTTATCTTGCGAAAACACCCCGATTCAAACAGTAAAACACTCATAACTTTTGAACGGCGGAACTGATTTTATACAAACATAGCTAAGAACACTCTCGACAAAATTACCTTTCAAACAAAAAAAAACTAAATCGAAATCGGTTCATCAGTTTAGGCGCTATGATGCCACAGACAGATACACAGCAACACACGTGAAACTTATAAAACCCCTCTTTTTCCGGAGGGGATTAAAAACATCGACTCGTATTCTGTGCACGATTCCGTCTCTAAGTCACTATAACTCTCGCGTAAATATCAAATCAAATAATTCGCAATAAGTGTTGGTACAATTTTAGTCTTAACATAAATAATTACAGACACAGAGACATACTTAGTGATAATAAGGTGACATGCAAACATTTGGGTTAGTATTGTATTAATTCTCTCTAATTTATAGTTACATATTATTATAGTTACAATTAGTGAATATGACAATTGAGAAATTGATTACATTTTTAAACAAAAAATGAGAAAGAAAAATGTATATTATTGATGTCCGAGGGTAAATGATTATGACTGTTATTAATCTTTCAGTCTCTTATTAAATATGTAGCTTACTGAGTAGAAATTCTTTTCCAATAGCTTAAGATAACTTTGAAAATTTAGTAGCTGGTAAGATTTTAATAGTATCAGGTATAGCATTAAATATGCGACCACACATTGTATAGCTATTTTTACAATATAGTGCTGTCTTAGAAATTAATGGCAAAACTATTCTATTCTTGTGCCTGTCATTTTTTGGATACATTTCATGAGCTTTTTTAAATAACTCCGGGTGAATTTAAACAAATTTAGCGCATTCAAATATAGTATATAGACTTAGAAGTTAGTATCTTAAACATTTTGAAAAAGAATTTGCAAGATTCTATTTTCGTTATTTTTCTGTGCGATGAACAACTCTCTGAAATAATCAAAGCATACCACACATTCCTACTACAAACAAAATGACAAATATCAAAGCGCAGTCAGAGGCAAAAAGGACAAGAGTCCTACGTTGGGTGCACGTGCACTGCGTCCTAAAAACTCCACAAAAAAAACCCTACTAGTAAATAAACAAAACAGTACTAACATAATACTCTCAAAATGACAACTACCCGCCAAAGCGCAGTGAGCGGCAAAAAGGTCAAGAGTCCCACGTCGGGCGCCACTAGCGCACACGCGTCACCTAACGACGCCTCCTAAGCTCCGCAACACAGCACACAACACTTTTATTTGCTAAATAAAACTTTATTATCCTTACTGCTGGGGAAATTGGGAGACGTTTTAATGTAGAATAACGTCCTCGCCTCGCTCTCAACTCTACACAGAAGTAATTCTAAGATTGAAACTAATGTTGTACACTTAAAACTCTGTTTTCTAAAACTTTGTTGCTACATTAAAAGACAACGATGTGTACTAAAGAACCTTAAATGTTAGATAACTCGTTAATCTGTGTCGAGAAAATAATGTAGCTCAAACACGTTTCTTCTAAACCTACACCCAAGTTTATTACTAAACAATATTGAAGCTAACGAAAAGCATCAAGGCCGTACTCAGTACCAACGCAAAAAAAAAGTATAACATTTTCACGTAACCCAATTTTGTCAATATATTCCTTCCATACAGGCCTCCTCGCCAAGAATTTTAAGTAAAGCTATCGAACCTTTTCGTCTACCGTCAAAATAACTTTGAAAATAATTTACGTCTACGTACATTTGCTTGCAACTTCTGACCTTGGCTTTTAAGTACAGGGTAGATATGTTATGGATATGGAGCACACATTAGTAATGGCTGAGCTGCGCGGAGCGACGGATAACGTAAAGTCACGAGTACATTATACAACCTGTTATGCACTATACATTCTGGTTTAAAAGTTGGAACTAAGTGACAGCGCTGTTATAAGCAGTTGGAAACATGCTGTTGTGGAGATTAAAGTTGTTGTGTTCGCAGGACGAGATTAGCTGACTTTAATACTTAGACTTATGACAACAAAGAGCTTTTGCGTTCACAATGTGGTCAATAATGACGTTATAAACAGTAAGCGGACAAAATAGTGAAGATTATAGAGCGATAAGATGAGACGATGAACATTTTTATATTGTTTATTAGAGGCTCGCGTTTGGACACTATATCAAGTGTTGATGTAGTCTCTGTTCACTTAGACCCCCGAGAAATAGCGAGTTTCTTAGAATCTGTTACACCTAATTTGTACAAGACCCCCGGAAATACCGAGTCTCTTGGAATCCGTTACACCTACTTTTTACAATGTACACCTTGAGGATAGAAAACAGAAGATTTAAATTTGTAATACATATATGTGCTTGTAGGTAGAACATTCTGGCAACACAATGCCGAGTGTTGGTTTTATTCGCTATTTGTGAATCATAAATGTAGCCTGATTAAAATTAACACGGAGAGTATTTCGGGCAAAGCCGGGCTATGATGAATTACATCAAATAATCCGGGCTTAGCTCCGTGTTAATGATACGTTTTAATGTGAACCGTGCGAATATGTTTATCTTGAACTTGATTATGTATGCTAATCTCTTGTCGTCTATTATCAAAACGTACTTAATCCAGACTCTTGTAATAATATACAAATTCCAAGATGGTGTTTGACGGCAAACATTTTAAAGTGGTGTCTAAATATTAACATTATTTTAATTTCGGAATCTAAAATGAGTTCAGTTTAAAATATACGTATAGCACCGTTCTACCAACACGATTTTATGTACTTTCTCTATCGTCTTTAAGCCCATATCCAGACCATGATAAACAGCCTTCCCAGACACAACAATGAGTCTTTTTGTCAGTTCGGCTGCAAGCCCGCACAACGCAGGCGATCGATCATAGGCAATATCCAAAAGGAAACACAAGCGAGTACATAACGGAACTGTAGGCCTGAATTAATGACATAGGCTATATGTCATTAATTCAGGCCTACAGTTCCGTCACAGTCACACGGCATATTTGATGAATCGGGTTTTTATCATGCAAAAGTAATTTATTCCGGTTTAGAAATGTAACGGGGTCCAGCAGTTATCTTGTTGGCGATTCAAAATATTATTCTACAAATTAAGATCAGTTTTGATTTGTTAAAGCGTTCAAGATCGAAATTGTGAATGTCACCTTACAGCACCTTTAAAATATCTAAAAAAGGATTGAATAAAAATTTTTTTGCAAGAAAAGTAATCTATTTTAGAGTTTCACCACAATAGCTGGGCGAAGTTGTGATGATTGTATAAAAGCACCGAGGGACGGCCGTGGTTCGTATTGTCGACTTAATTCAGCCATTACCAGAGAGTTAGGTCTTATTTAAATATTTTTTTAGAGTTATAAAGGATCGTATATTCTTTTTTGATTTAAATTTACGATAAGCTTAGAAAAGCTATATTAAGATTTATAATTCCAGACAGTCTGTTAGGGGGAGTTTATACATTAAATGCATGAGAAGAAACATCTTCTTTAAGAGCCGAGCAACTTAGTGCACAATAAAGATAATTGCATATACTTGTTGCAAACATGTGCACAAAGCTGAAAACAAAATGTCGTCGGCTCCCCTCGTTATGTCTTTGCTTCGCCGCGCCGCGCGGCGTCTGAATAATGCATGCCGCTTGCAAAGCCCACGTTATCGACAATTGCCGCGCTGCTGCCGACTGCATGCATGCGTGCTGCATACATACAGCATGTAGTAAACGTACTAGCATTTGACATTTTAATGTAACTCGTTTTGAACGGTTTAGGTGATCGGAACCTTGTATCAGGATGGGGACCAATTACAAACACAAAAGACTGAAAATGGTCGTTTCTATGGAGCTGTTCTATTTAGGAAAGGTAAACAGTTTCGTCTCTCATTTGCTGTTCTATTCTTGTTCAAATAGAAACCCCTAACAAGGCTTCCCATTTCACCTTAGTTGATGATTGAGCTTCTAATTCTACAAGCCTGGCTTAAGAGCCTATTAGTCTTCGTTACCTGGCTAAGAGTCACCGATGGTATCCAGTGATTCAGTTACAGATACAGAGTGACCGTGTTACACTATAACATGACTGTATGGTCCAATGGCCATGAGAGCTTCTTAGATTAATTACGCGATGTCTCGCTTCCGTCACTCAATCAATCCATTGTGCCTTCCGCAGCATCTGACCGAACACGCAATTACGGAATATTTGCTATAAATCCATACTACCATAGATATTTTGTAACCTTTTGACGTCTTAACAGAAGAACAGATTTGGCTGAAACTAAATCTGCTCTACTGTTAAGATCAACCATGTCCTGGATAGGGACATTTTTTGTCCTGGGAGTTTGTCCCCTTGGATTACCGACTTTCAAGCGGGCAAAGCCGCTGGCAGCTTCTCATATACTTACTAATAAGTTGCCTATCATCGAACTCATTAATCATTTAACACCAATCCGCAATATTACCGTTTTCATAAACAAATTATTAGGTATCGGTGTATTTGGCACGAGATTTCATTTACTGAGAGAAATTTCGAGAAATTTCATAACATTATCAGTTCCAGAATTGCTAAGTGATCATTGTCGGATTGGCAAATAGTCAACATGTAAACATTTGCTTTGGCTGGCGTGCACTGACAAACTGTCACTATGGTGTGATAGCAGAATGTAGGTACTACATAACATAACATCACGCCTGTTTATCCAGAGAGGTTGGACAGAGGTGCACCTATATTTCACCATTTATGTTTAAGTCCCATAGGGGAAGCTCCAATTGCCATCAAACGAGCACAAGTCCAGACTACGAGCTGCTACTGAGAAATTCAAGATCGAAAAACGCAATAACATTTTGCCCGACGACAGGTACCAAACTTATTTTATAATGTAGAAAGATAGACGGGATAATGCCTCAACGACTTATTTTCTGGATGAAGTAGTAAGGCGACTCAAAATGGGTCCCATCGGCGTCTTTACAAGGCAAGGTTACATGTACTTTTGACTATAAGTTTTAAGAGTAAGTGTACTAAAGTAAAATAGTTTTTGAGTGTTTTATTTCATTTTTAACCCGAACCCGAAAAAGAGGGCTCTCTTTTTCCGGCGGGGTCATAAGTTTCACGTGTGTTGCTGTGTATCTGTGTGTCTGTCTGTGGCATCATAGCTTTTAAATTTAGTTTTTTTTTGTTTGAAAGGTGATTTTGTTGAGAGTGTTCTTAGCTATGTTTGAATAAAATCGGTTCAGCCGTTCAAAAGTTATGGGCGTTTTACTGTTTCAATCGGGGGGTGTTTTCGCAATATTAATGTGTGGGGATTTTTAAAATTTTGAATTTACTTGTATTATTTATGATGGGTTTGCTCTTGACTCTAGTCTAGGTCAGAGGTGACAGAGACATAGTTGACGATGGAGTGAGCTTACTCAGAAGTAGCCGGTTCACTCTAACTTTGAAGACATTCGGGATGAATGCGTTCGGAAACACAGACGCAGGTAGTGAGTTCCATTCATTCGCTGTGCACATTATGATGGATGTTTAGAAGCGCTTGGTGCGAATTGGTGGAATGGCAACAAGGTAAGGATGGTATCTTGCAGTGCGTCTAGATGTCCGATGGTAGAAGTGGGCTGCTGGGATGAGGTCGGAGCATGTCGTACTTTTAGTGCCGAGAATCCTGATTTTCTTTTAAGAGACATGTCAAAACATATTTTATTTTCGTTACTATCGTGAAAGTATTGATCCTTTTTTGTCTAGTGCGGCAAGAACAGACATAGTGCACAAAGACATGCATGGCAATGTGAAAAATATATTTTAAAAGTAACAATATTGTTTCTTTGCATGTCACATTGAATAACAAGTAGAATTGCATGCATTTGTCTGGTAAATAAAACCCTCTGATAGATATCGCTAAAAGTGATAAGACCTCCATTGTACCTAAAGAATCTATTTACACAAATAAATAAAAATGAAAAGCCTGTTTGTAGTGTCTAAAGCTTATTACTAAATGCATATGAATACCTTTTGGAACTAAATAACCAAGTTAAGATGTTGTTCAGTATCTCCGAAATGGTTTTGAGGGTACTTTCACTGCCAGATAGCTGACGTTATAAGGAGTAACTTAACGCTACTTTTATTTTAGCATAAAAAATGTGTTTCGCGTAAAGGAGGTACCAAAGAAAGTGGTTGATCTCCTTTAAAACCCATTAAGTTTGACACGGATGAAGTCACTGTGTTACAATTTTATTTCAATATGTATGGAATAAGACATATAATTTAATGCTAAAAACAACAAGGACCTCTTTCTTAAAACTATACACAATTTGTAGTTGTCATACACCCACCAGCCAGGCCACTGTGAGAGCACAAGAACAAACAAACGTTAGCAACTCGCGTGGAACCTAATTTAATTAACTATATAAATAGTAAATACTTGAATAAAACGTTTACAGTCCTATTAAAATATAATTAGTTTCAATGAAAAGAAAACTGCTTATTTGAAAACACAAAAAAGTAACTAAACATACGGAGTTGCTTAATAAAAGATATTTCTAGGTAAATCTAGACCTAATTTAATAGAAATACTGAGATCTAAACAAAGCCTCTAACCTCGAAAAGAGTATTCAATAAAATTAGCCTATTCCTTGGTTACCTTTTAGTAACTTTGTAGAGCGAAATATGGACAATACTAGTTAAGGTCAAACGTCAGTGAATTTTAGGATAATCTGACGTTACGTCTAAACTAGGTTAAACAGTCTTCATTTATTATAATACTAGCTGTCCCACGCGGCTTTGCTCCCTTCAACTGGCTATCTACCCACCCATCTACCCTACCTACATGATTGTTGCGTAACTTAAACCGTTTACGCAGCGCACGCAACGGAAGCTCTCAAAAAGGAATATTTTTGCCCGTTTTTGCAACATTTTTCATTTAAGCTCCGCTCCTATTGGTTGTAACGTGACTAGTAGTTCCTGAGATTAGCGCGTTCAAACAAACAAACAAACTCTTCAGCTTTATAATATTAGTACCTATAGATTTCTTTGTTACTTTCAGGTTATCGCCGAGATCCAAGTTGAAGATCCAAGATTGGCTCTCACAAAATTTGATCCACCACCGTATCTACGTAATCTTAAGACTTCCACATCACATTTCCCATTTATATAAAATACTATATCTCGGTGTATGACAATATAATCCCGAACAAATCACAGTCAAACGTGGCCTACCATTGTTTTCCCCCCATTTATTATTCCAGGTCGGCTCAACAAAGTCTCCGTACTCCTGGCGTTCCCAAAACGTTTCAATTCACTTAATTGAACGTACGGAACCATTACACGAAACATCGAAGGGGGATGTGTCACAACAAAGAGAGGGACAAAAGTATCACTGTTACCAAGGCAAACGAAAACAAGGTCACACAAGCTTATACAACAAAATTAGACACGAAGATGTCGCAAAGCCAAGTGTAATCCGCAATTTCGTTCTGGGGACTGTCCCATTTTACCCCATTTATTAACCCCCGCCGGAATAAGAAGGGTGTTATAAGTTTCTCGTGTGTTGCTGTGTATCTGTGTGTCTGTCTGTGGCATCATAGCACCCAAACGGATGAACCGATTTTGATTTAGTTTTTTTTGTTTGATAGGTGATTTAGCTATGTTTGAATAAAATTGGTTCAGCCGTTCAAAAGTTATGAGTTTTTTACTGTTTGAATCGGGGTGTTTTCGCAAGATAAATGAGTCGGGGGTTTTTTAAATTTTGAAATTTATCTTGTTGGAAGAATGAATGAGTTCTGGCGTATTTTCTGTCCAGGTACTATACACCATTGCTATAGTTGTATTGCTGTTTTGGTGTGGTTAGTGAATATGCCGTTTCTATTCCTATATTAGTGGAACTTCTACCCCTTCCTTCATGTAGTATTATGCAATCGTCAGCAGTTAATGTCTGGAAGCAATTACTGTTTCGGGGGTTTGCCCTCCCGTAATCGAGAATAAAAATGTACTACTGAACCCAATGGAAATCTAGTCAATTTTAGTAATTTGAATGTGTTCTTCTGGCTATGGCATTGTAATATTCCATTACAATACTAATACTAATAGTATTTAATACTAATCAGCACCATGTATTTGACTTTAAGGCAGTTTAACCGTGATTTGTTGTATACAGATCCATGTTAGCGGTACGGTACTTATTAGCATTTTAATCAGTCAGATCAAACTGATAAGGTGATTAGAAAGCGAGGAAGAATTTACTGCTGGTATAGGACATGAAGATTTATTTAAAACATAATATTAAATAAGAATTTGGTTGCCAAGCAGTAAAGGAAACTGTAACATACAATACAGCTAAAACAGCAACAGTTAATAAATCCCAAAACGGCTATGGATTGCATGATGACGATAGCAGTGGAACCTACAATTTGGCAGTTCAAGTGCAACGCTAAAATAATGCAGGTCAAGGTCGCGACTCGGCACGTGCTACCATGCAGTAGAGAAATAGCTACGTATTCAGAACAAGGGATATTTTTAGCAAGAGGGACAAAATGAGTATTATCTGCTTTTGGTATACGAAGATGTGGATTAAAGCATAGCGAGAAAAGAAATAAGGGTGCTTGCAAAACAGTCGCAAGGAACAAAAATGAGATCTCCAAAAATCGTACAAAAAAGCGTAGGTACCCGCTTTCACCGTTGCGAAATCCGTAATGAGGGTCTCTGAATTCAAAAGCGAGGTGCTGCAAGATGTATTGCAGCACGAAAATAAAGAGATGACCGGAACGGTTACTTCACTGGAGAAATACAAATTCGTAGCGAAAAAGAAAATAATGAGCGAAAACGCCCGGATGGGACGCCATACGGACATCCACGGATATTATTGGTGATGAAAGTCGGCGCGCAGTCTTCTTAACCGGCGTGCGTGTATGAATAGATGTAGGAACATTAATGAAGCAAAAGGAGTATGTAAGGATCGTAGCAGGTGGCGTTCTGTAGTTTCTGTCAACAAAAAAAAATCTCCAAGGGTAAAAAGGCGTTAGTCTTTAAGAAAATAACGGTACCAATATAATAGCTGGCAAAGATAACAAGATGGCAATGAAAAGGAAAATTCTTAAAGTATTAGAAAACGCTAAAACTTTTCAGTTTAAGATCGTATTCTGCATCGTTCAAGGTCGTAGTCAGACACGTGTAGGATTCCTCTAAAGATGCTGCATCCGCATCCCAGCGCAAAGGAATGGGTTCTACGGGAAGAAGCGTAGGTACTTAACATAATAACACCGTTTGTCAAGTGCACACGAAGATTTCAAGAATAGTGAGTTAGTAATGACGGCAATTTAAAGTTTATGTGGTTTCTACAATTTATGATTGATGGTTTTAATGTTGGTGGCAAAGCTACAATTTTAACAACATCTGGCAAAGATGTGATCTTTTGGAATTAACATTGATTCTGCTTTGCAGATCAGTAAGTGGTTCTTGTTTTATTTAATAATATTTAAAACAAAAAAGCTGTTGTTAACAAATAACACATGAACAAAAAGTAACTCCGTCTTACAACATAAACGCCCGGGGGTAAGCAGAAGTCGGCGCGTTGAACTTAGCTGAAAGCAAAGTTTTACACGGAAACTTGAGCCTTTTGTCGGGAAAAAATCTAAACGTGTTTTATTTTGAAGCACACCGTATGTAGCCTTTTAACCCATCATAGAACCAATAACGACAACACATAATTTATCCAAAAACTTAAAGTAACTTTGTAACCCAATTAGGCCAACAAATAAAATCAAACAACTAACAAGTGAAAAGCCGTAGATATCAGCTGCCGAATAAAACTAGATAATTAAATTAAAGGCCTATGTATATTCGGCCGAGCGTCTGCCGAATATTAGGATGTCCGTGACTACCGCAGGACCCCGACAGCAACCGCTTCCATATTTGGTAAATAATTACTACTCAATTGGTACCAATTAGTACCCGAACAACAAAATTGGTACCTTAGTAGTTTTCGAGAAAATCGACTTTGAAGGTGGTCCTGCGGTAGTCACGCTCCATTCAGCAGGACCACCATGAGCGCCGAAAACGGGGGCATGCTACAGCTATTCTAAGTATACAAATAATTACTACCCATAAATGTGATCCATTTCGTAAAAAAATACAGAACTGAATCATTTTTATTTATCGAGAAATCAACAATGATAACTTTCGCTCGCTCGTTCAGCAGGACCACGACTTTGAATGTTGATTCCAAGTTGGAGGAGCCTGCGACTTTCCTCAAACCTACATAGAAAATTACTACCCTGCAAGATAAAATTGATACCCAGAATTCACAACTAGTACACCAGTAGTTTACGAGATATACCATGCCATTGGTGGGGTGGCGGTAGTCACGGTGTTAAATTTTCATTTCAAGATTTCCCTATTAAAAACTTAGTGAATTCTGCCCAAATGTATACAAAAATTACTACTCCTACAGAAGATAAAGCGACCAAAAATTCAGATACCTAAGTGTTGTATTTTAAGAGAAATTAGCTTTCATTACTTTTCCATACTAAATCTTCGCGTATAACCCGACCATATTAAGTTGTCAATTGTATTGAGCAGTACACTCGTGCCAAAAAGTTTATGGATGTCGTTTTAGTTAAAACAACAGTTCACAATCTATAATTTTTATACAAAATGTGTACCTAGGCACATAACAAAAAAAATATATTTTGTTACCCATGGCCTGTAATACCTTAGTTAATGCCGTGGGTAGGTAGGTACTCTAATAATTATTTTTCTGTATTGAAAGTACCTACCTTCTGTGTTTTTATATGAATACCATTAAAGAGCGATAGATAGGTATTTCTTATTTATTTCTTTCCTACTAATTTACCATTGCTGCAAGCTTAAGTACCTACGTATTAAAAACCTAATTTACTGCAGTAACAATATGTTGCTAATAGCGTAAGTATAAAATGATTACATATGTAATAGGTAAGTATTTTTACAGTACCAGAAGTCGATTGTATGGTACAATTTGTATCAAATTTCCACTGACATTTCTTGTGGGCCTTGGGTGTATTTTTAGTTAGGTACCTATTTAATACTCACATTGTTAGATCTAGGTTATGAATTAGTAATATAAAATTTTTATATGTCGAATAAGTCTTATTAAGACACAGAACACAGATCGATAACAATTTGTAAAATCAGTCAAATTTTAAATATTTAAAAATCAATTTATTATTCTAAATTGGACTAATACCTACCTTATAAAATTGGAACTATGTTAATAATCTAGCAATTAGGTTCGATAAAACAGAATGAGAAAAGCATCTATATTCATGCAAAGTTACAAGAATTTAAGAATAGAATGAATATTAGTTTTATCATTTTAAAACTATTTCAAAATTACAGATTATTATTATGGCAGGCTCACAAGTTATGTACATAGGGTGAATGACAACAGTAGGTAATCATTTACAATTTATCTCTTAAAAATGAAAACGTGATGATACTTATTTTTATAATTAAGAAAGTAGGTACTTTCATGAACATCATGAGTATCTTTACAAAAACAACCAATAAAAATAAAAGGAAAAATGTATACGCGAAATGTAAACATAAAAAATAATCTCAAATATAATTACCTAACATTAATAGACATAATTCAAGTTATTAAAAATAAAAGGTTGTTGATTACCCCGAGTTTCTCAGTTCTACATTATCGCTGAATTGTCAAGCACGCGTTATCTGCTGTGATTGGTTTAATGAATTTTCAACAGCGAATCACAGCAGATAACGCGTGCTTGACAATTTGTAACATTAATTCTGCGATAATTTAGAGCTGATAAACTTGGGGCTAATTGTTTTAAAGCTTTATAATATGCTTATGTTCAAGACTTTAGATGATTTTACTCTAATCCAAGTTTAATCTAAAAATAACAATCAGTTACTATTTCAAATACGTACTTGTAAGTACATAATAATTATTTTAAGTTTTAATAAATATAGTTATTGTTATTATATGCACGTTATATAGATATACTTACATAAGTTTAGTCAACAAATTTGAGTCAAGACGCGTTCAAACGGAGATCAACTGGCTTTATGGTATACTTCACACAAAGTAATCATGTACATTCATATTACAGGGCTCATTTTAAGTTCTACTCAGTTAAAATATCAAACAGCGACGACAATTTTTCAATTGTCGATTTTCTTCACATAATTTTGAATCTCATTATATCTTGTCTATGGTCCAAAACTTTTTAAACTTTTTTTGCACGAGTGTACTGCTTTAATGGTATTCATATAAAAACACAGAAGGTAGGTACTTACAATACAGAAAAATAATTATTAGAGTACCTACCTACCCACGGCATTAACTAAGGTATTACAGGCCATGGGTAAAAATTTTTTTTTTTTTTTGTTATGTGCCTAGGTACACATTTTGTATAAAAATTATAGATTGTTTGATTTTTGATTTTTTTTTTCTTCATTTTTTGATTTTTTAAAAAAACGTTGCCCCACACTAGGAATTTCTTCCTGTATCGTGGGTGCGTTTACAAACATATAAACTCACATACACAAACACCCAGAGCCGAAACAACTATCTGTAGGTCATACAAATATTTGTTCCGTGCGGGAATCGAACCCGCGACACGCAGCGCAGCAGTCAATCGCTCAACCACTGCGCCAACCGTGCGCCCAAAATTTGTTTACGGTTGTGAACGGTTGTTTTTACTAAAACGACATCCATAAACTTTTTTGCACGAGTGTACTGCTCAATACCATTGACAACATAATACGGTCGGGTTATACGCGAAGATTTAGTATGGAAAAGTAATGAAAGCTAATTTCTCTTAAAATACAACACTTAGGTATCTGAATTTTTGGTCGCTTTATCGTCTGTAGGAGTAGTAATTTTTGTATACATTTGGGCAGAATTCACTAAGTTTTTAATAGGGAAATCTTGAAATGAAAATTTAACACCGTGACTACCGCCACCCCACCAATGGCATGGTATATCTCGTAAACTACTGGAGTACTAGTTGTGAATTCTGGGTATCAATTTTATCTTGCAGGGTAGTAATTTTCTATGTAGGTTTGAGGAAAGTCGCAGGCTCCTCCAACTTGGAATCAACATTCAAAGTCGTGGTCCTGCTGAACGAGCGAGCGAAAGTAATCATCGTTGATTTCTCGATAAATAAAAATGATTCAGTTCTGTTTTTTTTACGAAATGGATCACATTTATGGGTAGTAATTATTTGTATACTTAGAATAGCTGTAGCATGCCCCTGTTTTCGGCGCTCATGGTGGTCCTGCTGAATGGAGCGTGACTACCGCAGGACCACCTTCAAAGTCGATTTTCTCGAAAACTACTAAGGTACCAATTTTGTTGTTCGGGTACTAATTGGTAGCAATTGAGTAGTAATTATTTACCAAATATGGAAGCGGTTGCTGTCGGGGTCCTGCGGTAGTCACGGACATGTAGGAAAGAAATAAGAAATACCTATCGCTCTTTAATGGTATTCATATAAAAACACAGAAGGTAGGTACTTAAAATACAGAAAAATAATTATTAGAGTACCTACCTACCCACGGCATTAACTAAGGTATTACAGGCCATGGGTAACAAAATATATTTTTTTTGTTATGTGCCTAGGTACACATTTTGTATAAAAATTATAGATTGTGAACTGTTGTTTTTACTAAAACGACATCCATAAACTTTTTTGCACGAGTGTACTGCTCAATACCATTGACAACTTAATATGGTCGGGTTATACGCGAAGATTTAGTATGGAAAAGTAATGAAAGCTAATTTCTCTTAAAATACAACACTTAGGTATCTGAATTTTTGGTCGCTTTATCTTCTGTAGGAGTAGTAATTTTTGTATACATTTGGGCAGAATTCACTAAGTTTTTAATAGGGAAATCTTGAAATGAAAATTTAACACCGTGACTACCGCCACCCCACCAATGGCATGGTATATCTCGTAAACTACTGGAGTACTAGTTGTGAATTCTGAGTATCAATTTTATCTTGCAGGGTAGTAATTTTCTATGTAGGTTTGAGGAAAGTCGCAGGCTCCTCCAACTTGGAATCAACATTCAAAGTCGTGGTCCTGCTGAACGAGCGAGCGAAAGTTATCATCGTTGATTTCTCGATAAATAAAAATGTTTCAGTTCTGTTTTTTTTACGAAATGGATCACATTTATGGGTAGTAATTATTTGTATACTTAGAATAGCTGTAGCATGCCCCCGTTTTCGGCGCTCATGGTGGTCCTGCTGAATGTAGCGTGACTACCGCAGGACCACCTTCAAAGTCGATTTTCTCGAAAACTACTAAGGTACCAATTTTGTTGTTCGGGTACTAATTGGTAGCAATTGAGTAGTAATTATTTACCAAATATGGAAGCGGTTGCTGTCGGGGTCCTGCGGTAGTCACGGACATAATATTAGGGGATTAAATGCCGGATATTCGGCCTCGTCGGGAAACTCGCCTGATTTATTCATGGAGAAAATTGTCGAAACTACACATTGATATATTGCTTGTCCATTAGTAATCGTTCACTCGAGCTATTTATTTTGAACGATGAATTAATATTAATAGGCTTTGTCCGGCCTGAACGCAAAATAACTATAATATGTTATTGTTGGAGAATGGAGACGAATATTTCATGTGCGGATAAAACAAACAACGTGTAAATTATGAAATCTAATAAGCCTTAATATGAAACATTTTTATCAAAACAACTGAAAAGTTTAATAATCCGATTCAGTGGGTAAATTCAAAATCAGAACCCAATAAGTTTACAAACATTGACTTCGAAAACTGTACTAAACCTAAACCAATTTTTGGTTTGCTACCTATAAATTGGCAATAACCGCCCTGTTCTCTGAATAAAGTGGCTCTTTGGAGTGTACCCCCTGGGGCCTGGCATGCATATCGGAGCAAATTCCAATTTGCCATCGATATTTTACCGAGATCTCCTGCAATTGTTCCGATCCAATAATTTTTGTATTAAAATTCGCAATCACTGACCGCGGGAATGTTTCAATAACCGGTTATAGTAATAACGTTGTGTATTTATATTTACCGGGACGCCCGTCAATGTGACGGGGAAACAAACGATTATAACAAGTGAATGACGGAATAAATAAACCATAATATGTTGGGCATATTTTGGGGAGTCTGAAAGAGACATATATGTCGGAGGTAGATCTTAGTACTAAGTCTGACAGGGCTGGGGACGGGACACAATAAACTTCAAGGATTTAGTTTTGTTTCATTGGCACCGTTTCCCCCTGATTCAAGTCTCGATTCGATTTTATTCAATTGGCAACACTTAATTTTTATGTCAACAACCTTAAGTTTGAAGGTTAAAAACATGTGTTTTAGAGGTAGATTCCAATATCCAAAAGAAGCGAAGAAAGGCTTTTTCGTTCCTATAGTGAGATCGCAGCCATCGGCCATATTGTAGCTGGGACTTGCATCTAAACGTTTGAGACTAGTGATTGCAATCGGTGCGCGAACTTGCTGCCTGAGAATGGGACTATGGACTAGCTCTAAACTGCATGTTACCAATTTTGCTTTGTGAGTGCATTTCACCCAATAAGAAGCCCACAAGACTGGGTGTTATGAAGCCCGACGAGAGTATATTGAGAATATATAAATTGCCACAAAACAGGATTATGTAAAATGTTCATAGTCCACACTATACACGCTAGCATGACGTGTTAAAGCGAAGTTAATTAAGAGATAGAAGTTACCGATGTGTTAAGATTAGCATTGATTGTAACAAATGGCTAAATGATAGATGGTAGGCTACGGGTCGGTATTTAGCTGCATCTGGCTAAACTGGATATCCGTCTAATGATGGAAAAGCCATCACAAACAAAAGAAAAATAACTTTCGTAAGTCTGATTCTCTTCGCCTAGCGACCTGCGTCGAAATAGTTCGAAGATTTATTAGAAGTATTCCTTCTCTATTTTTTCGGTAATACGAAACAGGAGTGTAAACAATCGGATGTGACGTTATTATGATTGATTCGACGATACATTAGCCGGTAATGTGCTCGTCTCAGGACATGACAAGCTTGACGTGCGGAGAGACAGCTCGACGGTATGGCGCCATTTCTGAGCAAGACTGTTTCCGCACATTATAATTATGTATTACTTACTGTTGCCCGCGACTTCGTCTGCGTAGCATTAATACTTTGAAAAGCCTAGTTTTTATATCGCGCAATAATATTGTAGGTTTTCCATTCAAACTTCCATCCCCCTTTCCACCCCGTTAAGAATGATTTCCGAGATAAATAGTATCCTTTATCCTTGCCAGGGTCTCAAACTATCTCCATACCAAATTTCATTTAAATCGGTTCAACGGTTTAAGTGTGAAAAAGTAACAGAAAGACAGAGTTACTTTCGAATTTATAATATGAAGAATAGATATGTATCAGTACTCCTCGCAATACCTTTATAAATAATAGCCTATGTGTTAATTTGGTGTATAAGCTATATTTCTGTAAAGTTTCATTGAACTCCGTTCAGTAGTTTTTGCGTGAGAGAGTAACCAACATCCATCCATCTATTTTCACAAACTTTTATGTTTATATAAAAGTAAGTAAGAAGTAAGATTTTTAGGTCCAAAGTGGTTTTTGCGGGAAACATTAGTATTTTTTTTGCCAGAATCTTAGAAGAAAATTGATAACACATGACGCTTGGTAAAATCACTTCTATTCTTTTCTATCCAGCCTACTTTGTCGGCCA
Source organism: Orthosia gothica (assembly GCA_949775005.1). NCBI lineage: Eukaryota > Metazoa > Arthropoda > Insecta > Lepidoptera > Noctuidae > Orthosia > Orthosia gothica. Next base: position 1,443,120 of record OX459069.1, read on the forward strand.
CCTTCTCCCTTTTACACACAATTATGTCTTAACATATACTACCTATACACGATTCGTTACTTATGCTATACCTTAGAAAAACATGAAAGTTTCAAACTGCTGCTACACCAACTCAGAATATAGCTAGCGTGAGAAAAGCCTTGTGTTCGTTTCGTAACACTAATAAATTGTAAGCTGCCGTAATGCGAACTGCGAGCAGGCTTCACCCAGCGCTTCTACTGAGTTACTGCCGCCGCCAGGCGTTAGCTGCTCAATTTATCTACCAAAGTGGCAGCAGAGTGGTCAACGTGATGAACATACAGAACAATATTATTAAGTGTGAACATTATAATGGTGGTGTTTGGTACTCTAACACCCTAACACAACTGAACGGATTTTGATGAAACTTTACAGTAAAATAGCTTATATATCATAAAAAACACGTAGGCAATAATTTTTAAAGACATTGGGGGAAGAACTAATTCCTACGGCTTTATTTTGTACTAGCCTATATATTCGTAGACGCGACGCCGACGCCGAGACGTGGTCGCTCACAATGGGCATTATCAGAAAGCTTAAAGTCATCCCAAAGGGCAATGGAGAGGGCTATGCTCGGCGTTTCCTTGTGTGATCACGTCAGAAATGAGCATATCGGCAGGAGAACCAAAGTTACCGACATAGCCCGAAGAATTGCTAAACTTAAGTGGCAGTGGGTAGGGCACATTGCTCGCAGAACGAATGGCCGATGAGGCCGAAAAGTTTTGGAATGGCGACCGCGAACCGGAAGACGATACGTTGGAAGGCCTCACACTAAGTGGACCGATGACCTGGGTAAGGTTGCGGGAAGGCGCTTGATGCGAGACGCACGGGATCGGCCAATGTGGCGACGCCTGAGGGAGGCCTATGTCCAGCAGTAGACGTCTTTCGGCTGAAATGATGATTAAGATAATGATGAGCATATATAGACTGTATTTTGTTTATGATGGCCAAATGATAGAATAATATTGTTAAACGATGCACGTGTGCGTTTAACTTAAATAACCAGAAACAATACATTATTAGTTGCGGCTGAACTGTGATAATATCAAAGGCTTTATGTGAAATAAACAACTCTGTATTCAGTTAACCACAAAAGCATGCAATACAAACAGTATTTCAGTAATCAAAACATAATTATAATAGACGTTAGTTGAAACACCGGGATTCCGGGCGATCTCACTGCGAAAATTTGCATGTATATTTGTTTTTGATTAAATTTCATTTTCATGAACGATACTTGATAGTAGAATAGATTTTGTATGACTAGATGTATGAACGTAAATAAATCAAAATGAGCATGTAAGGATCGTAGTACCCCCATGGAAAAATGACGTGAGTATATGTAGGTATGATGAACATAATAATAATAATAAAACAAGCCAGTTAACTTTTACAGTTAATGCTCTTTGCATCAGAGAATGAAGTAAAAATGAACACCAATGTTTGTGATTTAAACGCCGACGGAGCAAACAGCAAGTTCCATTAGGTTAACAATAGTTCTCATTTTAGTTCAAATCTAAACGGAGTTCAGTTACTGGCAAACTTCTAACTTTCGTCTGGAGAGGTGCTGGGACGGAAAATTTACGTTTTCACAACGTAATGGAGGATATTATTATAAATTGCACTTACAAAACTCTTTCTAGAAGAGAGACTTTACAGGCTAGAATAAAAATTAGAAATATTTCTATAAGTATCTCTGAAATCTGAATTGGTATCCCTAGTACTGGTATTAAGTATCTTGCTCAGGAGTAGTAAATATTCTGAGTACTTCTACCTTAGTTAATCTTTCATACGTAGAAAGATCTTTTGATTCACTCTTTTATTTTTTTATTTTGTGTTTATATGTTCACGAGAATACATCTTTTGGTCGAATAACCGGTTGTATCCCTTAATTACCGAAATATTTAAAAAGCCATTGTGTTCACGTGGATCCACGTTTCGGGCACTCAAGGGGTTAAAGTCATTACATAAAAGTAATCCGAGACCCTTTTATGATTTAGGCACGGGGTCTCATTGTTAAGAAAGAATATTTGGTTCAAATAAATCTCACAAGATGACGCGACATGTACACACAATTCAATAGAATTGTGTTAAAAATTAATATTATCTGGAATTGAACATAAACATTGTATGTTCTTGTTTAATTAACTCTCCTAAGTACAAAATTATGGAATACTAGCTGACCCGGCAAACTTTGTTTTGCCATAAAAAGATCAAACATTTATCTACCCTACCCTACCCGACCCTACCCTACACTACCCTACCCGACCCTACACTACCCTACAATACTCTACCCTACACTACCATACCCTACCCTACCCTACCTATATAGCCTATGTCCTTTCCCAGGTCTCAAACTATCTTCATACTAACTTTAATCTAAATCGGTGCAGCGGTTTAAGCGTGAAAAGGTAACAGACAGACAGACAGAGTTACTTTCACATTTATAATATTAGTATGGATTGGGCTCTTAATTCACATTTCAAAGATTATTTGAACGGATCATTTAAAATTGATGCCATAGATGGCGCATTTTTAAATTTCTGAGGCATTCAACTCTAGTTACGTCGGCACGGTTTTTTGTATGGGATGAGGCATCTGTATGCTAGTATTATATTATCTGTGATTTAGGTAAGAATTCTATCCTGAACTAGATGAGCATAGAAATCGCTCAATATTCCGTTGGTGCCCGCAGATTTGAATAATGCCGCTGATTGTCCCTCGCCCAGTTACCGGTATGCAGTTAATTTCGCTGCCGAAGCGCTGCGGGCTCGGAAACGAACGGTTTTCATAGTCCGCACACGTGGTATTTTGTGGTCACATTCAGGCTGAAGGAAGGTCGAATAGAACTGATATTGGGTGGAAGGTTTGACAATCATTGTTTAGTGGTAGTTTCGACGGTAATTTTGATGTATTCGCTCTCGATATACAAGACTACTTAAAATGTACGATACAATTGAGTGGCAAATATCATGAAGCTTAATCTATACTAATATTATAAAGCTGAAGAGTTTGTTTGTTTGAACGCGCTAATCTTAGGAACTACTGATTTGAATTTAATTTTTTTTTTGTGTTGTATAGTCCATTTATCGAGGCAGTTTATAGGCTATATAACATCACGCTACGATCAATAGGAGCGGAGCATAAATAAAAAATGTTGCAAAAACGGGGAACATTATTCCTTTTTCCGTAATTCAACACTAATTTTAACGCATCTTTGGGCGGAAATAAATACCATACGAAGATGGAAAATTATAAAACGGCCTCCATACAGGGATAGATTAGTAATAAAATTCAACAATGCAAATAATTTTATTTTGAAAATATACATTAAGTCGTTTTTCATGATATCTAGACTCCCAAATATCTGTTTATAAAATTTTTGCGCGCTCGGTTTCGTCCTAAAACATCATCCATTTCGCTACAAATTTGCAAAAGTGCTAATTCGTACAGGAACTAGCTTCTTACTGCTCATCACAGCATCAATATCTTTCGCACCTGTTGTCGGATGAGATAGCATGCATTTTAACCTCGCGCACAAAATAGTTCGTGCCGTCGACTCGGTGAACCTTAAGGCCCACAAATACTAACGAACACTCAAGTCACCATCCATACCCATGTACCACTCTATTCGGTCTCATTAGCGACCACAGGTCTCCTAGAGCACTCGACCCACTTAGCCGCCACTTGCAGCCGATCGATTGTCTTCAGCCACTCAGTAATTAAACATACGTTCCAAACAAGTCTTTTGTCTTCAGCCACTCAGTAATTAAACATACGTTCCAAACACACGTCAACTTCAGGAGCAGTGGGACAGTTAACGATTTAGATCAATTGATTAACTAAACGATGAAGTTAGTTCAGTTACAGCGCCTATCGTGCTGTAACTGGCATGGTAATCTATACAAATAAATAAAATTGAAGTGCCTGTTTGTGATGTCAAACTATCAGCTGTTTACTAAATACATTATGAAAAATATACGGTACAGATAACAAGAACAACAATTTATAATAAAAATATCAGCCTGCCTGCTCGTTCCGAGTAATCTCGGAAACGGCTGGGCTAATTTCACGGGACTTTCACTGGTAGACAGGTGATGTTATAAGGAGTAACATAGGCAACTTTTTTTAATTAGTTTTCCGCTTATAAAGTTAAATTAAAACGCAGACGAAATCGTGGGAAGCATCTAGTCCTTAAAAAGAACTTAACTTGATAAATCGGAAAAATAAAAAACAACGTAACTTGATAAACGGATTTTGATTTTGAATAACGTAAGCATTCATTGTGCATTTATCTCAAAATAAATTAGTTTGCAAAGTATTTTGGCAAAATAATGTTTCCTTCGTCTGATAAAATTTCTGGAGTGGGAGATCATACTGAGTTACGTTATTAACAAACAGTGTGATTATGAAAGTCTTAGGAATTAGGGATTGATTAAGAAATTCGAAATCTATTTACAACAGTTTATTTTTCTGTTGGATATAGGTACTATTAGTCAATATCTTTTTTTTACTTACAAACAACTTGTCTTCAACGAATGCCGTTGACAAATAGTGTATAATGAACGAGAATAAAGCTTTAATAACATTGAAACTTTTTCCCAATCGAATAGCGGTTTAATGTTAGTTTCATCATTTTCGAACTGTCAAGTTTTCTTTACAATATTGCAATAAAAGCGCAAGTTCTACAAACAAATATATCTATTTGTTCGGCAAAACCTTTAGTTCCAAACTTGGCGACGCTTTCTTTTATTTTCGTACAACGAGTTTAGAGCACTCTTCAATCGATGTTTTTGTTGAAATATATTTAAAAGTTTCATCAAGATTTGAGTTTTTTGAGATTGATTTATTATCACTCAACTCAAGAGACGAAATGAGAAATTGATTGTGAGTGTGACATACAATTTTTAAGCTTGGATTGTAATACATTAAAGTCATAACCATTAACATTTCGACTTTCAGCAAGTTTGAAAAAGAGTAGGTACTCTTTTATTTTATGATTTTGACAATCTCGGGACTCTGGGGTCCCGGTCCTTTGAAAGGCGTGCGAGAGGCCGAGGCCAACTCGCAGAGGCCTTTTTAGGCATGTATCAGGAAATGTGACACCAACCGACGATTATCCCTGTATGCATTGCCAGTATAGATAAATAGTATTTATTTATCTATACTGGCAATCCCGTTATTATTTTCATTTATTTTATTATTAATGAACACACAGAATATTACATATAGAAAACACATCAAGACAATAGAGGGTACAAAGGTACTGCTTATTTCTTAAGAAATTTCTACCAGCAGACCCGAGAAGAGGACAAAAAACAAGAAATGTAGACAAATAGTGTGTAAAGAGAAGAAAAGTGAACGACTAACCTAAGATATAAAAACACACATTGTTTTTATACTATGTCAATAGGTACCTAATTTTCTGCCTGAATAAAAATGCTATAACATTGTTAACAAGTAAAATTTCAAAATTTAAAAAACCCCCGACACATTTACCAGGCCCCTCAGAAAGTATTGCGAAAAAAAGTTTTTATATATGGGAGACTGGCCAGTTATAATGTTTTTCGAAAATATGATTATTTATAAGTAAAAATAAGTAAGTTCCAATTTCAAAATTTCCCTCCACATTTTTTGCGAGTTAATTCAAAGTATTGTGTCTCACTGAAATATGGATCTGCGCCGGGAACATTTTAGAGCTATGATTTTATACGATTTCAAGTGTCGCCTGAAACCGGATGAATCGTACGATAGACTTCAAATGGCATTCATGGATGAAGGCCCTTCCAAGGCAACCGTGTATCGTTGGTATAACGAATTCAAGCGCGGTCGACCAACTTTGGGGGATGACGAAAGAAGCGGTCGCCCTTTGACGGCTATTACCGAAGAAAACGTGCTAGCAGTGAAAAATTTAATCCAAGACAATAGGCGAATTACATATCAGGAGATTCAACACATATTGAAGATTGGATCGGGAAGCGTTCACGAGATTCTACACAGCCATCTTCGCGTGAGGAGGATAGTATCACGCTGGGTGCCGCACAACCTCACCGATGCTCAGAAGCAGGCCCGGGTGGAATGGTGCCGTGATATGCTTAACAAATTTGAAGCAGGCTCGTCTCGGCGTGTTTACGACATCGTTACAGGTGATGAGTCCTGGATTTATCAATACGACCCAGAAACCAAGCGCCAGTCGACTGTTTGGGTGTTTCAAAATGAGCCAACGCCTACCAAAGTGAAGCGATCTAGAAGCGGGGGTAAGATTTTGATCGCTAGCTTTTTTAATTTGACTGGCCACTTGGTATCAATTCCCTTACGGGATCAAAGAAGCATTAATGCCGAATGGTATACTACCAAATGTTTGCCAGAAGTTTTCTCTGTTATAAGCAACAAGCGACCAAACACAGGGCTCCGCGGGCTACTGCTCCACCACGACAATGCACCTGCGCACACCGCACTCAAAACGAGGGACTTCCTGGACAGCACGCCAGTCAAACTCCTGGGTCACCCTCCTTACAGCCCTGATCTAGCACCGTGTGACTTCTTTTTATTCCCAAAAATAAAAAATCAGCTCAAAGGGATACAATTTTCGTCGCCGGAAGATGCGCTGGCTGCGTTCGAGCAGGCTGTAAACGAGGTGTCTGCGGCGGACTGGAAAAAGTGTTTTGAAAACTGGTTTAGGCGCATGAATCTTTGTATAGAGGCTGGTGGAAAGTACTTTGAAAAGATTTAATAAAAATATATGTACGTATAGAACAATTTTTTTTAGTTTCGCAAAACTTTCTGAGTGTCCCACGTATCTTGCGTAAACACACCAATTCAAACAGTAAAATGCTCATAACTTTTGAACGGCTGAACCGATTTTATTCAAATATAGCTAAGAACACTCTCGTCAAAATCACATTTCAAACAAAAAAAACCTAAACCAAAATCGGTTCATCCGTTTAGGCGCTATGATGCCACAGACAGACACACAGATACACAGCAACACAAGTGAAACTTATAACACCTCTCTTTTTCCGGCGGGGGTTAAAAAGGTAAGTGCTACAGTAACATAGTGTTTCTATTATAATGACACATAGCAATATGTTGAAACACCAATAAGCAAGCTTATTAGACCCCAATAATGTTATGAACAAACTAATTTCAATGTCGCCAAACTAAAAACATCTTTACTTGTGCACTTTTACATCACCCAAAAGCCCGTACATATAAAATTAAACAATGACATCAAAACAATAAACTGGAGCATCATATAAGAGTTCATAGAAGGTGGGTGACCGCCAGGGAGCAAGGTTATTGCCGCTGACATGACCAAGGACGGCTGCACGGCAGAGAGATGCCTACTGGTGTACAAAGCACGAGGAGGCGCGTGATTCATTGAAATGTATGGAGTCAGGTGCTCTTGTGAAAAGTACAGTTTTAATTTTTATGGGTACACTCACTCAAATCTTTAAAGCTAATCCAAAATATCATGACTCGTCATGACTTGAAAAAGTGATTGAAAATGCAGATATCTCTTTTTTTTTATGCATACAGCTAACGAGTGGAATGTCCTGTCTTAATGTTTCCTTATAGCTATAACCAGAGGGGCTTAGAATTACTGTAAATTGGTCACTTCTAGTCTAGTTTGTTTCATCGTCCACCAGATCATCGCCTAATATCAGGTAAGACAGTGTGACGTTGCAAAATCATTTTGTAGTCTAGTGGTGACATCTCTGTGCTTAATCTCTCGGTATGTCATTATTGACAACCTATAACTTCAATAAAAGCAAAGAGATGGCACCGAAATCGGAAACCATGTTAAAACTGGTTGTCTGTTTGTTTAATTATTAACCCCCGCCGGAAAAAGAGGGGTGTTATAAGTTTCACGTGTGTTGCTGTGTATCTGTGTGTCTGTCTGTGGCATCATAGCGCCTAAACGGATGAACCGATTTTGATTTATTTTTTTTATTTGAAAGGTGATTTTGTCGAGAGTGTTCTTAGCTATGTTTGAATAAAATCGGTTCTGCCGTTCAAAAGTTATGGGCGTTTTACTGTTTGAATCGGGGTGTTTTCGCAAGATAAATGTGTCGGGGGTTTTTTAAATTTTGAAATTTTACTTGTATGATAATTGTGAACAATTCAAAATAATAACAATTAACATAATTAATTTAATTTCAAATATTAAACTCGACTAAATTCTAACCAATCGATACTATTTGGTCTATGGTCAATATTATTCGATGGAACGTGTGTCGTTGCAATTGAATTCCGGACTACTCGTACCATCATGATTTGGACAATCCGGTCATCATCATCATCATCATTTCAGCCGAAAGACGTCCACTGCTGGACATAGGCCTCCCCCAGGCGTCGCCACATTGACCGATCCCGTGCGTCTCGCATCCAGCGCCTGCCCGCAACCTTAACCAGGTCATCGGTCCACCTAGTGGGAGGCCTTCCAACGTATCGTCTTCCAGTTCGCGGTCGCCATTCCAGAACTTTTCGGCCCCATCGGCCATCCGTTCTGCGAGCAATGTACCCTGCCCACTGCCACTTAAGTTTGGCAATTCTTCGGGCAATCCGGTGTACCCGTCTAATTTATTGAATAAATATTGTATTTGTATAGCATGGTATTTGTTTTTAACCCCCGCCGGCAAAAGAGGGGTGTAATAAGTTTCACGTGTGTTGCTGTGTATCTGTGTGTCTGTCTGTGGCATCATAGCGCCTAAACGGATGAACCAATTTTTATTTAGTTTTTTTTTTGTTTGAAAGGTGATTTTGTCGAGAGTATTCTTAGCTATGTTTGAATAAAATCGCCCAGCCGTTCAAAAGTTATGGGAATTTTACTGTTTGAATCGGGTGTTTTCGCAAGATAAATGTGTCGGGGGTTTCTTAAATTTTGAAATTTTACTTGTAATTTGAATATTTCCCTATACTCCATTCCTACTAAATTTACTATAGCACGGTAGGAGATCTACCACCTGCCGGGTTACAAGAGAGACCAAACGCGAGCTAATCAATAATAATATTTTCGCTGTAGGGTTGAAGTACTTTCAAAAGTACTTTACCTTGTCTCTTAATTAAGGAACTATTGCACGTTTTACTACAGTAAGCCAATATTTACAGTAAGCTTCAGCACTTCATCAAGCCCACGTTATGGCTTACCCTATAACAGCGTCAGACCCTAGGGACCCTAACTCCGTCTTAATAATACTCGCCTAATTTACATGTGGACCTTCAGGCTTAGGAGGTCAGTTCCCCAGGGAAGGAAGTGACCGATGTTATCCTCTTGAGTCGTTTGTTTAAGGATTTATTTATAGCTTTAAAGCTTATTTTGAGGATATTGCCTTGAAGGTGTTAGGGGGCCATACGTTAGTTTTGTTTGGACTTACTAGTGTTACTTCAAATCTTTTAGTTCATCTATGGCTAGAAATAACAATGTTTCTTATTTTGAGGATAAGCCAAAAAAGGACAAATCTTATAAGTCAACGAACACAAGTAAAATTTCAAAATTTGAAACCCTCAGACACATTTATCTTGCGAAAATAACCCGATTCGATTCCGAAACAGTAAAACGCACGTAACTTTTGAACGACTAAACCGATTTTATTCAAACATAGCTAAGAATACTCTCGACAAAATCACCTTTCAAACAAAAAAATAAACAAAATCGGTTCATCCGTTTAGGTGCTATGATGCCACAGGCAGACACACAGAAACACAGCACAGCAACACACGTGAAACTTATAACACCCCTCTTTTTTCCGGCGGGGGTTAAAAACAAGAGTTATGATGAGCTAAAAATGGACCCACTTAAGTGTTCACACGAACTGCGGTTAACACTGATATTCTAAGGAACTCGATATAATGAGCCCGATACAGAAATAGACCCAAACACAATTATCTAATCCAACGACCCCAGCACACGTAAATACTTAGTTAACAATAACAAATTAGGTAGTTGCCCTTGTAGCGTAAACACAACGACTCATGCATTATTCAGGGCCTGAAGAAGAGTGATTCGCGCGCTTATCTGTAAATACCTCTACTTATGTGTGGCTGATGTATGTTGATGATATGTTTAGCGTCTCTTATGTTCGATTGAGCGGTAATGCAAGAGGCTTATGTTTTTGAGACTAATTTGTCGTTATAATGTATATTGTGTCTGAAATTGCGATTATAAGTTCAAATATGTGTGAGGATACCAAGAACTTTAGAAAACCTTTCTGTACTAATTCATTAGATTATATAGACAAATGGTAAACAACACTTTGTATATTGTTTATGAAAATGCGTAAATAGTTATACTATAGTTGCCTGTATGACGTTAAACTACGAAAAATGTGAATACGTGTATGCGTAAAAAAAATTATTGAAATTGTCACCCGCACCATGCTACAGCGCGAAGAGTATAAGTCATTAAAGAACTTGATTGTAAGAATAGTTCCAATTTAAAACTGCAATAAGGTCGAGAAGTAAATACTAGTGTAGGTAATATAGAGCAGCGCACAAAGGCCGGAGTATCTGGTGTTTGCAGCCCGCCAGCCAATTCAGAGGTATCATCGTTTGCACATCAATGGAAGCTTCTTCCACTCCCAATAGATCCAAGACTTAGTGGATCTCGTTTAACTTTCTATTGTTGGCTTTTATCATGTTATTATAAGTTTAAAATGATTTCAATGAAAAGGCAGATTTGGATTTGGCGTATTCATCAAAGAGGACAATGATTTGGTGGTCAAATAAGGAGATTATATACTTCTTGGTAATAATACGTCTAGGCACGATTTTGAAGACATTTTTGCATGTGCCATATTGTCAGCCTAGCATATCATAGCCAAATATTAACTATCTCATGAGACCATTTATTAAGCATATCCGCATGCCCATAAAACGAAAAAAATCGTGAAAAAATGTTTATGTCTGCCCTAACGTATTTAATATGGAAAATTACCTACTAAAGGATTCTAGATAGCTAATGGCAATAAAATGTTTAGTAGAAGAATAATGTGCTCAATATACAAGCCGTTTAGCTGTTACGGAACGTTATTGCAGTACACGTGAAATACGCTTACCGACTGTTAGATTCTTCGTATAGTGAAGTCAAACAGGAGAATCATGGTCACTTACCTGAAACAAAACAATTTACATAAATTATTACTTGATACACAAATGAATCAGACGGCAAATATAACACAATAATAAGAATATGTCTACATCTCCTTTTTTTTCATCCTTCCTGTCGCAGAAATGCTGGAAGATATTTCTATAGAAATAAGAGTCTCAGTACATATTTTTCTGCATATTATAAGTGTGTACATAAATGGTTAATATCTATACCAATATTATGAAGAGGAAATATTTTTTTTTTTTGTTTGTTCGTTTGTACCGAATAGGCTCCGAAACTACTGGACCGATTTTAAAAATTCTTTCACCAATAGAAAGCTACATTATTCCTGAGTGACATAGGCTTTTTTCATCCCGAAAACGGGTCCTGTGGGGTGGCCCACGGGAGCAAAGCCGCGGGGAACAGCTAGTAAAAAATAAAAATAGAAAAACAATTTCACAGCAGAAAACTATCTTACACAAACTACATCAAGCTATCGTAGCTCCCAAACAAACCTTACTTATAATTACCATACAAAACAGGGAAAACAATCTACCCGCATAAACAGACGAAACTACCCACATGTAATATTCACACGTACACAAAAATAGTACGTTTATGTATACGAAAATACTCGTTTGGTTAAACAAATAAACAAGTTGCATCATTGTTATTCACACCCCCGGGTGCCGCCGGGCTGCTATTAAAACCAAGTTACCACATACAACCCGCTGCAGACCCAAGCAAAAAGTTTTACGACCTTTTGAAAAGAGTTTAAAAACATGAACAAAATTCAATATTTTCCAGACTTCGACATACGCAAGCTTTTTTTAAACCTAAAAAGTTTTCAAGCATATTGTATACCGATTGGAGCTTCTCTTCTAATCCAATAAAGTATTGTTAAAAATGACAAAAGTGATAAATGTTACATTCAATGATTTATGAACTGAAAAGACAGAATAATGGAAAATACACAAAAAGCTGCCGTCGTAAAAATAGATGTAGTAAAACTCATCAATAACACTAAAAACTGAATATTAAAAATAGTAGTACTAGCTTATATATTTCACTTTTTATGTATGTAACTTATCGAGAATGTGCGCATAAAAGCCAGCATATATGTATCGTCACGGTTGCTTCTCCCGAGCGTTCCAGGCTTACAATTTTAAGCGATACCTAGACCCACGTATATAGTCTTAATGCTACCTACTTTTCGTTCCAGACAGCGTAATCCACTTTCACAATAAGACGTAACCTTACAGCTAAAAATAACGTCGTATATGTGCAACTTCGTAAACGATACTGAATGAGATCACAAACTTGAGTCAATGGGAGAAATGAGAAGCGAGCCTTCATCGTAACTCTATCAGCATCACGCCGAAGTTGAACACGTGCTTCAAATTTCAACTGCGACGAAATTGACACTCAGACATTCACATCACGTAAGTTTTACTGTCCACCGGCGCTTCTGGGGCTTGTAATTCAAATCAATCTAAGTGCTGGGGACCATGTACCAAATAGAAAATTGCCGAACCCTCTGGGCCCCGTTGGTGAACGAGACCGGGGAACCGAACGAGATATTGCAATGAAATGCATCGCTATAATAAAAGACGAGTCCGAAAGTAATATATTTGATGGCGCCCGACGTGGGACTCACAACACTCCTTCGGCCGCCATCATTGATGAAAATTTGAATTGGACTTTTATATTTGTTAGAAGATTAAATATGAAATGCAAATAAAATTCTTTTTAATCTGAAAAATATTTTAACATTTTTGCTACTTGAAAAAGCACTTTTCACTTACTTTTTTAATCACTACATCAAAATCAAACACGATTCGGTAGTCCTTGAAACATAATTAGGTGTTATGTAAACTTTCGAGTCACTGCCATCAAATTGTCACCTTTCAAACTAAATAATTATTTCAGTAACTTGGCTTGTCATCTGTGACATTGAAATATTTCAAACGGCTCGTTCAGTCAAAACAAGTCGGAACATGGCAAGCAATAACCATTTATTTTGGCGCCCAACTTGGGCCCGGCGCAAATGAAACTGCTACATACAGTGTTACTTATACCTGTCTAGAGATAACGCGCGCCCCTGAATATGTAAATGTGTGTATTGTGCCTGCTTCGGCTGCCTACTTGAAATGATTACTGGCATAATATCTGTTATTGCTGCGCGTATTTCGTCTGTATTATGTTGGATGTAATTAATTGAAATTTGGGATAATGGTGATGCTTCATTAAAACTTGGGTTGTTACAGTTGAACCTATGTATTAATGAGTAAATACCTAACAAGCTCATGCACTTACTGACTGGCTTTCATATTGAATTAACCTTTCGTGTGTATAGGACGTGGATCCACGACAGGATCTATATTTTTTTTTGTTTCGCTAATCAGTCGAACTAAGAGACGAACGGCGATGCATCATCGGTATATGGTTGACATCCCACCCATATGCACAAAGCGTTTTGGTAATACTTTTATTGGCGTACAGCTAAGAAGTGGAATTCCCTTCCGAAGTTTGTATTTATAGGAGTGAATAGGTTACTTGTAGGCAAGCTGCCCCATCTTCGACCACATCATCGCTTACCATCAGGTGAGATAGTAGCCAAACGCGAGACAACCAAATAATATTTTAAAAAATTGGCACCACCACAAAAGGTTGAATTGCTTTTCGAGCTCAAATCAAATATTCTGTTCAGTAAAAGCACGATTATATCATTCACCGCGAATTGTGAGCGAAAATTAAAGAGCTTTCTATAAAATAATGGAAATATTAACTAACTGCCTCGTTGTTCTGGTGGTCGCAAACGCTACTACTGAGCATGAGGTCCTAAATCAGCAAATCCGTTACCTGCTTGGGGCCTTTACTGGCCACTTTGGAACCAATGACATGCTCATATGGCTCTAACCGCGACACCCATGTGCAGGTTGTGTGGGAAACATACAGAACGCATGGAGCACCTTCTGTGTACATGCGATGCCCTGGCTGGTAAGCGAATGAATCTCCTAGGGGATATCCAAGACTATAGGCTCATATCACCTAGTCTCGTTGTAAAACTCGTGAATAAAGTTTTTGAACGAGGTTGGGGAGGAGTAGGGTATCTGGGGGACCACAAAAGATCCCAATGGTTCGAAGTGTCCGAGTTATTTCTCGGCCCCTCCACAAGATAAGATAAGATGAGATCAAAGGTTTGATGCCCGGGTCGACCAAAGTGTTATTGTGTATTTCCTAAAGTCACAGTAGCAGCCCGGAGTCTGAACTTGTGCTCGGCTGTTCGCAATAGGCTCGTCCTCTATAGAACTTAAACATAACTGGCTAAATTAGAGTACAACTCTGCTTAATCTCTGGGTGAACACAGGCGTGTTGTTATTTTATGTAATTAAAGAGCTTTCTATTAAAATAATGAGAACAAACTAACACGTTTATGAGAAACAAAATACTTCGCTTTAAGCGCGTTTGAGGACCATAATGAGTATTTATACACGGGTTAAGGGACTCTATTCGTTTACAGAATTAATTAAGTAAATTATGAAGCAACATTAATACGCCCACTTACAAGAGTGTGTTGTGTACTTAACTTAGTCAGACTGGAGATTACAGTTCAAATACTTTATGGTTGTTGGAAAATAGTAACTAATAAAGGGTTTTTCATTAAGAGCGCTCGAACTAAAAAATAAAATAAAAAACCTGTTTAAGTGATATTGCCACAATTTTTATTTTATTTTTAAAGGATATTCGCTGACATTATTGTATGGAATATAATTTAAGCCAAATGGCCGCCGCGACTCCGCTGTAGGTGGTGTATCCTGGTAGACCAATTTTGGAAAACATTTTCGCTTAAATGGGGCTCAATTTCACGAAGAGCGCGAGTTATGTTGGCCATCAGGGCGGCAATTGACTGTGGTTTGTCTGCATAGACTAGAGACTTCACGTAACACCACAGAAAGTAGTCGAGCGGTGTTAAGTCACACGATCTTGGTGGCCAGTTGATGTCGCCACCACACGACGAAGCCTTCGAATTTCTCATCCAATAAACTTAATGTTTCCCGTGCTGTATGGCAAGTGGCACCGTCCGTTCAACCACATGTTTGTGAGATCCATACCATCTAACCTAGGCCATAAAAAATTTGATTGTGGACTCTGCAGGACGGCCATGAACGCCATAAATTGGACGCAATGCACGGAACGTGGCGTAGGCAAATAGAGCACTGATTTCGATAATAAATTTTAACAATTTCTACGCGTTGTTGAAGCGTGTAGCGTTCCATGGTGAAATGTCACGACTAAATATGTGTTAATGCCAAATTTGACAGCTATCGCTTTACCAAGATGGCCACTATGCGCTGTCAAAGTTCGCGCGTCCCTATTGAAAAACCCTTTATAATTAACGGGTAGGCTACAAGAAAAGGATCTAGGTTCAAATTATTATGTCCCAAACAGTTACATGGCAGCGAAGCAAAAAGCGCGGTAAGCAATTAAAATAGCGTCGCGCTTATTATCTATTTTTAACCGACTTCAAAAAAGAAGGAGGTTTCCAATTGACTTATTTAATTAATTTAAATTCACGCCTGTATGTTGTATGTTTGTTACGCGATTACTCCGCCAATTATGAATTGATTTTAATGATTTTTATTTTGTTTGAAAGAATGTGTTCCCATTTAAATTTGATAAAGATCTGATGAATAACTTTGAATATATACAACAGAACTCTTCAATAAATGAAGAAAAATCTCTCGGGATTGCTGCATTCGCTGTGTGTTTATTGTTTTTTCCATTTCATAACACCCCATGCCAGTACGTTCTAAAGGGGTAGGCAGAGGCGTAACGTTCACCCTGGTACACTCTCATTTCAACGGTTATATTCAATTTCATGTTACTTGGGTAATCTATTCTGGCATAACTTTTGGCGTTATAAGTACTTATCCGTTATTTGTGAATCGAATCGCATTGCACCCATGCGAACTTACTTGCAATTTCAGTTACTAAAAATCGCTCATCGGTGTGATATAAATCGCGCCGAACTATCGAGAAAGTCGCTTTATAGTCTCACCTAAGTCTGAACCAAATATTTTATGAGCTCGATATTGGAAAACTAAACTAGTAAATTATATATATAGGAACACAAAATATCGGTAAACAGATGACGTAAAAGGAGATAGTACTGCGACCATAAGGCTCGCATGTACAGAGAAAGATAAATATGTGCTGAAATGATTTGCGTAAGCCTATGTCTGTTTAGGACGAACACCACACAAAGGGGATAGTACTAGCTACTCGGTAAATAACTCTACAAGATAAAATTATTAGCCAGTTTTACATCTAAACTAATATTTAATGCGAAAGTAAATTCGACAGTTTTTGTGTAACTTAACAACGCCTAAATCGCTGAACTAATTTCGATGAATTTGACCCAACGAAGGATATAGGACTACTAGGATACTTTTTATCTCGCGACAATCCCACCGCACTATTCCCAAACTACTGCAACTCCTGAAAGAGTTGGGAGTTATTACCACGGGAGTACGTACTGTTGGGAACATTTCCGATTTTCATGTAGGCAGAACCTCTGGCAGAAGCTAGTAGCATAATATGTATATCAATATTATACACCCATTGCAAAATGTTTTATAGTCGTACATAGATGATACGCTCATTATTCCATTTCGTGTTACGAACTAGGAGACCTAGATTCGTGAGCCGAGTATCAGTATGCATAAATGTAAATAGCTAATCAGTTTGATCGAAGTAAGACGCATAACAATTACGTAAACACAGCTCGAAGTGTAAATGAAGATTGGGTTATTTTGGAAAATGTTCTGCAATTCAATCAGGATTGACAAAGTAATTTCATTACTCTCGCAAAAGAAATCGTTGGAAATGCACAAGCAGACGATGAACATTTTAACAACACATAACATAACATCAAGCTAGTGTTCCCAAAAGGGTAAGGCAGAAGTGCAGCAGTACACCCACATTTTTTATCCCATGTAATGGAGCGAGCCCAAGTCCAGACTCCGAGCAACTTTACCCAGAAATTCCAGATGGAAAAACCCAATAAAACTTTGCCCAACTCGGAAATCGAATCCAGGACCACATGTTCAGCAATATCGCTTGCATCCACTAGATCGAGGTAGTCCAACATTTTAATAACTTTCTAGCTATACCTACATGTGTCTTAGACGACACTCAGATCACAAGTAAGTAATCCAAAAGAAAGTTTATACCCCTGTCTTTAAAAGTTCAGCCACACTTTCTGTACTCCATGAGGGAGCAATTTGGTACAAGAAATATGAAGTTCCGTGTGTCGGGTATCCACAATACTTGCAAAGTTTGGCATTACGATCTCAACCCAAACACTTTGGGTATTACTGGCTTAGAACACTTACCGTGATTGACTTGGATGGCATGTTTTAATTTAAGGTAGAACATTTCTTCTTCGGAAATAAATTTGTTTACTATTACGGTTTGATGGAAGAAGTAACAAAATTTTCATTGTATTGTCGAGCCAACTTTTCCCTTGTATACGAGATACCTTGTACCCCGCTCTCATACATTTCTCACTGTTTGCGGACAAACATTTGCGTATAAATCTCAGGCGGAAGAATACGACAGGACAACGGTGTGCAATAAACGTGTCCCCGAAGACGTACACTTTGATCTGGGTCCCGGGATTGTGTGACCAGTAGCTACGGACGCTGGGCTATCCCGAATTACGAGTATTTCACATTCAAATCCATTACACATACAAAGATATATGGTGATTCAGGAAAGAAACATTATCTGTTGCTGCGAAACAAAAAACGCGAAAACTCGTAAAAAAATGCATCGTCAACTTTGGTAAATAGCCCAATATTTTATCCTGGCCCATTTCATTCATTCTTATCTCACAAAGTATATGCGAACATCAGTTTAAAATGCGACACGGAATTTTAAAATGCTTTTACTGTCCGTGGCAGCTTAGTACTGAGAGTGAATGCATTTGAGTCGTAACTCATGTCCGATATGACGTATGACGGTACTTATCAATGCTTCCACGTCATTACACACGTTCGGTACTTGTTGGCGACCCATATATATACAATCAGCTGGATTCAATTCAGGCAGGAAACCTTTATGACTAGGGTGGGAGGACCAGAAATAAACTATCGTGATCAAAATATAAATGATTGCCAGTTCATCTCTCACTCCTTTGGGATCGCGGACGTGACTTAGATATGTGATACTTTTACATCTCAAAGAGTACGTCCTCCCATTTTATCTGTCCGATCGTATATTTAGAGCGTACTTCACATTTTAGTAACGTACATATTACCCACGGGTCTGGCGTATGACAATAAATATTCGTAATATGCAATTGAAATAAATTCGCTGGTGGTGTGCAATTTCTTAGTGCTGCGCTGCAATACCGCGCCGCACCGTGTGAGCCGACTGACTATTGCTGATTTGAAGGTGAAAAGGACCAAATAAACTTAAAAAGCCGCAAATCAAAATTATCTGGGAATAGAGCTACCACTTACGTACACGTCCGATAAAGCCTTTCAGAGCACAAAATCTCAACGTCTTGACCCTTTTTGAATCCGAACCATATCTAGCGCCTTTATCAAACTACCCACAGGCGTCGAAGCTTTGACAGTATTAGAACTACCTATCTGTGTGAAGTAAGCTTTCTGAACCTGCCTGCAAGTTTCGCTCCGCCGACGTACCACCGAGCTGTATTGTTACCGCATTAGCTTCATATGGCGTTAGTGGGTGATATATCTGCACTATTTTGTTCATTAGAAAGCTGTACTTGCTGCATACTATACTTTACCTACCCACCCGACTCTAGGTACCAAACATTGCATGTCAAACCATTTAATCCGCTCTATATAATACAATTTATCTACCCAGCTTTACTAAGCTACAAGAAATAAGTAAAATTCTTAGAATCAGTATAAAAGCAGGTCTGTATCGTAACTTCAATTATAACTCCCCGGTCAATATTTAAAGAACAAAGTACGAAAGGTCTTGTGTATAAATATTTATGAGTCAATCTGTAATCCTGCAATGTATTCCATTTTCGTCGGTAAAGTATTTCTCCAGCTATGTGATTTGCGGCTCATAATTCGTTACTTTGTTTATTTCTGCGACGGGAGTCCGGCTTCTCGATTAGGTCTAGTTCGACGCTTCGACAAAAATAGTTGTAGAATAGTATACCTATAGGCAATAATAACACGTACGCGTATTATGATAAGACTGATTGTGAGCCGTGAATAAGAAAAGAAAATGTGAGATGGATTTTTTGTTTCATTGTTTCTTTTTAACCCCCGCCGGATAAAGAGGGGTATTATAAGTTTCACGTGTGTTGCTGTGTATCTGTGTGTCTGTCTGTGGCATCATAGCGCCTAAACGAATGAACCGATTTTGATTTAGATTTTTTTGTTAGAAAGGTAATTTTGTCGAGAGTGTTCTTAGCTATGCTTGAAAAAAATCGGTTCAGCCGTTCAAAAGTTATGGGCGTTTTACTGTTTGAATCGAGGTGGTTTTGCAAGAAAAATGTGTCGCGGGTTTTTTAAATTTTGAAATTTTACTTGTTCTACTAATTATAACAATGGCAAGCTTGGACCTTACAGTAAAGCTAATCAACAAATATGTTCCATGCCGTCGTCAGTTCTTCAGAAAACACGACAAGTTGATGTTATGCCATCAGCCTACAGCAGAAGTACTGCGTCCCAAGCATTCTCTTTTCCACATTTTTTCCCAGCACTGTGTATCGAATATTTCGTAAACAAGTACACAATTTTTCCCATCAGCTGCTAAATGGCTATGGCTGTTGACTCAGCTGTGGCTCGACTAATTATTTCAGTCGCGGTTCGCCCGACCTTTGTGTTCGACTCTATTTTCTATATCGATGTATTTGGTTCTGCCAATTATGAGTTATTTTTTGTGGGCGGATTCTGATCGTTAGTGGTATTGATTGAAAGCCTAAAGCAAAATCTAGGTGTCTGTCGTTATGACCTTGCTACACGGCTCTTGTATTTAAGAGTCTTCATGAAAAATTATACAACACACCTGTGCTTCATTTGTGGACAGGTGTTCATAGGCACTTGTGCCGAAGAAACGAACAAAAGATACAGTTTCCGTGTCAATAAAAGAGACACATAATATTAATAGTTCGCTGGCTGTTCACACTGCCGGCGAGTACTCTCTCACTAGAAGTTTGTCGCGGCGACAAGAGCTATCAAAGATTATACTGGCTCAGCAATACTCGCTCGGCGATGCGCTCTTGTGGTCAGAATTCACGCCGAGAGACCAACCAACCAACACGTGCAGGACTGACCGCGAGCGAGTGGTGCGACTGATCACCCGTCGCACAAAAACACTCGCTCATAGCCTATCGGAACTACACACGCTTCCCGCTGCTTGCCAACTCGTATCTAGGTTCTAACTCTACTCGCTGCTCGCTGGCGGTGGGACAAGTGCAATAATAGGCGGCGGTAACAACTTTGTTGGCCGCCTGTTTGTTTCCCAATCACTGGCATAAAATAAAATTATTCATTAAAAAGTCTTATTTTAATGAAAAATAACTTGTTTTTTTCGTATTCTTGTCAGCAAACCCTTTCATTTGATGCCTATATCATGGCAGTGCATAAAAAATAACTAGTTCGCAATCTTGGGCCGTCCGCCATATTGGATTTAGAATGACGTCACTTAGCTACCCATGCATTGTCATCCAAACCAAACGTGTATGCAAAATTTCAGGGTCCATATTGGCTCACCTAAAGTTGTTTACCCGAAATTGTTCTTCCTAACGATTTGTAATCCGAATGATCACTCTTCCTAAAAATTTTCATCCTAAAGTTTTCATTCATACTATTTGTAGTGCTACCGGCGATGTTCATAACACTCGTGTTTCCGAAAGTTGTAATTAATAATATCATTAAGTAAATATATTTAAACTCCTACTGTTTTTTATCATAACGCTTTTATCTCTAAACATAATTACCATAATATTTTCACTCATACTCAGAAAGAAACATTTACCAAGTGTAATAAAAAATATATTTGGTTAGAAGATGATATTTATAGTTTTAATTTGAGGGATGATTATTATTTGGGGTATGCTTTACATAGCGTACTGAGTTGTGTCTATTGTTAAGTTCATGTCGGTGTATTATCATTACGAGCATGTTTGTGTTAATGCTTTATTAATATAGAGAAAAATTATTTAAAATCATTTAAAACCAGTCGCGGAGGATTAAAATTAGACGTACATGGATTTACATATGAAAAAAACCGAATAACAGTGGATAAACAATATTGGGCGCGTGAATTAAGAAGCAACAAAAAGTATAAGTGTAAGGTTAAAATTTCGATTATATGCCGTTGATTTTTGGCGCGGATAGGGTAGAGGAGGGATGGGGGGAGGTTTGGCTACCCCTCAGTACCACACCAACCACTCGGAGCCCTATAGTTATGGAGATATCCATGGTTAAAGTTTTCAGGTTAGAATAAAAAATTCCATAAATTTCCATCGATTTAAGGGGCGCGAAAGGGGGAAAGGGAAAGGAGGGTAGAGGGGCTACCTCAATGTACCATCCCAACCCCACGGAACCCGATGGTTATGGAATATTTAAGCAAATAAGTCGACGGAGCCCCGCTGCGCGGCGCTCCTATTTCTGTCTGCAGGGTCTAAAGTAACCTAACATGAAGGAGATGACGGGAGCTGCGTTCGCTTGCTTCGCTCGCTCACTTCAGCTTCCGTCATCTCCTTCGAACCTAACCTATCCGTGTCGGAGTGCCCTAAGTTCCCGAGCTCGCTTCGCTCGCTCTTGGACTTTTTCTCACTTTTTTACCTCACGAAAAACATACAAAAAAACATAACATTGCCGAGTCTTGAAAATTTTTATAAAGCTTTCTATTTATGAGTACTACCTACAAAAATAAAATGAACTTCCAAATCAACGGCAAATATGATAGAATTAAATATATATTTAATTTTAAAGCAAAATACACCAATACAAGTGATTATTTGAAAGC
The DNA here is from genome assembly GCA_949775005.1 of Orthosia gothica. Lineage (NCBI taxonomy): Eukaryota > Metazoa > Arthropoda > Insecta > Lepidoptera > Noctuidae > Orthosia > Orthosia gothica. Next base: position 1,465,258 of record OX459069.1, read on the forward strand.
TATAGCCGCTATTATTAAACTAATTTAATTGAAATGTGTATATGAAAACATGTATTTATTTGAATACTTGTACCATGGTACCTGTTATTCTTATATGTTATACATGTTAAGTGAAAATAAAGTTACGCAAAATTAATGTATATAATACTGATTATTATGAATAAAAACAAATCTAAACAAAAAAGATATGACTTTGAATAATAGTGTAAAAGATAGTTATGTTGAGAAAATATAGGAAAACAAATAAAAGTATAATAAATGTTTATTGCTACTGACATTATGAAGTTGAATACTTCTGAATTATGACATTAGAGACAGAGTAGTTAGGAATTGTGATTGTTAGGATGAAAAATGTTAGGAAGAACATTTTCGGATTTCCAATTATCGGAGTTGAAAATTTAGGTGAACTTTGGCGCACCCAAAATTTCATCATGATCGGTGGAGGATAACTGCTTTAAAATTCAGTGTCAAGATTTGACCCGAACACTCTTACATACATACATACATTGCAAGTTAATAAAAAGCTTGTAAAATAGTGAAAACGGATTTATTATCGCTCTATAAAATTTTTTGAATACTTTCACTAATTGGATAAATCCAACTAAATCATTTTCAGTCTTGAGACTCTAAAGAAGACAATTTTAACATACCAAGTACCAACCCATGTTTACCCCCAGCTCATCAAAAGAGTCCCCTAACAGGCCACTATTCCAATCAACCAGGCTCCTTTCCAGCAACACATTGCAAATTCACTAAAGGCTTTAATGAGCGCGCGTTTTAATTAATCGTTCATCCTATGACGGGGTTCGATTGTGAACAAGCAGCCCTACAACATCCATTGAGTTACGAATGCAATCATGCAAGCAATTACTGGACGATTAACTAGTTTATTTGCCTTTGTTTTGTTAAGGCTAGGTAATTACAGGACAGCTGTATGTTCGATAGTACCTTAAAGTTTTCAGAATACCTGTAGAGTTTGAAAAAAGTTACTATTGCATGTTTATAACACAATTTCAATACAGTTATAAGGTATACTTTCTTACCATAAACCCAACCGCGATGAAAATACTCGGGAACCTAAAGTCCTGAACCGTTCGGAAAGAAGTGTGAAAAACCGGGCCAATAAACACGAACTGAAGATGTTCAGCTCAAACTATAGTTGAGAAACTTCAGTGGAGAAGAAAATTTAAAGTCATATAACCTACAGACTGTCCCTACACTTAATGTAGAACGTATTTTCTCAAAATTAAACCAAACCTGATGCATAAGCGCTCCTAAACTGTCCATGTGGTAAACATGAGCTCAAAGTTTAGCATTAAGGTTACACTAGTCGATCATTCTTCCATACAAACGTAGTCTGACGATTACTCCACTGTTTGACGATGTACGTTCAAAATAAACAAGTAAAATTTATAAATCCCCCGGCACATTTATCTTGCGAAAACACCCCGATTCAAACAGTAAAACGCTCATAACTTTTGAATGGCTGAACCGATTTTATTCAAACATAGCTAAGAACACTCTCGACAAAATCACCTTTCAAACAAAAAAGGCGCTTAGGCGCTGTGATGCCACAGACAGATACACAGCAACACACGTGAAACTTATAACACCCCTCTTTTTTTCGGCGGGGGTTAAAAATGATATCAATTTGTCTCATCATTATCTAGCCCTGTATGGAAACGAAAAAGTATTAAAAATTATAGTTATGAGCGTCAGAAGTTCCATATTTCAACACTAATTTTAACGCATCTTTGGGCGGAAATAAATACCATATGAAGAAGGAAAACTGCAAAACGGCCTCCATACAGGGATAGATTAGTAATTCAACAATGCAAATAATTTTATTTTGCGCATATACATTTAGTCGTTTTGATATCTGACTCCCAAAGGCCTGTTTATAAAATTTCGCGCACTCGTTTTCGTCCTAAATCATCATCGATTACGATACAAATTTGATAAAGTGCTAATTCATACGCGAACTAGCTTCTTACTGCTCATCACAGCATTTAACTCTTTCGCACGTGTTGTCGGATGAGATAGCATGCATTTTAACCTCGCGCACAAAATAGTTCGTGCCGTCGACTAGGAAAACCTTAACGTCGTCGGACGTCAACAACTTAATACTTAGAACAAGCCTATTAGATAAAGCCTTAGAGAATTCAGCCTTCGCAATACATAAATCCCTTCAGAATATTCCCAAATGATAAGTATGTAGCATGCAAACCATTATATCTGAAGTCACGTCTTGCCGAAAATAGAATGGATTGAAGCCTTCGTGATTATGCCGACGGTAATCGTGGCTCAGTTTTATGATACTAAAAATATCCGAAAATAGACACGAGTTTTATGGACTCGTAAATGTAATAATCTGTTGGGTTGCTATGTCGGTTTCATGAAAGGGAACGTCGGGGGTGCTTGAAATGTAATATTATGGTCCAGTGGTATTTCTGCTGTGATAAATTCGCTGAAGTTTTGATAGCAATTTTCTTTCAATTACCATACTACGTCAGTATATTGCGGCAATCATTAGTCTGCGTGGGACCCATGGGCACGAAATTTATCGAATTCATACTGTATAAGTGTAATGTTTCTGTTTACCTACACGTGGTTTTATTGTACCTACAATATACCTTTACTGCCACGGTAAACCTAGTGCACAGACTACAGACATAAATAACAACACTTTATGAAACTTAGTTTATTGCATCAAATAAACCTTTATGCCCGTCATAAAACCTATATTTGCTAATCCTTGGTCAACACTCGTTAATCCTCTCTATCGCACTGTTCACAGCAGCCATTTTTCCTCCCATTTGCATAACGGGCTAACCTGACAATGATCGTGGTGACAGCGTCGCATAAACACGAATACATTATTAGGCACGCATCGTCCGGATCGGCTTGACGGTCCGGCGGACACTGTCCCGGACACGGTGGCAACAGGCGCCTCTTGATTTGCATTTTAATTTGCTAGTACATCGTTAATATACAGATGTGTAAAACCAGCTGCGACGCTTATTGCTGTGAACGTATTAATTGCATGGCTCCTCTGGGTCAGATTAGGCTGGTACGCTGTAAACTCGTGTGAGCCAAAGTTATAAATTTCAACAAATTTCACCCAAAACCACGCGACTGCTTTCGGGAACTTCGTCTGGCGCACTTAGTGGTGACCTATTTGAAATCTCGCACACTTGCATTGTGAACTGTGAACTAACTGAAGTACTGTTCAGAAGTATTAAACAAGTGTTATGCGAAATTGTGAAGACAAAGTTAAAACTAGCTCTTTATATCAAAGGGGAATGCCAATTTTAGACCCAGAGTTGCACATAGTATTGGTTTCCCTAAAAAAATATATTAATATTTTCCCACGTCTTCCACATATTCATTAGAACGACGACTAAACTGAACTTGAATAAAAATTCATTTCTAAATGTTGCCTTTGGAAAAAAATTGACTTGTGTAATTGGAATAATCAGTGATCATTTTCTTCACCGTTCATTTTCTTCGTAGCAAACATATATTCATTATAAATCACTGAATACCCCTTAAATAATTATTATCATATCTAGTTTTGAAGTTTAATGATATTTTTTTTTTTTAACTTATCGATCTATCGATCTTTTTGTACTTTTTATGGCAACACCAAGTCTAACTTGTTAGCTGCCGGAAAACGTAAATGTCAAAATCATTGCTTGTTTGCAACTCCATTGCGGCGACTTGGTTTTTTTTTTGCGGTTTAAATTGACTTTTTGTTGTGTATTATTTGACTCCCAGTTAATTAAGCTCATTAATAAATTACAATAAGGTGTTAAGTGATATTTAACATAACCGTACAGTACAGTACTGATGAAATATAAGAATCTTAAATAACTTTAAAATGCCATTGAGGTAATAATGTACTACGCACTACATATTATCTCAATGTAAAATGCTAAGTTTTTTGTGAATCATTTCTTTGACTAATTAATTATTTGAATTGCCCCCAATTATTATCGCGATTTTTATATACTGTGTGCACAGTGGGTCTAAGTTACTATGGTGGCATGCCGCTTTAAGTACATTTCAATTCAGCCAGATGATCTCGACTTTGATTCAGATTTAACCACAACCACGGTAAACATCGTCATCTAAATCCACACCAAATACATCTCCAACCCGTATTTAACCCTGAAATGCATCTGCACCGCAAGCTCTCGAAGCCCGCTAGCATCACAGTTGAATTCCTCGCGCTTGCGACCTCTGCGCCGAGCGCCGGGAATTTACGGCCGAATTTAATGGCGCTTCTCACATGATCGCACACTAGTATTGAGTGGCGGCTGTTGGATAACTGCGTCCCAATTTAAATGTGGTTTCATAACCAGATGCATTACTAGAGGGTGGTTCAACAATTTTGGGAAAATTGCAGGCGGAATGATTAGTAAATGGGACTTCATAAAACCTTTTTTTTAAATACCGACTTCCAAATAAAAAACTACAAAGTGAAAAATAACTTTATTTTTGGAAGTCGGTGTCTTTCATAGGTACCAATTTATTGCGTTATGGACACCGACTTCCAAAATTAAGTTATTTTTCGCTTTGTAGTTTTTTTAATTGGAAGTCGGTAGTATTTTATTTTTAAGTTTTTTTTATTTTTCACTTTTTACTTACTTAATAGGCAAGTTGTTTAAAGACAAAAGTTATGCCAGAATAGATTACCCTAATATCATGAAACATGGTAAATGTGAATGTTAATGGTTCATGGTATAAAAAATAAACAGACATGCGAATGCAGCAATCCCGAGAGATTTGCCGTTATCTATTGAGGAGTTCTGTTGTACATCTTCGAAATTCTTCATCAGATCTTCACCAAATGAAAATGCGACCAATTTTGGTACATACTCTTTCAACCAAAAAAAGAATTTCCAAAATCGGTCTACAATTGACGGAGATATCGGTGAACATATATAAAAAAAAACATACAAAACAGACAAAAAAAAAGGAGCTAAAAGTTTTCAGTGCTATTGTTATACGACTACCAACTTAATTAATCTGCCCTGAAGACTATCATTTAAACAACCGCATTAGATGCTCAACTCTATAGCACTGCCCCATTTATTGAGCGATATTTAATCCCGTTGTTTCGGCCCAGTGCTCATTTGTGCTTCAAAACGCTACAAATTGGTCGCCATCAAGTGTATGGCAACTAGGTTCGTATTGTTACATGTACGAGTGACCTTGGAGCTATTTTTGGCTCAAAATATCGGGCGTGGAATACGTGGGCAGGCCGCAGGGGCGCAGGGGCACTGAATGCGACTTATGTAACTGGATTCATGATTATGACCCTGGGACTGTTATGTGGCCTGCAGGTTATTTTTGACTTTAAAAGGGGTTTATGGGGCTTCCAATTACGGTGAAATTTACTAGAAATATTAAGATGAAGTTATTTTCAGGTTTTCAAATAATACATGAAAACACACGTACATATTTCAATTAGGGACTTATCCTTTAATAAAAAACTAAGCCGAAAGCCCAATAGCGTACCTACTAAATCACAATAAATCACATCTCGTTTCCCAAATTAGGTATATACCCACACGCACTCTCCCCAAAAGTGCCACATATATCCATAACGTGAGCTCACCAATACCGCTGGAACATCCTCAGCGGCGGACCTTGGCCGGAGTTGGCGCGCTGCCAAAGGTCGTCACTTTCACCCGCTATCGATTTTGGAAGATGCCCCACATCGGGGCTTATTGCCCCGGCTAACACAAGTGCAAGTTCACTTGTTATTGGGGATGTTGCCAGGGTGCCAGCTGGGGGCTGTTGCTTTTACGGCTATACTTACTTTGAACTATGTTATTTGTATACCACGACGATGTTAAAATTGTTGATTAAAGTTCTGTGGCTCTCCTTGATTTTAAATAGTACCTATGGAAGCAATTACAGCTATCCGATCAGAGACTTACATTATAAAATTCTCAAGTTCAAGTTCTTCCACGAATTCATTTTGTTCCAAGGCTAGCCCGAGACCCCAGGGGCGCGTAAATCACTTCAACTTTTACTTCCTACGTGAGTTAGAAAATCCCGCAGAATAGACAGATAACACACATTTTTATACACGCCCGCATTTTCAACATTTTTCAATCGTTACCCGCTTCTCTCTGAATCTAAATTCTACAAGGTTATCGAGTGATTGAACCAAATTTTATTCCAAAAATATTTGTTTCAGGGCTTGTTTGCCGAAAGTGTTCAAGAACCAAGATTACACGACCTTTAACAAGAAAATCAGGGAAAAACTAACTTGGGGAACTAAAATGTTTCATTTTAACTGGATTGCGAAGCGGAGCAGTTTGCATAGCTAATATTATTAGTGAGAAGTGGTAAGTAAAGAGCCAGGGACTGGGATTGCGTACTACAACGGGTGCAGGGCAGGCGTGAGCCGCCGCGGACATACTGTGTCACGAAGCCAGCGAGAAGGCGAGGAGGGACAGGACATCATTCTAGAAATTTGCATTTTAATCACTGTGTCTCATCACTGTGTCTCCACACTGCATAATGGACACAGAAAAAATGTATGAATTTAAATACATATTTTGCATAATTTACATGTGACGTGATAACCAGACACAACCGAACACAAAGAAAGTCACTTCAAAAAATAATCGTTTACCAACATCTTCGTTCTTGAAAACTTCTTCGGAATGAATCTATTGTTTACGCCAGAAGCTGCGAACATTTCAGCTGAGCAACTTTGTCACGGAATACCTTACATTTAATAAGAATTCGGTAAAGTACGAACTCAAAACGGTAGAATATTTCATTTTGATTTATACACTCCACTAAATTTTCATGAAAATGTACGAGTAATAGAATTTATAAAAAAGTGGTACTGGGAGAAATGTAACGGGCATGATTTACTTTATAACCTGTCAACATATTAAAGGATCTCTACGTTTTTAAACCTATTACAATAATTATTCAAGAAATCCATTGCTTTATAGAAAGAAAACATTTATTGCCAACTATAACAGAACATGAACAAAAACACAAATTAGCTCTGTAAAAAAAAAATATATCATTTATAAATAATATTGTGCCATATTATTTATAAATTATATTTTTTTTTTTATATATGCCCACTATTCATACCCAGCGGGTGAGTTTTTTTTTATGCACAATCTATTTTAAAAAGAAATACTTACCAAAGGTACATAAAACAAAGTATATTACTGAAGTTGACTGATATTTCCTAACAATGCCAACCTAAAATGTTCGTAGAAAATCTGTCTCGGAGTGAGACGAGACACTCGTGTAATTACATGGCCCTCTCAATATGACGTAATTCCCTTTAAGACCTCCGCTCTGACGCCTCACTAATCTCTGGGGAATGTGTTTTTACGCAACTGTATCAAAGTTCTAAGTCCTTACGACAGATATTAAGAAAATCTTAAGGAGCTTTTCTTTAAAACATTTTAGAAGGGTGACAGCGAACAGGCAACCAAGATATAACAACTTGGCGCAGGAAAGTGAGGAGACCCGACCCCAAAAACAAGAAGAGAAGGGGGACACCGATGAAGTAGAAGATTTATTTAGTTTCTATACACCTCAAAACATAAAGAAAATATTGGAAAATAGCACAAAAGACACAGAATAGGTATCGCAAAACATTAAGGCGAACTCATCCAAAAACATTTCGCACGAACTTTAGCAGAGATTGCGAAGTTAAGAGTGTTCGGACTTGGAAGGCCTGGACCACAGATGCATCATCGATCAATCGCGTCGCGGTGAGAAAATTCTTTGAGCGAAACATTTCTTTCCGATTGCTGTTATGACCGGTCTCATGACCCATTAACTGTCAGTTTTATGATCCGCGAAAAGTTCGCCAACTACAGAATTAGTAATGTACTCGAACGGAAAAAGTACAAACTAATAGTTTTCAGAGATACGATTTAAGGTCTATTTCAACTATCTTGATAGCGCTTCCCTGATCTGGCTCAGTAAGCACATAAAGCATTCCTAATCCTCGAATTCACAATGCCTAAGGAGGCCACACATATCACGGAATCGCGCCCGAATGTATCAGATATCTCGCCAGTAAACCTAGAACAGTGTCGCGACCGCCTCCGGGCATATCTGGTCGCATCTCGAATCTCGCCAGATGTTCGCGATTTGGGTCAATGTTCTAACACTACTATTGACTTGTGCATACAGGATTCTGCACATTTCATGCGGATTGCGATTCTATTTTTGACTTGAACTGCGGTGTCGATTTATTTCGAAGTATCGGCATTATGTAACCTATATTTTTAACCCCCGTCGGAAAAAAGAAGGTTGTCATAAATTTTACGTGTGTATCTGTGTGTATGTCTGTGGCATCATAGCTCTTAAATGGATTAACCGATTCTGATTTAGTTTTTTTTGTTTGAAAGGTAATTTTGACGAGAGTGTTCTTAGCTATGTTTGCATAACATCGGTTAAGCCGTTCAAAAGTATTGACCTTTTACTGTTTAAATCAGGGCGTTTTCGCAAGATATCGTGTCATAATTACGTGTTCAATAGATTGCCGATCGAAGCGTATCTACTATGTACTAGATAAATTTTGTAGCATGAAATAAAAATGTGTCGGGGCTCTTTTAAATTTTGATATTTTACTTGTCTTGTTTTTGTTGTGTACAAGTATTTGTACAAAAAGAATTTTACTAATTCAGATCAGGAATGTAGGTAGCCCCCAAAGATCTTCTGATTTCAATAATAGAACAGCAAAACTTGGTTTACATTCAATTCTATAAATAGTTTTATTTTTAGGAATGTTCCCTCTAGAATTTCCAAACTTCAGAGAACAAAGCTTTCAAGAGCAAAGATTGCCTCGGAACCAGGGACTGAAAGCGGTTACGGTTAAAGGTTAATATACCTCAAAAAAATATCGGTACCGGTTTGAAATAAAGGTTGAGCTATACCGATACCTTTATAAATAAAGGTTGGGCAAAATTGTTATTTAACCTTTAAACGATTTAGATACCGAAAAACATGCGAGACGGCGGGGCGCGGGTGCGAACACGTTAGAACTGTGTACCTACAATGTTTGCTGAACCTACTCTTTTACTGAACTCTTTGTTCGTTGCCGACAGTGTGCCGCGCGATTACATTTTTATTTTGTCGACCGCTGATACTTTGATAGTTCATCAACGTAAATCAGCGTCGGACTGGGACCGAAAAAATACCGGGACTTTTTTTTAAACTGCGGCCTACACTGGGCAAAGGCAAAAAATAGGGGTGAATGTAATAATTATTGGAGGCTATATGAGTTAAATTGAATTATTATTTACTTATGAGTAGGTACACACTTTACTGACATGAAATCAATTAATCTGCCTAGCCTTGTTCCCAATTAAATGTTGGGATCTTCTTTCAGTCTAACTGGATACAGCTGAGTACCAGTACTTAACATGAAAGGGCTGCCTATCTGACATCCACAACCCAGTAACTGCATGGGGAATACGATACCCTTATATCAAGACTGGTGTCAGATTATCTGGCATCTGACCACCGATCTGATCTGTCCGCTGAATGCAAGATGTACGGAACCGGTCAATGTGGCAGAAACGCTTGGGGGAGCCTATGTCCGGCAGTGGACCGGAGTGGACAGTGTAAAGGAGCGTCCTCACTGGGAGCATTTGTTCGTGAGCATTTTTAAACAAGCAGTCGTAGGCGAGCAACAAATGCTTCCCAGTGAGGACGCTCAGCATTCGCGTTCGAGCAAAACTATGAACGTTCGAGTCAAACATTCCCTTGCGAGCTTGGAGCATTCGAATACGATCTCGTTAAATGTAATTCATTTCAAAATGTCAAATAGACCGGTTGTGGCTGCCAAAGACCTTATACTTCTTACTACGAAATACGTATAAGGTCTTTGGTGGCTGCAGTATTTTTGTTTTTTATTGACCTCAAAAGTCACAAACACTTAAGATCAAGAAACTGTTCTATGCTATATAAGTGGCCAGTAATATTCGTACATACATACTCATTCATTTCATCATCTGAGTACTCGGTTTCGAGCGTTTTATTTGCGTCGAGAGAGAGTAGAGCATTTCGAGCGCCTGCAAGTCCGTCGCGGTGAAAAGGCAGTGGGTGTTTTGCATAGACTGCTACTCAACTTCGCGGAACCATGGGAAGAAGATCGCCGCCTCTACGCGGTGTCGTGCGATCGATGGTCCTTAATGGGTCGCCTGTTTGGTCAAGCAGACTATCAGGCGTCCGACGCTGCAGGACTAAAAAGCCTGCAGCGGAAAATGGTCATTCGTATCGCACAAGGTTACGGAACGATATCCTTTGAGGCGGCAACACTCCTGGCACGCTTTCCTCTGTTGGATATTCTAGCGGATATGAAAGCGAGGGTTTACAACCAAATTCGTGTCATCCACCAGAATGGTGATAGCGTTCCAGAAATCGCTGTGTTCAGGCAGAAGCGGTAGGAACGGCGACACGCGCTCGAGCGGTGGTGCGAGCGGCTACAGCAGCCGCAATTTTCACACAAGCGCATTGTCGAAGCCGCCCTTCCGCACTTCGAAGCATGGCTGAATAGATAAGAGCGCATGACCTAGAGGCTCATTCAGGTACTAGGCGGACCCTTGAGCGGGGCCAGTTTCCTACTTTGTGGTAATCTGGTCGTCTGGTCCTGCTCAGGAAAGCGGGGCGCCCTGCGGACTGGCCGTCCGCGTACCGGGCCATAGTGCTGCTAGACGAGCTGGGTAAGCTGTTCGAGTGGATTATCGCGGCCTGCCGCGTCAGCCACTTGTACAGAGAGAGGCCGGATTTGGACGAAAGCCAGTTCGGTTTTCGGCATGGGCGCTCCACCATCCACGAAATATCGCAGGTGAGAGTCCTGGCGGAGGAAGCGGTGTCCTGGGATGGGGTGATGTTGGCGGTGTCCTTGGACATTCCCTTTATGATTATGATTATGTATCATCGGGTGCCACCCTACCTCCGCTGCATCGTCGGGGCTTATTTGGTGGAGAGGTGTTTCACCAACGTGGGATGTGATGGCGTCGGAAACCAGCACCGCATGTTGTGCGGTGTTCCACAAGAATCCGTCTTGAGCCCGCCTCTGTGGAACATCGGATACGACTGGGTGCTGAGGGGCAAACTCCAACCGGGCGTGGACCTGACGATACGCTGGTCACTGCCGAGGGAGTTCATACAGGGAGGCAGCGTTGCTGGCGACGGCTGTGGTCTCATAGGTGGTGAGCCGCATACGTTGCCGTATCGTGCGATTGATTCCCTGTATGGGGCCCCGATCTGGGCGACTGACCTGACGGCCGGCAGCATTGCTGTTTTGCGGAAGCCGCAGAGTCAGAGCCGACAGAGTCATCAGGGGGTATCGCACGATCTCCTACAAGGCGGCTTGTGTACTAAATTCTGAATGCCCGCCTTGGGATCTGGAGGCGAAGGTACTCGCGTCTCTGTATTGGTGGCACACAGCAAGCGCGGGCGCGGGGCGAAGGGCCAATGCAGTTACATATGGAGTTGCGTCGGTCTCAGCTTTGCGAGGTCCTGGTGGCGGAATTCCGCCAGGGATAGGCTTACACACTCTACTGCCGGCCTCGTTACCATCGAGGTGGTCCGGCCTGTGCTCGAGCGCTGGCTCAGGAGGAGGCACGGCTCCTGACGTTTCGTGACGCAGGTGCTCTCGGGGCATGGTTGCTTCGGGAAAACATCATAAACAGGGAGCCGGACACCCGGTGTCACCACTGCGTCGACTGCCGGGAGGACACGGCGCGGCATACGCTGGCAGAGTGTGCCGTGTACAGAGGGTGGACAACACCCTCTTCCAGCCCCCTAAATGAGTCCAGGGGCTATGGAATCGGGGACGTCCGTCGCCCCCTACACATCAGGACCCGATGTAGTGGTGCGTAATGTTCCGCACCCCGCTTAAACGTCGCGGGGGTCATCCAACACCTCACTCCCTCCACAACCCGAGGTCGTGGCCCGCAGAGGTGGGCCGGCTCTAGCCGGGGGTCGCGGACTCCTGGGTCGCGCGTGCTCAGACTGGTTACTCTGTCCACCCACCAAGTGATCCAGGAAAGACGGTGGCACAGTGACCACGTGCTGCCGTGCACAGCGAGGCTCAGGGGAGACGCTCTTTCAGTCTCCTCACAAATGTGTGACAAAAAAAGAAGGGGCAGAGGGGGTCCACAAATATCCACCATTGCGATTGATCTTGAGCTGCACGCTTCTTGATTATTTATTGTACACCAAAAAACAACATTAAATACATGTGATAATACTCTCGCTCCACGTCATTCCAATGGTCGTCGCTTTTGCCAACATGGTGCGACGCCAGGTTTGACGGGGACGGCCACGCTTTCTTTTCTCTTGGGGATGTCAGTCCAAAGTTTGTTTGGGTATGTGATCGAGACCACTTTGGAGCTTGTGGCCAATCTATCTCCACTTGCGACGCTTGATCTAGCGGTCGATCGGGCTCTCGTGGCATTTCTCCAAAAGCTCTACGTTGGAGATAGTCGCGAGCCAGTAAATTCCGAGAATGCGACCATGCGACGAAGACAGTGGTTGACGAAAACTTTGAATTGGCGTTAGATGTTTTGTTTTGTATCCTTTGTGACCTTCCACGTTTCGCACCCATAGAGCAGCACTCAATCGGTTGCGCATCCAGCTACGCCCAGCTTGGCGTGTACTGAAACGGAACGTTTATTACCTTTTTTTCGCGAAAGTAACGGAATTTACCTACTGGGTTTTCTTAATTTACTTTTTAAATGGATAAATAAAGTATTTCACTATGACACTTTTCTTCATCACTGCCCGCGAATGTAATTCCGTGCATAGCGTTTTTTAGTAGGTATTTAAATAGGTTACATAGGTAGGTATAGCGGAACTAACCCAAAATACACATGCCTGTTTCTGGCATAAATATGTGCATGTAGCTTGCATGCCAATATGACATTAAACAATCAGAGGTTAATATGGCACATTGGCATGCAAGCTATTATCACACTTTTATACAAGTTACAGGCATGTGTATTTTTGCCCTATCATGTTTGCCAATATTGTAATGTTGCTAAATGAACATATTAGAGTGAAGTAGGTAGTGTAGGTTTTTAACTAATATGCATTTTGGAAAATCGCAGAGAAACGAAACGAAAGAAAGCAGAAAACGTAAGAAAACCTTAGGTAGGCACTCGGCTTAGTCCGGCCACAGTCGTGTCCTTCCGATGGGAAATAAAAACCAATACCGACTAAGTTACAATAACACGACACCGAGTGGCCAGCGGTGCGTCAAAGAAAACCCCTATTTATTAAGGTTTAGGTACTGGTACCGATACATTTATAAAGGTTAAGGTATTAATACCGAAATATACCGGTATGCATTTCTAACCTCAAAATTCGGCTACTGAAAAAAATTACGATATCAAAATATTTCGGTAACCCTTATTTAACGGTATGACGTCATACCGAAATTTAAAGATACCTTAATTTTTGGGTAATTCAGTCCCTGCTCGGAACAACATTTTATTAAAATTTACGAAGGTGCTGTTTTACATTCTCTTTTTCTCGCAAAAAAAAAAAATCATATACTTAATATGAGAGTAGAATCTACGCCTACTTGGGTGTCGTATAGACACCTGACCTCTGACCTTCATGTATTTTCCAGTGCGGCGCTGAATTATGAACACATCGTTAGCATACGGGGGCGGGCAGACGAGCAGGTCGTCATTCAGTCACCGTTAATTAACGGACACCTCGCCCTATCCCCAGCCGGGATTGGAACCGACGACCCGCTGCGTAGATTGCCTATTAACGCTACGTCTGTATTGTGAAACACGTGACGTGAGTAAATGTGAAGTTTGATAGTAACATCCGAGTCAGATCATGCTCAATGAACATTATCTGATCAATGAAGAAGTCATGTCATTCGATTTATTCTTCGAAATAGATTTAAAATTAAATTGAGGAGCTCGTGGCGCAAAATAACAGCCGCACGTGTCGAAGTTCAAGGTTAAGCAACACTTGCCGAGGTCGGTCCGTGGATGGGTGACAATATCAACATACCGAGTTTACTCCGTGCCTCGGAAAGCACGTTAAGCCGTTGGTCCCGGCTGTCATTTGAAGATCTTTGACAGTCGTTACGAGTAGTCAGAAGCTTGAGATCTGACACCAGTCTAGCCAAGGGGTATCGTGTTACCCAGTTACTGGGTTGTGGAGGTCAGATAGGCAATTGCTCCATGTAAAACACTGGTACTCAGCAGAATCTGGTAAGACTGAAGCCGACCCCAACAACAATTGGGAAAAGGCTAGGCAGATGATGAGAATTAAAATTAAATTACATATCTACGAGACAAACATAACACTTGAAACCAGACTAGCTACTCCACCTTTGACCTTATTATTTACTCCAAGATGAAAATAGCATCGATTTGAAACACAAGACGGGTACACAAAGCTATATTCAAAATCCAACAAGCACCCATTTAGCTTTGTTTAGATAGGTACCCGTTTGTAGAATTAATATTGTAGTAAGACGAAGTACCAATAACATTTATATGAAGTTGTGAACATTGTTGATCTAGTCATAAAGTCAAACAGGCCCGTTCAATAGCGTCCGGTTTTCGACGAGCCGTTATTGAACCCGGCGACCCGTTACCCCGGCGCCCTATTAACGTCGACTGGCCAACTGATTTGTAACGCCAGTTTAATCGTGTGCAATCGACCGCCGGTTCTGCTGCTAACATTATTATGACTTGGTGATAGAAATGGTTTTTGGTTCAGTCGTCGCAAGATTGCCACAAACGTAAATAGAAATAGGATAGACGATGTTTTTTAGGGTTCCGTAGCCGAAGGGTCCAAACGGAGCCCTAGTGCTGTCACTCACGTGTCTGTCTGTCCGTCGTCTGTCACACGGGTTTTACGGCCAAACGTTTCGAGCAACAGTCTTCAAAATTTCACAGTATAAGCATCTTGTTGAATCCATGTAAATTTTACCAGGCCCCTCAGAAAGTATTGCGAAAAAAAGTTTTTATATATGGGAGACTGGCCAGTTATAATGTTTTTCGAAAATATGATTATTTATAAGTAAAAATAAGTAAGTTCCAATTTCAAAATTTCCCTCCACATTTTTTGCGAGTTAATTCAAAGTATTGTGTCTCACTGAAATATGGATCTGCGCCGGGAACATTTTAGAGCTATGATTTTATACGATTTCAAGTGTCGCCTGAAACCGGATGAATCGTACGATAGACTTCAAATGGCATTCATGGATGAAGGCCCTTCCAAGGCAACCGTGTATCGTTGGTATAACGAATTCAAGCGCGGTCGACCAACTTTGGGGGATGACGAAAGAAGCGGTCGCCCTTTGACGGCTGTTACCGAAGAAAACGTGCTAGCAGTGAAAAATTTAATCCAAGACAATAGGCAAATTACATATCAGGAGATTCAACACATATTGAAGATTGGATCGGGAAGCGTTCACGAGATTCTACACAGCCATCTTCGCGTGAGGAGGATAGTATCACGCTGGGTGCCGCACAACCTCACCGATGCTCAGAAGCAGGCCCGGGTGGAATGGTGCCGTGATATGCTTAACAAATTTGAAGCAGGCTCGTCTCGGCGTGTTTACGACATCGTTACAGGTGATGAGTCCTGGATTTATCAATACGACCCAGAAACCAAGCGCCAGTCGACTGTTTGGGTGTTTCAAAATGAGCCAACGCCTACCAAAGTGAAGCGATCTAGAAGCGGGGGTAAGATTTTGATCGCTAGCTTTTTTAATTTGACTGGCCACTTGGTATCAATTCCCTTACGGGATCAAAGAAGCATTAATGCCGAATGGTATACTACCAAATGTTTGCCAGAAGTTTTCTCTGTTATAAGCAACAAGCGACCAAACACAGGGCTCCGCGGGCTACTGCTCCACCACGACAATGCACCTGCGCACACCGCACTCAAAACGAGGGACTTCCTGGACAGCACGCCAGTCAAACTCCTGGGTCACCCTCCTTACAGCCCTGATCTAGCACCGTGTGACTTCTTTTTATTCCCAAAAATAAAAAATCAGCTCAAAGGGATACAATTTTCGTCGCCGGAAGATGCGCTGGCTGCGTTCGAGCAGGCTGTAAACGAGGTGTCTGCGGCGGACTGGAAAAAGTGTTTTGAAAACTGGTTTAGGCGCATGAATCTTTGTATAGAGGCTGGTGGAAAGTACTTTGAAAAGATTTAATAAAAATATATGTACGTATAGAACAATTTTTTTTAGTTTCGCAAAACTTTCTGAGTGTCCCACGTATTTTTATATTTTTAAGGGTGGCTCCCATGCAGATAAAAGGGGGCGTGACAAAAAAAAATTGACCTAAACCATAGAGTGGGGTATCGTTGTTTAAAGCTCGTTGAGTAAATAAATACTGTATTTTTTATTTAATTAAATATTGGAAAACTTAGGAATGAGAAGTCAGCTTTTTTACTTTTTTTTATTTCTTGCCGAAGAATTTTTTAACTTCCCATTGGCCTATGAACTTAAAATTTAGTCATAATATTTATTATAACGTATATTTTACTAACAATTACCAACATATTGATAAATCAGTAATTTTATTTGCAATTCCCTCACTTATCCGATTACAACCAACCTTAATTTTGCGGTTTGGTACGGAATCCTAAATGTGCCAAGTCCGACACGCACGGTTTTTATATGTAATTAAACACCGTAGCGTATTGTGCAAACCAGTTACTGAATCGCTTCAACTACTGGAACTGATCTTCATCCGTTTAAACTGGAAGTCTTCCCAAGACAGTTTAGAAAAGGTTAGAGATTTGATGATTATATAAGATCAAACACAGTACTAGATAAGGCAACCCCGTAAGCGTAGATCTAACTTTGTTTGCCTTTTCAGAATCAGAGTTTTCAAATGACGTAACGTCCTTATAACAGAATGTGATCAACGCGTAATATTCGCAAACTCGTAATCTGTGGTCAAAACTAATATCTGGTGGTCCAGGCTCCAGCTAGGTGGAGGTTGTAAGTAATTCCTTAATTGCCATAGTTTTAGACCTCCATCAGTCAGTCACAGAGCATTTGTGTTTAATCTTCGTAAGGAGCTTTGATGTTATGAACGTGGGATGTAAACCCCGGATTGTTTTATGTACTTAGTCGGTTAAAAACTGTCGGTTATGATTCCGTTTTCAGTGGAATTTTGTCTGAGATTAAGCCTACGCTCGGCAGTGGTTATTACAGCTTAATGTTTTATTTTAAAGGTGGAGAGCTACGTTGTGTGACGAGATTTTTGATTAAGGTATTTAAGGGCAAAATGTCGACAGACTTAATAAAAAAAATTAAGGAGACGTGATCCGTAGGACCAGAGCTCATTTTTGAGTGACAGACATGCATCATTTATACAAATATTCTATTTTCAGCGATATAAGAACTCTCAATGCAAGATTTTCATTAAGATTTAAAAAACTCAAAATGATTCAACGATACTTTTCAATCAGTAAAGTCGTATCTTGCAGATTAGCTTTCAAAGCGAAGGCATTTTTGCAGATAATCCAGTGACGTAATGGAGCATATTTTAAGTATTGAAAAGATAAAGATAAGCTCGGATATAAACGAAGTCGAGATAAGATGGAACCGCCGGAAAATTAATACAATAATTTGGCAAAGTGAGGCGCAATTTCAAAATAAGTGACTATTATGAAATCCAGATTTTTCGGTTTGTTCTAACTTTCTAAGCTGAGAAGTAAATTTGAATGAGGCCTAGACTTGAGATTACTTTACGCAGCATTACGCCTAACAAGTATAATAAAGGAAATGAAATGGTAAAATGAGCTTAGGCGCTGTGTCTAGGAATTACTAGGTCAGTCACACCATATTTAAGATTTTTAGTTATAGTTTGCCTAGCCTTTTTCCAACTACATTGGGGTCGGCTTCCAGTTTTACCGGCTAAGTACCAGTGTTTTACATGGAGCGACTACCTATCTGACCTCCACAACCCACACGATACCCCTTGGCAAGACTGGCGTCAGATATCAGACTTCTGACTAACCGTAACGACTGCCAAAGATCTTCAAATGACAGCCGGGACCAACGGCTTAACGTGCTTTCCGAGGCACGGAGGAAACTCGGAATGTTGAAATGGTCACCCATCTACGGACCGACCACGTCAAGCGTTGCTTAACCTCGATCGACCCATGCGGCTGTTATTATTTAGCCACGAGCTCCTTAGCTTTTTAGTTATATCAACACTAATGATATAAACACGAAAGTCACTTTCGTACATTTTCACGGTTAAATAACTGTGAAAAATATAATAAACAGGGTAGCACAATACTTGGAAAGGGTACCTTTGTATACTTCTGTGCGCTGAAACTTTAAAAAATTCTACGTGGGCAAACCCGCAAGCAAGATTTTATTAAATTAATTTGTTTTCTTTAAATAGCTATTGTTCAAGACCAACATTTTGAAATTATGTAACATAACTCAAAGGAAAAAGCCCTACTATTTCTAAGAATAAAAAAGGCCAAGAATTCACCCTCATAAAACACAAACTTATTTCCAGAACCCGTAACAAAATAGAAAAAATAAACAGCATCTCAGCTAACAGGGTGTACATGAATCTATTTGTGTAAGGGCAGAACAATGGCGGCACGAGCCGGGTACGTGGCGACTACGTAACGATTACGCAACGGGTACTGAAAGGGTACGCTCGAGTGTTGAACAAACAAGCACCATTGTGAAAGTAAAAAATGTGGCTGCTAGTGGGACATTCGAAAGGAAAACGGAGAATGAGTAAAATAAACAGTAAACATGGTAAATATGCCGATATTTACCATGTTTACTGTTTTTTGCGAGTTTCCGATATTTCAGTGCTGTTGCAAGCACCATGATCACGGATAAACTGAAGTTCTTGCGGGTGGGTGTTTATGAGGAGACAAATCGGTCTATCCTCCTTTTTAATCTAATATAGGCTCGCGTTTGACCACTATCTCACCTGATGGTAAGCGATGATGTGGTCGATGATAGAGCACGCTTGCCTCGAAGTAACCTATTCACTCTTGACTTAAAGACCCCTAGATTGTAGCTATCGTGAAAGAAGACGTGTATAGTTTTAGTGACCATGACAGTTTAAAAACTTATATGTACAGTACCATCTGCCTATCCTTTTCTGGATATAAAATACCAGTATTTTATATCCAGCGACTGTCTATCTGACTCAGCCAATTTACTTAGTAGTCATGTTAGTCAGTAAGTGGGTTAAATACAGATAGACAGTCTTACCTGTCATCAGACTTTCGGGCTTTTGTCTACACGTAAACAATTGTCAAAGATCTAAGGATCAAAGGATCTGAGAAGTTATTAGGATTATTCATCAAGCTCACCGCCGTTGGCGGTTAGCCGCTATTCTAACCGCGTCAGGCGGCTGGCCGCTCAAATGAACCGCCTAGGCGGCCAACCGTAGAGACGATCTCACAGGTATGAGTTACGGAAAGAATCGTTTTCGAAACCGAACTTTTTATCTAAGTCGATGAGCCAATTTTCCGGCCACGTGCCGTAGAATGACCATGAACTTTAACCATGTCAAAAAAAAGGTTATTCACAGCATTTACACGTGTTTTTCTTTCTAATAGTTCGTAAACGTGTACAATGTGCCTCCAAACGGCCCACCATAATTACCGGTCGTAAAATTTCTATTATCGCTCGAGTTGACTAACTGATTAGTGATCGCGATGTTGTTATTTTCACCCATAATCCCTTATCGGCTACAATGAAGTGGACTGTTTATTTACAACATACACTATAGCAATCGGCTCAATGTTTTCTGCGCTATTTGTTTGAAAAGCTAATCAAAAAAGTTTCGAATAGTCCTTTGTTTAAGACTTCAATAGATGAAAAAAAAAATAGTTTGGTGATTTTGGTATAATAGTTTAATGATCTCGACGGAATAAGTTTAACTGCTCGCAAGCAAATTCTTATTAGCACTATGAGTACAATCTTAACTACTAATCTTTACTTGCTTAAGCCTCTCGGATACCACTGCTATCCTTATTTTGATGATGTAGCCAAGTTTTATTTTAACTGTGTTTGCAGATTACCATTGATCTGGCGACAAGCCTGGCTTTGATTAAAACAAACAGATTATTTTGTTGGAGAGCCAGAGTAATAATGGCCGGCATATCACGTGGCCTTTTAATACCATGTCCAGTAAATTAAACGTGAATGTGAATTATTTCCACATTCACATTTGTCCCGATTGTTCAATTACAGGAAACGCAATCCCAGGACAAAACGAACCAATAAATCTGGCTAATAATTTGCCTATTAATCAGACATAATTGGATGTCTGCTGCAAGCCTAGGTACCACAACTGACAACAGAGACTGTATAGAGACGCAATTAATCTATATTTCAGGCTGTCACCCTCCCGGCTGGCTGGGAGCGTCAAGTGCAATTAAATGCAGATACAAAGGCACTTGAACACGTTCATTTGTAATGCGTTTCTCAATTATTCCAGATAATGCGATAGCTACCGTCAGTGTAGTCACCTTCAAGCAGCTTAAACCTTAAATAAGAGTAAGATTAAAACAAACTTTTAAGTGTAAACGTGATCAAGTCATTAGTAAACAGTTCGTTAAAAGTTATGAAAGAACTTTCTGATATCTACATTTTATAATACTTAACTAAAACTATCATCTTTATATCATGCTTCAGCACGTTAACAACTTTTAAACTCGAAACCTTGTATAACATCTTTCAGTGAAACTTTTCAAACATTATTTGTTCAGGATAATGTGAAAATCAGCAAGACAGGCACTTCAAAAGATTTAGAAGCACTTGAACTTCAAACAGCTGT
This sequence comes from Orthosia gothica, assembly GCA_949775005.1. Classification (NCBI taxonomy): domain Eukaryota; kingdom Metazoa; phylum Arthropoda; class Insecta; order Lepidoptera; family Noctuidae; genus Orthosia; species Orthosia gothica. The sequence goes on from OX459069.1 coordinate 1,486,092, forward strand.
ACTGGACCCGTATAAGATTTGATTAAACAAAGTCTGCAGTGTTGATTAAACAAATTTCAGTGCCCAAGAAACCCAATATTTCGGGACCTATTTCATCTGAAATAATAATATAAAGCAGTATCCGACTTCAAAGGCGACTTGCTTCGTGAGAAACAATGCTTCGTCAAGTTTTCACGCTCGTTCGGTAGTTCCGTTACGTATAATTTGTTGTTCCGAAGACTTCCGAGCGTCTCCGAGCGTCGCCGAATGTTTCATGGTAACTTAGCATTGTAATCTCTCTTTGTTCCGGCTTTTGAGAGGGTTCTTCATTGTGGAAAATTAGTCAACATTCTCTGGCATTTGGACACAATTGCCAATTACCTTTTTTGTGAAAATATTTTTTATTGTGGTTTGATGGATTGTTTTTGAGAGTTTTGGCACTTTTCAGAGAATGAATGGAATTCAAACGGGTCGCTTCATTTGGAATGAAATTATAATTAAGATCAAAAGCAGTTAGTCTTGTCTGTTTAAAACAATTGTTCGACAGAGTCTACATAAGTATACACACAGTCTAAGTTTCAATTTTAGTCGCCATTTTCATATTCAGGTAGTACAGAACAATACCCGCTACCGCTATTCCGCGTTACATAACCGCCTGAATAGTTAACGTCCTAAAACAGCTCAATAGAGACGACAGCACTCCAATTGAATATTGCATCGAAATAGAAAGCTCCGTACCCCCGGGGGGTCGCTTCCGGGCTGATGCAAATAAACTATTGTAATTGTACTGCGAGTGTAGATGAATCATGAATAGTAATCTAGTGCTCCTGTTGCAGACAAATGAAATTGAATCTAAATATAATGGATATTGTATTCATAAAGGATTTCACTGTGTTCTAGCTGGGTTAACAGTTATTATGCCGGCCGACTTTTTCAAGTGGACATGGATGGCCAAATCTCAAAGTATAAGGCACTTAAAGGAGTCACAGGTCCGATTTTTATGAAAACTAAAACTGAATCGATGATCTTAAGTTTGCCTTATATTCCAGAATTTGATCTTTATTAGCGACAATACCGTTTAATGTAATAATGCAGCCGCAGCAGCAATATTGATTTTTCAACAAGTAAAATTTCAAAATTTAAAAAACCCCCGACCTATTTACCTTGTGAAAACACCCCGATTCAAACAGTAAAACGCCCATAACTTTTGAACGGCTGAACCGATTTTATTCAAACATAGCTAAGAACACTCTCGCAAGATCACCTTTCAAACAAAACAAAACTAAATTAAAATCGGTTCATCCGTTTCGGCGCTATGATGCCACAGACAGATACACAGCAACACACTTCAAACTTATAACACCCCTCTTTTTCCGGCGAGGGTTAAAAATACAATTATTCAGTTTATATTTCATCAAATTCGAGTCCGAGACTCTTTTGTTTTTCGCTATTCCACTTAGCTTCAGATTTGGCCATCCACGCCTACTTAGAAAACTCACCCTGTATACATAATTAGGTACTGGTGCCTAAACTTACACTGGTTTGTGTTTTCCAGCTTATCATTCTTGCCACGAATCTAATTATATTATTATTTGGGATAACATTGAAAGTCTCTTCTTAGCGATTGTCTATTGAGGCGGCCCAGTACACAGATTTCTTTAAACAAAAGCCCAAAAACAATTCATAATCTACATGACACTTGAACAATGAACATTGCTATTGTTTTAACTAATCCCTGTAATACTAAGCCTAGTTACACAAAATAACAACCTGCCCTGATATTGTATAATCGCCTTTGCCTGGAAATGCATCGGAAAATAACACTCGTAATACCCTGAATGTGGTTGGTGTGGTGGGCGATAACCTTGGGGCTGATAGCAGGAGATTATTTGCGCTTTTAATTTGCATGCTTCCAGAAGTTGACAACTATATACGAGCACATTCAGTATGAATATAACAGAATACCTGTATTTTTGGGACATTGATCTGGATTGTTTTAATAATTTTAATTTCGGTTTATAAAAGCAAAATGTTTAAGAATATTGAGGATTTTAACAAATATTTAAAATAAAATCCCCATAGCGAAGGTTATAAAATGTAGATTTAATTTTAACTGATATTTTTTTACTTTTTAGTTGTGGTGCATAATGAACCAGTTATATAGGCTTGGTACCAATAATGCCCAAAGTGAAGCCAGAATAGATTAACCCAATAACATGAAACAAGAGTATACCAAGGTGAACTTTTTACACCTGCGTACCCCTTTAGAGAGTACTAGTGTGATGTTATGTTATAAAATGCTGTCTGTGTAATATTAAGGAGTTCTGATGTACATCGCCGAAGTACTTAATGAGATCTTGATGGAAATTAAATGGGACCACAAGACAAGCACCAGCTTTCAAATAAAAAAAGAATCATCAAAATCGGTTCACCCAGAAACAAGTTCGGTAACATACAAAATAGTACATTGTGATACATGGGTGGAAAGTAGGTTATTGCAAACGAGCTGTCATTAACAAGTCCGAGTCGAAGGCGGGGGTTTTTAATGACACGAGTTTGCAATAACCTACACACTCGTGTATCACACGACGTTTTTCAATACAGTTGTGGAAAATAGTAAAAACAAATCAAAGAATTAAATTTGTTTTGTCGTTAAAATAAAGTTATCGTAAGTCGCCATATATCTTTCTCGAGATTTTTGGGGCAAAATTTCATCCTGCGCAGTTTTTGCCTCAGATAAAATATCGGGCAAAGTTAATTCTATTTGATCACTTCATTATAACTTTCATTATAAAAAAAATATCAATTTATCAAACATGAAATTAAAATTTTCAGAAAATGGCGCATTTTTACAAACTGGACATTTTTTTTTACAACGAAATTAGCCTATACAGCCTATTCGATTTTTGACTGAAATGATGATGTGAAAAGAATTAAATTAAAACTGTTAATTAAATATATTACACAACTATCTAAAAGACTTTTGGGAATTCAATGCTAAGTCGTACGGACTCATTTATTTTTCCTCGTATAAAATCTATCCTCTTTTATTTATGTATGAAAACTCCTTGCTAATATACTTTTTAAATTGACTCGTAAATTTAAAACTAAACTGCAAAACTAATGATCGAGCGCGTAAACAAAAGTCACGACCGCGTAACAGAAAGATGCCTGTGCAAAAGATTTGATTTCCGAATCATAACTATAGCCTCTGAAAGGCGGCCATGTTTAACAACTGTATTGAAAAAAAAAATACAGTCGAATTGATAACCTCGTCCTTTGTGGGAAGTCGGTTAAAAAGTAACTACACAATAGAAAAACAATCCCATTCTCCAACAACACATTGCTTCTATCAGCAATTAGTTTGGGCAGAAACAGTAATGATCCCCCTAGGACGCACATATACAGCTCATTATAAATATCCATTAGAACATCAATTCACGGGTTGATTTTGTGTTGTACAGGTAATGGATTAGCCACAATAGCTCGTCTATTCTATATCTGTATTATTGACATTTCATGAATATCAATCAAGGTCATGACATAATTATTGCTTTAGTACTGATAGACTGCCTGCGTTGGTGTTGTGTCGTAAGCGCTACAGTTGAGCAAGGTCCTGGGTTCGAATCCTGGGTCAGACAAAGTGTTGTTGGGTTTTCGGAATCTGGACTTATGCCCAGCTGATGGCAAATGGCTCGCTCGCTATTTCATAGTTTAAACATAACTGGCGTAAGTTGGGTGCACTGTATTAACAACTGCAACTCGTCTGCAACTCTGCCCAACCCTTCGATGTATGCTCCAACATACAGACGGGTTGTTATCTACACTAATAAATGTTTGTAAGTTTGTAATGGATAAACTCAAAAACTACATAGCCGATTACAAAAATTCTTTCACCAGTGGAAAGCTACATTATACCAGAGTGACATAGGCTATTTTTATCCTGAAAAAGGGTCCAGTGGTGGGTGGGCCACGGGAGCGAAGCCATGGGAGCGAAGTCTTTAATAATATACTCAGTATATCTATGAGTACTATAAATTTCGTATGCTGTAATAAACCTTATTGCAGCATACAGAGTGGTTGATAAAAAACTTTTTTGCAAAAAAATACTACCGACTTCCCTTTTTAGTTATACTTTCCTAAAATAGGCAAGTTGTTTAGTAAGGTACCTATAACGCCAAAATTGATTACCCGAATAACATTAAACTTGAAATGAGAGATCTGCGTACCCCTTTATAGTGCACTGGCGTGATGTTATGTTATGAAATGGTATAAACAATAAACAGACATGCGATTGCAGCAATCCCGAATGATTTGCCGTTATTTATTGAAGAGTTCTGTTGTATATCTCCGAAGTTCTTCATCAGATCTTCACCAAATTAAAATGGGACCAATTTCGAAACATACTCTTTCAAACAAAAAAAGAGTTTTCAAAATCGGTCCACAATTGACGGAGATATCGGTGAACATACATAAAAAAAAAACATACAAGAAGTTGAACATAGAACCTCCTCCTTTTTGGTTAGTCGGTTAAAATACTTCGAGCTGCTTTTGAAGAGTCATGTGAATTTAGAATTGGATTTAAAAATAGACAGGATAGATTTGTCAGGCGGCCGCCTGGGCCTAAACGAGTTTATATATAAATTTTAAATTAATTGAATTAATCATATAATGCGTAGAAAAATCTCTCACTCCGGTCGCTTACAGTATAGATAGTTCATTATAAATTTATTTGTTTCTGGACAAAAAGTTATAATAAACCTATAGTGCAAAGACTGCAATACCCCTGCAATCTATACCACATACAGTCTGCTTAGTGAAAACAAAACATATTTTCAAACTAGTCGTATTATTCAGAAGAAATACTACTCGTATTATAAATGCATCGGGACCCCTTTTGTTAACAACACAATTGTCTAGCACGAACAAAGTGTGCATTTGACGGACTATGATATAATTTACTTTACTTAACTTAAATAACCTGTAGATGAAGCTAATTGCTTTGCTCTATATCTGATAAGATCTTCAAGATCACTCTAAGATATTTATGAGATAACGATCATTACTGTTATTTTCCAAAAAAAATGTTGATAGCAACAATATGAATATGTTTCTGATTAATTTGTGGTTACTTTTATATTTTACTTAATTGAGCTATCATAACCTTGACTTTGGAGTTTTTTGTTTCGTGTATTTGTAAAAAACAAAAAGAAGTTTTCATAATGTTCAGAAACATTTAGCTTTTAAAAAGCAAAATGAAACTTATCAAAATGATTGTTTCAGGCTTCAGAAAATACAAACCTGTTATTACATGAAATTTTCACTACTCCTACTTGGTAGAGGAGCCCAGAGGATTGTTGCGCAGTATATTCAGGCGAGAATTTGATAGCTGAGTAAATGCGGCTTGATTAGTAATAACCGAAAATATATTTGCAAAGTTTCAGGTTCGAGTTTCGTAGTCAAGACTCATTTTTAGATTCGCAAAATGGAAAAAAGCCTCTCCCAAAATGTCTGCTGGAAGAAATTTCTATTGAAATAAGCATTGCCTTTGTGCTCTTCTATCTGTATTGTTTTATGTTATCTGTATCTCACCCGATGGTAAGCGATGATGTGGTCGACGGTGAAGCACGCTTGCCTAGAAGAAATCTATTCACTTTTGACTTAAAGACTCCCAGGTTGTAGCTATCAGAAAATACAGACTCCGGCAGGAAATGCCACTCCTTTGCTGTACGCATAATAAAAGTATTCCCAAAACGTTTGGTGCGTATGGGTGGGATGGGTTCTTTTTTCTGTCAATTGTTTTGTGTGTACATACATAAATAAATTCCTTAATAACAAATAAAAAAGTAACGAGATCTTTAGAGCTATTGATTTTTGTATGACCAAATATATCTCTGAAATTATGAAAAACGAACGCTGACTCTGTCTTTGACAAATAAATTAAAAAGGAAACGAGTCAATAAGTCGCATATTCAGCCGTTTAATCACTAGCAGTTACGCAAATGTAACATCAACCTTGACCGTGGTAGAAGACAATAGACGCCGCCAATGTTAAATGAGTCGATGATAATGTCACAATACAATACACAGTGTACGGCTGTAACCAATCCAGTGCGTAGATACTACTCCTGAACACGACTTTTACCAAGTTATGGTAGCCCTATTGATGATCTAATAATAAGATATTCGAGTAGCCTTTTTGCGGGCGCAATATTCGTAAAAAACAAAATAGTCTGGCAACCAGCACTTACGGAAATATGATGTACCTGAGTGCTTTAATAACTACCTTGCGAAACAAATCTAACCAAGTAAAGACTAGCTTTCAAAGAAATTAAAACATCGTATTAGAACGTTTGGGAATACTTTCACTGTGCGTACTGCTGAGAACTGTCGGAGACCGTGTTTCCTGATAGCTAGAACCTGGGGGCCTTTAAGTAAAAAGTGACTAGGTTACTTCTAGGCAAGCGTGCCTCACCGTGGACTACATCATCGCTTACCATCAGGTGAAATAGTGATCAAACGTGGACCTATCAATAATTTAAAAAAAAAATCTTAACAACTTGAGTCCTACATCTCACAAACGATAATTTGTTTAATCTCATTAATTGACAAGCAGAGTAACCAGTAGCACAGCGAATGGTACCGATCTTCGTGCGGATTACCCGCCTAGTCCGTATTCATTACATACTAATTCATTCGGATTGTCAGGTCTTACTGGGAGATGGACTTAAAGAGGGTCCTGTGATCAGAAGGAGTTAACCTGATGTAATTAACGGGTAAACTTCGGGTAACAAAGTATTGAAGTCCGTTAAAATATTTTCGTGGGTATTTTGAAAACAAGTAATATATGATTTGATTTTGATTTAAAGTGATGAGAAGGGATACAACATATATAACTACAAGTAAAATTTCAAAATTTTAAAAACCCCCGACCCATTTATCTTGCGACAAGTAAAATATCAAAATTTAACAAATCCCCGACACATTTATCTTGCGACAAGTAAAATTACACAATTTAAAAACCCCCGACACATTTATCTTGCAAAAACACCCCGATTCAAACAGTAAAATGCCCATAACTTTTGAACGGCTGAACCGATTTTATTCAAACATAGCTAAGAACACTCTCGACCAAATTACCTTTCAAACAAAAAAAAAACTAAATCGAAATCGGTTCATCCGTTTAGGCGCTATGATGCCACAGACAGACACACAGATACACAGATATACAGCAACACACGTGAAACTTATAACACCCCTCTTTTTCCGGCGGGGTGTTAAAAACACCCCGATTCAAACAGTAAAACGCCCACAACTTTTGAACGGCTGAACCGATTTTATTCAAACATAGCTAAGAACACTCTCGCCAAATTCACCTTTCAAACAAAAAAAAAAATCTAAATCGGTTCATGAATTTAGGCGCTATGATGCCACAGACAGACACAGATACACAGCAACACACGTGAATCTTAGAACACCCCTCTTTTTCCGGCGGGGGTTAAAAATATGTAATAAAAATAAATCTTGATGGATACCTAGGGAGTATAAGTGAAAGCAAACCGGCCAAATGCGTGTCGGACTTCGCATATTTAGGGTTCCGTACCGAAAGTACCTAGAATACATGGATAATTGTTAGTAAACATAAGTAGTAATAAACATTATCACCAAATTTCAAGTTCGCAGATCAATGGGACGTTTCTTTTAAACTCTGAGGAACAAAATTGTGTGCCAGACGACGGACGGACTGTCGGACAGACAGTCGGCACGTGAGTAACTGCATTAGAGTTCCGTTTGGACCCTTCAGGTACGGAACCCTAAAAAAGACGGACTAATAAAAAATGTCTTGAACGAAAAGGGAGAGTTACCATTCCTTATGTGACGGTAGACAGGGGAGAATGGAAGATGTGTTACGCCGACTCCAAATAACATAGGACACAGGCAGGAACATGATGATTGACCACAAGTGGGACAAAGTTTGCCACCAAAAACTAACAGATAGATGAATCTTTGGACGCAGTCAAAAATCTTGCGAAAACACCCCGATTCAAACAGCAAAACGCCCATAACTTTTGAACGGCTGAACCGATTTTATTCAAACATACCAAACCGAAATTACCTTTCAAACAAAAAAAACTAAATCGAAATCGGTTCATCCGTTTAGGCGCTATGATGCCACAGACAGACACACAGATACAGATACACAGCAACACACGTGAAACTTATAACACCCCTCTTTTTCCGGCGGGGGTTAAAAATAAACTCAAACCTTGTCCTACTACCCAATACTTACCTGTGAGCCAAAGTCCCAGCTAAGTTCCAAAGAAAGTAGGTACAAAGTATATTCAAATAGGGGCTCCTAACTCGAGACACTTTAACTTTCAGCAAGCTTGCCGGCGACAGGCTTCAGTTTTTCATTATTTTAACATCAGAACTAAAGAGACTGACAGGGTAGGTAAATAATCCAAATCGATTTTTTGAAAAGCATTATGTTAGACAAGTAAAATTTCACAATTTAAAAAACCCCCGACACATTTATCTTGCGAAAACACCCCGATTCAAACAGTAAAATGCCCATAACTTTGGAACAGCTGAACCGATTTTATTCAAACATAGCTAAGAACACTCTCGACAAAATTACCTTTCAAACAAAAAAAACTAAATCGAAATCGGTTCACTCGTTTAGGCGCTATGATGCCACAGACAGACACACAGATACACAGCAACACACGTGAAACTTATAACACCCCTCTTTTTCCGGCGGGGGTTAAAAATACTCATCATCATCTTCATAATTTCAACCGAAAGTGGCTAGTGGAAGGCTAGTCCTTTCACTAGCGTTACCACACCGACCGATCCTATGCTTCTCGCATTCATTATATTTTGACATAATAGTAAATCTAAAACGATAGATGAACAATGCAACACACCGTATCTAAACATAAATTGCAGCTAATAAAGCGCCAGAAAAACAAGCAAACATCAAAAAACAGAAAAATACAAGTTCTTGACTATGAATGAAGCATCGCAATAACGTTCAACATTCAATTTTGCTTTTCAATGACGAAAAAATTGAGGATTATTTTATTTTTGTTATTTTACCATCATACTGTTTTCTGGAAATAAACTGTCGGCGCAGGTCATGCGATTGTCTGTAGAAAATTCAGTTAAACAATCACATCTAACCTCATCATCATTTCAGCCGAAAGACGTCCACCGCTGGACTTATGCCTTCCCCAAGCGTTGCCACACTGATCGGTCCTGTGGGTCTCGCATCCACCGGATTCTCGCAGCCCTGACCAGGTCGTAGCTCCACTTGCGGATGTCTTCATTTCTGATTTGATAATGCAAGGAAACGCCGAGCATACCCCACTTCCATTGCCCTTTGGGTGACTTTAAGCCTTTTGAAGAGGTCAATTGTGAGAGACCACGTTTCGGTCCCGAATGTAATGACTGGCAACACACACTGGTCGTAGACTTAAGTAACTGCGGTAAATTGGACTAGAAGATACTGCGCAACTTCTCAAACTCTGCCCAACCGAGTTAAACCTACCTAACTGGACCGTTTGTCCCAGGTAGGCATAATCACATCTAAACTGAGTTTATCAAATTGTAACGCACAGCAATAAAATAAAATCAGCAGATGATAAAATAAAAACTACCTGGAAAATAATAAATAATGAAACAGGTAGGAAAAAACAGCGTAACACAGAATTTAATTTAGCGACTGCACATGGCCCCACACACTCAGATATAGAGGTAGCTCAGGAATTTGAAAACTTTTTTGTTAATATTCCACTTAAAACTACAGCAGCCTTAAACTCCTCACCTGCATTGTCTGCTGCCTTACTTAGAAAGAACGTAAATGCGTGCCCTTCGGAGTTCAAGTTTCAACATACAAACCCCCAGGCTATTTTAAAAACTTTTAAAGATCTTAAAATTAAATCAACAGAAGATCTTTGGGGACTATCTGTAAAAGTGTGTAAACCAATCATTGAAACTGTTGCACCCTATTTAGCTTTCATATTTAACACTAGTGTCGAGCAAGGAGTTTTTCCGGACCTCATGAAACACAGTAAGGTAGTTCCATTGTTTAAATCTGGGGATAGCAAAGAAGCCAATAATTATAGGCCAGTGTCAATTCTGCCGGTTCTCAGTAAGGTCTTCGAAAAGTTAATGCTCAACCAATTGTTGCGTCATTTTAACAAACATTCCATCTTTTATGATCAACAATACGGTTTTACCAAAGGGCGTTGCACAACTGACGCGGGTGTCACCCTAATAAAGAACATATTTAAGGCCTGGGAGGAAGCACAGGACGCCATTGGAATCTTTTGCGACCTCTCGAAGGCGTTCGATTGCGTTAACCATGAGACACTATTGTTGAAGCTCGAGCACTATGGAATTAGACACACAGCCCTTGAGTTACTTAGATCATATTTAAAAGCCAGACAAGTTAAAGTTCAGGTAAACGGCGTAAACTCACTAGGGTCTGAAATGACAATGGGTGTGCCTCAAGGCTCGATATTGGGTCCTTTCCTCTTTTTAGTTTATATTAACGATTTACCCCAATTACTACAAAATCAACCGAAGATGGTGTTGTTTGCTGATGACACATCTTTGATATTTAAAATAGATCGGCGGTCACGAAATCTTGATGACGTGAATAACTCCATTTATCAGGTCCAAAATTGGTTCACGGCAAACAATTTAGTACTAAATGAAAAAAAAACCAAATGTATTAGATTCACATTGCCGAATGTTAGAAGTACCGAATGCGATATCATATTGAATGGCGAAAAGCTGGACTTTGTAAATCAAACAGTTTTCCTGGGAATCACTCTAGACGACAAATTGCAATGGGGTCCTCATATAACATCTCTTGCGGGTCGGCTAAGCTCAGCCGCTTATGCTGTTAGAAAGATAAGACAGTTAACGGATGTAGAAACCGCGCGTTTGGTCTATTTTAGTTACTTTCACAGCATAATGTCATACGGTATTTTACTGTGGGGTCGAGCGGCTGACATTGAATCCATATTTATATTGCAAAAGAGAGCTGTCAGAGCCATATATAAGTTAAGTCACCGTGAATCTCTTAGGGAACTGTTTAAAAATATTAATATTATGACAGTTTCTTGCCAATTTATTTATGAAAATATTATGTATGTAAGGAAAAATATACATGTCTTTAGTAAAGTCAGTGATAGACACAATTGTAATACCAGAAATAAAGATAAGTTAGATCAGCCTTCTTACAGACTAGCTAAAGTACAATCATCTTTCATGGGGTACTGTGTTAAATTCTATAACAAAATACCTTGTGATATATTAAAACTAAATGAAAGTAAATTTAAAACTTTAGTTAAAAGCACCCTTTGTAAACAAGCATATTAATAATAATAATAATATAATAAAAATATTTATTTCATAAAACAAGAACACATTGCACTATATACATTGAAGATTATTCATTTTACATTTCACACTTTAAGCACAATTATTATAGACTCTATCCCTTAAACTAGGTCTAGCCTGTATCTTAAGAGATAGGGTTCAGCCATATGGGTACAGTGAATAGTTTACATTCTGTAACAAGTGGAACAGTGTCGATGTTACATTGAAGCAAAAATTATGAAATAAGAAATAAGAGTGGGTAATAAGTTAGTGGTTACTTAGTGTGTTATGTGTGTGGTGTGTGTGTGTGTGTGTGAGTGAGAGTTCGTGTATGTGCGTGTTCGTATGAGTGAGTGTGAGGCTGTGTGTGCGTGTGTGAGTATACGTGCGTGAATTTTGCGATTGTATTTTACGAGATGTATGCTAGGAGATTCTCGGTTGTGAGGTAGTCCTGTTGTAGTAGCCATTGAGTGAGTTTGTGTTTTAGCTCGTGTCTGTTTAAATCAAGTATGTTTAGTCTTTTGTGTAGTTTCCTATATATATAAGTACCTATGACGTAATGCTGACGTTCGGCAAATGTAGTTTTATGTGTTACACCTGATGGGACATTTGTGCGTTTTTTTGGATTGGATCTGGGCATGATTCTATGAGTCCTGAGGACAGACTGCAAGATGAACAGCTGTCTAACTGTTAGTACCTTACATTCATCATATAGTTGTTTGGTTGGATGTAAGTACGGCTTCTTAAACATAACTTTAAGTACGGCTCTTTGAGCTCGCTCTACCTTCAGGAAATTTGTTTTAATAGCACCACCCCATGCTGTAATGCAATATCCGATAATCGACTGACACAGTGCAAAATAAACCATTTTTAATGTGTCTATGTCAGCCGATTCTCTTAGGGATTTAAAAACATATATAAGACGCATTGTCCTGCTAGTTATCATTTCTAGCTGTTTGTCCCATCGTAGGCCGTCATCTATTTGCAGACCTAGATACTTTACACAATCACTTCTAGCTAGTGTAGGGCATGAGCATGGTGTTGACGAGTTCAGGCATGAGTGAGCAGTTACAAGAAAGCTATGCGGTGGCTTGGTGTTTCGTCGGATTGCGAAAGGAATGTAACAAGATTTATCAAAGTTTAAAGTAAGTAGATTTTGGTGGAACCAGTTTGTTATAGTATTTAGTGCTATTTCTGCATTAGTTTTAACCTCTTCCCAAGTAGAACCATAGATGATTATTGCAGTATCGTCAGCATATGCGTAGATCTTGCAGTTTGGTAGAATCAATCTGCAGAGGTCATTGACATAAATTTGGAACAATGTGGGACCTAATATGCTTCCCTGGGGCACACCGTATGTCACGATTTCCTCATTACTGAGATAATCATCTATTTTAACCTGCTGAGAGCGATTCTTGAGGTAATCTTTGAAAATTTCGAGTGCTATGCCACGTATACCCAGATGCTCCAATTTTGAGGTAAGTTTGGGAACAGAAACTGTGTCAAAAGCTTTTGACAGGTCCAGAAATATACCCAAACACTTAGCCCCATTATCAAGTTTACTTGCTACGAATTGTGTGAGATCCAGTACTGCATCTTCCGTCGAAACCCCAGACTTGAAGCCATACTGGTTATCGGCAATAATGCTATGTTTATTTAAAAAGCCTCTAAGTTGTCTGTTAAGAATCTTTTCAATAATTTTTGAAAGCGAAGGCAGTATGGAGATTGGTCTGTAATTGTTAACACAGTTTCTGTTCCCGCTCTTATATATTGGATGGACAATAGCTTTCTTGAGTCCAACAGGAAACATTCCTGATTGTAAACAAAGATTGCAGATGTAGGTGATTGGAGGCACTAGTACGTGCCGACAAATTTTCAGCAAGGTTGATGATATTCCATCCCAACCTACAGCACAATCATTACGTAGTTGTAAGATGATTGTTTCTACCTCCCCTTCATCGGTGTTAAGCAAAACTAGGGAGCTCGCTGGAGGTGAGAAATTGGACTTTTCAGAGCGATCACTGGCAGAGGGCATATTAGAAGGATCATGAGAGTTTAAAATATTTGCCGCTAAATTTTTACCAACATTACTAAAGAAGGAACATACCTGGTTCACTGAAGAGTGAGGATTATCACCTAGTTTTAACAATTCATCGGGACTTGTGCGTACTTTGCGAGTATTAGTGATGTGTTGTATGGTTTTCCAAAGAGCTTTGGGATTATTTTTTGATTTTTCAAGTTCACTTTTATCAAATGCTATTTTAAGTTTCCGGAGTAAATCATTACAAAAGTTTCTATAGCGTGTATATGTTAGCTTTAAAATTAAGTTATTTGGTGATTTATTTGATTTCATATGCATCCTATCCCTATTTTTAATACATTTTAACAAGCCTGGTGTAATCCAGGGTTTTATAGTTCTATGTTTCTTAGGAATTGTAATTTTGGTAGTGTGTTTAGATATTACGGTAGTTACTATTGATACAAAGTTATTCAAGGCTTCATTTGTATCATTAATTTTATAAATGTCAGAAAAATTTATGGTTTCTAGTTCAGATTTAATGGCATCTAGATTAGGACGGGAGATAGTATATTTTTTCTTTCGAGTTAGGTTCGCGTTCGTTAACGTAAGTATAATTGGTTTATGGTCGGTGATGAACGATTCTAAAATTAATGTGGTGGAGGGTAATTTTGACTTTAATAAAATATGATCTAGACAGTTTTCTAGTCTTGTGGGTATTAGGTGGGTAGGGAGTAGACCATGGGAAGCATTCTGGATGAGATATTCAAGACTATGTGAGCACTTGTTACCCGGTTTTATGTCGATATTTAAATCACCGATAAGTGCAATATTTGGGAAAGGAGAAAGTTCACCCAAGACACTATTTAAGCTGGACAGAAAATTTTCTATTCGGTCTGTGCTGTTATAAGACGGCGAGCGGTAAATAGCTACAAAAGCAAACTTAGAATCTAGCTGACATACAAGGGAGTTGGCGTTTATTATGCTTGGTTCCCAAACTGTGGCATTTAATCCCATTTTAGTGTAAATTATTACACCTTCATTTTGATTTGATGTAAGTTTAGTTGAGTGTGACAGAAAACCATTAAGTATCGGTGGGCTATTTATTTTGCTTAGCCAGCACTCCGTTAACACAATAATGTCAAAGCTAATTTTAGTGGAACATATCAATGCTTGTAGGTTATCAAAATTTTTCTTTACACTACGTATATTTATGTGTAATAATTTAATATTACTCTCCGAAACAGTAATATAATTTGTACAGTCTTGTGGATTACAGGAAAAACAGTTATCTAGACTAAAAATGTCCAAATCGTTATTAATATTTAATATAGTATTCATTAGTAGTTTATGTGATAACTAGTTATATATATACCAATAGGAAAGCTGAACATTAATGTAACTAGATGAAAGATAACATCTCTCCCTGTTGAAGATACATTTAAGTTTGTTTGTGAGTATTTGTATGTGAATGTGTGTGTTTTGATCAGTATGCTTATAATTAATATTTTAATATAGATGAAGGTAAGAATATTTTTTTTGTTATGTGTACGTGCGGGTATATGTATTAATAAAATGTGTGTTAAGTCTAGTACTAAGTATTGAAGGCAGAGTGTAATTAAAAATATGTTATAAACAGGAGATGTGGGCATAAATAACAGACGAGGTCATATGGTCTTCATACCGAGGTCCTGGAGACTTTTTTCCGAATTTATAAGTAGCTGTTTGTCACCGACTTTTTTACGGAGGAAAATGTTCCCATTTGTAATCCAGCAGAAAGTGTAGTGATTGTTCTTGGCAAATTCACGTGCCATGTAGAAAAGCTTTTTGGAGCTGGCTGGTAATTGTTCAGCGATATAGACTGGTTGCCGTTTACCGGGAATGCCAATTTGTTCAGTGTTCAATTTATTATCTTTAGCTTCAATGTTTTTATTGTAAGCCCGGACAGCAGATATTAACTTCATCTTGGTTTGCACTGACGTAAATTCCGCTATAATTGGGCGTGTAGTGGAAGCAGGGGTGGATTTTCCAGGTAGGCGGTATATATCTCTTAATTCAGGTTCAGTGATACGTACTCCAACCAGCTTGCCGATACTGCACACGGCTTGAATAAGGCCACTTGTATTTTCGCTATCTGTCACTGGAATGTTACGGATTTCCATACCGGCTGAGCGTGATTTAAATTGGAGATCGACAATCTTTTTTTCTAAGGTTTCTATGTAGCAACGCTGCTCCTGTCTTTCCTTTTTAAGCTCCTCAACTTCTTTTCTTAATTCTTCAAAACTTTTATTCATAAAGGACATAGATCGCTCAATCTCTGTATATGTCTTACATATTTTGGAATTCGACTCCTGTATCTTAACGTTTTGTGACTTAATCTCGCGTATATCTGCCACTAATTTTGACATTAGGGAGGTTTGTTCTTCCAGCTTCATAGAGAGACTATAGTCTTGGTGTATATGTTGGTAAACACCATCTCCACTCGGTGGCGAATTTCCAGCTCTAGGGCGTTTGTTCCTGCTGGTGACATATTCACTAACTGCCGAGGTAATATCCGGTTCTGATTGTGTTTCACTCAGATTGACGCGGTGAGACTTTGGCGGAGTACGTTGAGCACCGGACATAGTTAACGCGTTTCGTAGGCCGTGGTCGTAGTAGATATGATGTACGTAGCTGTCCGTAGCGCGTAGCACGTAGCAACTCAGTGACACTCCAATGACGTCAGCCGCTCGTAGCGGTCCGCAAATTCGATGCTCGCTGCTACTTGCGCCGTGGCGCGGCGGTCCGGCGCACGGTAGCTCTTCACTATCGCTCCACACGACGCGGGTTCAAATCCCAGCCAACCGCAGTAATTTTGAAAACACGATTTTAGTAGTTAGTGCAAGAAATATCTATATCTCTCTCTAGTTACGCCCAGTGGGCGTAAACGACAGGCTAAGATGCCAGAAGAGTGACAAGGAATTTAAATATCACAAGAAGCACCAATCACAGAATTTACAATTAGAAGTCACTAGGACAACCGACACACGTCCACTTGCCAAAGACGCTCGAGACCGAATGAATATATATATTACAAATTAGATGATTATATTCAAGATAAGAATGCTTGGCAACATGCTGGTCCTGCTCCATAGGGCAATCTTTGGTGTAGACAAAATCAAATTTGTTAATTTATATTCCCATTCATAGTTATTGTATTCATTGTTTTGTTTTTTTTTTTTTTAGGAAATTGACTCACACACTGTTCCGTTGTTGTTGAATTAGGTATTTTACCTATGTTTGTAATATTTGTTAGTATGTGAGAACCATGTTCCTACTTATCAAATTAATTAATTTTCCTGTTAATGCTTTTTAATACTTTATACCTGCGTGTAGAGCTATTCTGGGTGCATCGTCCTCACATATATTAATGTATTTATTTATTTATATATACTTTATTGTACACCAAGATAAAACAATACAAAAATAAACATTAAAATTAAAACAAATATACAACAGGCGGCCTTATCGCGCTCTGCGATCTCTTCCAGGCAACCTTGAATGGATAGAGATAGCCTGGACACGATATGGGGTTGCACTTGGTGCCAATTTCAAATCCCACAAGTATTAGGTACTAAGTACAATTAGGTACTAAAAACAAACTACTATAATAGATACATAAATACATACATACAACTAAATAAACAAATAAGAAAACAATACAGCATAACACAAAGACAGGATCACAGAGTCAGGTAATGTTCCTTTACAAGTTTTTTAAAGACAGGCAACGACTGAGCACGTTTTATTGGGTCAGGCAATGCATTCCACAAACGAGCAGCCTGGACAGTAAATGATTTATCCAAGAATGTAGTGGAATGCATAGGCATTTTAAGTCGCAAGTTTTCTGATGACCTAAGAGATTTCGTGTGGGAATCGCAGATAAACTGAAACCGGTCCTTGAGGTAAAGAGGGGTAGAAGGAGTAAATAGCACATTGTACAAAAGAGAAAGAATATGAGCATTCCGGCGAAGGCGAATTGGCAACCACTTGAGCTTTACACGGAATTCGGAAACATGGTCATATTTGCGCAAACCAAATATGAACCTTACACAAACATTTTGAAGTCGCTCAAGTTTATCGAGTTGTTCTTGAGTAAGGTCGAGATAGCTGGCATCAGCATAATCAAGGATGGAAAGAAGAAGAGATTGTGCAAGCGCAATCTTGGTGGCAGTCGGAAGAAAATGCCGCAGTCTCCTCAAAGTTGCAGCAGATGCAAACAACTTGCGGCTAACTTCTTGCAGTTGGGCAGTCCATGAAAAGTTTTTGTCGATGAATATCCCCAAGTTTTTAACTTTCTCACTGAATGGAATAACTGAATTGTCAAAAAGAACTTGGGGAAGAGACGTCCAGTTGATCTTTGAAACCATTCTAGAACTGCCCACAACAATAACCTGCGTCTTAATAGGGTTGACCATCAGCCCATACCTCCTGCTCCAATCGCAAATGCGAGCCAGATCAAGGTTAATGGTTACGATAGCCTCGGACAGTTTCCCGAGCGGTGCCCGCGAGTACAACTGTAGATCGTCTGCATAAAGATGGTAGGAAGAAATAAGTTCATTGGAGATTGAGTTTATAAAAACTGCGAAAAGTAAAGGGGATAAAACGCCACCCTGTGGTACCCCCGGCAGATGTACTGCACCAGGAAGACAAGTTCTCTCCGATACATATACGTTGCCGGCGCCCGAACAGGTAACTACGAAACCAGTCAACCACCGATGGAGATATATTAAGAGAGCATAGAATACCAAGCAAAACGTCGAAATCAATAGTATTAAAAGCATTACTGAAATCTAGCAATGCCAAGACCGTCAGATTACTGTTTTCCATGGCTGACCGTATATCGTCCGTAATGTTGAGAAGAGCTGTGGTGGTGCTGTGACCAGGACGGAAACCGGACTGGAAGGGATTGAGGAGATTGTTTTTGGATAGGAATTTGCTAATTTGATTATGGACTAACCGTTCTAGGACTTTGGATAGGAATGGTAGGATGGATATTGGACGGTATTCAGAAAAGGAGGTGGGATTGGACTTTTTAGGTAAAGGAATTATTTGCGCATCTTTCCATGAGCACGGAAAGACACCGCTAGACACAGAAAAGTTAAGAATGTGGCATATGACAGGAAGGATAACGTCCAGCACCGGGAGTAACATTTTACGGCTGATACAATCACATCCTACAGCATTGGAAGTAATCGATAGTATGCTCTTCTTAACATCACATGCAGAGAATTGACTAAAAGCAAATGGAGAATAACTGGGAGTCGGAAGAGATGAAAGATAATTCAATGTATTCAATTTTATTGTCCTATCAAAATCGGACGAAGCTGTAAAATGAATGTTCAATGCATTTATGTCTAAATCTTTAGGGATTGACTCTTGTCGGGTTTTACCGACTCCCAATGATCTTAGGAAATTCCAAACTTCGGATGTGTCTCTGTTTTGGACTGAGTTATGAATATGTTGGCGATTAGCATTCCTACACACCTTATTGCATAGGTTGCGGATAGCGGCATATTTGTCTCTATTAGCATCAGTAGGCCGTCGCTTAAATTTGGACTTTGCTGCAACTTTTTTGTTAATTAACCTCTTTATCTCATCCGTCAGCCACGGCGCCGGCAAATGTCTAACTTTAACTGCTCGAACAGGTGCATGGACATTATAAAGCTCGACAAGTTTAGCTGTGAAGATATTCACTTGCTCATTGACCGACGCAGAGGCAAACAGAGGAGACCAATCTATACTGCTGGCATCCCCGCAAAGACTGTCAACGTTCATACCACCAAAATTGCGCTGCATAAGAATTTTGGCTTTAGCCTTAGGTGGACGAATTTTATAAGAGAGAAAAATCAGGTCATGATATGAAAAGGCATCGGCTGAGCATTGGCCATGCTTAGCGACGCGATCAGGAGAGGAGACAAAAATCAAGTCAAGAAGCGAAGGAGTACAGTTTGGAAAATGATGAGTCGCACTAAGCGGAAGAATGGAAATATTACTAGAAGCCGAAATATTAGTCAGGGAAGACGAACGATGGTCATTCTTCAGGAGACAAGTATTAAAATCACCCATGATTATGCTATGACTGTAAGAAGGGATTAAGATTTCTAAGAGCTTTTCGAAAGATGAAAAGAAATTGATGCGTAAAGAGGGACAGTAATAAACACCAAGAAGTATTTTTGAATGATTTAGTTCAACCTCAAGAAAAAGATGTTCACCAGCATTTGATGGCGGTGGCTGCGCTGACACATTGACAACTGAGAATGGAATGTATGCGCGGAGATATATGGCAACACCACCACCACCACCAACCGCCCTGTCGTTTCTTATGAGCACGAAGCCGGGAAGAGAGTAGCTAGTTGAAGGGAGACAGGGTTTAAGCCATGACTCGGAAATAAGAATTGCATGAATGTTTTTACAGTCAAAACTTGCCAGCATATCGTGGAAATGAGCCGGAATACTCTGAGCGTTGATATGTATAACGTTAAAATTCTTAGGAACATCAGAAAACTGCGCCCCAAGATTATCTGAAAGAGATGGCACGCTCACAAAACTGTCATCGCTACCTGTCAAAGAATAAATACTTTTATCACTGCTGTCATCTATATCAGACATATATTTTCCTATTTTATTAATATAAATATATAAAATCCTATCTTAAAACTAAAAACCAATAAACAGTAAACCTGCCGGTAGCGTCATTAATCTTTAAACTAAAATAAAAACTAGATGAGTCCGGGAAACATTAACAGAACTGAAATAATTATAAAAAAGTAAAAAACAAGAAATTCAGCAGCAAGAAAAACTAATAAAATAAAAACAAGAAATTTAACAGCAAGAAAAACAAATAAAATATAGAATTGAAATTATGACTTATCAGTGCGCCGCTATCAAAAACAGAACGCACCGCAAAGAACGCATGACATTAAACTGACAGTAGTGAAGTGACAGTGACAGTTGACAAGAAGTGTCATATAAAATTTTTAGTAAACAAGTTTGGAAGTTATTTTTTCTAAAAATTACGTGAAGGTGAAAGAAAATCAAAACAAGACAATACCACTACCCGGACCTTCAGCAAAACAAAACCAAGAAGGAAATCACTTTCTCACTGCAGCAACACGCTTTAACCTTGCTGTCTTCATAGTAGCAGCGGCTGGAAGAGAGTCTGACACTGCCGCTCTAGGATCAGACTGCTCCGGCTCACTGGAAATCGGCGCAATCTTGTTTAACTCGGCGAGAGACTCTACCCGATGCCGCGTATCGTTCGGACCAAGGACATACACACAGCCCGCCCTAGTCCAACTCTTGGAAACGCCGAGTCTATCCCTCGCAGCCAGGAACAAGTCATGCCGCCCCTTAGTTAAAAATTCAGACATGGTGACGCCTGAGCCTTTTAATTTGGTTTTAGCAAACCAGACTTTGTCTCGGACTGCGAGGCTGCCAACCTTGAACAGAATAGGCCGGGTCTTGTTTGGCACTGCTCGTCCCATCCTGTGGCATCGGCTGATGTCAGCAACGGAGAATTCTTTAAGCTGCAGCTTGTTACATACCACCTCAGCTAACACCTTGGCAGTATCCTCCTTCTGCACCTCATTCACGCCATGCAACAGCAAGATCTTCCTCCGTCCTCGCATCTCCATTTGGTCAATACTTCGGGCAAGAAGCTCGACCTGTCGCTGAAGGCTGTTGAGAGCTTGCGAGATGAATGTCCTGAACGTAGTAAACTCAGCTGCCAGGCTGGAACTTGTGACAGGTGATGGAGGGGCCTTGTGCAGTTCAGCTTCGAAGATGGACATGCGCGTTTGGAATAATTCCTTGAGATCACTCAAAGTGTTCGTCAGTGAATCCATTGTAATGAAAGTGAGTGTTTTGCAGAAAGAAAAGAAGTAATTGCAAGGAGATAACGCTACACCAGCAGGTAACAATTATAAGCTTTTAAAATATGACATAAAATCACTGAAATTATTGTTATATTAAATTATATAAAATTTTAATCAAGAGCGTTTTTTTTTGGTGTTACTAGTACAACTACCCACGAGAGAAAAAAAAAACAAAAAAAAGTGTATGTACGTATGTACGTATGTTAATATTGTAAAACACCAATTATTTTTTTTTAAAGAGTAAGTATGGAGTTTCTTGTGCGTTCTTCTCCATAACAATCTACTTTCCTAATGCACGGTAGAATCATTTTTTTTTTTTTTTTTTTGTCTGTTTTTTTTTTATTACTTTTAAATTTATTTTTTATTACTTTTAATTTTAATTTATGTGACGTTCAAAAGTGCCGTTTATTGGCCTAATTGAATAAATATATTTGACTTTGACTTTGACTTAAACATTTTCATTCTAGAAATGGGGCCTTAGTCCAGTAAATTGTTGTTCTATTCTTAGCAAACCTGCGGTCAAAACCACAGGCTCTCTATGGCCTCTATATTTCCAAGAAATAAAGCAAAACACCTCATAGTCCCCCGACCATCCTAGCTCATAACCCTGGCGCCCCGCCAATACAGGAACCACATCTCATATTCAAAGCGACCGCTGTAAAACACTCCGGCACTCGCGGATAATTCAGCTCCAAGTGAATAAGTAAACAAATCTATAGGAGCTTGTTTACAAACACGGACACGGGTATTGATTCTGTAGGGACTTATTTGGGCGTGGGTTGTAAACATACATGATGTTGATGAATAGTTGAAAACAAACTAACTTGTGGACTACTAACACTATTAGGGTGAACCTGAAACATGCATAATACATATGTGAGTAAAGGCTTACTTATATGCTTGATGTGGCTTGTGTAAGGAGCTTTGCTACACGGTTGTCGCAATTATCTCGTATCGCAGTCGTGACAGACAGTTTAGACGGCTTACTACTGAATACATTTTTAACCCCCGCCGGAAAAAGAGGGGTGTTATAAGTTTGACGTGTGTTGCTGTGTATCTGTGTGTCTGTCTGTGGCATCACAGCGCCTAAGCGACTTTTTTGTTTGAAAGGTGATTTTGTCGAGAGTGTTCTTAGCTATGTTTGAATTAAATCGGTTCAGCCGATCAAAAGTTTTGAGCGTTTTACTGTTTGAATTGGGGTGTTTTCGCAAGATAAATGTGTCGGGGTTTTTAAAATTTTGAAATTTTACTTGTATAAACAACAGTTATTCTTCGTGTCAATAGAACGGTTAAATCGGGCCAATGCTTCGTCATTTTCATTACACCTTCAGTGACAGCGCATAGGTTGACTTGAGTATAGGTTTTAGAACACAGAGAGCTGTCATAAAGAGCTGTTGAAAGACAACAACGAAATGAAACAATCTATCATCATCTTACTAGTATTATAAATGTCAAAGTTTGGATGGATATTTGTTACTCAATTACGCCAGAACGGCTGAACGGATCTGGATGAAATTTGGCAAAGGGTTGGATTATAGTCTGGCATAGCACATAGGCTACTTTTTAGACCGCAATAATGTTCCCTTGAGATGATAAAACACTGTACACACGGGCGAAGCCGCTGGCAAAAGCTATCACATAAACGCAACTGTCCTTATTTCTTTGTATCACTATGATTGAAAGCGTCGTTATTTTTATATGCTCTCTAAAACCCAAGCATCAATTTACTGCTACTCTTAACTCAAACTAGATTAAACAAATTCATTCATCAGCGTGACTCAGGTTATTCATACAAACACGTATAATTACTCCCTATAAACTGGAATATATCCCATTTTTAGGGTTCCGTAGCCAAATGGCAAAAAACGGAACCCTTATAGATTCGTCATGTCTGTCTGTCTGTCTGTCTGTCTGTCTGTCTGTCCGTCCGTATGTCACAGCCACTTTATTCCGAAACTATAAGAACTATGCTGTTGAAACTTGGTAAGTAGATGTATTCTGTGAACCGCATTAAGATTTTGACACAAAAATAAAAATAAAACAATAAATTTTGGGGGTTCCCATACTTGAAACTAAAACTAAAAATATTTTTTTTCAACAGACCCATACGTGTGGGGTATCTATGGATAGGTCTTCAAAAATGATATTGAGGTTTCTAATATCATTTTTTTCTAAACTGAATAGTTTGCGCGAGAGACTCTGCCAAAGTGGTAAAATGTGTGTCCCCCCCCCTGTAACTTCTAAAATAAGAGAATGATAAAACTAAAAAAAATATATGATGTAAACTACCAGCGAAAATTGGTTTGAACGAGATCTAGCAAGTAGTTTTTTTTTAATACGTCATAAATCGTAAACCGCAATTTACCAAGTACGGAACCCTTCGTGCGCGAGTCCGACTCGCACTTGGCCGGTTTTTTTATTATTATTTCTTGGCTCGGGCTTGACCACTATCTCACCTGATGGTAAGCGATGATGTGGTCGACAGTAAAGCACGCTTGCCTAGAAAAAACCCATTCACTCTTGACTTAAAGACCTCTAGATTGTAGCTATCGGGAAACACAGACTCCGCCAGCGAATTCCTTTCCTTAGCAGTACGCATAATAAAAGTGTCCCCAAAATGTTTAGTGCGTATGGGTGGGATGTCAACTATGTACCGATGACGCATCTGAAATATTCTCATATCAGTAATAACGCATCGTTTTCACTGCACATCGCCGTATGAAACGCGTGTGTTTCAAGTGTGCGCGTCATGGCTGACCACGATGCATTCGCGTGGACTACTGGGTATTATTATTATTACTACATTCACAACAGGGGGTGACCACAAGCTCTTAGAGTAAGGTTATTTTGAGTGTGTGTAAGGGATAGATGTATATGACGTGTATACATCTGTCACTTACTCGATCTCAAAATAACCTTACTCTAAGAGCTTATGGTCACCCCCCTGTTGTGAATGAACTACTGATACCTACATAATGTTTAATATTCATAATCAAATATTTGTTCCACTGAAGTGAAGTATTATGCTTTCCTAAAAAAAGAGTGTAAATTATTTGTTTTTACGCATAAACAGCTAATCTCTGAAAGTATAAGTATTGATTCGAAGTTAAATAGACCACTTTTTTTTTAATGTGCACAGTTCCTGTATTAATAAAGACCTTAAGGATACACTAGTCGAAAATTCTTCCATACAAACGTAGTCTGGCGATTGCTCCACTGTTTGACGTTGTACGTTCAGAATAAAAAATGATACCAATTTGTCTCATCATGATCTAGTCCTGTATGGAAACAAAAATGTATATAAATAATACATTTGAAAGTTATGAGCGTCGAAAGTTCCATATTTCAACACTAATTTTAACGCATCTTTGGGCGGAAATAAATATCATAAGAAGAAGGAAAATTGCAAAACGGCCTCCATACAGGAATAGATTAGTAATTCAACAATGCAAATAATTTTATTTTGAAAATATACATTTAGTAGATTTTGCATGATATCTAGACTCCCAAAGGTCTGTTCATAAAATTTCGCGCGCTCGTTTTCGTCCTAAATCATCATCCATTTCGCTACAAATTTGCAAAAGTGCTAATTCGTACGCGAACTAGCTTCTTGCTGCTCATCACAGCATCAATCTCTTTCGCACGTCTTGTCGGATGAGACAGCATGCATTTTAACCCCGCGCACAAAATAGTTCATGCCGTTGACTAGGGGTACCTTAAGGAGTTCTAACATCAAATCCTCAAACTATCTTACACAACTAGTAGACAAAATGCCACCCACAACTGGCTGCAATTTTCTTCAGTATACCGGGTTAGTAAACCGCTGTATGGTTTAGTGGCGATAAAATTCAAACGAAATGTTCAAATAGAGGCAAGTTATGGTAAACTAATCATAATCAATATTCAATATCTCCCCGATGTATTTATATTACAATTACGGCGAGTGCTTTAGTACCAACATAAATAAACTTGCATGTTTGCACAGATAAGATAACACACACATTATCGGCCGGTTATCGCTTACCAGTGCAATTACTACAAGAAAAACACTTGCGAATATTTAGTACTAACCATATCACCAGGACGAGATAACATGGGAACGAACAAACAAACACGAACATATTTCAAATGTGTTTCGAAACAGACAGAATTTGCTTGGCTATGCTACGCTTCGTAGCGAAAGCCGCGTAGCAACCGCGTAGCACCCGCGTTGTAATTCGTAGACGCTCTACGATTCTCGTAGCGCTACGTGCTACGAGTTTGTCTACGCGAGTTACACAAACACGGGCGTGCTACGTATTCTATTATAGAACTGTCTGTAATTCTGTGTATGACTATATATGTTCCGTTTATTTACGAAAACTACTGAATTCGCAGCTACACATTTTTATAAAAAAAAAAACAAATATTTTTATGTTTTATTCAGAAGTGCTACTTTTTATGAACCAGCATTTCGTTTCTGTGAAGCCCAATTTGAAAGATATGATTGTAGGCTCTTACCAGTGCCCTGTATGCTGTAAAAGGATAACGCATCAAAATCAATCATTTTTAAAAACCTTTTATTAATTGAACCAACGAACTGAAAAACAAATAGAAAACACAAAAATAGTTTTAGTCTAGCAGTCTTAAGTTGGCGACCCAAACAAGTTAAGTTTTTTGTTAAAAACGTTTTGTTTTTTGCTTTTCAGTTTACTCAATTTTAACAGAATCGGTTCACAATTGAAAATTCAGCGGACAAATTGTTTTTTTCTTTTAATTTAAATGGGGCCTACTTTGAGGAAACTCTATGCAATAAAAAAAGATTTTTAGAAATCGGACCGGACAGATACATAAAAAATAAAATAATTATACATGTCGAATTGGGAACCTCCTTTTTTTCAGTCAATTTAAAAGTACAATTAACGAGAATTCATCAAGTTAAAACTAAAAGCTGGTACAAATATAAGTCTGAGCCAGTACCAATGTGTATGTTATCGAAAGCGTTTTAACTAAAAACAAACATTGCTCAATTCTTTGGAATTAATTCAATATTCAATCGAAATAATATGTTGGTTTTCGATACGCTGGATCTATTGTCTGCTGAAAAAAAGCGGTCAGCCGTATTAATTGTTCACGGGATGAATAACAAACTGCGCAGTTCTGTGCTGACAAAATCCATATTATCCATTCTAAAATTATAAATTCGAAATTAACTCTGTCTGTTACCTTTTCACGTCAAAGCCACTAAACGGATTTCAATGAAATTTGGCAAGGAGATGTATGACATCCTGGGGAAGGACACAGGCTACAATTAGCATAAAAAAATATAAAAATTGTAATTTGGTAGGCAGGTAGGGTAGGGTAGGTAAAGTAGGTAGGGTTGGTAGGTATGTAAGTATGTAGAGTAAGGTAGGTTGCCGCGGAAGATAGCTACTTAATATTATAAATGCGAAAGTAACTACGTATATATCTGCCTGCTACATTTTTACGCTTAAACCGCTAAACCGATTTAGATGAAATTTGGTATGGACATAGTTTAAGAGCCTGGCAAGGATATAGAATAGTTTTTATCGTGGCAATCATCCTTAAAAGGGTGGAAGGGGGATGGAAGTTTGTATGGTGCGAACAAGTACTAATACTACGCAGACGAAGTCGCGGCCTATGTCTAGTACACTTATTATGTTTTTTAAACCAAATCTTTATGATACATGTCACATTCCATCGTCGGACAACAAGAGGTACGGCAATATGCCACTGTTACATAGTGGTCATTGCACCCAGGCGCACGAAATACTTTGGAATCTTAGTACGTACAGCTAAGCAGTGGAATTCCTTGTTCGAGTTTGTATTGCCAGTTCTTTTTTTTGTGGAAATTCAGACTAAAACCCACCCGTATTCCTTCAGTTGCTTGAGCCAGGGCCGGGGAGTTTATGAGTCAAGAGTGAATAGGTTATTTCGGCAAGCGTACATCGTCATCGACCATATTATCATTGCTGGTGAGTAAAACACGTGCCTGGCAACAATATCTGTATATACGTTTTCTCTTAGATTGTAAAAAAAATATATAAATGAGCTAAGAATGTGTCTTTCTGTTACACATGCTAGCAACAGGTTTAAAAGCACTGAAAACAAAAATCCTTTATCATAGTTCATAAACTCCACATTCTGTTTCCACACGAAAGGAGCTTCACTCACCGAGTAACTTGTGTACAGACAGCAAAGAATATAAACAATGAGACGAGCAGACTTTTTACCCGACTGCCGAAGGAGGGTAATGTGTTTATCGAGAGCGTCACGAGTGTCGCGAGTGTCACTGGCTACATTAAATTTGCAATATAGAAAAATGGCAGATTTTGGGCGCCATATTGTGGGAGCCCAAATATTTTTTTCATCCGATCCCATCGTGTGGGGTATCAAAATGAAGGGCTTTAAGAGGTGATTTCAAAATATATATAACACTTATATGTTTAAATGTACCTCATTAAGAAAAAAAATAACAAAAAGTTATAAATAAAAAAGTTAAATAAAAAAATCTAAAAGTTAAGTAAACAAGAAGAAAATCATGCTGTGCAGACGGAGAATACACCAGATTTTGGTCAGCCAGCCCGCGAATATGTATCCTCCGACTGCACAGCATGGTTTTCTTCTTGTTTACGTCTTTTTAGTTCGCTTTTTAAGCAGTCGGGTTTTTTGATTTTTACAATTTTATCATCAGAACAACAACGAAAATTTAATTTAACAAAAGAGTGTTTTAGAATATACAGCAACTGTCAGTCTGGCAAGAATTGAAAATTATGGCATAATAGTTTCATTTTCGCACCGCTGATTTTACCAACGTCAAATATCTTTTATATACACATAATCACAATGAACAGAATGGGCGACTAAGTGGTGCAAATGGAGTCCCTTTTTTTTAACCTTTTACACGTGAAATAAAATTGACATCTGACAGGTTTCGTAGGGATAATTCGAAATTGTTCGTAGTTTAAAGACATCCGACTAAAGAGAACGACGACTAGAGAGACATCCTTATTTATTCATATAAAGAAACAAAGTAGGGAAAGACTATTAATATGTCACAGACTCGTGCTTATAAATGAAAAACGTAATTTAGCAGACCATTTTAAAACGGTCTATTATTTAAAGTTATGTTGTTGACGGTACACAACAGTCGCAGAAACAAGTGAACCCTCTCCACGTCGGCTGCAGACGCTAGAGATCTCATTGTTGTACTGTGCACACAATACAACAGATTACTTCATAGTTACTGTAGCAGTGACTGGCTAAAAGGATAACTTTCAGGTGGTAATGCCCTTTAGGATACTTAGATTTCATTTGAATCCGAAGTACTAAAATTATTTTAACACTCGTGTCGAACAAAAAGATTACAATCCTGAGAGGAACTAAATTTATACAAAACTAGCTGTACGCCGCTTCGCTCCCGTAGACCACACCACAGGACCCGTTTTCGGGATAAAAAAGAAGTGCCTATGTCACTCTGGAATAATGTAGCTTTCTATTGGTGAAAGAATTTTTTAAATCAGTCCAGTAATTTCGGAACCTATTCGGTACAAACAAACAAAAAAATCTTTATTAAATTATAATATTAGTAAAAATTGACAAAGCTTTCACTGGTGAAAACTACACAAATTTTACAATTGATTCAAAAGCTCCTATGTTGGAAATGGATGATATTCATTGTAAAATTTACTTAAAGTGCCGATAGAACAAGTAGAAACCCTAATTTGATTTGATTTTATAGAAGTCGAGAATGATTATGATTTTCCCTGTTAAGAAAACCTTCAAAATCAAGGCCCATGTGATTAGAACTCGTACCACAGTCAAAGCAAGATTTCCAACCACGGACCGGTTTTAAATTGCAGCCTTGTGAAAGGGCACCGGTATAAAGGCAGTACCGTGAACTTTTAATTGATAGTTGAACACAGCAACTAGGGACTAAAGGTAGTAAAACATCAAACGAAATTAATAAGGGAAGGAAAATTAGGAACTTGTCAAGTGAAGTTACTATAAGGGATTAAAAGGGTTAAAGTAATTTAGCCTTACGAAACGTAAGGTATTAAAAATTTCTTACCCGTTGGGTGACCTCAATATATTATAGAAAACGCATCTGCCAGTTAAACCATTAACAGTCATGGCTAATTTATTGCCCGAATTCAACGTATACTTTTATTTCGTCACCTAATTCCAGTACGTAGAAAAGAATAAACTACTGAATGTAACTTTATTTCGGCAGCTCCCTAAAGGCATTCTCGCAATTATAGCTGTCGAAAAAGTTACGCCTCCCGAGTTGTAGTCGACACAGCGCCGAAATTCCGCTAGTTCGGTTACGCAAAGTTTGCTCGAAGTTAGGTTTCATCCGCCTCATATCCTACATACCTAACGCCTGTATAACGCACAGCTAGTGGGTAAGCCAGTGATGAAAGCCAGTTGATGAAAAGCACTAATCACACTGCACTAGCTTAGCGGCGTTCCCATGCGAGTGACTGAAGCCAGATTGATTTTTTTGCATCAATATTATGTTATACTTTAATAGTTTCAATTTAAATTAAACTAGGCCAATGTTAAAGGAATTGATTGTAAGTACGCTAAACGCGAATTATTCGAGTATAGTGCGAGACACGTAAGTTGACCCAAAATGTAATATCGTTCTCTTGAAATTAGACGATTTAAACCGAAATGAATCCTTTCTATGTGACCTAACAGTTGGCAATTTGTATATAGTAAACGATTAGGTCGTAGAAAAGAGATTTATTTCAGTTTAAATTGTTTAATTTCAAGAGAACGATAACACATTTTGTTTCAACTTACGTGTCCCGCACTATATATAACGCAGGTTTAATTGCGTGATGTGGAGTTGCAAACGACATTACTCCATTTATCACATTGAGGCACAACTAGTACATACAATGGAATAAATTAGTCGCTAAACTAAACGGCATATTACTGCCACTTAGTGCGCACATTCACTCCATTTTGACAATGGAATAGTCAAATTATTCAGGCTTTATTTTCAAATAATTAATCGTGAAATAAGTATCTACCACGATATCAAAGTTGGTCGCCGTTAACCTTGATGAAAATAAAACTATCAAAGCTATGAACTAAGAAAAAAGCTAACAACAAATTCAAGTAAAATTGCTCTTCATTTATAATTCAATTTATTCTGGACATCAGCTCAAAGAAATAAGAAGAAATAGATGCGAATAAAAACATAAACATGCCCTTTTGAGAATGTTTTACTTTTAATATAAACTCACAAAGTAAATAAGTACCTACAAAAAGGTAACTTATTAAAATACTTGAAAAATTATAATTGTAAGTATATTAGATTCCAAACAAAAAGCAGGTAACTGGGAAACTTCACGCTTGAAATATTAAAAGCTAAATTCCAAAG
Organism: Orthosia gothica; assembly: GCA_949775005.1. Classification (NCBI taxonomy): domain Eukaryota; kingdom Metazoa; phylum Arthropoda; class Insecta; order Lepidoptera; family Noctuidae; genus Orthosia; species Orthosia gothica. Next base: position 1,516,789 of record OX459069.1, read on the forward strand.
TAAGAAGTAGGTTTGGAAACTATTCGGAGAGAATTAAAGAACTTCCTTTGTTATAGGACTGGAAACCAGAACGAGTAGTGGGCCAGAAGATTTATTACTAAACTACAATAGTACAATTCAACGAGAAACTTCGCGAATTGTTTATTACATCTTTGTTTATTCGAAAAGGGGAAAAGGAGGACTATGTAACTGGAACTGTAGTACGTTTGAAGAGACAGGACTGTTATTTATGTCATAACTAGCGACCCGCCCCGGCGTCACGCGGGACAAATTATATAGAAAAAACTTTCTCGTTTATCGTTTTTTCTAAACGAAACCATATCAAAATCCGTTGAGTGGTAAAGAAGAAGTAAATAGAGACAAACAGACAGCGGTAGACAGCGACTATGTTTTTATACTATGTAGAGATAACAAAAGCTATGTATCAAACAGGTCTAAACCTTAAAAGACCTGGTCCTATAAACAAAGGGCACAACACTTAACGAAGTCTGGCGATAATTTTCCAAGTCAAAACTAGTGTGAAATCTAATATTTATGTACAAACGACAGAGAAGATCGTTTGGAACTTCTGAAATCTTAGTTAGGTCCATGAGGAATCTAAACTTAATAAAATTACAAGAAACTTTCGCTTTGGAAGTACTGCTCCTGATTAAGTAAATTCTTTGACCGATAGATTAACTTACAAAATAACTGAGTGACGTACTACTTTTTTCGAAAACACGCAAAACTTTATAGGCATAGATTACGAGTGGCAAGCCGCAGGAAAAATGTAGTCGCGAATATACAATGAAAAATGTTATACAGGCATTCCTATGCCTAACTCAGACACCAGCTCCTCACACATTCTAGACTATGAACGTATATAACTGTATTTTTATACCTAAGTAACTTGTAATGTATGTTTTGTGAGGAGAAATAAACGATTTTTATTATTAATACTAGCTGTCTCACGCGGCTTCGCTCCCTTCAACTGGCTACCTACCTACCCATCTACCCTACCTACCCTACATACATTATTTTTGCGTAACTTAAACCGTTTACGCAGCGCACGCAACGGAAGCTCTCAAAAAGGTTTTTTTTTTTAGTTTTTGCAACATTTTTCATTTATGCACCGCTCCTATTAGTCTTAGCGTGATGTTATATAGCCTATAACCTGCTTCGATAAATGAACTATACAACACAAAAAGAATGTTCAATTCCAACCATTAGTTCCTGAGATTAGCGCGTTCAAACAAACAAACAAACTCTTCAGCTTTATAATATTAGTCTAGATAATCTCACTGACGGACTAAATAGAATTATCATTTTCCTACCCAGGAAACATCCCTACTCAGAAACCGGTTCATTGAATAGCTCTACGATTCTGAGTAATAATAATGCCTGAGTATTAGGCTGTACAACAAAAAAAAAATAGTCATCTAAATAACGCTTTTTTCTACTCGTTACAAATCTCCATAGTAAAACAAAACGAAGACAAGAAAAACATTCCCCGCGTTGTTTTGAAGGAAACTCGTTATCTTTATTAGGGGTTATATTGAGCACCCTAAAGGGGTAAGGGGCTGGCAGAAATAGCGCTAGGTGCGCCTTCAGCACCGTATGGGAGGAACGGACGAAGGTCGATGACTTGTTTAAGGCCATTCAGGTAAAGGCCAGCTTTTTGTCGGTGAATACAGAACCTAGACTTGGTAATAAAGACTGTTTATGAGATGTAGTTGCTACGAAAAATGTCTGGGCTTGGTTTGTTTTCTTACGCAAGTCCTAAACTGAGGTGTTTCAGGCCTCTGAACTATGAGACAGAAATAATTCAGTTAGTGATCTAACCGACATTTTTTGTGTATACTTCTTTTTTTAAATTAATTTGCCCCACACTTGGAATTTCTTCCTGTATCGTGGGTGCATTTACAAACATTTAAATTCACATGAACAAGACACCCAGATCCGGAACAACTATGTGTGCGCCAATCGTGTCGTCAAATTAGTCATTACACTATTAATTCTTAATTAGATAACAATTTTTATATCACTTTCCAGTATAAAAACGCCGGACGTTTACCTAAGTGACTGCATGCCAAATATGTATTCTACGTATCAAAATGGTTTTAATAAATTGAATCGTTAAATTGAAATACCCGCTATATGCACCCCCAAGGGTAGGAATATCAATAAGACAGACAATGTTGGTGCAGACACCTCCAGCCGTGCATACTCAATGGAGCTCGCAGCTTCACTGCCTCAGCACATCGGGAATGTTACGAATTCATAACCAGGAATGTCGGACGATCGAAGCTTGCCGAATACTAAGCATTGATTTTCTATTTAAAAGGAACGTCAGAGGTTTGTGTCATCAAATATGAATACACTTAAATAAGTGTGAAGGTCACAAACTGGGACTGCTGGGACTGAACTGTTTGGAATTCCACAGCGCTTAATCTGGTTAACTTTTAAGAGCCAGTTTTAGTTCCAGAAGTTAGACCGGCCTTGGCAGCAATGATTGTGGTAGTTCAAGGTATGATGTATCTATGTCTAGCAGCCTTCAGTCCAGAATCTTTTTCGGGTAATCATGATCATATTGAATGAATAAAAACATTTCAAAAATCTAATCAAATAAGGTAACCCTGAATTTACCTGAATAACTTATTGTATCCCCATTGTTGTTTTTACCTCGAAACATGAATGTTTAAAAAAATGGTTATAAATAACCTTTTCAATAATTTCCCTTCCATTGTTGCTTCATTTTGTGGCCTAAGTAATCACTACGAGAGTACGAAATATAATGAAAACATACATAGCGGGTTGGAAAAATGCTGCTAGGATAAAAGCGGCATCGAGACGGACTGAAAGCCCGCAGGCGCTGTTTCAACTGTGCTGGCGAGGGTTAAACGTAGATTGTAGAAGTAGGGTAGACATAACGAAGACGTACAATATGCGTAAATTGTGTCTACAACGATTGGCATGATGTGTGAGTCGTACCATAGCATAACATCACGGATTTATTCCCAGAAGGGTAAGGCAGAGATGTAATATACTATACCTATATTTCGTCGATTATCATCTAACAGTCAAAATTCCAGACTGTTACTGACTAATTCCAAATGGAAAAGCCGGCCAAGTGCGAGTCGGACTCGCTCGCGAAGGGTTCCGTACCATTATTGCAAAAAACGGCAAAAAAAACACGTTTGTTGTATGGGAGCCCCTCTTAAATATTAATTTTATTCTGTTTTTAACCGACTTACCAAAAAGGAGGAGGTTCTATGTTCGACTTTATGTTTGTTTTTTTTTTTTTTGTGTATGTTCACCGATATCTCCGTCAATTGTGGACCGATTTTGAAAATTCTTTTTTTGTTTGAAAGAGTATGTTTCGAAATTGGTCCAATTTTAATTTGGTGAAGGTCTGATGAAGAACTTCAGATACACAACAGAACTCTTCCATAAATAACGGCAAAGCTCTCGGGATAGCTGCAATCGCATGTCTGTTTGTTGTTCATACCATTTCATAACATAACATCACGCCAGTACGCTCAAAAAGGGGTACGCAGATCTCTCATTTCACCGGTTATGTTCAAGTTTCATGTTATTCGGTTAATTTATTCTGGAGTTATAGGGACCTTAATAAACAACTTGCTATTAGGTAGGTAAAACTAAAAAGGGAAAAATAAAAAACTTTTTTGCAAAAAAATACTACCAACTTCCTAATGAAAAACTACAAAGTGAAAAATAACTTAACTTTTGGAAGTCAGTGTCCATATCGCAAAAAAATGGTACCTACGAAAGACACCGACTTCCAAAAGTTAAGTTATTTTTCACTTTGTAGTTTTTCATTTGGAAGTCGGTAGTATTTTTTTGCAAAAAAGTTTTTTTTTTTTTTTTTTAGTTTTTGTTGTAAAACCGGCAACAGAAATACATCATCTGTGAAAATTTCAACTGTCTAGCTATCACGGTTCATGAGATACAGCCTGGTGATAGAAAGTCGGACCGCGGAGACTGAGTAATAGGGTCCCGTTTTTACCCTTTGGGTACGAACCCTAAAAACCACTAGACCTACGAGGCATTCTGATCTGAAAATGGTGTTTAGAAAAGTAATTTTCCTAACACGAAAAATATCTCAAACATTAATACAATCCAAAGATTGTCACACAATTGTGACGGGCCAAAAAAGTAAAGACCTAATATTTTTACTTATTACTGAAATTCAAGACACTTCTGAACAAACCTGTCAGATGAAATATAATATCTCCCTCATTTCTTCAAAAATGCATGTTTCAGAGCAAAAACGAGCAAATCAGCCGCAGCTAACGAGAGGAGGCGCGCCCGCAGAATATCAATGTATTACATAAACGTCGGTCATTTCACAGATAATATCTCGCGATAGTTCAAACTGAAAAAACTATTTCTATTTAGATTGCATCGTGACGGACGATCCTGCTAGGGTTTAGTGTTAAGATTACACTAGTCGATCATTCTTCCATTCAAACGTAGTCTGGCGATTACGTCTCTGTTTGACGATGTACGTTCAAAATAAAAATTATATAAATTTGCCTCATAATTATCTAGCCCTGTATGAAAACAAAAAAGTAAAAAAAATATATATTTGAAAGTTATGAGCGTCGATAGTCCCATATTTCAAAACTAATGCTAACTCATCTTTTGGCGGAAATAAATACCATAAGAAGGAAAATTGCAAAACGGACTCCATACAGGGATAGATTAGTAATTCAACAATGCAAATAATTTTATTTTGAAAATATACATTCAGTCGGTTTTTCATGATATCTAGACTCCCAAAGGTCAGTTTATACAATTTCGCGCGCTCGTTTTCGTCTTAAATCATCATCCACTTCGATACAAATTTGCAAAATTGCTAAGTCGTACGCGAACTAGCTTTTTAATGCTCATATAATAATAATATAATAATAATAATTTATTTTATTTCCAAATAGGATTAGCCTTGGTTACATCAGTGTTTACATTACAAAAATGGGCATGGCTATTACACATAATAAGATCCCTGTCCTTCAAACTAGGAAAACCCTGTATCTTGAAGAACAGTTTTCTCCAAATGGATTTTTACATATTTTGTACAAGTATGTATTTATAAATTGAGCACTAGCTCTGATGTTAACATATTACTATACTGATTTTCATTTTTTAATTTTTTAATTAGTAGTTAGGTTTTAGTTAATTGTGATAAGTGTTGATGTATGTGTGTTGGTGTGAGGTTTGTCCTAAGTGTGTTATGTATATATAATAAATAAATTGAATAATTTTGATTATTGACAAATAAAAGTTAGTAGGTATAAGTTTAATATTATTATTTGATAAATCAAATCATCACACCATCTATCTCTTTAACACGTTTTGTCGGATGAGATAGCATGAATTTTAAGACGACGACTAACGCCAACGACCTTGAGGGAACAAAACGCGTCCTCGTTTCTCACCCGGGCGACCCGAAATTTAGTAGTTTTTTGTACTTTTCTTATTATTCTATAACTTTAAAAAAAAAAGCTTCAGATCAAAATGTAGATAATTAAATTGTCTTTGATATGGTGTCGATTTCATTAAAGTATTTACGCCCAGCGGTTTTGTTGTGATTGTCGAGTTTTTATCCGTTTTAGACATAACTTTACAAATGAATTACACTATGTTATACGAATAAAACTCAAAATTTGCTCAGATGAAATTATTAAGAAAAGGGTCTAATATAACATATATTTTTTCCAATAAATTACGACTAGCCGTTTAGACGTGATTCTCATTTTAAAATCAGCTACTTAAGGGAATCGGCGCCTTAAACTCGCACACAAAATAGTTCGTGCCGTCAATAAGGGGAATCTTAAAGCCGGCTTCTAAGTAAAGTGTTATTTTTTATTATTCTTCGTTGTACAATATAATTACGGCGCTCGCGCTGCCTTACACAGATCATCTTTGTGAGATTAACATTAGTTCCATGTCAGAACATGGTTTATTACGTTACCTTAAGGACCTTAATATTGCGCATTTTATTTCAAGTATTACTTTTGATTAGGTATTTGTGTACTCACTACCTGCGTCTGTGTTTCCGAACGCAATCAACCCGAATCTCTTCATAGTTAGAGTGAACAGGCTTCTTCTGGGTAAGCTCACTCCATCGTAGACTCTGTCTCTGTCACCTCTGACCTAGACTAGAGTCAAGTGCAAACCCATCACAAATAAAAAAAAATGAAAAATAAAACCACTCGGTAAAATGTTTTTATCAACTTTTATTATGCTGCATAATTTTTAATTAAGCAGGATAGTGGTCGCGTTTAATCCTAATTTGGTACGAAACAAATTTTTAACATTAAATTAGGACAGAATATGGGACACTTTTTAGCGTAACACCAGTCTAATTTAAAATTCTGTGTTTGTATGGAACAAGGAAACCACAGAGCCAACATTGTTAAGTTTATTTGTGAACAAAATATTTTCGCAAAGCACATTGTAGGCTGTTTCAGAGTTTGGCGCGCCAACTTAGTGGCAACATTATGCAAAGTAAACCGCTAACTGGCACACGTTGAACTTGCCAGATTCTAGAGGTTTGTACTTGTTGCGGACCAGCTAATTTTAGTGCAGAAATTTAATTTTAAGGCTATGACATGCGATAGTGCGGCTGCGGAGCAGGCGATAAATATACAACGATTAATGTTCTACACTTTTCACTGTTAATATAAAAGGACATTAACATGCCTGTACTTAAGGTTCCCCTAGTCAAAACGGCACAAATTATTTTGTGCGCGAGGTTAAAATGCAGGCTATCTCATCAGACAACACGTTTTAAAGATATAGATGCTGTGATGAGCAGTAAGAAGCTTGTTCGCGTACGAATTAGCACTTTTCCAAATTTGTATCGAAATGGATGATGATTTAGGACGAAAACTAGCGCGCGAAATTTTATAAACAGACCTTTGGGAGTCTAGATATTATGAAAATACAACTATATGAATATTTTCAAAATAAAATTATTTGCATTGTTGAATTACTAATTTATCCCTGTGTGTGGAGGCCGTTTTGCAATTTTCCTTCTGCTAATGGTATCTATTTCCGCCCAAAGATGCGTTAAAATTAGTGTTGAAATATGGAACTTTCGACGCTCATAACTTTCAAATATATATTTTTTTTACATTTTTGTTTCCATACAGGACTAGATAATGATGAGACAAATTCATATCATTTTTTATTTTAAACGTACATCGTCAAACAGTGGAGTAATCGCCAGACTACGTCTGTATGGAAGAATGTTCGACTAGTGTAACCTTAAGTATGTAGAAGGACGCTACGTGAACGCTACATTCGGTTTAACAAATGAGACGTTATTCAATTCGTCTGATCCGTTAAGTAACGCGCGATACATCAAAACATCTCACAAACGGATCTTTCTTTTCATCCCCTCAATAGGCGGTTATGTTCAACCCAACATTTCATGCTTTAATAATTTACGAAACTCCAACTAACCCTCCTTACTGATTTCGCATCTCATTTAATATGGCAACACAATAAATACTGAGATCAAAGAGCAGCCGTAACGACCAAAAGGTATTTTGATGAAAATGGCGCTGGCCGTAAACAGCCGTTTGATGGCGATTAGGGCGGGCGCCGGCTTCCGGTGAGACAATATTGTGTAAAAAACACCCCAATCCGGTTTTATGATGGAAAAATTAAATGGCCACCAAATTAGATTTGTTTCAAAGGAATCTGTACAAAACGTTAGAAAAACAACTGTCACCTAATCTAGAAAATAAAATGCAGTAATAAAGAGCGACAACAGGGGTTTCATGTCAGTTATGTTTTCTTATTTGGCAATAAAACATAGAATGTATGCGCTTACTGCGAGCGCACGCAAGTCTCGAGGCGATGAAATGGGTCACAGGTCATGCAGGCAGCAGCGCAATTTTTCACTACGAACGCACGATTACAGGCCTGTACCCGACGTGCATTTCTTATTCATACCGAACTGCTCGGAATTACAGGAAACACAAGTAAAATTTCAAAATTTTAAAACCCCCGACACATTTATCTTGCGAAAACACCCCGATTCAAATAGTAAAACGCCCATAACTTTTGAACGGCTGAACCGATTTTATTCATACATAGCTAAGAACACTCTCGACAAAATCACCTTTCAAACAAAAAAACTAAATCAAAATCGGTTCATCCGTTTAGGCGCTATGATGCCAAAGACAGACACACAGATACACAGCAACACACGTGAAACTTATAACACCCCTCTTTTTCCGGCGGGGTTTAAAAAGAAAAAGAAGGCCGTTGCCCTGCTATTTCCCACGACAATAAACAAATGAACGAGGCTCTCCCATCACAACGCACAGATACCCCCGCTAGCGGGTGGCATAACAAACAAATCTCATACACAAACCACTGAGCTTGGAACAAATATCTATAAAGTAGGAAAAAAATGCCTGTACAAATATTTGAAGTATGCCCTAAAGATATTAGAAGCAACCCGATACAGAAATCGAACTCACATCAATAATTTTGCCAAAGCGAACATCGCACGTCGGCCGACACGCCCGCATATTTCACCGGTGAAGAAGTACGGAAACTTTTCCAAAAACTCAATAAACAGATTCGAACCTATAACGTTTTTATGATACGCACACAGAAATACTGTGCAGCTACATAAAACAGTTGTTATCGTGTCTTTTATGACGGTTTGCCGATCGACGATAAAGATATGGCGTCGTAATAAAATTCGCTGGCTCGTGGCAGTTCCCGTGACAAATACTCGGGAACGTCGGAGCATCCTGACCTTCTGGTGGACGACCTCCAGTTATCAATCAATGCTGATAAAATTATTATTGGCTATCGATTTCACGGGGCCCTTCTGATGTTGAGTGTGAGTTGTCCTTGACATATTTCCCGCTAAGTAAAAGCTTGCTAAGCTATAAATATTTGAATGATTAGCTGTATCAATGCTGAAATAGGTATCAACGAGCACTTTATCTTTAAATAATTATATTGGTTTAAAATTAACTGTAAAAAGCGTAAGTAATTTCAAAATGATATCAGCCCAATAATCAACAATCAACACATTCTTAATACTCCACCTCTGAACATAATCTTCTTTCATGTTCCACCACAACATTTGGGGCTTAAAAGAAACCGCGAAACCGTTAAAAGATTTTCAGCTACTATCATACAATTGAAAAACATGCCAAATAAAGTACCACACACGTGAGACAAATCGAACGGAACATGGTACATAATAGAGCCTTCGGATATGCTGAATATTTCGAGCACGTGCATCGTGCAACCTACTATAGACCAATTTGCAATGAGAATTTGCCTAACATTTGTCTGCGAAGACACGCTCCATCTCGGGGTTGTAAAGCGAGAGGAACATTAGCATTACGGACATTGTGAAAATATCGCAGTTTTGTTGCTTACATTTGCAACAGAATTAAAAAGAAAAGGATCGACCGCAAAACCATTTAAGCAGCCCAAGGACAACCGAAACACAACCAGATAACTGTTACATTTTCTAACAACAAGGAACCAATTCTGCCTGCCACCAGCACAGCCGCGCCGAAAGTGAGCATGGCATTTGGCTATGCCATTGACATTGGCTGTGACGGCTGGCAACGTGCCAAGGGCGAAAACCTTGCCCGCTGGAGGTCGCTGTCTTGCCATACCCACATATACCTTCACCCTGCCACCGGAATTTAAGTCTTATTTCGCCCGTCAAAAGGGTTGTGGTCGTGAAATTTTATAGGATCAAAGTGTGTCGCTTACCAAGCAAGTTTTTAATAGTCTCCGGTAGACATGTGGTCTTTACGGTCCAGTTTACGGTGCGGATACCATCCGCCGGGAATGGTCACCACGTGCTGTTTATGAAGTGTCTTTACTTGTTCTATTAAATACTTAGCACTTTCCACCCTCGTTCATCTTAATTAGAAACTTACGACTTTGTTTACGAGTAGATTACATTGTATGTGGTCTTTATTTTAATTAAGCTTATAGCGAGAGTTTAATCTCTTCGTCTATAACTTTGATGGCTTACTTAGATTAATAGTAGAGGACAGTGAAGATTTCATATTAGCATTGCAAGTGTAAAATGGCACTCAGCCAGCTCTAATTTCTGCTTAGCATGATCTATCGTGCCTGCGAGAACAGCCTCGGAAGTTATGTTCATTGTGCAATCAAACCTGGCATGTATTCCGTCTTCCAACGGGGATCTGACGTCTGTCTGATACAGACGTGTTGATTAATTGATGGAACTTACCTGAAACAAAAAGGGACATAGATTACTTATGTGTAGGTAATAAATACAACAGATAAAAATAAAATGGGTATTGTCACGTGGACCTTATCATTACATTGGGTAACATAGTAAGTTTATGAGCCATTAAAGACGTTGTGAACCGCCCGTTATTTGTGAAGAATCACAAAATTAGTGATCCACGTGATCTTATAGCCCCGAGACACACAATATACGACAATAACACAAAAAAAGAATTCCAATTACGCTGACTCACAACGGCAAACATAATGCCAGACGAGACGCACTTTCCTTACATTTATTTACTACAGCACTGTCTCGGTAAATATTCATGAGGTATGTTTCAGGTATTCTCATGTTTTACCAATTTAATATCTTTTAAGAAAAATGAACTACTGAATATGTACATGACTATGATAGATTAGTTTGTTTATGATAGGTCAACTGTGCCGAACCAAAACTGCGTCCAGATTTCTCACACAATTATATTCTCGTTGTCGCTAAATAAATGGAATTTAATACAACATCAACATTGTTGAAACCCTTGACAATAGTGACGCGTAATAAATTGAAGACGCCCGAAAGAATTAAGCCTTAATTATTATTATTATATGTAAGAGTATTCTGGCAGCTCCATCAGGCTGGGAACATTAGTGGGATAGTTTTAGTTTCCATCCATCTTCCTTCCTGCATTCGCCAGTGCCGAGGCGGCATTCTCCGGCGGAACTAACTTCAGTTTGCTCTTGACCTATTACGGTGGCATTTGGCATCATACGAGGACCACGCTTGTCAGAGCACACTTTTTATTTCTCTGAGATGAAGCCAAAGGATAGTGAAGCTATTTCTTATGGCAGAATATTTATAATTTTTGCGTATTTCTACAGCCTTGAAGTTTAAGTTTAAGCAGAGGACGTTTCTTACTTTTCAGTTATTATTCTCTTATTTTATATTACAAAAAAACATATAAAAACATTTTGGACAAATCGTAAATGGCGAAAGTTAAGACACGCATGTGGTATAAATATTAATCATTTTCTGTCTGGATAAGCTTTATCCGCTTTTGACAAATGAAATATTATCTGCCTCATCTAGGTCACAAAAGAAACACGACTAAAAAAACATCAAGGCATGAAAAGCCTTCACAGAGCGAATTTCGTACTTTTTGTGTTTCAAACAGATCTGAATTTAAGCACAAAGCTGCTACATATGTATATATGTATGTCAAATTCAGTTATAGAGACAGAATGCAAATTAATATGCTATAATTTCAAGAGATGGTTACTACATTTCTATTACTGAAATTTTATCCAACACATCCGTCAATGTGGCGACGCTTGGGGGAGGCCTATGTCCAGCAGTGGACGTCTTTCGGCTGATGTGATGATGATGATGATGACATCCGTTCCAAAGCCTTCTTCCTAAAAATCCATACTTATATTATAAATGTGTGTCTGTCTGTTACCTTTTCACCCGATCCCAATCCGATTTAGATAAAATTTGGTATGGAGATATTTGAGACCCTGGGAAGGACATAGGATAGTTTTATCCTAGAAATCATCCTTTAGGGGGTGGACAGGAGGGTAGAAGTATTTATGGTGAACTAATAATTTTTCAAACGAAGTCGAGGGCAACATCTAGTACATAATATAGCTCATAAATCCTTGTGTATATTATTATTCCCTAAAAATAAGGGAGTAATTGTTCGCGCGTGTCAGTGTTCTTGACATTAACATCGAACGTCCCTGGACGGCAGCCAGGCACCGGATGCCAAGCGCCACAGATGCGCCCACTACACTATATATTAACGTAAATTGATAAAACATAGTATCCAGAGATGAATGGAAGCTTATTCTGGACGTAAATAAAAATAACTGTCGTTTTGAACACCTGCCGCAGGTGCCTTACCAAACATTTAGCAATAAGTTTTAGGCGTTAGATTTGACACGGAACGAAGGCACGAAACAATGAAGCTACAAGTTTTTAACCGACTTATCAAAAAGGAGGAGGTTCTATGTTCGACTTCTTGTATGTTTTTTTTTTTTTGGTACTCTCTCATTTCACCGGTTATGTTCAGTTTCATGATATTCGGGTAATCTATTCTGGCATTATAGGCACCTTACGTAACTACTTTGCCTATTAGGTAGGTACAACTAAAAAGTGAAAAACAAAAAAAAACTTTTTTACAAAAAAATACTACCGACTTCCAAATAACAAAACTACAAAGTGAAAAATAACTTTATTTTTGGAAGTCGGTGTCCATAACGCAAAAAGATGGTACCCACCAAAGACACCGACTTCCAAAAATAAAGTTATTTTTCACTTTGTAGTTTTGTTATTTGGAAGTCGGTAGTATTTTTTTGTAAAAAAGTTTTTTTTTTGCCACCAAGCCTTTGTTCACTTTCGGTTTAAAAATTAGGAAGGTTTTTTTTTGCTAAAGCCAGACCTCAGCGCACATAAAGTTACCTAATTACAAGTAGTGGACTTAAACATGAAAATACTGTATGAAAAATTGCAAGCCATTTTAAAACAAAATAATCCTGAATGAATTAGCGGTCAACCGAGCGAGCTCGTTAGAGAAAATAAGAAGTGAACCACATTCTACTGCGCCATACATCTAACCCGATTTAACAGAAAATCCATACGACCTTCTGTACAAGCTGGATAGCATCGCCTTACTTCTCTTAATAGCCTATTTGTCTACATCATTAATCTCCTTTAACAATGCCAATCTATACAGCAAACAGGAAAAGTAAATAAATGGCTGCCATCTGCTTAGAAGTTAAACCTAGCTTCACAATATTTTCTCGAAAACTAACAATGATTTATTAACTTCAAAGGAAATACGTTGAACTTAATTATAGCAACATTAGTCATGGTAGTTTTAGACAAAGACCACTAATTTCGTAAGTCTAAATCTACTACGATCCTTTATTTTGAATCTAAGCTTGGTAACAGCACAGTAAAAATATACAAATAGTATGGAAACTACCTACAAACGCTCGAAAAGGCACACTCACACAAACGTACGCACCGACGAGACCGCTCGGGCACTTTTGAGGTAATGTCAGTAGTTACTAAGTGCTGCCGCGTCGCGACGAGAGGTCACGTATACTTGTGTTAGTGTGCCGTTTCGAGCGTTTGTAGGTAGTTTCCATACTGTTTGTATATTTCTACTGTGGTAACAGGCAAGGCAACTGACTACCTTTCCATTATAATCTACCCTCGAGGCAAACCCTTTAACCGCTTGGCTAAATATCAATTGTCGTGCCCCTAGCGCGAGCCTACAAATCGACAAAATAATACCTACAATAAATAAGGAGGGGCAATCGTTGTATCGATAAAAAAAAGTCAAAGAATTTTTTATGTTTTTATTTTAAATCAGCCTTATGGCTTCTACAAACAGGCGCGACACAAAGAAACCGCTCATGTTTTTGTGTCGCGTGTCGCGCCTGTTTGTAGGACCTTTAAATTAACCACCCTAATCACTTTCTTCGTATCACAATCGTTCATCTTTAAGCTAATAAGTAAATGTTTTTAACAGTTACTAATTGTTTAACCTTACTAAATTCGAATTGTTTACATCACAATAATCTCTTATTAATCGACTAGGTACTTTTTTTCTTTTCTTATAAATCTACCTACAACAGCAATGGCTAAATCTTTGTATCACAATTGTTTAATCTTATTATCTAAATTTTAATTACTTACATCAAAATAATCTCTTATTATTCGACTTTTTCCTTTTCCAACGAACAACATTAATGGAACTTTCCATTCGTTTGATCCGCTTGTGACGTAGGCAGTGGTCGTATTAATGTGACAGCCGCGCTAGACTAACTAGAGAAATATGTTGCAAGCATAGGAGTCAAGGGATGGGAACTAACGTCAAATGTTGGCATTATACAAAGATCGTGAGGGATATTTTTCTTATGAATAATAAGGAAAAGAATTAATAACACAAGGCAATATGTTAAATTTAACTTTATTTGGTATGACACCGTTTATTTTATGCTGAATGATGCATTATACCTGATTATTTAACTGTTTGTTATTTCGTTTTTAAAATGCGCATTGCATTGTATCCCATCCCTATGGTCATATTTATGCGACGCGCGCGATAGACGCCGAAGAAAATTTCAAGCTGCCAATTACTTATTTTTGTTTAAGTTTTTTGAATGCTTAGAGTTATGACACATAATTTTAAGTAATTGTTGTAAATAATAGCTCTATTTAATAATAGTTTTAGTTGTACCACGCAATTAATAGGACGAAAATAGAACGAAAAAATCATGCATGTTCTCTGTCGCAGAAATACGACACGCGCGGTAGGGACACGGAAATATTTGTCGCATATATGCGACACGCGCGGTTAAAGGGTTAAATACAACTTGTACTCTCTGGGTAATAAATTCTACAGGGATGTATATTATTCACGAGTCATTGACTGCTAATCGCAATCAAATATGAGCAGCTTTCTGTCGGCAAACATAGGGACGACCTCCGTCTTCCAATAGAAAAGTTCCAGTGCCCTATAGACTTATTACATACATCTAAGTTTTTCCAAGCAACAAAACTTCCGCACTTAAATCAGATTTTATTAAAGAACAAAAATTTCAGATATCTGCCATAAAAACACTTCGACAACAAACATTTGTAGGTATTTGATACGAAAAGTAATAAAAATACTAAAACATTCAGGAACGCCTAAGTTTTGATTGTAGGAGTTACCTTGACTTGTCTGCTTTTAGTTTACGAGGATAAAAAATATATAGCTGTACTAAAATGTATATAAATAGGTAGGTATAGGCTAAAAGTTTTTATGTTCTACATTCCTACTTGCTACGAGTAACACGTAAACCTTAAACAGTATATGTATTTTACATGTGTACACGCACTTTTGATTACAGGACACTTCCATTTTGTTACAATTTCTTGGCAACTTAAACGAAAATTGCGAATACAATTTTATCTATATAGAAGTGGATCAATACAATCTTACGGACAATTTTATTAATCGATGGCCTGGTTAAGGTTGCAATGCTTGGCGGAGGCCTATGTTCAGCAGTGGACGTCATTCGGATGAAATTATGATGATGGTGATGACAATTTAATATTGTTGGATGATTCAAAACATCCACAATCACTATGCCTCCGAGCCCGAAACTTTCTCAGATGCAATAATTCTGATCAATCTTTGGTTACATTCAGGGATTCCTCCCCATACGAAAGAAGATGACAAAACATAAATGCAAGTAAGGCCTTATTCATATTGTTGCAGCGAAGGCCACGACACTACCGGCGTTGAGCTTATAAACCAAGGGACCTTCAAGACCCTATAATCAACAGGCTAATGGAACAAATGATAACGTGTTTGTTTAAATTCTTATTACTCATTGGACATTTATATGGAAAGCCTATAGAGAACTAAAAAACCTAAAAAACGAGGAAGCCTATAAAACGCGCAATCACTACCGATCTTTAAAAGACTGGTAAAGGAGCACTACCTGTCACTGTGATCATATTATTCTTGTTGGAGCTGTATTGTTTTCTTGCCTGTATAATAATAAATGTATGCATGTATTTATGAATCTACCAGGCCCCTCAGAAAGTATTGCGAAAAAAAGTTTTTATATATGGGAGACTGGCCAGTTATAATGTTTTTCGAAAATATGATTATTTATAAGTAAAAATAAGTAAGTTCCAATTTCAAAATTTCCCTCCACATTTTTTGCGAGTTAATTCAAAGTATTGTGTCTCACTGAAATATGGATCTGCGCCGGGAACATTTTAGAGCTATGATTTTATACGATTTCAAGTGTCGCCTGAAACCGGATGAATCGTACGATAGACTTCAAATGGCATTCATGGATGAAGGCCCTTCCAAGGCAACCGTGTATCGTTGGTATAACGAATTCAAGCGCGGTCGACCAACTTTGGGGGATGACGAAAGAAGCGGTCGCCCTTTGACGGCTGTTACCGAAGAAAACGTGCTAGCAGTGAAAAATTTAATCCAAGACAATAGGCGAATTACATATCAGGAGATTCAACACATATTGAAGATTGGATCGGGAAGCGTTCACGAGATTCTACACAGCCATCTTCGCGTGAGGAGGATAGTATCACGCTGGGTGCCGCACAACCTCACCGATGCTCAGAAGCAGGCCCGGGTGGAATGGTGCCGTGATATGCTTAACAAATTTGAAGCAGGCTCGTCTCGGCGTGTTTACGACATCGTTACAGGTGATGAGTCCTGGATTTATCAATACGACCCAGAAACCAAGCGCCAGTCGACTGTTTGGGTGTTTCAAAATGAGCCAACGCCTACCAAAGTGAAGCGATCTAGAAGCGGGGGTAAGATTTTGATCGCTAGCTTTTTTAATTTGACTGGCCACTTGGTATCAATTCCCTTACGGGATCAAAGAAGCATTAATGCCGAATGGTATACTACCAAATGTTTGCCAGAAGTTTTCTCTGTTATAAGCAACAAGCGACCAAACACAGGGCTCCGCGGGCTACTGCTCCACCACGACAATGCACCTGCGCACACCGCACTCAAAACGAGGGACTTCCTGGACAGCACGCCAGTCAAACTCCTGGGTCACCCTCCTTACAGCCCTGATCTAGCACCGTGTGACTTCTTTTTATTCCCAAAAATAAAAAATCAGCTCAAAGGGATACAATTTTCGTCGCTGGAAGATGCGCTGGCTGCGTTCGAGCAGGCTGTAAACGAGGTGTCTGCGGCGGACTGGAAAAAGTGTTTTGAAAACTGGTTTAGGCGCATGAATCTTTGTATAGAGGCTGGTGGAAAGTACTTTGAAAAGATTTAATAAAAATATATGTACGTATAGAACAATTTTTTTTAGTTTCGCAAAACTTTCTGAGTGTCCCACGTATTTTAGTATTTTATATTTGGTGCTTCTGTTTGTAACTTATTATTTAATTTTAAAATTGCACCAAGTGCAACCCCATGTCGTGTCTTTCCATTCAGGGTTGCCTGGAAGAGTTTCCGTATGTAATGTTTTTATCTTGGTATACAATAAAGTATATAATAAGTAAATAAAGGATATAAGAGCAAAAGTTGGCCACGTTTACCGAACATTTGAAGATAGTAACATTACAGCTAAAAGTATGTGCAGATCCCGTGAAAACACCTCAACAATGGTTTCCTTTTAATTTAAACGTGCAAAGTAAAAGAAATAGCTGAGCCAAAGGCGCAGTTGCCCAAGACTCGAAGGTACACATTCATTTAAATTCACGGTGTCGACACCATGATATCATCAAAGTAAGATATTCAGAATGTCAAAATTTCGCTTTGTTTCGCCTCGCCGGCCTCCTTTGTGGGCTGTTTATTCAGGACTGCCAGTTTTTGCGGTTCATACTCTTTATGTTTTAGTTTTCCCTTTCTGCTTCCAACCCTCGTGTTTGGTGTCATTTCTGTACAAACGGTATGTATATAATTAATGGGCTGTGAACGGCTACTGAATTTACCTATTCGAAAATATTTGGATTGTTTCACATGGTGGCATTTAGTATTAATTTCATGTCCTATTACTTAATGCCCAAATGTGGCCACGAAATTGAACTAGTAGTTTAACCCCTACAACTTTAAAACCATTCTCCATATTATAACGATCACGCAACTCTAGAACTGAATGAGGCGAAATTCAAAACTTTTATAAAACGCACACTATGCAGGCAGGCATATTATAGGTTGGGGGATTACATCGCTGATAAAAATGCTTGGCTCAGCGCTGGTCCAGCTCCACAGTCACTAGGGCACAATAACAAGTTATAAGCAGAAAAGTTCTGAAGTATTGTTGTATAAACTCAATTTATTTTTATATTATATAACTGCACAGCACACATGTGAGTACTATGTACCAACTGTAAATCTACCATTTGCTATACCTTTGTGTCGTACGTTGACTTCAGTGTGCCCTGGCAGTTGATAGTGTGTCATGCTCTCTCTAATGTCACTCTGATGGTGGCACATGCGTTGGATCATTCGGTTCCCTTCATGATGGTTGAGCTGAGTGGTGCCGATCCATGTGTCATGTTCGTGAACGGGCGCCATCAGTTGGGATTGGTCATAACTTAGCTGCCTCCGCCTGTTTTTAATTACCTAATTATTGTATTTTTGTTTGTTTTACTGTAGAAGCTTTTAAGTGCGTTACTTTTTTATTTGTTTTTTTTTTTTTTTTACATCTTTCTCACATGTATGTTTTTTATTTTTTTTCCAACAAGATAATGTAACCAAATACATGTAAAACACATTTTTTTGTAAAAGAGTATGTGTGGAGTTTCTTGTCCATTCTTCTCCACAACAAGCTACATTTCCGAATGGACGGTAGAATCAATTGCCCCCGGTTTCCCAGCTCGGAATTGTCGGGGGTTTGGTGTGGCGGGTTGTCGGGCGCGCGTTGTCTGCTGTGATTGGTTGAATGAATTTTCAACAGCCAGTCGCAGCGGATAGCGCTTGCTTGGCAGTTTGTCGCATTGGTTCGCCGATGATTTTGAGCTGGGAAACTGGAGGTTAGTATTAGATTCAATTTTTTTTTTTTGACGTTCGAAAGTGCCGCTTAATGGCCTAATTGAATAAATAAATTTTCATTTTGATTTTGCAAGTAATCATCATATCAGCCGAAAGACGTCCACTGCTGGACATAGGCGTTCCCCAAATGTCGCCACATTGACCAGTCCCGTGCGTCCCGCATCCAGCGGATCTCCGCACCGTTCACCAGGTCATCGGTCCACCTGGTGGGAGGCCTTCCAACGCATCGTCTTCCGGTTCGCGGTCGCCACTCCAGAACTTTTCTGCCCCATCGGTCATCCGTTCTGCGAGAAATGTGCCCTACCCACTGCCACTTATGTTTGGCTATTCTTCGGGCTATGTCGGTAACCCTGGTTCTCTTGCGGATCTTTACATTTCTGATTCGATCACGCAATGATACTCCGAGCATAGCCCTCTCCATTGCCCTTTGGGATACTGTAAGCTTTCTGATGAGGCCCATTGTGAGCGACCACGTCTCAGAGCCATATGTCATCACTGGCAACACACACTGGTCATAAACCTTCGTCTTGAGACACTGCGGTAAGTTGGACGAGAAGATATCGCGCAACTTCCCGAACGCTGCCCAGCCGATTCGGATTCGACCTCTTTCTCGAAGTTGGCCGTAACCAACTGGATCGTTTAAGTATGGAATGGATTGAAAGTAATAAACACATCAAACGATATTACGCCCATCCCTTCCAATCAATCCTTGAAAAAAGACAATTCTAAAAGCGGAATATTTGCGAGTGAAGCTGCGGGATAAACATCGCAGCATTCGGAGCACGTACATGAGATTGATGAGTGCACAAATAACGCAGGTGTTGCAGCACGAACACGAGCCGAACGGACGATTAACACGATTTTTTCAGTGTAGCCTTTTATTTATTTAGTTCGAGGCTTTGATTGGAATAGACAAATATGTTCACTAAGAGTTGTGTGTTTGGTCACGAAGAGAATATTGGACCACAGAACTAGTAAATAAAAACCAGCCGGCAAAAAAAAACACGTTTGTTGTATGGGAGACCCACTTAAATATATATTTTATTCTGTTTTTAGTATTTGTTGTTATAGCAGCAACAGAAATATATCATCTGTGAAAATTTCAACATTCTAGCTATCACGGTTCATGAGTTAAAGCCTAGTGACAGACAGACGGACCACGGGGTCTCTTAGTACCCGTTTTTACCCTTTCGGTACGGAACCCTAAAAAAACAAAAGAACTCCTACAGCTGCTCGTATCCCTTCTCGCTGCAAGTACAATTTTATCAGCTTCCAACCAACCACATTATACCCAAACATATTTCCAGTTGTAGTGCTTGGGACATACATACATACATACGGTTCGTTTTTATAATTGTTTAACCCGCCAGAGTGTACAAGCAAACATATTAATGTAGACTTTCAGGATACGTACAAATGACTAACATGAATTCTTGAGTGCGTTAGTAATTATTGCACAGCGGACAAAAGCCAAGCGAAGTTAACTCTCCTAATGAACAAAGTGCAAGCTGAAAACTTCAGGTGTTACAAAATTCAGGGCAGAAACTGAACCTTACTTACGTTCTGACCTATTTATTGGCGACCTTTTCGATAGATGAGACTTCGGCAGTCAAAGGTCACTAGATCATCTATGCATAGTATCAGCAGATATGCCGTGAGGCTATTTTCGCGACGATGTATAGTAGAGGCCATCTAAGTGCGGGTTTAATCTATAAAAAGTATTAAATCATTGGTGAGACTTTAGGTGAATTTTGTTTACGGTGTGTTCCTTTATATTTTACACTAGCGGTCGCCTCGCGGTTTCACCTGCGTAGTTCCCGTTCCCGTGATACTACAGGGATAAAAAGTAACCTACGTCACCCGGGGATAGTGTAGCTTCCCAACGGTGAAAGTATTTTTGAAATCGGTTCAGTAGTTTTTAAGTTTATTCGTTACATACAAAAATACAACATAGAAATCTTTCCACTTTATAATATTAGTATAGATATAGAAGTATAGATATACATAAATGTTTTCAAGGAGAAAAGATCTGAGACCAATTTCAACTAGAAACCGACTGAATACAGAATATTAACGGATAATTTATACAAAAGCTACAAATAGGTACTGTGGATAAGAGAAATTCCTAACGAAGTGAGTCTCCAACTATGAATAGAAAAATTCACTGTATTATCGTGGGCGTTATCAGTCGTAATTATACAGACAGATGGATGCAGCTGGTATGCCCAAAGATACACTAAAACTGAAACAGTATTAGTTTTTTACAACAGACGATTTTGAAAACGCGTACACCCAATTTCATCACCAGCTATGTGCTCAGTTACATGACACAAAAATTCATTGCTGTTAGTAAAACCAACAAAATTACATCAGTTTGAGATAGCTTTTAGCACACCACACATGATATTCACTTTCGACACAACATTAAGCAACACAACACAGCACACCTCGTGGTTTACTCAACTAATGAAACTCTAGCGCGGAGCAAAAATCTGAGCTGACAGCGAGGAAGGAATTCACTTAGAACAACTAACTAGTACTGTGCGGGAACTTGGGAATACACCTGGTAAACTATACCGGTGAGATAGCTACAACTTTGTACATAGACAAGTAAAATTTCAAAATTTCAAAAACCCCCGACACATTTATCTTGCGAAAACACCCCGATTCAAACAGTAAAACGCCCATAACTTTTGAACGGCTGAACCGATTTTATTCAAACATAGCTAAGAACACTCTCGACAAAATTACCTTTCAAACAAAAAAAACTAAATCAAAATCGGTTTATCCGTTTAGGCACTACGATGCCACAGACAGACACACAGATACACAGACACACAGCAACACACGTGAAACTTATAACACCCCTCTTTTTCCGGCGGGGGTTAAAATAAAAAAATATCACCACCGAAAAAAAAAGTTTACAATGTTTATTCCTAACGTTACCATACATAATCCTATTTCTATACGGATTGGTTTAAATTGTTTTGAACTCGAACAGTCTTATTACAAAAAACTCAATAAACCTTGGTTTAAACCCGGCCTATCAAGTCCAGGCTTATCTGCAAAACCATGGTCTAAATTTGTCCATATTACAAAACTTAAAAAAACCCTGGTCTTCTTAGTACCGTTATTTGAACCATTGTCAATATATCAACCACAGACAAATATCATTCGTTCACCATAATATCATACAATTGCAACGTTCCGTATGCCCAGAAAAGAAAGCTTTTTAATAATACGATAAGGATTAAATGATGTTTAGGAGTGTTAAAATATTGACACTTTGTTATTTTGCTTGTATATAAACATTAGTTATTTTATCGATTGCAGTTTTGTTTAGGTTTAAGCACATTACTTAAATTCGTATTAATTACTAATAATACATCTACGTACGTAACGAAACGTAACATTCTCGCGCGTTACGTGAAACCATAACAATAAACAAAACCATCGCTCGTTGAACAAAGTTCATTAGGATTTGGATTTTTAAGTTCTCCAAGTCTCTATTATAACAATTGCCTCTTTGTAAATAATGTGTTAGTATAATAAGTGTTGTGATGGACCAACAAAAAAAAACATCTGGGAATTGGAGTACCGAAAAAGTAATATCATCAATATCAATTAAATCCACCATGTTAATATCCATTTTCGGGTGAAAACAACACAACACAATGAAAAAGATTCTATAACCTAAAAGAAAAACTTTGACAGATACGACTTAGACCATCGTTAAACTAGGGGCCGCCGAGGTTTAGCGTTAGACCATGAAATGGTCTATGGTTTATCGCTAAACCATTATTTGTAATATGATTTTTGTTTAAACCATGTTTTATAGAGATTTAAACCTGGCTTTTTAGTTAAACCGCTTTTTTGTAATAAGACTGATTAGGTTTTCTAGTCTCGCTTTGGATAATCAAGTAGAAAATAAGGCATACAAACTTGTCTGCATGAAATAATTGAATGACCCACCCAATCACGATAAAATATCAATTTTATGCAAACTTCATTCGTTTAACTAAAGCTAACAAATATCTGCCCAAAAGTAAACTAATACCGACAGTAAATATTCAAAAGATGTCTCCAAAGATCCCAATTGATTCTTTTCAAGAGATAAAAATAAAGCGATCGCGTCTTATCGATAAAGACTTGATCAATATTAACGATTGCAAACCAGACGCACAAGTGTCCCGAAATAAATGCTGCTTTGGGCTTTTACCGGTACCATGCGATCAAAATGAGCTTCGACCACAAACTGACGTCACCAGAGGTAGCCACTTACATCACACTACAGTAACCCTCAGACTTTCGCTGAATGATAATAAAAATCCCAGCCGCAACTATTAATCTTTATGTCCGGAAATTTTGAACATTCTTGGCCGTTTTTTATGCTAAACTCAAATCAATCTGCCTAGCCTTTTCCCAACTATATTGGGGTCGGCTTCCAGTCTTACCGGATTCAGTTGAGTACCAGTGTCTCACATGCAGCGAATGCCTATCTGACCTCCACAACCCAGTAACTGGGTAACAGCGGTACCACTTGGCTAGACTTGTGTCAGATCTCAAGCTTCTGACTACTCGTAACGACTGTCAAAGATCTTCAAATGACAGCCGGGACCAACGGCTTAACGTGCTTTCCGAGGCACGGAGGAAACTCGGTATGTTGAAATGGTCACCCATCCACGGACCGACCTCGTCAAGCGTTGCTTAACATTGATGATCGACCAGTGCGGCTGTTATTATTAACCACGAGCTCCTCTTTAGCTACGAGCTCCTCATGTTTTTAGGTTAAACTATTTGCGGAAAAATTTGATTCATTTCAGATGAAATTTTTTATCAAACGCCGGCAGACTGCTAAGTGTAAAGTTAAACAATGGCACAAACAAAAGGCCTAGAATAATATTTCAAGCGAAAACACAAGTAATTAAAGGCAGAAAACACAAAGCGGGTCATTTGTACAATATTCTTTTATTACTCTGCGGAATTCTCTTAAAAATACAACCGACGTTCTAGAACTGCATTTTGAAGGTAAATACTGCGAACATGCGTTTGCTGATGAAAAACTATAGGTCTTGTATAATAAGTTTTTGATAGTTTTTTTTTTTTTTTTCAAACATTATCCTTGACGAGTTTAGATTTCGTTGGTGTTGAAAAATGATTTGTAATAGGTGTTTTAGTTGTGGGCTTTAACACAGTCGGTTATGCAGACGGTTCCTACAACTGGTCCTAGTATTCAAAAGCTCTCTAATAAGCAAGCAAGATATGTAAAGGTAGCTTATACCGACGACTATATAGAAGCACAAAGGAAAATAAATACCAAAGTCAAAGTCAAAAATAAATACCTTCAGCGAGTACACAATAGAATACTGCCCCATGTGTTCACCTACTTAGCTTTATCAACTTTCCATTTTCATGAACTCTACTCGACTATTCCTATCACGCATCGCAGGCAAGAAGCATCCAATTATGCTGGAGTCAAAGTGTATTGTCCAAAATACATTCGTTGGGTGGACAATGGGATAGTATTAGTTAGCTTAATCTGCCGGGCGCGACACCTAGCAACAATTTATGTGCCGGCTCGGACGCTCGGGATTAAACTCTCCACCGGGAGCAACGAGCAAAACGGAATCGCACTCAGTAGGCAGTGCGATTTGCTTTATTAACGGAAGATTTACGTCTGATTAGGTGTTAACACATGGTGGAAACTATGTTAAGAGTTGTTGATTACAGCCAGTGTGGCACTCTCTTTTAAGGTTACACTAGTCGAAAATTCTTCCTTACAAACGTAGTCTAGAGATTACTCCACTATTTGACAATGTACGTTCAAAATAATAAAAAAAAAACAATTTGTCTCATCATTATCTAGTCCTGTATGGAAACAAAAATGTAAAAAACTAATATATTCGAAAATTATGAGCGTCGAAAGTTCCATATTTCAACACTAATTTTTAACGCATCTTTGGGCGGAAATAAATACCATAAGAAGAAGGAAAATTGCAAAACGGCCTCCATACAGGGATAGATTAGTAATTCAACAATGCAAATAATGTTATTTTATAAATATATATTAAGTTGTTTTTCACGATATCTACACTCCCATAGGTCTGTTTATAAAATTTCGCGCGCTCGTTTTCGTCCTAAATCATCATCCATTTCGATACAAATTAGCAAAAGTGCTAATTCGTACGCGAACTAGCTTCTTACTGCTCATCACAGCATCTATTTCTTTCGCACTTGTTGTCGGATAAGATAGCATGCAATTTAATCCCGCGCACAAAATAGTTTGTACCGTCGCGTCGACTAGTTCATCCTTAACATATGTTTTCGCTTCCACCTTTAACCATTTTCCTTCGAAACGCATCTTCTACCGAGGTTAGGGTTAGCTTGTTCCACCGTAGACCTTATCAATTGCTTTCCATTCGATGAGATCGAGGTCAAAGCTAAACAATGGTTATAGGAACCATCAACATATAAGCTTGTTGTCAATATATGCCTTAGGTATCTGAAGATGATATAAATAGGCATTATGTTGCAGCAATCACAACACTGTCATGTGAAAATTGCCATGCCTATTTCAGAATGTACCAAGGCACCATCAAATCGTAAGAATTAGAGAGAGGTGGCACAGGTAACACATGCGAGCAAGCTGCGGCCAACAAGCCAACGTAGCGTGAAGTGTGAGCTCGTCAGTCGTCAGCTTGCCAAACACCGCTAAATTGACTAACGGAGCCCACTGCCTATTTTGTTACACGTAAACCAAGAGCGGCAGCCTGCATACTGAAATTTTATCTGCTTACCAATGGGTTTTATTGTAAAGTGAGTGAAAAGTATAACACATTTAATATTATGATGGTACCTAAACATGGTACTCACAAGTAAAATTTCAAAATTTTAAAAACCCCCGACACATTTATCTTGCGAAAACACCCCGATTCAAACAGTAATACGCCCACAACTTTTGAACGGCTATACCGATTTATTTCAAACATAGCTAAGAACACTCTCAACAAAATCACCTTTCAAACAAAAAAACAAAATCAAAATCGATTAATCCGTTTAGGCGCTATGATGCCACAGACAGACACACAGATACACAGACACACAGATACACAGATACACAGCAACACACGTGAAACTTATAAAACCCCTCTTTTTCCGGCGGGGGTTAAAAATAAAAGCAACAATGTTCGATCAAAATGGTGAACTTAAATCACAATCACCAGAATTAGCAGACGAGTTGGTTATCAAAGTATTATCAAGGACAAGGACAATACTCTCGATTCTTTCATCGAATATTTCTTTAAGTAAACATTTCGTGACACTAGTTTCGCAATTTTCTAAATATCTGCCCGCAATTAACGAATTTTTAAAACCATCATTGTATTTTTGCATCCCCTGAAATTCAGTAAACAATGAACTTCCAAACTGCGAAAATGAGAATAGTGAGCTTTTTAGATTATTTTTTTAAAGTCAACAGCAATTTAAAGAGGCGAACACTGAATATTAAAGTTCTGAAGTATTCATAGATACTGCCTGCGGAGTCGCACACTTCAGAAAACCGCAAAACAATTCTGAAATGATCTAGAACCTCATGGAAATCAAGTTTTTCTTGGGACTAAAAAAAGCAACTAAAAATACCATAACAAACAACCGAGAACATGTTGGAGCTTGCCAAAACTTTTTCCATTTCGGTAATAACAATATTAACTTTAAGAATCATAGCTGTAATCGCGAAAAACATTTTACGAAGTCCGTCCAACAAAACCCCGGCGCGATCCTATATCATCATTACACAATAACGCGCTACTGAAAAAGCTGCGTATATCAACTCTGTAATCCGCTTCTAATACATATTTGTAGCAGAGTAACCACGAAAAACCATGACCTTTGCCACTGGTGTTTGTCCACTAATGCCTTCAAAGACCTCGAATTTCGTGTTTGGAAGCCGGCGGCGGCTCCGCGGCCGTTAGTTGCGTGCCGAACGCCGTCGCGAGCGTACGTCACCACGACCACTCCCGACCCTCGGAGAGACGACAGACCCTCACACACGAAAAAGTTGCTCCCAGTGAACAAACATAGTTGCGAGTGCCAGTGATTTTTGTATTTTGTAGGAACGTGATGTTTACATAGATCAGACCACTTTGGTAGTCTGTTCGCGCCAATGGCAGTAACATCATCGTGGAGGTAAATATTGACGATGGCCGCTCGCCGGCTGGTGAGTCCTCGCGACCACCGTCCGGTGGATATAAGTATTTGCTGAACGTTCCAACGGCGTCCATTCCATTTGCCCGCGATTTCATTTGCATATTTGCATGATCAAATAGGATTCGGTCGTTCTTTCTTGTATTTCTCTGCAAAGCAAACACTAAAAGATTCGAGCTCGTTTCAAGGAAACACGTTAAATTTTCGCAGTTTGTCGCAATAAACGTAACTTCATAATGCCGAACGTTTGCAATTTTGCACGTCGTTTAGAAGCCGTCGCTGGTTTTGTCGCGTCCGATATGTAAATGCAGAATCGTACCGGACCGCTCGGAAGCACGCACGGGCACGGCGTGTACACATCGCCGCCACAAGACACGAATTAAAGCGCTCTTTATATTTCGCTCTTTATATTTCTGTGTTAAAGTTCCAGACGAGCTTACGTAAGCTTTCGACGGACTCTCCGCCCCCACTTATGTAACTACCCGATTTGGTTGGAATTTTATCTTTTTGGGATTCAATTTTAGGGAATATTGAAATTGCTATCCAAAAGTATATCTCAAAGTTGATTGTATCTGCCGGGTCACGAGTTTGGTTTTGAAAAACAAAGCTCAGTAAATTGTCAAGCGGCGCAGCGTTGCTCTGTTTTCCGTGAACTAAAATCATTTAATTTAAAAGCTTTTGTTTCTTTAAAACCGTAGAGAATTGAGTCAGGCGAGAATAGGCTTCGGATGACTTGTTTCGGTAAATAGTCGTTGCAACCTTGTTACTTGGTGTTACTGTAGCAGACGAGGTTCACAGTCGGCGTGTGCGAGCAGACATTCGGTGCACGCGACCTAATGGGGCTAATGCAATCGTGTTGCGCCCTTGATCGACTATCTCTGCAGCATTATCAATGAAGATTGTAACGGATTCGAACTGCCTATTAATGCACGAGTGCCAAGCATATTTCTTGAATTAGTCGAACAATTGAGATAAATGATGAATCCACTACGACAGCCAAAGTTTACGTTTGAATGATCTACTCTTGTCTGGATAATATCTGAGATCTCGCTTTGAGGGAAGCGAACATTGAAAGACAATGCACACAGAGTTTAGCCCCCACGCCGCTCCCTGCAGAAGTTTCAGATAAGCAATCGAATTAACATTCGAGGATAGTGGAAGTGACAACTCAGGCTTCCAGTGTTCGTAATCCAGGCGCTTTGGAAGGGTTAGATTTAATGGTGCCATTAACTGACGAATCTCGCTAGATTTGAGACTTATTATCAGCTGCGCTCAGTTTACGAGCTCCCTGCCTGGTGCCAACCTTGTGTTTTAAACGGCAAATAAAATTATCGTTTATGTAGCCTATTCCAGGATAATGACATCAAATAAATATTAAATGGGCAGTATACAGTAAAAGGTATCGTCTCGAGAAATACTAGACAAGTAAAACATCTAATTCCGTATCATAAGACCGGCAAAGTAGACCCTACTTACGAATTAAAGAAAGGAAAATATGACGCAAAAAGCGAAAAGCGTCAACTGAGGCTCAACGGTCGATAAGAAGCTTCGAATTATCTATTCCATTACACCGGATGGCCTATATCAACATTGCCCTAGGGAAGCTTTCTGTATGACCTCGTATAATTTAAGTTCCACGTTAGCGTCACGCGCCCAAACCAGTGCGTTGACCGCACTCACTTTAAATACGAGTACGTTACGTACTGCCTCGTAACATGTATCGTTACTGCCACAATACATCATTTTATTAGATAAGAAGAAGTTTTAAGAGGGTACAAAGATCGATCAGATCCAATTTGCGGCCAGTGCTAAGTTTCGTCCGTATATTTTTGGCAGTAGACGCCCTAAAGCAATAAACCCATGTTACCGACAATACACATAAATCTCTACAAAACCATTTAAGGTGTGCTGATTACTGCCTAGGATTCCGGCAGTTTTGATCACACAGTACATCCATTATAATTTCACGCAGTTATGAAGTCAAATACATGTATGAGAAGGGTCTGCTCCCCGGGGGCCAGTCATGACTCAACATTTCTCTTGATTTTACTTTACGTGATCCGAGTGACAAACATACACTCACGTTGAATATCTTTCATATATTTCACATGAAATAATATCTTATCCATTCTCATACTGATACGGATGGAAAAACAACATAACATGAGTAAGCTGTTTTTATCGAAGCCAACAAATTTAGGAATCAATTAGAAGATATACGTTATTTATTACATGGACTAAGTACGATTAGTTTTATGAGTCAGTTTTAAGTAAATATTTAAATAACACAAGGTACAATGTGCTATTAAGGAAGAAAAACCTGCAGAATCGATATACGCGATATAGATGCAAGATGCGTTC
Organism: Orthosia gothica; assembly: GCA_949775005.1. Lineage (NCBI taxonomy): Eukaryota > Metazoa > Arthropoda > Insecta > Lepidoptera > Noctuidae > Orthosia > Orthosia gothica. The sequence continues at coordinate 1,546,155 of OX459069.1, forward strand.
ACTTTCGATTTGATGAGAGAAATAGCCAATATCTGTGGGGTGGGGTTGAAAACCCATTATCCAGTAGGTCAACAGAGAACACTAACGCTTCTGGATTGGACGCTTACGACCAATCTATGATTGAATTCTGTGCCGACTCTTCCGATGGATAGAGAAAATCAACTATGGAGACAGAATTGACACTGCAATTGAAAATTCAGACTATATTATAGTAGCGAAATCGATTTCTGTTGTTGTATTTCTTTATAGAAAATTGTACAATTTACATTTTACAAAATACTGTCTGGGACAAGCTTAAAATAATAAATGCTCTTTTATCGTGGAGTAAAAGGCCGAGCATTTGTCACATCAAGCAGCTCGCGGCTGCCGCACAAGCTTATCACAAACTTTATGGGTAACAACTTATAATATACGGCTACGCGAGTACTCTCTCTCCATAATTCATGATAAAAAATAGCTAAGGAAATACTATTGAATAGATAATAACGGCGATAATAGATTAATATCGATAGCATCATAATGATAACACGTTTGAAGTAGCAGCACATGTACGTACTTAGTATTCATATTTGTTGAGTGGGGAAAGCTGTGTTACACAAAATACTGTTTGTACAAGACACAAAGCATATTAAAATCTGATTAAGCAAATGAAGTGAGAGAAAGTGCGTGTAACTAGATGACTTTTTTGAGGAAAGGATCCTTTGGACTCAACTAAGAAAACAACATAGTGATGAATGATCTACATAACCTTCCTTTTACCTAAGAAAAGAACACTTAAAAATGATATATGCGAGGGATAGTAGAAGTTCAATTTGTGAAGCTCGATCGTTAATTCCGATCTCGTCGATATATATTGCCTACAGTTAGGCAAATTCATATCGCCTCGAACTTGATCTAGAAAATCTGAAAAGAAGTTCTCGACTATCTATCATAGTAGCGTCTCGGGGCTTACAAAATTGTTTTTTGCAAACTTTAGAAAGACAGAAATGTTTTGATAAAACAACACTATGAAATAGAGGACTAACATCCCTTGAATTTTAAGTTACGCTAGCATATAATCAATTGAATATTTCTCAAGATACGATCATTCAGTTCAAGTTTCTCATGAAATCGCTTAGAGTACTTCAAACCCCAGGTCGTAATACCGAACATCCACAATTTGTAAAGGGTGAATTGCCGCTGTTTCATGATAAAATAAAAGTTAATGTTAGAGCAATTAAACACAGCCGGTCATTCCGGGTAATTCAGGCAATGTAGGCGGGTAATGTCGTTACGCACGGCACGATATTACCCCTTGATAAACATCAATATTTGTATTTGTAAATTAAGGTTTTTATTATTAAATTATAACGCGAGATTTATCAGCAGCAGACATGAAATAAAATAATAGAATGGAAGGATAACGTTAAAGTTAATGGACAATCGGACAGTAAACTTTTAATGAAACTTAAGAGCTATCAGATAGGCGGCCTCCTCCACAATACGACCACATTCACAATAAAGTCCAACTGATCTTTTGTGCTGACCGAGATCGTGTGGAGAATGACCAGTCTTACACCCTCCTATACTTTATTTTATGATTCCGTTTTACATGTAAAAGCTCTGCGCATAGTACGAAGTAGAACAAAGTTTTCAACCAATAGCAGAATATTACTAATTTCAACTCCTGCAATAAATCGACATGTGTTAACTACGGTTGCAGCTAACTCGTCGCAGTTAGATAATTAGATAACACTTCCACAAATAGTCTGCAATCTACGATTACAATAGAATTATGACGAAGTATGTATTATGTATGGTTAAGGAGAGCTATAGAACCTTACCAACATATATTACACTCTTGATGAGTACTACACACCACCAACACATTTCTAACAATTGCTTCGTAATAACGAAAATTAAACCGGCAGTTCTATTGCACGAAATATCTATAACGTAAAATTAACGTATGAAGCACAAAGTCAAGGTAGTTTGTTTGAGTTCAAGGATACCACAGGGTCGTGTAATTTAATACAAGAGCAAGCCATCATTATAAAATATTTAGCTGTACATTGTTGTAGCTCGCCGTACACCGTACACCGTACAACAACCGAACAACTCTCAACAAAGCGAACTTCACTCAAGAAACAATGAAACTTATGAATAAAATATCGCAGCACCTTTGAGTTACACGGTGCCTTGTTTAGTTATTTAGTACAACTCGGAAAAGTTCTAAATATATAAACAAAACAAAATCTAGATAAACTTCCAGTTGAGAAACTTTCTCTTGACAAAGGCGAACCTTTTAAATCCATCAGCGACATATGACGCGTGTGGGAGACTTCAATAAAAAGGGCCCCGATAAAAAAGGGTCTGTACAATGTACAGCTACAGAACCATATATTCTTCGAAGGCATTCATGTAAGATCTGTTCATGCAACGAAGAGAATTCTTTTAATTTAGAAGAATCAAGAAACTGCGCGAAAATGTTAAGGGCCAAACTGTTGTGTCTAAAGATTAAAAGCGTCTATTATAAGAGTTAATACAATAAAGAGCTTTCTTAAAACGCTGTCCATCACAAGGTTATTTGCTTTCAGGGTAAAGTACACGTTGACCGGCGCACCTTTAACACACAATGTAACTTTTATCACTATAATAAAGATGGCGGTGGATTTGAAAGGGTACCAGACACCCGGCCCGGCTGGGACCACTATTATTGTCAAGAACATAAAGTCTTTTAGGAGAGTAGTAATGAGAAAAAGAAGACAACGACCACGAACATTTTCTTCAGCCATAATTGTAAAAAGAAACTTCAGTTGGAAATTATTTTCTGTATTCAGACACCACAGCGGTGTACAAACAACTTTATGTGCAAGTAATTTTAACAGAAAACATTAAAAAAAAAATTTTCTTTCATGTGGCAGACGACCTAATAAAATACAGATAAATACATTATCGGTACTTCAATCAGTTATCTTGTCCAGTAGTACGCTGAATATGTCCTGATTGTATCAATTACTGTTCGACCTGCAGACGTCTTACGGTGAAATAGATCTGTACATCAAAGGGTATACCGGACCCCCTTTGATGTTTATCAATTTGTTTCGGCATTAACGAAGCATACTATATCTATAAAAATAAAAGATTCGCGTTGCTGTCTCCGGGGCGTTAACGCAATTTCCTATAACCTCCCGAGACTCGCGGGCAGAGACTTGTGCCAAACATATATCTCTTCTAAATTGCTTTATATAGGATCGTGGAAATAAAACTCGTGATTATATTTGACACCAGAAGGATTCGTTAGACTCGTTGCGATCAAACGAAGTTATATCCTAACTTGGCTTAATATAAAATAACAAATATTTCTACATTGTTTTCAAGTAAACTACATGGGATTGAACGGAAGGAAACCGTATTTTGAAATGAGTTCAAAAAACTTCCAAACTCAATGAAGCATTTTATAAATAAACGCAATAAAATTTCCCTAAAAATTATTGTTGTTTACCTTCCGATAACGTTTACCTCAATAAACATCCGAAAATGGTATTGGCTTCGAAATTTTCAGCGTCATTAACTGTATCACACATACTCAGCCGCAAATTGATTGTGTTTAAGTGTTTAAAGTAAGCAAATTAACGGGAATCAGCGGCTCACATCTAATCAATTAAGCGGTCTTAATGAAAAGCGCCGCTTTACCAGCGACGTGTGAGATGTCGCTGCCGCACGATGACGGAACTGAGATCACCGGCCTATTAGGACACGGTCTGTGGAGGCGAACCGTCTTTAAACACTCAACACTATTAAGCTTCCCCGTTCAATCGCGTCTGTAAATTGATTTATCACCGCGCTTGTTATTAGAAGGTTAATCCATGTAACATGAGACGGGTAGATGAATCTTCATGATACGAAAACGTGATTACAAGATATTTGCCTACTGCTATCAAAAAGTTGTAGAAAACATACTGGCATTATATTTAAATTTTTCTAATATTAACAAAAATTTAAGTCAGCTTTCTGATAAAGCTTACAGTCACCCAAAGGGCCATGGAGAGGGCCATGCTCGGAATTTCCCTGCGTGATCGAATCATAAATGTTACCGACATAGCCCGAAGAATTGCCAAACTTAAGTGGCAGTGGGCAGGGCTCACAGAACTGATGACCGATGGGGCAGAAAAGTTCTGGACTGGCGACCGCGAACCGGAAGACGATGCGTTGCAAGGCCTTCCAACAGGTGGACCGATGACCGTTGCGGGGATCCGCTGGATGCGGGACGCACGAATGTGGCGACGCTTGGGTAGGCCTATGTCCAGCAGTGGACGTCTTTCGGCTGATATGATGAAGTCAGCTTAACTTTTCTATTACTTCATTTGAGTTCATTACTTCCGCTTTAATCTAAATGCTGCAGCGAAACTGCAAACGTAGTTCGCAGTTCGATAAACATTGACAATCAAAGATGGCTGACGACGACAGATTCACTCGCGACGCCTTTCTCTTTGTATTGAGTGGATCGAGAAACATGTTTAGGGAAACCCCGACAAGCGGCACCACCTCACACGAAGAACACTTAAAAGTTAGGAGTAATCAGACTGATAAACTTGATGCCCCCGGAACGTCTCTCAGATAGTTTCCTGTATGTTAAGTGACTTGTTAATTAGATTGGGGTTTTGTTTTTTTTATCCAAAACGGTAAAAATGTTATAGAAGCTTTTTAAGTGAGCGACAATTCGTTTAAAAATAATTTTATGCTTCTAAAAATAAAATACCAAAGACCCTTTCAGGTTATCTAAATTAAAATTTTAAAAGCAAACAAAATTTCGCTGACGTGACTTCAAACGTACCGTAAAACAAACCGCAGCAGAACGAAATTAACTTTCAGTTACCAATTTAGATATTACGTTATGATATCTTAAAAATACAAAATCTAATAACTGTACTGAAACAGGGTTTGTGAAAGGGCGAAGGTTTGTTCGCCGGCCGACGACCTTTCGTTCACCCTAGTCCATGCTTGACATGAGCGATGGCAGCATTTGCCCCATGCAAAACAGTTCATCAAATGTATGGGAAACGTTATGTTCACCGCGAGTTATCATCAAGATAACGATAAGGTGAAAATATAACTTCATAATAAAACGTATTAGCTGTTTCCTGTGTCATTAATCAATGTTCTTATTCGAATTCCAACGAACCGGAGCTAGGCTGTCGTCAAAGGAGTTTTTAATTAAGTTTCAGAAAAAAGCTTCTTAATTTGACTTTTGTTTTTACTGATGAGGAAAATACGACAAGAATTTTGTTAGAAAAACTGTATCAGACGTCGGGAAAGTAGTTAAAAAGCTTACAAAATATTGAAATAACGACATTCATTATATTTGTCATGCAATTTGGCGAGTGGATACTATTTTTGGGCACAGTTCTTTGCACTTCTGATGTCGTAACGCCAACCTTCTGTCAAATTACTTTAAGAACATAAGGTGACGTCACTAACACGCAGATTTCGCTATATTTGCACGCATTGTGCAAGTGCCTGCCTATTTAAAAGTTTTTCGCAATTCCAAAGCGCTCATCGAGTCAATAATTTCGTAATTTTTGTGGTTATGGCATCTTTAACGAGCCGGACATAATATTATGTGTACTTTTCGACCTGGTTTGACATCCGGCTGCGGTTAAATAGACATTGTACCATCCACGTGTTAGGCCACTTTCTGTTTATTCGCGATTCACTTGCGGCGGCAAATATTAGTAGATGTAATCGTGTCTCGTATCAGTAATGATCGGAGAGGCTTGCTCGCGGCATCGGAGGCAGTTTCCTCTCACGTTGATAACTTCCAACACTTCAGAGCTGCAGTTACAGATTCTCACTATCAAGGGACAACGTCTTATATTTTTATCGAGGTCACTGCTTTTATTTTTAAGGTTATTCCAATTCTACATACACTTCATCATGCAATTAAATCGTAAATTTAATTCGGCGGAGGCATTCATGAAAATTAGATAGAAGTTTTTCCTCAGTTGTAGACGTTCGCGTTGGTTTGAGAGAATCCCAGTGTTGCGGTCGTCCACAACTTCGTAACGTAATTTCTGAAGTACTAACGAAGTAATGACTTCATACTTTCGAGGGCGCCCGTCCTATTAAACAGTTCGTGTAATTTAGAAGGATTATGTGATCAAGTTTTCAGGCGTTCAAATGAAGCTGGAAGCGGCAAGTACGAGTATAAATCAAAGTTATTTGACAGGCGAGATTCTTCAATAAAACGGACATTTTCGTTTGTTCGCTCTTCGGAACGCGAACAATGTCGTCACGAAACTTTCTTAGTCTCCCGTATTATACTGTTACACAACACGGTCTCAGAGAATATTTGTGCTTGTCTGGGGCAATATTGTACGAAGTAATTTTTACGTAGATACGGCTAGAAGAAACTCTTTTTTACTCCCGCCGGAAAAAGAGGGGTGTTATAAGTTTCACGTGTGTTGTGGCATCATAGCGTCCAAACGGATGAACCGATTTTGATTTAGTTTTTTTAGGGTTCCGTACCCAAAGGGTAAAAACGGGACCCTATTACTAAGACTCCGCGGTCCGTCTGTCTGTCACCAGGCTGTATCTCAAGAATCGTGAAACTACTAGCTAGAACTACTAACTAGACAGTTGAAATTTTCACAGATGATGTATTTCTGTTGCCGCTATAACAACAAATACTAAAAACAGAATAAAATAAATATTTAAGTGGGGCTCCCATACAACAAATATGATTTTTTTGCCGTTTTTTGCGATAATAGTACGGAACCCTTCGTGCACGAGTCGTACTCGCACTTGGCCGGTTTTTTTGTTAACAAGGAGACTAAATCGAGAGTGTTCTGAGCTATGTTTGAATAAAATCGGTTCAGCCATTAAAAAGTTCTGGGCGTTTTACTGTTTGTATCGGGGTGTTTTCGCAAGATATTGTCATAATTACGTGTTCAATAGATTTCCGATCGAAGCGCATCTACTATGTACTATATAAATTATGTAGCATAAAACAAAAATGGGTCGGAGTTTAATAAATTTTGGAAAATTGACTTGTACATGCGAGAGTTACAACTAATGACAGCTAATCAATGAGTCACAAAAGTCATCGTTATCAGCGACCTCTAGGCACGTTATTTGATAACACCGTAGTGAATCAAAGATCACTAAACGTACCCACCGATAATGTGCATCGTCGGAATGTTTACTTCCAAACATATTGGCTGCCCCAGTACGACTATACTGTAATAGAAAGAATATTGCTATCTTGATTGAATTGTGGCCAGTAATAGTCCGGCCATTTGTCTTCATTTTTGACCTTTGCCGAATCGAATGGGAATTTACCCAAGATAGCATAGTTGGTAGGTCTTTTCTGTCTCGGGCGTTGTTCTGTTTTACGGCGAGAGTGATTGAGATGGCACCAATTAATAGTAGTCGATATCTTCGTAACTGGTAAGTGTCAGACGCTGCTTTCTTGTTTAAAGCATTGTTGCATTATTTAAATAGACATTTTGTTGATACAACCATCAGTACCACGCACCATGCACACAGCAACAAACATGTTAAGTTCTAGACCTTAGCCCTGATATCTACTTAAACACACGAACGTTTATTCTATTTCGGGAAATGCTTTGTTATTCACTTGGTTTCCATGTCATTAAAAGTTAAGCATTGTTATTTCTACGTAATTTCAATGTCATGAAAAAATTAACATTCATTAAAATCGAAATATAACGTAAAATTGAGCAATTAAAATAGTTACAATAGTTGTTAGATCGAACTGCAGAGGTCGCACGCAACTCGCTCACGCCACCTTGCGTTAAGGACGATTGTCGATATAAACACAAAAATATTTATGAACCAATACCAAGTACTGAAACCACTTTCTAATGTTTTCTCGATAAACTTTTTCAGTGACACAGTGTTATTTTTCGATATTCAATGACGGTACGACTGCTCGAGTACGTTAATCGAATGCGAGTGATTCCACTGTTTACATTTAGAACACCAAGTATCATAAACACGGACTTTCTTCCAATGATAATGATCTATTGCCCGGGCGTTACAAATTATTTCAGTTTAATTTCCTTTCCCTACACAAGGTAGCAGTTTCCGTGTGAAGTAATGGAGTAGTCCCGCGACTTCCGCGAGCTGTAACATGCCGTCAATATGGCGGCTAGCGTCAAACAGCTCAATAATCACAAACACTGCTGTAAAACAGCTCAATCATAGCGTCGGACCTCATTAGCACACGTCACCGTTCATTATTTTTCGTCTGTTACCTGCTCATCCAATACTTAGTTATACATCATCTCAATTTCGTTGAGTGACTTAAGATAGGGATTCATAGCTTTTCAAATAAATCAAAAAATCAAAAAACCCGACTGCTTCAAAAGCGAACTAAAAAGTCGTAAACAAGAAAAAATCATGCTGTGCAGTCGGAGGATACATATTCGCGGGCTGGCTGACTAAAATCTGGTGTATCCTCCGCCTGCACAGCATGATTTTTTCCGACTTTTTAGTTCGCTTTTGAAGCAGTCAGGTTTTTTGATTTTTTAAATTAAGTTTTTTTTATTTATAACTTTTAAGTTCGTTTTTTTCAAATTAGATAATTTAAACATATAAGTGTTATATATTTTTGAAATCACCTCTTAAAACCCTTTATTTTGATATCCCACACGAAGAAGAAGGTTTGGAACAAAAAAAAAATTGGGCCCCCATAATATGGCCCCCAAAATCCGCCATTTTTCTATTATCCAATTTTAATGTAGCCTATGACACTCGCAGGGTTAAGACGAATCGATTGACGTATGAATCATTAAAATCGGCCAACGCGTTTGGTCTCTGGAACGCCATATAGGAACAAACATACATACATACATACTTACATACATACATACATACATAGACTGATAAACACATTACCCTCCTTCGGCAGTCGGGTAAAAAGTAGTCCTTAGGTCCGCGTAACTTCCAATAAACTATATATTCGGACAAACTATTATAGCCTCGGTTATTGCCACTTTTGAAATTATTATAGCTTCGTGTAACACTTTCGTGTAGATCCTACTATGTAGATCAATCCAAGTATCGGCATTGATACGCTAAGCAATGTTTACTGATCTACTTAAGCTTGCCATCCAGCTGTTAAGTATGGCCAACATTAAGAGCGCTCAGAGCAAAACGATCATAGCCGAGAACGGAGCATAGACAAACGACATTAGTCATGGTGGCTGTAGTGCATGCTAATGCACTAGCATTGGAAAAGGGCATTATGGTAGCCCTGTGCGCCTGTGACCAGAATACCGCCTCTATCACGATCTCTATGGACATTGTTACCAACAGTATTTGTTTCATCTTGTTTCGACTTTGGTATTTTGAAGTAGGTACATTGTTGTAATACGTAATGGTTTTCCAGTTTACGGCTTCGTTCGAACTTAAGCGTTTCGTACCGAGTTGCGTAAGTAAAAGTTGTTGTTTAATGAATCAATATTTCTTAGAATTCATTAGATTTTTTCCTTCTAAGACAAAGAGACTTTAATCAACAAGACTCTGGCTTAATTACTGGGATATTGAAGCCCAGTTACAATATGAATTTTCCTGTTCAATATTTTCAAGCAGATTTAGGTGTAATTATTCATACTCGTGAAGAACAACAAAACGGGAGCATCGAATCAAAACACTAGAGCTAAAAGCATTAACGTATTCTCGGAGATATCCATAAATAATTTAACGCTACCAACTAATCGAATACGTAGCTAGAACACCGATACGAGCAGGCGTACACACGAGCCAGCGCCAAAATCACACGTGAATAAATCCATCAATCTAGCCGGATAACCGTGGAAATCATCGCGTTACAAATTGCTATCTGGTATCCGTCATCGACACCACACAAAGGCATGCAACCAAATTGTAAAACCACTTTTGACATTTAATTCATCAAAACTTCGTTAGGATTTACTGAGCAATTACGACATATCGTTATGTTCTGTCGCATCGCAATCTGATTCTGACGAGGCTCACTGCTCTCTTATTTTATTAAAATGTCCATCAATGACACCGACCGAGATTCGATATCCAATATCGTTTCCAAATTGATCGTTTTATTAATAAATGCCAATGGATTGTCGTAATAAGGCTGTCGAACTCAGAATCTGCGTAAGGAAGGACCGATTCGTGCAAAAATTCTAAAGCCGTTTCCGCGTCTCAGGAAATTTCCGAATACTACCGCGTAGCTACTTCGTTATTGGTCCGAACATAAATTGCCATCAAATGAACGCCGGCACCGATTCCACTTAAACGAAAACGAAATAAATGGAGCCGCTATAATTTTATTACTCATTAATACTCAAACGCATTAAAAAAGATATTACAGAATCTGATAGCACGCTTGGTGCTCGCTTATTTATTAATGTTCAATACAAATGTATTATCACTGTGTTTATTAATTTGTCGAACTTTTATATAATTATTTAGAAAACCTGGATAAATCCTCATCATCAGATTCCTATATAAACGTAGAATAACGACACAGGATTGGCAAAATGGTGTTGATGGAATAAAATGAATGGAGTCTGTGTGTAGTGATCCGTGCCTATTTGTAATTCAGATGGCCGTGTCGCCGCGCGCCGCCTGGTCCAGATGAGGCGAATATAATTGACGTTGTCACTGCCAGCTGAGTTAAATATTTTATAGACAAACAATACGCCCACAGAATTAAGTTATAGGAAGCTAAAAGAGGGCAATTTTTAAAAGTAAAATCTGGCTTCCCTCTTCTCTTGTTATCTAGCAACTTATATTTATATAATTTAAAACCTAGACCTATTTACAATTGGTCACAAACGTGTCTATCAGAAACAATCTTCAGCGCTTTCTGCAGTTTTCGTTACAAGAGTTTTCAACCACGAGCGTCTACATTTCCAATACACATTGTTCCATTGCTGAACTTTGCTCGGCTGAAAGCACTCGTTACATATCCATATCCAGCGATCAATCGCACTCGCGGCTCGGAATCATTTATCGAGTTTCCAACTTGGTGGAGCTGCACATAAATAAATAACGTGCCCCTGAAGGACGCCACCTTCAAACATCACCGATTGTAATTGTTACAAAACAGTCGCGAGTTTATGAACCATGTGGCCTTCGACGTCTGGAACCAATTCATTTATAGCGGCACGCCAATCGATTAGGGCACCGACAGACAGGCTCGTGTCTGTGCAACATTAGTAATCCAGCGGCGGCAACTTGTGACTCTCTCGCCGGTGATCCCTTGAAAAAGTTGATAATGTGATTTAGAGAGGCTGCGAAGCGGCGCGTCCTAGCGACTCATTTGTGTGCGGCGCGCCCCTGCATACTGAGCGCCTGCACACCGCCGCCAGCATTACTAGCGCACACCGCCGCCGCTGCCCGCCATGCATTCACAAGGACCATCGCACGAGCACCCCGCGCGGCATCTCGCCACACTAAATACTAACTCAACTAATATCCAAACTTTGTTCCAGGTGTTCGCAATCAACAATATAGTGCAAATAAAATGTGCGACAAGTGCAAACGGGAAAAGACCTCTGTGAAAATATCTAGTGTATCGCGAGTGACGGGGGACGGTAACAGTTAAGAGCATGTGCGCGTGAGTGTAGCACGACGTCGGACTACTCGGAGGGGGGGGCGCTGGCGTCCACGGCCAGCGATGGTATGGACGTTGTATTCGGGAACGATAGCGACTGGGGGTGGAACGCGACCGAGGAGAGCGTGGGCAGCAACCTCTACAACCACTGGGGATGGAGCATTGTGGACGGCTCGCTCATGCTGCTCATCGTGAGCGGCAACACGCTCACCATCCTGGCGGTCACCATGAGCCGGCGCTTGTCGTCGCTGGTATCCAACCAGTTCGTGCTCAACCTCGCCATCTCCGACCTGATGGTGGGGCTGACGCTGCCCTACCACCTGGTCTTCTACCTGAACGATGACTTCGGCACGATCAAGTGGTCGTGCCTGATGCGCTTCATCCTCATAATCCTCGCGTGTCTGGCGTCCATTTACAACATCATAGCGATAGCTGTAGACAGGTAAGTGGAATGCCCTCTGTTTCAAATGTTTGTTTCAAATAAATCTTTTCACTATAAATAGAAACTTCGATGCCGTGGTTTTGTCACGCCATGTGAACTTGAATATGGAGTTAAAGCTGTTTTAGTGCAATTGTTTCTTGACAATCAACGAAAACCTTTGGTGCAATTGCACTTTCCGTGCCTGTTGCTATATTAACTGAAATGCTTTATATATTGCAGGTACATAGCGATAGTGCACCCGCTGCACTACAGTCGCTACATGACGAAGCTGGTGACGCGTCTGATGATGAGCTTCACGTGGTCGGTGGCCGTCTGCATCAGCTGCATCCCCATGTTCTGGAACGACTGGCACGAAGGCATCTCGTGTGAGATGAACATGGTATGTACACAGCCCCATCCTTTTGTGCTGTATGAGGTTAGACAGGTTCTTAAGGGGGGACTCTAGTGAGACTTTCTCCATACAAAAATATTCTGCTGTTTTCTTCGTGGATAATGTCTCTAGAGCAATGATTTTTTTCCATAAAATCTAGATCTAATTAATACGTGCCTGTATTATTTCCTTTTTCCAAAACATAATCACAAAAAGAAATATGACCATCCGGAAATCCGAAAAAAATGCCGGTTTTACCGCCATGTTCAGAAGACTTTCAGACAAAATTTATAAGTTTTTAACAAAAAAGAAAATTATAGGAGCATAGATATACTTTTCCTCTAAATTTTGATATAAGAATTTTTTAGATCAGACCAGTTTTCATGAAGAAAACAGCAGAATACGAAACGGCTTTTAGTCAAAGTTTTTGTAGGTAAAATCAGCCTGAGCTGCAGTTGTCCCTTTCGCACTTTACGGGGTGAGAATGGAGGTGACGCGACGGCAATAGTTTCTTCAAATACCTATTTTTCAAATTCCTGTTGACTAGAGTCCGCTCTTAACCACACAATATACAGATATAATAATCACGAGTTAGTCCGTCAATGCATTTGGAGCTTATATCTACGTACTTTGGATACGTCACGATGGGTCGCAAACTTATCATATGGATACGAAGATTTATGACAGTTTCATGACAGTTTCAACGTCCTCTAGACGTCTAAAAGCCCCATAAAACATGTTATCGCGTGTTATAGAATCTGAACATGCTAACCTTTATATTCCTCCGAGTATAAAGCACATAAATATCTCCGGGGATGAACGCTCTGTCAACACATTCCGTAATAAGACAACATTATCCGAAATTCATAGTGGAAAGAAATGGTATTCTCGAGGCACGCTCCGCAAACCCACTATCTACTATATAAATAGGTAATACAGTTGTTTCTGGGAAGAATATCTTGTTACCGAGTACGTACTTGTTCGCCCGCGGAGCGATCCCATACATTAGTGTATTCATGTAACCATACACACACTAAACATATTGCTGTTTGATATTATGCATTAACAAATATACATTATTACGAGAAAGTTACGACAGTAAACGAAAATCGCAAGAATAATTTCTATTACAGTAAGTTTTTGGCCCGCTGCCATTATTTGTAAACATTACATTAAAGGGTTTATAAACATGCTACTCTTCGATGATATATCTGATCCAAAGATAAAGTTAATAACCAAAGTCATTTAAAAATGGAATGTTTAGATGAGAATCTACACGTGACAACTGTCATGCGGATATGTTCGACCTTTGTATTCTAGATTGTTCTTTTAGCCTGCCTGATGAACCTCAAATATTTGCTCGTATAACTCCGTTTGTTAGTCAAATGAAATAAAGCGAATATTTATTAATGTACACGTGAGATTAGCTCATTATCCTCAATCTATATTTGGGTATGATAGATAATAATAATGGATAACGAAAAGCAAAGCGAACATCCTCTTAACTCGCTAGACTCTCACGAACTCGCGTAGACTTAAGTTAGTTAAGTAAGCCTAAAATAATGTCCAACGTAGGAGTCTAGCAATTGTAATTTTTAAGAAAAAAAAAAAAAACAAACAAAATATAAACACAATAAAAAAGAGCGCGGACTGCCACATGTCCGCGGTAGAAAATTGACATCCTTATAAGTATAGAACTAAAGCTAGAAACCAAATTAAAAAGGCAGTTTTCCGTTTCGATTAAGTAAACCGTTGCAAATAATCTAGAAATGCTATCTGACAAACCGTCCTTTCTCTGGGAACAGGGAAATCTGTTGCTTGGTAGCATATTTGTGAGAACCGCGGTTAAAAGCAGAACCTCAAAGACTACTAATAAGAAGGCGAAAGCCTTCTTTTAACTTGGTATTAATGGAAGGTCTATGAACATTGCAGGTGGTGCCGACGCAGTACACGACGAGCATCCTGGCGCCGATGTTCTCGCTCATCTGGATGGTGATGTTCATCCTGTACTGGCGGATATGGCGCGAGGCCACCTGCCACGCGCGCCGCATGAGAGCCAACACCTGCTGCCCCACCGGAGCCAACGATTGGAAGAGCATACAGGTAATAACGGTTACTTTTACTACAAGCCGAACATAAAAGAGACGGTAGACAAGTAAAATTTAAACATTTAAAAAACCCCAGACACATTTATCTTGCGAAAACACCCCGATTCAAACAGTCAAACGCCCATAACTTTTGAACGGCTATACCGACTTTATTCAAACATAGCTAAGAACACTCTCGACAAAATCACCTTTCAAACAAAAAAAACTTAATCAAAATCGGTTCATCCGTTTAGGCGCTATGATGCCACAGACAGACACACAGATACACAGACACACAGAAACACACGTGAAACTTATAACACCCCTCTTTTTCCGGCGGGGGTTAAAAATCTATCAAATCAGGTGTAGACGAAATAAGAGCTGTGAAACAAAGATAAAATGGGGTTTTAAAATCTGTCTTACATGCTACCTGTTCAATGATACTTTAAAATATGCCACAAAGATATAAGTGAAAAATACATGGTGATGTAGTTTGAGAGAATTAACGACACCGCCAGTTTCCTGCAGCCTTATTGCGTAAGTGAATTCGGCAAGGCGAAGGATTTAACCCCATCAATCGACCAATCACATAGACGGGAATCAAAACGATCTGCCTTACGACAGTAATAGTTAGATTAGTGTCCTTGATATGAATCCAAAACACTATATTGTTAAAATGATTATATTTAAAACTGGTTTGCCAACTTTAATCACTACTAAAACCGTAGCATTTCTAATTAGTTTGCAAGTAAACTCTACAACACAACAGACTTATTTACTTATCTGGTAATTAGTGTTATTGCGTGATTAATCTGCTATGTTTTTGTATCGCGAGAATGTCTATTATCAATTTGTTCAATTACGTAGTGATTTGTATTTAGACGGCTGCATTATTTCACCTACTACTAAGACTACTGGTCCTTAAACTTGAAATAAATTCGTTCTTATGTTTTCGCAGGTGGTGCTGCTAGTGCTAGGCTCGTTCTCCATATGCTGGATGCCATTCGTGGTTGTGGCGTGCGCACAAACGCTGCCCATGATGACGCTGCACAACCACATCGCGTACCGCGTCACGTCGTCGCTGGCCATGTCTAACTCGGGCATCAACCCGCTCATCTACGCCTGGAAGAACGCCGGCTTCCGCGCCGCCTTCGCCAAGCTACTGCGGTGCAAGCGACCGGATACGTCGGAGTATAGAGGATCACCGGCCCCGGAGAGGAAGAGGGGCTCCGTGGCGCTGCGGGAGGGCTCTATAACGCGGTCCAGTGCTCCGAGCGGACTGTCGAGCCTGGGGGGCCGGCCGGCGCGCCTGCTGTACATGGAGCACTCGGCGGACACGGCGCGCTGCCGCATCATCGAGAACGCCGGCTACGTGGAGGCGGAGCGTGGCGACCTCAACCCGTCGTACGCGCCCGACGCGCCCACGCCCGTGCACCGCCCCGCCGTGCCCGCGCGCGCCGACATAGTGTAGTGCACCACTCAGTACGAACGATCTTAGACGTTTTGTGGGAAACGTGAAACGCTTCTAGTATTTAAAGTTGTTAGTGACTGTAGGTACCCCTTTCGCATTTAGGTACCTGTTCGAATCTACGCTCAAGTTTTTAAAAGCTTTATTGTTGAATATTTATTGAGAGATTATAATGAGTTCCCTGCCATAATGATGTTCTAATAAGAGGTTCTCTGTCAGATAAAGATGTTTAAAAGATATAAATATTAATTAAAAGATGTTCTATGTAATATTAAAGTATGTAAATAATGTGTATTATTTATCTCAGACCTAACAACAAAACTTTTGTTGTGTAGCGTAAGACTCACAACGCCATCTATGAGAAAACGCAGAAATATACAATGTGTACCTAACCGAAACAACGAAGACACTCGAATCATAGATGGCGCTACAAAACTGAAATACATAACTGTATTAAAGATGTTTATATACCAAATTAATTATAATTATGATTAAGCAAGATAACTGAATAAAGATGAAAATGAAATAATCAATGAAAAAGTCGAGGCAAAAACAGGGAAAGCACAATAAAATCACAATGAACAGCCATCCGAAGAGTGGTTTTAAATAATAAAAAAGTTAGTGACCCCACAAATTTAACGATACATTTGGCTGATAACGTAGAGAACGTATCAAAGCTGATACGTTCCTGTTTGTCCGTATTGTGCAATCTAAAGAGGTCACTAACGGACGAGAATCATGCTGGTTCGCCTGTTGTTGCAATATATTGAATTACCAAATGGAGAACATAGTGTCGAGAACACTAGATAAATTATCGTGTAGGTATCATCTGCGAAGCTATTAGAATAATGACCGTATTCTCTTTTAATTACTCGATATTAAATACACGTGTAAGATCTTGATCTCACTAAAAAATAAACATTAAAATAATCCACCGTAACGTGACCGTTTCTAGTAGGCAGTATACAAAAAGAGTATGAAAATTAAAATATTAATTGAAGAATGCCGTATCTATACACCTAGTTACTCATTTTATTTTATTGCATACAAGCTGCCCGCCCCGGCTTCGCACAGGAAGATATATTGTTCCATTTTATTTAACCGACTTACCAAAAAGTAGGAGGTTCTATGTTCGACTTTATGTTTGTTTTTTTTTTTTTTGTGGATATTCACCGATATCTCCGTCAATAGTAGGCCGATTTTGAAAATTCTTTTTTGTTTGAAATAATATGTTTCGAAATTCGTCCCATTTTAATTTGGTGAAGGTCTGATGAAGGGCTTCGGAGATATACAACAGAACTCTTCAATAAATAACGGCAAATCATTCGGGATTGCTGCAATCGCATATCTGTTTCTTGTTTATACCATTTCATAACATAACATCACGCCAGTACGCTCTAAAGGGGTACGCAGATCTCTCATTTCACCGGTTATGTTCAAGTTTTATGTTATTCGGGTAATCTATTCTGGCGTTACAGGGACCTTACTAAACAACTTGCCTATTAGGTAGGTAAAACTAAAAAAAGAAAAATAAAAAAAACTTTTTTGCAAAAAAATACTACCGACTTCCAAATGAAAAACTACAAAGTGAAAAATAACTTGATTTTTGGAGTCGGTGTCCATATGACAAAAAAATGGTGCCTACGAAAGACACCGACTTCCAATAATTAAGTTATTTTTCACTTTGTAGTTTTTCATTTGGAAGTCGGTAGTATTTTTTTTTAATTTCATACGAACCATGTCCTGACAATTAAAAACACAACATATAATAATTGGCCAAATATGTGCAGCCGTTCTGAAATGATCTTCTGCTGCAATTGCCGAAGGCAATTATTTTTTATTTATATAGATTATTCGTGTACCTAATATCAACTGCCTACTATGATGTGCCAATGCAATAATGATTCCGTTTTGTGCGAGAAACTGAGCTATACAGGACGAATAGTAGTATCCCTCTTTATCAACGGATTCAAGATGAAAATGACACGTACCCCCTTAATAGGGGGTGGACTCAGGAAAACTGTCCAAGTGCGCACGAAGGGTTACCATTAACGCAAAAAACGGCAAAAAAATCACGTTTGTTGTACGGGAGCCCCACTTAAATATTTATTTTATTCTGTTTTTAGTATTTATCACGGTTCATGAGATACAGCCTGGTGACAGACGGACAGACAGAGAGACAGACAGACAGACGGATCATGGAGTCTTAGTAATAGGGTCCCGTTTTTACCCGTTGGGTACGGAACCCTAGAAAAGAAGTCTTACCATAGGCAGTAAACTCTTTTATAGAAGTAAAACGACAGTATCAAAAGCATAATAAAGCTACGAGCATTTCTATTTTTTTTTAAATTAGATAGGTATACATGGAATATCAGTGGTAGCCTACATCGACATCAAGTGAGTCGCGAGAGCCTAGATATGGCCTGTTAGCTAGTTTACAATAGAATATGACCAGCGGTGACCCGGGTATGACCAACTGCTGCTGCTATAAACTACTCCTCTGATTGTCACAACTGACCATTTCGATATTTCTTTATATTTTACTGTCCTGCAAACACCTTTGAATTTGATCAATACTAAAAAGTATAGGAGTAGCAGAAGCGGGACTCCCTTTTCCGCACTTACTTTCATTTGGTCCGTTGTGCGCGGGGATTGTGGCTAACATAGCCAGCATAGCCAGCCTAGTTCCATCCAAAAGCGCAGAAGCTTCCTTACAATGCCGAGGATAAAGTTACAGTAAAGTATCACAAGAAATATATCCATCTGTCTCATAATTATATAGAAAATATAAATAACCCAACCCGACCGAGTCTGAATTCAAATTTAATGCTGTGAAAATCATGTTTCGGATGTTTGGAGTCTACCAGTTTCACACTTTATCCAGAGGTCTGCAGGAGATCACAGAGTGGCAACAATGAATAGAGGAAGAGCTTAGCCAAGTTATAGATTGCGGTTTGTGATCCAAGATAAAAAAAAACACAAAATCACTGCTAAACTTGCTAAGTCAAGAATGAATAATTATCGTAACAGGAAATCCGCTTAACTTATGAGTTCCCACCCTATAGAACTTTGAGCAATGCTATACATATTTTAAACGCCAAGTAAAAATTAACACAATGTTTTTACGAAAACAAGGTACAATCCCACCGCACTATGCCCAAACCACTGCAACTCCTGAAAGCCAGAATCAACAGTGGCGACCACCAGAAAAGCGCTGAGGCAATGAAGCTTGACGAAGTCCCGGATAATGAATTTAACTGTCATGGATCCCGTAACGAAATCAATCAGAAAAGAACAAAGGAGGAGTACGAAAACAAAAGCATAATTTCCACTTTCCTCCATATCAAGCAGTAGACAGAAAAAACAAGGCCAATAGGTACAAAGGGTAGTTTACAACTGGGATAAGCCCAGTTGCCTAAATGCTTGAACGCACGGCAATTTGTTCTAGTTTCCAGAAGGTCTGTATTTTAAATAACTCTGGATGCAGCCTGAACATTAGACTGGCTATTATAACTATTCATTATTAACAAGTAAAATTTCAAAATTTAAAAAAAACCCCGACACATTTATCTTGCGAAAACACCCCGATTCAAACAGTAAAACGCCCATAACTTTTGAACGGCTGAACCGATTTTATTCAAACATAGCTTTAAATCGGTTCATCCGTTTAGGCGCTATGATGCCACAGACAGACACAGATACACAGCAACACACGTGAAACTTATAACACCCCTCTTTTTCCGGCGGGGGTTAAACAATGTGGGCAACCGAAAATTTGGGGAAGGTAACACCGCCTGTACCTACTATGAAAATTGATTTTGAGACCTAGTTGTTTTATTTTTTTGTTTTTTTGTTAGGTTATTTTGTTTATACTCTGATTCATTCCTGGTAAAGAATAGTCAGATGCAGCCTAATTCGATATGAACGTGCCATTTTGATAATTAGCCATTTAAGGCATTAGGCTTTTAGAGTGTTGGCCATTCAACTATCTTTTACAGAATGCGAAAAAAACAAAATGTCTAAAATTCTCTTTACCAAATGTACCACAACGTGACCTAAATTTTAATCTTGGCGGCAAAAATCTTGAAGTTGTAGCTGAAACTGTATTCTTAGGGATTACGATCGATTCAAAATTGCAATGGGGCGCGCACATTAGAACTATTTTGGGTAGCTTAAGTTCAGCTGCATATGCAGTAAGGAAAATAAGGCAGTTAACCGATGTAGCCACAGCTGGGTTAGTATACTATACTATTATTTGCACAGTATTATGTCTTATAGCATTCTGCTGTGGGGTTCAGCAGCAGACGTTGAGTCAATTTTCATCTCACAAAAGAGAGCAATCCGCGCGATTTATAAAATGGGTCCTCGCGAGTCCCTCGGAGAAACACTCACTTTATATTTTAGAAAGTATTTTGTATTTCCGCAAAAATCGAGGACTTTTCAAAACTAGAAGCGACTTCCATAAATTAAATCAAGCACGAATAAATTGTAATGCCCAAATTCAGATTAACGAAAACTAGCAAGTCTTTTCTTATAAACAGTAAACGCTTTTATAACAAGTTGCCAAAGTCAGTTATAGAATTGACCGATGGAAAGTTCAAAAACTACATCAAAAAAACATATTATAAAATCAAGGACTACTTTGAAGATAAAAAAAAATGGCATTAGCTCCTTCTGCGTATGTGGCTTCCCTGGTAACTCATAAACGGCACAACTACGTGGATTTCTCTAACTATTCTCAATCTCACTTTTTCTTTATTTTTTTCTTCATTTAATTAGACTTTCTACAATGGTTTTCAATGATCTTTATAGCCCTTTGCTAAAAATAATTACAGCACTGATAACAACATTTGTGCCACATGTTAAATTTAGTCTTGCTATACTTTGTTTTACCTTTGTATAGATTCTTTTGCCGATTTTTTTGTGAATGTGTTAACATTGTAGGCCTTCTAGATTTCTAGATGCTTGTTAACATTTGTAAACTTTTTAAATCGTTTTTTTTTTTTTTTTGTTTATATCTATACTAATATTATAAAGAGGAAAGGTTTGATTTTTTGTTTGTTTGTTTGTTTGTATGAATTGAATAGGCTCCGAAACTACTTGGCAGATTTGAAAAATTCTTTCACTGTTGGATAGTCCATTTATCGAGGAAGGTTATAGGCTATATAAGATCACGCTACGACCAATAGGAGCGGAGCATAAATGAAAAATGTTACAAAAACGGGAAAAAATATTCCTTTTTGAGAGCTTCCATTGCGTGCGCTGCGTAAATGGTTTAAGTTACGCAAATATCATGTATGATGGAATTGTTTCTCTTTAAAAGTTTATACTAATATTATAAAGAGGAAAGGTTTGATTTTTTGTTTGTTTGTTTGTTTGTATGAATTGAATAGGCTCCGAAACTACTTGGCAGATTTGAAAAATTCTTTCACTGTTGGATAGTCCATTTATCGAGGAAGGTTATAGGCTATATAACATCACGCTACGACCAATAGGAGCGGAGCATAAATGAAAAATGTTACAAAAACGGGAAAAAATATTCCTTTTTGAGAGCTTCCATTGCGTGCGCTGCGTAAATGGTTTAAGTTACGCAAATATCATGTATGATGGAATTGTTTCTCTTTAAAAGTTCTAAAAAAAAGTCCGTGACACCATATGTCTATCTTTTAAGGTGGACTCACAATAGCAAATTTTATGTTCTAAATTTTAATTAGATCAACGCTGCCGGTAGAAACAAAAGTTGGTTGCATTCGTATAGTAGTATATATATTATTTCTTATTCAAATAAATAGTTCAACAAGTTGGTAGGTAGATAGGGTAGGGTAGGTAGGGTAGGGTAGGTAGGGTAGGGTAGTGTAGGGTAGGGTAGGGTAGTGTAGGGTAGGGTAGTGTAGGGTAGGGTAGTGTAGGGTAGTGTAGGGTTGGGTAGGGTAGGGTAGTGTAGGGTAGGGTAGGGTAGGGTAGGGTAGTGTAGGGTCGGGTAGGGTAGTGTAGGGTCGGGTAGGGTAGGGTAGTGTAGTGTAGGGTAGGGTAGTGTAGGGTAGTGTAGGGTAGTGTAGGGTAGTGTAGGGTCGGGTAGGGTAGGGTAGGGTAGGGTAGTCTAGGTAGTGTAAGGTACGGTAGGTAGGGTAGATAAATGTTTGGTGTTTTTATGGCAAAACAAAGTTTGCCCGGGCCAGCTAGTAATATATAATCGTTTATTTTTAGTTATTTACGACTACTTTGTCCCCATATCTAAGCTAACGCTGTCACATGGAAATATTGTAAAACCAAAACATTTTTTTAAAAGAGTAACCGTGAAGTTTCTTGCCGGTTCTTCTCCTTAGGAAACGACCAACCCGAACCGTGCACCTTTTGTCGACGTTTTATAAGTGCCCATGTAGGCCTACATAAAATAAAAATAAATTGATTTGATCATTCAGAGAATTATCCTTTTAGAGAATTGGCCATTCAGAGAATAAGGCTTTTAGAGAACATGACATTTTAAGAACTAGGCCTTCTGCGCCTAAACCCATCAAGTTTGAAGGAAAATAATTTACTTTTAAAGTTACCATGTCCTGTGAGAAATTGGGCAACACAGTGATCCACCTCCAGAAGAAAAGAATTGGTGGAGGTGTCGGCTCTTGATTGAATTATCCCATCTACATTGTCATTCGGATAAAAGTTCCTCCCAGACGTCAGTCTGTGGTTTAAATAATCTAGAGATTTTAACACGGTCATTCTGCGTTAAAAACTCCGCGTTCGTGATCTCTCTTGCGGAATAGTACATTGCAGCACGACAAAAACCAGATAAATTTCATAACCATCAAGGTAATAAACGTTAAAACACTCACCTCAATGCCAGTCACACCAAGCGCCGTCACCATGTTGGGCGTCATCCTGAAGGGCACCTTCTCCGGCACTCGCAGCGTCTTGCCTTTTTCGAAGCACACGTTATAGTCTATATGCACCACCTCGCCCGACGTGAGGTCCACCAACACATTGTCCATGTGCCTGTCACCGAGCCCGATTATGTAGCCTATTGTACTCATTACGGCCACCGAGTAACTGTACCGACGCGTAATCTGCCACCACTGCTCAGGACTAATACTGCTACACCAAAACTCCCTCCACAGTAAATCCCGAGGAGTCTCCGCACCCAACTCTTGCAGAACTTGCTTTAAGATCGACACTGGCCAGTCTTTTCTGTTGTCCGATGTTATACCCGAATCTCTTAACAGAGGATTTAGCTTGTTGTAGAATAACTCCGAAGGACGCAAGATATTGACTGGTTTATTAGTTTTAGCTGATAGCATAGCAGCTTCCCGATTTTGCCAGCGTTTGTACACCGCAAATAGTGGTGTCACGTTGTCTACCCAGCTGATCAGTCCCGATCGAGGACCCAGAGGTATCACCGAGTAATGGCGCGCTCTATACGTTTGATTATCGTTATTTTCCGAATCCCTGGCCATCATTGTATTTGTTATCGACAGCAGCTGCATGATCCTTTCGTCTAAATGCAAGTCTTCTAATCCTTTGAACAAATACGTGTAAGCCTTTCCATCTGACCCGTTAAAGACCAATTTCTTTGGCCTTGTCTTTGTTGGTAGGATAGCTACATTATTTTCAACTGCTTTTATTGTTACTCTTACGGCTCTCTGATTTGTATGTACTCCTGGCATAGTTATCACAGTATTTTTAAGCTCTGCTAATACGGGGCTGATATCCGACATCTTTAATATGTATGAAGTTCTTTTATTTACTTTCTGTTGAAGTCTTATTTGAAGTTGTTTAAACGGCGCCCACGACTCCTGCGGTTTATCAGGATGCTCCGGGTTCTTCAATTTGTCTATCACGTCGGTGATGAGAGACTGGAATTTGTTTTGGAATGATACTTCATGCGGGGTTTCAGGTTTCGCCGAAGTCACTTGATATAGTTGCTCCAACACACAAACGACTGGCTCAAAAATAATGCGATGTTTCTCTCTAATGAGATTTTCTTTGTCTTCAGCTGACAAGTGTGAATTGTTTTTTACTTTGCCAACTTCGCATTCCAACTGTGAAAGTCGCTTTGTAAAGTCTGAGTGGTGTTGGACTAATGTGCCCAGGCATAATTCGTCCCATAGCAAATTGATTCTTTGTAATTCTTTGACTAACAGCTTCACTTGTTGAATAGTTTTTGGAGCTTGTTTCGCAAGTGTTTCGACCATATCCAGGAAACAAGAATTAAGTTCATTATTGACCACTTTGTCGCTGGCAGCATCTTCAATGTCAAGGTTCTCTTCCACACTTCCGGCGTCATTAGACATGAAAGATCTTGCTACATTTAACTCCATTAAATCATTCTGTTCATTTTCCACCGCACCAACAACTGCTGGGAATGTGATCAGATGCGGTGTATCCTCTGCCAATCTGCACAAGAGATCAGATACACATTTCCTCACGTAAGTTTCCGGGTGGTTAAGACGTGAGAATAACTGTGGAATAATAACTTTCCAAGGTTGAGTAGGCGTGTTGGCTAGGCCGGATTCCAATACTGTCTGCAACTCCATTGCGTGTTTTACAATCAACCGTAGAAGCCTCAAAGTTGCATTAACTACCGCGTTTTCTCCGCTGTGATTAATGACGTCTGATGCACAAATAAGTTGCAGGAATTTGAAGTAAGCATCAGCCGAAAGTTCAAAGTAAGAAAATACTCGTTTTTGTGCTTGACGCCATATATCCACTAACAGTGCAAGGTGTTCAGGAAAAGCATTGCTCAAAGATGGAACTGTCCGAAGTTGACTTTCAATCATTTCGGATGTGTTAATTTCGTTCCAGTCAATGTCTTCGTCGTCACAAGTAGCTTTTGTTTTCGACAATATTTCACAAACCTCCTCAAAATCTTGAGGGGAGCATCCAATCATAACGCTCTCTATCTGTAACTTATCATTTTCTGTTAATTGTTCTCGAGTTTTTGAGCTAAATTCAACCATTTTACGACCCCATCTAAAGCACCAAGCAGCAAAGCTTGCCCAGGCTTTAGCTAGTCCTGGGCATTGATTAACTCCAAATTGTAGTAGTTTACCAACGGCGGAGTCTGATACAGGTATGACATTCTCCGATATATTATTATCGACCAAACCTATTTCTGGTAAAGCTGACACCAACTTCAGTAAAGGTGAATCTATGTCCAAAATATTTTCCGTTTCGCTCTGCACCCACTTCGAAAGGGTAAGTAGCAATCTTGTTCCCTTTTCTCGCAGTTCATAACTTTGTTCACTCATAGCCAATCTTTGAGAAAAGCCGAAGGAAATGCTTGCACAAAGGTTGACAGCGCGTATTTTAGTTTCTTCTTTCACATAGGTTAATTTGCAAAGCTCAGCCAAAGCAGTGGCATTGTTCAGACTCCAAATTTCGAGATCATAAGTATTTGTAGACATAAGGAGCGCTTCACTTAAGTCGTCCAAGTTATTTACGCTGCCTAAACACATTTGAAAAGCAGAATTTTGTTTGAAATGATTTAAGAGTTCTCTCTTAGCCATTATAAAGTTAGCGTTCTTCCTAGCGCTTTTTATTACATCTAGGCGAAGGCATTCTGCATAAAACATATTTTCTTCTGTCAAATTAAGTTTAGTAAAATATTGATTCCACCATAATATTCTGCTTAGGTTTTTAAAATTAGTTCCGTACTTATACTCCTTTACTGTTGAGGGTTTGAAAGGATTAGGAATAACCTTGCCACTCTTCACAATGCTGCTTAACCCATGATTTGCTAATTGCAACACTGCGACCTCTTTTAAGAAGTGTATGGAATTCGTTCTGGAGTATTCCTCTGCTTGTGACTTAAGTAAGACGTCGCAATGTTTTAACAAGTCTTCATATTGGTCATTGTAATCACTGTTATACATTTTCACTGCAGTGCACACAAGAGTCGATTCAATTTTGTTTAATAAACCTTGATAGGAGCATGCATTCTTAGATATCTCATTGGCTTCATTATCAAGTATGTCCCAGTTAGTGAGTTCTTGCGGAATTTCCGTGGTATCTTCAAAAAACTTTAATGTCGAAAAAGAGCTCCATTGCGAAATATTTGAATTAAATCTATCACTGTCTTTCCATGTCTGCATATCTTCCCAGTTTTGTATGTGTTTGTAACTATCCATTACCTGTTCGTCAATGAACCTGGTAGTCTTAGTATCTACTTGGGATGATGTTTCACCCTCGTTAGAGTCTTCATGTGGTTTCAAGTTGTTTAGTTTTTTATAATACTCTATAGCCATTTCATGTCTAGATATTGCCTGTTCAGCAGCTCCTTTTATCCACAGTAACTTCTTGTTAAAAGTCTGTTTTATCCAGACGTATAAACCGTGCAACATTTCTGGTTCTTCGATTTTTATAAGTGCTCTGGCAAGGGTAATCGCAATCCCTTCGATGTCAATATTGGTCTTCGAATTAGCAGCTGTTTGCAAAACCAGTGATGCATGGTAGATAGCAGCACCGTAATGTCCAGCATACAGGCTGACGACGAGCGCCGCAGGGCGCACTCGAGTGAACCACTCGCGGCAAGTCGGCCTGTTCGTGTGGAAGAATGTTCTCACAGGTTTCACAACAACTGGCAGCACTGTAGCAGTACCTTCTGCGGCATTATAAATGTACTTCTCTAGAAATATCATGAACTCTGTTATCCAGCGCGTTCTCGTTTGTTCTGATGTTAAAACTTCGACCAGGTGTTGTTGGTCACTGCCAATGTATTTAGTTTCATGGGAGGAAATTTCTCTTGCTATTCCTTTCAAAACTCCTTCTATCTTCATAAAAGTCTCTTGTGGTTTGCCCAGAGTAGTTCTTAATTTCAATGACACACAAGTCTGAGCCAGTTCAGCGAGGACCCAACCAACGCATATAGACGAAAAGCTTGTAGCACATTGCCGGAAGAACAAAAGATTGTTTTCATCAACATCTGCAGTTTGTAATGGCCATGATGATAAAAATACATCTACTAAAGCTTTTTTATCCTTCATTGAGTTCTTGAGAAGACCATTTATTATTATTTTAAAATGCTGGTTCGATAGGTTACCAAAGGATCCTCGCATGAGATATTCTTTGAAGGAATTAGCCTTTGTATCACTGTTGAGCACATTCAGGCTCATTTTCCTTGTGGTAAACACTTTAACCACTTGTTTGTCCAACTCCAGCTGAACAATATCCCATGGCAATTCAAATAGCACATCTTTACAAACATTCGACAATGTTTTATTTTGATTATCAATGTGTAATATACAAAGTACTGCCATTGTTTTCAGCAACATAACATTCCAACTGAGAGTCTTATTTTTCAGTAAATGTTGAGAATTCTTCATTACAAGTAAAACAATATCTTCATCAAAATGATATGCCAGTGATAACATATTAGTTGTTAATACAAGAAAACCCTTTGACATGCTTACTATGGGTAAATATTTGTCTAACTGGCAAAATATATCAGATATCCAATTGAGGACCAAAATTAAGGTTTCTTTGGGGGCATCGTCATCTAATACCATGCTTAATGTGTTGAGAATCACAGCTAGATGTCCAGAAGTGGGGCTGGAGCTAGAGACATCTCCAAGGCTCAAGTTTGAAAGGCCAAATATATCATTCGCTCTTTGCTGGGTATTGGTAACCAAGTCGCTAGAAGCAATGAAGTGATTGTTCTTTTTGCAATGTGAGTAAAGCAAGTATAGTACAGAATACTGAAGGGCAGGCTTCTCTTTAATCAGCTTTTCATGATGAGGGGACATTTTTATGGCCAACAGTTCTAGTATGCTAGGTTGTAATGCCCACATTCCAATGATTGAGTTACTAGCATTAGCCAGCTCTGATAAACATTGTAAATAAAATATTACATTTTTCTCGGCATCCTCTTTATCTACTTCTTCTTGATACTCTGGGTTTATTATTTGTATGTCAGGTATTATGACTGAATAGGAATTCTGAATATCTGTCAAAACATATTTGTATGTTTCTTGTAAAAGTGGAATATTTTTCAAGTTCAATAAGTTACTATACACAGACATCACACCATTTAAAATGTGAGAACTGTCTGAATAGCGCAGTCTGCGCAAAAGTGAGTCAGGTCCAATAGTTTGTGCTATGAACTCAATGGGAAGGTTTGAAGCAATCTCCTTGATCACAGTGGACACTAAGTCAATGACACTGAGGCTAACACTTTCCTCTCCTTGCAGGAAGTTACCCATCTCTTTTGTTATGAGTGCAAACAGCGCTGGGGAACAAGATGACGATTTAGATTGCAAATATTTCAAAAGCAAAGCAATACATTCATTACCTGCCAGTATTAGGTCTGCTTCAGCATCATCCTTGAGAGTTTTAGTTAAAACTTGCAAAACCTTAGTGAATGCTTCTGTAAGAAATGACCATGACACAATTTGGGAGACTGTAGGGCTCAACAGTGTCCCTAAGCTCTTCACAACAGTGTTAAAAACATTGAGGAATGATGTGATCTTCTGTTTACAATCTTCAGGTGTGGTGGCATCACTTTGTTTATCAGTACGATTTGAATCCATCTCAGTAGAATAAGCCACCATGTCCTCCACAAACTGATTCAATAGATTTACTGAAAATCCAACATCTGCTTGCCAGTGGCGACTAAGTTTAAACAATGATTGTAGAGCAAAATCTTTGATCTTCTTAGGCTGAGCATTATCTACATGCCAACCAACTAGAATGTCTACTGTGTCCACAAAATGATTTGCAAAGTGTTCTGGATATGAATTAGACATGATAATCATAGCATTTATAGCAGACATGAACACATCAGCTGAGTCTGTGCCTTCAATGATAGTCTGAAGCCTGTCTAAAGTCAACTCAGCAAAATCTACAAGGTTAGGAGTTTGGTAATCAAGCTGAAATGTCTCCGTAAATGAGAGAGTCAAATAATGTTTTATAGTCGAGTTGTGCACTGCAAAACTAGCAGCAATCCAATCTAGATGTTTCCTGAAGTCAGCACCCATGACATAGCCAATCCTCCCCAGCACCACAGAAGCACCTTCCTTTGTCTCAGGGCCAGGCGCATCATAGAGCACATCCAGGAGTGACTCCACTAATATGTCATAAGAACGACGAATGTAGCGCGAGTTTTCCGGTAACATGACGGCGTCTTGTAATTTGCTGCATATGACGAGCGATTTTTCCATGTCCACCTCAGCACATAGACGACGCAACAACTTAGAGATGCGAGGGTCCTCAGGAAGATTGACAACCAACTCGGAACGTTCATAGAACTTGTTGCTGCTACTGCCTTGAGCCCAGGTGTCGTTGGAGGACTGGTTTAACGATTCGTGATATTTATAGGAATTATCAAGAGGTTCACGATCGCTGCGGGGCGGGAATCCACCGCGGCCTCGGCCTCCGCGCCCACCGCCTCGAGACGGCCTGAACTCGGTGACACGACCGCGGGAGCGATACCTGCCATCTCGAGACGGACCCCCAAAAGACGAGGAAGCATCGTACGCACCAACATAACCTCTGACCTTATCGTCCGTGTTTTCTTGTCCAATTTCGTCCCTTTCCGGAGTGTCGGTACCCTCCGTTCCCTTTGGGTTTTTAACTTTACTGTTTGCAGTGGTGGATATCATCACTAGAAATTTTGTCAAACACGTAATTGTAAACACACATGGCCTTAAATTTAAGACAAAATACGGGCAAAACAGACACTCTTCGCCAACAGTCACAGTATATCATAGACAAGGTGGTAATTCTGTCACGACTGTCACTGTTATTGTTGAAAACTGTCAAGGTCTGTCAACTCATACGCATAGAGATTATAGAGCATTAAATAAATTAATATTTCAGAACGAAAAAAGTAGCTCGCTTTAAACAATAGGTACCTAAATCAGTATCTCTAATAGTGCTAACACACGTCCGGATTTGGTCCGGCCGGACCACGGATTTGTGGGCGGGGTTAGTCCGGCCGGACCATATCCGAGCGTGTGTAGCGTGGTCCGCCGGACATTATTATTATTAATTGAGTCCGTCTCGGTCCGCTCTTTTTCCCATCGGATATGGTCTGCTCCGTACCAAACAGTGTTGCCAGGGCCTTTAAGTCAAAAGTTACGTTTTAATTCCTGAAATGTTACATTTTTGCTGCAAAAGTTACATTTTATTTTTAATTTAGTTTTTTTTTATTTCGGAGGCAAATTGATGTTAGCAAATTGGCGGAATATTAAGGAATCTATGATGTCTAATGGTGTATTTAATCTTATGATAAAACAGACTCTAGTTTATAATAATAATCTTTGCTCTAGTTTCATTTGCTGGCAGCGCCATCTTCATAGTTGTTACTATCTAGTCTAGCACCTAAGTCACCTAACTTATTTTATTACTTTGAACCAAATCCACGAGAGGTATTGCATCTGTTAGTTTTACATTGAACTAACTACTAATATTCGATATGTATAGAACCCTCTTATCGTAATATTTACCATAAGTTCTTAAGAGAATTGTAAATAAAGGGCAAAATCGCCTCAATGCAAAAATAAAATAAAGAAAACTTAAAAAAACTTTCACTATCGACGATGATCTGTCATCTCTCTTTGTTGTGTACTAGCTGTTCCCCGCGGCTTCGCTCCCGTGGACCACCCTACAGGACCCGTTTTCGGGATTAAAAAATAGCCTATGTCACTCAGGCATAATGTAGCTTTCTATTGGTGAAAGAATGATTAAAATCGGTCCAGTAGTTTCGGAGCCTATTCGGTACAAACAAACAAACAAAAAAATCTTTCCTCTTTATTGGTATTGGTATAGATTAAATTAAGTACTTGTGAATCGCTTTCATTATGTTTTGTTCTATACTTTTTAAATTTTCTTTTTTTCTGAAATCACAAAACATGACAATTACGCAGGCTTATTAGATTATGACGAAAACTAAAAAAACATTGTTTAAATATATAGCGAATTGCGACTGGAATAGCGACAAAAAAAACATCAAATTTACAAACCTAGCATTATTTTTTTATATAATCGTAGAGGCTTAAATCCACACTTTCTACAGAAATTTTACTTGCTTGCACCTGCCTGGCTTAAGATATTTTTATTTTATTAGTCTAAGTTGCAAACTTAGACGTATAGTTACTTATTAATACATTAAAGATAGGCACTAGAATCTCGATAATTTTGAAACTTTAACGCTAATTACGTATCAAACAATAAATGTAGGTTAACACTCGAACTTCTAATACGAAACCGCGCGAACTCGCTAAGTAGGAAACGTACGCGCACACGCTCAAGCAAAATCCAGTTTTAATTTATGCAGAATATGTATCATTTTGTCATGGCGCGTTTCATTCAGAGCCATCTCTGAATATGATATGGAGTGAAATACTTTCTAGACCATTCTAGACGCGCCAGTTTTAAGTGCGTTCAATTTGGATGCGTTCGTAAACTGTTTGAAATAAAAAATTAGTACTACAAACCTCGTTGGTCTCAAAAGTTACGAAAATTGCCTTAAATATGAAAATTACTTACATGTTACGCGAGAGGGTCAAAAGTTACGAAAAATGTAAGAAATGTAACCTTCTGGCAACGCTGGTACCAAATCCGGACGTGTGTAGAGTTGTCCGCTGGTTTGGCCGGACCAACTACGACTAGTCGTCAGTGTGGCCGATGCCCCTGGTCTGGATTACCCAAAAACCTGACTGAAAAGATTATATCTAATAAAAAAATAATATCTCGTTTTGCTAGGGTAAATAAAATACAACTTAGATTTAATAACTTTATATTAGAACTTAATATAACGAATTAAATATTTATATTGTAAATAATTGTTATTAAATCGTTTAGTTCAGAATTGGCATTTCGTTTGAGATTTCGGAATTCTTGAGGTCATACATGTTTACAATAAACAAACTGAACCATTTTCGGCAATGGGGTAAATGTAACGAATGATTTATCATCTCATGTTAAAATTAATCGTGTTATAATTAAACTTTGCAACATTTCAAGGAACAATCGGTTACGTTAGTAATGCATGAAATATTATTTATGCCCCTAAAAAAACCCAACATGGAAATTTTTACCCTAAATTTGGAGCCAAAAGCCCTAAGTTGGCAACCCTGTGCCGTCCGGTCGGTCCGTCGAACCAGGTTCGAGCGTGTGTAAGCGAGAACGGATTTGTGGGCGGGGTTAGTCCGGCCGGACCAAATCCGAACGTGTGTTAGCACTATAAGTAGTCTGTGACCTAAATCTCCAAATAGAGACTTCAATTATTCTTTTAACGTTGTAATATTTTATAGTCAAGATCGATATAGATTTATAAAACTAGTTTGTTTTTAATGAAATAATCGAACCTAAGTAGGAACGCTTTAATCCTGTTTGAATATTTTGAACGAAGAAACTTTTGTCATACTTAATACAACCTGGGCATCTGTGGAGTTTTTGGCGGGATTTTTTCGAGTGAAGTTCAGCGCTGCCGTGGTATAACTAAAATGCCGTTACCTATCCAACATCGTCGATTTTTTACTTTTGAGGCTATATTAATGAGAAAAAAAATATCGATCGATCTGTGTATGCGAATTTCCAAAACTATTCAAGGTGTTGAAAATACGCATACACAGATCGATCGATAATTTTTGTTTCTCATTAGTATAGCATAAAAAGTAAAAAATCAACCAGATGTCGGTTAACGGCATTTTAGTTATACCACGGCAGAGCGACTGTTAATATTATTTGCAAATTGTTTCCTAGTGGATATTGTGATATAAAATTGGTGTAGTTTTGTGTCTCACTGTCTACGCAACTGGACAATATGTGAACTCATTGACAGAAGCGATCTCAGGATAGTGGAGCGGAGAATTTTATTGTAGTATTGACTACCTCCGCAAAGCTTACTGGGAAGGCTGACTCGATACGATTTGCTGCCAAATACTCCAAAAACCATTAAAATCTGTTACACCCGTATTCTAATGCATACTAAAGAATGTTAAAATTACACTGAAGACGAGGCGGTATGGTCCAAGACCTTAGCCTGCCCGAGAAGGGCGAACAAAAAAAAAAAAAAAAAAACTGGGCATCTGTCATAAACATAACCTCAGTCAAAAGACGTGTATTGATTTGTGACTTGTTTTTATTTCAAATGAAATGTTAGAAGTGAATTAACATATTATCTGTTTGTCAAATACCCAAGATAAATATGAAAGCCGCAAAACGTACTCAAGATTTTAAAGGTAAGAATAAGTCTGTTTGCTTTTGGTTAGTGTAGTGTATTGTTTAACATTTTCAGTTATTAAAATGTTGTTTTTCTTTGCAGCTTTAGAGCTCCAGTTAACAGAGGCTTCAGAAGCACCACACACTGTATACCTTAAAGAGCATGTAGTAAGAGAACACACTAAAGACAAGCCACAGGGTCGTACATTATTAGTAGTAAATGTGCCACCTTACGTTGATGAAAAAGGATTGATTAACGCTTTCAGAGAAGCTGGCACTGTTCAGTCAGTTCAACTATGTTTAAAACCATCTACTGCTGACATAAAGCATATTATAAGATTCATACCTGAAGAAAACAAAACCACATTCAGAGCAGCCTACATAGTTTTCAAAAAAGTTGCAGAATTAGATAAGGCATTGAAATTAACTGAACTACAACCACTAAATTCAAATGCTCACCAAATGAAAGTTGGAATTAAAAAGTGGATTGATGAATACAACAGTACTATATTAATGCCCAAAACACTGAAAGAAAATGTAGAAACATTTATGAAGCAGTTTGATGAAAATGCTCAGAAAGCTGATAAAAAAGAGAAGGAATTGGAACAAGAGGATGATGAAGGATGGGTGACAGTCACTAAGAGAGGAAAAGTCCAGAGCTTTGCACGATCAGAGAAGGTAGAAAACAAAGTAATGCAGAAGGAAGAGAAGAATAAAAAGCGAAAAGAATTGAAGAACTTCTACACTTTCCAAATCAGGGAATCAAAAATGAAGCACATTGTGTCACTGAGGCAAAAGTTTGACGAAGACAAGAAGAAAATAGCCCAGATCAAACAGAGTCGGCGATTCATACCTTTTTGAAATAAATAATATCTAAGTTTATGAAATTATCACAGTATTTTATTAACATTATGTACACATACATTACATCTATTTCATAGTACTTCTTTTACTTAAACATTAAATTGATTCAAAAGAACCATTGGAAATTGAACACCCAACATTAGTACTATGTTGAGTGACAACACCTTCCAGAATGCTCTATGTCTGCGTTTGGGTGCTCATCGAGTTTTTCGAGACATTAGCAAAAATCTCGTTGACTCTTCACGTGACCAGAGGGCTGGCCTTTTCTTCAGCCAGAGAATCAGCATTGCCATGTCAATTAATCTGATATTTTTGTTGTAGTTTTATTACTTTGATTTCTAAAATGAACTGGCTGCAGCATATTTTTTAATAATGTTTGAAACACTATGGGCACTCATAGGGAAGGAAAACACTTGAGGGTCCTCCAATAGTTAAGAAATTAACAATTCTTTATAAATGTTCATTATTTAGTCAAAGCACTTGTCAAATAATTTGCTGATGAGTTTTGATGATGATGAGCAGCAGTCGGTTCTCTGGACATGTGCCTAATGCAGCAAGGAGGTTGTTGATGTTGCCATAGACACAGCCATTTGCAAGGGCCACTTGCACTGACTGTCCTATTCTGTCTAGGCAATCCTGTAACAACGAATTATATAACTAAGCATTAATGATAATCACTTCTTTGTGAAAACCCTATTATTGAGGTATTAGCTGCTGAATTATAAAGAAAACAAAGAATAAAATTAATTTTGGGGCAAAATGCCACGAAAAAACAGTTCATTTCAACAGTAATGCCAGACAGATGTTGAACTTCCATGCATTTTCATAACCTAACCTGTAAAATCACAGTGTACCTGTAACTTATGATCATATTGTAGCTTGCCTCCTCTCTTGAGAACAGCGTGTGCATATCCTTGCACGACTGGTGCCAGTGCGGACAGATGCTGAGCGTTCACAGCAGTAGGGGGCCCGTGCGTGCGCCTCCCAGCCCTCAGGCTCTGCAAGACCCCCAGATGAAGCTTTATGTACAGCTCTGACTCAGTCAAAGGCCTGCTGCTTGTCACTGTTTTGATGACTGATCTGTCCATGTCACCTTCCAGTTTAATTTTTTTGACTGGTACTGGTACTTCTACCATTTCTGAATCTGAAATCAATGAAGTTAATATTCTTTTAAATATCTGCAATCTCTCTATATCATTATGCATTCTAGATTTTCTAGACCAATAAAAAATTGTATAGCATGGTTACCTTCATCAATATACAGCGGAGCAAGTGCACACCAGTGAATGAGTCCTGCCAGGGGAGTCACAGCAGCCATTGGTATGGATCCACTTGGTAGGGCTGCAGGATTCAATTGTGCTGACATGCATAGACTAGGGTTTGAGTATACCTGAAAAATCAAACAAGACTATAAATTGCAAATGCAGTACTCATATTTTTTGATCAGCCTTATTCTGTTGGCTGGGCAGACAAGGAGAAACATTCAAAGTTCATGGCAAACCATCATTAAATTGGAGAACCACCAAAACAAGAAGATTGTATATTGTTAGTAGTACTTATTGTGTTCAGAATACTAACCCAAGCTGTAATCACTTCCAAAAGATTCTTAGGTGGCAATTTAGTAGTTCCTTGAGCATCTCTCATGTACAGCTCAGTCACTGCAGTAATGAAGTTAGCCACAAACTGTGGAGCCGTGTTAGCTAAAGACTTCAGAGCCAGTTGGTTTGAAGTGTTCAGGTAGAAATGGTCTCGAATGACATTCTCAACGAGCTGAAGAGAATGTGCTGATGAGCAGCCCATCTGTTGGAGCCAAACACCAACTGCTAGTAACACCTGAAATGCAGAGTAAGGTAAACATCCATTTATTTATCCCATGGTGGTAGGCAGGTGTTGAGCAGTGGTGGTCCAGTGGTATCGGCCGCGACTTACAAGTTGTGGGTTCGAGCCCAGGCAGGCGCTTTACTTTGTGTAAATTATTTCTTCACCACTGCTCTCAAAACGGTGAAAGAAAACATCGTGAGGAAACCGGCATGTCTTTGAACCAAAAATTCGAAGACATGTGACATCCACCAATCCGCACTGGGCCCGCGTGGTGGATTACGGCCCATTCCCTCTCACAGAGAGGAGGCCTGTGTCCCAGCAGTGGGAACATTAATAGGCTGATGATGATGATGTGATGTGGTAGGCAGAAACTACAGAACCACCTGCTGTGATTCTTACAAACTCCTTTTGCTTCATTTATGACTAGAAGTATGAACATACATCTACTCATGGACACACAACATTTATGAATAGGTACTGTGGATGGAAAGATAAGTATAACCACATTAACCGATGTTATAACATAAACTTTGTTTCTCTAATGAAAAATAAATTGTTTATCACTCACTGGAGTACTAGACGCAGATACTGCCATGCTAGCAAGTATACTCAATATTTTCAATCTCCTCTGGCTGTCCATGCCGCCAAACAGAGATAAGAACACAGTATTCTTAGTAATCTCATTGGTACAAGCTGACAGATAGTCGCATATGATGTCAATGAGCTGTAAATCCTGCAGCGGTGTCAGGCCCGCAGCCCGCCGGCCGCCGCGCCTGTCTGACTCGCAGAACACGAATTCTGATATGATGTCCATCGCTATGTCCAGTTGCTTGTTTGATGGAGCCGCCCGGCCAACCAAGAGTTGTTCTAAAAGGCGGTAGTAGGTAAGTCATAAATTAAGACATGCTACAGTCTTGTTAAGAAGATCTCGAGCTCGAACGACCAAAGTAAACTTGCACTTGTATGACTTTTAAGGTTGGTTGGTTACTTACCAATTTTGCTTAGAGCTTCCTTAGCACATACTGGAAAATCAAACTTTCTCAGGGTATGTTTTAAATCAGATATAGACATTTTGGCACCAATAAATTAGGAAAACAGATCAATCGAAAAAATATTGGACAAATTTAGCCCAAGGTATATAATAGTAATCTTTGAGCCCAAGAAAAAGAAGTGATCACTGTGCTCGCTCAGGGGTCAGAATTTTATTTGATACAACAAAACAATAGGTATTCTTATTTCTCTTCGTGAACGTATGAAAAACTAAGATAGAGGCTTTGCAATGCTAAATATCTAATTTCGTTGAATTGGAATGGAATAATGGATGGAACGCATCGCGTACTTCGCATTGCTGTCATCGTAGACAGAGAATGTCATCAACTGCGTTTTATTTCGCGTTTGAATACTTTATTTAGAGTTGCTAAAATGTCACCAGATAAATATACCAATATACCATATAAAAAACATTCTACAACTAAACGTAACCATCCAAATGTAGTGCAGGCAATCACCGGTCACCCAGCAGCTGTCTCTGACTAGTATTTAGTTATCTGTGAGAATGAGAAGCTGTCACATACGTCACATAACTTATTGTTTATCTGTGCAGCGTTGCGTTTTTTTTTCCTTTGCCGTTGTGTTGTGTTCCCCTGCGTTTTGCTTCAAGATTTTGTCTTTATTTCCATAAGAAAGAAAATATAATTTGAGAAAACATGGAAGTTATTGTCGCTAACGTCGAACACATCAAATTTGATATAGATTACGCCCTAGAAGAGCAATATGGAGCGCTACCACTGCCATTCCCAGGAATGGATAGTAAGTTGTTTTTCTTCCAATAGACATTCAATGATTCAAGATTGTATTATTAACTACTATTCAGCCGTTATTACTTAATGAAAAACTCATCATTTTCAGAGTCAACCGCGGCAGTATGTGAATTTTTCAGCCAGCCAGGAGGTTGTGGAAATGGTCCTCAGTGCCCTTACCGGCACGTTCGAGGAGACCGCACGGTGGTCTGCAAGCATTGGCTGAGAGGCCTCTGCAAGAAAGGCGATCAGTGCGAGTTCCTTCACGAGTATGACATGTCCAAGATGCCTGAATGCTACTTCTACGCTAGATTTAATGCTTGTCACAACAAGGAATGTCCTTTTCTTCACATAGACCCTGAGAGTAAGATTAAGGATTGCCCATGGTATGTATTTATAAGTATGAATTTATTGTTGTCCATATATTTAATTTACACAATTTAACAAAAAGTGTTTTAAGGAGGATAGTAGTTTTGGAAGCAATAGTACAATATCATCTGAAGTGATAATATTATGACATTGTATTTTAATGTATTACTTAAGACAGTTTGATAACTTGCCAAATGAATTACAATATTGCTTTGCAGGTATGACCGAGGTTTCTGTCGTCATGGTCCTCACTGCCGGCATCGACATGTGCGCCGCGTGTTCTGTATGAACTACCTTACAGGTTTCTGTCCTGATGGTGCCACATGCAAGTACATGCATCCAAGGTTTGAGCTGCCTGCCCCCCCGGAACAAACCAAGGATGTTAAGAGACTGCCAGTGTGTCATTACTGCTCTGAAGCTGGCCATAAAGCTTCCTCTTGCAATAAGATACCAGCAGAGGTTAGTTGTGTTCACTGTTTCTATATTGAAGGCACAGAAAACTTGTATCTCATTCATGATCTTTAAAGGATCAATTTTCTCTAATTTTTATTGAAAACTTCAACGGTATAGATTATAAATATTGTTTTATTTAATGTACCAACATATCTTTAAAATCTCATTACAGCAAAGAGAAGCAGCTCAAAGACAAGAAGAGGCGAGATACCGTGCCCTTGGCTATGTCAAACCAGCCAATGACAATGAAGAAGTAAACACTCAGAGACTGCAGCGAATGGTTCACAAGCCTCTGGAAGAAGTCACTTGCTTCAAATGTGGTACCAAAGGACATTATGCTAACAAGTGTCCTAAGGGTCACCTGGCCTTCCTGTCCAGCCAGAACCAGAACCATCAGAACAATCCCAACCATCCGAATCATCCCAACCATCAGAATCATCCCAACCATCAGAGTCATCCCAACCATCAGAGTCATCCCAACCATCAAAGTCATCCCAACCATCAGAATAATCCCAACCACCAGCATAATCATCATATGTTCAAAAAACCTAACTAGTTAGCATTTGTGTAGCTTCAAGCATCAAGTGAAAAACTGAAAAATAAGTTATGTGGAAATTTTTGTTTACTATGTTATAATGTGACTCAAATTGTGAACTCCTGTAACAATAAAGTGTAAATATCAAGAAATTTTGCACTGTGACACTAATTGCACTACTTCTAGTTGTATAATTATGTCACGGACCAAGTGATTAATCAAGGCACTAAGTACAATGCCGGTCGACAAAACTCCTTAGAAGCTGCCAATAAAACTACCTCCATTTTATTGGGGCCTTACAAAGACATGGGAAAAAAATCTTTTGGTGTTATTGTAATCTAAATCAGTCTTCACTACTCGACACTGGCAGGAATTGTCGTCGACAAATTGCCATTAATAATAATTAAAAAAAAAAGTACAATGCCTGGGCAATATGAATCTAGTCAAGTCAAATCGGGAAATGTAATGAGTACTGATTGAAACTTCAATATTTATCACATTGTCTGGTCATTATGAATATGAGTACATTAGTATGGTTTTTAGTTTGATTTTCGGTCAGCAATAATATTTGCAAAAAAAATATTTTCACAGCAAAATAATATTAATTAGTTTTTTAAAAACTAAGCAAAGATTTTCTAGAAATTTGTAAAAGTTGATTCCCAAAACCATAATTTTGTCAAAGTTATGTTAAAAAGTTTTAAAGGTTTGAACGGGGCCGCGCCATTGAAACGCGGCAAACCGCGCGGCCACGGAGATATATAAAACAAAGCGTTGGAGAAACCTAAAATTTAGTTAAATATGAGATACAATTTTTAAAAATATGGAAAAAAACCTAGGTTTATATTTTAGGAGCTGTAAGACTAAAACCCCATGGCCGCACCATTGTAACGGTGAAAAACACGTTATCGCCGATATCTCGCTGAAAAAGCATCGCAGAGGTCTGAAGTTTTTTGTAAAACCTAGATTTGAATTTGTCAAAATATACAAAAATAAACAAAAAAATCCTAGGTTTATATTTCAGGAGCTGTAGTACGGTAACACGTTACAAATTTA
Source organism: Orthosia gothica (assembly GCA_949775005.1). Lineage (NCBI taxonomy): Eukaryota > Metazoa > Arthropoda > Insecta > Lepidoptera > Noctuidae > Orthosia > Orthosia gothica. The sequence goes on from OX459069.1 coordinate 1,586,175, forward strand.
CTACACGGTAGAAATTAGTTAGATCACAGATTGTTTACTTACACTAAGGGCTCGTACACATAACTGCGATGCGACGTCGCATCGCAAAAATCTGATGCGATGTTTCGTCACACTTGTTCGCTCTTGGGACTGCGCGTGGGCAAGACGTGTACTTTATTGTAAAAAAATGGCAGAGTACGACGTTGATTTTTAGAATACGTTTAGTACGGTTGACGGTCGTCGAAGGAATGGTCACCCTGGGAGACGCCTTGCCGCACGAAATCGCATCGCAGCAATTCGTGACGTAATTTTCTGCGTTGCGAATTCGCATCGCAGTTTTGTGTACGAGCCCTAAGATATAGGTACTTATCATTTCTTTCAAAATCACAGATTGTTTACTTACATCGCTTTCGGCATCCCGATTTACAAATACTTGCATAGGAAAACGTATTTTCAAATAAAAAAATCTTAGAACTTCCAAGTACTTATTTGTCGGTGATACGATAATGAACGGCAGGCTTATTACGTATCTTTTGCAAGAGCAAAACGATAGCGATTATTCCATACAGGAGTTTTACGAGTTGTTGTCTTTTTTTTAAAACAAGTGCATTTGACAAACAGCGAGCGATTAGAAAAAAGGTTGTGTAGGACCTACCTACACTGCAGGTAATTCCGACTTTTATGACATAAAGCGTTTGATCGCAATCGTTTTTCTCTTGCAAAAGATACGCAATAAGCCTGCGGGGCTCCGTCGATTTAGTTACAGTAATCGTAGTGAAATAAAAAAATATACCTAATCTAACCCGCGCGCGGATTAGGTTCGGAGTAATCAGTACAGAGGTGAATAATCTGTGATTCATGTAATTTTTAAAGAAATAAACGTATTATACCTATGTTTTTGTATGTTATAGTTTCATTTTAATTTAATTTAGAATCCTTGAGATATAATTTCTTATACTTGCAGGTGGAAAGTTTTCTGTAAATAATAAGTCATGGTCACCATAACGGAACATTCAAAACGTATTAAAGGTGTTTTATTATGAAAAAAAAAAGCTTTTTTGCCTATTATCGGTAACTCTACATATTAATAGGTGTTGTTTACAAAAAAAATGACACCGCTAATACTTTATTTCATCGATAGATAACCACAACTTATTTTTACGCGATACCGTACTACTGCTCCTGAAATATAAATCTACAGACCTCTGCGATGCTTTTTCAGCGAGATATCGGCGATAACATGATTTTCACCGTTTCAATGGCGCGGCCATAGGGTTTTGACCTTGCAGCTCCTGAAATATAAACCTTGGATTTTTTTGTGTATTTTTACTTATTTTGACAAATTCAAATCTAGGTTTTACAAAAAACTTCAGACCTCTGCGATGCTTTTTCAGCGAGATATCGGCGATAACGTGTTTTTTATCGTTTCAATGGCGCGGCCATGGGTTATTAGTCTTACAGCTCCTAAAATATAAACCTAGTATATTTTTCTATGTTTTTACAAATTCAATCTGTTATTTACCTAAATTTTAAGTCTCTGCAACGCTAAGTTTTAAAGATCTCCGTTGCCGCGCGGTCCGCCGCGTTTCAATGGCGCGGCCACGTTTAAACCCTTAAAACTTTTTAACCATAACTTTGAAAAATATATGGTTTTGGGAATCAACTTTTACAAATTTTTACAAAATCTTCTTGGCATAGGTAGTTTATTTTTAAAAAACGCCTACACGCGCACACTATTTAATCGGCAGGATTATACAATCGATTAGCATAATAGTATATTATGCAACTAGTGAATAAAGGACGGATTTAAAGCGAGGGCCATAGATGAATCCCGAGCAAGTGATGGATTCTAACGACTGAATCACGACCGTAGGGAGTGATTCATGATGATTGAATCACGAGCATAGCGAGTGATTCAAGTGTTAGAATCATGAGCGATGCGAGTGATTCATGGCCCTCGATATAAATCCGTTTTATTCAAGAGTTGCATACTATATTTTATACCATGACTACGAGAAAAAGAAAGATTTAAGCACAAGGGATATTAATAAATACAAAATAAATGGTTTATTTCGTTCAAAGTTTACAAATAAATTAAAACCCTGAACCCTGAGTTAGATAACAGCTCTTGTGTTTCAGGGGCCGGTGACCACCTCCGGTACGTTACATAATTATAATTAATTAAACACCAATGCAATTAATATTAGAATTACAATCCAAATAAGTATTCAATAAATGAAAATCCTAGACTAAAATCAAAATCATTATTAAAATCCTAAATATAAACAAACTCAAAATTAAAAGCGAAGCAGTTTGAAAATCGAAAATTCTCTGCACAAGAAGTTTGTATCGAGTATTTTTTGCGCAAGGAGGCGCAAGGAGGTTATATAGCATTGAAATGGAGGTCTAATACATTGGTGTATTCCAAATTCAAACACCAAAACAGTGATTAAAAGTGCTTTTTATTCACTGTTTTTAGTGAATAAAATAAGCTTTTTAGAGGGGGAATGGTATAAAATAATTTTTATAAGCGGTACCGCAATTTTCACCGGATTAGTTCAAGAGCAAGCTCTGGAGCTTGGGGCACCCCGACACGGGTAAGTTAGGTTCGAAGAAGATGACGAGAGCTGGAGCTCAGCTCCCGTCATCTCCTTCATGTTAGGTTACTTTAGACCCTGCAGACAGAAATAGAAGCTCCGCGCAGCGGGTCTCCGTCAGCTTTGTCGCTTTTAAAGTAATCATACTTACCTACCATACTGATTCTATATTAAAATGACTCCGTATCAAAAGGTCCTATTCGCAAAATGTCCTATGAGCAGATCGTCCTATTCTCAAAATGACCTATTAGCAGTTTAGCAGAATAACCTACTGTCAAAGTACAGTCATGCTAAAACATACTATCGATTTTTCGTCAAGGTTCATTGTTTAATTTAACTTACAAGTAAAATTGAAACAAAAAGAAATAATTAAAGCTATATTGCATTTTATGGCGAATCAACCGTCTGATGATAGGGTTACAGAGACTTGGGTCTGAAGAAGGGTTCGATGGAACAGAAAACTTAAGCGGGCTCACAGTCGAGGGTGGAGGCGCCGCCGACAGGAGAGCCAGCCTAGGTTGTGCAGCTCCGTGACGCCGTCCGCTCTACTGCGGAGCTCCGTCGCGGCAGTCGGTGCTTCGAATAACGAATCGCGTCCGGTCGTGGTCCAGTTCATGGTAGGAAGTGACAACGCGTGGGACTCAATCGGTCCGTTCTGCGAGCAAGTGATGGTTGTAAATGAGGCGGCAGAAAGGGAACAAGAGGATACAATCACCCACCCTATCCGTAGCAGACGCACCGACCACCAAAAATCGCGACATGATGGCTTGCGGGTGACAAATTTGAGGAGTTTCGCGCCACAACTGACCACGCCGTGTTCCGCGCTTACCTCCCGAGAGGAACTTCGACCGTTTACAGCCACAGAGGGTGGTGGGGTCCGCATCATGTCATACGGGTCAATACTTGGTCGGGGAAGTGTGATGAATTGCGCAAGAACTCCAACGCCCAATCAAAGGTATGAGTCTGATAGATCCCTCCGCTCGCTCCAGGGCGGAGAACATCCACAAGACTTTCTACACTTGGACCGATTTATTACACTATCTGAAAATGATTACTTTCGCACCAATAGTAATCTTTGTTTCGCACTGAACACATTGATTTACACGGTTGGCGCAGTGGTTGTACGATTGACTGTTGCGCTGCGTGTCGCGGGTTCGATCCCCGCACGGAACAAATATTTGTACGACCTACAGATAGTTGTTCCGGCTCTGGATGTAGTGTATGTGAGTTTATATGTTTGTAAACGCACCCACGATACAGGAAGAAATTCCAAGAGCGTTTAAAAAAAAAACTTTTTTATACCATTCCCCCTCTAAAAAGCTTATTTTATTCACTGAAAACAGTGAATAAAAAGCACTTTTAATCACTGTTTTGGTGTTTGAATTTGGAACACACCAATGTATTAGACGTCCATCTCAATGCTATGTAGCCTCCTTGCGCAAAAAATACTCGATACAAACTTCTAGTGCAGAGAATATTCGACTTTCAAATTCCTGCTTCGATTTTAATTTTGAGTTTTTTTTTTAATATTTAGGATTTTAATAATGATTTTGTCTAGGATATTTATTGAATACTTATTTGGATTGTAATTCTAATATTAATTGCAATGGTGTTTAATTAATTATAAGTAACGTAACAGAGGTGGTCACTGGCCCCTGAAACACAGGTGCTGGTACCTAGCTCGCGGGTCAGAATTTCACATTTTTTGTAAATTTTGAAGGAAATAAACCATTTATTTATTACTCGTAATATCCCTTGTTCTTTTTGCTTAGATCTTTCTTTTTCTCGTAGTCATGGTATAAAATATAGTATGCAACTCTTGAATAAAACAGATTTATATCGAGGGCCATGAATCACTCGTGTCGCTCATGATTCTAACACTTGAATCACTCGCTATGCTCGTGATTCAATCATCATGAATCACTCCCTACGGTCGTGATTCAGTTGTTAGAATACTTCACTTGCTCGTGATTCATCTATGGCCCTCGCTTTAAATCCGTCTTTTATTCACTAGTTGCATAATATACTATTATTTTAAATTTAAGTCGTAACAAAATGTTGAATAAAATTATGCCTTTAAATATCTCTTGTGTGGTATGACTACCATTCCCATTATTTTGTGTATAGGACGTTTTGCTACTAGGTAATTTTGACAATAGGACGATCTGCTCGTATGTCGTTTTGTGAATAGGGCGTTTTATGGTTCCCCTAGTTGACGCGCGACGGCACGAACTATTTTGTGCGCGAGGTTAAAATGCATGCTATTTTATCCGACAAAACGTGCGAAAGAAATAGATGCTGTGATGAGCAGTAAGAAGCTAGTTCGCGTACGAATTAACACTTTTGCAAATTTGTATCGAAATGGATGATGATTTATGACGAAAACGAGCGCGCGAAATTTTATAAACAGACCTTTGGAAGTAATCATGAAAAAACAACTAAATGTATATTTATAAATTATCATTATTTGCATTGTTGAATTACTAATCTATCCCTGTATGGAGGCCGTTTTGCAATTTGCCTTCTTTTTTATGATATTTATGTCCGCCCAAAAATGCGTTAAAATTAGTGTTGAATTAAGGAACTTTCGAGGCTCATATCTTTCAAATATATTATATTTTTTTACATTTTTGTTTCCATACAGGGCTAATCATCAAATTGATATATTTTTTTATTTTGAACGTACATCGTCAAGCAGTGGATTAATCGCCAGACTACATTTGTATGGAAGAATGATTGACTAAGGTTACAACCTTAATACGGAGTCATTAAAATCAATGTCAAAATTAAAATAATTTAATAAATCACATCTTTTTAATAAGTTGCCGAATAAGTGATGGCCATTATTCATAAAGCCCTGTCAATTTAATTACCGATTTTAATAGTTTTCTGCAAATTGTCTTTAAAGTTAAACCTACTCATAGTGGGCATTATTTTTAAATGGGGATGTGAACACAAAGCTTAGCGCAGATGTCGCTGGCGGCGCAATGGCTGCTATCAAATGGTTTTTGCTTTGTTTACATCACGTATTTTTGTTATTTTTTGTGTTTAAACTGTTCTATCATCGTTATTGATAATATGTATTGTCCCTGAAAGCATAAGAAATTGAAAGACGAACTAAAAAAATGAGGAGCAAAGATAGCTGGAAAGAAAACGTATCTTATTGAGAGGCAGACTTTTATACAATAAAATATTTTTCATCGGTGATATGTTATAGATTTGGATATTTTTTTAGCTGTAACGAGTTAGTTCTTACTTGACTCATGGTAGGAAAATTTACAAAAAATAAGAGAACATTACTTTAATGTTTTGGTATTCTTTACGTTTTATATTAGAAGTTTTATTTTCTTTTCGGCAATCAAAGCCCTCAAGCTTCTGAAGGCCAAGCAATATAATCAGAGTTACTTTGACAGGTACACATAACCTTAAAATATGTTTCTCTTTTTCCCGTATTTTCAGCGTTGTATCTCTGGGCAAAAAGGGCACACCGGGTGTGGTACATCCTGGTACGGCACACAGAGGCATATTTCGAGAAAATTACAATTTACTGAATGTTAGGTTACAATGGATTTGACAGCTTTCAACAACCATAGCGACGATGCGCCACCTATCGTGAAAAATGGCAGTTCACCTAAGAATATTGCCGTATTCGTCACTTGGTCTGTCACATCGTTAATATTAAAGTTACTGCATAAATTATGTCCTCCCAATCTTACTTTTCCATTGATCCCGACACAACAGCAAGTCAAGTGGGTGATGAGAACTTCTCCCAAGACTCAATTTTTAAAGTTGAAAGTTCGCGCGCCTTGATGAGACGCGAAACCGAGACAGGAGACCGCGTCTCCAGTCGCATCGCGGTGCGAACTCGCACCTTTCTGGAGACGCGGGTTGGGTGGTGCGGACCGGACTAATTAAAAACATAGTAGCGGATTGCTATGTTTGACCGCAGTGTCACAGAAATGAATTTGAAAGGCGTTTCATGAACTGCTGAATCGTCGGGATTCCTAAGTGATTGTTCAGAATGACACCTAGTTATTTGGCTTGCTCGTCCGCAGGGATCGGCTTACCTTACATGTTGATGTGTCTTTCGCACTAACAGATAACGTCTTAAGCAAGAAAGTTAATTCAAAATATCAAAAAACCCGACTGCTTAAAAAGCGAACTAAAAAGACATAAACAAGGAGAAAATCATGCTGTGAAGTCGGAGGATACATATTCGCGAGTTCGCTGACCAACCGATGTATCCTCCGACTGCTAAGCATGATTTTCTCCTTGTTTATGTCTTTTTAGTTCTCTTTTAAGGCAGTCGGGTTTTTTGTTATTTTGAATTAACTTTCTTGCTTAAGACGTTATCTGTTAGTGCGAAAGACACAGCAACATGTACAATGCAATTAACAGCGTTCATTAAGAAAGTAATCACGATGACTGTTTTCGATATAATTGAGCACGTCAAGGCCACCTCGATTATGGGGCCGGATTGGCCTGACATACATAGGGGTAGGTAGAAACCAACGCCATTTTTTACTGCCGAGCATAATTATGGTAATAACTAGTTATTGTTTTTTGTTGGTGTTCCAACTGTTGGCATAGTTACCTATTATCTGAAATCTGCTAGATATCTACAGTGAATTCATATCATGACGCTCGAATAAAATCGATTCTATGCTTAAGCGACCATCCCAAAAGTCCTGGCGCCTTTGAACGTTTCCCCCGATATCAAAAAAGGTATGGTCAGCAAAAGAAGTAGCTATAATAACTATACAGGTCCTGCCCGCGACTTTACCCACGTAAAAAAAGAAAAATGTTTTGTCATCCCAAAGGAACACACTACCGGGATAAAATTCCATGTCCTTCCCAGGGTCTCAAACTATCTAATATATATAACTAATCTTCATAAGTACCAAATTTCATCTTAATCGGTTCAGCCGCTTAGTCGTGATTTTGTGAAAAGGTAACCGACAGACAGGCAAACTTACTTTCGCATTTATAATGTTATTATGACTTTATATCATAGCTAGGTATTACATTTCAGCTTTTCTATAACAGCTCGTGTAGGTTTGGCTCGTGTAACCTAAATACGTATCTAGGTACTTAGCTAAAAGGTTTGTGCATGAAAATTTCCTACACGCATAAAAAGTTACCCCAAACATGAAAATTCATTCGGAACTCCATTAACTGTAATAATCTAATTATTAACTTAAAAAAGACAAAGATTATGCATTTCTTTCAACGTTTGCACCCAGATCCTTTAAAAATTGAATACAATGGACAAAATATTCAAAGTCAAAGTCAAAGTCAAATGTGTTTATTTCAAGTAGGCCATTATGTGGCACTTTTGAACGTTAAAATTTACATTTAATAAAAATTGATTCTACCGTGCATTCGGAAATGTAGGTTGTTATGGAGAAGAACGCACAAGAAACTCCATACTTACTCTTTTAAAAAAAAGTTTTATACAATATTTATATAGGTACATACATTAATAAATTCGTATACGTGAGGACGATGTACCCAGCACTACTATACTACATATAGGTATGAAAGAATTACAAGCATTAACAGGTAAATTCCTTTACTTGATAAATAGGAACATGGTCCTCACGTACTTACAAATAGTGCAAACATAGGTACATTACCTAATTAAACAACAACAGAACAGTGTGCGAGTCAATTTTTTTTAACAAAAAAAGAAGAAAAATAAAAATAAAGCGTTACTATATTTATGAATATAATACAAATTAACCATTTTGATTTTGTCCACACCAAAGATAGGCCTATGGAGCAGGTATAAGTTTGAGAGACCCTTATATATAAAAAAGGCCAAAAGATCTGGCAATTTATTTGGATCTGTAGGCCAGTATGTTGGTTGTCCCGCAGCCTAATTGTGTAAGTAAATTCGGCAACGGAAACAATCTGTTTCTTTCCCAAAAACACACACATACACAAAAAAGTTGAATAAAGATTCAACTTTCTTGTGTATGTGTGTGTTTGCCGAATTCACTTACACAATTAGGCTGCCGGTGCTCAGTATTTGCAGCTTGTTTTTATCTAAGCTTAATTTCAGTTCTCTACCTCTGGTGACAGTCAGACGTGACCCCCAATGTACGTTTTTTGCGTTCCAGTCACCTCCAGCCAGGAACCTCTGACCAAGTGTCTTGAAATATTGTGTAAAGTCTTGTTCTCTCAGAGCATGTCTTGGTGGACAATAAACGGCTGACAAGGTTATTGATCCCTTTTTATCGTGCACAAAAACTGACGTTGCTTGTATCTCAGGGGTTTTGTATTCTTGATTATGGTCATGCATAATACTTTTTCTTATTATGACGGCGGTTCCTGCATGTGCCGTTCCATCTGGATGACAGGTCGAGTATGTACAGTAATTATCCATCATAAAGTTGTTGTTTGTGATGAGGTGTGTTTCGGCAACTAACAGGACATCAATGTTGTGCAGTTTGATTTTTGTTTGAACTTCTTGCTTGTGGTGCAGGAGACTATTAACATTCCACGTTGCAATCTTTATGGTAGCCCTTTATCGTACGAGTTTACTAATAACAGTTGTAAGTAATGTCATCATGTTGCGCATTTGTTCAATGAGTTTATCTAGCTTTTCAGCTTGTTTTATGAGTATGAATTCTAGTAAGGTATGAATAAACATTATTATACAACGCGTTTAATGCGCAGAAAAAATACGAACGAGTGAAATTATACCCTTACAATGTATAAGTTCACTCTTTGTACGAGTAGGTACATATTCACTTTTTAAATAATTATAAAGAATCCCTAGAAAAACGTAGAAAAATTTGCCGCAGTCAGCAGTACGTTACCCCAACAGGAAAGTGACTCCTAGAGAGATATGAGTGGAACTTATAATTCGTGCGTAATCTGCTGTAAATGTGCGCCACATAAAAATTATGTGCGTGTCGTCGTTTTTGAAAAAAAACGGAAAAATAGGTTCTTGCTGTTCCAGCAAGAAAATTCTAAACATATGATCGGAATGAGAAATATTGTGCATGGGCAGAGAGCTTATATTTTCTTTTCAATATGGTACACGATAAACAAACAGTAGCGATAGCATGTTTCATTAAAATGCAGTGAACACAAGCGAGAATAGGGTGAAGGTGTCCAGTTAGCTCGTTTTATATTCTTGATCCAGTTATTTCTTAAATAGTTAAGTACTCTTAGGAAACCTGTGCACAATCAATATTAGATTAATATTAACAAATAGCAAAGAAACTTTAAGAAATGAATGAAACTAAGTAAAATAAAAATACAGTATAGATAAATCTTTCTTGTGACTTTTGTCACACACATCTCTAACATCAGAACGTAAGTACGTAAACTGTCATAGTTCTATCAGCGAACGCGTAAAAGTTAATTATTTCACTAAATATAATGGTTTAAATGATACTACACGTCCTTGACGTATTTAGAACTAAGATTTCTTTATTCGGAACAGCCTATGAAATGTATTCCATGCACAATAATTTCAGTATGCTAGTCGATAATTTACCTGTGGACAGATTTCCTTTGATTATTTTCTGTTAATACGCTCATTCTACTCTTGCAACCGATAGCCACACACGACAAGGTTCATGCAGTTAATTAAACAATAAAATTCTGCCTGATCTACATGAAACAAAGGCGTGAAAACAGCGAAAAGCTTTAATTACAGCTGCTAACCGATGGGTTACAACAGTGACTAAAAAATTGTCTCTTTGACGTTCAGGATGGTAGCGTTTGTCTATGTTTGTCTCTTTTTTTTCATAGAGATTTTCCATAAGCAAGAACGAAGGAATTGACAGTTTCTTTTTCTTCGTAAATACGTTAGACTCTCCCAAAGACCATATACGTATTTCTTACTACTAGACTGTGCACCAAAAATTTTTGTTTAGCTAAAATGAAATCTATTATCATACGCCTAGGTTAGCTATTTCCTTATAAGCGGTAGCTAACCAAAAGCGGTCCTGGCGAGAGGGTTCCCGCCATTGAGATAGGAAATATATGGAGGCGCCGCGATGTTCTATACATACATTAGCTTATACAAATATGAGTGAAATACGATACAGAATGTGAAACATGGTTTTGTTTCATTCTTTCTAATGTAGTAATCGTATTTGATGAAAGAGACAACAATATTTCAGTTGTTGCTCATTATGGCAACATTTTGTTAAGACGTAGTGACGGTTGTAGGTACGTGCCATATTCGCCATTATAAGTGACGAATTTTGTGGTTGTGTTCGTGGTAGTCCTGCTGTCAAATGGTTGTTTACACATTGTATTATTGAGATTTGTGAGTGTGTGTGTGTTGCTTGATTGACACAACCTTAGAATCGGCGGCCATTTTATGAAACATTTTGAGGTTTAGGTAGGCACTTTTTTTTCGTAGGTATTTCCAGTCCATATTATTTAGTATGTCTATGGTTCCCGCTGGTAGTGTGTCCTTGTCTGACATCTTGCTAGCTCAACTAATCATTGGATTTGGTAGAAATGGTAGAAAATTTTATATTTTTCATTTTTATGTTATACCAAAACGAACGAATAAAATAAAATATTTAAATACGTTTCAAAGTCTATGAAACTTTGAGACGTATTTAAATATTATTACAGTTCCTATAATTAATCAATTCATTGTATTAAAAAAAAAACATTAATACTAAGTAATAGTACTTTTAAATGTTTGGGTCTGGTAATACTAAATGTAAGACCACCAGGTTGGAGTTTTTAGCGGGCTTTTTTCGAGTGAAGTACAGCGGCTGTTAATATTATTTGCAAATTGATTCCTAGTGGATATTGTGATATAAAATTGGTGTAGTTTTGTGTCTCAACTGTCTACGTAGCTGGACAATATGTGAATTGTGAAATCATTGACAGAAGCGATCTCAGATAGTGGAGCGGAGAATTTTATTGTAGTATTGACTACCTCTGCAAAGCTTACTGGGAAGGCTGACTCGATACAATTTACTGCCGAATACTCCAAAAACCATTAGAATCTGTTACACCCGTATTCTAATGCATACTAAAGAATGTTAAAATTGTACTGAAGACGAGGCGGTATGGTCCAAGACCTTAGCCTGCCCGAAAAGGGCGAACTAAAAAAAAGACCACCAGGTTTGCGGCGTTTTTGGCGGGTTTTGTTCGAGTAAAATTCAGCGGCTGTTAATATTATTCGCAAATTGATTCCTAGTGGAATAAAATTGGTGTAGTTTTGTTTCTCAACTGTCTACTCAACTGGACAATATGTGAAATCATTGAGATCCTTTGGGGTATTTCAAAGCATCGTCTGAAGACTGCAGGATCATCTATCGCCTCTCCTTCATGAGCTTGAGAGTAAGATCAGAGAGTTTTTTTCCTATCTATACGATGGGTCTTGAAGAATAAGACTTATGCAGACTTGGGATTTGAGGATTATCGAGTCCTCCCCGAATACACCATCGTAAATTGCTCAATTGCTCTTCGAGTTCGGTCATCTTATCGTCGGTCCGGAGTCCGGAGTGTGCGCGTGTTGTACGTTGCCAGGTCCTGTCGTCGGTATTTGTTGGGGTAGCCGGATCTCGTCCGGGATTCTTTGCACCCCTTACCATACCGTCACCTAGACCGCTACCGTAGTCGAGGTTAGGCAGGCTGCCAGGCACTAGGGGCTATGTTTTATTTGTGCTATTCATGGGGAGTGCTTTGCAGGCGGGTTGGCGATCCCGGTATGGTTATTACAAATGCACAGAGAACGCTGCTGATCATTCTCTGGTTTGTCCCTAGGTCGCCTCTTACGACACCAATGCAAAAACATGGGATGTCGAAATTCTGTACGCTCGACACCGACTCGGTAAGTGACGTAGATTCCAAAAAAAAATACACTCATTTTTTTTTCAATGAATTTGGTAGGTTTAGGTAGCGTAGTTAGGTAGCATAAATACATATATTGGGTTTAGAGCATTTAACCTAGCTCTAAGATATTGGGATACTTACACTATTGTTTTTACAATCAATTTGTCCCGTGTTATGTTTGGTCATGGTCACCTCATTAGAAAGAGACACACTACCAACGGCAATGAGGTTAGGTTTCTAAGTCAGTGACCAACGGGAGCCCTCTCGCTCGGACCGGTTTTTGCCAAAGACCTTATACTTCTTACTACTAGACTGTGCACTATGGCGCAAAAACCGGTCCGAGCGAGAGGGCTCCCGTTGGTAGTGTGTCTCTTTCTAATGAGGTGACCATGACCAAACATAACACGGGACAAATTGATTGTAAAAACAATAGTGTAAGTATCCCAATATATGTATTTATGCTACTTAACTACGCTACCTAAACCTACCAAATTCATTGAAAAAAAAAAGTATATATTTTTTTGGAATCTACGTCACTTACCGAGTCGGTGTCGAGCGTACAGAATTTCGACATCCCATGTTTTTCCATTGGTGTCGTAAGAGGCGACTAAGGGACAAACCAGAGAATGATCAGCAGCGTTCTCTGTGCATTTGTAACAACCATACTGGGATCGCCAACCCGCCTGCAAAGCACTCCCCATGAATAGCACAAATAAAACATAGCCCCTAGTGCCCGGCAGCCTGCCTAACCTCGACTACGTTAGCGGTCTAGGTTACGGTATGGCAAGGGGTGCAAAGAATCCCGGACGAGATCCGGCTACCCCAACAAATACCGACGACAGGACCTGGCAACGTACAACACGCGCACACTCCGGACTCCGGACCGACGATAAGATGACCGAACTCGAAGAGGAATTGAGCAGTTTACGATGGTGTATTCGGGGAGGACTCGATAATCCTCAAATCGCAAGTCTGCATAAGTCTTATTCTTCAAGACCCATCATATAGATGAAAAAAAAACTCTCTGATCTTACTCTCAAGCTCATGAAGGAGAAGTGTTAGATGATCCTGCAGTCTTCAGACGATGCTTTAAAATACCCCAAAGGATCTCAATGATTTCACATATTGTCCAGTTGAGTAGACAGTTGAGAAACAAAACTACACCAATTTTATTCCACTAGGAATCAATTTGCGAATAATATTAACAGTCGCTGAATTTTACTCGAACAAAACCCGCCAAAAACGCCGCAAACCTGGTGGTCTTTTTTTTTTTCGCCCCTTTTCGGGCAGGCTAAGGTCTTGGACCATACCGGCTCATCTTCAGTGCAATTTTAACATTATTTAGTATGCATTAGAATACGGGTGTAACAGATTCTAATGGTTTTTGGAGTATTTGGCAGCAAATTGTATCGATTCAGCCTTCCCAGTAAGCTTTGCGGAGGTAGTCAATACTACAATAAAATTCTCCGCTCCACTATCCTGAGATCGCTTCTGTCAATGATTTCACATATTGTCCAGTTGCGTAGACAGTTTAGACACAAAACTACACCAATTTTATATCACAATATCCACTATGAATCAATTTGCAAATAATATTAACAGCCACTGAACTTCACTCGAAAAAATCCCGCCAAAAACTCCAACCTGGTGGTCTTACATTTAGTATTACCAGGCCCAAACATTTAAAAGTTCTACTATTACTCAGTATTAATGTTTTTCTTTTTAAATACAATGAATTGATGAATTAAAGGAACTGAAAAATATTTAAATACGTTTCAAAGTTTCATAGACTTTGAAACGTATTTAAATATGTTTTTTATTCGTTCGTTTTGGTATAACATAAAAAAGAAAATATAAAATTTTCTACCATTTCTACCAAATCCAATGATTAGTTGAGCTAGCAAGATGTCAGACAAGGACACCGACACACTACCAGCGGGAACCCTCTCACCAGGACCGCTTTTGGTTAGCTACCGCTTATAAGGAAATAGCTAACCTAGGCATATGATAATAGATTTCATTTTAGCTAAACAAAAATTTTTGGGGCACAGTCTAGTAGTAAGAAATACGTATAAGGTCTTTGGTTTTTGCGCCATAGTGCACAGTCTGGTAGTAAGAAGCACAGAACAGAGAAAGACACTTGTAGAGGGCGTTTTTTCTGTTCTGTGAGTAAGAAGTATAAGGTCTTTGGACTCTCCATGAGTTTTACGTGACGGCACAGATAATATAATACCAGTATGCATGTAACAATACCACATGACAAACCACTCTCTTAGCCTAAAGGCCTCGGTAGCCAGGTCATTAGCTCAACTCACTGTCCATTCTTCCTATTGTCAATTTGTCACTTTGACTTCGTCGAGTAGGTACTCGAGTCATAGTTATCTGTGCGTCGAGTCGAGTTTGCCCAAAGAGTCAAGAGAATCAATTTGCCATTGCCACTTTTGCCAGTCAGTCGCACGTTCTGTATTGTGTTCATATTATTTATAATTTGATCGAAGACGCAGCCGACGCAGGTCCTGCACTTAACTAAAGTTATTTCACCACAGAGTACGTTTAACTGTGCTCCTCAGTGAAGCGAGAAATCGCCGAGAGGTTAAGGAAGCATATTATTTGTGAAATACGCTACAACAAACAATCAACATGGTAAGCACGTGTTCTTATTTCAATAACTTCATAGATAAACTTTCTAATGTAAATATATTTGATCGTTATTATTGCATTTAGTTTTAATATATAGGTAGTTTTTACAAAAATAATCATACTCAGTACGTTCACGCGGCATTTTTTTAGGTTATGTTGATACAGTTGATATTGCCGCCTATGTATTCTAACAATATTTTACTTTACTATTTTAGGGTGACGAGACTGCAGTTAACCCAAAAGCTTACCCGTTGGCCGATGCCGCACTTACGGCGAAGATCCTTAACTGGTTTAGGCGCATGAATCTTTGTATAGAGGCTGGTGGAAAGTACTTTGAAAAGATTTAATAAAAATATATGTACGTATAGAACAATTTTTTTTAGTTTCGCAAAACTTTCTGAGTGTCCCACGTATATATACAGCAATAAACTTCTTTATCCATGCATCAGTCATCATCATTACTCATTCATCTGAAACAAACAATATTTCCATTATTATAAAAAAAACTTAATTAAAAAAATCAAAAAACCCGACTGCTTCAAAAGCGAACTAAAAAGTCGTAAACAAGGAAAAAATCATGCTGTGCAGTCGGAGGATAAATATTCGCCGGCTGGCTGACTAAAATCTGGTGTATCCTCCGCCTACACAGCATGATTTTTTCCTTGTTTACGACTTTTTAGTTCGCTTTTGAAGCAGTCGGGTTTTTTGATTTTTTTAATTAAGTTTTTTTATTTATAACTTTTAAGTTCGTTTTTTCGAATTAGATACATTTAAACATATAAGTGTTATATATTTTTGAAATCACCTCTTAAAACCCTTTATTTTGATAGCCCACGCGATGGGTTTGGAAGAAGAAAAAAATTCGGGCCCCCACAATATGGCACCCAAAATCCACCATTTTTCTATTATCCAATTTAAATGTAGCCTATGACACTCGCAGGGTTAAGACGCATCGATTGACGTATGAATCATCAAAATCGGCCAACGCGTTTGGTCTCTGGAACGCCACATAGGAACAAACATACATACATACTTACATACATACATACATACATACATACATACATACTTACATACATACATACTTACATACATACATACATAGATTGATAAACACATTACCCTCCTTCGGCAGTCGGGTAAAAATATATAAATAGAACCTGGTTGCTTTATATAATGTTATTATTAGCCTACAACAATAATAAATGCGTATTCTTGATTATTAAATAAATAATTCATAAAACTTTATCTAAAACTGTTGATTGAACCACTGCACACAATGCAATCTCTATGTGACCATACTCAGGTACTCAAAGTAAAAAAAAAACTTCGGCCCAAATCACTTAAGCTTAGCAGAGATACGCTTTATCCGAAAATAAACCTTATTTGCATAAAGTTGGGTTGCATATTCTTTCAGACATCTGTGATCAAGCTTATCATATGAAATAGAACAATAACTTTATGCAAATAAGGTTGATTTTCGGATGAAGCGCAATTGAGCTCACCTTAAGGATTGACTAGATTCGCTCTATAGACCTGCGTCTAAGATACTTACTCCGAGTTATGCAGATGCGCAGACTCTCCGCCATGCTGGTCCAAGCAGTCGCCATGCTGGTCAAAGCAGTCGATATATTTAATGCTGCTGTGGCCAATGTTGCACCTGTAATAGGAACGGTAAGTAGTACTATAATAACAAGATCAAAAAGAGAAATCTTACATAATAAGCAAACAGACTGGGATGCATTCAGAAATTACATTGACTCCAAGCTCTATTTAAGAGTGCCACTAAAAACGTGTGATGATATTGACTCGGCCAATACATACATAACTAACCTAATACAACAGGCAGCATGGAAGTGTACACCGGAGCCGAAGCTTAATACCAGCAATAAAGATATACCAAAAATAATCAAAGAAAAAGTACTGGAAAAGAGGAGACTTAGAAGGGTAGAGGAAAGGCAGCATATTTGGGATACTGCAGGTAATTTGGAATACTTAGATATCTATAAATTAATATAAACGCCATCTGTGTTTTTTTTACGTAAATATTACCTCATCAGACACACGAAGCAAACGAGTGTCAAACAGAGGGCGCTATCTTGACATTCCGGCTGCCAGCCACACAGGAAATCTTTTTCGGTATGAATTCAATCATTGATAATCATTTATTAAGATACGTAAAATCTTCATTGTAATTATTTAAATTGCTTAGTGACCTTGTTAGTTTATGATTTTACTTTGATTTTGTGAATATTTCTAGAATTAATAATATCAAATGGAATTTTAGGTTAGGATGACATGTTGTTAATTTGGAATACCGAAAGGGAACATAATTTGGAATATTCCAAATTATATGCTGATTTTTTATATGTTGATATTAATTCTTCTGTTTTTTTTTTAAATACTATATATCCCAGAAATACAAGAAGAGAAAGAGGTGGGAGAAGGAGGAAATGTCCGCTGCTATTGTCGCTGTTCGTAAAAAGAGAATAGGATACTTAAAGGCAGCTAAACATTTCAATGCTCCCAGGTCAACACTATTTCGACTTGTTAATGATAAAAACTCCCTTAGAGAATTGATAACAGATAAACTTATTGGTCGAAGGCCTGTTTTATGTGTAAATATTGAAAACCTGCTGGTGGGTACATATTAACTATGAAGAATACATTTTATGGGATGACAAGAATGGGTAATATGCGTCGACTGGCGTAAGCTTTATGTTTATTTTGTTTAAAAAGAGTCAATAGCAAAGTCTGAGAAACTCTTACAAAATATAAAAAGAATATATAAGTTTTTAAGAAAAACTAATATTCATAAAACTGTGAAAAATTTACTAAAGAAAAAATTAATATAATTTGGAATACTATATTCCAAATTAACTGCACCCTATGTGAAATCACAATTTTGGAGTTTTTAATTTGATAAAAAATTTGATAAGGTTTCTGGTTTATGTTTTGTTTGATTTTTTTATATTATTAAAGTAAGATAATTTACTATCAGTTTAGTGCATTTTTATTGGCCTGTCCCGTTTCTCTTTCAATTTATCTCCAAAAAACAAACCAGTATTCCAAATATGCTGCCTTTCCTATATGGCACAGCAGTCAACATCCCACGGACAAAAGGGCGCTCAATAAAATGGCTACAGAACTAAAACTCTTCTTAAAGAATATTGAAGCTGAAACTTTGAAAAATAAACTAGAAAACCTATCTACGTCGGCCAAGAATGAATATTCGCTTTGGATAGTTGTCAAGACAAGCAAAACGGCACCTATGCCAGCACAGCACCCTTTAAAACTAGAAAACAATACCTGGGCCAAAACTGATGAGGAAAGAGCTCAAGTCTTCGGGACATTTCTTAGCAAAGTCTTCACACCTAACGACGGTTCTGCGGAGGCTGAACAGGAAATTAAAAATTTCCTGAAAACAGATCTTCAGCTTAGCCCACCCGTAAAGAGTTGCTCACCTAAGGAAATCTACAACGAGATACGGAAGTTAGACAGAAAAAAGGCTCCAGGATTCTGCCTGATTACAGCGGAAGTGCTGCAGCAATTGCCTAGAAAGGCGATAGTTTTCCTCACGCAATTGTTCAATAGCATCTTAAGGCTGTCATACTAACCAAAATTATGGAAAGCCTAAGAAATCATAATGATTCTGAAACCGGGAAAACCACCACATCTTGCATCATCCTATAGACCCATAAGTCTACTACCGGTAATTTCTAAGCTCTTTGAAAAAATTCTATGTCGTAGATTAAACCTCATACTGGAAGAAAACAAAGTTATCCCAGAACACCAGTTAGGAATTAGGCGTGCACATTCTACTACAGAGCAAGTCCATAAAGTTGTCACCAAGATAAGAAATGCACTGGAGAAAAAGGAATACTGCTCTGCAGTCTTCTTAAATGTCCAACAAGCTTTTGACAAAGTGTGGCACCCAGGACTTTTGTTTAAGCTTAAAAGTTACCTTCCACACAATCTTTACCTGCTTTTGGAATCATATTTAAATGACAGATTTTTTAGAGTAAAGATTAATGATTCATACTCCTCCTGCTATGACATCAAAGCAGGCGTGCCACAAGGCTCGGTATTGGGCCCCGTATTGTATTTGCTATACACAGCTGACCTACCTATTACGGACAGTGTTCTCTCTGCGACTTTCGTGGACGACACCGCAGCCCTTAGTAGCGATCAAGATCCGATAAAAGCCTCGCAAAAACTACAAGTACACCTTGATAGGATTATTTCTTGGATGGAGAAATGGCGCATTAAAGCGAGTGCTACTAAATCAGTACACGTAACGTTCACTCTTATAAAAGGAAATTGTGCACCTGTAAAGCTTGGAAACGATGTATTACCACAACATGAAACAGCCAAATACCTTGGTATGCATCTGGACCGGAAACAGACCTGGAGACAACACATTGAGAAAAAGCGAGATGAGCCGAACCGACGCCTGCAAACACTGAAGTGGTTACTAGGTAGACATTCACAAGTATCTATCTCTAGATAACAAGATACTTATATATAAAACCATATTGAAGCCCGTATGGGCCTACGGAATTGAACTATGGGGAACAGCCAAAAACTCCAATGTGGAGATCCTGCAAAGGTTTCAAAACAAGGTGCTGAAAACCGTATCAAATGCTCCATGGTTCACCAAAATAACTGATTTACATGACTACCTCCAAATTAACACCATTAAAGAAGAGATTGAGCACAGAACAAAACTTTATAAGGTTCGCATTGAAGACCACGTCAACAGTCTGGCTTCTGAACTGACCAACCCTCTGGAACACCGTCGACTGAAAAGACAGCATGTATGGGACATATCTTGATTTAGTCAAGTAGCAAGTGGAGGGTCGGCTCTCACTGGAGGACCGTACTCGAAGCGCCAATATGCACAGAAAGCATCTGCTAATGGCTTGAGAAGCCGATCGCAAGATAGAAAGGAGAAAAAAAAAAAAAAAAAAAACATACCTTGCGCAAAAAGGAGACCAGCAGCCTAATTGTGTAAGTGAATTCGGCAAAGGAAACAATCTGTTTCTTTCCCAAAAACGAATTTTTGTATTGCGAAAGGTCGTTTTTGGGAAAGAAACAGTTTGTTTCCTTTGCCGAATTTACTTACACAATTAGGCTGCAGGTATATCATGAGATTAAAGTGACAGTTTTTGGTACACTCGTACGACTGTACAAACAGCTACTGATCAATATGATACTGATATATATTATGCTAGTTCTTGTGCAAGACTGAAAATAAAGTTTACAGACGAGTATGTATATAAAAGTAATAAAATAAATAATAACTAAATGGTTTAAATATAATAATTTAATTTTAAAAAGTAAAGTGTGAAAATAAACATGATTCATCAACCTGTATCCTTAGATGGGTCGAGGGATATCGACAGAGGCGTCTCTAGCCTATGTAGCGCCCGCGTGTGCATTCATTACCCTAGCGCCCTCTAGTAAGCGCGCGGTCAAAATGGAATGGGCACAAATAACAGCACATTACCACAAACTGTCAAATTTCCCCAATGGATAATAAACTCTACTGTTTGGAGATTAAATTGAAAATCTATTGAAGAAAGTTAACTGTTTTGGATGCCATGATGTGCAGTTGACTGTATTTGGAACTATACAGGGTGTTTACCATAACAAGCCAAAATCACAAAGTACGTGAGCGGCGGCGCGCCGCAGACAGAGGGGCCACTCTCACTTTGACATTTCGGTTTTACAGGGAATATTGGGCAATATTGGACCGAGCTCAGTCGCGGCTGTCATGATTGCTTTGTGCATGCGTTTGTCACGTCATTCATACATTAAGTACTGTAACGAGATTGGTTGCATTGTATGGGTTACCTATAGTATTTGTTACAGACCGAATTTAGTTTTTTGTTTTTAATTCTTTCTTTCAATTATTTTTAAGTTATAAAGGTCATCTTTCAAGATGACAAATTAGAAATTCATTATCTAGGATTATACTAAATTATTTTAAGCCCATAGATGAAATTGGGAACTTGTCATAATAATAAGGTTCAAGTCATACAGCTTACAAATATGTTTCCTCCGACTGCACAGCATAATTTTCTTCTTGTTTAAGATCATCTTTGGTTTTTTGATTTTATTAGGTACCTGTTTTTCACATTTATATTTTTGTCGAGCTTGGAGCTTTTTACAATTTATTTTTTTAAGTGGGATCATTATTACACTATTATTATACTACGTCTTTTTACTCTCCAATATTCATCGTATGTGGCGTAATATTAAATGTTTCGTGATTTTAAATGGATGTTTGATGCCCTGTCTACCCTCCAAGGCATGTAAGCATGATATGATGTATGTTTAGACGAATCTATGTATTTATGTTTGTAACTTGGGCAACCTACTCTTTTTTTTAATTCGGAATCATTATAGTAGCAACCCTAGTGAATCTGTCAAGTTTAGCTGTCAATTTTCTAAACGGCGGGAGTGGCCCTTCTGTATACTTACTATTTTGTGCCAAAATGTACGTTTTGGCCTGTTAGGGTATTTACCAAACATCTTGTATTTTCGACGAGCGGTCACGCAGTTAACCTTTCAAGACAAGAGCGTTCTTTGTGTTGTATGACGTTACATAGATATACCCACACAGGAGGCATTCTGACCGCGTCGGTCAACTAGAACGGTAAAGTGAAGCAGCAGTGAACGCGTTCGCGCGTTCACTGCTGTTTCGGTGACCAAATTGGAAACAAGATGGAGACTGGAAGCCAATTATGGCGGTTAAAGGCGTTTTTATACGATGCGAAGGATAACGATTATTAAAACCGATGAAAAGTAGCACCGATCTTTCTTTTGCTGAGATGGCTTTCCTCCAGTTAGTATCTTGTTTAAGTTTAACTTTGTCATACAGTTCAAAGAAAAAAATTATACAACATTTCTTCATCTATACCTATCCCATTTAGAAAAAAGTCTATGAAAATCTCCATCTTGTTTTTTATTTTTTTATTTTATTTTTATTTATTGGTTCACCAACAATTATTTACACTAGTTTTATGCTAATGGTGGCATGCAAAAATATATGCAACAGTGCAATAATCACTTATAGGTAAACTCCGCATGCATAAAGGAGTTGTACAAAAAATAATAAAATTAATCTGGTTTTATAATTATTACTTATCTAATAGTCTAAATAGTTAATTAATACAAACTTATAGCAATATAGAACAAAATAACAAATTTAGGTACTTATTATCTATAAACACATATTTTGATCTACTTAAGCAGATACTTATGAAAATTGGCTCTTAGTTTTCCCAAACTATCAAAGTGCAAATCAATTTGATCACTGCAGCTATTTACAACCTTGCATAACCTTGCATAGGGGGAATTGGCGCCCAGCGTTCTTCTCTGCGGCGGGCAGAGTGGTGTAATTGCACTGCGAGGGATTCTTGAGGGGGCACGGAAATTAAAGGTGCTCAGTATTTGTGGGCAGTCAATTTTATGGTGCATTACTTTGCACACAAACAATGCGTCAATAAAGCGTCGGCGATTATCCAGCGAAACCATTTTAAAGTGTTTGAGTCTATTACTGTAAGAACGTACTTTTTTAGTAATTCCGCTAGAAAACGCCAGGTGCCATAAAAAACGCTTTTGAACGCGTTCTAGACGCAGTGAGTGTGTGGCATAGTGTGGCCGCCAGATTACGCTACAATATTCTAATATGCTTCGAATTAAGCAATTGTAAAGCGTTATTTTAGTTTTACAACACCTAAACTGTTTGGAGTTTCTTATAACGAAGCCCAGCATTTTAGAGGACTTTTTTACAATATTGTCTATATGTGGAATAAAAGTTAACTTCCGATCAAACGTAACACCAAGATCCCGTATTGTTTCCAGTTCCGCAATTTTTACTCCTTCGATATAATATTCTTGGTGTATCAGATGATGTTTTCGTGTAAATTTGACATGGTAACATTTACTTGGATTTAGATGCATCTTGTTAGTTTGACACCATTGCACCAGCCTTCCTAGATCGCTCTGTAGTGCAGAGGCATCATCCTGGGATTTAACAATTTTAACAAATTTTAAGTCGTTTGCATACATAAAGATAACAGAGTTATGAAAACAATTGGGAATATCGTTAATGAAGAAATTAAATAAAACGGGCCCCAGATGAGATCCCTGTGGCACGCCAGACGAGATGTATCGCAGAGTAGACTGAAAACCGTTGATGACCACATAGAAAGATCTATCCACGAGATACGAACTCAACCATGAGAGCAACGGTCCGGTGATACCATATGCTCGTAATTTGCGAATTAATATTCCATGTGAAACCTTATCGAAAGCTTTACTGAAGTTTGTATATATAACATTAGCCTGGCATCCTGAGTCTATTGCTTTCGTTAATAATTCAGTGAATAGTATAAGGTTAGTAGTTGTGGATCTAGACTTCACGAATCCATGTTGCTCCGCGCTTATATACAGCTTTAAGTGATTCTAAATGTGGGGGCAGATCAGAGACTCAAATATTTTAGCAAAGGTGGATAAAATTGATATGGGTCTATAGTTTGAAACCATGTCGTCATTATTTGATTTGTGTATGGGAACAACCTTCGCTACCTTCCATTCTGAAGGAAATACTCCAGAAGCCAAAGACTTATTGAAAATGAGTGACAATGGCTTAACCAACTCAGCCGCACACTCTTGTATAAAAATTGGTGGTATTACATCTGCCCCCGCGCCCTTATTGCAGTCCAGATTTTTTAACGTCTTGTATAAAGCTTCACAATTAATAACTAGATTTGATAAACATAAACTATGATTTTGAAGGTTATTCAAGTACGCATTATTATGGCAATTACCATCATCCTGAGCAGGGCTATAAACAGAAGAAAAGTATGATGCAAAAAACTCGCATATTTCTGTTCCGTCAGATGACGTAGTAGTACCATCTGTCATCGACTTAGGGTATACGCTAGACCCCCCCCGTTTAGCTTTTATATAAGTCCAAAACAATTACTATTTGTTATTAGTTTTCTATCCTTATTTACTGGGCGACACCCAGTATTTCCTTTTCTGTCTTGATGCTGATAATGACCACTAAATCATGAATTCGTCTTCCGATGAATAACTATCATCAAAAAACATGGTGACAATAGGTGGTACCGCGTAGACCGTCCAACAGCGCGGGGTTCATGAGCAACTGCACGGTCGAACGCGAAACTGACCTGTTGAACGCTTGACCGTGTGACCGCTCTCTGTCTGATAGAACCCTAATTACGACCTCATTTCATACGTAAAGAGTTCAATATCAATTTGGGAAACATAATGCGAGGCCCACAGTACACGGGTAAAAGGTATTTTAAGATAGGAAGGAGTGACAGGCATAACAAAATACAACTTTATGGTTATTTAAAAGCTGCAGTTTTGGCAACTAATAACAAATCTTACTAAAAAGGTATATTTTAATCAAAAGAAAAACCGATTTACTTCTATTTACATGTTTACTCAAATATAATAATCAATCTATTACGTCAAGGCTTACTTCGCAAATCGGTAGAACACAAAGTGCTGCACGCGCCACGTGTACATTTGAGAAATGCCGCGCGCTTGACGTTCGTCCAAGGCAATTTGAACTTTATTTTTTATTCTAAACAGCCGAATTCAGGATTCGCTAATTGTCGACGTGTTTTCAAACGTATTAAAACAGGTGGTCAGGTGCACGCACCTTTGGTAGCGATGCGACACTCACTACTAAATCAACATAATCTGTAATTATCTGTTTTTAGGTTTATTTCATGTTGCAATAAAAGTTACTATTGTAAAAGCCGCTCGCGGCGCGCCTTTATTTGCTTTAATTCAGAAGATACATTAAGAAGAGCTCCAGTTGCCATACAAAATGTATGCAAACCGGCAGCCTAATTGTGTAACTAAATTCGGCAAACGAAACAATCTGTTTCTTTCCCAAAAACACACACATACACAAAAAAGTTGAATCTTTATTCAACTTTTTTGTGGTGTGAGATTGTTGCCGAATTTACTTACACAATTAGGCTGCGGAGCTCTTTTTACGTGGGTCATTGAAAGTGCCGCGGCCGTAGGGCGCGCGAGTTGCGCTCAGCACCCCCTAGGGCGCTGCGCCCGTGTGCTACGCACACCCTGCACTATAGGTAAAGCCGCCCCTGACAAACACCCTGTATATACGCTCGCGCTTGACCACTATCTCACCTGATGCGATGATGTGGTCGACTGTGTAGCACGCTTGCCTAGAAGTAACTTATTCACCCTTGTAGCTATCAGGAAACCAGGGATTTGCACTCCTTAGCTTAACCTGACATTTATTTGAACCAAATTTTCTTTGTTAGCGCTGGGACCCCGTGGTATGGGTGGGATCCTTAATTTTGTCAATTCAACAGTTTTCATTGCGTGTCTTACGTTGTCGAGAAGATGATTTCTTAAACATATGCATAGGCTTATCGGCAATGAGATACTGGTCGATTCTAGGATCCAGAGCCTTGAACATCGGCGCCGAGTTGCCAGCCTGTCGGTTTTTTATCGGTTACATTTCGGGGAGTGTGCGTTGGAATTGCATGAACTGATTCCTCCTAGCCCGTTCCATCATCGGACTACAAGACGTACGGCGATGCGTCATCGATACATGGTGGACATCCCACCCATACGCACCAAACGTTTTGGGAACACTTTTATTATACGAACAGCAAAAGAGTGGAATTCCCTGCCTGACTCTGTGTTTCCCGATACAACCTGGGAGTCTTTAAGTCAAGAGTGAATAGGTTACTTCTAGGCAAGCGTGCTCCATCGTCGACCACATCATCGCTTACCATCAGGTGAGATAGTGGTCAAACGCAAGCCTATTATATAAAAAAAAAAAAAAAAGTATGAAGCAAGGGATTAGGAATTTATTTCGAATGTGATTTAAACTGTGGTTCAGTGTGATGCGCAGTTAGGGTGCAAAATCAAAATCAAAATGTATTTATTCAATTAGGCCATTAAGCGGCACATCCGAACGTCAAAAAAAAATTAGAACTAATAACTACTTTATGTCCATTCGGAAATGTAGCTTGTTGTGGAGAAGAATGGACAAGAAACTCCACACTTACTCTTTTAAAAAAAATGTGTTTGTCATCGTGTCAGGTCATCGGTCTACCTTGTGGTAGGCTTTCCAACTCTGGGGTGCAAGTTGAAAGCCTCCACGCGGCGCACCCTGGGCAACGTCGGCTCCAATTGGCCACCCACGTTGGGTGGACAGTTGGGGCGGGCGGCTAATTTCAACACACGAGGAAAGGTCACGGTTCCAATCACAGATCATCATCCAGGATGGTCGTGAAGGGAACCGGGCTAGAGGCGGGACGGTTAGTCCGTCGCTGCGGTGGCCATCTAACGCCTACTCCCCCCCTCTGCTGACAGAGTGTAAGTCGAGTGGGCGTGGAGTACAGATGGAACCCAATCCCAAGGTCTCGCGTGCCGAGGGGATGAATGGCCGGAGGGTTTGTATCCGGTCCCTAGCGCTGGGACCTCACCCTTAAAAAGGAACAAACATGATGGACAGACTAAAGGAAAAAAAATCCTCAGGCGGGCACCCTTGCGCAACGTAAGGGCGAGTCCCGCCCCTCTAGGGATCTCCTAGAGGGCAGCCCCATCGTATCTGAGGGGGGCACCAATAGTCTCGCGGGCCGGCAGACCACCGCCGACCTGCGCCAAATTAGCCACGAGCGAAAAAAGGAGCACCAGGTGAACCTGGAGCGACTGCGCGAAGTGGACGCACCGCTTGCCGTCGCCGACGGCAACAAGAGCCGAGGAGGCTCAAGTCCCCATGTGGACACACCTCTTGCCGTCACCGATGGCAACAAGAGCCTACCTTTGTTTAAATCAGGTAGTACATCAGACCCAACAAATTATAGACCTATTTCAGTACTACCTACTTTTAGTAAGATATTTGAGAAATTAATTTTAGAGCAATTGCAAAGATTTTTTAATAAGCATAAATTATTACATAGCAAACAGTTCGGTTTTACAAGGGGTCGTTCAACTACTGATGCCGGTGTTGAGCTTTTAGGACATATTTATAATGCATGGGAAGATAAGTGCGATGCCCTGGGAATCTTTTGTGATTTGTCCAAGGCATTTGATTGTGTTCTTCATGAAACGCTAATCAGGAAACTCCGCCACTACGGGATCCGGAACAGCGCTCTGGATCTTCTTACTTCTTACTTGAGTAATAGGATTCAGACTGTTGACGTTTATGGAAAAAGATCACCCGGATCTATAGTAAAAATGGGAGTCCCGCAGGGCTCGATTCTTGGTCCTTTCTTGTTTCTTATTTATATTAATGACTTGCCTTACCTCATAAAGGATAACCATGACATAGTGTTGTTTGCAGATGATACTTCACTTTTGTTTAAACTTAAACGGCAGCAGCTGGTTACTGACGAAGTAAATAGCGCCATCTCAAAAGTAGTTCACTGGTTCAATGTTAACAATTTACTCCTTAATGAAAAAAAAACCAAATGCATTAAGTTTACCCTACCTCACGTTAGGCAGGTGAAAACTGATGTGTTGATAAAGGGCGAAGAATTGAATCCTGAGAATAGCACAGTATTTTTAGGCTTAACTTTGGATGCTAAGCTTCAGTGGGGCCCACATATAGATAAATTGTCAAAGAAGCTAAGCTCCGCAGCATATGCTGTTAGAAAAATTCGTAATTTAACTGACATAGAGACAGCCCGTTTAGTATACTTTAGCTATTTTCATAGTGTAATGTCGTACGGTATTCTGTTGTGGGGAAATGCCGCCGACATCCAGAATATCTTTGTTTTGCAGAAAAGAGCTGTTCGATCAATATATAAATTAAGCCCGAGGCACTCTCTCAGAGAGAAATTTAAGGAGATTAATGTAATGACTGTGCCCTCTCAGTATATTTATGAAAATCTTTTATATGCTCATAAAAATATAAAATTGTTTAAAAAATACAGTGATATCCATAACATAAATACTAGGAACAAACACAAATTTGTAGTACCTACAACAAGGCTCAAGAAGATAGGTGGCTCGTTTAGATGTCAATGTGTACGCTTTTATAATAAGCTTCCAAGCCACGTACAAGATCTAAGTCTTAATAAATTCAAATCATTCATTAAACGTAAGTTGTGTCAGAAAGCGTTTTATACTATTAAAGATTACGTTGAGGACAAAAAGGCTTGGGATTGAGCTGCTCCAATTAATTTTGATTTTTTATATTTTGCACCGTGAATTTTGTTTTTAATTTTGATATTTTTTTTTGTTTTCTTGCAATGACAAGAATATTTACTTTTTAAAGTATTATATTTTTTATTATTGTGAATGTGAAGACTATGTGGCTTTTTGTTTTTTATTATAACTTAGTTAGTTTTTACTCATGGTCTGGCAGTTTGAGTAGTTTATGCGGCCTACCCGAATGTCCTTTCTTTGGTATTGTTCGTCGAATCGTTGAGCTCCGTAAATTCTGAGTTGAGCTGCTCGGTTATTGACAAATGCGTGCACTGACTGGACAGGTCCACTCAATCTGGCTGGTTCTTTCCTCAAAAGACCATTTCAGACATATGTCTACATGGTGTTTACGTCATGATATAACCAAGTTTTTGTCAAGACTTTAAAAGAGACTGTGACCTCTGAGTTTGTTTCGGCCTTTATTCTCAGAGTAGTCAGATAGGAAACGCCGACCTCATCTAGTTTTAAAAAATATGATCGACATGTAAAAGTGTTTGTACAAACCAACTTACAGAAATAAAATCATTTATCATTTATCATTTAGGAGGCTCAGGTCCTGCGGACATCTTGACTGACCAGGAGTCGCGCGGGTGCTCCACCAATGTTTGGAGGAAGCGTCCTCGCAGCGGGGACTCGGGGACACTAGGTCTCTCCTCGAGCGAGGAGAACCTATCGGCCCCAAAGGTGTCAACAGGGCGGAGAGGGCGGGGTCGTAAGACTGTTGCCACCACTCGGTTAGTGGAACGTAACGTGCGGGGTCGCTTTGTGCCTCGGCCCGACACGTGTGCCGCCTCAGAGTGCGTGCAGAGCGACCCAGGGCACATGAGTGCAGACCAGAGTGGTGGCTCCACCACGTCCCTGCTGGAGGCAAACAAGGCGGAGGCGAATGCCGCAAAGCGGGCGCAACGACGGGCTGTCGCAGCTGACGAGGTCAGCGAGTTGGCCCGACAGGCCCGTGAGCGGCGCTCGACTCGGACGACAGATGCATCAGCAATGGCGCTCAGTCGCCAAGTGATGGACGGCCTGGATGTCGTCTTCAAGGTTGCCACCAAATCGGGCAACCTGAAGGTTACGTTCACGCGTGCCTTGAAGGACGTGGTGGAAAGCATCCAGGAGGCGGTTGAGGTCCTCAGTACCCGCACAACCACGGATGAGACGGCGAAGTTGTGGGAGGAGAACGGCCGTCTCCGATCCGAGGTGGAGGACCTCAAGCGGCAGTTTGCCGCCCAGAAGGCAGTAACTTCCATCACGAGCCCATCACCGGCCCCGTCTTCGGCCCCACCTTCAGCCCCATCTTCAGCCCCGTCATCGGCCCCTGCACTTGCGGATGCGGATGTTGAAAGAATTGCGCGCATCTGCATGATGCAGTGTGGGCAAATGGTAAGTGCCCGGATGGAGGCCATAGAGGCGAGGTTGCCCCCAGCTGAAACCATCCGCCCACCACTCGCTGCAGACAAGCGGAGACAGGAGGGGGCCGCTAAGCCTGGGCCGGCAGCCACGTCGGCTGAGCTGAGAAGGGCCGGGAAGGGAGCCACAAAGCCCACGGAGGGGCCCAGTAAGCCCGCTGAGAGTAGGTCCGCGCCCACTTCCCAGTCGGCGGCTGCGACCCTAAGGACACCACCTGGACCCCTAACGGAGGCCTGGACGACGGTGGTCAAGAGGGGCTGCCGTCGAAAAAAAAAAAGGCACCGCTGGCAACCACTGGAGCACCCGCACTGGCATCGAATAAGGCCACGGGACCGCCTAAGGTCAGAACCCCACGCTCCGCGGCTGTAGTGATCACGCTGCAGCCCGGAGCCGTCGAAAGGGGCGTCTCTTACAAGGCGGTCCTGACAGAGGCGAGGGCCAAAGTCACGTTCCCCGACCTTGGAACACCGTCCGGCTTCAAAATGAGGCCGGCGATAACGGGGGCGCGGCTGCTCGAGGTGTCGGGTGCCTCTAGCGCCGAAAAGGCGGACATTTTGGCCGCCCAGCTGGGAGAGGTCCTCAACCCTGAGGACGTCCGGGTGTCTAGGCCGATGAAGACGGCTGAGTTGCGTATTGACGGTCTAGACGACTCGACGACCTCAGCTGAGGTCGTGGCGGCCATCACCCGAGCCGGCGGATGTCCGTCCGAGGACGTGCGGATGGGCGAAATCCGCGCCGACGCCACCGGACTCGGCATGATTTGGGTGCGGTGCCCGGTGGCAGCAGCGAACAAGGTCGCAGAAGGTGGGCGACTGTTGGTGGGGCGGGTTTCAGCAAGGGTGAAGCTGCTGCAACCCAGGGCATTGCGGTGCTATCGTTGTCTGGACATTGGGCATGTCAGGGCACGATGCACCGCCGAAACAGACCGCAGCGAGCAGTGTTATCGCTGCGGTCAGCCCGGCCACAAGGCGGCCCAGTGCTCCGCGGAGCCAAACTGCAGCCTCTGTACAGCTGCAGGGAGGCCTGCTGGGCACAGAGCGGGCGGAAAGGCCTGTGGCGCACCCGCGCAGCAGAAGAGGAGAAGGAGGGCCAAGGTTCCCGGAGGCTCTTTACCTCCCCCTCAACCTGGCTGCCCTTTGGCCGACTCCCGGCCTAGGAATGACCTGGAGGGAATGGATTGTGCATAATGGCGCTCTACCATTTCCTCCAGGGCAATATCAACCACTCTGCCAGAGCTCAGGATCTCTTGCTCCAGAGCATGGCAGAGTGGTCGATTCACGTGGCTGTGGTCGCCGAGTCGTATTTCGTCCCACCCAGAGCCAACTGGGTAGGAGACCTCGATGGTTTGGTGGCCATCATTGGCGGGGCTCTTTACAGCCCGTCCCGAGGTCACGGCTGGGTGGCCGCCCTCGCGGACGGCGTTGCCATAGTTGGTGCGTATTTTTCGCCCAACAAGAGTCTCGCCGACTTCGAGAGTTTCCTTGTCGAGTTGGGTGCCGTCGTAGGCCGACTCCACCCTCGCCCTGTGCTGTTGCTAGGGGATCTCAATGCCAAGTCTTCAGCGTGGGGATCTCCAGTAACCGATGCTAGGGGTGAGGTGCTGGAAGAGTGGGCAGTCACCACTGGCCTGGTCGTCCTAAACCGGGGCTCGGTACAAACGTGCGTGCGGCAGCGGGGCGGTTCAATAGTGGACGTCTCGTTTGCTAGCCCTGCTGTCGCGAGCCGTGTCCGCGACTGGCGTGTCGCCGTGGAGGTGGAGACGCTATCGGATCACAGGTATATCCGTTTCGACGTCTCCACCCAGACCACAGGCGGCCGCGGTTCACCGGCCCCGCGAACGGGCAGTCCGCGCTGGGCGCGCAAGCGCATCGACAGGGAACTTCTCGAGGAGGCCACCATTGTTCAGGCCTGGATCCGGGAGTCGGCAACGACCGGACCCGTCGACGTTGAACAGGAGGCGCTGTGGTTCCGCGGGGCGATGACGCAAATCAGCGACGCGTCCATGCCCCGGGTCCACGCACAATAAGCGAGGCGCCAGGTGTACTGGTGGTCCGCCGAGATCGCACAATTGCGTGTCGCGTGCGTAGCGGCCAGACGCCAGTACACCCGACACCGGAGGAGACGTCTGCGGGTCGCTGATGAAGAAACCGCGCGGTATGAGGTGTACCGCGCGGCGACGGAGACTCTGCGGCTGGCCATCGGCGAGGCGAAGAAGCGAGCCAGGGAGGCGATGTTGGAGACTCTAGACGTGGGGGCGCCCTTATCGAGCGGTTCGAGGGAAACTTCGAGCCGCCGCGCCTCCGCTTACGGAGAGTCTCCAACCCGAGCTGCTGGAGGAGGTGGTCGCAGCCCTCTTCCCGGCGAGAGCGGAGCACATCCCGCCACCGATGGCTTTGCCCACGGCCGCAGAGTCTACAGAGGACGACGCCATCAGCGTCCCAGAGGTGACACAGGCAGAGATGGGAGCGGCCGTGAATCGACTCCGGGCCAAGAACGTGGCTCCGGGGCCCGACGGGATCCGCGGCCACGTGTTAGCCCTCGCTCTGAAGGAGCTAGAGCCCTGGCTGAGAGGACTCTTCACAGCGTGCCTTGAGCGGGGCCAGTTTACCACTTTGTGGAACTCTGGTCGTCTGGTCCTGCTCAGGAAGGCGGGGCGCCCTGCGGACTCGCCGTCCGCGTACCGGCCCATAGTGCTGTTAGACGAGGTGGGTAAGCTGTTTGAGCGGATTATCGCTGCTCGCCTCGTCAGCCACTTGTACAGAGAGGGGCCGGACCTGGACGAAAGCCAGTTCGGCTTTCGGCATGGGCGCTCCACCATCCACGCGATATCGCAGGTGAGAGTCCTGGCGGAGGAAGCGGTGTCCCGGGGTGGGGTGATGTTGGCGGTGTCCTTGGACATTTCCAACGCCTTCAACACCCTGCCCTGGAGTTGTGTTCGGGAGGCATTGCGGTATCATCGAGTGCCTCCCTACCTCCGCCGCATCATCGGGGCTTATTTGGCGGAGAGGTGTGTCACCTACGTGGGATGTGATGGCGTCGAAAACCAGCACCGCATGTCGTGCGGTGTTCCACAGGGCTCGGTCTTGGGCCCGCCCCTGTGGAACATCGGGTACGACTGGGTGCTGAGGGGCGAACTCCAACCGGGCGTAGACTTGACGTGTTACGCGGACGATACGCTGGTCACCGCCCGGGGGAGTTCGTACAGGGAGGCAGCGTTGCTGGCGACGGCTGCGGTCTCACAGGTGGTGAGCCGCATACGGCGCCTTGGCCTGGAGGTGGCCCTCAACAAATCGGAGGCCATGGTCTTTCATGGCCCCAGGCGGGCGCCACCACCCGATGCCCACATCGTCGTCGGGGGGGCTCGAATCGCTGTCGAGTCAACCATGAAGTATCTGGGATAGGTGCTCGACAGCCGGTGGGATTTCGGCCCCCACTTCCGGCGGTTGGCGCCCAAGTTGTTGGGCGCGGCTGGGGCGCTGTCAACGCTGCTTCCCAATCTGGGGGGCCCAAGCGCTGCCGTTGTCCGCCCTCCGCCGACGCCCGGCGCGTCTGCTGCGGATCGGGTTAGCGGATGAGATCTCCCTCTCCCTCTCCGCAGCCTCCTTCTGCGAGACGACTGTTTCGCAGAAGGATACCACCGCGTCCCAGGACTCCGCGCTGCCGACCATAGACTCGACTACAGCCGGCAGCGACAGGTCACTGCCTACTTCAGAGATGAGGGCACGGCGTGGCTTCTCCCAAGCGGCACACTCTGCCAGCGTATGCCGCGCCGTGTCCTCACGGCAGTCGACGCAGTGGTGACACCGGGCGTCCGGCTCCCTGTTTATGCGACACAGGTACTTCCCGAAGCAACCATGCCCCGAGAGCACCTGCGTCACCCGAAACGACAGGGAGCCGTGCCTCCTCCCGAGACAGCGCTCGAGCACTGGCCGGACCGCCTCGATGGTAATGAGGCCGGCGGTAGGGCGTGAAAGCCTGTCCCGCCATTCCGCCACCAGGACCTCACGAAGCTGAGACTGACGCAACTCCATGTGTCGCTGCATCAGCCTTTCGCCCCGCGCCCGCGCTTCCTCGCGCCACCGATACAGCGACGCGAGTACCTTAGCCTCCAGGTCCCAGGGTGGGGATCCGGCCAGTGCACAAGCCACCTCGTAGGAGATCGTGCGATACCCCCTGATGACACTGACGGCCATCGCTCTCTGCGGCTTTCGCAGAACAGCGATGCTGCCGGCCGTCAGGTCAGCCGCCCAGATCGGGGCCCCGTACAGGGCCATCGATCGCACGATCCCTACGTAGAGCCGCCTACAGGCAGCGCTTGGGCCCCCCAGATTGGGAAGCAGCGTTGACAGCGCCCCAGCCGCGCCCAACAACTTGGGCGCCAACCGCCGGAAGTGGGTGGGATGTTTACTTACATCGCTTTCGGCATCCCGATTTACAAATACTTGCATAGGAAAACGTATTTTCAAATAAAAAAATCTTAGAACTTCCAAGTACTTATTTGTCGGTGATACGATAATGAACGGCAGGCTTATTACGTATCTTTTGCAAGAACAAAACGATAGCGATTATTCCATACAGGAGTTTTACGAGTTGTTGTCTTTTTTTTAAAACAAGTGCATTTGACAAACAGCGAGCGATTAGAAAAAAGGTTGTGTAGGACCTACCTACACTGCAGGTAATTCCGACTTTTATGACATAAAGCGTTTGATCGCAATCGTTTTTCTCTTGCAAAAGATACGCAATAAGCCTGCGGGGCTCCGTCGATTTAGTTACAG
Organism: Orthosia gothica; assembly: GCA_949775005.1. Classification (NCBI taxonomy): domain Eukaryota; kingdom Metazoa; phylum Arthropoda; class Insecta; order Lepidoptera; family Noctuidae; genus Orthosia; species Orthosia gothica. The sequence goes on from OX459069.1 coordinate 1,620,640, forward strand.
TAATCGTAGTGAAATAAAAAAATATACCTAATCTAACCCGCGCGCGGATTAGGTTCGGAGTAATCAGTACAGAGGTGAATAATCTGTGATTCATGTAATTTTTAAAGAAATAAACGTATTATACCTATGTTTTTGTATGTTATAGTTTCATTTTAATTTAATTTAGAATCCTTGAGATATAATTTCTTATACTTGCAGGTGGAAAGTTTTCTGTAAATAATAAGTCATGGTCACCATAACGGAACATTCAAAACGTATTAAAGGTGTTTTATTATGAAAAAAAAAAGCTTTTTTGCCTATTATCGGTAACTCTACATATTAATAGGTGTTGTTTACAAAAAAAATGACACCGCCAATGATATTCAAATAAACAGATATGTTATAAGCGCGCGCATTGTGAAGACTCGAATAGTAGACAATTGTATGATTTAGTCTTTAGTTTATGTCACGCATGGCGAAGAGCGATACGCTTTGTTGAAAAAAAAACAAAATTAAAAAAATGCCATCGTGTGTATTTATAAAATGTACCAATTATAATACCAAATTACATAAAACAGAAGGGATCTCATACCATATGTAAATACGCAATACACCTCAATTTACTAATTTATTCAATTTTTTTTCCTAATTTTCTGATATTTGGAGGTTACAAAAAGAAAAAACATTGGTTGTCAGAATAATGTTTGTTTACATTCACACGCAAGTGACAAACACTAGCTGTCTCTTTTTTTCTTGTTTGTTTTATCAAGCCATCCCTTTCGACATTGTAGTGAAATGTCAGATGAATGAAAAGTGTGTATGTGTGCTGCCGCTGCTGCGCGGAACACTTTTTTCAATTGTTTTGTGAGTGTATAACGTATCTGTTTATTTGAATATCATTGGACACCGCTAATACTTTATTTCATCGATAGATAACCACAACTTATTTTTACGCGATACCGTACTACTGCTCCTGAAATATAAATCTACAGACCTCTGCGATGCTTTTTCAGCGAGATATCGGCGATAACATGATTTTCACCGTTTCAATGGCGCGGCCATAGGGTTTTGACCTTGCAGCTCCTGAAATATAAACCTTGGATTTTTTTGTGTATTTTTACTTATTTTGACAAATTCAAATCTAGGTTTTACAAAAAACTTCAGACCTCTGCGATGCTTTTTCAGCGAGATATCGGCGATAACGTGTTTTTTATCGTTTCAATGGCGCGGCCATGGGTTATTAGTCTTACAGCTCCTAAAATATAAACCTAGTATATTTTTCTATGTTTTTACAAATTCAATCTGTTATTTACCTAAATTTTAAGTCTCTGCAACGCTAAGTTTTAAAGATCTCCGTTGCCGCGCGGTCCGCCGCGTTTCAATGGCGCGGCCACGTTTAAACCCTTAAAACTTTTTAACCATAACTTTGAAAAATATATGGTTTTGGGAAACAACTTTTACAAATTTTTACAAAATCTTCTTGGCATAGTTTATTTTTAAAAAACGCCTACACGCGCACACTATTTAATCGGCAGGATTATACAATCGATTAGCATAATAGTATATTATGCAACTAGTGAATAAAGGACGGATTTAAAGCGAGGGCCATAGATGAATCCCGAGCAAGTGATGGATTCTAACGACTGAATCACGACCGTAGGGAGTGATTCATGATGATTGAATCACGAGCATAGCGAGTGATTCAAGTGTTAGAATCATGAGCGATGCGAGTGATTCATGGCCCTCGATATAAATCCGTTTTATTCAAGAGTTGCATACTATATTTTATACCATGACTACGAGAAAAAGAAAGATTTAAGCACAAGGGATATTAATAAATACAAAATAAATGGTTTATTTCGTTCAAAGTTTACAAATAAATTAAAACCCTGACCCCTGAGTTAGATAACAGCTCTTGTGTTTCAGGGGCCGGTGACCACCTCCGGTACGTTACATAATTATAATTAATTAAACACCAATGCAATTAATATTAGAATTACAATCCAAATAAGTATTCAATAAATGAAAATCCTAGACTAAAATCAAAATCATTATTAAAATCCTAAATATAAACAAACTCAAAATTAAAAGCGAAGCAGTTTGAAAATCGAAAATTCTCTGCACAAGAAGTTTGTATCGAGTATTTTTTGCGCAAGGAGGTGCAAGGAGGTTGCATTGAAATGGAGGTCTAATACATTGGTGTGGTCCAAATTCAAACACCAAAACAGTGATTAAAAGTGCTTTTTTATTCACTGTTTTTAGTGAATAAAATAAGCTTTTTAGAGGAGGAATGGTATAAAATAATTTTTATAAGCGGTGCCGCAATTTTCACCGGATTAGTTCAAGAGCAAGCTCTGGAGCTTGGGGCACCCCGACACGGGTAAGTTAGGTTCGAAGAAGATGACGAGAGCTGGAGCTCAGCTCCCGTCATCTCCTTCATGTTAGGTTACTTTAGACCCTGCAGACAGAAATAGAAGCTCCGCGCAGCGGGTCTCCGTCAGCTTTGTCGCTTTTAAAGTAATCATACTTACCTACCATACTGATTCTATATTAAAATGACTCCGTATCAAAAGGTCCTATTCGCAAAATGTCCTATGAGCAGATCGTCCTATTCTCAAAATGACCTATTAGCAGTTTAGCAGAATAACCTACTGTCAAAGTACAGTCATGCTAAAACATACTATCGATTTTTCGTCAAGGTTCATTGTTTAATTTAACTTACAAGTAAAATTGAAACAAAAAGAAATAATTAAAGCTATATTGCATTTTATGGCGAATCAACCGTCTGATGATAGGGTTACAGAGACTTGGGTCTGAAGAAGGGTTCGATGGAACAGAAAACTTAAGCGGGCTCACAGTCGAGGGTGGAGGCGCCGCCGACAGGAGAGCCAGCCTAGCGGTCAGCCTAGGTTGTGCAGCTCCGTGACGCCGTCCGCTCTACTGCGGAGCTCCGTCGCGGCAGTCGGTGCTTCGAATAACGAATCGCGTCCGGTCGTGGTCCAGTTCATGGTAGGAAGTGACAACGCGTGGGACTCAATCGGTCCGTTCTGCGAGCAAGTGATGGTTGTAAATGAGGCGGCAGAAAGGGAACAAGAGGATACAATCACCCACCCTATCCGTAGCAGACGCACCGACCACCAAAAATCGCGACATGATGGCTTGCGGGTGACAAATTTGAGGAGTTTCGCGCCACAACTGACCACGCCGTGTTCCGCGCTTACCTCCCGAGAGGAACTTCGACCGTTTACAGCCACAGAGGGTGGTGGGGTCCGCATCATGTCATACGGGTCAATACTTGGTCGGGGAAGTGTGATGAATTGCGCAAGAACTCCAACGCCCAATCAAAGGTATGAGTCTGATAGATCCCTCCGCTCGCTCCAGGGCGGAGAACATCCACAAGACTTTCTACACTTGGACCGATTTATTACACTATCTGAAAATGATTACTTTCGCACCAATAGTAATCTTTGTTTCGCACTGAACACATTGATTTACACGGTTGGCGCAGTGGTTGTACGATTGACTGTTGCGCTGCGTGTCGCGGGTTCGATCCCCGCACGGAACAAATATTTGTACGACCTACAGATAGTTGTTCCGGCTCTGGATGTAGTGTATGTGAGTTTATATGTTTGTAAACGCACCCACGATACAGGAAGAAATTCCAAGAGCGTTTAAAAAAAAAACTTTTTTATACCATTCCCCCTCTAAAAAGCTTATTTTATTCACTGAAAACAGTGAATAAAAAGCACTTTTAATCACTGTTTTGGTGTTTGAATTTGGAACACACCAATGTATTAGACGTCCATCTCAATGCTATGTAGCCTCCTTGCGCAAAAAATACTCGATACAAACTTCTAGTGCAGAGAATATTCGACTTTCAAATTCCTGCTTCGATTTTAATTTTGAGTTTTTTTTTTTATATTTAGGATTTTAATAATGATTTTGTCTAGGATATTTATTGAATACTTATTTGGATTGTAATTCTAATATTAATTGCATTGGTGTTTAATTAATTATAAGTAACGTAACAGAGGTGGTCACTGGCCCCTGAAACACAGGTGCTGGTACCTAGCTCGCGGGTCAGAATTTCACATTTTTTGTAAATTTTGAAGGAAATAAACCATTTATTTATTACTCGTAATATCCCTTGTTCTTTTTGCTTAGATCTTTCTTTTTCTCGTAGTCATGGTATAAAATATAGTATGCAACTCTTGAATAAAACAGATTTATATCGAGGGCCATGAATCACTCGTGTCGCTCATGATTCTAACACTTGAATCACTCGCTATGCTCGTGATTCAATCATCATGAATCACTCCCTACGGTCGTGATTCAGTTGTAAGAATACTTCACTTGCTCGTGATTCATCTATGGCCCTCGCTTTAAATCCGTCTTTTATTCACTAGTTGCATAATATACTATTATTTTAAATTTAAGTCGTAACAAAATGTTGAATAAAATTATGCCTTTAAATATCTCTTGTGTGGTATGACTACCATTCCCATTATTTTGTGTATAGGACGTTTTGCTACTAGGTAATTTTGACAATAGGACGATCTGCTCGTATGTCGTTTTGTGAATAGGGCGTTTTATGGTTCCCCTAGTTGACGCGCGACGGCACGAACTATTTTGTGCGCGAGGTTAAAATGCATGCTATTTTATCCGACAAAACGTGCGAAAGAAATAGATGCTGTGATGAGCAGTAAGAAGCTAGTTCGCGTACGAATTAACACTTTTGCAAATTTGTATCGAAATGGATGATGATTTATGACGAAAACGAGCGCGCGAAATTTTATAAACAGACCTTTGGAAGTAATCATGAAAAAACAACTAAATGTATATTTATAAATTATCATTATTTGCATTGTTGAATTACTAATCTATCCCTGTATGGAGGCCGTTTTGCAATTTGCCTTCTTTTTTATGATATTTATGTCCGCCCAAAAATGCGTTAAAATTAGTGTTGAATTAAGGAACTTTCGAGGCTCATATCTTTCAAATATATTATATTTTTTTACATTTTTGTTTCCATACAGGGCTAATCATCAAATTGATATATTTTTTTATTTTGAACGTACATCGTCAAGCAGTGGATTAATCGCCAGACTACATTTGTATGGAAGAATGATTGACTAAGGTTACAACCTTAATACGGAGTCATTAAAATCAATGTCAAAATTAAAATAATTTAATAAATCACATCTTTTTAATAAGTTGCCGAATAAGCTTCGATCATAAATACACCTAGATTCCCGGTCAGCGCTTAAAAAACGGGCCGAAAAATTGGGCCACAAATACGTTTGTGGCCCTATTTCAAAATTAGTACGGTCCAATCATAGCCAACATGAATACGTTAAAAATGCCGCAATGTGCGTTCAAAAACTGTGAAAATAACCACCGTAACACCTTGATTTTGGAAGGAATATCTTTTTTTCGTTAAGTTTATATCATTAAGTGTTTTTCTTATAGTAAAAACCGAATTAAATAGAAAATATGAATCAATTACCAAATATTATGATTGTTTGACCAACGTTTGCGTCGACTAAGCGAACGCGCCAACTATTGTAACAAACATTGACTGTCCTGGAACAGAGAATGCATGGAGTAGTTTGTAAAGCTATTTTTTTTTATTATTTAAAAAAAATAATATTGTGTTATTTTGGTCCGACTACTTTTTTAAATCAGTCAAAAATATTTGACTCCTGAAAGTAACCCCGAAATTACCTACATAGTGTTTTTAACCTTATTGCTGAAATTTTAAGTTTCATTTTTTAATAAATATTTTTGTACTTACATATAACTAACTGACTTTAATTTTTCAAGTTTTCATGCAAAACCTACCCTACCTACCTACCTACCCACGAATCTATTTTTTTTAACTGTCTCTTTAGTCGAGCGAACAAAACAAAAAAATAATTATTCAAATCGATCCAGCCGCCTTTTTGAGTTTTAGCGAGACCAACGAACAGCAATTGATTTTTATAATATAGAAAGATAAGGTAAGTGTGTGTAGCCATTTGAGCGACTTATTTTAGTTCCTGATTCTTAATTTAGTATTTTTATAGATCGATGATATAAAAAAAATAATTGAACGTTTCGACTCCACTTATTCCTTGTCCAAGCTCAAACAAAAATTTTAAAAATTCGAATTTCGAATTGATTTTTTTTTGGCACATTGTGATTTAGACTTTAACACTTGGGTGTAAGACTAAATTTTTATTGAGCTCATAAATTTTTTATTGCTTTTTATACATCTTTTTGTGAATGCAACTTTAAAAATTACGTTTAAGGTTGAATTTACATTATTGTATATTTATTCCAAGTAGAATTCTTAGAATTACCTAAACACAATTGGCGTCAGTTTTAAAGATAAGTTTTGTATGGGATCCTGAATCTAGGTGTATTAATGATCGAAGCGAATAAGTGATGGCCATTATTCATAAAGCCCTGTCAATTTAATTACCGATTTTAATAGTTTTCTGCAAATTGTCTTTAAAGTTAAACCTACTCATAGTGGGCATTATTTTTAAATGGGGATGTGAACACAAAGCTTAGCGCAGATGTCGCTGGCGGCGCAATGGCTGCTATCAAATGGTTTTTGCTTTGTTTACATCACGTATTTTTGTTATTTTTTGTGTTTAAACTGTTCTATCATCGTTATTGATAATATGTATTGTCCCTGAAAGCATAAGAAATTGAAAGACGAACTAAAAAAATGAGGAGCAAAGATAGCTGGAAAGAAAACGTATCTTATTGAGAGGCAGACTTTTATACAATAAAATATTTTTCATCGGTGATATGTTATAGATTTGGATATTTTTTTAGCTGTAACGAGTTAGTTCTTACTTGACTCATGGTAGGAAAATTTACAAAAAATAAGAGAACATTACTTTAATGTTTTGGTATTCTTTACGTTTTATATTAGAAGTTTTATTTTCTTTTCGGCAATCAAAGCCCTCAAGCTTCTGAAGGCCAAGCAATATAATCAGAGTTACTTTGACAGGTACACATAACCTTAAAATATGTTTCTCTTTTTCCCGTATTTTCAGCGTTGTATCTCTGGGCAAAAAGGGCACACCGGGTGTGGTACATCCTGGTACGGCACACAGAGGCATATTTCGAGAAAATTACAATTTACTGAATGTTAGGTTACAATGGATTTGACAGCTTTCAACAACCATAGCGACGATGCGCCACCTATCGTGAAAAATGGCAGTTCACCTAAGAATATTGCCGTATTCGTCACTTGGTCTGTCACATCGTTAATATTAAAGTTACTGCATAAATTATGTCCTCCCAATCTTACTTTTCCATTGATCCCGACACAACAGCAAGTCAAGTGGGTGATGAGAACTTCTCCCAAGACTCAATTTTTAAAGTTGAAAGTTCGCGCGCCTTGATGAGACGCGAAACCGAGACAGGAGACCGCGTCTCCAGTCGCATCGCGGTGCGAACTCGCACCTTTCTGGAGACGCGGGTTGGGTGGTGCGGACCGGACTAATTAAAAACATAGTAGCGGATTGCTATGTTTGACCGCAGTGTCAAAGAAATGAATTTGAAAGGCGTTTCATGAACTGCTGAATCGTGGGGATTCCTAAGTGATTGTTCAGAATGACACCTAGTTATTTGGCTTGCTCGTCCGCAGGGATCGGCTTACCTTACATGTTGATGTGTCTTTCGCACTAACAGATAACGTCTTAAGCAAGAAAGTTAATTCAAAATATCAAAAAACCCGACTGCTTAAAAAGCGAACTAAAAAGACATAAACAAGGAGAAAATCATGCTGTGAAGTCGGAGGATACATATTCGCGAGTTCGCTGACCAACCGTCACTCTGGAATAATGTAGCTGTCTAATGGTGAAAGATTTTTTTAAATCGGTCCAGTAGTTTCGGAGCCTATTCGGTACAAACAAACAAAAAAATCTTTCCTCCTTATAATATTGGTATAGATTATTTAATTCATTTATTTCTGGTGTCGTGTCCTAGATTTGCTTATTTGTACTTACAGAATCAGAATCAGGGGGGTAACCACAAGCTTTTAGAGTAAGGTTATTTTGAGATCGAGTAAGTGACAGATGTATACAAGTCAGATACATCTGTCCCTTACTCGATCTCAAAATAACCTTACTCTAAGAGCTTGTGGTCACCCCCCTGAATCAGAAATCATTTATTTGCAAAGAATGTAGGTAACAAAACATAGTTTTGATGGTGTAAAAAAGAAAAACAATTGGATCCAGTACATTCTACCGTATGGCATGCAACATTAAGCACTATAACAATCATAAGCATTGCAAATCTATATTAATCTAAATTGTCAGGTAATCAGTTTCTAATATAATAATATTCTTAAAAGTCAAATTCCATTAATCGAAAATTGTAAGGTACTCAGTTTCTAATGTCATATTCTTAAAAGTCAAATTCACTGGAAAAATAATAGTCTTAGTATATAAAATTAGAATATAACAAACGTAATAAATTGAAATATTATTGAACAATTTCATATGGTGTTATCATTTAAAAACTCGCTAACAGTGTAATAGCATTTTTCAACTAGAAGTTTCGTTAATTTCTTTTTGAAAAAATGAGATGTATCATTTTTAATGTTATTAGGTATTTTATTGTAATTAACTGGTCCCATATGCATAATATTCTTTCTTAATAAAGCTGTTTTGAAACTACCTGTATGAAGTAGGCCTTTGTATTGGGATCTCAGTAATGCCGGTCTTGAAGAATGATTTATCATTGTTTCAAAAAGATTTAGGTTCTTTTTAACAAATAATGCTACCTCCAGAATATAGAGTGATGGAAAGGTTAATAATTTTAGGGATTTAAACACAGGGATACAGCTGTCTGTTGAATGTATGCCGGTCATTGATCTCAAACAATATTTTTGGGCTCTGAATACCCTTTCTCGTTCACTGCAATTCCCCCAAAATACTACACCGTATCTTAATATAGAGGCAACCAGACCATGGTAAGCTATAATGATGGTGTCAATATTAACTTTTTTCGACAAATTATAGAGAATATAAGCTCCTCTACTTAACTTTTTGCAGACTTCTTCTGCCTGCTGTTTCCAAGATAATTGGCTGTCAATAACTATACCTAAGAATTTAGCAACATTAGTCTTGTCAATAAAGTTCAGGTAAACGGCGTAAACTCACTAGGGTCTGAAATGACAATGGGCGTTCCTCAAGGCTCTATATTGGGTCCATTCCTCTTTTTAGTTTACATTAACGATTTGCCCCAATTATTACAAAATCAACCGAAGATCGTGTTATTTGCTGATGACACATCTTTGATATTTAAAATAGATCGACGATCACAAAATCTTGATGATGTGAATAAGTCTATTCATCAGGTCCAAACTTGGTTCACGGCAAACAATTTGGTACTAAATGAAAAAAAAACCAAATGTATTAGATTTACATTGCCGAATGTTAGAAGTAGCGAATGTGACATCATATTGAATGGAGAAAAGCTGGACTATGTAAATCAAACAGTTTTCCTAGGAATCACTCTAGATGACAAATTACAATGGGGGCCTCACATAACATCTCTGGCAGGACGGCTGAGCTCAGCCGCTTATGCTGTTAGAAAGATAAGACAGTTAACGGATGTAGAAACCGCGCGTTTGGTCTATTTTAGTTACTTTCACAGCATTATGTCATACGGTATTTTACTGTGGGGTCGGGCGGCTGACATTGAATCAATATTTATATTGCAAAAGAGAGCTATCAGAGCCATATATAAGTTAAGTCACCGAGAATCTCTTAGGGAGCTATTTAAAAAGATTAATATTATGACAGTTTCTTGCCAATTCATTTATGAAAATATTATGTATGTAAGGAAAAATTTAAATCTCTTTAGTAAAGTTAGTGATAGACACAATTGTAATACCAGAAATAAAGATAAGTTAGATCAACCATCATATAGATTAGCTAAAGTACACACATCTTTCATGGGGTACTGTGTTAAATTCTATAACAAAATACCTTGTGAGATATTAAAGTTAAATGAAAGAAAATTTAAAACAATAGTTAAAAGCACACTTTGTAAACAAGCATATTACAAATTAGATGATTATATTCAAGATAAGAATGCTTGGAAACATGCTGGTCCGGGGGGCCGATTCTACTAACCATATTGTGTGACGATCGCAGCGAAATCGCCGCTGAATCACAGCTTTATAGCGTTTTCTCATTCTGCTAATGAATAACGATCCAAAATAAGTTACGGTTTAGTCGAAACGCAACGATCGATCGAGACAACCGCAAGATCATATTCTGCTAACAAAGTCGAACGCAAGCGTGACATTTACACGCATTCTACTAATGTTTTGACACATTGATAGAATCGCATCGGAACGACAATCGGACGGTACATCTGTCAAAATTCGCGGTTGAGTAAAAGTTGGTAAAGTGCAACTTTTGTGGTATCGGTCTAGGACTTTTTGCATTTTTTATTTAAAAATAATGATGTTTTATATGGATTTTGTTGAACTTGCCCATGAGGTTGACAATGGAAGAGTAAGAAGAAAAAATGTATCGTCAAGAATGTACAATGATGCTTTTGACTTGACGGATCGACAGTTCATTATAACATACCGACTCTCCAAAGATCTTGCAAGGGCTTTAACTGAGGAAATCAGTCCTCATATGCCAGTTAATCTTCGTTCTGATGGCATTGATACGAAAACAAAGGTAAGTACCCAGTACTTGTACAATTATGTTTTAGTGTTGTGTTTCACAACTTGATAAAATATTCTCAATTGTTGTTTTAGATCTTGGTTGCACTGGCTTTTTATGCGACTGGTTCGTACCAAACACTGGTAGGACAGTCGCAATGTCATGCCGTATCACAACCCTCAGTTTCTCGAGCACTTAAACAAGTGACTGAGGTGCTAAACCAGCCCAATATTTTTAAAAAATATGTTAAATTTCCAAGCTCCAGAGAAGATCGTGATGAAATCAAAAGAGGGCAAGTATTGCATTATATCCATTTCTGACTGTATGATGAGCGATTAGCTCATATCCTCATTAATATAAATAATGTGTTGTTTACAGATTTTATAGAAAGTTTGGCATTTCTGGAGTTCTGGGCTGCATTGATGGTACACATGTTGCTATAGTTCCGCCAATAATTCACGAAGAGCGTTATTTTAACAGAAAGGGATATCATTCCTGAAATACTTTAATTGTGAGTTGTTTCTTCTTTAAAATCTTTATCGAGATAGCAGTCGAAATAAATAAATATTAATATCTTAAACTTTTTCAGATTTGTGATTCAGATGCCCGAATTTTGTGTGTTGATCCGAGTAACCCGGGATCAACTCATGATAGTGCTGCATGGAATAATAATCCCCTAAAGCCAATCCTAGATGAATTGATTAACACTACTGGTGAAGATTTTTATTTATTAGGTAAGGTAATTATTTCATCATAGTTTACTCAATAATATCTTTATATGAGGCATATTAAACTATCATACAATTTACATCTAGAATCATAGATCATATTTGACTAGATATAGACATAATAAGAGTACTTTGTGTTTATAATATTTATTACATACACATAAAGGATATGAGCCTTGATCCTGGATTTTTAACAGTGTAACATCCCTCTTTAAATGCATGCTTATAAATGATATTAATTTTGCAGGCGATTCAGGATTTCCTTTAAGGCGAGCAATGATGACCCCTATACTCAATGCTGCTCCAAACAGTCCTGAAGCATACTACACTGAGAAGCATATGAGTACAAGAAATGTTGTTGAACGATGTATAGGAATTTTAAAAGCTCGATTTAGGTATACATTTTATTATACCTCTTAAGTGAATTTATATTAAAATTAATATTGCAATTATTACAAATTACATTGTTATTGCAGATGCTTACTAGTAGATAGAAAGCTGCACTACAAGCCAGAAGTTGCAGCAAAAATAACTAATGCTTGTTGTGTACTGCACAACATTTCGCTCAAATCAGGTCTTGAGTTAGACGATGAGGACCTAGAAGTTATGGGGCGTCAGCGTGGAGAAGTAAATGATGGTGCTGGATTTATTGCTGGTGGTCAAGGATTACGGCGGCGCCCGAATTACCAGTTAGAGCAAGGACGGAATTACCAAGCAGCTTTGGTGCAACGCCTGTGGTCTTCAAGGCAATAAATCTTAATTTACTTTGTGTATTTTTACATTTTAACAGACATAGGTCTGTTAAAAGTTTAAGAAACAGATTGTCCTTGTAGTGTCTATCTCAAATGATTAAAAGTTTAAGTCATTTTATTTTTTTATGTTTTAGGATATAAGTAAATGATAATAAAGCTTAACCATTAAAACAAAAGAAGTATTAGGTGTGTTTTTAATGAAACAATTGTTTTGAGCTTGATTATGAATAATACTATACCAGGCCCCTCAGAAAGTATTGCGAAAAAAAGTTTTTATATATGGGAGACTGGCCAGTTATAATGTTTTTCGAAAATATGATTATTTATAAGTAAAAATAAGTAAGTTCCAATTTCAAAATTTCCCTCCACATTTTTTGCGAGTTAATTCAAAGTATTGTGTCTCACTGAAATATGGATCTGCGCCGGGAACATTTTAGAGCTATGATTTTATACGATTTCAAGTGTCGCCTGAAACCGGATGAATCGTACGATAGACTTCAAATGGCATTCATAGATGGATTTATTTCTTAAACTTTTAACAGACCTATGTCTGTTAAAATGTAAAAATACACAAAGTAAATTAAGATTTATTGCCTTGAAGACCACAGGCGTTGCACCAAAGCTGCTTGGTAATTCCGTCCTTGCTCTAACAGGTAATTCGGGCGCCGCCGTAATCCTTGACCACCAGCAATAAATCCAGCACCATCATTTACTTCTCCACGCTGACGCCCCATAACTTCTAGGTCCTCATCGTCTAACTCAAGACCTGATTTGAGCGAAATGTTGTGCAGTACACAACAAGCATTAGTTATTTTTGCTGCAACTTCTGGCTTGTAGTGCAGCTTTCTATCTACTAGTAAGCATCTGCAATAACAATGTAATTTGTAATAATTGCAATATTAATTTTAATATAAATTCACTTAAGAGGTATAATAAAATGTATACCTAAATCGAGCTTTTAAAATTCCTATACATCGTTCAACAACATTTCTTGTACTCATATGCTTCTCAGTGTAGTATGCTTCAGGACTGTTTGGAGCAGCATTGAGTATAGGGGTCATCATTGCTCGCCTTAAAGGAAATCCTGAATCGCCTGCAAAATTAATATCATTTATAAGCATGCATTTAAAGAGGGATGTTACACTGTTATAAATCCAGGATCAAGGCTCATATCCTTTATGTGTATGTAATAAATATTATAAACACAAAGTACTCTTATTATGTCTATATCTAGTCAAATATGATCTATGATTCTAGATGTAAATTGTATGATAGTTTAATATGCCTCATATAAAGATATTATTGAGTAAACTATGATGAAATAATTACCTTACCTAATAAATAAAAATCTTCACCAGTAGTGTTAATCAATTCATCTAGGATTGGCTTTAGGGGATTATTATTCCATGCAGCACTATCATGAGTTGATCCCGGGTTACTCGGATCAACACACAAAATTCGGGCATCTGAATCACAAATCTGAAAAAGTTTAAGATATTAATATTTATTTATTTCGACTGCTATCTCGATAAAGATTTTAAAGAAGAAACAACTCACAATTAAAGTATTTCAGGAATGATATCCCTTTCTGTTAAAATAACGCTCTTCGTGAATTATTGGCGGAACTATAGCAACATGTGTACCATCAATGCAGCCCAGAACTCCAGAAATGCCAAACTTTCTATAAAATCTGTAAACAACACATTATTTATATTAATGAGGATATGAGCTAATCGCTCATCATACAGTCAGAAATGGATATAATGCAATACTTGCCCTCTTTTGATTTCATCACGATCTTCTCTGGAGCTTGGAAATTTAACATATTTTTTAAAAATATTGGGCTGGTTTAGCACCTCAGTCACTTGTTTAAGTGCTCGAGAAACTGAGGGTTGTGATACGGCATGACATTGCGACTGTCCTACCAGTGTTTGGTACGAACCAGTCGCATAAAAAGCCAGTGCAACCAAGATCTAAAACAACAATTGAGAATATTTTATCAAGTTGTGAAACACAACACTAAAACATAATTGTACAAGTACTGGGTACTTACCTTTGTTTTCGTATCAATGCCATCAGAACGAAGATTAACTGGCATATGAGGACTGATTTCCTCAGTTAAAGCCCTTGCAAGATCTTTGGAGAGTCGGTATGTTATAATGAACTGTCGATCCGTCAAGTCAAAAGCATCATTGTACATTCTTGACGATACATTTTTTCTTCTTACTCTTCCATTGTCAACCTCATGGGCAAGTTCAACAAAATCCATATAAAACATCATTATTTTTAAATAAAAAATGCAAAAAGTCCTAGACCGATACCACAAAAGTTGCACTTTACCAACTTTTACTCAACCGCGAATTTTGACAGATGTACCGTCCGATTGTCGTTCCGATGCGATTCTATCAATGTGTCAAAACATTAGTAGAATGCGTGTAAATGTCACGCTTGCGTTCGACTTTGTTAGCAGAATACGATCTTGCGGTTGTCTCGATCGATCGTTGCGTTTCGACTAAACCGTAACTTATTTTGGATCGTTATTCATTAGCAGAATGAGAAAACGCTATAAAGCTGTGATTCAGCGGCGATTTCGCTGCGATCGTCACACAATATGGTTAGTAGAATCGGCCCCCAGGTATAAGTTTGAGAGACCCTTATATATAAAAAAGGCCAAAAGATCTGGCAATTTATTTGGATCTGTAGGCCAGTATGTTGGTTGTCCCGCAGCCTAATTGTGTAAGTAAATTCGGCAACGGAAACAATCTGTTTCTTTCCCAAAAACACACACATACACAAAAAAGTTGAATAAAGATTCAACTTTCTTGTGTATGTGTGTGTTTGCCGAATTCACTTACACAATTAGGCTGCCGGTGCTCAGTATTTGCAGCTTGTTTTTATCTAAGCTTAATTTCAGTTCTCTACCTCTGGTGACAGTCAGACGTGACCCCCAATGTACGTTTTTTGCGTTCCAGTCACCTCCAGCCAGGAACCTCTGACCAAGTGTCTTGAAATATTGTGTAAAGTCTTGTTCTCTCAGAGCATGTCTTGGTGGACAATAAACGGCTGACAAGGTTATTGATCCCTTTTTATCGTGCACAAAAACTGACGTTGCTTGTATCTCAGGGGTTTTGTATTCTTGATTATGGTCATGCATAATACTTTTTCTTATTATGACGGCGGTTCCTGCATGTGCCGTTCCATCTGGATGACAGGTCGAGTATGTACAGTAATTATCCATCATAAAGTTGTTGTTTGTGATGAGGTGTGTTTCGGCAACTAACAGGACATCAATGTTGTGCAGTTTGATTTTTGTTTGAACTTCTTGCTTGTGGTGCAGGAGACTATTAACATTCCACGTTGCAATCTTTATGGTAGCCCTTTATCGTACGAGTTTACTAATAACAGTTGTAAGTAATGTCATCATGTTGCGCATTTGTTCAATGAGTTTATCTAGCTTTTCAGCTTGTTTTATGAGTATGAATTCTAGTAAGGTATGAATAAACATTATTATACAACGCGTTTAATGCGCAGAAAAAATACGAACGAGTGAAATTATACCCTTACAATGTATAAGTTCACTCTTTGTACGAGTAGGTACATATTCACTTTTTAAATAATTATAAAGAATCCCTAGAAAAACGTAGAAAAATTTGCCGCAGTCAGCAGTACGTTACCCCAACAGGAAAGTGACTCCTAGAGAGATATGAGTGGAACTTATAATTCGTGCGTAATCTGCTGTAAATGTGCGCCACATAAAAATTATGTGCGTGTCGTCGTTTTTGAAAAAAAACGGAAAAATAGGTTCTTGCTGTTCCAGCAAGAAAATTCTAAACATATGATCGGAATGAGAAATATTGTGCATGGGCAGAGAGCTTATATTTTCTTTTCAATATGGTACACGATAAACAAACAGTAGCGATAGCATGTTTCATTAAAATGCAGTGAACACAAGCGAGAATAGGGTGAAGGTGTCCAGTTAGCTCGTTTTATATTCTTGATCCAGTTATTTCTTAAATAGTTAAGTACTCTTAGGAAACCTGTGCACAATCAATATTAGATTAATATTAACAAATAGCAAAGAAACTTTAAGAAATGAATGAAACTAAGTAAAATAAAAATACAGTATAGATAAATCTTTCTTGTGACTTTTGTCACACACATCTCTAACATCAGAACGTAAGTACGTAAACTGTCATAGTTCTATCAGCGAACGCGTAAAAGTTAATTATTTCACTAAATATAATGGTTTAAATGATACTACACGTCCTTGACGTATTTAGAACTAAGATTTCTTTATTCGGAACAGCCTATGAAATGTATTCCATGCACAATAATTTCAGTATGCTAGTCGATAATTTACCTGTGGACAGATTTCCTTTGATTATTTTCTGTTAATACGCTCATTCTACTCTTGCAACCGATAGCCACACACGACAAGGTTCATGCAGTTAATTAAACAATAAAATTCTGCCTGATCTACATGAAACAAAGGCGTGAAAACAGCGAAAAGCTTTAATTACAGCTGCTAACCGATGGGTTACAACAGTGACTAAAAAATTGTCTCTTTGACGTTCAGGATGGTAGCGTTTGTCTATGTTTGTCTCTTTTTTTTCATAGAGATTTTCCATAAGCAAGAACGAAGGAATTGACAGTTTCTTTTTCTTCGTAAATACGTTAGACTCTCCCAAAGACCATATACGTATTTCTTACTACTAGACTGTGCACCAAAAATTTTTGTTTAGCTAAAATGAAATCTATTATCATACGCCTAGGTTAGCTATTTCCTTATAAGCGGTAGCTAACCAAAAGCGGTCCTGGCGAGAGGGTTCCCGCCATTGAGATAGGAAATATATGGAGGCGCCGCGATGTTCTATACATACATTAGCTTATACAAATATGAGTGAAATACGATACAGAATGTGAAACATGGTTTTGTTTCATTCTTTCTAATGTAGTAATCGTATTTGATGAAAGAGACAACAATATTTCAGTTGTTGCTCATTATGGCAACATTTTGTTAAGACGTAGTGACGGTTGTAGGCACTGACTTAGAAACCAATGGACTTGCCATACCTACGAAATTGGCGTGCATACCTACAAAAATCTGGCGCATAAAATGGCTGCCTTGTAGGGTTGTAACTGCGAGAAACATGCGCAGCTGATATCGATGTAAATCGACCTTCATGAAATTGTTTACGTTGTTGTTCTACGATATAATAATGTAATAACAATATAATATGAACAAACCAGGCCCATAGAAACCGAAGTAGCTAAGGGTATAGAGTATTGTATGACTGGTAATATACAGGGTGGGCAAAAAATATATCGTGGATCAAACGAAATAGCGATTTTTGGGGATAGTGGGAGATGTTTTTCTTTTGACCTGCTAGAAAAAGCCCCAAATTTCGCCCTGTTTCGTTAGATTCACGATTTTTGGCCGTCCCTATACCTAACCCATTAAAAACTAAAATGTATTTTGTTTTATATCAAGTCAAATCAGCCTATCCCAATCCACTAGACATAGGCCAAAGGGGTAGTAATAATAAATAATACCAGCCTGTAACTGTCCCACTGCAGGGTAAATGCATCTTCTTATAGTAAATAAATAATAATATTTTGATATCTTCCTACTTTTCGAACAACTTAATTTATGTAAAATAATAACAATATTTTATGTAAAAAAGACATTTATTCATTTTTGAACAAAATTAACTTATTGAAATTCACTATTTTATTTATTTAAATAAAGCCAGGTTCGGCATTAACATGTTGGTACCTTATGCTCAAAGTGCGAGTGTTTCAAACAAATGTTGTCGGTATTACTTATAAAATCATACGCTTTCGGCTAAAACAAATTGAAGCGTAAGGGCAAATTTTCTTAATTCTTCAGAATACTTTTTTCTAAAGTAGGCCTTTAGATTTGGCAATTTGCTTTTTACGAAATCCTTCTGCATATTCTTAAATTTTTATTTAGAATTAAACTTCCTTCATTATTGATATATTTAAGTTTCTTAAGGTCTTGAATAATATTAGAAATCTTTCCATCACATCTCCGGACCTTTTCATTTAAAGTTCTCACTTTTTGATTTAGTAAAGCCCATTTCTTTGTGAGATAAACATATATATAAAAGAAGGTTGTTATGAGGAACATATTTGCCTAGGCTGAAAAAGAAAGTCGCATAATTCTATTACTTATATACATATTTAATTCATTTAAAGAAATACTGTCAATAAAAAAGTATGTAACAAGATGTGTTGAAATTACTGTATTTTGCAACTTTTGTTTAAAAAAATACCAGTAAAGTCGATGTGGGCACTACGCCATCAGGTAACCTTATCACATCGAGGGTTCTGTTAAAACAAGATTCCTCAAAGTGCATGGAGCAGATATGCCACATTTTATGTCTAGGGTTTGTATTTTCAAAACCAATAGCTTCTATCCATTTCTTCTTTAAAATTTCGTTTCCAGGAAATCTGTGGATTAAAATATCATTGCAATGTATTTTACATACTATAAATTTTATCGATACTTATCGTATGCGAACATCGATCATCACTAACCTTACTTGTCAATAATTATTGTATGTAAACAATGCAAAGAAATATAAAAAATAATAACGTTTTATGCCATACAAACATGACACAGGTTCGAATAATATTCAAAAATACCATCTTGTAACAATATTTAACACAAAATTCGACCGGATTAGTGAAAACTAGTTACTAACCTGTGCAGAGTCAATTTAGGCTGATTTTTGTTTTTTCTCATACCAGACTGTTTTAAACAATACGAGGGCATGATTTTCCTATTAATGTCCACACTCAGAACACCAAAATAACTAGTTTCTAGACGTATTTCCTTGTAAAACAACAAAAATATTCTGAACAAGCAACTGTTTGACAGCACAACTACCACAAAAACAAAGAGTACTTTTGGCGCATAAAATGGCGACCGGTCACGCATAGGCATGATGTTGACGTCACACAAAAGTGTTGCCAAATTTAGTCCTTGACAAACATTTAGATGTCTCTCTTTTCATATGCAGCTCTTGGTTAGTTAAAAAGAGACAAAACGCTTTTTGACATGTGTGTGTCGATATGATAGATATTTGTATAACTATTCTTCATATAGTAGAATAGGCCGTCTCCATAGTTATCCTACCTCATTGTTTAAGCATATCAGTAATCTGTGCATTTAAGTCAGGTGTCAAGAGGGTGTCTAGTATTCCGTGTTTTTATTCGTTTCCGAATAATCGCCATCATTATGCCAAAAGTAATTTAAAATGCTGGCAGGGATGTTTTCTTGAAGTGAACAAGACAATAACGGGTCTACGGTAGCGTTTTACAAAGATAGAGTCCGCGTTGCTTATTTGACAGGTAACTTTTAGGGATACCATTGTACAAAATGTTCCCAAAATTTTCGTACTACCGGTGCCTGACAGTATTGTTTTTTGGGTGGTACATAAATATACCAGCGGGACAGGATCGGCATAATGTAATAAAACTGTCCCACTGCAGGGTAAATGCATCTTCTTATAGTAAATAAATAATAATATTTTGATATCTTCCTACTTTTCGAACAACTTAATTTATGTAAAATAATAACAATATTTTATGTAAAAAAGACATTTATTCATTTTTGAACAAAATTAACTTATTGAAATTCACTATTTTATTTATTTAAATAAAGCCAGGTTCGGCATTAACATGTTGGTACCTTATGCTCAAAGTGCGAGTGTTTCAAACAAATGTTGTCGGTATTACTTATAAAATCATACGCTTTCGGCTAAAACAAATTGAAGCGTAAGGGCAAATTTTCTTAATTCTTCAGAATACTTTTTTCTAAAGTAGGCCTTTAGATTTGGCAATTTGCTTTTTACGAAATCCTTCTGCATATTCTTAAATTTTTATTTAGAATTAAACTTCCTTCATTATTGATATATTTAAGTTTCTTAAGGTCTTGAATAATATTAGAAATCTTTCCATCACATCTCCGGACCTTTTCATTTAAAGTTCTCACTTTTTGATTTAGTAAAGCCCATTTCTTTGTGAGATAAACATATATATAAAAGAAGGTTGTTATGAGGAACATATTTGCCTAGGCTGAAAAAGAAAGTCGCATAATTCTATTACTTATATACATATTTAATTCATTTAAAGAAATACTGTCAATAAAAAAGTATGTAACAAGATGTGTTGAAATTACTGTATTTTGCAACTTTTGTTTAAAAAAATACCAGTAAAGTCGATGTGGGCACTACGCCATCAGGTAACCTTATCACATCGAGGGTTCTGTTAAAACAAGATTCCTCAAAGTGCATGGAGCAGATATGCCACATTTTATGTCTAGGGTTTGTATTTTCAAAACCAATAGCTTCTATCCATTTCTTCTTTAAAATTTCGTTTCCAGGAAATCTGTGGATTAAAATATCATTGCAATGTATTTTACATACTATAAATTTTATCGATACTTATCGTATGCGAACATCGATCATCACTAACCTTACTTGTCAATAATTATTGTATGTAAACAATGCAAAGAAATATAGAAAATAATAACGTTTTATGCCATACAAACATGACACAGGTTCGAATAATATTCAAAAATACCATCTTGTAACAATATTTAACACAAAATTCGACCGGATTAGTGAAAACTAGTTACTAACCTGTGCAGAGTCAATTTAGGCTGATTTTTGTTTTTTCTCATACCAGACTGTTTTAAACAATACGAGGGCATGATTTTCCTATTAATGTCCACACTCAGAACACCAAAATAACTAGTTTCTAGACGTATTTCCTTGTAAAACAACAAAAATATTCTGAACAAGCAACTGTTTGACAGCACAACTACCACAAAAACAAAGAGTACTTTTGGCGCATAAAATGGCGACCGGTCACGCATAGGCATGATGTTGACGTCACACAAAAGTGTTGCCAAATTTAGTCCTTGACAAACATTTAGATGTCTCTCTTTTCATATGCAGCTCTTGGTTAGTTAAAAAGAGACAAAACGCTTTTTGACATGTGTGTGTCGATATGATAGATATTTGTATAACTATTCTTCATATAGTAGAATAGGCCGTCTCCATAGTTATCCTACCTCATTGGTTGTAGGTACCTACGTGCCATATTCGCCATTATAAGTGACGAATTTTGTGGTTGTGTTCGTGGTAGTCCTGCTGTCAAATGGTTGTTTACACATTGTATTATTGAGATTTGTGAGTGTGTGTGTGTTGCTTGATTGACACAACCTTAGAATCGGCGGCCATTTTATGAAACATTTTGAGGTTTAGGTAGGCACTTTTTTTTCGTAGGTATTTCCAGTCCATATTATTTAGTATGTCTATGGTTCCCGCTGGTAGTGTGTCCTTGTCTGACATCTTGCTAGCTCAACTAATCATTGGATTTGGTAGAAATGGTAGAAAATTTTATATTTTTCATTTTTATGTTATACCAAAACGAACGAATAAAATAAAATATTTAAATACGTTTCAAAGTCTATGAAACTTTGAGACGTATTTAAATATTATTACAGTTCCTATAATTAATCAATTCATTGTATTAAAAAAAAAACATTAATACTAAGTAATAGTACTTTTAAATGTTTGGGTCTGGTAATACTAAATGTAAGACCACCAGGTTGGAGTTTTTAGCGGGCTTTTTTCGAGTGAAGTACAGCGGCTGTTAATATTATTTGCAAATTGATTCCTAGTGGATATTGTGATATAAAATTGGTGTAGTTTTGTGTCTCAACTGTCTACGTAGCTGGACAATATGTGAATTGTGAAATCATTGACAGAAGCGATCTCAGATAGTGGAGCGGAGAATTTTATTGTAGTATTGACTACCTCTGCAAAGCTTACTGGGAAGGCTGACTCGATACAATTTACTGCCGAATACTCCAAAAACCATTAGAATCTGTTACACCCGTATTCTAATGCATACTAAAGAATGTTAAAATTGTACTGAAGACGAGGCGGTATGGTCCAAGACCTTAGCCTGCCCGAAAAGGGCGAACTAAAAAAAAGACCACCAGGTTTGCGGCGTTTTTGGCGGGTTTTGTTCGAGTAAAATTCAGCGGCTGTTAATATTATTCGCAAATTGATTCCTAGTGGAATAAAATTGGTGTAGTTTTGTTTCTCAACTGTCTACTCAACTGGACAATATGTGAAATCATTGAGATCCTTTGGGGTATTTCAAAGCATCGTCTGAAGACTGCAGGATCATCTATCGCCTCTCCTTCATGAGCTTGAGAGTAAGATCAGAGAGTTTTTTTCCTATCTATACGATGGGTCTTGAAGAATAAGACTTATGCAGACTTGGGATTTGAGGATTATCGAGTCCTCCCCGAATACACCATCGTAAATTGCTCAATTGCTCTTCGAGTTCGGTCATCTTATCGTCGGTCCGGAGTCCGGAGTGTGCGCGTGTTGTACGTTGCCAGGTCCTGTCGTCGGTATTTGTTGGGGTAGCCGGATCTCGTCCGGGATTCTTTGCACCCCTTACCATACCGTCACCTAGACCGCTACCGTAGTCGAGGTTAGGCAGGCTGCCAGGCACTAGGGGCTATGTTTTATTTGTGCTATTCATGGGGAGTGCTTTGCAGGCGGGTTGGCGATCCCGGTATGGTTATTACAAATGCACAGAGAACGCTGCTGATCATTCTCTGGTTTGTCCCTAGGTCGCCTCTTACGACACCAATGCAAAAACATGGGATGTCGAAATTCTGTACGCTCGACACCGACTCGGTAAGTGACGTAGATTCCAAAAAAAAATACACTCATTTTTTTTTCAATGAATTTGGTAGGTTTAGGTAGCGTAGTTAGGTAGCATAAATACATATATTGGGTTTAGAGCATTTAACCTAGCTCTAAGATATTGGGATACTTACACTATTGTTTTTACAATCAATTTGTCCCGTGTTATGTTTGGTCATGGTCACCTCATTAGAAAGAGACACACTACCAACGGCAATGAGGTTAGGTTTCTAAGTCAGTGACCAACGGGAGCCCTCTCGCTCGGACCGGTTTTTGCCAAAGACCTTATACTTCTTACTACTAGACTGTGCACTATGGCGCAAAAACCGGTCCGAGCGAGAGGGCTCCCGTTGGTAGTGTGTCTCTTTCTAATGAGGTGACCATGACCAAACATAACACGGGACAAATTGATTGTAAAAACAATAGTGTAAGTATCCCAATATATGTATTTATGCTACTTAACTACGCTACCTAAACCTACCAAATTCATTGAAAAAAAAAAGTATATATTTTTTTGGAATCTACGTCACTTACCGAGTCGGTGTCGAGCGTACAGAATTTCGACATCCCATGTTTTTCCATTGGTGTCGTAAGAGGCGACTAAGGGACAAACCAGAGAATGATCAGCAGCGTTCTCTGTGCATTTGTAACAACCATACTGGGATCGCCAACCCGCCTGCAAAGCACTCCCCATGAATAGCACAAATAAAACATAGCCCCTAGTGCCCGGCAGCCTGCCTAACCTCGACTACGTTAGCGGTCTAGGTTACGGTATGGCAAGGGGTGCAAAGAATCCCGGACGAGATCCGGCTACCCCAACAAATACCGACGACAGGACCTGGCAACGTACAACACGCGCACACTCCGGACTCCGGACCGACGATAAGATGACCGAACTCGAAGAGGAATTGAGCAGTTTACGATGGTGTATTCGGGGAGGACTCGATAATCCTCAAATCGCAAGTCTGCATAAGTCTTATTCTTCAAGACCCATCATATAGATGAAAAAAAAACTCTCTGATCTTACTCTCAAGCTCATGAAGGAGAAGTGTTAGATGATCCTGCAGTCTTCAGACGATGCTTTAAAATACCCCAAAGGATCTCAATGATTTCACATATTGTCCAGTTGAGTAGACAGTTGAGAAACAAAACTACACCAATTTTATTCCACTAGGAATCAATTTGCGAATAATATTAACAGTCGCTGAATTTTACTCGAACAAAACCCGCCAAAAACGCCGCAAACCTGGTGGTCTTTTTTTTTTTCGCCCCTTTTCGGGCAGGCTAAGGTCTTGGACCATACCGGCTCATCTTCAGTGCAATTTTAACATTATTTAGTATGCATTAGAATACGGGTGTAACAGATTCTAATGGTTTTTGGAGTATTTGGCAGCAAATTGTATCGATTCAGCCTTCCCAGTAAGCTTTGCGGAGGTAGTCAATACTACAATAAAATTCTCCGCTCCACTATCCTGAGATCGCTTCTGTCAATGATTTCACATATTGTCCAGTTGCGTAGACAGTTTAGACACAAAACTACACCAATTTTATATCACAATATCCACTATGAATCAATTTGCAAATAATATTAACAGCCACTGAACTTCACTCGAAAAAATCCCGCCAAAAACTCCAACCTGGTGGTCTTACATTTAGTATTACCAGGCCCAAACATTTAAAAGTTCTACTATTACTCAGTATTAATGTTTTTCTTTTTAAATACAATGAATTGATGAATTAAAGGAACTGAAAAATATTTAAATACGTTTCAAAGTTTCATAGACTTTGAAACGTATTTAAATATGTTTTTTATTCGTTCGTTTTGGTATAACATAAAAAAGAAAATATAAAATTTTCTACCATTTCTACCAAATCCAATGATTAGTTGAGCTAGCAAGATGTCAGACAAGGACACCGACACACTACCAGCGGGAACCCTCTCACCAGGACCGCTTTTGGTTAGCTACCGCTTATAAGGAAATAGCTAACCTAGGCATATGATAATAGATTTCATTTTAGCTAAACAAAAATTTTTGGGGCACAGTCTAGTAGTAAGAAATACGTATAAGGTCTTTGGTTTTTGCGCCATAGTGCACAGTCTGGTAGTAAGAAGCACAGAACAGAGAAAGACACTTGTAGAGGGCGTTTTTTCTGTTCTGTGAGTAAGAAGTATAAGGTCTTTGGACTCTCCATGAGTTTTACGTGACGGCACAGATAATATAATACCAGTATGCATGTAACAATACCACATGACAAACCACTCTCTTAGCCTAAAGGCCTCGGTAGCCAGGTCATTAGCTCAACTCACTGTCCATTCTTCCTATTGTCAATTTGTCACTTTGACTTCGTCGAGTAGGTACTCGAGTCATAGTTATCTGTGCGTCGAGTCGAGTTTGCCCAAAGAGTCAAGAGAATCAATTTGCCACTTTTGCCAGTCAGTCGCACGTTCTGTATTGTGTTCATATTATTTATAATTTGATCGAAGACGCAGCCGACGCAGGTCCTGCACTTAACTAAAGTTATTTCACCACAGAGTACGTTTAACTGTGCTCCTCAGTGAAGCGAGAAATCGCCGAGAGGTTAAGGAAGCATATTATTTGTGAAATACGCTACAACAAACAATCAACATGGTAAGCACGTGTTCTTATTTCAATAACTTCATAGATAAACTTTCTAATGTAAATATATTTGATCGTTATTATTGCATTTAGTTTTAATATATAGGTAGTTTTTACAAAAATAATCATACTCAGTACGTTCACGCGGCATTTTTTTAGGTTATGTTGATACAGTTGATATTGCCGCCTATGTATTCTAACAATATTTTACTTTACTATTTTAGGGTGACGAGACTGCAGTTAACCCAAAAGCTTACCCGTTGGCCGATGCCGCACTTACGGCGAAGATCCTTAACCTTGTGCAACAAGCAAGCAACTACAAGCAGCTTCGCAAGGGCGCCAACGAAGCTACCAAGACGTTGAACCGAGGACTCTCGGAGTTCATTATAATGGCGGCTGACGCCGAACCGTTGGAAATAGTGCTACACATTCCTATCCTCTGTGAGGACAAAAATGTACCTTATGTATTTGTTAGGTCTAAGCAAGCCCTCGGCCGTGCGTGCGGCGTGTCCCGCCCGATCATCTCGTGTTCCATCACGATCAATGAAGGCTCCCAGCTCAAACCGCAGATCCAGAGCATTCAACAAGAAATTGAAAGACTCTTAGTTTAGTATAAGTTAGTGGACACCAAGTGCAATGTTTTAATACAATTTGTATTTTGTTTTATGATGAAGAAATTGAATTACAAAATGTACTAACAAATACAGTTTTTCTATTTTATCCTGTATGCCATTTTGCAAGGAAAATGTGACATCTCAGAAACATTTTTAATTGGTAATCATATTCTTCAACTTTACTTTCTACAAAAATGTAGTCGGGCAGTGGCCCTATGAGTGAAATAGACGTTACTACAGTGGTACACATTGTCTTCTCTTTCAAATTCGCTTTTCGTTAAATTTCGTTTCTCGAGATCAATATGTCTGAGGGTAATACTTTTATTAAATAATTTATCCAATACTTTACATTGCAATAAAGAAAAAACTACTTTACAATAATAATTTATTAAGAAATTTATTAAAATAAAAGCATCATTTACATTAACATTGGCCCCTGAAACTAAAACAACACTTGATCAGGAAGTAAAGAACTTTTTGACTCTAAGGTTCCAGTTGTCTTCCCAGCTGGTTTCCCTAAACGAGGCAATTTCCTTACGCATCCTCTCAGATATCTGGTTCTGTCTACTGTTCTTGGGGAAGTTCAGAAACCAGCTCACTACCATCTTGGAGAGTTCATCACCAGATCTGAAGGTGTACCCATTGACGCCATCCTCGACGAGCTCGTCAAGGCTGTGGGGATAGAACCAATATTAAATGTGAGTGTAATAAAATTTTCATAATTTATACCATAATTTACGTTTGAATTGATGGTGTAGACCAGGGATGCCTAAACTATTTTCGACAAGAGACCCCTTTTCTAAAATGGACTGATACCTCAGACCCACATGGCCAAATTACTATTAAAAGTCCGCTTATTGACTAGCAGAGTTTTTAAAGCTGAGAGTAAATTTTAATTTAAGTGTAGAATCCGGAACTATTATTTGTCCTCTCTTACATAGCTCGGTGTTTGTCATCGTTATTATAATATTTATTTATTGTTTTAGAAATTATTTTATTGTTCATATTTTATTTATTTTGTACTCCTACCACTGGTAGAAAATGCCTTGCTGCATTAAGTCCGCCTATGTATCACCATTGTACATGAAGTTAAAATAAATAAATATTTAACTTACCAGAGGAAATCAAAAGCACAAACAGGGAGTCCAGCACCAAACATATCAACTACTTTCATAGGCAGGTCTAGGCCTGATGAGCTGGTATGCAGACACAGCCCCAGATCGGCGCTGGCCACCATTTTGGGGTAGTCAGCAGCCTCCAGCCATGGTGTGTACACCTCAATGTGTTTCCATTTCCGTCTCTCTATTTCATCCAGGTATCGCTGCTTCTCTGGGCCTTTGCCAGTTATCACACAGATTAACTTTGGCATGATTTGAGTGATTTCATAACTTGCTTCATAGACTGCAGAACCAGATAGTATAATTAGTCAATTTATATATTTACTAGATTTTCCCCGTGGCTCACCCCGCAGGACCCCTTTTCGGGATAAAAAATAGCCTGTCATTCAGGCATAATGCAGCTTTCTACTGGTGCAAGAAATTTCTAAATTGGTTGAGTAGTTTTTGATTTTATCCATTACAAACAATTAAAATCTTTCCTCTTTATTATTATATAAAAATATAAATTATTATAGTGTAGAATCTACACTATAATACACACTGTAGATGAACATGAAATATTTTACTGATCATTATTTTAGTACAAAGAAATAATTTTTCAGAAAATAATTTAATTTCTTACGCTCGAAAGCCTCCATTAGTAGTCCGAAGTCTTCATCGGGAGTCCAACTTGTGCTGCTAAACAAAAGGCCTGGTCTATCAGGCCTCAACTGCACAATGCCGTTGCTCTCTTGAGTGAACGAGGTCTTCACAACTCGCTGGCCATTTTCCTCGTTCAACTGCTCACGTTCTGAGGCCGCAAACCCAGGATATGTCTTGCTAAGCTCCAAAAACCAATCATGTTTTTCTTGTAACGTAAGGGGCTTGAATATTTTTGGTGGCCTATCATAAAGGACTGTTGCATTGCTAAAATAACAATAATTATGGTTGTTTTAATATTACAGCAGTTCTTTTTAACACGGGTCCAGGTTTTGGGTGGAAAAATTAAATTAATCAAGTATCAATTTGAATCATCTTATACTTGGCTTATTATGAAGTTCATTTAGTTACTACAAGATATGGATCAAAATAAAACAAATAGAAAATACTCACTGAACATTCCAATTCATGATCAGATCCTCTTTCATAGCATATGTAACACAAATGCTATGGTCTGCAGACTGACCAAAGAACTTCTCTATAAACCTGGCTATTCTAACAAATATATTATCAGGAGATAAAGACATGGCCATTATAGAATAAGCATAGTTGTGCCAGTCTATTATAAATTTGGCTTTACTAAATAAGCAGTATAATCTACATACTGGCAATGTGGGAATAGCCGGAGGGTTCTGGCAAAGCACATAATTACATTTTCCTGTTATGACTAAGGTAAAAAGTAAGCTTATGGTCTGCCATATCGTTTTGGCGACATATCTCACAAATCTAGGGCCAATATTTATAGACTGAAGTGCCGTTATCGTGATGTGAGGGTGTTCCAAGATTTCCCTGAGAGGTTTAGTGTCCAAATATCCAATAATATTTACTTCCAATCCATTATTTGCAAGAGATAAGGCATGATATTGCATACGTGGGCTTCTGCCGATATCGCCCAAAACTACGACTTTTACAACTTTTCTTTCTGAATCTGTAGCCATGGTGTTCATTACAAAATTAATACACAATCACAAGCATTTATTGAAACTCATCCTACGGCGAATTAGTTTAAATTTTCCTCTTTTACCAGCGAACAAATTCGAGTTGTTTTCAAACATTCGGTCGTATACAAGCATAGAAAAAAATAGTAATCTTTGGTCGAATATCAATATTAACTAAAAAGTTAAAAGTTTCGGCCACAGACTACTAATAATATAATGTACTCTGTGCTACTAATATGGGCCACAACGTCATTGAGATAGGATTTATTAGTATGTCTATGCCAAAAATATAGGTGTACCAGAATCTCATGGCATTTTTTATTTTTTTTAAATTGTGATTTTCATATGGCAATGTCAATTGTCACCTGTCAAATCAAAGTACTTGATGTGTCAACCGCTGCTGAATTTTTTTGATATTATCTTGAAAATTTGTTATTTTTGTGAAAATTTCGAAAAACCCACTTAGATCTCAAGCGAGACATATTGTTTTCAATGTGTATCATAAAATAAGGGAAGAAGAAGGCGTAAATCAAACTCAATCTTTGATTTTAAAGTGCGTCGTAGAGTGGACCGGTAAGTTGGACTGACTTGTTTTGATACTTTTAGTTTATTTTATATTTTTCTTACTTAATTTTTATTTCTTTCCATTACCATTATATGGTAAATCGTAGGTCAGGGCACATCGAATGATGGCCGGAAGGAAATGGCAACAGTAATGTAACTGTTACTAATTCTTCGACAATATATTGATTTTAACGGAGATTGAGAATCTTTGACGTAAGAAAAATATTAAGTAATAATCTGCGCCCTGCAGTGGGACGTGTGTAGAGACGGGAGTTTTTGTCGAGTGAAGTTCAGTGGCTGATAATATTATTTGCAAATTGATTCCTAGTGGATATTGTGATATATTATTGGTGTAGTTTTGTGTCTCAACTGTCTACGCAACTGGACAATTTGTAAAATCATTGACAGAAGCGATCTCGGGATAGTGGAGCGGAGTATTTTATTGTAGTATTGACTGCCTCTGCAAAGCTTACTGGAAAGACTGACTTGCTGCCAAATACTCCAAAGAACATTAGAATCTGTTACATCCGCATTCTTATGCATACTAAATAATAAATATTAGATCCAAAACTCTTTCCAAAGACGTGAGTAAAAGGTCCTAGCAACCAGGCCATAAAACTTACATAAAAAAAGTATATATAGACTGATGATGATGAATGACATGATACATTTTATTATTTTTTACAGACTTTATACATGAAGAGATTGTTTTGAATATGATAAATGCCAATGAAAAAGAACCATTTTGATGGAGAGAGATGACATAAAACTACAAAGATACAAGTTTTTGAAATGCCAGTGGAGTTCATGAAATCATATTCTAGTTTTCTAGTTCTGAATGAGGTTTTATGTTATTAGTATGATTTAAATGATATATAATAAATAAGTACATAGATTAATATTCAATTGATTTATTTTTCCTATGTTAAGAACCCGATGTATAACAACATTATTCATACACATACCTATAATACTCACTGTGGATCTTTGTGTCTCTGAATTGGTTGCAAGACCCCGCGCAGTAGCTATTTTTGTATCAATGTTGAAGGTGAAGATAGCATTGTATAACTGTCTCTTTCACTCGCTTACGTATTTCACATCGTTCTATCTCGCTTACTCTATGCAGTATACTCGATGACAAACTTTCTTACGCAATGGTTGGCAGGACCAAGTTCAAAGACACAAAGATCCGCTGTGACTACTATAATATAGGTACATCATGTACATTAATACTAAAGACATAAATAAAAATTAAACAGTATCAAGATCGTTTAATCCAATTTCCCCAGTATTGCACAAAACAAATTTTTATTTCCACATTTGCCATGAGATTCTGGTAGACCTATACTTAAGGCGGAACTCATTACTGTGGCGTGGCGTGGCGTGGCGCATACTGGCGTGGCGCTGGGTGTGCACACTAAGCTGGCGTGTCGTGGCGCGCCATGGCGCTATTTCTGAATTAGTATACATCGAACCTTTGCAACGTGTAGACGTACATAATATTAACTTCGGATTTGGATGATGATTTCGATGAAGACCATCAATTTATTTCTATGCACCAGCCATGTTATATCTCCACCACCCTTCCACCATCTTGGTTGACTGGTAGAGAATACCTTAAGCTTTAAGTCTGCCTATGTACCTTTAAGTTGCATGAAATGTTAATAAATAAATAAATTTCTCCTAGCAATTAAACTACTTTAGACCAAAATTTAAAAAAAAAACCGGCCTAGTGCGAGTCGAACTCGCGCACGAAGGGTTCCGTACCATTATCGCAAAAAACGGCAAAAAAAACACGTTTGTTGTATGGGAGCCCCTCTTAAATATTAATGTTATTCTGTTTTCAATATTTGTTGTTATAGCGGCAACAGAAATACATCATCTGTGAAAATTTCAACTGTCTAGCTATTACGGTTCATGAGATACAGCCTGGTGACAGACAGTCGGACCGTGGAGTCTTAGTAATAGGGTCCCGTTTTTACCCTTTGGGTACGGAACCCTAAAAAAGAAGGCAAGGCAATTTCAAATTTAAAAGTTTTTAGAACAAAAACATAAAAAATCGGTTTGTTTACATTTTGATTATAATGATATGCGATTATCTCGGAAACGTGTGGACCGATTTACATGATTCAAACGGATAAAACGGTTTTAGACCAAAACCTTTCATTTGACACTAACTGCATCATGAAATCTCCACAAGCAAAAATTTACGTTTTCAAGTTCCTCGCGTAATTATTAATGTATGATATCTCTTATCAATTCTTTAAAATCTATATATATATCAACTTTTAATGTTCAAATTAGGATTCTATATGATTGTACATGCTAGTTGGACATAAAACAAAACAAATACAACACTAATTAGTATCTAACAAGAAAACTGTAAGTTGACGTACAAGTTCAATAAGCTCGTCGGTCATTTTTAACACGCAGCATACAAGCGTCCGCTACGAGTTCACGTCATTGAAATATTGAATGGCGCGCCACGAGCCACGCGGTGTAGAAACACATTTGCCTGGCGTGTCGTGTCGCGCCAGAGCGGTGGTGGGGGCTCCCATACAACAAACGTGATTTTTTTGCCGTTTTTTGCGATAATGGTACGGAACACTTCGTGCGCGAGTTCGACTCGCACTAGGCCGATTTTTTTTTAAATTTTGCTCTAACGTAGTTTAATTGCTAGGAGAAATTTATTTATTTATTAACATTTCATGCAACTTCAAGCTTAAGGTATTCTCTACCAGTCAACGAAGATGGTGGAAGGGTGGTGGAGATATAACATGGCAGGTGCATAGAAATAAATTGAAGGTCTTCATCGAAATCATCATCCGAATCCGAAGTTAATATTATGTACGTCTACACGTTGCAAAGGTTCGTTGTATACTAATTCAGAAATAGCGCCAGGGCGCGCCACGACACGCCAGCTTAGTGTGCACACTCAGCGCCACGCCAGTATGCGTCACGCCACGCCACGCCACAGTAATGTGTTTCCGCCTTTAGACAGAGAGGGTCTGCCCACAGAGAGCGATATAGTGATACATAGGTTTTGCTTCAAGTAGGTATTCGAAGTGTGGTCTCCATCTTTATCTATACCTTCATGGTGATCACCCGACTCCAAGCAGTCGTGTCGTGGCGCCTTCTGACGTAGTTGATTGGCTACAAAACACGTTGCGTTATGACGTAGGCTGAAAAAGAGTCGTTTGATTGGAGGATCCTGCGCCACGCCACCTCATGACACGTAAGTCTGGTTCCGACTTAAGCCTGGTTTTGTAGAACAGACCCAGCTTCCAGCATTCCCACAGCTCGTAACATCTCCGCCTTCGTCAAATGTTGGCGTTGCATGGCTACAATACCTCAATTTTAACTTTATCTTTCGTTTAAAAATGAAAAAAAAACTGTAACTAAACGTAATTCGTATTGTTTTCTAAATTTCGCACAAATGAAAATTCCCTCTCCTACACATCAAGACATTTTTATGCCACCGAAACAAAAGAATTTTCAAAAATTTGAATTTGGAATTAGTCTGAGATAAATTACAAACAAATCGGTGTATAAAAGATTCCAATGCGGCCAGTACTTTTCAAGTTATTTAATTGAGTATGAAATATGCCTAGACCGTGTTGATGTGTGTACTAGCGAAGCGTGTTTTAGCATCACGTGGCGTGTTGTATATGAGCACGGTAGGCGTCGAGTGTCGACATGTCTGGTGGCGTGGCATCGCGTGGGGTTTCAATAGTATGTTTGCACCTTAAAAGATTAGTATTAAGCTGTCAATGTCAATTGTCAAAGTTCGCTTTTCTCTTTCGATTGTTTTTTTCGTGTTTGTTTGTTGATCAACAGTTCCACTGCGGTATATACTGTATAGCACAGAATAATACGTTACATTAATCTGGTTCTGTGAGTTCAACACTGCACAGAGTGAGGAGGGACTAAAACAGCACATGGTAGTATTAATTCGTTTTATCCGGCTTCATTCACTATATAAAGGCAGTTTATAATAGTCACAACATGTCTAAAGTGTTAATGATAAGACATTTACCAGCGACGCTATCGTTAGAAGAGAAGGAACGACTTCTACGGCATTTTGGGGCTGAAAGAGTATGGGAGGCGCGGTCTAAACGAAACTACACTTTTGCTTCATTTAGTTGCGAAAATAAAGCAAAGGCATCGCTTCTGCGACTACATCAACTTAAAATAGCCAACAGGCGACTAGTGGTTGAATACTCTACAGATGAGGAACCTGTAACAAGTGATAAACCAGAGGCAGAACAGAATTCGGCGACTACTAACACAATAAAAGAATTCCTAAAAGTTTTGAATGCGTGGAATCCATCTATCGACTTTTATCAACCTCCACCAATACATTTAAAGTACAAGTACCCAGATATCAATCCAGAGATAGCTATCAACATAATTCATGCATTATTTTCCCATGAACCATTTTATAGGCAATGCATGCATTTGATGTGCAAGATGTGTCTTGATGCACCCTTTGACAAAAATACTAAGGCAATGGAGTTTTTCAAAGAAACTTATCGGCATATCTTTGTGGGAGATATACAACTACCTCCAATGCCTATGAGCGATCCAGAGTCTGAGATATCAAGTGCAGAAGATGAGCACAAAGTTCTACCGGCCAGAAAAATTGTGACAAGGAAAAGGAAACTAGCAGTGCCCAAGCATAATCCCTTGAAATTACCACCTGCTGTACCAGTAGCCAAGACTAAGAAAACTGCAGTCCAGCAAGAAGAAGTATTTGAATCTATTGTTCCAATCCAAGAACCAAAGAGAATTATGCTCAACGTCCATCAAGATGCTTTGCAAAAGCCCACTGAAGAGCCAGAAATTATAGGAGAGCTTGGAAAATTCCAGATAGAGAAGCAACCAGTTGAAGTTGAAGAAGATCGAGATGAACCAGACCATCCCATTGTTACCAAGACAGAATTGTTACGAAATAGGATATCACACAAGGATATGAAAATCCTTCCAGTCTTCAAAAATTATCATCCTGGGCAACCATCAATGAGATTATACATTAAAAATTTGGCTAAAACTGTGACTGAGCAAGACGTTAAAAGTATTTACAAGAGATATGTTGAAGGATTGACTGATGGGGAACTGACAGGCTTCGATGTGAGAGTCATGCAGGAAGGCAGGATGAAGGGACAGGCGTTTGTGACGTTCCCTTCAGTGAATACAGCAGAAACAGCTTTGAATGAAACTAACGGCTACATGCTAAAGGAGAAACCAATGGTTGTACAGTTTGCCAGAGCAGCCAATAAAAAGACCATAGAATAATCATTTAGTTTTATTTCTTTAATAATGTTGGATCATTAAGCTCCTTATATATACTTTATGTTCTCATGCTCGGGTCTTGGATTAAAATCTGGGCAAATACTTTTTGGGAACCGAGTCACCCACATCCTTAGAAGTATATCCTTTTTCCCTAAACATGCTCCCCGGGTGGTGCAAATCAGGTGATATTAACTGGTGGTAGGCTTCGACCAAAGGCTTGCGACCACCAACCGGGCAAAGATGTACCGCCAAGCGGCCTAACCATGTTCCGGTATGATGCTCTGTGTAGCCGACTAGAGGAGTTGGGTCGAGATAGCTGTTCCACTGCAGGCTGACCAGCCTGACGAGCGCTGTTAGGGATATATCGGGAGACTTTTCGCGGAGGGTAGCGGGATCCGAGGCACAGTGCGCCGCTATCCGACCGCAGGTAGTTGGGGGCCTAAATAGTGTCTGTCGGAAATCCCGGAATGCACCATCCTGCTGGTTGGCGAACAGACGGGAGGGCCCGAGGGACATTCTGGGGGGACTCGGGCGTCCCCGCAGCCTCCAGACTAGTGCCCCAATGATTGCCCTTTCAGTGCGTGTCTGTAGGTTAGCAGCGTGGAACCTCGTGTCAGTTCTTTCTCCTCTTATCCATTCAATGCAAAGGAAAAGGAATACTGGAGTTAAACAGCGGCTGCACCCCCTCCCCCACAAAGTGCACCTACCTTACCAATATTAGAGGTCTGCACTCAAATATCACTGCAGTCCACTATCACCTGGAGGCTGAGAAACCAGCGCTCTTTTTCCGTACGGAGACGCAGATAGCGAATCCGTCAGACGTGTCGTACTTGTCTTAACCAGGGTTCACCCTGGAGCACAATTTTAGACCACAGGCGGGCGTATATATGTACGCCC
The DNA here is from genome assembly GCA_949775005.1 of Orthosia gothica. NCBI lineage: Eukaryota > Metazoa > Arthropoda > Insecta > Lepidoptera > Noctuidae > Orthosia > Orthosia gothica. The sequence continues at coordinate 1,656,287 of OX459069.1, forward strand.
GTGACGACATTTGCTATCGGCGTCACCGTAACCTTGAGGACTCCAGATTCACAACGCTTTGGGCCTTGGTGGACACAGGTCTGGATAAAATTATCTAAGCCTGTGTCTACCGTACGCACAGCAGAGATCAGGAAACAACCAGGCTCACAAAGTACCTCAGTGAGGCGGCTGATGCGGCACAGCCCTTCCGCCCAATTAGTAGTACTTGGGGACTTTAATGCCCACCACCAGTAGTGGCTCTTCCCATACCAGTGCACTGATCATGCTGGACGGGAGATGCGTACGCTTTCGCTAGCGCTAAACCTCACCCAGCTGTTCCAGGGGGCAACGAGGGTACCGGATGTTGATTCGCACACAGCGAATTGCTTGGACCTTCTGCTGAGAACAGATCCAGACAGATACTCTGTGTCGAAAGCTTCACCTTTGGGTAGTTCCGAGTTTCCGACCACTGTCTGGTGAAGTCTGTGTCCGTCTATACCCCGCCCGAACCCAGCCCAAGAGGCACCCGGCGGGTTTGGTGGGACAAGTCAGCAGATTGGGATGTTAAAGACCCCTAGATTGTAGCTATCGGGAAACAGACTCCTGCAGAGAATTGCACTTCATAGCTGTACGCATAATAAAAGTATTCTCAAAACGTAACACGTCCGTCACGACGACGGATCAGTCGAAGAAAAGCAAGTAGGCTGCCAAGGATAGCATGCGAAGAAAAGTGAATAGGTTACTTCTAGACAACCGTGCTCCACCTTGGACTACATCGTCGCTTACCATCAGGCGAAATAGTGGTCAAGCGCGAGCCAATATTAAATAAATAAAAAATGTTTATCTTGGACATCACTGACATGGTGAAGGAAAACATCGGGAGGAATCATAGACTTATAATAGTAGATTATTAACCAAGGGGATAAAGCAGTGTCTTCTGTCGCGGGTGACGATTTAAATCGCGAGCGTAACGAAGGACTCGAGGTTTACTCCCGAGCGTAGCGAGGGTGTTAAAAACTTAAATCACGAGCGAAGCGAGGGATTTAAGACGACTCCTGAGTGTAGCGAGGGATTTAAGTTCACCCAAGACTAAGACAGCTTTATCCCCGAGGAAAATACTCTACTTTTCGTACCATTTGCGAAAAAAATAACACAATAATAATATGAGATAAGCATTTATTAAAAATAATGACATATAAAAATAAATAAACTTAACGTTTATGTATTTGAAGAAAACAAAAACGCGGCAAATTCCTAGACTAATATTTTTTTGTCAGAAAAGCAAATGCATCAAGCTCATACGGCCTCGTCGGTTTTCGTAATTTTATTTAATAATCATAACTGCATAATAAATGCGTATTCCTTTTTCAAAAAGATGTATAATACTTTATATACAAACTCAATGATGTAAACACAGATGTAGTTCAGTATAAATTTCGGTAAGTTTTCCAAATTTAAATCACATTCTCCCCCTAGAGGATGAATGAAATTCAGTACAATTTTCTTTCCCTGTTTTTAACAGATTAATAATGACTATTGTTATGTTTGCTTTTTGTGGCATAAAATGTCACTTTTTTGAGCAAGTGGTACGAAAACTCAATTTACATCTCTCATGTTCGGTAAGTAGGTTCTTATTACCTCCAAATGGGGCTTGTAGGTGACTAATTAGCGCTCTAGGGTAATAATGTAGCTAGAAAAGCCCTAGGGCGGTAAGTAATTAAAAAAAAACACCTCTTTCTTTCAAAAAGTTCGCGTACATCTAACCATCATACTGGCAATAGACATCATGCATTCAGCCCAATGACCAAAGAGGTCGCCTTGGTATTCAGCCTTGTCTTGTATAATAGTCATCAATTTTAAAATATCGAACGTCGAAGCTCAATTTCACTCTTGAAAAAAATAAAAAATGTTTTATTCTTGTAATGCCGGTTTTTTTCTCTACTTACCTCACAATCGAGATGTAAAGCAGAATAGTTAGCTCGGGTTTAAGCACCAATTGCACCTAAATATCTCGGGCTGCAATTGATGCCTTACAGCCCTTGGCTACTAATCTACTATTGCGATAACATTAGACATTTTACAGCCCGTTCAACCTATTTCTATTGCGTTAGTGATTCGACAAATGGTAGCTGTAGTAAACAGTTGGTTTTGGTAACAGTCTTATGCTTTTCATGTCATCCTTATGTTCACGGGATAGAACTCAAAATCGGTTGAACGGATTGTAAACATATAAGTTTTTAAACTGTCATGGTCACTAACATTAACATTCGAAACGGGATATTTACCATGTTTACTGTTTGTTGCGAGTTTCCAGTTTATCCGTGATCATGGTGCTTGCAACAGCACCGAAATATCGGAAACTCGCAACAAACAGTAAACATGGTAAAAATGTAGAAGGCTTTTTTTCTGTTCTGTGGTAAAAATCCCGTTTCGAATTTTAATGTTTAGGTTGTTAACATGTCTAATGTTATTTCAAATGGAGTATAGTTAGTAGCAATAAGTTTGATAACGCCAACCGATCTTTAGCATGATGATCAATGCTTGTACCTTCTCTGTATGAGAAGAGGCCTTTGCACTGCAGCTGCAGTGGTACAGTTACAGGCTGGTATTATTATTATCTACACAACAGTAAAACAAAGAAAAGGAATTCTCCAGTAGGTAAATAAAAGTATAGTTAACAGTTAAAATTTATATTTGCATTAATTCAATGGCATAAGACATAGACTCTTCATTGTTCTCAATCATCTTACCAGACAACAATTTATTCATAACGGGTAGTACCTCACTGACTGCATGTAGCTGTTTTATAATATCTACTACAATATTCTGTGTATTTTGTAAAACTGCAGTAACTTTTTCATCTTTCGTCATTAGGTACTGTTGGTAAAAAGCGTCCATCAATAGTGTGTACCAGTCAAACAGCTTGCTCTCATATTCCGTGTCCAAACTCTTATCTGAATTCACAAGCATATGAGTCATGTATGTCATGAGAAATAAAGTGTCATCCAAACTGAGCCCATTACGTAAAGGTGGAATAATCAAAGCATCACTGAATGAGATTTGCAGAGTATAATTAAGTAATTCAAACTTAGCTCTGTGCACTATCTGATCCTTCTTAGTTCTGTGCTCACCAGAACATAGTTTTGCAAATTCTTCAGCATCAGTGACATCAATATTATTAGGGTTGACTAGTTTTATAGAATACTTCAGCAATGCCACTAGAGTTGTTTCAGGAATGTCTTTGAACTGCTTGAGAGTTTGGTACACAGTTCTAAAATCATTCTTTTCTAATAGAGGTGGTATGACATTGCTACATATAGTCCTTTCAGTAAGACCTAATTTAACAAGGTCTTTAGTATCATCACTGACTGGGAACTGAGGTTCAGTTGGTGAATCCCAGTCTGCAATCTCCATACACTCATCCTGTATGACTTCATGGGATCCTAAGAGACTAGAGAGGTTCCTCTTCGTCTGTAGGACATATGGTAACATGCCAATGTGGTTAGAGGCTTCTAAAATAATACGTCCATGCAAGCAGTATAACTTAGCACCTTCTGAGTACATCTTCATGGGATATCTGACTGAACCAACTCCTAGTACTATGTTGTATGCTATAATTATGGCTCCGTCTTGCTCAGTGTTACTTCCAAACACTATGAGATGCTCCTTTCCCATCCAGGCTAGGGATACACTGGACAGAGTTGAAACCCAGGGTACACTGCCTATTGTTTTCCAGTCCTTAAAGTTATATACTGTCATTTTTCCATCACTCCCTGTAAATAACAAATAAATATTAGTCCACTTCCCTGGAATAGTCAATGAAAATATATATATTTGAAAATGATATAAATAAATCAATACTTACATAAAATGTAAACAGCATTGTTCTCCTTAGTGCAAATAAACTTTCCAACAACATAAACATCATCAGGCCTTGTAATTTTGGTCCGTATCAACTTAGATCTGTCCATGTCACCCAGCTCATCTCGTAGGGGACAGTTCAGTATTTCAAAGCTATCTTTATCATTCTTCACTATATAACATATGAAATCTGTCTTGTTGACAGTGTAGCATGCTGATTCAACAATCGTGTCAGTCTCTTTTAGTAGTGACTTGCTTTCATATGTCTTTCTGTTCTCGAGAGCATATGGTAGAGATGCACAGTTGCCGTTTGAGAATATAATGAGTGGTGACTGCAAGTCTCTAGGTATGACTTTTAAGATATTAAGGGGAAACTGGAAAAACAATTACAAATTAATGTTAGTTACTTCATTTTTGTTCACATTCTTAGTCAATTAAATCTATAAAAAGTTGATGGCAATAGGCCCGCCAACTAATACATGGAACTTGAACATTAAATGTGGGTGTATTTTAAATTTATTTTGCAAGTTAAAGCTAGCTTAGTGCATAGTTACCTTGAACTTCTTCATTTTATCCAAATTGTCTGAGTCTTCTGTCCACATTTTGATGGTATTTTTATTGAACACACCAACATAGGTTGCTTCTTGATTATCATAGATTACAGTTGATGTAATATGGTCTTTTGATGTCCATCCACCAACTTGTTTCTGGTCTGAAAGCTGGAAAAATAAGTTACGATCATAACCTTTACGTAAGAAAAATACGGCTACAACATAATAACAAATTGTTGCTATGTAAATATAGTTTTGGAATAATCTTGTGATTGTTCAGATAGGCAGAAAAAGCATATTACCTGGTATTTATTGACGACATTTCTTCCCAAAGTAACAATAACGTGTTCTTCTTGTTTATCTTCTGCAACGCCGAGAAAACTTTTCTGATCTATTAATGGGCACAGCACATAGTAATTATGTAATTTAGCCATTATTTTACACACGTTATAACAATGTTTAATTCAAAAACATGAAAAAACCGCGTGTATAATGAAAAGTTTTATTGTTTACGTGTGGTTTTCGACTTTTCGTTAGTTTTATTTTCTCTATGGTTTTCGTGGAGTTTACTCTTTGCGTTCCAGTTCCAGAAAACAGTTCTCAAATTCTGCATTTCTTAGCATATTTTTGACCATAGACTACACACTTTTGTTTTTTTAGGGTTCCGTACCCAAAGGGTAAAAACGGGACCCTATTACTAAGACGCCGCGGTCCGTCTGTCTGTCTGCCTGTCTGTCTGTCTGTCTGTCACCAGGCGGTATCTCATGAACCGTAACAGCTAGACTGTTGACATTTTCACAGATTATGTATTTCTGTTGCCGCTATAACAACAAATACTAACAACAGAATAAATTAAATATTTAAGTGGGGCTCCCATACAAAAAACGTGATTTTTTTGCCGTTTTTTGCGGTAATGGTACGGAACCCTTCGTGCGCGAGTCCAACTCGCACTTGGCCGGTTTTTCACTTTGCTCTTCTCAGGCAGGCTAAGGTCTTGGACCATACCGCCTCGTCTTCAGTGCAATTTTAACATCTTTATTATGCATTAGAATAAAGATGTAACAGATTCTAATGTTTTTGGAGTATTTGGCAGCAAATTGTATCGAGTCAGCCCAAAGAGTAAAATAATATAGGGAGAGTCAGTCTATAGACTACGCACTGTCACACTAGTTTTCCCACTTTCCCACTGACTTAGAAAAGTTTTCCTACTTTATTGTGTCACTGTCTCACTGTTTTGAAGTTTTGACACTTAGCTCGTTCGGATACATAAAGAAGAAACCAAAATTTGTTACGATACACGCAGTATTTAATAAGTTAGTAATCTTTGGATACACCTTTGTGTTTAATGTGTGTATGCACTATGCATTATAGCATTATATCACATTATGATAAGGACAAGCGTTACGTTTGTAAATAAAAACAAAAGAAATTCGCTAATTTTGCTTCTGCGTTTAATTGCCTCAAATTGTCTGATTTATATTCAAAATGCCAAATAGGTATACCCTTTAACTTATTTACTATTCAAACACTGTAGTCGATGTATAAATTGTTGCCGAATTTGAAAATTCATGATCAGAGTTCAAGGTTATCAGCATTTAACTTTGGTTCTTATCGTTCATATTTGTTACATCATCGCTACGAGTCTACGACATACAGACGTTGTGTCAAACGTGTTCGGTTGATATATTTCAGCCAGTTGTGAAGTATAATTTACTTATTTTGTGGCAGTCATCCCGTGCGCACGAACATGTCGACAGCCGGGAAAGTAATCAAGTGCCAAGCGGCCGTCGCGTGGGAGGCCGGAAAGCCGCTGTCTATTGAAGAGATCGAAGTGGACCCGCCTAAAGCCGGCGAAGTGCGCGTCAAGATCACCGCGACTGGAGTGTGCCACACTGATGCATACACGCTTTCCGGCAAGGACCCCGAGGGAGTTTTTCCTGTGGTGCTAGGGCACGAGGGCGGCGGCATCGTCGAGAGTGTCGGCGAGGGCGTCACCTCCGTGAAGCCCGGCGACCACGTCGTGCCCCTGTACGTACCCCAGTGCAACACATGTAAGTTCTGCTTGAACCCCAAAACCAACCTGTGCCAGAAGGTGCGCATCACCCAGGGACAGGGCGTCATGCCCGACGGCACACGCCGCTTTCGCTGCAAGGGACAGGAACTGTACCACTTCATGGGATGCTCCACCTTCAGTGAATACACAGTTGTTCTAGAAATTTCTCTATGTAAAGTCAATGAAGCAGCAGCTTTAGATAAAGTGTGCCTGCTGGGTTGTGGAGTCCCCACTGGCTATGGAGCTGCTCTGAACACAGCTAAGGTTGAACCTGGAACAAACTGTGCCATCTTCGGTTTAGGAGCTGTTGGTCTTGCTGTTGCATTGGGTTGCAAGGCAGCTGGAGCTAAACGTATCATTGGAGTAGACATCAACCCTGACAAATTCGAAGTAGCCAAGAAGTTTGGAGTCAATGAATTTGTGAACCCCAAAGATTATGACAAACCCATTCAACAGGTCCTTGTGGACTTGACTGATGGCGGTCTAGACTACACTTTTGAGTGCATTGGCAACATAAACACCATGCGTGCTGCTCTGGAAGCCTGCCATAAAGGTTGGGGTGTGTCTGTCATCATTGGAGTGGCTGCTGCTGGTGAGGAGATTAGCACTCGCCCATTCCAGCTTGTTACTGGACGTACCTGGAAGGGAACAGCTTTCGGAGGCTACAAGAGCCGTGAGAGTGTGCCAAAGCTTGTTGATGAGTACCTGGCAAACAAACTTCCTCTGGATGCATTTGTCACCCACAACGTTCCTCTGAAGGAGATCAATGAGGCTTTCCACCTGATGCATGTTGGCAAATCTATCCGTGCTGTTGTACAGTTCTAATTTTATGGAATATTTGATATTTTTGTAAGCATTTATGTTATTGTCCTTGTTATACAGCATTGTAAAAAAGTGATAAACAATTTTAACATGTCAAACATGTTTCCCAATATTTATAAAATAAACTGTCTTGATACTCAAATTGCATTTTGATAATTTTCAATTGACCCATGGAGAAGCATGTAATGATTGCATATGCATAATTATTATGTTTGCACTGGTTTGCACTGATGGTTGTATTACTAAAATGGGCATGATGTAGCCTTTACTGGATGCATTAACCTTGGGCCTAGTTTTATGGAGCAACATGGACAGACAAGACTTCTAATATCAGTTAGGTAGTAGATACACAAGTAGATACCTTAATAACGGTCCATCAACCGTGGTTAGTTACCTACATAATTAAAGAATGCCATTGTCTTATCAGTATTATTATAATCTCATGTCAGAGGTCTTTATACTGATAGCCGACAGCCATAAATATGTAGCCATGTGTTTAGTATTATGTAAATGACGTTAGACGTATTTATGATATGATAGACCTAAACAGAATGGGCCTTTTATCTACTTATATGTAAGTACTTTCCTTCAGGGAAAGTACTTTCGAAAATGTTACTTGGGTGTACCTACTATCGTAGCTACACCCACACAAGCGCGAATCCAGAATTTCGCTCAGGAGGGGGGAGAGGGTGGCAAGGGTTTTGGATTGGATTAAAAAAAATCAAAAAACCCGACTGCTTCAAAAGCGAACTAAAAAGTCTTAAACAAGGGAAAAATCATTCTGTGCAGGCGGAGGACACATAGGTATTCGCGGGATCGCGAGCTGGCTGACCAAAATCTGGTGTATCCTCCGCCTGTAGATTATATTATAGAAAACTGATAGCAGTTTTCTATAATATAACCTACCTAATAAGAGTGTTACAAGTACTTGTTACGAGTAGTGTTTAAATTGACGTTAAATTATATCACAAATAGACTGTCGACCTTGACTTTCGTCTATAAAAAATAACGTGGAAAAATCCTCATTCAAACATTTAATTCTTGTAGGAAGCAAATAAATACTTATTTCTTACAAAGTATCACGCCTGTATTCCTTTAAGGAGCAGGCAGAGACAGATGTTATAATTGACAGCAATAACAACATATGTACAGGTATTTCCTAGATAAATCCAGAATCATAACTGCTTTACTAGAAATTTACCTAAGAAACTTTTTGTACAAAAAAAGACTATCGACTTCCAAATAAAAACACTAGGTATAAAGTGAAAAATAACTTTCTTTTTGGAAAGATGCCGTCTTTGGTTGGTACCAAATTAACAAACCAGCGCGGCATGAGACGGAGATTTCTCCGAAACTGTTCACTGTTGCGCTGGAGGATGTCTTCAAGGTTCTGGACTGGAAGGGGCTTGGCATCAACGTTAATAGCGAGTACATCACTCACCTTCGGTTTGCCGACGACATAGTGGTCATGGCTGAGACCATGGAGAGCCTCAGTAAAATGCTCGATGACCTCAGTAGAGCTTCCGAAAGAGTAGGTCTTAAAATGAACTTGGACAAAACCAAGGCCATGTTGAACACCCATGTAACACCCACTCCTATCAAGATCAGAGAATCTACACTCGAAGTTCTAGACGATTATGTCTACCTGGGACAAACGGTCCAGTTGGGTAGGTCCGACTTCGAGAAAGAGGTCAACCGTCGAATCCGACTTGGCTGGGCGGCGTTCGGGAAGTTGCGTGGTATTTTCTCGTCCAATTTACCTCAGTGTCTCAAGACAAAAGTCTATGACCAGTGTGTGTTGCCACAATGGGCCTTATCAGAAAGCTTCAAGTCACCCAAAGAGCAATGGAGAGGGCTATGCTCGGCATTTCCTTGCGTGATCACGTCAGAAATGATGATTTCCGCAGTAGGAGAATCAAATCAAAGTTACCGACATAGCCCGAAGAATTGCTTAACTTAAGTGGCAGTGGGCAGGGCACATTGCTCGTAGAACGGATGGCCGATGGGGCCGAAAAGTTCTCGAATGGCGACCGCGAACCGGAAGACGATACGTTGGAAGGCCTCCCATTAGGTGGACCGATGATCGATGTTTTTTTTATACTTTACTTTTTAGTTTTACTTATTATGCAAGTTCTTTAGTAAGGTACTATAATGCCATAATAGATTACCCGAATATCATGAAACTTGAACATAACCGGTGAAACTGAGAGGGTACCAAAGTGAACTGTACACATCTACGTACCCCTTTAGAGCGTACCTACTGGCGTAATTTTATGTTATGAAATGGTATATACAATAAACAGACATGCAATTGCAGCAATCCTGAGAGATTTGTCGTCATTTATTGAAGAGTTATGTTGTATAACTCCCAAGTTCTTCATCAGATAGATACTCACGAAATTAATCAATTAATTTGCGAACATACTTACTCTTTCAAACAAAACAAGAATATTCAAAATCGGTCCACAATTGACGGAGAAATCGGTGAAAATACACAAAAAAATAAAATAACAAAAAGTCGAACATAGAAATTCCTCCTTTTTGGCAAGTCGGTTAAAAATAACTTCTATCAATGCGACACCGTTTTTTTTTTTTTTTTTAGCGTTGAGAAATGCTCATGCATACTGCGCTACCACGGGGAGATAGCGCAGTTATGTGGGACTCTAACCCACTAAAACTCCACGGTGTCCTCCTGTGCCGCTTATGGCGGGAACACGGGTACGCATTAGCACTCACCGCGAACCCGCCGCGGCTGTCCGTCACCGGGAGTACCCCTCATCTACGGCTCACCAGAACACACTGTGCGCCGTGACCACCCTAGGGACCAAACCAGCGCATGGGTGCCAGACGACCCCGTGTATGGCACCCTTGGTCCCCTTGTGACGGGTCAGGGTCAATGGCCCCGCCACCTACCATTTTTGGCCGCAGGGGATAGGGAGAGCGGCCAACGCTATACCGGCACTCCTCCTCCCCTGCGGCCCCACCGCGTCCGCCATCAGACGGTGGCGACCCCGTCTAGGCCGCAGAAGGTAGGGAGAGCGGCGCACCGCCATACCGGCACCCCTCTCCCGCTGCGGCCTCCAACCCTCAGCCGCAATATCGTATGGGTATGGGAGACCCCATACGACATCGCGGCCCGCCTCAGTTGTGATGTCGCCTAGGCAGCACCGCAACCTACATGTTGGCCGCTACGTCGTCGGCTTATCGGCAAAAGCCCTGACGAGCGGCCCCTCCTCGGGTTCCTCTTCGCTTCACCGTGGGTGACCAAGCCACGGTTACTGAGTCCCCCCCCCCAACCGACAAAGCGGGAACCCACCGGGGGGATCAATGCGACACCTAGGCCCTAGGCGATCCTAGGTGGGACATACAATCCTTCGCCTTGCCGAATTAATTTACGCAATTAGGCTGCAGAGATCCACACCAACTATGCATTAATATTCTGCAGTGAGATAACCATGGTACCTACGCGTGGTTTGACTCTCCCGAAATAATTAGAGTTGATTAAGACGATGGACGTAGCTCAATATCAGTATCTACCTACCGTATGGTCTATACAATCTGTAGGTACACCAATCTTAACAAGCTAATAAAGTCATTAGCGCCGAAAGGTCAACTTTTTGATAAGTAAATTTGTTAATGTAAGGAAAAAACGGTCAAGTGCAAGTCATACTCTTATTAAGTAGGTATTCCGTACCTAGCATACCTACTTGATCTAACTGTACTTAGCCGTATGAACACACTGTCATGATGATTCCTTACGGTCCTCCATGACCACCAGACCACCACCAGAGCTCTTATCAGAGCCACTACAATCTGAATACCTTCCACCGAAAATTGCCGCTAAATTCGACCCCGTCATTTCTCTGAGCCTGCCTTGAGCGTCATCTCAATAATCACTGCAGGGTTCCACAGGCTCTGTGAAAAAACACCTTTATGAGGCTAACGGTAACGCTCTGTCGATGTGGCTGGATTCTGGTAGATACACATTTGATTTGAAATCATCATAATTATGACGAAAGAGAAGAATTCCGAAAAAAAAACAATATTGCTAGTTTGTGTTTCGTCTGCAGTTTGTAAATGTTGATAGATTTTTTGTGAATATTTTTCTGAAGATTTTTTTGGTGATGCGACTGTTCACAGGAATTACTGTATGTATTGCCACGAATAATATAATACTAGCTTAGTACTCAATATATTCATTGCTTCCACATGTGAACTTAGATGGTAAGTTAAAAATTTACAAGTCTCAGAGAGGAAGAAGTATTGTCGAATTTGTGCTTCGGTTTGTAATCGATTGCCTTTTCGTTAAGGAATAGGTACTAAAACTAATACAACTACTACTAACGCTAATAAAACCAAAATATGAAAATAACATTTGTCTATATTCATAACAAAATATACATTTTATTACTTAATTATGTAACTAACCAACATTTTTACAAACATATATTTTATTTACATTAATTTCGACTAATTAGGGAAACATTGTTACAATAATTATAAATATTTTGTCATAATTATTACATCTATAAAATTTAATGATAAACAATGAAAGATAGTGTACTGCTGTAGATAGGTACATCTTTGTCATAATTTTATGAAAATAACTTAATACCTTATTTATTTATTTTCGGCACCTTAGAGTCCCGGTCCCCCCGGTCCCAGCGACAACACAGCCCCTATGTGGTCGATGCCCGGTCCTTTGAAAGGCGTGCGAGGAGCCGAAGCCAACTCGCAGAGGCCTTGTAAGGCATGTATCAGGAAATGTGACACCAACCGACGATTATCCCTGTATGCACTATGCAAGTACACCCAAGGACAATCCCCGGTTGGTGCAGGACAATTGCAAATTATGGAGAAATATGTATTGGGCTATAGATTTTGTAGGTTTAGTGGGATCAACTGCCCAAAACTATAGAAGGACTATCGGCCCCTGCCCGACCACTGTTGAACTAAACGGCTATAAAATGGCAGGGGGTGACTTGCACACTCAATTAACGGGCCCCCATAAGGGGTTTTTTTATCATTTATTATTATTACAAATTACATTGGACAAATGCGAGGAACAGTTAAATTAACCCCTTATACTAGATGGGGAGGGGGGGCATAAAGTATTATAAATTAAATAATAATCAAGGACGTAAGTTATACAGGAAACAATCTCGTCTGTGCAAGCGTTTTAAGATGGACAATAAAAATTTTAGGAACATTGAAAGCCCTGTAACATTGATTTATTAAGACCTTAACGCATACATAGGATTAGCTTCTGCCAGCGCAAATTATCCCGAGGGAACATATTCCAGGGATAAAAAGTATCCTATGTGCTATCTATAATCTCTCTGTGCCAAATTTAATCCAGATCGGTCCAGCCGTTCGAGCGTAAAGAAGTAACAATCATACACACTCACAAACTTTCGCCTAACAATATAATTAATTATTATTATTTAATCACACTAATAATATAATTATTAGTGTGATAAGCTAACACGTTTTTAGTAACTATCGCGCAAATAGAGAATGTTTCCCACAGGATGATCTAGACTTCGTATTGTTTATGGCGATCAATCAATCTGCCTAGCCTTTTCCAACTACGTTGGGGTCGGCTTCCAGTATAACCGGATTCAGCTGAGTACCAGTGTTTTACATGGAGCGACTGCCTATCTGACCTCCACAACCCAGTAACTAGGTAACACCATACCCCTTGGCTAGACTGGTGTCAGATCTTAAGCTTCTGACTACCCGTAACGACTGTCAAAGATTTTCAAATGACAGCCGGGACCAACGGCTTAACGTGCTTTCCAAGGCACGGAGGAAACTCGGTATGTTGAAATGGTCACCCATCCACGGACCGACCTCGTCAAGCGTTGCTTAACCTTGAAGATCGACCCTTGCGGCTGTCATTATTTAGCGTTCGGGAAGTTGCGTGGTATTTTCTCGTCCAATTTACCTCAGTATCTCAAGACAAAAGTCTATGACCAGTGTGTGTTGCCAGTGATCACCTATGGGACCGAGACGTGGTCGCTCACAATGGGCCTTATCAGAAAGCTTCAAGTCACCCAAAGAGCAATGGAGAGGGCTATGCTCGGAATTTCCTTGCGTGATCACGTCAGAAATGATGATTTCCGCAGGAGAACCAAAGTTACCGACATAGCCCGAAGAATTGCCAAACTTAAGTGGCAGTGGGCAGGGCACATTGCTCGTAGAACGGATGGCTGATAGGGCCGAAAAGTTCTCCAATGGGAACCGCGAACCTGAAGACGATACGTTGGAAGGCCTTTCACTAGGTGGACCGATGACCGATGATTTTTTTATATTTCACTTTTTAGTTTTACCTAATAAGCAAGTTCTTTAGTAAGGTACTATAATGCTTTAATAGATTACCCGAATATCATGAAACTTGAACATAACCGGTGAAACTGAGAGGGTACCAAAGTGAACTGTACACATCTACGTACCCCTTTAGAGCGTACCTACTGGCGTAATTTTATGTTATGAAATGGTATAAACAATAAACAGACATGCGATTGCAGCAATCCTGAGAGATTTGTCGTCATTTATTGAAGAGTTATGTTGTATAACTCCCAAGTTCTTCATCAGATAGATACTCACGAAATTAATCAATTAATTTGCGAACATACTTACTCTTTCAAACAAAACAAGAATATTCAAAATCGGTCCACAATTGACGGAGAAATCGGTGAAAATACACAAAAAAATAAAATAACAAAAAGTCGAACATAGAAATTCCTCCTTTTTGGCAAGTCGGTTAAAAATAACTTCTATCAATGCGACACCGTTTTTTTTAGCGTTGAGAAATGCTCATGCATACTGCGCTACCACGGGGAGATAGCGCAGTTATGTGGGACTCTAACCCACTAAAACTCCACGGTGTCCTCCTGTGCCGCTTATGGCGGTAACACGGGTACGCATTAGCACTCACCGCGAACCCGCCGCGGCTGTCCGTCACCGGGAGTACCCCTCATCTATGGCTCACCAGAACACACTGTGCGCCGTGACCACCCTAGGGACCAAACCAGCGCATGGGTGCCAGACGACCCCGTGTATGGCACCCTTGGTCCCCTTGTGACGGGTCAGGGTCAATGGCCCCGCCACCTACCATTATTGGCCGCAGGGGATAGGGAGAGCGGCCAACGCTATACCGGCACTCCTCCTCCCCTGCGGCCCCACCGCGTCCGCCATCAGACGGTGGCGACCCCGTCTAGGCCGCAGAAGGTAGGGAGAGCGGCGCACCGCCATACCGGCACCCCTCTCCCGCTGCGGCCTCCAACCCTCAGCCGCAATATCGTATGGGTATGGGAGACCCCATACGACATCGCGGCCCGCCTCAGTTGTGATGTCGCCTAGGCAGCACCGCAACCTACATGTTGGCCGCTACGTCGTCGGCTTATCGGCAAAAGCCCTGACGAGCGGCCCCTCCTCGGGTTCCTCTTCGCTTCACCGTGGGTGACCAAGCCACGGTTACTGAGTCCCCCCCCCAACCGACAAAGCGGGAACCCACCGGGGGGATCAATGCGACACCTAGGCCCTAGGCGATCCTAGGTGGGACATACAATCCTTCGCCTTGCCGAATTAATTTACGCAATTAGGCTGCAGAGATCCACACCAACTATGCATTAATATTCTGCAGTGAGATAACCATGGTACCTACGCGTGGTTTGACTCTCCCGAAATAATTAGAGTTGATTAAGACGATGGACGTAGCTCAATATCAGTATCTACCTACCGTATGGTCTATAAAATCTGTAGGTACACCAATCTTAAAACTGCGTGACGCTAATAAAGTCATTAGCGCTGAAAGGTCAACTTTTTGATAAGTAAATTTGTTAATGTAAGGAAAAAACGGTCAAGTGCAAGTCATACTCTTATTAAGTAGGTATTCCGTACCTAGCATACCTAGTTGATCTACCTGTACTTAGCCGTATGAACACACTGTCATGATGATTCCTTACGGTCCTCCATGACCACCAGACCACCACCAGAGCTCTTATCAGAGCCACTACAATCTGAATACCTTCCACCGAAAATTGCCGTTAAATTCGACCCCGTCATTTCTCTGAGCCTGCCTTGAGCGTCATCTCAATAATCACTGCAGGGTTCCACAGGCTCTGTGAAAAAACACCTTTATGAGGCTAACGGTAACGCTCTGTCGATGTGGCTGGATTCTGGTAAAAACACATTTGATTTGAAATCTTCATAATTATGACGAAAGAGAAGAATTCCGAAAAAAAAACAATATTGCTAGTTTGTGTTTCGTCTGCAGTTTGTAAATGTTGATAGATTTTTTGTGAATATTTTTCTGAACATTTTTTTGGTGATGCGACTGTTCACAGGAATTACTGTATGTATTGCCACGAATAATATAATACTAGCTTAGTACTCAATATATTCATTGCTTCCACATGTGAACTTAGATGGTAAGTTACAAATTTAGAACATTGTGGTGGACCCTGTCGGGCACTACAAAAGTAGCAGAGAGGAAGAAGTATTGTCGAATTTGTGCTTCGGTTTGTAATCGATTGCCTTTTCGTCAAGGAATAGGTACTAAAACTAATACAACTACTACTAACGCTAATAAAACCAAAATATGAAAATAACATTTGTCTATATTCATAACAAAATATACATTTTATTACTTAATTATGTAACTAACCAACATTTTTACAAACATATATTTTATTTACAATAATTTCGACTAATTAGGGAAACATTGTTACAATAATTATAAATATTTTGTCATAATTATCACATCTATAAAATTTAATGATAAACAATGAAAGATAGTGTACTGCTGTAGATAGGTACATCTTTGTCATAATTTTATGAAAATAACTTAATACCTTTTTTTTTTTTTTCGGCACCTTATAGTCCCGGTCCCAGTGACAACACAGCCCCTATGTGGTGGTGGCTATGTGGTCGATGCCCGGTCCTTTGAAAGGCGTGCGAGGAGCCGAAGCCAACTCGCAGAGGCCTTGTTAGGCGTGTATCAGGAAATGTGACACCAACCGACGATTATCCCTGTATGCACTGCGCAAGTGCACCCAAGAGCAATCCCCGGTTGGTACAGGACTATTGCAAATTATGGAGAAATATGTATTGGGCTATAAATTTTATAGGTTTAGTGGATCGATTGCCCAAAACTATAGGAGGACAACCAGTCCCTGCCCGATCACTGTAGAACTAAACTGCTACAAAATGGCAGGGGGTGACTTGCACACTCAATTAATGGGCCCCCATAAGGGTCTACATCATATATTATTATATCAAATTACATTGGACAAATGCGAGGAACAGTTAAATTAACCCTCCCATATAAAGTATTATAAATAAAATAATAATCAAGTAAGTAAGTTATTCAGGAAACAATTTCGTCTGTGCAAGCGTTTTAAGATGTACAATAAATATTTAGGAACAATGAAAGCCCTGCATGAAACATTGATTTATTAAGACAAGATTAATAAATCAATGAATATAAAGATTCTCAATTATATTGAACTAGCTTCTGCCAACGGCTTCGCCCGCGTGAAAGTAGTTTTTTTTCCCCGAGGGAACATATTGCCGGGATAAAAAGTATCCAATGTGCTATTCCAGACTATAATCTATCTCTGTGCCAAATTTTATCCAGATCCGTCTAGCCGTTTGAGCGTAAAGAAGTAACAATCATACACACTCACAAACTTTCGCCTTTATAATATTAGTGTGATAAGCTAACACGTTTTTTAGTAACTATCGCGCAAATAGAGAATGTTTCCCACAGGATGATCTGGACTTCGTATTGTTTATGGCGATCAATCAATCTGCCTAGCCTTTTCCAACTACATTGGGGTCGGCTTCCAGTCTAACCGGATTCAGCTGAGTACCAGTGTTTCACATGGAGCGACTGCCTATCTGACCTCCACAACCCAGTAACTGGGTAACACAATACCCCTTGGCTAGACTGGTGTCAGATCTCAAGCTTCTGACTACCCGTAACGACTGTCAAAGATTTTCAAATGACAGCCGGGACCAACGGCTTAACGTGCTTTCCGAGGCACGGAGGAAACTCAGTATGTTGGAATGGTCACCCATCCACGGACCGACCTCGTCAAGCGTTGCTTAACCTTGAAGATCGACCCGTGCGGCTGTCATTATTTAGCCACGAGCTACTCTTATTCCTCCAGGTATTGTTTATGGCGATGATACGTCTAAATTTAGGTTGTCCATAGTGAAGATCATATTGCTACTGACACAATTCTATTTCTAGCAGGTTGTGTGCCATTTAGGGCCTTACTTAAACATCTCTGAGATATTAGCAATTAATAATAAATTCAATTTCGCTATAGATAAAATTAATTGTCCCCATGTCGTGTCCAGGCTATCTCTCTCCATTCAGGGTTGCCTGGAAGAGATCGCAGAACGCGACAAGGCCGCCTGTTGTATGTTTGTTGTTATTTTAAGGTTTCCGTATGTAATGATTTTATCTTGGTGTACAATAAAGTATATAATAATTAAACATCTGCTGTCACTAAACATAATCGAGATTTAGGGCGCTTGTATACGCTAAGAAAAGTCACCGGACCTACGCAAGAATTCGTGTCGTTTCTACATACGAATTCTTGTCGTGTACATGAGGAATATGTCCTGTCTGCAGCAGATTCAGCAGCTCTTCAGAAAGGTCTTCACAGTTCCGTCTCCTTCATTTTCGTATTAGCGTTTTATTGTGGATCAGCAGTGATCTGTTTGTAGTACTCCACGTAGCTGTCGCATTGTTCGCCTGTAACAATTACAGTTGTGGTTAACACGGACTCATTGGCTGTACAAATTGTTTTGTACTTGTATCAGAAGAATAAAAAACATTCCATTGTTGTAATGACGACATATTGTTATTAAGAATTCAGTGGAAAATGGAGGCAGGAATTTCATTAATAAAGTTTTTGTGGCGAATAACACTTTTTTTTCATTCTTTCTATTAAACCGCTAAGTAAATAAAATAAACTGCTGTAAACGTTGGTGGTTCCCTGACGCGAGTACGAGGCTTATTTTTTGCTTTTTAGAGGTTTTTGTGTCGGTTTTTTTTTTAAAATTTTACATTTAATTATTTTTTCATGCTTTTTAAATCAAATATAATATACCTATAGACACGCTTCAATCAACAATCTATCGAAACAGGTAATTATGACATGATATCTTGCGAAGAAACTCAGATTCAAAGAATAAATTACGGGTAACTTTTGAACGGCTGAACCGATTTTAATCAATCATAGCTAAGAACACTCTCGACAAAGTCACCTTTCAAACAAATACTACATCGGTTCATCCGTTAGGGAGCTACGAAGCCTCAGACACACATAGACACGTCAAACTTATAACACTCCGTCTTTTTGCGTCGGAGGTTAAAAATAATTAAAGTTGTTATAGCATAGGTAGGACAAGGTCGGTCTGTGGATGGGTGACCATTTCAACATAGGGAGTTTCCTCCGTGCCTCGGAAAGCACGTTAAGCCGTTGGTCCCGGCTGTCATTTAAAGATCTTTGACAGTCGTTACCGGTAGTCAGGAGCTTCAGATCTCTGACACCAGTCTTGCCAAGGGGTACCGTGTTTTCTAGTTACTGGGTTGTTGTGGTCAGATAGGCAATCGCTCTATGTAAAACGCTGGTACTCAGCTGAATCCAGTTAGACGGGAAGCCGACCATTACATAGTTGGGCAAAGGCTAGGCAGATTGATAGCATAGGTATTAAATTAGTTACAAAACCAAAGCCCGTTTGGTCAGAGCCACTAGTTTCCCTAATTTTCCTCTAAACTCACGCCCAGATAACAAAAATATAAAAGTCGTTAACACCTGTCTACCAATGTATTGCAATATATCAAAACGATACGATAAAAATGTAAAGGCAGTGTCGCTATCACGATCCAAACAAACTTATCGCGGTAAGGGGCCTCCTTGACCCTTTCACTTGATATTCAGTAATGAGTTAATATATCTCATAAACGCGTGGACCGATTTATATGATTTACATACATACATAAACTCACGCCTTTTTCCCATGGCGGTAGGCAGAAACTACAGAACGCCACCTGCTACGATCCTTACATACTTCTTTTGCTTCACTCATATTTATACATCTAGTCATACACACACGCCGGCTGTAGTACTGCGCACCTGACCTTTCTGAAGAACATCACCTATAAGGTCAATGTATGTCTTTCTAAGGCGTCCCCTCCCGGCGTTTCCATTCACGTCTGCCTTGAAATACCTTTCATTCATCCTCTCAACGTGGCCAAACCATCTTAACATACTCTTTTCAATTTTATTCACTACTTCTTTTAAACCACAACGTTGTCTTATTACCTCATTCCTCAATCTATCATTTAAAGTTACACCACACATACTTCGCAAGGAACGCATTTCTACTGCATTAATCATTATTAAAACGGATAAAATTGTTCTCCGCCTATACCTTTCATTTGAGACCAAAATTATGAAAATATTATCTCATTAGACAAAAATATTGCAAGTTTTCATTGGTAAAAAAAAAAAAAATTTCAAAATTAAATTTCAAACTATTTATTTCCACAAGAATACATTAAAAAAAATTACATTTAAAATAACGCTCAATCTTTTTGAGTTAAGATTATGTGCGCTATCGATTCAGGTTCTTTATATACTCCTTGCGAAAGATTTCAATAATTTTTGGCATTACCTAATTATTTAAAGAGTATTTGTCATACTCTTTCATGGGGTACCTTGCCTTTCTGTATTCACTTACTACGCAATTCGGCTGCTGATTGTCTACAGTTTGTCTGCATCGTATCTTGCCCTATTTCGGCCACTTAATGCGAAGGGGAGATAGCAGCCTTGAAAAGCTGGTCAATGTTGGTACTCCTGAAGGAAAGAGCACGAGGCCGGTCACCAACATGATTCACTGACCAAGTGAAAGAAGGTACGTCCTTAAGAAAATGCCAGCAAGTGTTGATATATGGCAACTTAGGACCGGAATCGATGGAGGCAGATTGTCCGCTTAAAGGGATTAACCACGATCCTTAGTAATGAGGGACCGATTGAAAAATAAGAAGAAGAGCATAGGTAGGCCAACAGGCTTGCTGATTAACTTAACACTTTCAGTGCTGATGCACTGTTGGAGCCGACAACGTGCCCAAGTAACGGCTCCTAGAGTAAATAATTCTGTAATATTTGTACGCCGGCCTCGCATAGGACTATGAGAAAATTGAGGAGGTAATCTTCGATCAAAGTATTACACACTAACGACCCGCCCAGGCTTGGCCCGTGACACATTATACAAAAGAACCTTCCTCGTTTCTCCCTCTTTATATTGGTGAAAACTGCATGAAAATGCATTCAGTAGTTTTTGAGTATAAAAGCGTACAGACGCGGCGGGGGACTTTATCTATACTAATATTATAAAGCTGAAGAGTTTGTTTGTTTGTTTCAACGCGCTAATCTCAGGAACTACTGGTTGGAATTGAAAAATTATTTTTGTGTTGGATAGCTCATTTATCGAGGAAGG
Source organism: Orthosia gothica (assembly GCA_949775005.1). Lineage (NCBI taxonomy): Eukaryota > Metazoa > Arthropoda > Insecta > Lepidoptera > Noctuidae > Orthosia > Orthosia gothica. The sequence goes on from OX459069.1 coordinate 1,677,077, forward strand.
TAATAGGCTATATAACATCACGCTACGACCAATAGGAGCGGAGCATTAATTAAAACCGGCCAAGTGCGAGTCGGACTCGCGCACTAAGGGTTCCCTACTTGGTAAATTGCGGTTTACGATTTATGACGTATTAAAAAAAAACTACTTACTAGATCTCGTTCAAAGCAATTTTCGGTGGAAGTTTACATTACATGTTTTTTTTATTTATTTATTAGGTAACCAACAGCGATACTTAAAAATATTTTACAAAATATGCCTATTACAATTTGTATGGCCAATTATAGGTTTCCCTGTGTAACTGGGATAAATGTATAAAACATGCGAACGAACTAATGCTACAAATTTAAATTAAAAGATGCAATACAATCCAAATTTCTAAAAGGTTAAGTTAAATCACAATTTTGAAATGGTTAAATAGTTAAATAAAAAGGTTGAATAACAGAAGATAGAAGACCGGTTGACTGTCACTTGTCTCCATCTATAGCCTTCAATATTCGTTTCTTGAATGTAGGTTTATTACAGTTAAATATATCAACTTGTGAGAATTCCGAGTTATAATTTCGAGCAATGCGAGTCAGTACACAGTTCTTGGCATAGTTAGTGGAGTGACGAGGAACGTGTAACATTGGCGTGTGACGAGTGCGCCGTAGGGGAGTACTAAAAGCTATCTGTGCGACCAACTCCGGGCAATCAAGGCGTCCATTGAGTATGTCATAGAGCAGACACATGTCCATTACTTTACGCCTTTCTTCGAGTGTTAGCAGACCATATGTTCGACAGCTATCCTCGTAAGACATTGGAGGTTTACGAAGGCGATAGTTAAGATGGTTAATAAATCTCTTTTGAATCTTTTCTATTTGGTTCTTATAAATTATGTATTGTGGGGACCAGATTGGGCACGCATACTCTAAAACGCTGCGCACATATGCAAAATAAACAGATTTAAGAGCCCCAATGTTTTTAAATACCTTACATGACCTAAGAACAAATCCTAGGTTCTTATAAGCTTTTGTGCTAATGAGGTCTGTGATCTGAGAACATTAATTTACTATCAAACATAACTCCTAAATCCCTAACCATATGGACTTTATTTATGACAATTCCATCAAAATTATATGAGTAAACAATCGGGTTCCTCTTACGCGTGTAACTTATACCTACATTGACACTTAGCAACGTTTACAGTGATCTTGTTTTTTGTGTAATAATTATTTAAACGATTAAGATCCTCTTGAAGGGCCTTAACATCATCGGGTGTTCTTATTTTATAAAATATTTTTTTGTCATCAGCGTACATTAAGTGATCAGAGTGTTGAAAAGAATCAGTGATGTCAAATAGATATGCGTTGTAAAAAAGAGGTCCTAAATGAGATCCCTGTGGTACGCCGCTAGGGATTTCAATAAAGTTAGAACGGTAACCTCCTAGTACGACAGCTTGTGAGCGTTTAAATAAATATGACTGCACCCATCGTAAAAGATCCCCGCGTATACCCAGTCTGTACAGCTTACTGAGCAAGATGACGTGATCCACACGATCAAAAGCTTTTTCGAAATCCGTGTAGATCACGTCAACCTGCCCCCCGCTATCTGTATTCTCAAGAACAAAGTTTGAGAAACTGGCTAAGTTAGAGACAGTCGAGCGTTGCCTTAAAAAACCGTGCTGATTGCAAGAGATTCCTCTGAGTATATATGGATAGATAGCGTTGTATACCAGTTTCTCAAATACTTTACCAATTGTATTTAGTATAGAAATACCCCTGTAATTTCCTATCATTGTCCGCGAACCCTTTTTATGAATTGGAACAATGAAAGTTTTTTTCCATTCATTTGGGAAGGTGCCTTCTTTTAATGAAATATTAAAAATAGTACTAATTGGAGGTGCTAAAGATTTTGCACAGTTCTTTCAAAATATTGGGGGCACACCGTCGCATCCAGGGCCCTTATCAACGCTTAAGGCACACAACGACCTCTCCATAGTTGACGAAGAGAATTGTAAGTTAGAAATTATGTCAGGACAGTGATCCTTTTCATCCGCTATCAAAGAATTAGTGAGGCTACAGTCAGAGGGTTCACCAAATACGTCGTGGAAGAAGTCATTGAAAGCCTCACAAATTTCCCGACCCCCTGAATAATTGACGTTGTTGTGAGATAACATTTTTGGATAATTGGAGCCTCCACGCATGTTTTTTATGTAGGTCCAAAACATTTTCGGTTCTTTTTTTAAACTGCTTTCCATTTCCTGCACGTGTTTATTATAACAAATTTCGTGGACTTGCCGCTGTCTATCTCGTAATAATGCGAATTCGTCGTAGTCTAATAAGTTACCATACCGTTTCCATCGCGAGTGTGCCTTGCTTTTTTCTTTAATTATTTTAATTAACGAGTTGCTATACCAGACAGGATATTTATGTGATCCTGACCTTCGATTAAAAGGTACGTATTTATCCTGTTTGAATTATTTTATAGAATATATCCACAGCAGCATTTATTGATTTATTGTGTAAAACTGAGTGCCAATCAAGTTCAGAAAAATAAGTATTCAACATGCTGAAGTCCGCTTTGCGGTAATTATGTCTAGAAGTGGACAACTCACGGAGCGGAGAAACTGCAAGGTCAGATATTTCGATAGTAATTACTGGATGAGGTAGGTCAGTCTTCACAAGGGGTGATCGACATTCAGTTATTTCAAGTGGCAAGTTGGAGAAAGCCAAATCAAGAGTATGCCCCTTGTGGTTAGGTAGTGTATTGTACTGTGTTACGCCTAAAAACGACAGATCATTTACTAACCGCGAGGCAGCGTTCTGCACTTCGACGGCACCTTGTTTAAGATAAGTCGGCCCGCTTTTATTCCATTTTATACATGGAAGATTGAAATCTTTAGTTTTATCATTCTCTTATTTTAGAAGTTACAGGAGGGGGGGGGGGGGAGGGCACATTTTACCACTTTGGAAGTGTCTCGCGCAAACTATTCAGTTTAGAAAAATTATATTAGAAACCTCAATATCATTTTTCAAGACCTATCTATAGATACCCCTCACGTTTGATGAAATAAAAAATTAGTTTCAGTTTTAAGTATGGGAACCCCCAAAATTTATTGTTTTATTTTTCCTTTTTTGTGTAAAAATCTTAATGCGGTTCACAGAATACATCTACTTACCAAGTTTCAACAGCATAGTTCTTATAGTTTCGAAAAAAGTGGCTGTGACATACGGACGGACAGACATACAGACAGACAGATATGACGAATCTATAAGGGTTCCGTTTTTTGCCATTTGGCTACGGGACCCTAAAAATGTAGCAAAAACGGGAAAAATCTTCCTTTTTGACAGCTTCCGTTGCGTGCGCTGCGTAAACGGTTTAAGTTACGCAACAATCATGTATGTAGGGTAGGTAGAGTAGATGGGTAGGTAGGTAGCCAGTTGACGGGGGCGAAGCCGCGTAGGACAGCTAGTTTTTACCCGACTGCCGAAGGAGGGTAATGTGTTTATCAGTCTATGTATGTATGTATGTTTGTTCCTATGTGGCGTTCCAAAGACCAAACGCGTTGGCCGATTTGAATGATTCATACGTCAATCGATTCGTCTTAATCCTGCGAGTGTCATAGGCTACATTAAAATTGGACAATATAAAAATGGCGGATTTTGGGCGCCATATTGTGGGGGCCCCAATTTTTTTTTTCTTCCAAACCCATCGTGTGGGGTATCAAAATAAAGGGTTTTAAGAGGTGATTTCAAAAATATATAACACTTATATGTTTAAATGTATCTAATTCGAAAAAAAACTTAACTAAAAAGTTATAAATTAAAAAAGTTAAATCAAAAAATCAAAAAACCCGACTGCTTCAAAAGCGAACTAAAAAGTCAAAAAACAAGGAAAAAATCATGCTGTGCAGGAGGAGGATACATCTGGCTTTGGTCAGCCAGCTCGCGCGTATGTATCCTCCGATTTTTTGATTTAACTTTTTTATAATAATTTTGTTGTGATTATTTCCTGTAACATTTGGTAGTACTAGTAGTACTAACAGGTACGTCTGCGTAACAGACGTGATGATATTTTTGTACAGTACATTAAGATAGTCAATGTACCACGTAGCGTTTGCCACATATTATTTGATGTTGCTCTGTAGGTACCCTCATCAATGGCTTATCACTCACATAAAACAGAGTTTATCTGAGGCAACCCCATGATGTCAACAGTAAATGGTGCCGATAAGCTATCAGCTGAAAAATAGCCGTCACACCATGATAATAACATGTTTTTTTTTAAAGATCTGGCCTGAACTGGATTGGACTGATGCAGGTTTGTTTGTTTTAGAGGTCATTTGATAGTGAAAATAATGTACTGCTAAAGATATGAGTTTGGGCGACATTTAGAAATGTCTATAGACGACTACTTTACTGTTAACATAGCAATATACTGGTTACTAATTATCTTCACATCAATTAATGATGTGCAAAAAATGTTGCTGGAAACTATATATATAAGGGTGTTTTTCCGTAGTCTTTAGTTGAATGATTGCATTCTTATTGCATCATTGCAAGATCATTTTATAAAGATGAAGTTTTTATGATGTTTCTAACAGATTGACCTGTGAAAGCAAGAGATAAAGTAAGCTGGAAAAATATGAGAGAAACTGTAATGTTGTTCTGTGGAACAATATAGGCAATGAAAAAATAGTTTTTCCTCAAACATGTTTGGAAATTTGAGCATTATTTTGACAACCTTCTTCGAGATAAATCGAAATTGCGGCCGCTGCTCGCACGTATATGGCCAGTACAGCAATTGCGATTTATCTCGAAGAAAGTTGTCAAAATAATGCTCTTTCCAAGCATGTTTGAGAAAATATTATTGTTGTTCGTTATTGATTTTGATAAAAAAACTTTTTTGCAAAAAAATACTAACGACTTCTAAATAAAAACTACAAAGTGAAAAATAACTTTATTTTTGGAAAGTGGTGTTTTTCTTTTTTTTCAATTTTTTTGCGATATGGACACCGACTTCCAAAAATAAAGTTATTTTCACTTTGTAGTTTTTTATTTGGAAGTCGGTAGTATTTTTTTTGCAAAAAAGTTGTTTTTATTTTTCTCTTTTTAGTTGCACTTTCCTAAAATAGGCAAGTTGTTTAGTAAGGTACCTATAACGCCAGAATAGATTACCCGAATAACATGAAACTTGTACATAACCGGTGAAATGAGAGATCTGCGTACCCCTCTATAGTGTACTGGCGTGATGTTATGTTATGAAATGGTATAAACAATAAAACAGACATGCGATTGCAGCAATCCCGAATGATTTGCCGTTATTTATTGAAGAGTTCTGTTGTATTTCTCCGAAGTTCTTCATCAGATCTTCACTAAATTAAAATGGGACCAATTTTGAAACATACTCTATCAAACAAAAAAAGAATTGTCAAAATCTGTCCACAATTGACGGAGATATCGGTGAACATACATAAAAAAAAAAACATACAAGAAGTCGAACATAGAACCTCCTCCTTTTTGGTAAGTCGTTTAAAAAGTAGGTAATTGTATTTAACAAAATGAGTTCTAGGTACTATTTAGTTTTAATTTACGCGCATTATTTGAAAAAGCACTATACAAGCCTTGGGCACGACTAGGCATTGATGGACTTACGTATTTGTGCCTCGGCTCGTTCGTCCATCAATGCCTCTTTTGCTGGCTGCTGTGGTAATGTACTATTAGGGTTTTTATGGATATTATCTATTCTACATTAATATTGAAAGAGAAAAGATTTGTTTGTTTGTAATTTATAAACTCAAACTGCTTCACCGATTTAAATAAATATTTCTCCTATGGAAAGCTACGTTATTCCTGAGTGTAATAATCGATTACTTTTTATTCAGAAAAAATGAAAAGGTTCTATGGGGAGAGCCCCGGGAGCGATGCCGCGGGTAAAGAACTAGTTTGTAATACAAATTGCCCATATTGGAATAAGGCTGTCTTTGTACCTGTAGAAATAAGTATAATTGTAAAATAGATGTGTAACTTAATATTTTGGTGTATTTTATTATTTCCTGTAGGTGTGGAGGATTTGGTCAGAACAGTAAAAGTGCTCGAAAAAACATATTTTTCTTTTGGCAAGTCATAGAACAATTCGGTCGTCACCTTTCAAGAAGTGCGGCGCGCCCCGGGCCCGCTCGTTCCTGCTGAGCAGCGCGTGGTACACGGCCGTGAAGGCGGTGGGCTCCCCGCGGGCCTCCGCCACCTGGCGCGCCGCCGCCAGCAGCTTGCGCGGCGCCAGCGCCAGCCACGCGCCGCCCGCCTGCTTGGCGGCGCCCACCGCGCCCACCGGCTCGTTCCAGCTCAGCAGGACCTCTACCACCTCCTGTATTCAATCGGTAACACGTAAACGTTAAACTTATAATACCCCTGTGCTTTGTCGTGGGTTAAAAACATTGAAACACATCACATGTTTTTACCCGACTACCGAAGGAGGGTAATATGTTTATCAGTCTATGTATGTTTGTTCCTGTGGCGTTCTAGAAAATAAACGCGTTGCTGATTTTGATGATACTTACGTCAATCGATTCGTCTTAACCCTGCGAGTGTCACTAGCGACATTAAACTGGGCAATAAAATAAATGCGGCTATTGGGCGCCATATTGTGGGGAACCAAATTCTTTTTTTCTGCCATACCCATCGCGTGGGGTATCAAAATAAAAGGTTTTAAGAGGTGTTTTCAAAAATATGTAACACTTATATGTTTAAATGTAACTAATTTGAAAAAAAAACAACTAAAAAGTTAATTAATAAAAAACAAAAAACCCGACTGCTTAAAATGCGAGCTAAAAAGACGTAAAAAAGAAGATTTTGATTTTGCATTTTGCGATAGCGCTAGCGACTCACGGACTAAAGTTGACTTGATTGATAGTGAAGTTGATCCGATGTTTTGTAAAAGACGCCTTTCTTCTAAGATTTGGCCACAGATAACATAATACTAGCATACAGATGCCTCATCCCATACAAAGGAACCGTGCTGACGTAACTAGCGTTTTTCGACTGATTAAACTGATTATTTTTCTAAAAACATCGATTGCGTTTGGTTCCGTTCTACGAATTTAGATGGTGTTAGCAGCAACTTGCAAGTAAAAGGATTTCCTCGATTCATGAAATCGTGAATAGTTTTTTTTTAAATACAGCAACGATTTGTTTTATAGTATTTTTTTGCACGTTTTTTGCAGTTTCATTGTACCAAAATGTGTTACAAAACAAATTCAAAAAATCAAGTGAATGCCTCAAAAAGTTTAAACTGCATCATCTATTGGAATCAATTTTAAATGATTTATTTAAACAATCTTTGAAATGTGAATTAAGAGCCCAATATTCCTTAATGTTGTGCTTGGGAGAGTTAATTAAACAAAAACATAAATTTTTATGATCGCCTCTAGAAAATCTTAATATTTTACAAAACGCAATAACCAAAAAAAAACTTTTTTGCAAAAAAATACTACCGACTTCCAAATGCAAAATAAGTGAAAAATAACTTTTTTTTAAGTCGGTGTCCATATCCCAAAAAAATGGTACCTACGAAAGACACCGACTTAAAAAAAAATCGTTATTTTTCACTTTGTAGTTTTTCATTTGGAAGTCGGTAGTATTTTTTTGCAAAAAAGTTTTTTTATTTTTCCCTTTTTAGTTTTACCTACCTAATAGGCAAGTTGTTACGTAATGTTCCTATAACGCCAGAATAGATTACCCGAATAACATGAAACTTGAACACAACCGGAGAAATGAGAGATTTGCGTACCCCTTGAGAGCGTACTGGCGTGATGTTTATTTTATGAAATGGTATAAAAAATAAACAGACATGTGATTGCAGCAATCTCGAGAGTTTTGCCGTTATTTATTTAAGAGTTCTGTTGTAAAACTCCATAGTTCTTCATCAGATCTTCACCAAATTAAAATGGGACCAATTTCGAAACATACTCTTTCAAACAAAAAAAGTTTTATTTTTAAATCGGTCCACAACTGACGGCGATATCGGTGAACATACACCCTTTTTGGTAAGTCGGTTTGAAAATCAAAGCTTATCACGCCATCTAGTGCAAATTATTTGAACCAAATTTTCTTTCTTCGCCATCCGCCAAGGCGGATTCTTTAATTGAATTGATTTGGACTATTTTGGACTAGTTTCGTTTACACAAATTATGTCAACTAACTTGAAAACTGGCGCGATTAGTTATATCGTTTCCCAAACTCAGTTATAATTTTATTAATAATCCAATACATCACGAGGGAAAGTTGGGCAATTTAGCGCCGATCGAAGCTAATCTCTGTTAAGCTTGTATTTTTTGTATTCTCTAGAGATACTACCAATTCGGTTTTCTCCATAGGCAACGACTAATTCTAACTTCTGCACTAGCTTCTGTCGTTTTATAAGTGCCCATGTAGGGCCACGTAAAACAAAATAAATTTATTTATTTATTCATTTACACATACATTTATTTTTACAGGTAAACCCCAAGATAATAAAAGAAGTCATACAATGGCACTGTTACATACAGTGACGACAAGTTACATAGAGGACAATACATTCACTGTCACCCTCTGGAATTCCGCCAAAGAGCAGGAAAAAATGTCCAATCGCTGAGAAATTAAAAAAAAAAAAATTGAATCCAGTACCTCGTATCCCCTCAGCCTCCACAGCATGTCCAGCGCCAGCTGCGCCGCCGCGGGGTCCAAGTGGCCCAGCGACAGCAGCGCGCAGGCCAGCGGGCGCGCGTCGCCCAGCGCGCCCCGGCGCAGCGCCGCGCGCAGGCGGCCCCGCGCGCCGCGCGTCACCAGCGCGCGCACGCACAGCTCGGCCGCCGCCTGCTGCACCACCATGTCGTGGCGGCACAGCGACGCGATGTACGCGGTCACCACCTACCATTTAGTTTAGTTACCATTATGGTGTTATTTGCTATTATAATTATACATAAATGCTATGCATACATATATTACCATTACAACTAAATAATTTAATAGTAGATTAGTAGCCAAGGGCTGTAAGGCATCAATTGCAGCCCGAGATATTTAGGCGCACGAGCGCAGCGAGGGCGCCTATAGTTCGAGGGCGCAATTGATGATTACACCCGAGCTAACTATTCTGCTTTACATCTCGATTGTGAGGTAAGTAGAAAAAAACCGGCATTACAAGAATAAAACATTTAAAAAAATATTTATTTTTCAAGAACGAAATTGAGCTTCGCCGTTCGATATTTAAAATTGATGACTATTTTTTATTTATTTTTTTGTTCGCCCTGATCGGCTAAGGTCTTGGACCATACCGCCTAATCTTCAGTGCAATTTTTACATTCTTTAGTATGCATGAGAATACGGGTGTAACAGATTCTAATAGTTTTTGTAGTATTTGGCAGCAAATTGTATCGAGTCAGCCTTCCCAGTAAGCTTTGCGGAGGTAGTCAATACTACAATAAAATTCTCCGCTCCACTATCCTGAAATCGCTTCTGTCAATGATTTCACATATTGTCCAGTTGCGTAGACAGTTGAGACACAAAACTGCACCAATTTTGTATCACAATATCCACTAGGAATCAATTTGCAAATAATATTAACAACCGCTGAACTTCACTCGAAAAAAGCCCGCCAAAAACTCCTTGATGACTATTATACTCACACGAAGACAAGGCTGAATAGCAAAGCGACCTCTTTGGTCATTGGGCTGAATGCATGATGTCTATTGCCAGTATGATGGTTAGATGTACGCGAACTTTTTGAAAGAAAGAAGTGTATTTTTTTTAAATTACTTACCGCCCTAGGGCTTTTTTCTAGCTACATTATTACCCTAGAGCGCTAATTAGTCACCTACAAGCCCCATTTGGAGGTAATAAGAACCTACTTACCGAACATGAGAGATGTAAAAATTCTTATTTATAAAATAATAGCTTCCGCAAGCGACTTCGCCCGCGTTCAAAGTAAAAAAAAATATGCTCCGATCGCCACCAAAGTTTACAGGATTATCCGCTGAGTCAATCTCAATATTATCTGAAAACATTAAAATTGGTCTAGCCGGTTCGGAGTCTATAAGGATCATACATACATACTTTATCTTTTTCAATACAGTTGTTAAACATAGCGCATTTTCAGAGGCTATAGTTATGATTCGAAAATCAAATCTTTTGCACAGGCATCTTTCTGTTAAGCGGTCGTGACTTTTGTTTACGCGCTCGATCATTACTTTTGCAGTTTAGTTTTAAAGGACATGGCTAAATAAAGTATGGACGACTGCCCTAACAATGTATAAACATTTTAACTAGTAATATGTAATGCTGAATAGCTGAATATTAGTATTTCATATGAAAAAAGTTACAGGATCTTTTTATATCGTCACAATCCTGAAAATAAAATCGTAGAAACGCCTACATTAATAGATATAAAAACTTGTAAAAGAATAAGATTTTGCTATGATATTTTAGTAAGGCATTTAGAGGAACTTGTGCCTAAGTAATAACAGCCGCACAGGTCTATTTTCAAGGTTAAGCAACGCTTACCGAGTTCATTCCGTGGATCCATCGTGTACCATCTTTACATAGCGAGTTTCCTTCGTACCTTGGAAAGCTAGATAAGCAGTTGGGCCTGGCTGCCATTTGAAGATCTGTCATTTGTGGCTACACCACAGTTTATGCATCTCATGATGAATCAATACGTAAATGAAACTTAAAACCATACTAGTTGTCTCTGTATTAATACATAATACCCAACGAAAGGAACTTCGTTCAAAGCGAGTTCCCACAGCACCCCCAACATGTGTTTTTAATTTGGTTCTAATCGAATCAAGTCTAATCGGGAAGAATCAATTGCAACAAAGAGATTGCAATTAAAGACATCAACGTGTTTAGATTTATTGCGATTGGTTAAAAAATAAATAATAATGAATACTGTTCGTTTCGGCTTACGAAAATGTCTTTAAAAGTAGGTTTATTGACCACAATCTTTCGAAGAACAGAATCTTATGTTCTTTTTGTCAAACAAAAATTCATCAATAATTTCTAAAATCAGATCAACATTTGGAGATTTATTGAGATTGGTACAAAAATAAATAATAATGAATACTGTTCGTTTCGGCTTACGAAAATGTCTTTAAAAGTAGGTGTATTGACCACAATTTTTCGAAGAACAGAATCTTATGTTCTTTTTGTCAAACAAAAAATCATCAATAATTTCTAGAAATCAAATAAATGCAACTAAAGAAATCAACGTGTTTAGATTTATTGCGATTGGTACAAAAATAAATAATAATGAATACTGGTCGTTTTGGTTTACGCAAATGTCTTTAAAAGTAGGTTTATTGACCACAATTTTTCGTAGTACGGAATCTTATGTTCGTTTTGTCAAACAAAACCATCAAAAAAACTTTTAATTATTTGATTAATTCACGAAGGTTCTAGAAGAATAATAAAACTGTAGTAATTCATTCATGAATATTTGAATGTTACGAGCTAATGAGAAATTTCTATACTTGCTAAGGGAAATTGTTTAGCCATGTCCTTTACAAGTCAATTTAAAAAAGTTTAGTAGCAAGGAGTTTTCATACATAGAATAAAATGGGATAGATTTTATACGAGGAAAAGTGAATCAGTCCGTACGTCTTAGCATTGAATTCTCAAAAGTCTTTTAGATGGTTGTTTAATATATTTAATTAACAGTTTTAATTTAATTATTTTCACATCAACATTTGTCAAAAATCGAATAGGCTGTATAGGCTGTTTTCGTTGTAAAAAAAATGTCCATTTGTAAAAACGCGCTATTTTCTGAAAATTTTAATTTCATATTTCCATATTTTTTTTTTTTTATAATGAGTTCAAGTACAAGTGATGAAATAGAATTAACTATGCCCGATATTTTATCTGAGGCAAAAACTGCGCAAGATGAAATTGTGCCCCAAAAATCTCGAGAAAGATATGGCGACTTACGATAATTTTATTTTATGGACAAAACAAATTTTGTTCTTTGATTTGTTTTTACTATTTCCCACAACTGTATTGAAAAACGTCGTGTGATACACGGGTGTGTAGGTTATTGCAAACTTGCCACCCTTGTATCACAATGTACTATTATATGTATAGGTAAATTTAAAAACAGATACATAGTTTACATTTAATTCCTAATTCTTTTTTCCAACTAATAAGTAGTCAATCAATCCAAGTAAAATAGGCTATCTCCTCAACTAAAACATAGTGAAAGAGTTTGAAGCGATCAGTGAGCTGAAGTACCCGTATTTTACATGAAGCAGATCAGCTGAACTGTCTGTCAGACCTCCACAACGAGTAACTGGGTTACACGATAATATATCCCTTGGCAAAACTGCTGACATATTTTCTGGCTTATCTTGAATTATTTTTGCCGTACAGACAGAGCTCAGCTCTTTCTTGAATAAATATTTTTTTATATATTTCAAGATATATTTTAATATATATAATATACCTATGTACAAACGCGTGTAAAAAGGGGAGCGATCATTGGACGTCTTAAGTCATCAACGTCATCCAGTAAACAGGAAAAGTGCCCAGAAAGCTGACAGCATTACCACGTTGTATAGTAATGCTGATAATCTGGCCGAAAAAAAGTCCAGCCATTTACTTGTAAAACCTGATGAGTACTCTGGACCCCATAGACCTAATGTTTAAACCCCAAACGGCTCAAAATATAATTTCCAATAAAATGTTATATTTGCGCTTTTCGAGGTTTTCTGCACCAGCAGCAACCACCCCAGCACAGCCCATCGTCCTAAGAAAATGGGATGGCGCAAGGGTGTCGACACATGTTGCACCCCACACCAAAGGCCTAATCAACTTCCAAGGCATTCTGGTCATCTCTTCTGGCTTCTTCTTATCGTCGATACAAGATGAGCGTGCGGAACTTGTGCTGCTCCACGACTTGTGGTGAAAAGTCTAGTGACTCACCTACACCAGGTAATGGGCGTCTGCGTGATGCTGCAGCACGTGGCTGCAGATGTCGGGCTGTGAATGGAGAGTCTAGTGACTCACCTGCACCAGGTACTGGGCCTCTGCGTGATGCTGCAGCACGTGGCTGCAGATGTCGGGCTGTGAATGGAGAGTCTAGTGACTCACCTGCACCAGGTACTGGGCCTCTGCGTGATGCTGCAGCACGTGGCTGCAGATGTCGGGCTGTGAATGGAGAGTCTAGTGACTCACCTGCACCAGGTACTGGGCCTCTGCGTGATGCTGCAGCACGTGGCTGCAGATGTCGGGCTGTGAATGGAGAGTCTAGTGACTCACCTGCACCAGGTACTGGGCCTCTGCGTGATGCTGCAGCACGTGGCTGCAGATGTCGGGCTGTGAATGGAGAGTCTAGTGACTCACCTGCACCAGGTACTGGGCCTCTGCGTGATGCTGCAGCACGTGGCTGCAGATGTCGGGCTGTGAGATGAGCACGCGGAACTTGTGCTGCGGCCGCGCGCTCTCCAGCGGCTGGCCTGCTGTGTTACGAGCCACCTCCAGGTCTGCCCACTTTCTGAGGGGAAGGGTAAAGGAGTCTTGTTAGTTTACGTATTTATCACAACAGAAAAGCTCTGAAAAAAAAAAAAAAATGCATTGTATGGTGACGACGTTAAGAAATTTTATTCCGCGCACGCTTAGGCTGTGGAATGATCTCCCTGCCGTGGTTTTCCCTAGCGACTACAATATGGGGTTCTTCAAGAAGGGCATTAGAAGGTTTTTGCGGGGTCGGCAGCGCGAGTGTGATGCCCCTGGTGTTGCACGCGTCCCTAGGCCACGGTGACCGCTTCCCATCAGGTGGGCCGTGTGCTTGTCTGCCACCTAAGTGGTATAAAAAAAAAAAAAAAAAAAAAAAAAATCACCATCCCATATCTTCCCGTGGGTGTCGTAAGAGGCGAATAAGGGACACACCAGAGAATGGGCAGCAGCGTTCTCTGTGCACTTTAAGAACAAAGTGTGATCGCCAACCCACCTGCCAAGCGTGGCGATTACGGCAAACCCCACCAAACCAAAATTAAATATGGCACAAAGATAAAACAGCCCCGAGTGCCCGCCAGCCCGTCTACCCTCGAATACGGTAGCGGTCAAGGTGATGGCGTGGCAAAGGGTGCGAAGAATCCTCGGAGTGGACCCAGCTACCCCAATAATCACCGAAGACAGGATCTAGCAACATAACACGCGAACACTCCAGACCAAAGAGAAGCTAGCCGAACTCGAGGAAGAATTGAGCAGGTTCCGATGGAGTATTATAGGGTTATCTGAAGTCCAAAGAGAGGGAGGACTCAATAATCCTCAAATCCGGTAACCTGCTCTATTTCCGAGACCAACAGTCCACAAGGTTTATCGTCCACAAGTTCCTTGTGAACAACGTGGTGAAGATCGAGAGTATGTCGACCAAGGTGGCGTACCTTATACAGAATATCCGCAAGATATTTGCTGAAGGTCATACAGGTCTACGCCTCGAAGTCGGCACACCCCGACGACGAGGTAGAGACCATGTATGAGGATATCTCCAGAGCCATGCATGGTTTCAAAACTCACTTCACCGTTGTCATGGGGGACTTCAAAGTGAAACTGGGCAAACGAGACGATGATGAGTCGCAAGTGGGGTTATTTGGAGTTGGATTTCGGAACCACCAGGTCACCTACTGGCCAGGCACATTGAACATTAGTATCAAGCTTGAAAGGTCTCGACTGATAAAGTATACGCTCCGTCCAGCACAGATCCAGATCCAAAACCCCGAGACCTTTCAGCTCGAACTCCAGAATCGTTTCGAGTTTAAGTTTTTGGGAGCTCCGTGGACGAATACAGCGATGGGTTCATGGAGGCGGTCCATACGGCCCGACCTAAGTCTAAGTTTTTCAAGGCCTCTGTACAGATAGGAACAAAAAGCTCTCAGATCCTACTCTCAAGCTCATGAAGAAGAGGCGTGAGATGATCCTGCAGTCTTCAGAAGATGCGTTGAAATACCGGAAGCTAAATAGACGCATCTAAAAGTCCTTGAAAGCGACCTCCGCCGCTTTAATACCGAAAGTATTGAAGACGCAATTGAGCGGATTAAGGGTTCCAAGGTCTTTGCAAGAGATCTGTCTATTGGGCAGAGCCAGCTCACGAAACTGAAGACCGATGATGGCAGGATCGTATCCGCCAAACTTCTGAGGGAGTTCGAGATATTCTATGGGCACTTTTACACGTCAAACAGTAAACCCGTCGCGTATCTAGTAAATGACCTTAGAGCTATATTGACCCGACACTATACCGAAGACATTGCGGACGTCAGCCTGTATGAGATTAGGATGGCTCTGAAACAGCTTAAGAATTACGGCCGAACTCCTGCAGAACCGAACTGGCAAACGTAGCATTGGAAGGCACCTAGAGGGGATGGAGCGACGACCTGCAACCTTATTGAGATTTGACCATTTATAGACGGATATCCACATCGCTTCTTAATTGAACTCGCATGTGATTGGTAGATTGATGGCGTCAAAACCATTTGCCTTGCCGAATTCTCTTACGCAATGGTCAAAGCTGTGGGAATCCGGTAGATCCGAAACGCATAGGACCGATCAGTGTGGCGATACTCGAGGGAGGCCTATGTCCAGCAGTGGACCTCTTTCGGCTGAAATGATGATGACACGAATGCAAATTCAGGTTGCAATTAACACCGAATTAGCACGAAAGTTGCGCCACGGAGTAGCCCACCATAGTAGTAACTATATTAATTAATAATATAATTAATGTATTTATTGCAGTAAATGAGTTAACAATATAGTTTATGTCTGAGTATAGATGTCCCTCGCAGGTAGGTAAGAATATTGTAGTGCAGTAGAAATAAATGAATTACTTTTAATTAATGATTGGCAAAAAGACTAGTATCCAAGTTTAAAAAATATAGCTTGGTTGTTGACGAGGACGACGACCTTTTGATAAACGTCAAAGTCGCTTAGTTTAAATAAATATACTCTTTCCAAAGAGTATATTATACGTTTCATGCTGAAATTACTAGGTAAGGGAAATGCTAATGCGATCTTCCCCTTTTACTTCCACGAAATTGAATAATATTACCTATTAAACACATTATTAAAAGTTACCCAGACATAACCTACAAAAGTTTATGACTGAATATCTATTATTCTCGACATTTTCTTGCACAAACTAATTCAGAACATCACCCTGAGTTAAACCAGATATTTTTCATTTAAAGACGTAGGAATTTAATCTCAGCTAAAAAAATGTATGGGCACCTGCCATTGTTCTTTTTGTACCTTGCATTAGAATTTTGTATGACGTCTTCTTTCTGTCGGGTTACCATAGATCGTTATTTATCTCATTTGAAAGCTGTTCTTACTAACCTGTACACAGAGTTGATCTCGTCGAACACCTGCGACAGCTGCACGAGGTAGACTCCTGCCTCCGTCACCAGCTGGTTCACGATCCTGTATATCGTGTCCTTGCCGTCAGTCCGGCGGAGCAGTACTGCTACTATTTTTGCTATCTCGTCTTTTGGCACCTGGCGGTTGAAAGATATGTTAAATATTGATTCAGATTAATTTGTTGATGTGTTGATATAGATTGTAGGTACAGTGTTGCAAAATTTTCAAATAAGATTTCTTTGTTTTTAACTTTTTATAGGTAACTGTAAACTACACAAGCGAACATTATGCCTGGTTCCCAGAGGTATATATAGCCCATAACACCACTGGTGATATTGATAATATATTCACATTTCAGGCATTATGTTATAAGGAACGTCCTCACTGGGAGCATTCTTTCGCGAGCATTTGTAAACGAGCAATCGCAGGCGAGCAACAAATGCTTCCCAGCGGTCACTTTCGAGCAAAACTATGAACGTTCGAGTCGAACATTCCCTTGCGAGCTTGGAGCATTCGATTACGATCTCGTTAAATATCAATCATTTCTAACACGATAATACGATTGAGCAAGAAGGTCACAAACACTTAAGATCAAGGAACTGGGGGGTGACCACAAGCTCTTAGAGTAAGGTTATTTTGAGATCGAGTAAGGGACAGATGTATCTGACTTGTATACATCTGTCACTTACTCGATCTCAAAATAACCTTACTCTAAGAGCTTGTGGTTACCCCCCTGTTCCTTACTTTATAAGTGGCCATTAATATTCCTACATACATACTCATTCATTTCATTATCTGAGTACTCGCTTTCGAGTGTTTTATTTGCGTAAACATTCGTATGTGAGCCGTTTCCGCGAAAATCGTTGCGACGTCCACGTCGGCCGAAATTCGTGCGTGCGTGTAAATTTTGTATCGCTCGCCTCAACGTCCACACCACTCGAATATTCGACTTCGAATGCTCATTACACGTGAATGCTCTCAGTGAGGATGCTCCTAAAGTCTAAAGTGGGCAAACCTATTAACAGTTTTAAACATGAAATGTAATAAAAAGTGTACATTACCGAGTGCGCAAGTCCGGAGGGAACCAGTTTGACGCGCCACAGACAGCCGAGCCGCGCGTCTATGATGTAGTCCGGTTGAAACACCACCCATGTGTCAGAGTCTACGTGTGTTTATAGTCAAGGAAATCATTTCATTACATTTATTTAGTAAAACTTCATGCAACATACAGATACATAGGCGGACTTATTGCCTGAGGCATTACATTATTATATATTTTACGTTCAGTAAGTAGTAAAAAATCAACTTTTATGACGGTGGCGGGCGTTCAAATGGTGCCCGGCATGTAAGTTGGCACTGTAAAAATATACAAACAGTATGGAAACTACTTACAAATGCTCGAAACGGCACACTCACATAAACATGCGCATCGACGAGACCCTAAGCGGCTCGCACTACTGACAGCACTGCAGAGTGCCTTAATGGTCTCGTCGGTGCGTATGTTTGAGTGAGTGTGCCGTCTCGAGCGTTTGCAGGTAGTTTCCATACTATTTGTATATTTTTACTGTGGTTTTCGCGCATATTCCGCGAACTGACCAACCACCATATAGAGGATATCGATCCTTGTGTCAACTGACCAACCAATCGCGCGCTCGGAACGATCCTAAACGTTCCTCGCGTCCCGCTTCATTACCAAAGAGACCTAAAAAACTACTTCTGCACATCTAACAACTTGCCAACTTACGTGCCGGGGATTATAATACTTACATTTTTCGTGTGATGTCGCCAACTAAAATAAAGTATAGAAATGGTAACAGCACCAAAAATGGTGAAAAACAAAACACCAGAAACGTATAGTTTCATTCTTGGATGACAAAATTAGTAAATTAACTCATAATTAAGGTTTAGTTTCAATAGGTAGGAAACGCTTGTGTTATCATTTGAAGGCGCTTGCGACGGATTGATCGAAGAAGGAAGTGGAAAGCTATGGGGGAGATCCTTTCCCAGCAGTGGGACAATATAGATCAATCTACCTAGCTTTAGCCCAAATATGTTGGGTTCGGCTTCCAGTCTAACCGGATTAAGCAGAGTACCAGTGTTTTACATGGACTGCCTATCTGACCTCCACAACCCAGTAACTGGGTAACACAATACCCCTTGGCTAGACTGGTGTCAGATCTCAGGCTTCTGACTACCTGTAACGACTGTCAAACATCTTCAAATGACATTCTTTCCCAGGCACGGAGCAAAACACACCACTAAAGATGGTCACCCATCCACGGACCAACCTCGGCAAGCGTTGCTTTAACGTGCAGCTGTTATTATTTAGCCGCAAAATGTGTGGGTCTACACTCTCTGGCTTGTGCTGCCCACTTCACCGTCAGCCGTTAAGTAAAGGATACACATGGGACAGAGCAGCCCCCCCAGCCGGGCGGGCTGCATGCTGACGCCCGGCACCACCGGGATGTGCTGCACGGTGCCGCCCTCGGCGCGGGACTGCTCCATGATATCGAACAGCTGGGACGTTTGACTCGCCTGCAATGAAGGGAGGCTTTTGTTAGAACCTGGGTGTTTATTAATATTTCAAGGGTATACAGTGATTCTATAACTGCCGGGCGAGCACGGCCTCTGTGATAGGCTTTAGTCACGCGTTTTATCACGGTTTTTGTTCCCAAACTGTGATAAAAATGTGTGACTCAAGCCTGTCACAGTAGGCCGTGCTCGCCCGCCTGGTATGTACAAGCATATGGCTAAAATAATAAATTATATTTATTTTGTAAATTGGTTAAAAGCAGGGCCTGAAGGGTTGGGGTGCAAGGACCACTTATTTACAGAATAAAATTTAGTACAAATTCGCGCGTAAAATACTAAAAGCCCCTATTAAATTGTAAGTTTTCCCGGACACTGTTTCTGGTTTTTTTTTTCTTTCTACCTAGCTAGTGCGTAGCTTATTAAACTAGTTTAATGAACCGCGACCTACCTCAGTCAGCCGCAGTCGCAGTCATTAGAGCCATGGCGGCAAACAGCGAGGGGCGGCGCAATGCAGCCCTACCCGTCTAGTCTAACATGTTTTTTTTGAGACAAGCACTTAAGCCGCCGATTCCCTTGAGTAGCTGATTTTAAAATGAGAATCTCGTCTAAACGGGTAGTCGTAATTTTTTGGAAAAAATATATGTTACATTAGACCATTTTCTTAAAAATTTGATCTAAGAAAATTTTGAGTTTTATTCGTATAACATAGTGTAATTAAATTTGTAAATTTATGTCTAAAACGGATAAAAACGCGACAATCGCACCAAAACCGCCAGGCGTATGTTAATGAAATCGACAGCATCTCAATGACAATTTAATTATCTACATTTTGATCTGAGGCTTTTTTTTTAAAGTCATAGAATAATAAGGAAAGTACAAAAAAACTACAAAAATTTGGGTCGCGCGGTGTGAAACGAGTGCGCGTTTTGTTCCCTCAAGGTCGTTGATAATCGTCGTCTTAAGGTTCTTTTGGCCTGTCGTCCGATCTTCTTCTAACCTAACCTATTCGAGGCAGGGTAAATACCAAATATAGCTCTTACCTGATGGTGAACCACGACCAGGTCATCGACCACGTTGACAGCGAACCTGCCGACCAGCCCGGTCTTCAACACGTGCGTGTAGTGGAAGCCCGAGGGACCCGTGATCGGCATCAGCCATACCTGAAGAAGTTTTTTTTTTTTGGTTTGGTTACAGTGTGTTGTTATCTTCCAACCGCGTCGATACAGTATTTAAATATTGTGTGGTTACTAGATCGGAATGCGAAATGTCAGAATGCAGTATTTATTCAATCTTAATTTGTTCATATTTTTTTTTCGAAGGGTAGGCCAAACTTATACAGTCATATTACAAAAAAGCAGTATTACTAAAAACCCAGGTTTAAACCTCTATAATGTACGATGTAAACAAGGTTTAAACCTGGGTTTTAGTTAAACCACTTTTTGTAATAAGGCACATATTGTTTGTATATCATTGGCAGTTGTATAGGTCTACCAGAATCTCATGGCAAATGTGGAAATAAAAATTTGTTGTGTGCAATACTGGGGAAATTGGATTAAACGATCTTGATACTGTTTAATTTTTATTTATGTCTTTAGTATTAATGAACATGAGGTACCTATATTATAGTAGTCACAGCGGATCGTTGCGTCTTTGAACTTGGTCCTGCCAACCATTGCGTAAGAAACAGTTTGTCATCGTGTATACTGCAAAGAGTAAGCGAGATAGGATGTGACATACATAAGCGAGTGAAAGAGACAGTTATACAATGCTATCTTCACCTTCAACAGTGACACAAAAATAGCTACTGCGCGGGGTCTTGCAACCAATTCAGAGACACAAAGATCCACTGTGAGTATTATCCGGTGACCCGCTAATTAGCAGACATAATAAAAATTACCATTGTTTTTCGCCAAAATGGATATTTCGACAGATAAGCGGTTATAGGTATGTGTATGAATAATGTTGTTATACATCGGGTTCTTAACATAGGAAAAATAAATCAATTGAATATTAATTTATGGACTAATTTATTATATATCATTTAAATCATACTAATAACTTAAAATCTCATTCAGAACTAGAATACGATTCCATGAACTCCACTGGCATTTCAAAAACTTGTATCTTTGTAGTTTTATGTCATCTCTCTCCTTCAAATGGTTCTTTTTCATTGGCATTTAACATATTCAAAACCAATCTCTTTATTTATAAAGTCTGTAAAAAAATATAAAATTTATCATGTTACTTATAGTCATTCATCATCATCAGTCTATATATACTTTTTTTAATGTAAGTTTTATGGCCTGGTTGCTAAGACCTTTTAGCCACGTCTTTGGAAAGAGTTTTGGATCTTATATTTATTCTTTAGTATGCATTAGAATGCCGATGTAACAGATTCTAATATTTTTTGGAGTATTTGGCAGCAAATTGTATCGAGTCAGTCTTCCCAGTAAGCTTTGCAGAGATAGTCAATACTACAATAAAATACTCCGCTTCACTATCCCGAGATCGCTTCTCTCAATGATTTTACAAATCGTCCAGTTGCGTAGACAGTTGAGACACAAAACTACACCAATAATATATCACAATATCCACTAGGAATCAATTTGCAAATAATATTAATAGCCACTGAACTTCACTCGACAAAATCCCGCTAAAAACTCCCGTCTATATACACGTCCCACTGCAGTTAAAATCAATATCTTGTCGAAGAATTAGTAACAGTTACATTACTATTGCCATTTACTTCCGGCCATCATTCGATGTGCCCTGTGTATTTACCATATAAAATTAATGGAAAGAAATAAAAATTAAGTAAGAAAAAAATAAAATAAACTAAAAGTATCAAAACAAGTCAGTCCAACTTACCGGTCCACTCTACGACGCACTTTAAAATCAAAGATTGAGTTTGATTTACGCCTTCTTCTTACGTTATTTTATGATACACATTGAAATCAATATGTCTCGCTTGAGATCGAAGTGGGTTTTTCGAAATTTTCACAAAAATAACAAATTTTCAAGATAAAATCAAAAAAAATCAGCTTCGGTTGACACATCAAGTACTTTGATTTGACAGGTGACAATTGACATTGCCATATGAAAATCACATTTAAAAAAAATAAAAAATGCCATGAGATTCTGGTAGTACATGTTCAAATCCTCAAATAACCGCAACACAAACGTGCACAAATAAAAAGAAAAATAGTTTTTTTTTAAGTGCAAGTTTCTGGCTTCAATCATAACTGCATTTCTTGACCTGGTGACGTGGCAATGTCGCGAATCAGTTTGTTTTAGCCAGTGTCGAGTTTTGCATTAATGTAAAAATTGCATTGGTCTGATCAGTAGGTATCTTTGATGTATATGCGAGAAGCGCAGGACCGACCAGTATGGCGATGCTTGGGCGACTATTTCCAGCAGTGGACGCGAGGATGATGATGACATGCATGTTATATTATAGGCATCTTTACCTCTGTAGGCCCAGGAGCTGTGACGGTGGCGGAGTGCGCGTGTCTGAAGACGGCGCACCACGTGGCGTCACAGAGCCGCAGGATGAACACGTCGCGCTCCACCACCGGCCTTGTTGCGTCCACTGGAACATGGATATAGCAAGTTTGACCATTTAATAACTTATGATGTAGCCTACTAGTATTATAGTTACACACACAATTTTAGGAGGATGGATGGACCTTTGTTACTCTTTCACGCAATAACTACTGAAATATTTCAATTATATAGCTTACTAGCTGACCCGGCAAACTTTGTTTTGCCATAAAAACACCAAACATTTACCTACCCTACCTTACACTTCCTACCCTACCCTACACTACCTTCCCTACCCTACGCTACACTACCCTACCCTATCCTACACTACCCTACCCTACCCTACGCTACACTACCCTACCCTACACTACCATACCCTACAAAAAAAAATATATACACGTAAAACCCATCTTTGAACTTCAACGAACATTTAAAAAAAGAATTGGCCGAATTACAGACGTTGTAGAGTTATGCGCTTACCAAAACATTTTGCATTTTTATATTTTAAAAGATATAGAAGATTCATCAGAGGTAGTTTTAGTAACTTTATATTTTATTTTTAACTTAGTTGATTAATACTCATGCTGTGGCCGCCTGTAATTGAAGGAGTGCACCAATATAAACTTATTTTCTTAAGACATTGTATTTTATGTGTTTAATTTTCGTTGGAGCTCCTAAATAAATAAATAGAATAACACATAGACTTTTATACAGATAGAAGTACTAATTCCATGCGGGAAAAACCACAGGCAGCAAGTTAATGATAAATGTAGATTATGTGGTGTCTTCTAGCTAATATACATATTAAAAAAATATAAATAAGCTCAAGCAGTCCACTGTTGGTAATATAATAAGCATATTTTAAGAACTAGTTACTTAGGCCAGCATGCATTGTCAACCACATCATCGCTTACCATCAGGTAAAATTCATGAAAAGTTAATCACTCAGAGTATTGAGTAAATTATTATGTATTTAATCTTGGATGAGGAGCTCGTGGCTAAATAATAACAGCCGCACGGGTCGATCATTAAGGTTAAGCAATGCTTGACGAGTTCGGTCCGTTGATGGGTAACTATTTTCAACATAGCGAGTTTCCTCCGTGCCTCGGAAAGCACGTTAAGCCGTTGGTCCTGGCTGTCATTTAAAGATCTTTGATAGTCGTTACAGGTAGTCAGAAGACTGAGATCTGACACCAGTCTAGCCAAGGGGTATCGTGTTACCCACTTACTGGGTTGTGGCGGTCAGATAGGCAGTCACTCCATGTAAAGCACTAGTACTCAGATGAATCCGGTAAGACTGGAAGCCGACCCCAACAAAATTGGGAAAAGGGCTAGGCAGATGAATCTTAACATACATACATCACTTTTATTTTTAAACTTTTGCCCACACTAGGAATTTCTTCCTGTATTTTGTTGTGGGTGTGTTCACAAACATTTAAACTCACATACACAACCCAGATCCGGAACAATTATCTGTAGGCCATACAAATATTTGTTGCGTGCTGGAATGTAACCCTCGACATGCAGCGCAGCAGTGGATCGCTCAACCACTGCGCCAACCGAGTTGTCTATATATATCATATATTTATACGATAAACTCACGCCTTTTTACAATGGTGGTAGGCAGGAACTACAGAATGACACCAGCTAAGTTCCTACATACTCCTCTATTAATTTTAATGGTTGTATATTTCATTTAATTTTGAGAATGTGTTGCAATTTATGTTATAACCAAACAAAATAGTTATTTCTTACATTCCAACTTCTGCAGTTTGGTGATGGTGGAGTTATTGAGAGAGAATGGCTGCAGCAGCACTCCATTGTTGCCGGCCAACAGCACAATGTTGCTCTGAGAGCACCAGGAGAACCATGCACAACTGGAAATGGGAGACACTTATTTTACTACAGTAAAACAGATAGATTATGTCTCTATGTCATGGATTTGAAAATAAGTGGGATAATGGGCTAATATTATAGGTGTATTGCCCTGTAACAGTCTAGAGTTGCTCTTCATTGGTCTAGCCCTTCTATGTTAAATTATTAAGTCATAAGTCATTTATTCATTTGTTTAACATAGGTACAATAATAATGGTATATACAGGTAATAAAGAGTGCGCTATGTTATGCCAGAGGGCGTACAAATGTTTGCAAGTATAAAAAAAAAAAAAAAAAAAAAAAAATAAGCCAGCTAAATCAAACTATTGAAATAAAATAAGCCTGCACAATTAAACAACAATTATAAAGAATTGCATAATCCAAATTAATAGAAATCAATGTCAATGTAAATATCAATAGAAATCAATAAAAAGAGAAACAAATAATAATAGGAACAATAATATAACAAAAACAAAATGTCAAAACAGTACATGTCAAGACACAGACTGAAAACAAATAATAAGGCTATGTCAATATAGGCAAAAATAACAAATGTCAATATTCAATACTAATGTTAGGTTAGGTTAGGTTAAAACGGGCTGGTTTTCGCAATTCCATGACCAAGCGCGTATTTTGCGTACGGAATAGTAATGTTAATATACAATTCTATTATCAATATACAATACTGATGTCAATATACAATACTAATGTCAGTATAGGTAAAAATTACAAATGTCAATATCCAATTCTAATGTCATTAAACAATACTGATGTCAATATACAATACTAATGTCAATATACAAAATTATTTATAAGCACAAACAGTCATGTATCTCATTAGCATGTCAACATTCTATCATTAGATTTCTGTCTGATAAAAATTCCGAAATACTGTAATATGCATTGCTCACCAGTAAGGATTTAAGCTGTTTCTTAAATAAGCTCACGTTCAATTCTTTGATTGATAGTGGTAAGTGGTTAAATATGACTGGCACTATGCAAAATACACTTTTATACATTAATGCTGTGGTGGTGTTGTTATTTATACATTAATGTGTGGTGGTGTTATCTCTGGCTAATCTATAGCTCTAGAATACTTCAGTCACATTGCAAGGAAAGACGGTGGCAACCTTGAGAAGCTCATCATGTCCCACAAAGTAGATGGGAAAACGCCTTGTAGACGTATCCCAATATGTTGATCTGACCAGATCTACATTGCTCTTGACTCTACAGTTCACAACACCCTCCACACTGCCAGAGATAGATACAGAATCAGATGGAGAAAGGTCGTATGAGAGAAAGTGATGCAAAAGGTAGGTCACAACCCTCAATACTGAGGAAAGCAAGAAGGAGGAATCTATAGATAGCACAACCCTCAATACTGAGGAAAGCAAGAAGGAGGAATCTATAGACAGCCTAACTTTTCTAATGTTATTGTGATTCTATTTGGGTTTTGGAAATGAATGGGACAACTATTGATAGCACTAAAATAGTTATTTATGCTACAAGTGCGGAAGGTAGGTGATTTCCGATGAGTGGCATTTTTATTCACGAGCGAGCGAATCGAGTGAGTGGATAAATCGACACGAGTCGGAAATCATCTTACGTACGTGTATCATACAACATTTTACTATGCATTGTGCGAGGAAATAAATAAATTAATAAAATGGCGGGCTTATTCAAGCGCGTACAGCATATCCACAGATTAACTAATAGTTCCTCGGCATATCTACTGCGCATGTGCGAATAGCTGTCACATCGTAACGCAATAAGGCACGAGCAAAATATACGTTCTGCCAAACATATTTAATGAATATTTAAAATTAATTTATTGATCAAAATCTAAATCTAGAGTAATTAAAAACGCCTAAAATAAAGTATTAGTTTCATTTTACGTTTTATATGAATGATAATCTGTACATAACTAATTTTTAAAACTTTTCTCAAATAATAAAAACTCTATGCGTCGGGCTGACGTTGGAGTTAAAAATTAAAAAAATACAGGAAAGTAAAAAGCACTAGTGAAAAAAAGTGACACTTTCCGCACAGTTTGGCTGCTTGGAAAACCGCTCTTTTCGAGGACATGCATTGTAAAATATTTTTTTGTGCTATCAATAGTTTAGTTTTTTATTCAATGATTAATACAGTGATATTACCTGAATGAAGTGTTTTTCAAGCTCTTCAACTGTTTCTTCTCTGGCAAAACTTGAAGCAACTCTATGCCATGGTCTGTTATGAATGTTATTTCATTTACTTTGGGCCAAACAAAGCCTAAAATCTTTGCATTCTTCCATTTGCATGTGTGTGAGTATTCCACATTGGTAGGAGCCAAGTCTTTGAAGTTCACAAACTCTACAGTAGCATTCTGATTATCCTGGTTTCTTTGTATAGCCAGAATTTTGAGGTCCGGCGAAAATTTTATAGATATTATTGTCCCGCGATCCTCCATTCGGAATGAAGTTGATTTGGATTCATCCATGCCATTGACCGTCACGCCTGTGACGCCTCCAGACCTAACTGTGAACACCTTCAGGAAAGAAAATGTAATGAATTTCTGGCACTCAAATATATCGGATAAAATAACTTTATTCTAGTTAGAATAACATTAGTTTAAGCACATACAGTCGTAATAAGGTAAACAAACCATCAAATGTAGATAAAAAATGAAATAAACTGAAGAACATAGAAATAGACGAGCATTTACCTGTCCGTTACTGTCGTCGAAAAATACATTTGTAACTGGACTATCAGCGTCAAAACGTTTTGGCTGGTCAGACAGAGCCAAGTAGTACTCGTCGCTTTCATTTAAACGGAATCGTGCCATCGTTTGAACATAATAAACTTTCGTTTCATAAAATAAACTTTTCCCTTTGTTGTGACAGTGTCAGTTTCGTTTCGCTTTCGACTTCGAGTAAAGTGACAAGTGACATATTAGAAAGGTGACATTTGAGATTTTAGTCTATGGTTATTACAGATAAAGTATTTTCACTTAGCTTACTGCCTTTTCAGACAGAAGTAAGGAGTAGGAGTGCTACAGGCTTCAAACTTATGGCCCATTTGTGTTATTTAATCATAGGCCTACCGTTTAACTGAATCGGTAGTTTTGATTCAGTTAAACAGTAGGCCTATAATTACCGATTAGGTACCTGAATTAGCTACTGCTACGCAGTTCGAGACAAAATGTTGTGTCAGCGGGTGAAAGACTAAGCTCCGCAACCACGCAGCTACCTCAGGCATCGTCTCACTCAATTTGGCGTAAGCCTGTTGTTATTGCAGTACTCATTTAATTCTAAACTTGCTTTGCTTAAGTGCATTGTTTCTACTTTGATATATTTTCTATGAAAAACAAGGTTGTAAGTCTACGGTATAGAATAAGGGGTCATTTTGAAAGTTGTGTTGACATGGCAACGAATGGCGGTAACAACAAACATCGAAAGTTCCTAAGTGTTACGAAAATAATCGTATTATGAATGAAAATATAGAATTAAATACTTTGACGGTGGATGATTCACTTGAAAATGATATTCAAGAGTATCATGAGATCAAGCAAGACACTACACTCGATGAAATCGAAACTTCGTTTTCTTCAAAACAATCACCGAAACACTTGAATGAATATGATTTCTTTACAAAACATGATGTGAAAACTGAGCCTAAGAAGCATTTAAAAAAGAAGAAGGGGAAGAAGAAAGAAAAGTCGTCGAATTTAATGGACATAATAACTTCAGAGATAGCCGCCTCTGTATCACCTGTGACTAAAAATATTGTGACGCTGCTGGATGTTACTAAAGAGCGACAGTATAGTTATCTACGAACTGATTCTAAATATCCTACTTTTCATAAATTTAAGACAATTTCCTATGATTTAGAGAATGGGTAAGTTTATTTAACGTTTTTTATACATATCTTGAGGGTTTACATTTAGAACCATGACACCTAATCCTAAAAAGGATGTCTTTACTGCATCATAAAAATTGCAACCTATTTAGCTAATCCATTTCTATAATATTCAGTTTTGCCATCTTCATCCACAGCCGACTTCACCATTCCAGTAACTGCTAGTTTAATTTGTTAATTTTAAAACTTTTAGGTGGAATAAAAAATCTCGAGCAGTTAATTTGAGTCCTATATTTCCGAGAATTCTTGAAAATACTGTGACTGAGAACTGCTTAGTTTCAGTGGAATATGTTGACCCCTGTATGTTTAATGATATAATTACAAACAATGATAAAGATAAAGATGTTCCGATCAAGTTTTTAGACATTTCAATAAAAAATATTTCATCAAAACATCATCATTCTTTCACATTAGAAAAACTCCTTTGTCTGAAAGTTGTAGACAATTATAACGAATATAATCATATTCAGAGGCTGTTAAAAGACCTTGTTAAAGACATTAGAATCAATAGAGAAACAAAGGATAATCTTAAGAAAGATCTCATCAAAGTTAGTCCTGGTAAGAAAGATGATGTACGATTCGATAAAACTGTAAGAAAATACACAGAAAAAGTAATCAAGCTCAAAGAAAAATACAAAAAAATACTAAAATCCAAAAAAGAGATTATCCATAAAATAATATCACTCTGGTCAGATATTGAAATGATAAGAGAGAAACGTGAATGTATTGAAACACCGTATACATTGGAAATAACGAAAAGAGTTTTAAATCAAACTGAATACGAGAAAGAATGGAATGATACATTTAACACAGAATACACAGATATGCTTGACCAAATTGAATTCGAATATGTAACTAATTACATAGAATATAAAGAAGCGAAGAATGAACACAAAGGAAATTCTGATAGTAAACCTATAATTAAGCCCAAATTGCATCTAGACGAAGAGAAAATCAAAAGTAAAGTAGAAGCGTTTGTTAATACTGTTATCAATAAAGATCAAATAGAAATGGATTTGAAAAAAGACGAAAGCATTTTAACAGACTTTAGACAAATAGGTCAGCGCTTTCTGAAAAATAATTATAATTTTTTGATCTACGTGGATGATGTTTTTGTATGCGAGTCTGAAAAATATTCGAGCAATGATATGTTTAGTGCCGAGTTTACAGAGAGTTTCTCCGTACAGATTCTACCAAAGAATATAAGTATAAGAATAGTCTTGCTAGAAAATGAGACGAAAGTTTCTGATTTTAAAATAAACTTATTCGAAGTAAGAAAAACAAATGCGAATGCTGATTTTGTAAGTGAGGATCTTATTTATGATGAAATTATTGAACCTAACGCGAAATATGTAGGCAGTGGTGTAAGCATTAAAGACATAGCTCAAGCAAATAAAGTGAGGCTTAAAAGCAGCAATCTATTCAAAGAAAAATTGTTTACTAGATACGAAATTTACATGAAAGTAGGTTGGAATGATCAGCTAGAACAAAATCAATCTGAGGCTATAAAGTCTTCAATGGACACTGGTAGGCAAATAAAAAATCTGTTACATGGCATTGACAAGCCGAATTTAGACGTTTTACTAGATGTAGTAAGTAACATATATGAAAAAGAAGTAACTGACGAGGATATGGTGGAGACATTACAAAAACTAAGTAAAATGGAAGTTCTAGAAGATGATAGCTTTCCTCTGGACCAGAATAATCCAGACATTACAAGGTTAAAGTTGCTTCATTTGAGGAATATTGGCGGATTTTCTAATATAGATAAAAAACTGGTTCCTCTCCATGCAAGCCAAATTACGACAGAACAGTTAAACTGTCTTCAAAAGAAAAATGATAAGGAATTCGATATGGACTATTTGAATGATAGGGAAATGGAAATGGATCCAATCGAGTTGCAAAGATTTATTGGAGCTAAGTATGTCCAGAAGTTAAATAAGAATATGTTGAGAAATTTGAATGAATACCTGCTGCAGAAGACTCACAAAGACGTCGTTAAGGAATTTATTTTCAGTCTAAGGTTAGTATTTCAATTTAATTCCTTGATTGGGTTTTCTAAGAATAAATTCAGAACTTAAATTAATTAATTTTCGCATTAAGTGAACGCTTCTATGTTTTCTTTTGGGGTTAAAACTTTTCGAAATTGATACATAGTAAATACCCTTTCACTTCAATATTAAATTTTGTTACGAATCTGAAAACCTACTTAAGTAATTATTGAACTCTTTCTCTTGGTTTTTGATTACAGAAGCCTATTTTTCAATCAGTCCAACGTAGGTGCCCAAGCGGAGGCATCAAATTCCACAAAACAGCAGATCCTGAAGGAGTCCCTGAGCAAAGAACACGAGATTCACGTGACTGTTTTGAGAGCATTCAACCTGCAAGACCGGGGTTCTTCCCTGCTTGACGAAGCTTCCGAAGATGATGAGAAGATTGCAGGTAAGAAGGCCAGAAAACTAGAAGATTTATTAGCGGTAATAAAATTGGAGCCGTGGTGGCTAAGTGTTAAC
The DNA here is from genome assembly GCA_949775005.1 of Orthosia gothica. NCBI lineage: Eukaryota > Metazoa > Arthropoda > Insecta > Lepidoptera > Noctuidae > Orthosia > Orthosia gothica. The sequence goes on from OX459069.1 coordinate 1,707,789, forward strand.
GACCCTGACTTAAGTGTTGTGTGTCACGTGTGGTCGCAGGTTCGAACCCAGGCGGGCACTTTACTTTGTGTAAATTATTTCATCATCACTGCTATAAAAACGGTGAAGGAAAACATCGTGAGGAAACCGGCATGTCCTGGAACCAAAAATAGGAAGACATGTGACATCCACCCACCCGCACTGGGCTCGCGTTGTGGATTATGGCCCATTCCCTCTCTCACAGAGATGAGGCCGGTGTCCCAGCAGTGGGAACATTAAAATGCAAAGGTATAAAACAGCTGAAATCGTTTTCTAGTATGGCTGTTTTTTCCAATCCTGATTATTTGTTACAGGATTCAAAGTGCGACCACTAAGGCCATTCGTCCGGGTGAACTACAAAGGTGCTTCAGCTCAAACTGTCACCGCTATCGGCTGCCACCCTTCGTGGAGCCACACGATTAAAATGAACACCAAGTCAGTAGCCATAGTAACTTGAACATAGTGTGGCCAAAGCATGGCCTCTACAGCTATGGGATCTCTAAAAAAATTAACAGTGCTCTATGTCATTATCTCTTCTGTGTGGTTTGCAAAACTATGCGATTTGGCACCACTCGGTGCTGCCTAGACTCCCAAGGCTAGGCATATAGTCTCCTCTGTAAGTCTTCGAAAGACCTGCTTAATTTAATAGTTCACTTACAGACTGGAACCGCTCTCGTCCATTCACATCAACATCTTTGACGAGTACAAGTCGAACATTGTGGAAGGTTTCTCCGAAGAGGATCACTCTAACAAGACTGTTCACTACCGCTTCTATAACAAGTGGCTCGGCACCTTGGAGGTACCGCTGCATGCGGTGTTGACTTTGGGCACTGTGAGTAAAACTATCTAGGAATGTGTCCTTTACAGCGACACAAATCTCATTTCTGCAAACACCCAAAGTCGGAACAATTTTTTGAAGGCCTTGAAAAAAAAGAGGTAATTCTGTGAACAGATAAAATACTCGCCCCACAGTGCAGAAACTAACAATAGCCACTGCGCTGGTCGAGCTAAATGCTTTTTTTTCTAGCCAAATGAATTTTACTTGAAGCCAACACCTAAAAAAATGTAATTTTATTGGCCCGGAAAAAAAATTGGTATATACTTATTCTAAAAATAGCCGTCGCCGCCATTGATATATACAGGGTGGCCAAAAAGTCGTGGATCAAACGCAACTAGGGGTTAGATGGGGCCATCAGCTGCAAAAAATTGTTCTACGGGAGGTCCATAACGTCAACCCCTGCAGAGTTATAATTTACCTGCAGAGTTTATTTTTAAATAGGTTTAACCGAGTTTTATGGTTGGGTTAACTTTGGCCTTGCTACGAATGATCGTCCTCGAAAGGTAGCAAAGCCACGCATAGCCATGTGTGTTATTTTTTTTAGAACCCCTATTAAATGCGCCAAAACTTGTAATACAGAGTCAATTTTCGGTAGAGTTTTTATTTCACAGTGGGGTCCGAAGTAAATAAATTGTTATGATTAGAGATTTTTTTTTCGTAAAATTTAATATTATCTTCAACACACCCAATAAACAACCATAAAAATAGCATGTCTAACGCAAGGACTCGTCAGTACCAGATTGGTGAAAATTTCACATAAAAACACAAAATAAATTTTAACTCTGCTGGGGTTGACCCTAAGGACCTCCCGTAGAACAATATTTTGCAGCTGATGGTCCCATCTAATTGCGTTTGATCCACGTCTTTTTGGCCACCCTGTATAAAATACCTATCAATGGTCGCCTCCCAAGTATTTTTGAATTTTGGATTTGAATTAAGATAGATACCAGAAATAAATCCCTGCTTTATTTAATTAAACCCTCGACAGTCTACAATTTTTAAAGAGGTGTGTCCGTGTTTCCATTCAACATAGCTAAGTGAGAGTGACACATATTACCTACTGAGTGTCGCGAGGACGCAGCGTGATTCACACTCAATCCAGTGCAATTGAGAGTTAACGTCCTGGCAGCGGACATGACTCGGTGACGCCAGCTGGCGATGGGTGTGGCGCACTGACGTATACCAATACATTTAGCACGTCTGAGTCTGAGCAACATCGTCGTTTCGGTTTATCGCCGCGAATTAGTCTATGGTAATCGGTAGAGTCAATGTGATCTTTACATAATTTTTTAGGGTTCCGTACCTGAAGGGTCCAAACGGATCCCTAATGCTGTCGTTCACGTGTCCGTCGTCTGTCACACTGGTTTTACAGCCGAACGGTTGGAGCTTCAGTCTTCAATTTTTAACAGTAAAAGCATCTTATTGACCCAAAGCCATACAAATTGTCAAAAAATATTTATACATGTTTTTAAGGGCGGCTCCCATACCGCTAAAGCGGTAAGCGGTAGGTAGGTAAAAATTTTGGCCCACCCCATCGAGCGGGGTCTCATTGTTTAGTGCTCGTTAAATAAATACTGATTTTTAATTTAGAAAAATATTTTGTTTTCCCACAAAGTAATGAGAAGCCACCAAAGTCAGTTGTTCTTACAAAAAATTGATGCAAAGAATTTTCTAACTTCTCATTGACCTATGACTGTAAAATTTGGTGATAATGTTTATTATTACTTATATTTCACAAAAAAATACCAATATTTTGATAAATCTGTTTGTTTTCTTTTTAATTCCCTCATTTTTTCTCTTACAACCAACATTATTTTGCGGTCCGGTACGAAACCCTACATGTGCGAAGTCCGACACGCACTTGGCCGGTTTTTTGTATTGACTTTAGCGTGACCATTTTGATTACAATTGTCAAGATGTGCTCTTTAGCGCTTCTTGGCCTAACAACCAACATTGAATATGATTTTTAAGACGAAACTGTTTCGTCATCATTAAGTATATTTGCATTATCGCATAATCAAGAGTTCAAGACTGACCATAGTATGAGCTCATGTCATAAAGTGATTAACATTGGTTTGCACTGAATTAAGTTAAATCCGGTAATGCCATTATTGGTAGATGATGCTAACAATCGACCAGCACAAAGCTTTACCTACGTAACTACTTAATAGCCAGAACAAACTATGAACAACTAGCCAAATTATCACAAATATTGACCAAACCGATATTGACTCAACTATCACGCTTTCAGCTCCGGGGCACATTCAAGATCACGACCCCACCACTCTTGTTTGGATACGAAACCCTCCAAACGAAGGAGTCAACATCGCTAATCCCAGAAATAACCCAGCTCATAAAGAAAGACTCTGCTTTCATAACATTAGAAATAACAACGAGTCTCTCGCACTTGGGAGGATTACACGCTTACAACCAGCCGTTACCAAGCTCAATACAAGACGATTATTTGATCAAACATTTGAACAATTTCGTAACAGAATACACAAATGAATTTCCGATGAGGAATATTTCGTTGACTTTTATAGATAGCGCGGGTAGGAACCAATGCGTCACGCAGTTTTTACAGCCAATTCCTTTGCCTGAAAGGGACTTAATTCCGAAGAATCCAAGGGGAGATTCTGCTATTTCGAAGTCCTCTGGGTTTTCGAGAAGCTCGTCTTCGAGTGGGCGACGGAGGGAGTTGGATGTGGATGGAGTGAGTCAAGAAGAGAAGGAGTCGATTTACAGCGCAAGGGAAGGAGACAGTCTGGCCAGGATGGTGAACGCGTGCATGCGATATGTGTCGCTAATTCCTAGCTATGATGTGACGGAGTCTCATGCAGTCACACTACTGGGTCTTGTTAGTATTGCCGATTGGGCTCTGTACCTTAATAAACCCAATATACCCAAAGTTTATGTAGTTAACATTGGATTTATTCTCCACAGGAACTTCTAAAAGTCCTGCACGGCTCACCTCTAGACCACACAATCCTCCTAGCAAGCTACTTCATCTACTTAGGCATAAAATGCTGGATAGCCATCGGCTTCGGTCTACCCCGAGGCCACAGCAGCTACGTCCTGATAAAATACGACCTGACCACACGAAGGATAGTTCTGGAGAATGACCAGCTGTTCAGGAGTCGAGGGTTTCTGAACAGGAATGATGGGTATACTTGGTATGTATGTGATGCGAGCAGCGGGGAGAGATATGAGCTAAGAGATGTTGGGTGTCCTCTAAAGACTGTTGACTACGTGTTTGATAATGAAAATGTAAGTAAATTGTAATGAAAATGGGATGCAATAAAGACGTTTTTGCCATAACTAGAAAATCATGTTTTATTTCAGATATGGGTAAATGTGCAAGCGTCCCAAGATTGCGAGAACATGGCGTTCGATTTCACCAGGTCTTCGGAATGGCAAGCTGTAAGTATAGGTACCATTGGTTTAATTGGACATACAATGACCATTTTCTTAAAAAATAGGAACGAAAAGGCGAGTTACGAATTGGAAAGCAAAGGTTAGGCTGGCTATGCTAAGATTACTGACCAAAGCACCAGATTCAAGATTCAGGGACAAGATTACAGAAAAACGACCCTAATGTCATGCACTATAAGATTCATTGCTTATGTACAGGTATTCGACAAAACTGTCTTCGTGATGAAGCAGCCGGTGGTGACTGACAACGCGTTATACTCTCCTCCTCCGAATGTAGAGGGGCTCCGGGTCGCGCTGGAGAGTAAGATCAAGACCAAGGTCCAGAAGTGGCGCTCTCACATGAAGACTATTTGGAACAGGTGGGCTGTGGCAATAGTAAACGCTAGAGGTCATGGGTATGAGCCCTGCTCGTGTCAGTTCTTAAGTTATTTTCTTTATGTAGTTTTGATAAAAGTGGAGATGGAGAGAGAGGCAGGCCAAAGAAAAGATGGAGGGATAGTGTGAGGAGTGATATGGAAGAAAAGAGAGTCAGTGATGATATCATGACAGTTGACGGGATGGCATGGAAGAACACGTGTTGCGTCAACCCCAAGTAACATGGGACAAGGGCTGGAAGATCATGGTATTTTCGTCAAAAATTTAAGAAATAAGGTATAAGAACATGGGTACGGTAATGGTACTAACCAGTATGATGGTGACCGATGTCTTCTTTTTTGGGATCTGAATGCGATAAATGTGTTCAGCTTTTCTAAACACGAATGATGCGAGGGTTAGTAAGCGGGAGTTATATGGAGCGATCTCCGCTACCTGTAAGGAGATTCCGCAGTTATTGAATGTATTCTGAGAGTGAGATCTATTTCGCTGGCAGATTTTAACAGCGCTGTTTACGAACGCTCTGCTTGCTTATAAAATGAGGTCAAGAATTACACACCAATCTGCCCGTATCCATAAATACCATCCCTGGGTAATCAGTGTTGTGGAGTTACGGGCAAATGCGAATCCGGGCGGATTGTTTTGGCTCAGCCCTTGCGTGACCTCCGCAGTTAGGCTCTAGACAAATACACACAGTTAGGCTCTAGGAAATTGTATTTAGGGAACTCTAAGGTTCTAGACAGACGGACTGCATTTCAACTGCAAATTTGCAGTTCGGATGCAGTTTGAATGCAGTTGACACGACTGCAATAGAACTAACTATGTGTCAACTGCATTCAAACTGCATCCGAACTGCAAATTTGCAGTTGAAATGCAGTCCGTCTGTCTAGAGCCTTAGAGTTCCCTAAATACAATTTTATGATTTTCAGATATTGCAGCACGCTGTTACGCGATATGTTGCTGCAATGGGAGTATTGGGTGTTCCATTCAACAGGACCCAAGCCGGCTTTCAGTCAGAAATTGAAGCATTTAATGGTCACTTTCAAGGTTTGTTACTGTTCTATAGAAATCGATTTGATAAATTATTATTGAGTTTTGAAAATAAAAATGAATATTTTCTTCTCTTTACTAGATATATGGCTTCCCACTAAACTTGTCGTACGTGAATACCAAGTCCGTGGTATCAGCTGTGAAGTCCACTGGCCTGCACCTGTGCGACGACCCTAACGCGGAGTTCGCGCTCGGCGTGGAGGTGTGCGCCTACCCTAACAACGTCATCAGCGTCTGGGTGTTCCTGGCTAGTATCACTAGGATCTGATGTTCATGTGCTCGCGTTTTCAAATAAACTTTGTGGTGATGTTTGTATTGTACAGTATTTGTGTCATTAAGTAATGACGTATTTTGGCTTCAGACTATTTGAATAGGATTACAAAATACGTCAGAGTTTTTGCTATAGTCTAAAAGCAGAGCATTCTGCGCCGCTTCGCAAGGTAAATATTTGGGTAACCACCGTCCACCAAACAAAAACTTTACAGAAGAGCAATATAAAATGTTTATTTTAAAACTCATTTCATCAGGACTAATAAAAACGCAGATTAATTTAAATAAAAAATAGAGCTTGTATGTCTTTTCGTTTTAATGCTAACAAAATAAAATTAACATTTATTCCATCGTAGTATAAAAATATACGTAAAAATAGAAAAAAGGAGATGTTATACGTGTGGCGTCTGCGTCGTTATGAGCCCAACGCGTTGGGCGCCGGCGCCGGCGCGGCGCTCGCTTCAGTTCCGGGCTGACTTAACCTAGGGGCCGCGGCGGGCTTAGCTGCCGGGGTCGTCGGACTTGTTCTGTTTGGAGCGGCGCAGCTGCTGCAGGTAGTGGCGCTGGATGGGCTTGTGCAGCGCCAGCTGCGCCAGCGCGTCGTCGATGCTGAACCACTGCCGCTTGCGCCCCATCAGCCGCGAGTCTTCCCACTCCGCCAGCTCCTGCGTCACCGTCATCACGTACACTTCTGTTCGGTGTTTGTGCTCTCGGTTCTGAAATACATATAAATACACACGTTAACTATTTTCATAATCAAAGTATCAGAAAGATGATCAGAGAGATGATGATGGCTTTGGGGCTTCGCGAACGATTTACAGATAGGTCAGAGACCCGACACAACTTTCGTAATCTTTGCAATACATTGAATCTAAACGAGACATTCATTCGCCCAATATGTGTTAGGTTCAAAGAGTTCATACAGATAACAGATTTTTATGGACGATTTTAGTGAACAAAGTGTTGACCACGACCGCAGAACATGATACCCCACACGGCAGGCGGCCGGCCCTGGCAATGTTTGACATAGGCCGAGCAATGTACCTCTACACACAGCCACACAGGTAGCTTTGCACAGCGATTGTCGGGGATCTAATGACGTCACCGCACTTGTTATTTTTCCCCTCGTTAATGAAACCTGTTTCGGACCTAGCACTACAAAAACAGAAGCACTGTAAATGTAGCTAGTCTCGAATAAAATCTAGTTTGTAAACAATAGAAGTGTGGCGTGACGCAAACACCAATCAAGCGAACTTAATTAATTTAGCGACAAAGTGATTGCTTACGTAATTAGCAACGTTAGTTAGCGTTTGATAAGCAAGTCAGGAGTTCACTCTGATGAGCTAAATCATAAGCTTTATTATGTAAATAATATTTGTTTAATCCGAAGAAAAACATTACCTTCATATACCGATATGAAGGCAATGTTTTTCTTATTCGCACTCAAGCATTCATTAGCTATTGTGTCGCCTACGGATTGAATGGTTCGATCGATTAAAGTAAATAGGTTATCGTTAGATTGGTCCTGTAATACCGGTTGTTAGCCGCTGGACCTCGCACCTGTTGCCTGCGTCGGAATTTATTTCAACGGTAAATAAAAATGTAAACAATTTTAAGCTTTCAGTAGATTTTGGTCAGGTGTCGTGGAAGCCAATTGATGGAACATATTGCTCGGACAGCCGAAGGTGAATTAACGGTCGCACGATACATTGTAACAAACAAGTCTTATCTCCGGGAAATTCATACCATATTAGTCAAGGGATAACATTCATGAAGCTTCTTTGTTGCGCACATTGTCTTTGGAGCAATAATAAAACACGCTTATCTATAATTGGAACATTCTAATGTGTATGCCATTTCTGTAATGACTCGAAGACAAACGGCGAACTAACTGCGGTTTTGTACACAGCTTAGCTAATAACCGATTTGGAGACAAGGACATTGTGTTATAGGGATTGTTTGTCCAGTCTCGTTGCATTTGATAGGCTTCATGAACGACTATGCATATGATAAAGCGCAATTACTTGTTAAATTGAAATTTCCTGTAATGATTACTGTCCGTGTGGTTTCCCGGACATGAAATAGCAGGTGTCGTAAATGGAGACATTCTTGAGGATGGGATAGCGTCATGGGCTTATTTGCTACCAACAATCTTCTTGTGTCTTCTTGTAGCTGGCACGACAGTCGTTCAAATTTGTTTGGGGCACAGGGGACGACAGGGAAGGACCAACGATGTGAAGATTGATGACCTATGGCGATGATAAGCGATCGATGGCGAGTTTTCTGCTAATTCAAGACTAGATGGGCGAAGTTTGAAAAACACCTGAAGTTTTTAATATCTAGGTTTTTCTTACGATAGGCTTGAGTGAGTCAGATAGACAGCCTTGAAATACATTCAGCGGATTTAGAGAGGGAAACCTAAAATAAATACGGACCGATTTTATGACAAATTCTAGGTCAAAAATATACTTGATAGTAAAGTACAGATTTGATAGTTTTGTCTAGAATTAGTCATCCGCTTCCGTGACTCCTTAATTTATGTAAAGTACGGCATAACTTTCAAACTTTAACTTGGGAACCTTGGCATTTTGTATGATTTGTCAGGAGTAGTCTTATCCTATAATTCAGTCGAAAAGGAATTCTGCGCAGTATAATATTGTTGATGATTCATGGTTTTAAAGCTCACCAATTTCCTATTAATTCACCATAATATAACCATAATATTTCCTTATAAAACAGTGGCATCGTTGGTTGAACATTTTGCTACATTGTCGGTAAAACTAATTTTAGATAGGGTAAACAATAGCTTGTTTACTTTCTGTTATGATGAAGCGTTGTTATTTTGTTTTGTACTAGCTGTTCCCCGCGGCTTCGCTCCCGTGGGCCAACCCACAGGACCCGTTTTCGGATTAAAAAATAGCCTATGTCACTCAGGAATAATGTAGCTTTCTATTGGTGGAAGAATTTTAAAATCGGTCCAGTAGTTTCGGAGCCTATTCGGTACAAACAAACAAACAAAAAAATCTTTCCTCTTTATAATATTGGTATAGATAAATTATATCGCGCTTCATTGTTCATTATTCTTCACTGGTCGAGCAGTTGTAGTAGTTGTAGCTGCTTGATGAAGCCACTGGTTTTGTGGACTTCACACCCTAATCGGAACGGGGGAATATGGAAGGAATAGGTCTACTAAGACGCATGTTACTAAAATAATTATGAATATAAATGTTGATTGAGGGGAAGGCCAAAGAAAAGATGGATGGACTGTGTGAGGAGTGATATGGAAGAAAAGGAGAGTAATATCGTGACAGTTAACAGGACGGTATGGAAGAAGAAAACTGGTTACACCGCATATAATATGGGACAGGGGCAGAAAGATGATGATAAGACCTTCCGAAACAATAGATGTATCTGTCCTACAGAAATCTAGGTCAAAGGTTAATCCGTATTGATTTAAAGATCTACAAAATTGGGATGAGAGCTTACTAGACTGTCCCGATAGTTTTAGCACCTATCCATTACGTGGTCATGGGGAGTAAATATCGATTTAGTAGTTGAATAATGTAATTATTAGACAAACTTTCGTCATCCAGTGTGTATTCAGTTATTAACTGAAACACGATTCGTCTACTGTAACATATTCCGACAATATTTAGATATAGAACGCCTACGTCACATATAGGCCGATCTACGATCTATTGGTTTTTTATCTAGAATATTGCAGTTTTTGTAATTGTGCTGCCCATAATATGTGTTGGTATTATTAATTTTCTCATTCAATAACATTTCCATAGAAAAACGTTTGATTATTGCACATGGGGCTTTTATAATACGACTAGCTGACCCGGCAAACTTTGTTTTGCCATGAAAACACCAAACATTCATCTACCCTAGCCTATCTACCCTACTATCCTATGTCTGTTTCCTGGTTCTACCTCCCCACCAATTTTCAGTCAAATCAATTCAGCAGTTCTTGAGTTATAAATAGTGTAACTAACACGACTTTCTTTTATATAATAATATATAGATATAAGAATATTATGTTTATCTATTTAATTTATTATATGTTGCGTCTAATTTAGTCTAAACTCTAAACACAGGCTTTGTAGCTTCATAGCCTGTTAAAACTACAATGTGGTAATTGGTTAATCCGAGTCAGCCTGAAGTATCAGGATTTGCATATGGCATATGTATTTGTTGCAAATTTGGTTAAGTAGGTAATTATTTTATTCGGCGCTACAGAGTTGAGTTAGCCCTCACTAATACGTTAAATGCTGCTTCTAGTCTCAGCCGGAAACTATGCGAAAATATGAAAAATTAGGTATGTCATGATTTCATGAAAATTTGTGGTGGTGTAGGTAGAGGACACCATATTAAGGACATGATCAAGCCGCGTTTGAACTTCGCTTCACCTCTATGGTCCTATCGAGTTTAATCATAGGGTATGGAACAAGCAAAGTAGCAATAAATTGAGATTTGTGCAATACAAGTTCAAAAAACCGGCAAAGTGCGAGTCGGACTCGTGCACGAAGGGTTCCGTACCATTATCGCAAAAACGGTAACAAATCACGTTTGTTGTATGGGTGCCCCACTTAAATATTTATTTTATTTTGTTGTTAGTATTTGTTGTTATAGTGGCAACAGAAATACATATTCTGTGAAAATTTCAACTGTCTAGATATGACGGTTCATGAGATACAGCCTGGTGACAGACAGACGGACCGCGGAGTCTTAGTAATGGGGTCCCATTTTACCCTTTGAGTACGGAACCCTAAAAAAGGAATATGGATATTTGTTTGTATTTATAATCGGTGTGCGGGTATGAATAGATGTATGAACGTAGTTGAATCACAAAAGAGTATGTAAGGATCGTAGCAGGTGGCGTTCTGTAGTTTCTGCCTATCCTCATGGGTAAAAGGCTTGAGTTTATGTATGAATAGTCCCCTACTTAATTTAGGTAGCTATATCATGTGTATCATATTATAATCGCACAGGAAAGTTTAATAGAAAACAATAAAATTACCATATTTGGAAGCAGGACATAAAATCGGCGACAACATAATTCAAAGCCATCATAAATATCCCTAAATAACGCGATTCGGCCGAAATAGGTTTATTCAAACATTCGACGATTTGGGCGCCCTCACATGACTTAGATACAAGCTTTTTCTTTGGCTCCACTCCTAATAGCCTATTGTGTAATAGTCTTTTTATAAACAGAAACAAAACTTACTGTGAAATCTATTATAAATATGTTTTTTTTTTGCAATTTTCGTTACATTATTTGGCGTTAATTTTTTAGGTTCAACCAACAATGTGGTTTGCATTGCCTTGCCAAGAAATATTGACGTAAAGACTGATTTCAATATTTGCTTGGTTTTTAATATCATAAAATAACTGATGTGCGTGTATTACTAGATGTTAGACCTTATACGAAGCAAAAGTATTATTTTTTAACCGACTTCCCAAAAATGTGGAGGTTATCAATTTGACTGTATTTTTTTTTTGTGTTTCCTTAGAACTTGTTACTGGGTGAACTGATTTTAATGATTAATTTTTATTTGAAAGCTGGTGCTTGTCATGAGGTCCCATTTAATTTTCATCAAGATCTGATGAAGAGCTTCGGAGATATACATCAGAACTCTTAAATAAATGACGGCAAATCACTCGGGATAGCTGCAATTGCATTTCTGTTTATTGTTTACACCATTCCATAACATAACATCACACTAGTACGCTCTAAAGGGGTACACAGGTGTAAACAGTTCACCCTGGTATAGTTTAAGTTTCATGTTAATCTATTCTGGATTCACTTTGGGCATTATTGGTACCTAGCCTATATAACTGGTCCATTAAGTAACACAACTATAAAGTGAAAATACAAAATACTTTTTACAAAAAATACAACTGACTTCCAAATAAAAACACTACAAAGTGAAAAATAACTTCAATTTCGGAAGTCAAAAAACGAAGAAACGTAAACAAGAACACCGACTGCCGAAACTGAAGTTATTTTTCACTTTGTAGTGTTTTTATTTGGAAGTTGGTTGTATTTTCTGTAAAAAGTTTTTTTTTTTGTGTAGTTTCTGCCAAACCTCACGGGAAGTGGGTTTATGTATGTATGTAGGTATTCATCATATGGCTTTGACAGATAAGTCATGGATTAATATTTGGTACCATTTCGTGATTTAAATCATATAAGTTTTTCTGTTAATGTTCAGTGTACGAGAAATATTTTAATAGAAAAGAATATTGTAATTTTCACTTTTACATGGGTCTATTATTATTAATGTATTTATTAGTGCACAGTATTATTACTATTAGGAAAGATGAGTTTATGACATTTTAATTTGATTCTAATGACGTTATAATTTATTGTAATTGTCGTTTTAACTATGTCCATACCAATGTTTGAAATAAATTATATTAATTGTTTAGTATCCGTCTGACAGAATTGCAACACAATCACCAAAAAATACTCGAAGGAGTGCTGCAATAATTATAGCCGCATGGCTCCATATTCAAGGTTCGCCTTTCCGAGGTCCGATTGTAGATTGGTGGGTGGCCATCTTTACAAAGCAAGATTCCTCCGTGTCTCAGAAATCACATTAAGCTACTAAATAAAAATAATTTGATTTATTTTGTTCTCTATAGCATATTGTGTATTGTAGTGAATAGTAGTGATACAAACACTGCCTTCATAAATGATTGAAATAAAAAGATGTTTAGGTTAGGTCCAAATTTTTGACGGATACAGACACTGTGGTTCCCGACTCATAAGTGACAAAATATTTAAAACTTGACATGCCTTAAAATAATTTTGGATATTTGCTAATAATAATTATCTTTATATATTGTAGGTAAATAGTCTCATTCATTAAAGAACTAAACTTGAAGCATAATTTTTTCAAATATAATAACAACTCGTGTTAGACAGGGCTGTGTAGCGTCACCGTGGTTGTTCAACTTGTACATGGATAGTTGTCTGATAGGTTTGAAAGAGCATGAGTGCGGATTGAGGATGAATGAGTTGTCTGTCAAATGCCTTCTCTATGCAGATGATCAAGTTCTACTTGCATCGTCAGCAGAACAGTTGCAAGACATGGTGACTGTGATGAATGAAGCTTTTAAGTTAAAAGGGATGAGTATAAATGTGAACAAGACTAAGGTAATGGTGTTTGAAAGAGAAGAAGATGTATCGAAGTGTGAAGTGAAAATAAATGATAAGAGTGTGGAGCAAGTGAACGAGTTTGTATATCTGGGAAGTATGTTCACAAGGGATGGAAAGATTGAAGAGGATGTGGAAAGGAGAGTGAATGCAGGGAATAAAGTGAATGGTGCTATGCATGCAGTTGTGACCAGCAAGTCGATGTCTCCGGAAGCTCGACTCGCCGTTCACAACAGCGTGCTGGTGCCTACACTTATGTATGGAAGTGAAGGCTGGGTATGGCAAAAAAGACATGAAAGTAGGATTAATGCAGTAGAAATGCGCTCCTTGCGGAGTATGTGTGGTGTAACTTTAACTGATAGATTGAGGAATGAGGTAATAAGACAACGTTGTGGTTTAAAAGAAGATGTAGTGACTAAAATTGAAAAGGGTATGTTAAGATGGTTTGGCCATGTTGAGAGGATGAATGAAAGTCGACTTACGAAAGGTATTTACAAGGCAGACGTGAATGGAAACGCCGGGAGGGGACGCCCTAGAAAGACATACATAGACCTTATAGGTGATGTTCTTCAGAAAGGCCAAGTGCGCAGTACCCATAACCGGCGTGTGTGTATGACTAGATGTATGAATGTGTGTGAAGCAAAAGAAGTATGTAAGGATCGTAGCAGGTGGCTTTCTGTAGTTTCTGCCTACCCCCATGGGAAAAAGGCGTGAGTTTATGTATGTATGTATGTAATAACAACTCGGTGTCTTTTTACGCTATGCAAAATACGCATTTCCTTGCTTGACTACCTAAGAATATTTTTTCTGCTATTTTTTTTTAATTTGTGAATTTTTGCAACTTGTAGGATATGTCGTGAATAATTTTCATTCCATTGTGCGATTTAATTTCGAACATTTTTATTCCAATATGACACATGTGATATCTGTTGTGCAATTACTTCAAAATTTTGGTCCTGACCAAACATCTTTTTTTCAATTATTACTTGTAAAAATTTACAGATATAAAGCCATTATTCATAATCATTGGTCATTATTATATTGCTGTTGAGGTTAAATTTAAACATAAATAGGAATAACAAGATCATCTGGTCTGGAAAAAAATTATGGTCATGAATTTTTTTAATACAAGAAGATGGTAAAATAAGGATGGTTAAAATTTCCATTATGGGCCGTCGATTTTTGGCGCGGGGAGGGTGGGGGGAGAGGGGGGGAGCTTTGGTTACCCCCCTGTGCCATCCCCACAACTCGGAGCCCCATGGTTATGGAGATATCCATGGTCAAAGTTTTCAGGTTAGAATAATTTTCTTCGTAAATGTCCATCGGTTTAAGGGAGGGAAGGAAACGAAACACAAGTCGACGGAGCCCCGCTGCGGGGCTCCTATTTCTGTCTGCAGGGTCTAAAGTAACCTAACATGAAGAAGATGACGGGAGCTGTGTTCGCTCGCTTTGCTCGCTCACTTCAGCTCCCGTCATCTCCTTCGAACCTAACCTATCCGTGTCGGGGTGCCCTAAGCTCCCGAGCTCGCTTCGCTCGCTCTTGGACTAATTCACATTTTTTTTTTTTTTTTTATCTCATTAATTATATTTAAGTATAAAATATATCTAATAACTCCATAACCATGGGTTTCCGTGGGGTGGAGATGGTACAGTGGGGTAGTCCCCCTACACGCTTTCCTTCCCACCCTCCCTGCCCCTTAAACGATGAACATTTTCGGAAATTTTTACACTAATCTGAGAACTTTAACCATGGATATCTCCATAACCATAGGGCTCCGAGTGGTGGGAATGGTACAGGGGGGTAGCCAAACCTCCCCTCCTCCACCCCCTATCATCCACGCGGCAAAAATCAGCGGCCCATAATGGAAATTTTATCCATAAGGATTATAATGCTAAACAATATTGGTTTTATATTAATAAGATACATCTACAGGCTGCTTACTACTGAGTTTGTGCGATATGAAAGATCTTAGTAGTGCATGTAATAACTATATGAATTTTTCAATAAAATTGCTGAACTTCAGGTCAATTGATGTTTGCTTTGGAGTGTTTTTATTTACCTACTTTATAATTTCTAATGATAATTACGAGAAAGGAAGGAACATTTGGATTTAATTGAAGTGATGGTAACAATATTAGCCTACTTCATGATCAATATTATAATGTGCTAAATAACACACGAGATTGAAAACATTGGACTATGGACTGTGAGTCAACATAATTCAGATATTTGAATTGATTTTGAATTAATATTACTTTTATGGCACTTTCAAGTCAACAAACAAACATAATTGAATATGTTTAGATAGATCAGGTTCTGTTACTTTTAATAACACATGTGATGCACCTGGACAGTGACCTTTCATTTAATTACCATATGTTTCAATGCTGTGTCACAATGTAGGATGAGTATCTTATTGCTGACTACAGTCCCAGATAGGATTCTGTGCATATAGTAACACTGTCACCAAGTTCGTAGGGTCTGCTTGACACTTTGCGTCGTACTTCTGACACATTTTCATGTTTACGTGTGTGCTTACCTCGAATATTCCGAGACACCTCCCCAGCTTGCCGATGACGCCAGCCTCTTCGAGCACCTCACGCATAGCGGTCACGGAGGGCTCTTCTTCGGGCTCGACGCCGCCGCCGGGCACTATCCAGTTGTCGGGACGTCGTGAAGACGTCACCAGGAGCACCTACACAACACAACAGCAAACACACGTACTTTACAACATGTCCACGTCTCAAACTGCACCGAAACAACAGAAATACCACGCTAACCTCAGTTTCGGCGTCAGAACGAACGCAGATACACGCCGCACGACGTCTAAATCCCTCGTCGTCGTAAATCCGAATCGAATTAGGCTTCTCCTTCACCATTTTTACATTAAACACGTAAACACGAACTAAACAGACGATCACAAACGAAAAGCTGACATCAAATATAAAGAAAAACTATGAACCGAACGTAATTTTTTAATGATCAACAAACGCCATAACCGAAGAATCCTATGTTGAACGTATCCATTTTCTACTAATAAAGTTACACAACGTACATGTAAAATGAAACTATAATAACAATAACGCTACAATTAGAGCAATATTTCAGCTACAACTAGCTTTTGATCGCGTATTTCAAGCCCATGTTGAATGGTGCCTGACGTATTCTTTCTTTGCGAAAATCGAAATAGGTTTTGGAAAGCAATAGGGAGTCTATCAGCTGACAGCCGGAAGTCGGAAACGGTATTGCCCTCTAATTAGATTTTATTTCCCGAATGTTGCTATTTTTAGGTCGGTATTTCATGGAATTCTAGCATTCAAGGTTAATTTTAGTAATTTTTTATGCATTTTAGATTTACTAGAGAGAGAGAGATTTGACCATTCAAGAATTCAGTTTCTATTTGTTAATTAAGTATTTTATACTATGTAAATTTTAGTTGAGATAATTGAATAAATAACCCGTTTCTATTCGATTATTAGAAAATGTATGTCAGTGGCCTGCAGAAAAATAAAGTATGAAAGATTACAAAATGTCGATGAATACGAAAGAAACATCAATTTAATTTCGTTTTATTTCCAGATCTGTATTTATGATATATACACTTGTTTTTTTATGGACATGTTTAAAATTTTAAGTGAATGTCGATAATCGATTTCACGCAAGCTCTAATGTCTGAACGACGCTTTGCGCACTTCACTAGTGATCACAGACATTGTTTGAATATGGTTTGAGTTTGTTGACAGTTATTTATTTAAAATTAATTTTGCTTTTTAGTTTCAGGTAGTAAGGTATTTATTATGGGTAAGATATTTTTAAAATATTATGTTTTCAGTGTTTGTCATAGTGTTTATGTTAATGTCTATTTTAACAAGCTTTTTATGAAGAAGAACGATATAGTATTAAAACGTTAAACTAAAATAAGACTGGGTTCATGTAATTGGGTATTGCGACTGATTGATTTGAATTTGTATTGTATAACTTCTAATTGCAGAGGAAAGCTTCGACTTCGGAAAGCTGTTGAAAAATCACGCGAAGAAGCACAAGAGCAAGCCCTCTCAATTTGGAAGCGTTGCTGTCGGGGTGTGTTAATCGTATTTATAATAAAAAGCTAATTATCATCATGCATGAAGTAGAATCTTTCGGTCATGTAGGTATATCAGGGTGCATTCATATCGATGTTCTTTGTTTGAAATGTTGGTGTAATAGAAAATACGTTGGATCAGAGGGCCATCTTAGGGTCATGTTTTGTTAGATTATATTGAGTTGCATGTCAATATAAATATCCCGAGGACCCAAGCCTGGAACTTTCATACATCATTATGAGTTAGTGACTATTTATAATACACATGTTATAATCTTTATCATATTACAATAACATTAATGCAAAGTATACTATATGATTGCACCATTTATTTGTGGTCAAATAAGATGGTTCTTACACAATCAAATTAACAGAATAACTCTGGGTTTCAGGTCCAAAAGAGGTTAGAGAAGAACTTAAAGTACAGGAAGAGCAGCCGATTATCTTTCTTTGATAATTTGAGGAACTTGTCAAAATGCGACAGCCCAGCTTTGGCTCCTATTGTCGATCCTGTGCAGTCGAAGGTGGAGCACAGGAGACAGCAACTGGAGAAGTGGAAGGAAGAAAAAGCGAAGAAGAAAAAAGAAGATGCTTCAAAAAAGAAAAAGCCTTTTCTAACTGGAGTGCCACACGCACCACTCAAGTTTCTGCCACCACCACCTCCTCCAAAGCCCATGCCCAGCACTTCTGGGAGGGTGACACGGTCCCAGTCCGCTAAGAATACAACTGGTTTCAAATCTAAGGACACTAAGGAAACAAAGGCTCACTCATTTGCACCCAAAAATGCATCATTTAAACCACCAGAAATAAAAACATTGACAAAATTGCCAAAAATGGCACCTCCAAAGACTAAGAAACATAATATTACATTTGACCCTGTCTTACCTGCAACACAGAAGGAAACCAGCAAGCAAACAAGATCTAGGGCTGTTAAGCAGGCTGCAACAGAAACAAAAGCTGTGCGCAAGCCAATAGAGAGACAAACCAAAGGCAAAGTGACAAAACCAGCTCCAAAAACCAATAGAGTCTCAATAACTCCACTACAGAGTAGTTCTTCGAGTGAGATAGAGCAGAATCAGGCATTCTCACCAATTTTGACAAGTAAGAACCTGAGAAAGTCTTTACCTCCTCAAAATTCACCGAGAAGAACTACCAAGACACCAAGGAAGTCTATACACAATGTCACTCCTAACAGACCTGTGCCAAGGAGTGAGTCAAGCTCTGAGGAACGCCTGCGATCTCCCAAGGCTTTGGAAGAGTTAGTTTTGACTCCTGAGCAGATAGCGGAAGAGGCTAAGAATATTAGTCCTTGCGTCACCATGTCTCGTGGCAAGGACAATGCGAGGAAGGAGATGAAGAAGAAACTTGATGAGGGTATGTAATTGTTCCCATTGATATTAATATTATGGTTTAAAAATATCTGTGGATGGGTGACCTTATTCATTACACTATCACACTATAATATTATAAAGTCTGTGAGTGTGTTTGTATGTTTGTTACTTCTTCACGCTCAAATGGCTGGACGGATCTGGATGAAATTTGGCACACTGATAGATTATAGTCAGGAATAGCACATAGGATAATTATAATTTTCGACATTCACGTGGGTGAAGCCGCTGGCAGAAGTAGTAGGTACTGAGATAAAACATATTAACTCTTGTCAAAGTCAAATATATTTATTCAATTAGGCCAATAAAAGGCACTTTTGAACATCACATAAATTAAAATTTAAATTTTCAAGTACTAAAAAAATATTAAAAAAAAAAAAAACTACCGTGCATTCGGAAAGTAGATTGTTATGGAGAAGAACGCACAAGAAACTCCATACTTCTTTTAAAAAAAAAATAGGTGTTTTACAATATTTACATAAGTACATACATTAATATATGTGAGGACGATGCACCCAGAATAGCTCTACACACTATACTACGTACAGAGGCCTTAGTGCGAGTTTTTACTCACGATCAATCGCGTTAACGTAAACGTCAATTTGTATGGAAACTGGATAAGCGCCGTCTGGGGACGGTAAGGAGAAACCTCTTTTTTTGTATACATTTTGACATAAGAGATCGTTTACGTAACACGAGTGAGCGTGAGTCACGCGTGAGTAAAAACTCGCACTAAGGCCACTGGTATAGAGTATTAAAAAGCATTAACAGGAAAATTAATTAATTTCATAGGTAGGAACATGGTTCTCACATACTTACAAATATTACAAACATAGGTAAAATACCTAATTCAACAACAACGGAACAGTGAGTCAATTTCTAAAAAAAAAAAAAACAATAAATACAATAACTATGAATAGGAATATAAATTAACAAATTTGATTTTGTCTACACCAAACTACTCTTGGTCCGAGAAGTCTTCCTAAGCAGTATCATGTTACCCTTACTAGGTTGTGGTGTCAGGTAGGCAGTTGCTCTATGTAAAATACTGGTACTCAGCCACACCCGGTAAGACTGCAAGCCAACCGCCACATAGTTAAGAAACGCTATTCAGATTGTTTGATTTTGTGATCAGCTTATTATCCCACTGCTAGGCCTCAGGGCTCGCACTGAGATGGGGTAGACTGTAATCCACCATGCTGACCCAATGCGGACTGTTTCGATAAAAAAAAGGTCTACGAAGTGAGTAAAGTCATTTTCTATCGAAGTGAAAGGAGAGAGATCTTTTAAGATTGACTCACTATAACCTTTTTTTATGATAATTGCGAAGGAGTTTTATCAACATCTAAGCTAATATTATAAAGCTGAAGAGTTTGTTTGTTTGTTTTTAGGGTAAGGTAGGATAGGTAGTTAAGGTAGGGTAGGTAGGTAGGGTAGGTAGGGTAGGTAGGTAGGTAGGGTAGGTTGGTAGTGTAGGGTACCTACCCTACTGCTAAGGTAGCTACTTAAGGTACGTAGGGTAGGGTAGGTTGATAGTGTAGGGTAGATAGGTAGGTAGGGTAGTCGGTTGGTAGGGTAGGTTGGTAGTGTAGGGTAGGTGGGTAGATAGGCAGCCAGTTGACGGGAGCGAAGCCGCGGGGGACAGCTAGTATCATATAAAATGTCCGAAGCAAATGCAGAGATGAATTTTTTTTGAAATTTTTCTGTAAATGAGTGCAAAACTATGTACTTTAATTCAATTTATTTTGGAGTTAGTAACAAAGCCCTGTTGATTATAAAGTTTAAATTATTGCCACATTTCTATACATTTTCATTTCCCATTATATCCAAGATCATCCAAATCATAATATTGTCTATTGCCCAGGTCTACTGGACGAGGATGCTAGCAACATAGACAGCATTGACCACTTCAGAAGACAGTTGGCCTCGGAGATCAAGCGCATGACGGAGATGTGTGAAATCTGGGACAAGATATTGGAGCAGACTGTGGAGCATATGCCAGAATCTGCGCAGGTAAACTAATTCATTCACATTATAAAAGTATTCATAGCCTTGTTATTGTTGTTTAATGTTAACCATATTTTTTTATCATTGTAGATATAAATGCCTATTTCTCATGTTAACTCAAAACCATGACTCAATCTTCAATTAAGATCTTGCCTTAAATGGTTAGTCACATAATATTCAATGTCTTGACTTGCAATGAGACTGCATGGGCTAAGTTCATTAGATGTGCTGTTGCTAATATTGCTATCTCGTTCTGGCCCCCTATTGGCATTAGTTTGTTGGGATGATTTATATGCTATGAACAACAACAAAAAAAAAACGATTTAAAAAATTTTTGTTGCTGTACTTTACTGTAGTGACACAATGTTACAAGATCGTTGACTTGGCATTTTAGGCTTTCCGCAAAGGTTGCCGATCCGCTGAGGGAGCCAGGCACTACTCTCTCCATGAAATAAAGACACAAAGTTTCACCTCTTATATCACGTTTACTTTCAAACCATCTGTTTCAAGAGACTAATACAAAGTTAACATTTCTTTTCACAGGAAGCAGTTCTAGCCGCAGTAGGACAAGCTCGGCTGCTGATGTCGCAGAAACTACAACAGTTTGCGTCGCTAGTGGAGCGGTGCGCGCGGCCGGAGCCCGGCTCGTCGCTCATCACGCCCGCCGACCTGCACGGCTTCTGGGACATGGTGTTCATGCAGGTAACTACGACCCCTGACTGAATACACATCAGCATTTTAATGTTCCCACTGCTGGGACACAGGCCTAATCGCTGTAAGAGGGAATGGGCCGTAATCCACCACGCGGGCCCAGTGCGGGTTGGTGGATGTCACATGTCTTCGAATTTTAGGTTCTAGGACATGCCGGTTTCCTCACGATGTTTTCTTTTACCGTTTTGAGAGCAGTGGTGATGAAATAATTTACGCAAAGCATAGCACCTGCTTAGGTTCGAACTTACGACCTATAACTTTTAAGGCGCGGCCACTACCACTGGACCACCGCTGCTCTCACATGACAATACACATGACTTCTTAAATATAACAAATTTTAGATCTGCTTTGTACAGCCTTATCCCTGTCACATATCTCTGTGTTGAGGTTTTTGAGTACCCTAAAGTAGCGCCGAATATAGATCTCGCCAAACTTCTGGGTGCCCACGAACGGTGCTGTTTTGTATGCGATTTCCTACTGCGCAGCCATTTTAGTCAACTTCAGGGCAGCCAAGAAGTTTGGCGAGAACTATACCGTCGTCGTCGTTCCAAAATACTCGATTTTGGAACTTATAGTAGAAGGTAAACTTTTGTTCAGGGATATCAACATCATTTGAAGACTTCACATCCCCGCCCCTCACCTACAGTTGCTTCCAAAATGTATAATAAATAGCCTTGGTATCAAAGTTCTTTTGACGTTTTACATATCCATGAATGACTCAATACTTTAATTTAGACTATAAGCTATTTTATGCGTGTGTCACATTGCATATTAAAATTAATAATGCCAATAGCCTGTGTTTTAGCGGCATTAAACTTGACCAGATTGGCATCGCTCCATTCGGAGATTGCCTCCAAGGACAAGCTTAAACACTCCACCATGTGGCCTCACTCCAGATGTGAATGGCATACGCTAGATCCCCAGCAGATAGAGTTTGGTGCACTTTTAATTAAAAAAAATGATAGTCAATGGTTCCCTATCATGTTTCTTAGAAAACCCTTATTCTTCTTGCTTAATAGGTAGAGAATGTGGAGATGAGGTTTAAGCACCTGGAAGAGTTGCGTCTACGCGGCTGGGTGGAGGACCAACCAGTCGAGGTGAAGAAGAAAGTGATCAAGCCAGCAGTGCATGTGAAGAAAGCTGCCAAACCAACCGGCGGACCTAGCCGATTGAGAGAAATGATTGCTGGTGAGTACTTTGTGTCACAAAAAATAACAACGAACTGGTGCGTGGAAATTTCGCGTTATGTCACGTTTTAGTACACTTTTTAGGGTTCTTACTCAAAAGTGACGTCACTAACCCCCACTTCTGAACTCTGATGCGCCTTACCAGTTACCTTGTAATTTTTTTATAATTTGCCAAAGCAAAAAATACGTGTCCAATATTTTTTGATAATCTAAGGCTCTAGACAGGCGGACTGCTTTTCAACTGCACTCCGACTGCAAATTGCAGTTAGTATGACTGCAATGAAACTGCAAACCAACCGTGCAGTCCAATTGCAATCGGTGTGCGGTTCCAACGACAACTGCACGCCAACTGCACACTGACTAAAAAGAATTATTATTTTCTTACCCAGGAAATAACCCTATTGTTGCTCACTAGGCAAGTTATTTGAGACTGTTTTTTTTGTACACTTCTGAACTACAATACACAAATACTAGCCTGCGATATAACTGTAGCGCGTCGACATTAATTAGCTGCTTAAAATATTATTACTAGACCAACTAACTGATTTTTGAACTTTCCATCGGTCAGTTCTATAACTGACTTTGGCAACTTGTTATTTATTTATTTATTATAAGGTACACCAACAGCATCACATACAAAACAGTTTGTAGTAAACAAAGAAAAGTTAAAGGCCTGGTATGTATGCCTATTACAGGTATACGCAGCTTACACCATATGGTCAGAAACACTAAATTATTAAAAAAAAAAAAATATAAATATCAAATATTAATGTAAACTTAAAAAACATCTTAAAATAAAAACAAGCAAAATGAAAAACAGACAGAATAAAAAAAGAAAAAGAAGTAGGATAAATATGTTCGTAATTAGCTTAAGTTGACGTATTTGCGCACTCCCGTACCTCCGAGACTGCTCTTCTAAACTTATTCAGTGAAATACCGTGTAAATCGGTATCTGGTGTTGTACAATAGTATATTATGCAACTAGTGAATAAAAGACGGATTTAAAGCGAGGGCCATAGATGAATCAAGAGCAAGTGAAAGATTCTAACGACTGAATCACGACCGTAGGGAGTGATTCATGATGATTGAATCACGAGCATAGCGAGTGATTCAAGTGTTAGAATCATGAGCGACGCGAGAGATTCATGGCCCTCGATATAAATCCGTTTTATTCAAGAGTTGCATACTATATTTTATACCATGACTTCGAGAAAAAGAAAGATTTAAGCTAAAAGCACAAGGAATATTACGAGTAATAAATAAATAAATAGTTTATTACCTTCAAAATTTACATAAAATGTGAAACCCTGACTCCTGAGTTAGGTAACAGCACCTGTGTTTCAGGGGCCAGTGACCACCTCCGTTACGTTACATAATAATAATTAATTAAATACCATTGCAATTAATATTAGAATTAAAATCCAAACAAGTATTCAATAAATATCTTAGACTAAAATCAAAATCATTATTAAAATCCTAACTAACAAACTCAAAATTAAAATCGAAGAATGAGTTTGTGTATCGAGTATTTTTTGTGCAAGGAGGCGCAAGGAGGTTATATAGCATTGAGATGGACGTCTAATACGTCTGTTTTGGTGTTTGAATTTGGAATGGTGTGTTCCAAATTCAAACACCAAAACAGTGATTAAAAGTGCTTTTTATTCACTGTTTTCAGTGAATAAAATAAGCTTTTTAGAGGGGGAATGGTATAATAGTATATTATGCAACTAGTGAATAAAAGACGGATTTAAAGCGAGGGCCATAGATGAATCACAAACAAGTGAAGGATTCTAAAGACTGAATCACGATCGTAGGGAGTGATTCATGATGATTGAATCACGAGCATAGCGAGTGATTCAAGTGTTAGAATCATGAGCGACGCGAGAGATTCATGGCCCTCGATATAAATCCGTTTTATTCAAGAGTTGCATACTATATTTTATACCATGACTTCGAGAAAAAGAAAGATTTAAGCGAAAAGCACAAGGAATATTACGAGTTATAAATAAATAAATGGTTTATTACCTTCAAAATTTACATAAAATGTGAAACCCTGACCCCTGAGCTAGGTAACAGTGCCTGTGTTTCAGGGGCCAGTGACCACCTCCGTTACGTTACATAATAATAATTAATTAAATACCATTGCAATTAGTATTAGAATTACAATCTAAATAAGTATTCAATAAATATCCTAGACTAAAATCAAAATCATTATTAAAATCCTAAATAACAAACTCAAAATTAAAATCGGAGAAGGAGTTTGAAAGTCGAGATTTCTCTGCACAAGAAGTTTGTATAGAGTATTTTTTGCGCCAGAAGGCGCAAGGAGGTTATATAGCATTGAGATGGAGGTCTAATACATTGTTGTGTTCCAAATTCAAACACCAAAACAGTGAGTAAAAGTGCTTTTTATTCACTGTTTTCAGTGAATAAAATAAGCTTTTTAGAGGGGGAATGGTATAAAAACTATTATAGCTTCTACACATGCGGAGAAGGGGAGTGTTGAGGCCTAGGTTTGGTTTTGCGGAATGGAATATGTAGTAATTTTGTGATGGGGATGTCTGGGCAGTTTTGAGGGACTGAATATTGGATACATTCTACTAAATCACTGCACTTAATAAACCCGTTTACTACTTTGTAAAGGAAAATAAGATGACGTGTACGGCGACGGTCACGCAGTGTCTTTATTTTGAAAAAGTGTAGGCACTGTACATACGGAGAGCGATGACTAATTCCCCTAGATATAAATGCAAGATGTTTAGTGAAAGCTCTATGAATTTTTTCAAGTCTTTGCGAATGAACAGCGTGGAGTGGGTTCCAGGAGACACTGGCGTATTCCAACCGACTTCGCACTAGGGTGTTAAACAAAACTATTTTGGTCTTTGGTTGTTGGAAGCCTCTTGTGTTGCGTTTAACAAAACCCAGGGCAGCATCTGCGCAGACTTCTTTACGACGTCGTTGATGTGTGGCTTGAAGGTGAGCCCATCATCCACTAGAACCCCTAGATCCCGGATTTCTCCAACCTTTGCCAACGAGGTGTCGCATAATGTGTAGGTAGTTGGGAATGATGATTTTTTTCTAGAGAAACGGATGTGAAAGCATTTTTGGGGGTTTAAGGTCATATTGTTGGATTTGCACCAATTTTCGACGTTTGTTAAATCGCTTTGAATAAGTCTGAAGTCTTCAGGCCCAGAGATTTTTTAGGGGCCAAGGTGGGAACCTTGTGGAACACCGAAGCGTGCATGAAATTCGTAAGAAACATAGCCATTGACAGCAACGAACTGTGAACGATTTACAAGATAGGATGCAAACCATCTCAACAAAGATCCGTGGACACCACTGACCTCAAGTTTTGCAATCATGAGTGGATGACTCACCTTATCGAACGCGCTGCTGAAATCTTTATATATTGCGTCGACTTCGTGTCCGCAATCGAGCGCTTCAGATATGTCGGATAAATATCTGACTCAATTAGTTTCTGTGGAACGTCCAATTCAGAATCCATGTTGGCTATTGGAAAGCTTACTGTCCAAGTAGTTGGTAATTATGGCACAAACGAGACACTCAAAAAGCTTTGAAAAACATGATAGGATGGAAATAGGCCTGTAGTTTTTAATATTGCTGGAGTCGCCTTTTTTGTGTACTGGCACGATCCGAGCTTTCTTCCATTCTTCTGGAAATACTCCCGACTCTAAAGATCGATTAAATATTAGACAGACTGAGAGACTCCCACATGATTTAACAAAAATGGGTGGAATACAATCGGGATCAGCAGCACCCAGTTATAAAAGCGTATACTGTTTATAAGAAAAGACTTGCTAGTTTTCGTTTATCTGTATTTGGGCATTGCAATTTCGTGCTTATTGCGTGTATTTAAATTATGGAAGTCGCTTCTAGTTTTGAAAAACCCTCGATTTTTGCGGACATACAAAGTGGTGGAACATTTGATTTTTATTTTTGTGAATTACACTGACTACTTTTATATTACTTTTAGCTGCAAGAAAAGCTAAGAAAGAGCAAGAAGAAGCCAGCAGCCCCACGGCTACCCTGCAGCCCCCAGGCGACAGCAAGACGTTCGACGCGGGCTTTTTCAGCGTCAGCTCGCCCGTGCGCTCGCCCGTGCGCTCGCCCGCGCGCTCGCCTGCGCGCTCGTCCGCCAGTAGGAGCAGTCTGTTGAAGGCGGTGCTGTCCAGCGAGGCCAAGAAGGCTTCGGCTAACAAGGTATGGTAGATGATGAGCTACAAGTTATACAACCTGGGGGTTTTTAAGTCAACGGTGAATAGGTTACTTCTAGGCAAGCGTGCTTCAGCGTTTGACTACATCATGGTTTACCATCAGGTGAGATGGTCGAACGCGAACCTCTCTATAGTAAAAATAAAAAATATCACAAGCTTTTTTATATTACCTTGCTATGGTATGTGTGTCCGGCAATAGTAATCTATTTTTCAAGCACCTCCTGGCATCCGATTAAACTGTAACTTGGCGTATTTAGATAATTGTAGAAACATTGAAATAATATGATACTATGAAGCTGGTCTCATTATAGAGTCTAAAGGGGACCATAGCATTTCCTCAACCAGACAAGGTAGCACCATAGTGTTTGGTTATTGAATGTCTATTTATGAGTGATATTATTGAATTCAATACCTTTTAGTAGAAAAAGCTTGTTTTATAAAACTATTTTCCTTATTAATGTATATTTGATAAAATAAGCATAACATCTCATATGTGTCACTTAAAAAGTCACGCAGTCGTGTAAAGTACAATATTCACCAAACGGCACGCATCGCATCGGATCGGAACGGATTTTACAATCTTTAAACGAATTTAAATCGTGTACACAATATTTAAAGGCTTAATTACGAAGCCGCGCACAGCAGCTTGACCGCGGGCGTCTGCAGCGACACGCGTTGGGAGCAGAAAACCGTTCGGGTGTCGTCGTATCCGATCGAATCCTTTCGGCTACCGTCGCGTGCGCTCGTAGCTGTGGCCGGCGGCGCCTCGAGAGTGCACTGCCTTTTGATGTCACTCATACAATTATGGATTTAGAAGAAAAACTGATTTGTTTGGTGCAAAAGCATACCACTACCAGAATTGAACATACAGGCGCAAATACGGATACGTACGCAAGCGACGAAAGTCGTACGGAGCTCGTCGATATTTTGCCGTACGCGATCGGGCTGTCGCCGTATCCGTTCGTATCCGATCCGATACGATGCGTTTGGTGGAAATTGTATAGGTCTACCAGAATCTCATGGCAAATGTGGAAATAAAAATTTGTTGTGTGCAATACTGGGGAAATTGGATTCAACGATCTTGATACTGTTTAATTTTTATTTATGTATTTATTATTAATGAACATGAGGTACCTATTTTATAGTAGTCACAGCGGATCTTTGTGTCTCTGAGGTAGGCCGTGCCAATTAATGCGTAAGAACTAGTTTGTCATCGAGTATACTGCATAGAGTAAGCGAGATAGGATGATGCGACATACATAAGCGAGTGAAAGAGACAGTTATACAATGCTATCTTCACCTTCAACATTGACACAAACTGCGCAGGGTCTTGCAACCAATTCTGAGACACAAAGATCCTCTGTGAGTGAGAATTATAGGTATGTGTATGAAGAATGTTGTTATACATCGGGTTCTTAACATGGGAAAAATAAATCAATTGAATATTAATTTAAGTACTAATTTATTATATATAATTTAAATCATACTAATAACTTAAAACCTCATTCAGAACTAGAAAACTAGAATACGATTCCATGAACTCCACTGGCATTAAAAAAACTTGTATCTTTGTAGTTTTATGTCATCTCTCTCCATCAAAATGGTTATTTTTCATTGGCATTTAAGGACGCTATTACATTTTTCTACAAATAACAGTACTTTTGAGGTACCATTTTAATATATAAGCAATAGCCGATGTGAAGATATCATGGTCTTAATTTAAAGATAATATATTCAGCTCCAGATGGTTATCAGAAAAATTGTATGACATCATACAAAATGTTCGCACAAATACGTTTTGCCCATCACAATAATCGCAAAAAATTAAAAAAGTAGGGTCCGAATAGGTTCCAGTTTTGGTAAATTTACAGCATATTTTATCTTCAAAATTATAAAAAATTGCGGTATATATAGTCCTTTACAGGTCCAGCTAATAATTTTTCACTTAAATATTTTTATTTATTTATTATTAGCTAAAATAAAATCACTTGCCCATGGTATAATAAGATAAGGTAGTCTCCTCCCGTGACAGCTGGGTCACGTGATTGGCCTAAGACTACGTCATCGATTGCGTTGCGGTTCTCAAACTTTTTAGTGGGGAAAAAGATAAAAAATTTACAATAGGTACAACATATTTTTAATTTTCAATAAATCGTCATATTTTATACTTTTTGTATTTAATTACTTTGCTTTTTTTTAATTGTTTGCATATTTGTATTTTTATTTAGTTCGGGACGAAAACCCACTACACTTGACTTGACTAAAATAAGTTGAAAAACTAATTATGTTAGGTTAATAAGTTCGGGGGTAAAGGCGTATTGACACAACTATGACTTAAATTATGGAATTTCAAACGCGTAGAAAATTAAATATTATGTAGAAAGACACATACATACCAGTTATTTTAGTTTTACAAATTTGAAGCCACGCATATGATAGCGTCTCTTCATTGGGAAAATAAAAAAACCTTATTACACCGCCTTTTATACTTCTGTTTTTTTAGTTTACGGAACAATTAACAATTTTTCTTGAGTATCTATCAAAGTTCACGGGTTCACCACAAACGTTTGGGAGCCACAGTATTTTACTCACAGAGCGAAACAACGCTATAGGTGTGAGCGACACGACAATAGAAATGAAATGGCTAGTTGTCAGTATGACACTTGTCAATTCGATATGTTGCCACTGTGTGTGATTGAATTACCCGAGCAAAATGCATGTTTATCTTAACAAAGCTATTATGAACTAATAATTTAATATACAAATAAATTTAACAATAAATAGATGAATCACATGAGTTACTGAATAGTTATTTTAGTTAGTAATTTATTTTATTTTCATTAACTACATGAGAAAGTACCTAAATTTTCTAAAAAGGACAATCAATGGTAACACTTATCGTGACGTAGTCTTAGGCCATCCTGGGAAGAGAATACCAGGCGAAGTATACGGAGTATGTTATTATACCATGCACTTGCCGACTTCTTCATACATTCTGTACCCGCAGCTCCTCATTCCGCGCTCAGAAGCGCTCGTGGAAGGACGGGCGTATCGCTTTCTCGCAGGAAATAAATACGATAAAAGTAATAGAAAAGATTGTAGTGTGCATGCGTGTGTCCTCGTCGTTTGTCGTGACCGAAAGGAGTTGATATTTTATCGGTCCGAAATAAAAGTATTTTTGAGTTTCCTATTATTATTAGAATGTGATTTAGAAATTATTTTGGGTAAGATCAGGGTTTGAATAGTTGGTGTTAAGCAGTTGTTGACAAGGTTGAGAAATGGATGGGTGGGTTTAAGCAGCTCTGAGTAAGGTTAGGATTTGGATGGGTAAGGTTAAGCTGCCGACGGGAAAGTTTAGAAGTGGGAAAGTGGGAAGTGGGTGGGAGGAGATTTATGATTTTAACCGGTTTGTAATGTATGACAGACACAGGGCCAAAACCAAAATACAAAATGGCGCCGACGAAAATTTAGCCGCTTTTCGACATGGGCGTCATTTTCATGGTTATTGGGGTCGCTTTTATCGATAACGGGGTCAAAACTAAAATACAAGATGGCGCCGACTAAAATTTGACATCTTTTCGTCATGGGTGTCATTGTCATGGTTTTTGGGTAGTATATCATTAGCTTGACTTACAAGTTGTAGGTCGTGGGTTCGATCCCAGGCAGGCGCTTTACTTTGTGTAAATTATTTCTTCACCACTGCTCTCAAAACGGTGAAGGAAAACATCGTGAGGAAACCGGCATGTCCTAGACATGCCGGTGCGGTGCGGTGCGGTGGTCGGTCACGATGAACCAAATATTTGAAGATATGTGCATCCACCAACCCGCACTGGGCCCGCGTTGTTGGTTACGGCCCATTCCCTCTCACAGAGAGCAGGCCTGTGTCCCAGCAGTGGGAACATTAATAGTGACTGATGATGTGATGTCATTAGCTGCTGCTCATTATGTATTGGTCCAAACATTTTTGATAGTAATATTTAATATATTCTATATAATGCAAAATGTTCAAGTCATTTTTTAATCCTTGTGACCGGAAATTATTTCGTTTTAGGTATCTACTTATTTTTCAAATTCAAATTCAAATTCAAAATTTATTTAATAAAGAACAGTAATAAAAAGATTTTTACATTGGCCCCAAACTAGGCAAGCCTGTATCTTGGGAACCAATTTTGAGGGTAAACATTTAGAATTAGACACATGTTCGGTTTCAGAGAAAAGTAAAATATAAACAAAAAATAATAATAATATAAAACAATCAAATTTTAGGAAAATAAAAGTAGGTAGTAAACAATTAAAAAGTTCCCTGATATAATATTTCTTTATACTTTATAAATTTTGACGCTATTTTGTAACTATGAGTTTGAGTATGAATGTGAGTATAAAATGTGTGAATGCGAATGTGAGTGTAAATGTGAGTGTGACTGTGAATATGAATGTGGGTGTGAATGTGAGTATGATTTGTTTTAAATTTTACTTTGCCACGGAAATTATTTTTTCAGCATCGTTATAAGATAGGCTCAGCAGCCATGAAGTTATTTTAATTTTTGCCTGTTTCAGAGTGAGATTTTTTATGTTGCACTTGTTGATAACTTCATTGTATACATGAGAATGCAGAAAAAGTGGAAGTCTTTGTGCGTATGCGGATTTAGTTGCAGGAGTAGGGATCCTGAACTTGCGTTTGGCCTGTAAATTACTTAGGTCACTCCTCCTAAGAGTTCTGCTGTGGGTCTTTGTTGTTACCTTCAGTATGTACATTTTCCTTACGCTTAGAACTAAAGTTTCCGAGTATAAGATGTCTGTAGGGAAACGGTAAGGCTTGTGTAACAGGGTTTTGAGAACTGCGCGTTGTGCTCTTTCGAGGGTTATCAGGTGAGATTTTGCAGCTCCTCCCCAAATTGTTATGCAATATTGTATTAGCGACTGACACAGAGCCACATAGACAAGTTTTTTTACATCGTCGCGTGCACAGTCTCGTATCATTCTCATAATATATATTTGCTTCCGTACGCGTTTAACTAGTTCCGTAATTTGTGGTTTGAATGACAGGTGCTGGTCGATGATAACTCCCAAATATCTCATTACGTCTACTCTGTCAATGTTATTGCATGAGCATTGGGTGACGGTGTTATATGTGCTGTGACAACTTTCTTTGTGGATTTTAAGACTCCATAACGGTATTTTTGTAGCCAGTGTTTTCCTAAAAGCTATGAACTTCGTTTTTTCTATATTCAGTGTAAGCAAATTCCTGTTGAGCCAGTTTGCGATTGTGTTCACTGCTACTTCTGCTTTCCCATAGACGTCCTCCCAATCGGTTCCGTGGATTAGTATCACCGTGTCGTCTGCGTAACAGATTATGTCAGCACTTGGTATGGTAAGATTGAGTATATCATTCATATATATTGTAAAAAGTGTTGGTCCAAGTATGCTGCCCTGTGGGACTCCGAAGCTTATTTCCTGTTCTTCGCTGACTATATCTTCAACTCTGACGCACTGCCGTCTCCCACTCAAATAACCACGAAGCCAGTCAAGTGCTGTTCCTCTTATTCCGAACCTTTCAAGCTTTCTAAGGAGTATTGGGATAGAGACGGTATCGAACGCCTTAGCAAGGTCCAAATATATACCAAGGCAACGTTCACCACCATCAGTATGTTTGGATATAATGTTCGTCAACAGTTCGACCGCGTCAGATGTAGATTTGCCTTTTCTAAACCCAAATTGCCTTTCTGAGAGAAATGAGTTGTTTTCTAGGTAATTAACTATGCGAGTATTCATTAGTTTCTCCAAAACTTTTGAAAAGATGCTAAGCAGAGAAATAGGTCTATAATTATCCGGGGAGTTCTTGGGTCCGGCTTTATGAATCGGAGACACCACTGCCACCTTCCACTGCTCGGGGAAAACCCCTGTCGAAATACTCAGATTACATATGTAAGTGAAAGGTTCTAAAATACTGGTTCTTATCACTTTGATTAGAGACGGTTTAATTTCGTCCAGCCCAGGTGCACTATCGTGTTTGAGGTTTCTTATAATAGTGTCCACCTCAATCATATCTGTCGGTGTTATGAACATTGAATCCGCCGGTGATGTATTACAATCAATATTAGCTGCTAGTGCTTCTTCAGTACTTCTTAGACTCTGCAGTATCTGTTCAGACAAGGTTTTGCCTATTGTAGAGAAGTAGTTGTTGCAGTGTTTAACTGATTCTTTTGCAGAACTTTTGGCTTTAAGCAGTTCGGCCGAGTCATTTCTTTTCTGTCGCATGTCGCAAATATCTTTTATTGTTGTCCACAGTTTCCTTGTATTTTGACTGTTTTCTTCCAAGGCTTTACTTTCGTAATTTTTCTTCGCTTTCCGTATGATTCCTATAAAAAAGTTTCTGTATCTAGTGTACGAAAGTTTAAGGGTGTCATTATTAGGGTCTAGATTTACCTGTCGGTGCAAACTATCCCTGTGCCGCATACATCTCATCAATCCTGGAGTGATCCAAGGCTTTAAGTTGTATTTCGAGCGGCTACTTTTAATTAAATGTGTGTGTGAGTTTACTACTGAACTGACAATATTAGTAAAACATTCTAACGCCTCATTCACGTTACTCTTGCCGGTAACGGTGCACCAATCAGCCTTCTTAAGATCAGCAGAAACAGCTTCAAAATTTGTCTTCGGGATAATCCTTTTCTTTCTATTTGGTTTTCCATTTGTTATTTTGAGCCCGGCCATAGCTAAATCATGGTCCGTTACCGCACATTTGGCAACCACCCCCACCAGTGAATCTTTACTTCTTATGTAAATGTGATCCAAACAGCTGTCTCGCCTAGTGGGTTTTGAAATGGCGGGAAGTAAGCCATGTTGTGCCATCAGAAACTGATACGCTACGTTATCAGAGTTTGGAGTCTCCGTCAGAATGTCTATATTCAGGTCTCCCAGTAGCATCAACCTGGAATTTTCTTTGAATTTGCACAAGTGAGAGTCGAGAGATACCAAAAACTTATCCAAATTAACGGTGGAAGGGGATCTGTATATCCCAAGAATCTTTATAAAACTGTTTATGCTTACCAGTAGACAGTCTGCATCATCTATCTCTGGTTCTGATACCGACGCTGAGACTGAGTCTCTCACATAAATGATTACTCCGCTTGCCCGGTTTTTATGGCGAGTTGTGTGGAACACGTTGTAGCCTTCAATTTGTCTGATAACAGAACTATCATGCAGCCAGCACTCGGTAAGTACAATAATATCGTATTCAATGTCTAATCGTTTCAGCGCTATCAGGAAACTGTCAAAGTTACACTGTGCACTTCTGATGTTAAGCGTAAGTATCTTGAAGTTGTAATCGCAGTTAAGGTATTCTTCACATGATTCGAGACTATCGACCAAGTGACAATCTATGCTAAGACTTTCATCAATGTTATCATATATTTCTAAGTTACCCATGGTAAAGAAAGCAATTTAATAAAGGATGGGGTATAATTAATATTGTCACTTATTATTTTATAAAACTGCAAAAAAATTGTGCAACATTTAATCAATGTTTTGCCTCTATCTTTAAAGCTGCGTGTGAGTATCAAATAAGAGTTGGTGCGAGTTTTAAGTGTTGTGTGTGGGTGAGTGAGTGTGATAGCGTTTGATGTAATAATACAGATTTCGTGCAAGAGAAACACAGTTATTGTACAAGCAGTAAATCTTATCTTTCTACAGGAATAAAAGGGATATAAATTTCTGTTTATGCTCTTATTTATTAGAGTCCGAGGGTTATTTAAGAAGAACGCCGGGGTCGGGGTTTTTATCAGATATGTCAGGACCAAGAAGCTGGTAGATATTAGCCAGGTTCTGGATACGTGTGGCGGGCATGCCCTCCTCTTTGCGAAGCAAAATCTGGCCGTTTCGGATCCAACAAAACTTGTAGCCTCTGGCCTGAGCTTTTGTTCTCGCCTCACGAAAAAGCAACCGATTCTGCTTTGTCAGATGCTCGTTGAAAAATACTCTTCCCGACGGACCATCAGAGACAATATCCTTGGAATTTAAATTTGTCCTGATTTTTGCGGCTTTAATAAGCTCATCTCTTTTAGATCGTCGCAGAAGACGCACAATGATCGGCCGTGGCATATTCACGTTGGCGTCACCTGAGGCACGTTTTCGAGCAACTCCAGTCCTAGCCACCCAGTCAAGATCATCTTCCTTTAAGTCTACACCAATTTTGGATGCGGTCAGCAGTATCGTATGTTTCAAATTTTCATTTTTGGATTCGCTCAGGCCCATAACTTCCAGCTCGTTGCACATTGCCGCCTGCGCCTGCGCATTCATCTCGCCTCGGAGCTGAGAGATGGTGTCGTTCAAATCCATTATCTGCTTATTTGCTTGAGTCTCTAGAGAGGAAATCTTGTGTTCAGTGTGGGTGATTCTGTCGTCGAAGCTGTCCAGTCTAGTGTTGCAGGTATTAATGCTTAAAGTCAACTCATTTAGTTGAGCTTTAATTTGTGACATATCATGTCGCATCAAGCGTATCTCGCGGGTAAGGGATTTAATGGCGTTTGAGTCACTATCGGGAGTTACAGTAGTAGGTTCTGAGATCGCCACCCGGGAACGCGGCTGCGCGTTGACATTAATAGTCTCGTCCAACGTAGGCATTGATGTTTGCACTGATCTGTTTGGTTTATCTCCTCTGGGATCCTTTCCTTTGCAAGAAGGGCAGGTCCATTTAAGAACAGAGTGTTGTTTATCCTCTTTCGGTGCATTAGCACAACGAAGATGGAAATGACCACCGCAGCCAGTACATTTAATTGTTTTAGACCCACATAGTGTCTCGAAACATGCACAGCAAATGCGATCCATTTATAGGTGTAAATGCTTGTAATAGCACACGCAAATAGGCAGCAATGCTTAAGATGTTGATGTCGGCAAAAATTGGAACGTTTTGAGCTATGTTAAGGAAAGCGTCAAACACAGTGTTTTGACATGGAACGCGCCCACTTGTTTCGGTGACAGGTCGGTCGGGTACTCGGGTATTTTAATTGTTTGAAAATTTAACTTAAACAATTTGTATGAACACTGTTAAAAGTATTTAGGTACACTGTTAAAAGTAATTTAGGTACACTGTTTGTAAAGATGATAGTTTGTAAAAGATCTTTATTATACACAGTGATGAAGTTTGAAGATATTTTGAGCCACTATATTGTTTACAAAAGTTTTGCTTGAAAGACAAAGAGGCACAAACACATCTAGGTTTTTACGTATCACAGAGTTTAAATTTCACTTTGCAAATGATAGCACTGGATTTTCAGAAGTTCTTGATATTATTTTTAATGACTATTATAGGAACAACTTCGGGTTTATATTTAATTACAATAGAGCTACACAACGAACTTGTTTACTTAGCAATTGCAGCGCCTACCCTCAAATTTCACTTAGCGTTTTTTTTTTAAATACCTACTTACTACAACAAAGTGAAAAATAAAATTCATTTCGGAAGTCGGTGTCGGTACCTGTTGTTTTTCGACACAGGAATGCTATTATTTTTTACTTTTTAATTTTTGTAGGTACCCCATATTGGGTATACTAAATACATCTGCTTACCCCCTAAAACCGTACAAGCGTGATGATATATTATGGTATGGTTAAAACAAAACATAAACATACAATCACAGTAATCGCAGGTCATTTGCTGTTTGTTATTGAAGAGTTCCATTGTCTATCTCCGAAGATCTTTATCAGATCCTAATATATTATACAATAAAACCTTCCCTGAAAAAACCACCACATACATTTATCGATGAAAACCCGATCAGTATCGTAGATTATTCCCGTGATGTATAAAATCGAGCGCTCTGTAGTTTCAATGTGTGCGTACGCGTAA
The DNA here is from genome assembly GCA_949775005.1 of Orthosia gothica. Classification (NCBI taxonomy): domain Eukaryota; kingdom Metazoa; phylum Arthropoda; class Insecta; order Lepidoptera; family Noctuidae; genus Orthosia; species Orthosia gothica. Next base: position 1,744,394 of record OX459069.1, read on the forward strand.
TGTTGCTGTGTGCGACTAGATACCTAAATTTGAGTTCGTCGAAAATGTAACAGCGTCCTTAACATATTCAAAACCAATCTCTTTATGTATAAAATCTGTAAACAATAATAATATGTATAATGTTACTTATAGTCATTCATCATCATCAGTCTATATATACTTTTTTATGTAAGTTTTATGCCCTGGTTGCTAGGACCTAGGCTGGTTGTTGGCCACGTCTTTGGAAAGAGTTTTGGATCTTATATTTATTCTTTAGTATGCATTAGAATGCGGATGTAACAGATTGTAATGTTTTTTGGAGTATTTGGCAGCAAATTGTATCGAGTCAGTCTTTCCAGTAAGCTTTGCAGAGGCAGTCAATACTACAATAAAATACTCCGCTCCACTATCCCGAGATCGCTTCTGTCAATGATTTTACAAAATGTCCAGTTGCGTAGACAGTTGAGTCACAAAACTACACCAATAATATATCACAATATCCACTTGGAATCAATTTGCAAATAATATTAACAGCCACTGTACTTCACTCGACAAAATCCCGCCAAAAACGCCCGTCTATATACACGTCTCACTGCAGGGCGCAGATTATTACTTAATATTTTTCTTACGTCAAAGATTCTCCATCTCCGTTAAAATCAATATCTTGTCGAAGAATTAGTATCAGTTACATTACTGTTGCCATTTCTTCATTTTTAGTAATGAAAAGAAATAAAAATTAAGTAAGAAAATATAAAATAAATTAAAAGTATCAAAACAAGTCAGTCCAACTTACCGGTTCACTCTACGACGCACTTTAAAATCAAAGATTGAGTTTGGTTTACGCCTTCTTCTTCCCTTATTTTATGATACACATTGAAAACAATATGTCTCGCTTGAGATCGAAGTGGGTTTTTCGACATTTTCACAAAAATAACAAATTTTCAAGATAATATCAAAAAATTTCAGCAGCGGTTGACACATCAAGTACTTTGATTTGACAGGTGACAATTTACATTGCCATATGAAAATCACAATTTAAAAAAAAAAAATGCCATGAGATTCTGGTAGACCTATACTTAAGCTATATATAAATATAAATGGGGCGAGCCTATAACCATCAATTGGATTACTGGGCACAAATCTAAACACCGGGCTACTCCTGACAAATTTCTGATGAAAAAACCTTAATAACACACTGCCCGACCTGGGAATCGAGCCCAGGATCTCATGGTCAGTAGTATCGCATGCGACCAGTATAAGAACGACCACTAGTCCAAACCCAAGGATTTAGGCCTGTTTTCTGTTAGATATTTCATTATTTATAGTTGAAATACTTTGCTGGGCATCAATCCAAGACTGCAGTGCAGCATTACTGTAGCGTTGGCGACTATTAAACTAAAGAAAGCGAGCAGTCGTGCATTGTTTAGTATTCCTATGGATGTAAGTTATAATTTGGGAACAGTGATACTTTCTTTATTATGCTCTAGCAATCTTTAAAGAAAAGTTGGATCTGTAAGCATTGGCACAAAAATAAAATGTTGCTAATTCCATTCCAGAATTCAACATCGTTTGCGATGCTGCGTGCGTCAGTATTTGGCAAGAATATTGAGTGCGATGGATTCTCTCTCCTACCGGTAAGTGTATATAACATAAACAATATTATTGAGGGGTTAGTTGATGACATTCCCTATTATTCATCTAATTCAAAATTAAATCTTCACTTTACTAAAACATAACATTTCTGCAGCAAACCCCTGTGCCGATGACTCCAATCAACCTGTACGCGACTCCGGGCCGCAGCATACTCAAGGGCACCAACACTGAAAAGAAATCCACCAGAAAATCTATCAAAATGGTCCTGTTCAACCGCTCGGATGCTGACATACAAGACATATCCTACCACACACCAGACAGCGAGATAAACGAGCAACAGAAAACAGATGAATTACTAACTGATAGCGGGATATCCTCCTTGGACCATGACAAGGTGGAGAATAAAGAAAATTCTAGAAGGAAGTCCAAGTTGGTCAGACAGGACGCTGAAGATAGGTCTCCAGTGTTGACTCGGAGTCGGCGCAAGTCTATGAACACGTCGCACGACGGCGACCACTCGGCGCCCACCCCCAGGAGGTCGTCGCGCAAGAAGCCGCTGCACGAGGCAGAAGATAACGTGCTGGAAGAGAAGACCAAGCGCTCCACCAGGAGGCGGCAGAGTGGCGTGCAAGCATAGATCTGATTCAAGGAATTGAAAGACAGAAGAACCCTTGAAAATATTACCAAAAGGTTGCCGCATAGCAGTCAATGGCAAGAATATACGTCGGTACAATGATGAGTTGATGACTTTAGTAGTAAAGCATGGCGCTATCCACCTTGAATAGCTTCATTTCTTCGTTACAAATCGTCATTTTAAATGAACTATAAAAAACTCACTTTGCAACCAAACAAAGTGGTATTTTTTGGAAAGTTATTTAATTAAATGTTGGGTATTAAAGGAGAAATTAGACAGGTGTTGCCATGGTTATCATAATTATATAGTATAGTAATTAAAACACCACTTGGTCTCAACAGCAGGTGGTGATTACGCTCATGAAGAGGCCAAAACTTTTGTTTTTTTAGTACTTTTAGTTTAGATTTTACAAGATTCCAATATTAGACATTTTAGTATTGACATTCCAAATTAAGAAATTTTATAACGATCTGAGGAATAAATTGCTTACGTGAAGACTAACCAAAGGAACCTAAGCCATATTAAATTACTAAGAAAGCTAAAACATACCAGTTTTTTTTTGCCATTTTATAATGAAAGTATTGAAAAATTATCATGTTTAGTTATTGTAGTCTTTATGCCTTTTTAGTAAAAATATTAGTACGAATGATATTATGTTAATTTAATTAATTGTATTGAACTAGTTTGTGTAGATTTAATCATTTGTTTTTAGTTTCTATTGAGAGGCAGTCTCGGTGAAAAGTGCCTTTAAATAAAAAGAAGCAAGTATGCCTTGGTTCTGATTGTTTTAACTTATCATGGGTAAAAGCAAATAAAAAGCCGCCAAGGGAATGTTGAACTCGCGTGCTAAGGTTCATATATCATGAGATTCGATTCGAAGATCGCATAGGCGATCAGAGATGGAAATCGAATTGCAAGGCATACTTGTGTGACTGGCTACCAGTAGGATACCAGTATAATCTGTGCCTTGACCATGTTATTTATATTATTATTTTGAAACCAAGGCTGCCTCGGCTCATGTTATGGTCCAAGATCCCAAACCCGCCAGACGTTACTGAGTTCTTTCTACACGGAATGTGTGGGATTGAGTAGGTATGTACTTTTAACGCACTTTCGTAAAGTCTAAACACAGATTTTTATGTTTGACTTACTGAATATTGATAAATGATTAGTAATTAAATAATAATCAACGCCTAATACAGTAGTCCAAAATCTCTTCCATTTTGTGTAGAAATAACGCGGCAACGTCGGGCGTCTGGGATCTTGCTCTATTACGTTTATTGACTGTTGTGTGCGAGATTTGTATGGTATGTCGTGATTATTGTACAATAATACAAAAGTTTTAAATAAAAATCTTGCGTTTTATTTCCAGTTTCCTATAGCTTTATGACTTTCGTCTATATCTGTGACTACCGCAGGACCCCGACGGCAATCGCTTCCATATTTGGTAAATAATTACTACTCAATTGGTACCAATTATTACCCGAATAACAAAATTGGTACCTTAGTAGTTTTCGAGAAAATCGACTTTGAAGGTGGTCCTGCGGTAGTCACTAGTCACGCTCCATTCAGCAGGACCACCATGAGCGCCGCAAACGGGGGCATGCTAAAGCTATACTAAGTATACAAATAATTACTACCCATAAAATGTGATTCATTTCGTAAAAAAAACAGAACTAAAACATTTATATTTACCGAGAAATCAACGATGATAACTTTCGCTTGCTCGTTCCGCAGGACCACGACTTTGAACGTTGATTCCAAGTTTGAGGAGCCTGTCGCTTTCCTCAAACCTACATAGAAAAAATTACTACCCTACAAGTTAAAATTGATACCCAAAATTCACAACTAGTACTCCAGTAGTTTACGAGATATACCATGTCATTGGTGGGGTGGCGGTAGTCACAGTGTTAAATTTTTATTTCAAGATCAATTTAATAGTTTTTCTGCAATGAGATATTCGCTCCTGTTGTTGCATTTTCCACCAGGTTTAAATCATCAAAGACTTCATCCGTTTATTTTTTTACAAAACAATTCACATCGTTAATCAATTTTCGTGCTTGCCTCGTTACCAATTTTTTTTTTTGGCATCTTTCAACGGCAACGAAATTTATGATAAATTAGAAGTTCCGTTCTTGTTTCAATACTATGGAACGGGACTTCTTATTTATGCGCGACTGTACCTAGCAGTACCTAGGGGACACGAGACGCGTGAGCGTGGCGAGACGGGGGAAGGACGACTGATTGACGAATAAGACGGCGCCGGCCGCTTCCCCCGTTGCACCTCACGCCCCCCGCCACTTAGACCCAAAAATCGACTTCTGCGCATTCAAGGTCAGCGCTCTTAATCCGCGCCGATACCTGTACACAAGTAAATTGATTCTAAGTAACAGTAAAATTTTAAGTACTTAAAAATCAACAATATAAAATATACATTAATAGAATAAATGAAGTTATCTATCCATCTATATATATCTATGAAGAAACTGACTGATTGACTGATCGTTCAACGCACAGCCAATACCGCTAAGGCTAGAAGCATGAATAGTTAGGAATAAATGGTGTGGAAAAATCAGTGGTGTGACAAACGAGAAAAATATTCCTGTTTGTCACACTGGTGTGATAATCTGGTGTGACGACGAGTCAGCAACGGAAATTTGGCAGGGAGGTTCCTCAAGTGACGTAAGTGAGCACTACGAAAGTATTTTATGGAAATTGAATCTCTAAGGGGGTAAGAAGTGGGTGGAACGAAAAATATTATTCCTTCGGACAAAATTCTCGATACTTTGTTCAAATAGTATCTACCTAATCTAAGTAAACAATAAAGGTTCTCATTATTAGTTTTTTGAATCTTCTCCCAAAAGACGATATATGGGGTGTCAAAGTTTTTTTGAAGAATCATATTTCTTGGGTTATTAAACTTGACATAATGTACCAACACATTATGTTAAAAATAAAGTATGTGTAAGTTTTCCGAAACTAACCCCAAGCTAAGAATCTTACTGGATAGGTTTTTTTGTTTATGACGTAGGGTTCTAGGTGAGCACTAAGCAGGAATTATCGGAAATTCAACCTTTATGGGGGGCAAAAGAGGCAAAATTTGTTTGAATGAAAAATTTTATTCCTTGGGGATAATTATAATCAAAATTTACGTTACGTTTCAAAAAACGTTTTTTTTAAACTACCTCCCAGATAGGGTAAAGGGGTGTTAAAGTTTTTTTCAGGAATCTTACTGCGGAATCTTACTAACATAAACGAAAAATAATAAAGAGAAGAAAATAGTGAGTAGCGTATTTGAGTTGTTAAAAACTCGACTCGAGAAATCACAGAGTTTTTAATACGAGATAAACCATGCAATTGGTGGGGTGGCGGTAGTCACGATGTTAAATTATGATTTCAAGATTTCCCTACTAAAAACTCGGTGATTTCTTCCCAAATTTATACAAAAATTACTACTCCTAAAGAAGTTATAGCGACCAAAAATTCAGATACCTAAGTGTTGTATTTCAAGAGAAATTAGCTTTCATCACTTTTCCATACTAAATCGCCGCGAATAACCCGACCAAATTATGTTGTCAATGGTATTGAGCTGTTTCGATGAACACTCTCGCACATAAAGTGCTAGTCACGAACATGGGTAAAAAGGGGTTGAAAGATTGTATGAAAAGTCAGTAAAAAAGCCTAGATGCCTATTCAAGACGGGATGGGAGTATCGAATCGAAAGTAGATTTAAAACAGACAATATCATTACAAAGTTTACTACCCTAAAACCCAAAATGTTTAAAATTTAAGTAGCTGTACTAACTTACAAAGTTATGTAGCTACAATTTATTTTTGTTAAATCGGGCGTAGCCGCGTATGTTAATTTTCTTTCCCTGGCGCCTAATATGGTTAAGACGGCCCTATCTGTATGAATGGACAAAATTGGCCCTATTCAAAACGGGGCGCTAAAGTTGTCGAGTTCTATTCGTTTAGTCCTTTTCTTCATCTTCAGTTTGACACGGCTTGGTGGATATCACGGCATGGCTTTTATGGTTTTAGGACATGCCAATTTCGCTCACGATGTTTTCCTTCACCGTTAAGAGTGCAGTGAAGATGATATGTAACTCGGGGCCGTACGCAAGGAACCATTGGGTCACTATTGGCAAAATCGGCTTTTGCCCTCACTGTTGGAATATTCCTCTCCGAGAGAGACAGCGGGCCCTCAATCAAACAATATAGGCAACTATGGTTTATGGTATAACTATGGTATGACGTTAAACTACAAAAAATGCGTATACGTATATGCGTAAAAAATGTTGTTGGAACTGTCACCCGCACCATGCTACGGCGCAAAGAGTGTAAGGGTATTGATGGATGTCACATGTCTTCGGAGTTTGTGGAGTCACACATAGATCCAACTTGCAATAAAAATATTGCAAGTTGGAAAACAAACCAGCAAATTATGAAGCCAGTTAAAAACACCGAGCTTTAATTTGCAGCAAAGCCTGGCTTACGTAAGCGCGTACGATCTAACGTTGGATGGAGCCCCGAGCCCGGAGCCCCGAGTGCCCGAGCCAAGTAGAGGACATAACTAACAGGAGTTATCCTCTGGCCCACTGCCTCCGCTACACTGACACATTAAGCACGCTGCCAACTCGTTATCGCGACGTCGACGTGACTTCCGAATAATACGTAGAATTAAGTTAGGTTGGTACGTCTTTTGTTGCTGCTGAAAAGCCTGCTATAAATTAAGGTAGTTGGAATGCTTCCATGCTCTGATTTGATCATTTGAGATATGCATTCTTTGTACCTACGCCTTAATATTTTTGGATAGCAATTGCTTGTGGATAAGCGTTACGTTACATCTTCATAAGGTCTGCTAGCCAAGTTAATATCTTTCTATAATATTCAGTTAGATCATCCTTCTTACAGACTAGCTAAAGTACAATCATCTTTCATGGGGTACTGTGTTAAATTCTGTAACAAAATACCTTGTGATATAATAAAACTAAATGAAAGTTAATTTAAAACTTTGGTTAAAAGCACTCTTTGTAAACAAGCTTAATACAAATTAGATGATTATAATCAAGATAAGAATGCTTGGAAATATGCTAGTCCTGCTCCATAGGGCAAACTTTGGTGTAGACAAAATCAAATTTGTTAATTTATATTCCTATTCATAGTTATTGTATTCATTGTTTTTTTAGAAATTGACTCACACACCGTTGTTGTTATATTAGGTATTTTACCTATGTTTGTAATATTTGTAAGTATGTGAGAACCATGTTCCTACTTATCAAATTAATTAATTTCCCTGTTAATGCTTTTTAATACTTTATACCTGTACGTAGTATAGTGTGTAGAGCTATTCTGGGTGCATCGTCCTCACATTTATTAATGTATGTACTTATGTAAATATTGTAAACCACCTATTTTGTTTTTAAAGAGTAAGGTATGGAGTTTCTTGTGCGTTCTTCTCAATAACAATCTACTTTCCGAATGCACGGTAGAATATTTTTTTATTACTTGTAAATTTTAATTTTAATTTATGTGACGTTCAAAAGTGCAGTTTATTGGCCTATTTGAATAAATATATTTGACTTTGACTTTAATTAATTTGGTTTCTTCTGACATGAAATTATCAACTAGCTAAAGGATATAATAACTCTACCAAGAGGTTTATGAATAAACGGGTTACATCTATTTAACGTTCCTTATCTTGATTTTATCCTAAAAGCAATTCTGCAAGATTAATTGATAGCCCTTAATCAGCACCGAACGTCCATTAGGCCAGCTTCATCTAAAGGGTAATCTCGAGCAATTTCCCGACACTTGACGTTTCAAGAGACCCATAATTAAAAGGGACAATTAAAAATGGCAGTAAAGGTCGCGATAATAATAACAATGAAATGACTCTTCCGTTGTTAAACCGGAGATAACAATGGGTCAGATTAAGTAAATCTATGCAAATGCAGACAGAGCGGCAGACAGTAATAGGGGGTAATTTGGGCTCTTTCGCTGGCAATACTGAAAATGGCGAGCGCGCGAAAATGCTCCGTAGAAGTTTTTTTTTTTTATTGTTCAAAATTACAATCTCATTATAGTTTTATAATTAGTATTGTACCATTAAACCTGGATGGGTTTGTGTTGGTACTCACATTCGCCAAAAAACAACCATAATTATTATCACTAACTACTCACTCATCAAAAATAAAAAATAAAAACCATTCGCGCATAAACATCTGTCGGTAGAAGAAACAAGTTGTACATATCTAATTGTGAGTGTGATTGCGGGTAGGTGAATATTTGTATGTCATGTTTCGTCTATGCAGCGCGCTATTGGAGCGCTCATTAGAAAACCGGTTCTAGAAACAGTATACAGGTTGGTTCAACAAAAATTTTTTTTTTTAGCTAATCTATGTTATTAATATAGTCGTAATAGTATTTTTTGTATTTTTGTTTGTAGTTTTTACAATTTTTACAGTTCTACCTATCTATTGTTATAGGTATTCATACTCATAGTTATTTATTTATGCGACATTTTTTGGGTTTAACTAGGTACCTGAAATTCATTATGGCGGTTAAATAAAAGACTAAATAGGTTACAATAAGTAAGTAGTTATATACCATAGGGCTTTTGTCGAGCAAAAGAAATAAAGGTTTTGATTTATCAACTAACATCAGTGGTACATTCAATGTCTTCGGATCGTCTAGTTCTGGTTCAGCGTCGGTCTGAGACTCAAACTGGATTGTTTTATTTGCTACCCAAATTTATTTTTCTATCGGATCGTCTAGTTCTTCCGACTACTCCGGATGACAAGTTTAATACCTATATACGTATACTACTACTATAAAAATCCAATGTACATACATTTCTGTAGTTATATGAATAACCAGGATTAATCTTAAGGAAATTTTTAGCATGCAAAAAAGATTCAGATTTAAGTAACTGTAGGATGCAAGAGCGATCGAAGCTAGCTCGAAAAATGTTCGCCCTGTGTTTTACTACTTTTACTCCACATATAAATGAAGGGAAAATGGAGCTGGAGTCTGGGGTCGTGTCTGTCCGTGGGCTGGTCCGGAGGGAGCAGCCGACCGGGAAAAGTACCGATGTTCCCTGGAGCCAGACTAACCCTGCTTAAGTTTTTAAAGTTCCATGGCAAATTAGATCTAAGGACGTTAAGGGTAAACAATTAATTTCTTCTTCTTCTTCAATCAGTCCCTCATTACTGAGGATCGTGCACTGGACCTCTTTTAGCGGGCAATCTGCCGATCGATGCCGGTCTAAAGTTGCCATCTCCACCTGATGCAATTTGATTGAGGACGTAGCTACTTTCATTTGGTCAGACCATCGTGTTGGCACAGATAATATAATACTAGTGTTGGCGACCGGCCGCGTGCCCTTTTCCCTTCGGTATTGCCAAAAATTACCAGTTTTTCTAGGCTGCTCTCCTCTTCGCATTACGTGGCTGAAATAGGTCAAAATAGTCTGTAGGCGTACTGTAGACAATCTGGTTTTGACATCGAGTTGGGAAAGGATAGACACATTTGTGCGTTTGGTTGTCCATGGGATTTGGAGCATCCACCTCCAGCACCATATTTTTCGAATGCGTCTACCTTCTGTCTACTTGCTCGGATTATCCACGACTCAACTCCATAGAGGAAATTGGGGAAAGTTAATACTCTGACCAAACGGGGTTTCGTGCTACGATTTTTTCAGTTGTTCTGGAAGCGTGTTCTACCATCTTTAGCCTTGGCTATCCTTCATTTTATTTCTGGGACGCAACTGTATTCAGTATTAATAATAGACCCCAGATAAGTGAAACTATGCACAACATCGATGCCTTGGATGCTATAGGCGCCCGATAGCTTTTCCGCACGATCCAAGCTGATCTGCCATAAGCTTAGTTTTCCGCCTATTTATTGCAAGCCCCAATTTACAACTCTCCACCTCCAATCTATGCAATATCTCCTTCATGTCGTCATATGTTGTAGGAAGGAGAAGTGTATCGTCAGCGTATCGTAGATTGGAGAAGATATAATCTTTACCTTTATAATAATTTTATGCGTATTTATGAGATCTATAGTATTGTTTCATACCTGGCATAAAGGTACCGCAGAGGTGTAAAGGTACCACAATAGGTAACAGACAATACTAGCAAACTCACATTTCGACAGATCTGAACAGTTATTTTTAAGTTCTATTTAAGAGGTAGGGGGCGAAACTATTACAACAAATGCAGACTTGGAGTTGTTACTGAGAAATTGCAGATAGAAAAACCCAGTAGCATTTTGCTTAACTCGATATTCGAACCCAGGTCGTCATCTTCAGAAGTAGCGCTGGGGACAAAGCAGTTTTTTCAAGACCAACGAGTATTCAAAATATAGGCAGCAGGTACTGCCATTAGTCGGTTAAAAAGGATAAAAAATACGTAGTACGCAGGAGGGTACCTTCCTTTTTGTTGAACAAATAAATTGAATTGATTGAACAAATAAATAAATTTCGATAAAAAGTCATCGATCTTTCTTGACAGAGGACTTAATTTTATTCAGAGTTAAATAAACTTGTCACACTTTTTAAGATTTCCATTCGGAATATGCAAATGCCGTTGTTTTAAAATGTCGGTGTGCCATTTTTTTCGTTATCTCGTTATTACTTTGGGGACGGAATTACTGTTGTAAGTTAAAAAATCAGTTAAAAATTTGTCTCGTGCCAGCGCACATTCTAAAGACGAGAACATTTCTCGCAAATAAAAAGTAAAAACATGTGCATTTCGCGTGTGCTGAGATTAATGTCGATGTTCGTCTGTGTTTAGTGATGTGCAGCTTGAATATCGATAGTATTTGTTATTTACTTACTTTTTTTATTCGGGGGAAAACCTTTAAAAGGCGCTAGAGTTTTTGGGGAAAAGACCAGAGACTGTTTTGGGATTTTTACCTCACTAAAACCAACCCAGTGATAACCATCAGCACATGGACCCCATGACCTCTTAAACGGAGCCCGGAACCCCCTGTGTACAACGCCTGATAGGGCACATCTCTGGATTGACCTAAAAAACGTCATCCCTGAGCCTTGCTGTGCATGGCAGCCCGTGATCACTATGCCACCGTCGTTCCTGGAATCACTTGGTGGCGGACAGAGTCTCCAATCTGAACGCCCGCGACCCCGGAGTCCCAGAGGTTACGGCCTTTTAGGCATCGAAGCTCTCCGAACCTCTCCGACGCTCTTCAAGCGTTGTTGGCCCTCTTGCGATACCGCTCGCGAGCGTCCTTCTGAACCATCACGGTCTCACAGAAGGAGCCAATTTTCCTCCAATTTCTGTTTCTGTTAGCATGGCCCTCATTACTGCTGGCAGACACAGGTCTCGCCCGATCTTGGCGACCAAGACCTGCCGCTCAAAGGCCCACGCAGGGTGTGCTGTGCAGAGTCAAGTTCACCTCCGCAATAGTGGCAATTTGCCGAGCCTAAGCCAGTTTCCAAAATATATAATCTTGCACAGTGCTGTAGTACAGTATGTGCATATCAGACTATTTTTCTGCGTGCCTACTAGTACCTACCTACCTAGTATGAAGGATGAAGGTTAAACCTTGGCAATGTAACTAAAAAAAAAAATCAAGCACCTTAATCTGATACTAGCGGACGCCTCGCGGTTTCACCCGCGTAGTTCCCGTTCCCGTGGGAATACAGGGATAAAAAGTAATCATCCCTCAGTTTCCCAGCTCAAAATTATCGGAGAATTAATGTGACAAATTGTCAAACACGCGTTATCTGCTGTGATTGGCTGTTGAAAATTCATTCAACCAATCACAGCAGATAACGCGTGATTGACAATTTGTCACATTAATTCTCCGATAATTTTGAGCTGGGAAACTGGGGCTATGTCACCCGGGGATAGTGTAGCTTCCCAACGGTGAAAGAATTTTTGACATCGGTCCAGTAGTTTTTAATTTTATTCGTTACATACAAAAATACAAATCTTTCCTCTTTATAATATTATTATAGAAATATACGTATAGATGATATTGATTTGCAATGCAATTTAGTCCATGAGATAAGAGATAACTTCCAAAAACCTGTCTCCTTTGAAATATTTCCTCAATTTGAGTTGGCACTGCTAGCTAAGTAGTGTGACATCTGCCATAGAGAGAAAGGCAAGTATTGGCAGAGCCTTTGTGATCCTCTTCAAAAAATCTCTCGCAAGGATTAGGTATCTATGTGCCTACGTAATTAACTCCCTGAAATTGCATAAATCCCAACCAAAGTTATAAACACTGGATAAACAAATCGATATCCAGGAACTAAGTATCGACACTCCAGCATCCCTAGTCGTCAGTCGTCGTCTCGCGGCTGCTGCAGGAATTTTATTTCACTTCATTTCGCCGCGACATGCGCCACGTTACCCAATAACCATGATGTAATACTACATTTTTTGGGTTGTTTTTAAGAAACTACACTTGAGGAATGTTAATATGATCCATGAGTTGTGACTCCTGCATTCCAAATTTGTGGGGAAATATCTATCTTACTTACTTATCTCATAATGGCAAAATTAGCAACTGCTGTGAAAATAAATTAAAACTAAATGAGTTTTGATGTAACGTGTCGTATTGGTAGGTGGTATTCTGAAATCTAAACTAATATTATAAAGAGGTAAAGTACCTTAAGTTTGCAAGTTAAGAGTTAATTTCGAAGATTACCTCCTTCATCCAAGTAGGAGGTAACCTTCGAAACTACTCATCCGATTAAAAAATATCTTTCACAATTTTGATAGGAAGCTATACTATTGCTGAGTGTCATAGGCTACTTGTTATCTCGAAAAATAAACGGGTCCTGTGGGGTGGAAGACGCGGGAAAACAACTAGTATAAAAAAATAGTAAAATGTACAAGTATATTTTCCATGGAAATGTGGTACCACCATGCCGTGGCTAGTTTGGGTTCATCTCTCTAGGATCGTAACGCGTAAAAATATTAAGCAAGTTAATTACTTTTCCCCCTTCATTTTTAGTCTAAGCCGATACGTCTTCATTCATCAACGACTATCTATTTCCCCATACAACCTTCTCAGTAATGAACTCCATGACCTCAGAGGGCAGAGGCTGAATAGTCATTGTTTCTGCCTCGAGTCTGTGGGGAGGACGAAAAAAATAGTTGTCTATGGCGAGAGGACGGCGCGCGCTGCGATGCGAATAATCCACTAGTAATATAAACAGTGTCTCTTCTCTTCGCTTCGGTTAGGGTGAATTGCGGTGTCTGTGCGTTTGTATTGATAGGGACAGTCAGTGGTTTTTGACAGTCCTTCACCTATATCTTCATTGTCAACTATTTCTCATGTAGGTACCTACAGAGAAAATTCAAAATGGTTAAAAACAAAAATAGATCTGCATTCAAGATTTTCATTTCCATGTCTAATAATTAGCCATAATTTTATGGTCAGACCTACAACAGGAAAACTGAAAACCTCCTACCTATTTTTTAAGTTTTCCGGGCTGGAAATTTGTGCTCTAGTTATATTTTGGCCTCAGCTATCTCTTTGCACATCAAGCTTTGATCATTTCTTAATGTGTAAAAATGTTTGATCACAACAACAACATCATTCAACAACATTTTTACACATTAAATTATACCCACCAAACTGCGTAACAGTTTGTCGGCGGGATACGCGCTCGTATTAAATCATAGTTATAGATCTAAAGGTTATTAATATTAAGAATAATTCATTCATTTTCCGATAATTTCACCCATTGCATTGAAAATCACACAAATAAATAAATCAAATACAAAATAAATTAAACATTAAAATTAAATTAAATCATTCAAATAGGTACAATGTCAATACAATAAAATAAAATAAATAACCAGTTAAAATTTATCATTAAAATCAAATTAGATAAAATCATTAATATCAAATAAAATTACATCAGATACTTACAATAAAAACAAACAGGACCAATCAAGTTCCTACGAGTATCATCCATGTTTATCATGTAAATACATTTAAACCAAAAATAAATAGGTTTCAATTACAAGTGTTATTTATTATGATTCATCACAGTTAGCGGCTATTTCCTTGAGCAGTACATTTTTCAATTTATTCTTTAGCGTTCTCTTAGTCGTATTCGCATTTTCTTTTCGTAGCCAATCCAGGTCATTAAAAATAGAAGGGTTCAGATACTTGTTAGTTCTCTTACCATAATAATTTTTAATCGGTGCTCTCACGAACTTACGTTCCCTCACGCTTCTGGTATTGTAAGTGTTTTCCACAAGTACCTTATATTGGTCGTTATAAAATTGCTCGAGAACTACCAAGTATCTGACTTTCTCATGTACAGGAAGCACCCTACATGCAACAAAAAGCCTTTGGGTGGTGGATGTCACATGTCTTCGAATTTTTGTGTCTCGGACATGCCGGTTTCCTCACGATGTTTTCCTTCAACGTTTTGAGAGCAGTGGTGATGAAATCATCAATAATTTCTTATGTTCATAAGCAAACAAACAGACTCCATTTAGGCACTTAATACTACCTAATTGAAAAATGGCCTTCGACCAATGATATTCTAGTAAACTACGATACACGACTACGACAGATACGTTATACACTCACAAAACAACAGAAAAATGTGTTCCGGGCAGCAACGGCAGCACACATAAACACTTTTCATTCATCTGACATTTCACTACAAGTCGAAAGGGATGGCTTGATAAAACCAACAAGAAAAAAAGAGACAGCTAGTGTTTGTCACTTGCGTGTGAATGTAAACAAACATTATTATGGTCACCAACATATTTACCATCTCTTTTTTAGGGTTCCGTAGCCAAATGGCAAAAATGGAACCCTTATAGATTCGTCATGTCTGTCTGTCTGTCTGTCTGTCTGTCTGTCCGTCCGTATGTCACAGCCACTTTATTCCGAAACTATAAGAACTATGCTGTTGAAACTTGGTAAGTAGATGTATTCTGTGAACCGCATTAAGATTTTCACACAAAAATAAAAATAAAACAATAAATTTTGGGGGTTCTCATACTTGAAACTAAATCTAAAAATATTTTTTTTCATCAGACCCATACGTGTGGGGTATCTATGGATAGGTCTTCAAAAATGATATTGAGGTTTCTAATATCATTTTTTTTTAAACTGTATAGTTTGCGCGAGAGACTCTGCCAAAGTGGTAAAATATGTGTCCCCCCCCCTGTAACTTCTAAAATAAGAGAATGATAAAACTAAAAAAAATATATGATGTACATTACTATGTAAACTACCAGCGAAAATTGGTTTGAACGAGATCTAGCAAGTAGTTTTTTTTTAATACGTTATAAATCGTAAACCGCAATTTACCAAGTACGGAACCCTTCGTGCGCGAGTCCGACTCGCACTTGGCCGGTTTTTTAACCTTCAACTATCAGAATTTTAGGAAAAAAATTGTAAATTGAGGTGTTTTGCGTACTTACATATGGTATGAGATTCTTTCTGTTTTATCTACTTTGGTATCATAATTGGTACACTTTCTAAAAACACACGATGGTATTTTTAAAATTTTGTTTTTATTCAACAAAATTATCGCTCTTCGCCATGCGTGACATAGACTAAAGACTATACGTCCCAATTAGGACGTATTCGAGTGTTCAAAATGCGTGCGCTTATGAGCTACACAGATATGTTATGACATATCTGTGTACTAGATTAATCATTGCCTACGACCGTCCTGAATTTTGAAGATAGAACCCTACTGCATATTTTTGGCTGAAAATGCCGCAATGTCCCAATTTTCTCTCAAGCATGGTTGCCCTTCTTAGGCGAAGAGAGTGAGTTTATTAAAAATTGGATTTGTTGGTAGTAGCGTACCACGCGGCGCCGCCCTCACACCGGCGCATTATTATTATTATTTTATTATCACCCGTAAGTGGGGAACTGTAGGCTCGTCGATGGGTAAATATTTTGTTTTGATTTCACGAGCCGATTCCATATCTTTTGCCGGGAGTAGTGTGCAGGGAAAAATAAGATTTTTATTTCGCCGCTACTGCGGTACTCCGCAAGAGGTAGGTAAAATGGGTATCTATAGGTAGGTCTATAGTTAGATTATAGCCGAACGTTGTTTAACCAGAACTTTTGTCATGAACCCAAAACGATATTAATTAAGAGCCAAACGCAAAGTTTGCCGAAAATAACATCTTCGTGGCGGAGAAAATCATATGGCTACATAATTGAACTTTTATTATTTATTTGCATTGCCAGTTTAAGAAACACTGTAAAGTTAAAAGCTTTAAAACAATAATCAATTTAAAAAAAAAAAACAATTTGCTTAAGGCGATATATACGCCCCAATGTTAAGGCAGTGCTGGCAGTGCGCCCGCTCGATGCCAAAATATCAATATTGAACCTCCTTTTGAATAGTTTTGTTTGCAAAATGTTATTTGATTTACATATGCTATGTTAGTTATGAAGAAATTCCAGCTATCAATATTTCTGTGTAAAAATATTTTTAAACATCCAAGTCGTTTTGGAGGAGTTGCCAAAAGCTGCGAAAAAATATCGTGTTGTTAAATAACTACTACAACTATTAGTTAGACGAAGAAAGTTGTGTTAAAAATAATGTAGGTACATGAATCAATAATAAATAAAAAAAATTGCAAACCTTTTAACCTAGCCGCTACTAAGCAGTATGCTTTAGAAAGTAACCGTTTTACGGCACTAAAGCGAATGTAGGCCCTTAAATCGAAATCCAGCTTCTTACACTTTGCTTTCCTGCGGATTAACGAAACAATTTATAATTTAATTACCAATGAACCCATTAAAGTTGTGCAGTTTCCCGCTCCTCGGCACGGCAAAGATGCGTATTTGTAAATTAGATCGGAACTTGTTTAATGTTGTTTGTGACCCTTCACACTCTGCCCTCCGGCATGTCGACCTAAAATATTGCTGACATTTTTCAGGGACTTAGCTCTCTCTGCCCACCCCTCAGCGATGAGGGATAGTTATAACGAGATGCGTTTGTTTGCTATCCGAAGGGGCGGGAATTAATTTTGTTGAAATTTTCAACTTTGATATATTAGGTGGTACTTTTGCGTGGCCGACTGTGTAAACGATATCTCATCGTAAACAGTTTTGGTTTTAATTTTGTCGGAATCCGGAGTCATTTATTAGATTGAAATGTTAACTCAAATAGATGTAACTCTAATGAATTTTATTTTTAGAAATAAATTAGATTTCGATGAAAGAGAGCAAAATAACCAGAATTTTAGTTAATTTATTTCTATTGAGCGCTGAAGGATAAATCCGCAGCCTAATTGTGTAAGTGAATTCGGCAAACGAAACAATCTGGTTCTTTCCCAAAAACACACACATACACAAAAAAGTTTAATAAAGATTCAACTTTTTTGTGTATGTGTGTGTTTTTGGGAAAGAAACAGATTGTTTCCGTTGCCGAATTTACTTACACAATTAGGCTGTAGTGTCCATTTCAGATTAAGTAGTACAGCTAACAGGTAGCTTCTGGTGGTGGTGGTTTGATAGATATATATTTTAAAATTTATCTAGTCAATAAGTTACAACCAACGGACTGAAACTTTAAAAAACTCATCAATCTGAAAGTTATAAGACCGAATTGGAGCAATCTGGTTGAAAGTGACCACCAAGCGAGAAGCCATCACCAACAAATTGCCCCCTGTACTTCATCAGCTTGAGTATCAACTTTACTATAATTACAATCAAATCAAATGGAATCAAAGGCTGCATCATCTGTGGGCACAGACCTCTCGTCCGTCCGGGTGGTCCCACAGATAGCGCGTCGTCATCAGGCAGCGTGCAGCGTTGCCAATCGCTTAGACGCGCCGCCATTTATTTACGTACCGAGACGGTAAAGCTGGCTTTTTCCTTTAAATGCATTTGAAGGAGTAATCTAAGAAGGGAAATTCATTCGAGAATGAGATTTTAACGCCTTGGAGGGCCAAAGAGGTGAGTGTTCTTGCCGAGTTGTTATTAACTTAAACGCTTTATTTTTACAGCTCCAGGGCCCGGGGTACCTTTGAACTTTTGGCTAGCCATCAAGTTTTGACAAGAATTTCTCATCTTCTTAGAGGTCTGAATAAAAAAAAACTGTCTGTTGTTGACACCTATTTCTTCAGTGTACCTAATGAAAATAACTTTGAACTCCTGTAATTATAAGAAGAATTTAGTTTTAGGTTCCGTTTTTTGTTTCTGGTTTGTTCAACAACATTATATATTATAGTTAAAATAAACGCCTACTAAAACGTTTAACATCTATTAGGTATTCAAAGTCACAAGTAAAATTTCAAACTTTAAAAAAACCCCCGACACATTTATCTTGCGAAAACACCCCGATTCAAACAGTAAAACGCCCATAAAAAAAAACCAAATCAAAATCAGTTAATCCGTTTAGGAGCTATGACGCCACAGACAGACACACAGATACACAGATACGCAGATACACAGATATAAAGACACACAGATAAACAGCAACACACGTCAAACTTATAACACCCCTCTTTTTTCGGCGGGGGTTAATAATTATTTATATCAATAAGGACATTAAGCTGCACTTTTAGAATGTCTATTTTATTAACTTTAACAAAAATAAAAATTATTTTACCGTGCATTCGCAAAGAAATTGTTATGGAGAAGAATGGACAAGAAATTGCACAATATTCGTAGCACTATGGTCAGAATGTACATATACCTAGTACCTCAGCATAATATTGTGTGCCACTTGTTTCTCAACATCAAATCAATGTGTACGACGATGTCTCTATTTCCTCGTCTGTCCAGCTGACAAATCAATCGTTGATACAAGAGTGATAGCCGATCGCCGCGGTCCTATCGGTGATCGGTTTCTATCCGACGGCCATTTGCATTGATTGATCTGTGATTGAAGCGATACGGACGGTTATATCATGCTGTAATGGATGGTTATAGGTTTTATTTGAAATGTAACTCGTGTTAGAGATGTTAACTGAAATTTGTTTTTCTCACCACTTGCTCAAAAAAGTGACATTCTATGCCACAAAAAGCGAACATAACAATAGTCATTTTTAATCTGTTAAAAACAGGGAAAGAAAATTATACTGAATTTCATTCATCCTCTAGGGGGAGAATGTGATTTAAATTTGGAATACTTACCGAAATTTATACTGAACTACATCTGTATTAACACCATTGAGTTTGTATATAAAGCATTATACATCTTTTTGAAAAAGGAATACGCATTTATTATGCAGTTATGATTATTAAATAAAATTACGAAAACCGACGAGGCCGTATGAGCTTGATGCCTTTGCTTTGCCGTCAAAAAAATATTAGTCTAGGAATTTGCCGCGTTTTTGTTTTCTTCAAATACATAAACGTTAACTTTATTTTAATTTATTTTTATATGTCATTATTTTTAATAAATGCTTGTCTCATATTATTATTGTGTTAATTTTTTCGCAAATGGTACGAAAAGTAGAGTATTTTCCTCGGTGATAAAGCTGTCTTAGTCTTGGGTGAACTTAAATCCCTCGCTACACTCAGGACTTGTCTTAAATGCCTCGCTTCGCTCGTGATTTAAGTTATTTTAACACCCTCGCTACGCTCGGGAGTAAACCTCGAGTCCTTCGTTACGCTCGCGATTTAAATCGTCACCCGCGACATAAGACACTGCTTTATCCCCTTGGTTAATAATCTACTATTTAGTCCGTCAGGTAGTTTTATAAAAAATATTGGACACTTAAACATAAAGTGAGGACGATACAATTCGTTGAAATATCGTGTGACGTCACGCCGTTAGTACACTTTATACTGACATAGTCACATGCCCCCACTCCTGAACTTTGATGCGCTTTCTCTTTGTACATTTTGTTGATTTGGTAAAGCAAATAATACGTCCAATATTATTTGATAATCTCACCGACGGACTTAATAGAATTATCATTTTTCTACCTTGGAAACATTCCTATCGCACATTTTGTTAGATGTAGGCTTCTTGAAAATCTTGACAGATTAATTGTCGTGAAGGCTTGTAAAAACTTGCGAATTCCGGTGGTCCTGCGTTTTCAGTGCCAGGTAGACTGTAGAGATTGTCAACAGGCTTGGAAATTAATGCACACGATAAAGATAAATACTGATTCGATATTTTCTCACTGATTTTTCTTCATCAAAATATGAAAGAAGAAAAGTTCGTACACCATAACTTAGGTGTAGATCGCGCAATCAAGTTACAATATAGGTATATTATAGAATAAGCCTATCAAGTTTGTCAACTATTTGATTTAATTATATCTTTTTCTTTTCTTATAATGTAAGAGTTAATTATGTAAGTTTTTATTTTTATATAATTTTATATACGTCGCATATCCCCATGGGAGCTGTTGTGGCTGGGGTGAGTGTGTTTGCGATACTGTTAATTTTATTATAGATATGTATGTACCTACCCATTTATTTCGCAATCACACTTACTTTGTCAGATATGCTTTTTGGGGAGGGAGTGATAATTATGTAATGCATGTGTGGCTACTTTCTGGCGACCTATAGATTTATTCATTTTTGTTAACCTGTGAGCAGTGCTGTGGGCTGCATTATCACGTATACAAAATAATTTTATATTTCGAATGTTTTATCCTATAATGTAGTTTTTTACTGTTCCTTATTTTAATAAAATAAAATAAGTCTTTACGAACAGACATAATAAGTGCATTATCTATTGTTACGTGTATCTAACGTGACTCCCTGGTGCCCGGGCAGAAATAGAATAAAAACAGGACACAAAGATATCTAGCTCTTTATTCCAATCTCCGTTGCCAATTAAATCAGTCAACCTGAATCATAGACACAACAGTTCTAGGAGTTCTAGGTAACCCACCCAGTATCCAGATGCCAAATCCACGATAATCCCCGTCTGCTTGTCAAGTAAATCTCTGTTGTCACTACAAACGGTAGCAAACGCATCGGCATTACGGTTACCAGCGGGTGACTGGCAGTACCTACAGCTTCTGGCACCATGCCTTCGCTTCGTGGAACTTTTAGTTTGTTACTGCAGACCTGCGGTGTCGTCACTGCTTTAGTACTTATGTGTGATTGCTGATATGTTGATTTAGTCCGGCTTTATTGCTGAACTTGGAAGGGATTGGACAAATGTGGTGGTTGACTTTGAAAGATTTGAAAACGACTTTGGTTTGTTACGACTTTACGACGGATGGATCAGGCAACTGGTTTAAGCTTCTTTTGGGTGATACTTTGGTGCAACCTTGACTGGACGAGCAGTCCATTGCAGATTTTGCTGGCATGACATATTGCCGTACCTATCCAAGTGTTAAGTGTATTTTGTATTCTTTGGCAGAATGAACGTAATATTATGTTGAATAATGTACAGGCTGCATCAGGAGTTGTTTACTATACAGACCTTGTGGAAACTAGAACAAATTTCCGTGCGTTCAAGCGTTTTTGCCATACCTATTATTGGAATCAAATATAATAGCTCACAATGATAGGACCCATTAATATGTATTAATGCTAATTTTTATCCGTGGTGGTAGACAACTGGGCTTATCCCAGTTGCAAACGACCCTTTGTGCCTATTGGCCTTGTTTGTTCTGTCTCCTGCTTGATATGGAGGGAAGTGGAAATTTATATTTTTCCTACTCCTCCGTTATTCTTTTCTGATTAATTTCGTTGCGGGATCCAAGACAGTTAAATTCATTCTGCGGGACTTCGTCGAGCTTCATTGCCTCGGCGCTTTTCTGGTGGTCGCCACTGTTGATTCTGGCTTTCAGACGTTGCAGTGGTTTTGGGAATAGTGCGGTGGGATTGCCCCAATACAAAAAAAGTGTATTTTATTTATAACTAGCTGACCCGGCAAACTTTGTTTTGCCATAAAAAGACCAAACATTTATCTACCCTACCCTACCCTACCCTAAACTACCCTACCCTACCTTTAAACCTCACGGAGCCCGAGACCTTTCCAACGAATGCAAAACCATGGAAATCGGTTCGTCCGTTCTCGAGTTATATCGTCAGCAAGAAACCCAACTTATTTTTATACAGTAGATGAGTCTTTAACATTCATGATTTGTTGGGGCTCGTTTTTGTGTTATTTATGACTCAGGATAGTTTTTAGAACGCAGATAGCTTCAGCGTCTCTATTTACTCGATGGATACACACATTCGGACCACGTTTTTCTGTTCGCATTGATCTCTAATGGCAACTTTCAAGTTGGTTGCGTTTATTTTCGATTTAATACCACATTGTAGTTAACGAATTTTAACCCTGAGTAGATAGATCAAACTTATCTTACAAAAAAAATACCTACAGCATTCAAGCTTTACCTAGATTTAGCAGATTAGTTTACTTGTTAACTTTGTGCCGTAGAATTAGGTCGTTGTAGGTAATAATTTAACGTCTTATTCAAACCCCAGATGATATAATATGATTCCCTGAACTGAACGAACCTGAGCTGGCCTGTGTTTGAATTACTAAAATATTTGCTTTATCTGCAATATTGATTTAGTTATTATTACAAGGTGGTGGACATAATAAACGTTGTTTATGTTTTAGTTTAGTTTCAATAGAAAATAAACAACCCATTCATGTTATTTTAGGGGTTTACATAGCTGCTTAGTATCTAAGCAGTATGAGATACTCTCAAGATTGATTTATATAGACAAGGTTGTGCGAGTTGATGCCATCATAATCATCCTCTTGACCTTACCCCAGGTCAAGGCATTCATCTTTATAAACGATTTTCCAAAAAGGAGGAGGTTATCAATTCGATTGTTTTTTTTTTAATGTTTTTTACCTCAAAACTTTTTACTAGGTGAACCGATTTTGATAATTCTTTTTTTATTTGAAAGCTGTGTGAACTGGGGAATTGGGTGCTTGTCATGTGGTCCCATTTAAATTTCATCAAGATCTGATGAAGAACTTCGGAGATATACATCAGAACTCTTCAATAAATGACGGCAAATCACTTGGGATAGCTGCAATCGCATGTCTGTTTATTGTTTACAACATTTCATAACATAATATCACACTGGTACGCTCTTAAGGTCAGCAGGTGTGAACAGTGCACCCTCATTCTACCGGTTTTGTTTGTTTCATGTTTTTGGGTTAATCTGTTCTGGCATCACTTTGGGTATTATAGGTACAACTAAAAAGTGAAAAATAAAAGACTCTTTTACAAAAAAATACAACCGGCTTCCAAAAAATAAAAACACTACAAAGTGAAGAATAACTTCAATTTCGGAATTCGGTTGTATTTTTTTTGTAAAAGATTTTTTTTTCTTTCATATCGCATATACTATCTATTTGCTGTCATCTTAATACATTCATCTCTTTACCAGCCATATTATCTTGCAGACCATCCATCCAATTGAAATATGCATCATTTATTTGCACGTTTATGGCTTCTTGTTTATGATACGGTGTGTCAGTATGTGTCACTGTGTTCCCAAAAACAGTTTTATTGCGTTAGTAAGGCGGGGGATGAATCAGTACGTAGCTTGTTCAAAGGAGATTACAGCAATCAATACATCGCGGTGATTATTTTCGTATTAAGCCTCTTTAAACATCAGGCATCCGCTTTTCAGTTTTGAGTCCGATATTACATAAAAAATACGTAGTTGATTAGTAGCATGCTGGTTTTAACTACTTTATAAGTATTTCTGCGAAAGTAGCCTAGAAAAGTTGTTCCAAGGAACCACTTACCCAATTTTCTCATAATTCATGAGAATGGACAAGTGTAAGTGTACACAATGATGCACGTACGTCAATGCATGTGCATAATAGTGTTAATTGTGTAACTCGGTCACTCGTCGAGTCTAGGCTGTTTATGTCATCAGCATCACACTAGTTTGCGAAGTGATACCATTTCTCCTGGTCAATTGAAATTGTCACAGCTTGATTGTGTGACTCGCACTGTGATGGTTCTGTGTAATTGCAGAAAAGGGACAGTTGATGCTTCTATTTGACTCACAATTTCAGCACAGTAAAGTGACAGTTACAGGCTACAATTAACGTGTTTGTTTCGTTACTATATAAGTAGCTTCGAAATCACTTGAGGAAATCAAGTCAGAAACTTGTTTGAATGAGCGCTGGACTTCTTATTATTATATTCTTTATTGTACACCAAAAAATATATATACAGGACAAAAAACATATAAACAAGTGTACAATGGGCGGTCTTATCGGACAGGGCAATCTCTTACAGACAACCTTTGGATGGACTGTACGAGAGGACAGGAATTTAGGGTTGTCAGTGTACAATATATAGTGTATATCTTAATAATAGTACTTAGACATAATAACCTAAAATACATACATACTATAGTAATAAATAACAAAAAAATCACAGAGAAAGGAGAAGACAATCAAATTCTTCATCATCTTTTGAATTCCAATGAGTTAATCATTGGAATTTTTAGATAGTTTTAGAACAGTTGTTCGTCCGGCAGCGAGATGGGCAAAGGACATTGTTGCCACTGTGGGTAGGGGCTGGTTATTGGTGATAGGACGCCTACTTTTCTGGGTGCATCTGTTCCTGTAACTGATCGGGTCGAGCCTCTTAGCATGGAGTTGACATCCAGTCTCAACTTCGGCGCCACCATTGAGTACAAAGCCCAAATTGCGGCAAAAAAACTGGGCATCCTAAACAGAGTGAAGCGATACTTTACTCCTGCAGAGAGTATTGCAGCCACCTCTGGGATGGCTCAGCTAAATATCAGCTTGCCGCGCTTGACTCGGTGGAACGCAGAGTTAAGAGACTAATTGGCGACGTCAAACTGGTGGATGCCAAGCTTCACAGCTTGGCTCATCGCCGTAAGGTTGCCTGCTTGTCGGTCTTCTACAGACTGTACTTTGGCGAGTATGCTCATGTACTTCATGACCTCATCCCACCAGCCCCCTACTACCATCGGACATCTAGACGCACTGCAAGTTACCATCCTCACCTAGTTGCCATTCCACCAATTCGCACCAAGCGCTTCCAAACATCCTTCATAATGCGCACAGCGAATGAATGGAACTCACTACCTGCGTCTGTGTTTCCGAACGCATTCAACCCGAATCTCTTCAAAGTTAGAGTGAACAGGCTTCTTCTGGGTAAGCTCACTTCATCGTAGACTTTGTCTCTGTCACCTCTGACCTAGACTAGAGTCAAGAGCAAACCCATCCACACATAAATAAAAAAAAAGTTAGGAACGTGGGGATTGGCACAAGAAAGGTTTATAACCGGAAGTCGGAGAAGCCAGGCTTTTGATGATGATGATGAGTGGGGCGTTCTTTAGGTCTTCAAAGTCAGGTGCAGTAGGTAATTTAATTTGGAAACTGTAAAAAGTTCTAAAAAGAAAAAAAAAACTTTTCATATCAAGATTTCCTTCCAATGAAGTAACAAAAATTCCGAAGTTAGAGCAAGAGAAGTCCAAGTCACAAAGTAATTTATTGGATGAGCAGAACAGTAATAACAGTTAGTTAAAGTGTTGCCAAGTTTTCCTTTTACTACTAACTACTCACTTGTGGAGTTTTGGGACTGAAGCTGAAACAATAAATAAGAACATTTGTACCGTTGGTAAGGGAGGGGTTTTCTTCGTTCTTAGAATTGTATGTAGGTATTAAATCTGTTCGTTCCAGAGTTCCATAGAATGCTTCTGGTATGTTTTATTGTAATCTGGCATGGCAGAGGCATTATAGACTAATTTATCACTAGCTGCTGCCCACGGCTTGTTCCGCGTAAAAAGTGTTTTATCATCCCAAGGGAATAGAAATACTATGTCCTGCCCATGGTCTCAAACTATCTCCATGCCAAATTTCATCTCAATCGGTTTAGAAGAACCAGAGATTACCCCCTACAACCACGCAAACTTTACCTCTTTATAATATTAGTATAATAGACGAACAATCAATCTGCCTAGCCTTTTCCCAACTTTGTTGGGGTCGGCTTCCAGTCTAACCGGATTCAGCAGAGTACTAGTGTTTTACATGGAGCGACTGCCTATCCGACCTCTACAACCCAGTAATTGGGTAACACGAGACCCCTTGGCTAGACTGGTGTCAGATCTCAAGCTTCTGACTACCCGTAAAGATCTTCAAATGACAGCCGGGACCAACGGCTTAACGTGTTTTCTAAGGCACGGAGAAAACTCGGTATGTTGAAATGGTCACCAATCCACGGACCGACCTCGTCAAGCGTTGCTTAACCTTGAAGATCGACCCGTGCGGCTGTTATTATTTAGCCACAAGCTCCTGGACTAGCACAGACATGGTTCTTTTTATATTTTTTTTTGTTTATGGTCCACCCATTTCAAGTCTATTGCAAATGCTATTGTACTGCACTTCTACCTAGGTAGATTTATGTTTTATGCACAATCCAATTTGTAAAGACATGTAAATAACATGGAAAATAATAAAGCAATCACCTGTCTGTCAGGTATTATTGATGCCTTTGAGTAACAAGTGACATCGAATTGAAATGTGACAGGAGAGGCAGGTACGTAATCTCACATAATATTACAGGAAAAACATCTCCTTTATGTGTCAATCTTGCAAGTAAAATACTGAGAAATATAATACTTCTTACATTGTTGTATTATGTAAAAAATGGTGGATGTGTAAGTATTGAGAATACTCACGAATATTGAGGAAAAATGAGTGCGGAACTTGTGAAATACAATGTTGTTTCTATAAAATGGTATAGTTTATTTACTCTATCGATCATGCTACCATGCAAATGCCAAGAATACCAACCGTCCTTGTAAGGCATCCTTTTAGGCATCCTTAAATGTAGTAAGTTATTTTGTTCTCTTTCTAACTCCCTTAAAATATCCGAACTAATATTGCGAAAATAACTCTGTCTGTCTGTCTAGCTTGTTACCTTTCACGTTTAAACCGCTGAGCCGATATTTAGATAAATTTGGTATGGAGATAGTTTGAGATCCTGGAAAGGACATAGGATGACCAAAAAATCAGCATGAGATATAAGCATTCCTATTGGCCTAGCGGCACTGGTGGCGCATGAACTACAGTAGTGAATACCCCAGATTTTAGAATAAAATCTCTATAAAATCGAATACTGGTATTTTGAAAAAAAAAACTTGCAAAATGTTCCTTAACAAATTGTCTATCCATTAGTGTTAGTACAAAAAATAATTAATGAACACTTTACGACGAGATGCATGCTATCAATAAATATTTCTTATTTTTATGGTTTTGCTGGCAGGAGATTAGTGAAACATATACCAACCGCTTTAAAAAAAAAGTATACTACCATTTTATAATCAATATTATGTAGAAATTTAATGTTTTTTTTATTAATTGATATTTCATTTGAGTAGATAGCTCTTAAAAACTGCACAAAAACTCGGCTCGCGCGGCGTTTTGCTCGGGGAGGCGCCTTAAGGGGTTGGAAAGGGGGGTAGAAGTTTGAATGGTGAACCAAAGTAAGGCGGCCCACACAACTAGTACGATATTATTTTGCAACATAAACAATAGGCTATTCGAAGTACTAATGCTACGCAGACGAAAACGCGGGCAACAGCTAGTTTCCCATAACTAGGAGATACCCTTATAAAAATCGATTGGTTTTCACCACGGATATAGAATCTATGGTTTTCACCGTCGCTAATTTGTATTTAAATTCACTATGTAAACAAAAGAAAAGTTCAAAAAATTTTTTTTTTTTTATTAAAAGCAGTTTTATTTGGATTTTCTTGTAGGCTTGAAAAAACATTTCCATTCTTGAAAATCCTTCCATTTAACCGTTAAACGTAGGGATTTTAACCCTATAACGCGCCTGTCCGATCACTAGTTGCTAAGGGTTGGACGCATGATAACGGTAGGCCCCATATCGAAGCCCCATCAATACGCTGACAGAATTATCTTTTACAAGCCGGCGCGCGGCGCGCGGTGGAAAATTCTACATGAGGGTATTATTTATCTCAAAAATAGAAAGAAATGGTTTTAGTTCACAGTTAATGAACATGAACATGAAAATATACCAAGTCAGTTTGAAAATCTTCAGTTTGAAATGAAGGTTGACAGGTAGAGAATACCTTGTGGCATTAAGTCCGCCTATGTACCACTATTGTACATGAAGTTTAAATAAATAAATAAAATCTCGACCAGTATCAAACATTACCTTTATTTAAAAAAATGGTGAAGGAGCATTTCCTTTCTCTGTAACTATTCTTCTCCTTTCTCTGTTCTATATTTGCTATTTATAAGTATATTTGGTAATGAAATTTGGTATGGAGATAGTTTGAGACCCTTGGATTTGAAAAGGACCTGGGATAGGATATTTTTATCCCGGTAGTGTGTGCTCTTGTTATCATAAAACAATTTTTACGGGGGCGAAGCCAGGGGCAGAAGCTATAGTGTCATATAAGTATACCAAACTATAACTTGCAAATTGATAATTCAAGATAGATTCGGGTTGTAGGACATGATTAGGAATAAAGGAATAATTAAAATAAGTCTAGGGCTTAGCTGTAGAATTTTGCCTTTCAAATACTAGCTCTCCATATTCAGGCTGAATCGTAGATATGCTACATACAATTATCGGCCACTAGGTGTCGCTAGTTGGCAGTGAGTGGCGCTACTACTCTCAGTCTGCCCACACAATGAACATCGCACCGCGAACATTAGCCTACTGCCACACTGGTAGTGCAACGCTATAGCTATGCGTAAGATATCGGCCGCTAGGTGTTGCTAGTTGGCAGTGAGTGGCGCTACCACTCACTGTCTGCCCATACAATGAACATCGCACCGTGAACGTAAGGCGAGTGGCACACACAAAGATAAAATATGAAGATACTTAGGGATAGGCATTTTACAATTCTGTTTTGGGCTTGGGCTTGGGCCTGAAAGAGATACAAAAACTTCCTTTATCAGTAAAATTATGTAGGATGGGTCAAAATTATATCAACAATAAGTAGTGATGGAATTATACATGGTGCTTATCACATATATTTCCCATGCTAAAATACGAAATCCTCTGTTTGTAGCTTCGTCTATTTGCTCAATCGAACATTCTTACCTTTCAAAATTAGAGCAGTTCCTGCTTCAGGCAGTATCCTTCCTAAGCTCCACCTGAGAAAACGTTGAAAAATACAGGATCTATAATACCTATATTCTATGATTTTATGGAAGAAACTTCCTCCACTCCACTCGATGCAAGTCACATTGCAACGGCCTTAGGCGATTTACACACGGCACCGCGCACCGCCGCGGTAGGCGGTGAAGCGGATCTCATGTCGCATTGATCTCTATAAAATCCGTCGATGCCTAACACACGTACACCGCTCGACCGCGCGGGTCGAGCGGTGCTCTCCTCTCCGCGTCCGCGGCGGTGCGCGGTGCCGTGTGTTAATCGCCTTAGCCGCCCTATGCACATAATTAAAAGTATAGCATAGCTTACACTGCAGAACTGCCGTAAGCATTTCTGGTGGCATCACTCCGCTGTAATTAAGTCGCTTCAGACGCACCTCATAGTACGGCACCAGTAATAACTTGTAACTGCATTGTCTCAACCTATCTGCTACATGTGGCGTAAGCAGACAACGTGTGTTGTCTTCATTTGGTAATAACTATTTTAGAAGCTGTTATAACTTGAAGTAGGTTCAAGCAAGCTTTACCGATCTCCATTTTACTAGCATTTTTCTGGTGTTTTCAAGGCTATAAGTTTAAAATCTGTCAGTAAAATGAAAAAAATAATCTTTTGAAGATCCACGTAATCTGATACAGCGTGCAAGCAACCCAACGATCCTCAATCTACAAAAGAGAAGAAGAAACATCAAGAAACTTTTCCATCATCTAGAATCATCACAGCAATTGTGCATCAGCACAAGCCGTGCGTTAATCTTAATAAATGTATGTTCTAGAACAGTTCTGTTTGAAAAGGATAAAAAATCACTCTCTTTCCGGAGCAGTCGGGTACAAAAGTGTCAACTCTTTCCATATAAAGCTAATTGTAGCCAAATCATCTTAAACCTGAACAAACAAATATAAAATAAGATGAACAATACTCAAATGACGTACAGCCACCGAGATCTCGTCGTAAATCTCTCCGGCACATCTATAAATTCATTACGTCCACGAGGGAGGGAGCTCGGCAGAACTCATTCTTTTAATTTATCGGCTCCTAGTCGCGCCGTGGTTATTTGATACCGGTTATGGTTCCATTGGCCTGGATATTAGGGTTAATTTTAAATTGTAAAATTGTGATTTATCGTCTACTAAGATCTTATTCATCAAGCAGCATCTACACGTGTCCCGGCGAGGCTACGACTCTATTGAGCGGCTTGTGATCCAGGGAATCCAGTGGAAGAATCGATAGCACGCGTCAGGTTTCCCGTGTGGTTGGTACATATGTGAGTACATATGTACCAACTGTAAATCTACCATTTACTGTATCTATGTGTCGTTCGTTGACTTCAGTGTGGCCTGGCAGTTGATAGTGTAGTCATGCTCTCTCTAATGTCTCTCTGATGGTGGCACATGTGTTGGATCATTCGGTTCCCTTCATGATGGTTGAGCTGAGTGGTGCCGATCCATGTGTTATGTTCGTGAACGGACGCCATCAGTTGGCATTGGTCATAACTTAGCTGCCTCGGCCTGTTTATTGTATTTTTAATTGTTTGTTTTACTTTAGTTCTTCTCCATAACAAGCTACATTCCCGAACGGACGGTAGAATCAATTATTTTTACTTTTAAATAAATAAATTTTGATTTTGATTAATTTTAGATTTTGGTGGACCGACCAAACTAAGTTTGCAGTAGGCATTCTATTGCGTGAGCAACAACCGACAGAGAGGAATGGCGTCGCATCGTGAGGCGAACTGATGACCACGACCGCTCTGTCAAGAGTGTACCGACAAAGAAGATCTTTTTAAACTTATAAATTTTACTGAAAATCATCTAGGGTGAAATTTCTTTTTAAATTCATAAAATTATACTTTTCCGTCCGTTTATACATGGCGAATACTTGCCTAGCACTTTATAAAATACGAAAACTTTCAGAATCGTACTTGTCCAATACATTTCTATTTGGGTTTGCGCAGCCATTTAATACATTTCAATGCATCAAGAAAAAGTACCTGCTCTGAATTGAAAATTTTCTATTTTACTTTTTGTAAATTTTGTAACTTTAACGTGTGTCGAAGTTTATGTTAACTTATTTTTCTATCTTCTAGCATATTATTTATTTATTCAGGTAGATAATTATGTACACAGTATAAAATACATTATTAACTATAATACACATACAATAAATACACTTAAATCAAAAACTACCGAATAATTGAGTATAAAAATATACATTTCTAAAATATGGCGTAGTTAAACTCCTCCACATCGCTGCTCACTGGTAATGTGCCCAAAAGGCTGGCAGCATTGTCACGTGTTATGGCAATATCTCATGGCTTATCCTCTGACCAAGGTAAAAGCCAGCCCTTGGGTCACGCAAAGTGTCTACTAGCTTCAACTAAGTCAAAGGTTTCTTAAAGGCTGGCTTCCACAGACAGGCACGCGGCACAGATTACTAAATAGTTACGCACGAGGCAACATTGCGATTTGCGACAACCATTTTTTAGAAATTGTTTTGCTGTTTAATTCGTGTCAACTTTTTTATAAAAACACATGTTTGGCATCGTTGTCGAGTTGTTTTTCTTAGAATTAGTAAGCTAATTTATTTCAAGTTTTCTAGCTAGCTAGACCATTGAAGCTTTTCGTCCGATACGTATTCCCTTGTTGTAGTCACTCAATCAGCACAACGAACACTGGACGCCTGACACCTGACGTATGCATGTCGCACCGTGCTGCGTGCGTAGCATCGTCAGCATCGCTCAGGTGGCGCCACCTGTCGCCATTCCTCGGATACTTCACGTGTTGCGGGTAACGTACACAGAAAGAAACAAACTATATGTTTGACTTTCAGATTTGAAGGCGACGAAAGATTTATTGCGGATATAATGGGCAAGCAAGACTAGATCGAGGATGAGCTTAGGTATCTATGGTCTTACCAAAGTTTACAAGTCGACAGGATTGTCCAAATAATTTTTGTAAAAAGTTTTTATTTTTCACTTTTTTGTTGTGGTACATAATGGACCAGTTCTAAAGGCTAGCTACCTATAATGCCCAAAGTGAAGCCAGAATAGATTAACACAATAACATGAAACTTAAACAAAACTGTGGTATGAGAGTATACCAGGGTGAACTTTTCACACCTGCGTAACCCTTTAGAGCATACCAGTGTGATGTTATGTTATGAAATGGTGTAAACAATAAACAGACATGCGATTGCAGCTATCCCGAGTGATTTGCCGTCATTTATTGAAGAGTTCAGATGTATATCTGCGAAGATCTTCATCAGATCTGGACGAAAATTAAATGGTGGTGCTTGTCGTTCAAATAAAAAAAGAATCATCAAAGTCGGTTCACCCAATAAAAATTTCTGAGGTAACAGACATAAAAAAAAATACAGTCGAATTGATAAGCTCCTCCTTTTTGCCGATTCGTAATCGCGTTAATAATCACACTTACGAGAATAAATTCGTGAGTGATAACATTTTGATTAAAACTGCGAAATGATCATCATCTTCATCATAAATCTGCCTGGAATCACCTACAGCAGGATATAGGCCTTCTTTCCATTCTCATGCAATCTCTCATTTCTTCTTTCTTCAAAGCCTTCTTTCCAGACTCTTCAAACTGGTTCTGTGCGTCTCTCATCCAGGTATTGCACACGACTTCGGAGCCTTTCATTTTCCTTTTTATAACCACTCAAAGATATTTTTTGAATATCCTCAGTAAAGTTCTAGTTAACTAGAATTTAATTCAATTTCGGACACATAGATTAGTGGTCGGATTCGAACCCGCGATACTGTTCACACCGTGTCTCATTTCACCACTTATCGCTGGGGTTATCATGCTTCTATTACCGTTCCACGAAATATAAATCAAATCCATACTAATATTATAAATGTGAAAGTAACTCTGTCTGTCTGTCTGTTACCTTTTCACGCTTAAACCGCTGCACCGATTTAGATGAAAGTTGGTATGAAGATAGTTTGAGACCTGGGAAAGGACATAGGCTATATAGGTAGGGTAGGGTATGGTAGTGTAGGGTAGAGTATTGTAGGGTAGTGTAGGGTCGGGTAGTGTAGGGTAGTGTAGGGTCGGGTAGGGTAGGGTAGGGTAGTGTAGGGTAGGGTAGGGGTAGGATAGGGTAGGGTAGTGTAGGGTAGTGTAGGGTAGGGTAGGGTAGGATAGGGTAGGGTAGGGTAGGGTAGGTTAGGGTTGGGTAGTGTAGTGTAGGGTAGTGTAGGGTAGGGTAGGGTAGATAAATGTTTGGTCTTTTTATGGCAAAACAAAGTTTGCCGGGTCAGCTAGTTAATACTATATACTAATACTACCTTATTTGGAAACTGTTTTATTTACTGCCTAATGTACACGATATATATCAACTTAACCAAGTTGATATAGTGTGTGCGAAGAATGTGAGAGGTGGAGTAGATATGTCATAATTCATAATTGTAATTGGATGAATCTATTGTAAAGTTTCAAAGTTAAATAGCCTTTATTTACAAACTTATAACTAAGTATTTACATATTATCTGCTGTACAAGTGAACAGTGTGTTTTGCTTTTCAGCATAGGCCTCCCCCAGACCCTACTACAGTGCACGATCGTGTGCCTTTCTCCTCCATGACGCTCCTGCTGTCGATCGCAGATCTTCCTCCCACCTGCGCATCGGTCTCCCTCTCCTTCTCATCCCGTCTCTCGGGTAAAGTTTACCTGTTTATAAATAGTACCTGGGCGACAGAGTTCTGCTCGGGTGAAAATAGAGAAAACGATGTTTTCTAAAAATGAAACCTAGCTAGATCGATTTGTCGCCCCTGAAACCCCCTGCATACTAAATTTCATGAAAATCGTTGACGCCGTTGCCGAGATTCACATTAAATATATACATATACAAGAATTGCTTATCATTAAATTGGCTGGCTGTCACCAAAAAACTAAGGGTCATGATATGATGACCTGCTTGTTAGAAAGTAGTCACTTCGTTTCTGCATCGTCTTATTTAGGCCCAGTTTTTTGATCCATAGTTACAATTTTTAGTCTAACAAATGGTTAAATAAATAATTCTGCAACTTATTGGATCATAAGACAAATGATAAAATAACGAATTTAACCGAAATTTGAACCCACAAAAATATTTAATCATCTGCTGCCTTAGTAACTTAGGGCCGATTTTTCAATAGTCTGTTAACTTTTAACTGAGGAATAAATATGGCGGTTTGACAGCTTTTGTATAGAAAATATGTCAAACGGCCATTTTTATTCCTCATTACAGTACAGTTGAATTACTTAGCTATGTTACTTACGACATGTATTGAAACAATCCAAACCACAACACAAAAACATTCAAAAAAACATTTTTACTTTTGCGCTCTTTCATACCTTACTGTATCAGAATTAGTAAACCCCTTGGCAATTCCTTATTCTCATGGCATATCTCCTTTATTTCTATGATCGTTCGTCATAGTCGGAAGAGATTAATTATAAGTGTGTTCTGAAAACAATAGCGACAGCGACGGGATTAAGATTTCGTTGTAATAATAAACTGGCGTTTGGAGAATCATGACCTTGTTCTTAGTACCGAGCTTAATATAACACGGATTTACTGGAGGACAAAAGCTTTAGATGATTTCTGCAGTACGATGTTTTGCTGTACAATGGACGACAACAAATGACATAGGTTCAAATATGTGTTGTTTATTTACATTTAAAATATACACAGTGTATAAAATATTTGATCGATCCAGTTGGGTAGGGTCAACTTAGAGTAAGAGGTCAACCGTCGAATCCGCCTCGGCTGAGCAGCGTTCGGGAAGTTGCGCGGTATCTTCTCGTCCAACTTAACACGGTGTCTCAATAAGACGAAAGTCTATGACCAGTGTGTGTTGCCAGTTATGACCTATGGCTCTGAGACGTGGTCGGTCACAATGGGCCTCATCAGAAAGCTTACAGTCACCCAAAGGGCAATGGGCCATGCTCGGAGTGTCCTTGCGTGATAAAATCAGAAATGTGGAG